>CM026074.1:34089887-35486137 GCA_014839685.1 Anableps anableps
GTCAGCTTTTAATGGTTGACTTTGGTGCTGTTTTATTCTGTGTTTTGGAACACACTGAAATACGCAAATCAAGAAACTCTTCCATCCTTCAAACACATCCTGGAAGTCTGCCCAGACTGAACCAACATACAGTATTTATCAGCAGGAAAACAGAGCCAGAAAGCACTTCAAAGAGAGGCCTCGATAAGAGCACCCCGATAACCTTAAACTTCGACCAGCCTGTTGCACTACTGAACAGTGCCCAGAGCTCTTTAGCTGACATGAACTTGTTAAACTAAAAGTGCTTAAGAGTATGTCTTGGATAGCAGTAGTATCAAGTGTCAGCAGGCATTATTTAAAACAGAAGAAGACTTAATGCATATTACTTAGTCTTACCCATACCTCTATGACCAGTGTTTAAAGTGCTGGAGAAGCCAGTTTACCATCCATTCAATTAAGTCAGCTGTGTGGCAGATAGAAAACACCTAAAACATGCAGAACAATGGGTCTTGAGGCACAGGGTTGAGAAATACTTGTCAGTTTCCACTGTGTGTATTAATGCATATTAAAGTATATTTGGTGGGTGAACTTTTAAAATAGGTACTTTTAAGCATTTTTAGAGGAGATCTCACATATTCCTGGATTTTAACAATTCATTGGTGGCTGTGGTTCCTAGCACCTTTGAATACCTGGGGGTCACTATACTTTAAAAATATCCCTGACCAATACTGGTAACAATGTTGAATTGGTATTTCATTATATTGTTCCCATTTGTTAAAATGTAGAATACATATAATACACAAACCTGAACTGAATTATTTGGCTCTGCTTACATATTCTTTAAATCACAATTTCTAATCCAATTGCGAAACAACAAAAAAAGAACATTTTGGATGCTTTTTAGCTTAGGGGAAGCAGAAGTTGTTATCTAGCTCAGAGATTCAGCAACAGGCTATTTCATGTTTTTCAAACTACTTAGGACTATATTTAATCATCTGCTTCTGACTGGTCAAAGCTGAACTGGATAATTCCATGTTCTAAATAAAATCATTAAAAGTTTTTAAACTGTGAAACTTTTATTTTATTCCTGAAAGGACAGAAAAACCTGAAATTTCACTGCAAAGTTTGGAATTTGGGTCTTGCCTAAAAAGCACAGTACTTACAATTTTACACACTGATAACAGATTCTGTGAAATAAATTTTGTTAAACTCTTACTTAAAACTGAGGATTCTTAGTTTTGTTAAAAAATGCCATTGGTATCCTGTATGGTCTTCATGCTTCCCAAACATCACAAAAAGGACTTCACATTCATTCCCCAGGTTTTAGCTTCAAATCTCAGGGCTAACAGTAATAGTAATAGTAAAAGGGTGTAGCCATGAGCTGATTTCTGGCATCAAGGCATATTGGCTCCCCTGTCCCACCAGTTCTACACATTTCGTCATGCTTTCAAGAAAGACAAAGTTGGTTGCTTGGAAAGTCTTTGCATGGAAACTAAAGAAGTACTGACCATCACTATGTTAAGCATTTTTTTTTATTTAAAGTTTGGAGACTACGAGCAGGATTTCTGTAAAGCAGCTGACTGCAGGCTAGCTACCCATTAAGAAAGTTTAATTAATTATTCAGCAAATATCAACTTGTTACACTCCCAGTAAAAAATATATAAAAAGCAAAAATGCAACAATGCAACTAATATTCTGCATACTTTGCATGTTAACCAACAACTTAAATTCAGTGTCTATTCTATGCATTGCTTCAGTCTTAAATTTTTGTTTTGAATTTGAAATTGAGATATTTTTACTCAAGGTTAATATATAGTGAGAATCACATATTAACCAATGCCTTAAGGGATGAAATGAAAACTGGCTTTCAGCCAGGTGAAAAAACTTATTGGTGAGATGATTGATACAGACACATTTGGTTTTATTGTGGAAAAAGAATCACCAGAATCTGAGAACTAAGTCTACTTGAGAACAGAAATGAGGCCTCTCACAACTGATGAGTGCTCTTCTGCAAATGAAGATGACAAACAACCTCTGCACTGAGAGCCAACGGGACTCAGAGGGACAGTGTCAGGGGTCAGGGAATGAAACGGCAACACCTCTGCCGCCACTTGACAGCTTGAAAAACCGAGTAGCAGAAGAAAGTGCGGGGCTGTTTGAGAGAGGGTGGGAGCAGCACTTGAGGCCAGAATGGAAGACACAAGCCTCCCAGCAGCAGCAGTCAGAGGCAAAGGGACACAGGGGCTACTGTTCCCATTGAGCCCTTTGTCTCCCTGGCGCTCTCTTGTTTTTCCTCAGCAAACCGTGGGCACAATGAAGGCGGCATGCTCCCCTCCCCTAGCGCAAAGAGGCTGTCAATACCGGACCTATCAGACCCTGAATGGCCGAATCAGGCTTCCCATGAAAATCAAGTCAATGACCTGCTTCCCCTTGCTCTCCTCATCTTGAAGTGGGTGACAGCTATAATTTCAATAAGTAAAACAGACAAGGAGAGAGAGAGGAGAAGTTTTCTCACATGTTGCTGCGGATACTTTGCCTTGGACTCGGCATCCTCATATAAAATGCATTAATTCCTTCGCTGTGAGCTCACCATAAATGATTTGATTGTAACCGATTCGACATAGTTTTCCAAACTTCCCTGAGTGCCAAAAAAAAAAAAAAAAAAAAAAAAAAAAAAAAAAAGGAAAAAAGGGAAAACAAGATGCTGGGAATGCAAAGACAATTTTGAACCAAACATTTAATTTCAGCCTTCTGACCCAATCAAGTGGAAGAGAAGACAGGCTTTGTCCACCTTGGCCCATCCAAGAAAAAGTATAAGATAGAAAAGGAAAAGAAACGTAAAGATTTTGCCAAGATTTAGTCATGCCTTAAGGACTTGCTTAGTCAATTGCTGTCAGATCAAGAAGAAAAAGAGAGAAAAACATCCATGGTTGCCTTATATAAAAAAAAGAAAAAACACTTTCTCTTTCAGCCAAGTCGGGAGAGTCTCCACAGCCCGAATTACACACTTACTTTTAAAGGATTTGCATTTAAAAGATTGCGTACAGGGCCTGAATGCGGGTCGTTTCTCTGTGACCATAGAAACACTAGAAAAGGTGGAAAATTCAGTCTGCTGAACTTTAAATGACTTTATTAAAGTGTCACTAATCAGACGTGAAAGACACAAGGTTTTAGTGTTTGTGCTAACTTACAGAAAACTGAGGGGGGAAAAAAGGCTTAATGACCTGTTAAGAGCATTACTTTGAAAAGCCTTGTTGATGTCTCGCTTTGTAATAAAGAACGAAGCATTGCTCAAGATGGGAAAAAATTAATTCCCAAAAACATTCGAAGAATTTTGAAAGAAGGAATCTAATTTCAGGCCAGCCGGCATGTAAAAACAACTAATAATACCTGCTGTCATCTTAGTTCACATTATATCCAGTCAATGAAAAGATATATTATGCTTAATTCAGCAAACAATTGACAATCTAAAAGACCACCAGCTGTGAAAATTAAATATAACAATTTTTAGAAATTGCAAATGATAAATGCCTGATTTGAAAACATTCTTGTGTGTATTTCTCTTTAGAAAAAGCCAAATTCCTAAGCAGAAAATTGCTACCATTACAGCATAATGGGATAACAACCCAAAGAATAATCCCTCGCTAACAATAGCGAGGTTTGAAAAGACTTCTTTGAGCCTTGTTTGGTGTCTGCCAGCAGAGCGCTGCATTTTACGGCCACCAACCAGCAATGTAATCTCTGCTCAATGGAGACCTGGGGAGACAGGCTCCACACAAGGTTTTCTTCAACCGCACATCCATCTATACAGCCATCCATTGATTTATCCATGTCAGCCCTAAGGAAATGGAAAGACCTCATTTCCATCTAACACAAACTGGGAAAAGGAGTATGAGACCTTATGATTGGAAGGAATAAAAACCTCAAAACAACAGGACATGACTGAGAGCATGGGAGCTGGGGGGATGGAGCGGGGGGTGATAGTAAACAAATTAACATCAGAGCAACAGAATAAAGGAAAGCTCTGATCTCCTAGGCTGCTCCTAATCATATACACCCTAAATGAACCATCCCGGGACTTCTCCCAAGTTAATTTTGGTGCAAGAATTAATTAAAGCCAGAGCGAACTGATGTATGCAGAACAGTGGGAGAAAAACAACAACAGCAACAAAAGGCAGCGTAATCATTGCAGGGAGGTAATTTGTGTCATAATGGTATAAATTTGATTTTCTGAGACAAGCTGAGTTAATGAGGAAAATACAATTAAAGCTGAGAGGTTTTGATATGGAAAGTTTAACTTATTTTACCTTCTGAGGAGGAATAATGAATTGAAGAATGTGCTGGAGGTTAGAAAACCCCATTTTTATTTTAAGATTAGCGAGTCATCTGAACAGTGTTGGTTTCAACACTGAATTTAATCAAGGTATTTATGTGCCCCATAAACTGCTGGCGTGCTTTAGGTTTAATGGTTGCTTCTATTTATAACATGAAAAAAAATACAGGAATAAGAATTTATCATGTGATAAACTCTAATTTAAGAGTTTTGCAAATATCAGAAAGGGACAGAATGACTCAGATTGTTACCTTTGCCTTTAGAAGTTATCGCTCTGCTGTTAGTTCCAAGAGGTTATCAGTAAATGCCATCTCTACATTTTCAAATATGACTATGCAATTACTTGTGTACTGTCTGGCAGTACAGTAGCATAACTATTTCAAAGTGGTGGGAACTTCTTCAGTCCTTTTGGATCAGCGTGATCTCACCATTACAATGTGTAGTATTTAATAGTCGACTCCACCAAACCGCTGAACAGCTCAAGAACTAATTCTTATTTTACTTTAAATTAAGAGTCCAAAACACAGATTGAGGCTCACAGTGATGTTTAAACTAAAGCAACTACAGCTTCATGATACAGATTTTACTGTAGCAAGAAATATTGTGTATACCTAGATATTGTGCCTCATTTCTGCTTTTACAAATTTGCTTTAAAAGTTTGTTTTAGTACAAGCAAACTGCGTTAGCCCTACTTTGGCTCCAAGTTTATATTACAAAATCTGTCTCATTTTGACCCATGCATAAATAGTACACTATCATGATTACTAATAAAATGATACCAAAAATCTATGGTTTAGATGATTTTAATAAAATTGCAAGCACACTTCAACCCAAAATAGTTAATGGCAAAAACACTGGACAAAAGGAAAATAAAATCTAACTAAATGTATTGTTAAGCTTTAAATCATTCATTTTTTGTCATATTTTAAGTTCAAGCCTCTTGTTTCATATAGAATGAATAGTCATATTCAATAGTTAAAATTATTTTAGTAACTCCAGTCACGTTGAGAAAACATAATACAGACTAATTAAATGCAGACTGATGTTTTCAAGCCTTTATTTCTGTTAATTATGATGATTTTTTGCTTACAACTATAAAAATCAGGACATTTAAGATTAAAATATTACATCAAACCAATAAAAAGAAGCATTTTTAATACAGAAATGTGTGTATAATGAAATGTATGTTTAATACTCGTACCTTTAATCTGACAAACGAGCCTCTTTGGAATAAATATTCTCATTTACTGAATATGATTGTCAATTATTACTAAGGCTGCAAATTTAACAATATTTTTGATTATTGGCTTCCGAACCACTTTTACTAAGAAAACATCTGGAGAACACATAAAATGTAAAACTTGCAATCAACTCTATTTCATAACTGTACATTTATGTTCTTGCTTTGACAGTCAAATTTCTAAATGTTTGGAGAAGAAGAAGGAAAACACAAGCGTTAATACCAGGCAGCACCATGTCCGCCCAACCTTTCAAATGGGGGGTATTTGCTGGGGGCAGACGGGACATTTGACAGCGAGGGAATCAAACTGAATCCATATGAGAGCAGCTGGCAGTACTCCAGCCTCGGGGGCAGCGACGGCTTCCTCTGAGTCAAAGAAGGGGACCCGTGTAAACTCAGCAGCAGGGGTCAAGCATAAAGCCTACAAATGAATCTTGAGTTTCAAAGACAGTTTGAAATTTGATGCGCTTGCTCTGTTTCTGATTGATTTTCTTGTACAGAGTTGAATTCCCAGAGAGGATATGTAAAATTAAAGAGCCAAACAATAAAAAAGGAGTAAAATCTGCCAAACCTCCACCAGATCTAAAGCGTCTGTCCTTATCCAAGGTTTTTTGGTTAAGTTAAAGTAATCATGGATATTCAATTTACCATGCCTTTTTTATTATATATTATGGCGTGCCAAATTTGAGAATTTTTAAGAAGACAGTGTGTCCAGTGTATTTATGGCTAACCAAAAATTTATCGAGGACTTGAAACAATTAGCTTATTAGCTTGAATGTGAAGTACACATAAAGAATTAATACAAAAAGTTTCAAATTACTCATACTGTAACTTTTAAAACTTACGTGTGTTGTTGTTTGCTCCCTTCATGACAAAAAAAACTAAACAAATATAGTTTGAATATTTCAAGTTTTAAAAAAAATCACAGTATTTAGCCAAAAAGTGTGACATAATGCCTTGATTTATAAGAAAAAAGGAACAATTAGTCCTACTACAACAACAATAGTAACTCCAAATTATTTCCAGACAGTTCACAGAAAATTCACAGATTTTTCTCATAGAGCAAATCTAAATTAGAAAATGCAGCTTGGGAAGCTGAAATAACAAAGCACAATGATACTTGACATGCTATTGGCTGGCGTTCGCAAAGAAGCTGATCCAGCAGCACCCTTTATTTTCCTTGGAGCCGATTGGCTGTACCCCTAAGAGCAGGGACAGGAAAGACGGTGAATGTTAGCTTCAGCAGCAGTATCAAGACAGCTTCCACTGGGCATATTAATGCATACTAAAGTATATTTAGTGTTTGAATTATTACATTAAGCAGTTATCAGCATGTCTTGCATCTTTTATCTTTTAGTTTCAGTGCCATGACTTTCTGTGTTCATCATGATCAGAAACATTTCCAAGCAGTAGTTTTGAAAATCGTAATACTGGATACCAGGAAATCCATAACCATGTCATGCAATCATAAAATTTGTCGACGCAAAGATATAGCTTGGGGTTTAACTCCTGTTTTTATAGAACTGGACGAAACCACAATCTCTGGGTTTTCTTTTTGGACCTCATTTATGAGGTCTGATAAGTATGGCGCTTTCTTGCATTACTATTTATGCTCTCTTACTCCAACATCAGTTGTTACTGTGACAGTGACTGATTTTAATCTAAATGGAACCTAATCAAAATGACAAGCCCTGTCAGTGGGCCTTCTGAGTTTGATTCTGTCTCTGAAGTCTAAGAACGGTTGGACTGACTGGTACTGATTTAGGTGCTAAATATCACAACAGCCATCACACTCCCAATAAAATTCACAGACTCAAGTAAATACATCAATCAGCTATAACGTTCTGACCTCTGACAAGTAAAAAAAACCCAGCTTGAATTGACACATTCACATGGTTGGTAATTTTGCCAACAAACTGAGCAATCCTGTAGACCAATCATGCCCCCTACATGGCAATAATGCTCCCCTGCAGAGGCAGCACCTTTCAGCAGGTCAACAATGGTGCAAAAAAGAGTTTAAAGTGTTTAAATGGCCTCAATACCCCACAGGTAGCAAACTGATAGGGTCTTATATCAGTGGTGGGAGGGAAGAGACACTACGTTACAATCCACAGGACCTAATAAGATCTGCTGATTTCCTCAGCATCACTCTTGAACACCCTCCTCTAAGTACAAGGTCAGGGCTTTTTCAACAGCAAAAGTGGAACCTACTCAATATCCTCTTGTATCCAATTATATATCCCTGCATAAAACTGCTCAAATGTGACAGCTTTGAAAGAAAAACATCTTAAAACGTTGCCTTGTAACCGAGGTCCAACATCTGTGTCGGAATGAAAAAAAGAGCTTCAAAAGAGCCAAGTCCAGCACTCTGCAGGCAGCTGCCGAAGGACACAGAGAATACAGCATGCAGTTTTACGGTCCGGCCTGCAGCGAGGCATGATGGGAAGTAATAACCACATCATTACCAACAGGGCCTCAGCCTTGTCAGACGTCAGAAGAATAAAGAGAGCATGCAGAGTTCACACTCGAGCTGCCAGTCCACGGCGCTGTGGGACTCCATCACACGTTGACATGCTGAGACACATATACACAAATATTTATCAGCCTGATGAAACACAACCACACGTTCTGAAAGAGTACAACTGCCCAGACACACATAGCTGCTCATCTGGCTGCAGGGACAAGCAGCTCTGCTTCCGCTCACGCTCTGCCAAGTCAGTTCAGAGTTTACAGTGCTGCCTCAGAAGGCTCTGAGAGCCTCGCTACTCATCGTATCCCTCACTCATTATCAAATAGCTGCATCAAGTGGCACGAAACACTCCGCGGGATCATGTGTAAATCTGCAAGAGGAGGGATTAGCACCGAGGCAGCTGGCATGCCTGAAGTCTGAAGGCTTTCAGCGGGGAGACATAAACATACATAAAGAATGCAAAGACATATGCCAACTGTGTACCGCACTTATATAAAGGGTCCTTTTGAAGGATGATGATAAAAACAACTATGGCTTCTAGGGAAAATGTTTGTCAGTTCGGTGAAATTATAAAAACAAAATAGTCGTTAACAATGAAATTATGATTCAGATACTGGTAAACCCCTGAGACCAAGGAATGACCATGAAACCTCCAAAGCCACGGAAGATACTAAACCTTATTGGAGAAGTAAACTGATCTCCCTTGCTTTGCAAAGCCAAGAATTATGGACAAATGTATTGTCTACTGTTAGTTCATTTTGTTGCTTGTTAACAAGTTTACACAAACTGTGCATGACAGATTCTTAAGACATGACTGGAGCATAAACAAAGAACCTGTCAAAGTTGTAAAAAAAAGTGCAGTGGTTTTTGCAGAATTTGGTAAATAGTTAGCAAATTAATAGGTTTAGCCTCACTTTATGTCTGGACTCTTAAAAATGTGATGAATGTGTTGTTTTTTTGCAGCTACTTTTCAGAAATATTATTTCCCATCAAATAAAAACAAAACAAAAAAAAACTGGCAGAGAATATTTCTTTGTCTAGCATGAAATTTACTTCCACAACTACAGGACTACAGTTCTTTATTTCAATATAGCCACTAAAGGATCAATAACATATTTATTAAAGTGACAGTTTTTTTGGTGTCCGATGTCTGAAAAAATAAAACTTGATAAAAACTAGGGATGCACAATAACTTTTTTTCGCATTCCAAAGGCCGATAACCGATAATAACCGATAACCAATAACATTCCTATAAATAAGAAGACCTCATGAGCAAAAATTTAGGGCTGTTACATCAATACTCTTTAAAAGAAGACATAACATTTTGAAATGAAAAATTATTCAGCCAACATTTGCCATAATATATCAACAGAAACCATATCTCCAATGAACATCTATTTAAATAAGGCTCATTACTATTGATGTAAAAGAAAAAAACAAGGTTTCTAGAATTGATCCAGTATTTAAAATAAATACAAAATGAAAAAAAATGCATCCCACACGTTCAAAATAGAAAATGCCCTCCCTGGCACAAGTTAGATTCAAAATACTTTCATTTATATTACTAATGTATAATTATGGATATTTATAACCCTTATAACCCATAGAGGCGTGGTGAAGCTTATGTGAATAAAAACAGTAGGGGGCAGCATTACGCTAAACCAGCCTACAGCCTGCAAGAAATTATTAGTAGAAGAAGCTCAGGTCATTAACAATGCTGTCAGTTGAAGTGTAAATGAATTTGGTGATCGCGTCACACTTATCGGGAAGACTCACACCAGAAAAGTATCGGCGGCAGATTGACGTGATAAACCGCGGCTCCAAGCGGCTAATAACCCAAAAACAGCCCCTGTCTTCGACAAGGGTGGAGAGCTGGTCGTGAAGCGCCGTCATTCCCATTATGAGATCTTTAAACGCTTCAGTCCTTGTATCCTCTCGGGCAAATTTTCTTGTTTCGTCAAAAGCTTCGCCAATGGATTTGTGTCCCGATATCTTCTTGAAGGCTGTCTTATCGTCTTTAGCATTCTCAAACACTTTGATACTCCATCAAAGCGATGGTTGTGTTTATGGTGATTGATCAAATTTGATGTGTTAAACACGCTGTTTTTCTCCTTGCAGAACTTTCTTTCGACATTTGTTACACAAAGCCAGCGTATCGTCTTCCTCCGAAACCGAAGCCTTCATGTTCTCCGTTTACTGACCAGCTGTGCTGCATTCACATGGTGCTGGAAGTTCCCAGTTTGTGAGTCATTCTGACCTTTTATGTTTATATTACTGTTATTTGTATGTAATACCCTGGGTTAATTGATATATTATTTTTTTTAACTATTATTAAAAATATGACTCAGTTGTTTTTTGACATAAGGGAATTTTAAAATGATTTATTTCTCGTCAAAAGAGTTGTTTTCTCCAATTATACTTGAACTCTGTGCAGGTCTCATGCAGAAGTGAGCGCGCTTGATTAAAAATAAACAAAACACCCGTCACCCGCACCACCAAACATGTTATCTGTGTTATTCGTTATGATATTGGACCGATAAGAATGACGTCATCATTTCTTGTTATCAGGCGATAGTTATCGGCCTTAATAAAAACCTTTCACAATTCTTGCAGAAAAAAACTGAAAGTTTTCATGTATACTTAAGACAGAAAAGGTAAAGCCATGTGAAAAAAGACAGACTGCAGAGCAATTTGTTTCCAAGAGAAAAACGTGTTTGTTTCATTTCGATATAGGTGTTTTATTATCTGAAAAAAATCTCCACCCAGTCGTTTGGTAATCACCATTTTTCTCATGTAAAACTAATTATATGATTGTTTGTTCTTGTAATAGAGGTGGGCCAAGCAGAGACATCCCAAACACGTGCATGTCAAATCTGCTATGTAGGCACTTGTCACATAGCGTGATTTAATGGCATTCACTTCAAGTTGGTCAAATGCAGATCAAACTCCATATATATGGCAAAGACAAGACTTTCAGCTACTAATCATCTGCATCTACTTCTTTGCATTCTTCATGTATACTTAAGTCATTCTAAGGACAAACTTAAAAAACTTGCTTTCATGGTCAGGTACAAGGAAAGCCCAAAAAGGAGACTTGAAAAGGTTTTAGATAACCTGGAAAATTATATTTGAGGTGGCATATTTATAGTCCTTTTTCATTTAGCTTCTAGCTTTCACAGTCAGGTTGTGGAACTGTAAGTGAAGCCTCAGCAGCAGCCCCCTGGAGGAAATACAGACACACAGTCCTGTTACATCTGATCACCCCCTCTTTGTAATATCATAAGAACGCAATGTCCTGGGAGGGAGAATTCATTATGATCTGCCTCTCAACAGCAGGCCAGCCAAGTTTAGACATTTTTGCATGATTCATTTTGCAGTGGACGGTTTTATTTTGTTTTTTTTTTCCATCTCTGTGAGCTATGTGTCAGTGCCAGAAAACCCAAGCAGGATAACTGTAGAGAAATGAGCACAGGATGCCAAGATTCAGTGGGTTGTTGAGAAAGTATACAGTAACGATAGTGTTTATGGTTGAAGGCATGTAACAGGGGTATACACACACAAACATAAGCAATGCAATTTCAAATGGTTCATTGTTTGAAAGGGAAGAACATAGAGTCCACTCTAAGAACAGCACTTTGTTAAATTACACCTTGACATCCCAACACAAAAGGTTCTGGTGAAAATGTGGTGAACAGGAAAATCAGAGTGGGCCAGAGAAACAAAAGAGCCAAAATAGCACAATGTCAATAAACAGAATGGAAGCCACAGCTTTTAATTTTGCCCTTTAGCCAAACAGTCAACCATATAGAATGCAACAAACTTTAACAAAAATATCAGTTTTGTCAGACAAAGCCTGTAGCGGGGCAGCTCAGGTACCTCGGTCATGAGCAGCAGCTTGAGTCATGTTGACTAGACCCCGCACAGCGCTGCCCAGAACCCTCACCAGCTGCTTTCAATTATTCTGACCCAAATGGAGAGGGGAGAGGAGGCCTGCATTCACCCAAAAATGCTTAGCTGTTTCAAGCCAGGAGCTCTTACTGTTCTCTGTGTCTGACAGCAGATAAGTTGTTCAGAATTTGCGTAAACAAAGGGCTTTGCTGGTTATCCAAGAACCAAACTCCTCTAGATGCCATGCAGAAGCAACAGAAAATGTTTACAGGCAGTCTTTGCATCCAGTCTACCATGTGATACTTGACTGCAGAATTATAACTTTAAATACAGAGTAAGCAGCGCCAAACACAACTCTGATCCAAGAATCTGCCTGAATGAGATAATAACCATGCAAGCTTAAGATCATACTTTGCAGTTATTGTCTCTGTGACCACAAGCTTTTTTTCCTAAGACGTTCGACTCCCAGCAAACAACCGCAGACTTTCAGCAAAATGACCCCTGGGAGAAAAACGTGGATGGTTAGTTTAGCCAGTGAAGAACGGCTGGCTTTGTGTTTAATGTCCTGCTGCATGGAAACACCTGATGAGAAGCACCTGCTAACTCTGTAAAAGCTAAAGACAATATTAAGCAGCATGACAGCTGAGGGAAATAAAACTGATCATCCTGAGTGAATCTGATGTTCTAAGCCAAATGTTTGACTCCTGTCATAGAGGTGGAGGTGATTTTGACATGCAACATTCTGGCAGACCAGCCCAGCATTCCCGTTTCCTCCAGTAGACCAGTGTGTCTTCCAAGTTACAAAAACTGCTCAAAAATGGCTTGAGCATCCCAGATTCACTAGACCCCAGTCAGAATTACCACCGGCATGATGTGCTGCAATGAACCCATTGTTCATCATATGCATTTCCTTATTCTAATGTAGTTTTCTAACTATTGCAACTGCTGCATCATGGCACAGCAGCCGGAGCTCATTTGTCCCAATATCAGTACTTAAGGCACTCTCACAGTACAGGCAGCAGATGATTACATCTGACTTTTAAACTGCACACAGGGTTTTACTAATCTCTTTATTTCGACTGGTCAGTTTTCAAAATGCTGAATGGTGCAGAAGTACAAGTAAATAATTTAAAAGTCTTTCCCACTGAATACTTCTTTAAGAACAGGAAGGAAAGAATTTGAAAAGTAATAAAACACAAAAAAATTCTACAATGGGAAAAAAAATCCCCCAGAAGAACTCAGCAGATACAGTGGTGGATATTCAAGGTCTCAGAAGAGGCCAAGCAGCTGTCAAACGAAGAGCATGAACAGAGTTACGACTACCACTCTTTTGCACGATTTTAAAAGAACGTACAACTTGCACAGAAATTGACTGCCGGAAAAAAGTCATGCAGGGACATTCTGTGAGGTGAATTATTTCAGTTTCAATATTGAAAGCAGCTGCAGATCAGCTGTGGTTTGGCCTTGCTCTGAGTTAAGACTCGCAAAACAGACTGAGCAAGAAAATTTTGATTTTTGCTAGGTTAAAGTGTAATTTTGTCTTAATAAAACAGGTAGCAAATAGAAAAAGCAGTTCAGTTGAAAATATATATTTTAATGTTTTAATAAAGCTGTATTATGCTGCATGCAACTCAGGAGGAACAGCAGATCTCATGATGGTAAACTTCTAACACAATAACACGGGTTCTTGCTCTCTGGTACCAGTCTATCTTTGCTCTTCTCCTGCCTCTGACAATAAAGCTCTGCTCCAGTCCTTCTTCCTTTTCCTCCCCCCGCTGCTCCTTGCCCTTTTTCCTCCGTCCATCCCCCATCTGACTCCTAAATTATCTATCCAGGTTGCAGGACATACCCCTTCCTGCCTACGGGTCGCTTGTCTTACCACGATGAGGTGTTTGCACGTGAGTTTCTGACTGCACGCGTGAGAACACAGCCTCTCTCCTTCTCGTCTGATATCCCAAGAGGCAGGATGGTCTGGAAAAGGGCCGGCTGTACTAAAAGTCACTCTGGGGGTGCCGTTGATCGATGGCTGACTGGAAGTGAGATGTGATCCTTTTAATTTTTTTTTTTTTTTTTTTTTTTTTTTTTTTTTTTTTTTTTTTTTTTTTTTAAAGACATGAAGCAGAGTTGGGTCAGCTCTGAAAACAATGGAAATTGGCTTTGTGTATTTCTGCATGTGGATAAGTTGGAGTATTTGTTGATGCTAAGGAGCTCTGTTAGTCACGTGGAAGAATAAATCACCCCATAGCTGGGATCCATTATTACTGCGCAGGACTTGTGCCAAAATCAACCCACTGCTCTGCTTCTTTCTCTCTAACTCCATTCGTTTTACAAGTGAAAGTAGTGGAACATTTTTTTTCTGAGCTGGAGAGACTTGGGTATATTTTATGGTCTCTTCACAGTTAGAGCAGAACAGAGAGAAAGGATGAAGACTTCTCTGAGATGGAGTCCTAACAGGCAAGGACGTATTTTCTCAGTGAAAATCCACAGCTCAACTGCACCCAATCAAACTTACTTCGGTTGACTTGATGTAAAGCTTGGAAACTTAACTTCACAGCTTCTGACGCACCTTTCTGATTGCACTTGAAGAAATCCTAAATGGCTCCCTTTTGATCACGTCTAATTCTGCAGACCAAAGCAGAAATGCATGCCCTGCGGAGGTTATGACTATTTTGGTCTCACATTTGGTCAGCGACTGTGCGCCCAAGACTAAGGAATGACCCCCACCCAAATGAGGCATGACAATCAAAGTTGCACTACAAGAGAAATGTATCTCTGATGTGAAAATAAACCAGATAATGCAAAACTCCGAGCAGCGGGCGCATGCACAGCTCTGGCCGCAGTCATTTATTATTCTAACCCGAAGTCCTGCGTCGACTTTGCATGAGGGAGAAACAAGCTGTGGACAGCCAACCACAGAGCAGACAGACCTTTCTTTTAATACACATTCGTGTTCCCTTCACCAGCATATTTCATGTTTATAAATAGATGGTGTAAATAATGTGTGCTTTGACCTGTTTACAGTAGTGTAGGGCAGGGTTACCACACCGAGACAATTCAGTTCACCACAGATGACAATTCAAGAAACGTCAAAATGTTTAAATCTGACCTCTGAAATCTCCATCACATTGTGTATTTGAATCTTATACTGAATATTTTTTTATTTAACTGTTTCGTGAAATGGCTGCAAAAACGACCCCTCATTTAAGTATTGAGCTTTTACAAGTTAAAACCATGACATTGTCTCCTAACGTAATGAAGCTCACATCAAAGACAAAGGGACTGACTAAAGTAAAAGTTTTAAAGTTTTAATATGTTCCATAAAGTTTTAATGTGAGGCTGTTGGTTCTACTCTCCCCCACTCGTCCCCTACTGCACACATACTCACCAACTTTGCCCTAAAACTACGTCTATTGGCAACTCAGAGGCTACAGGTAAACCCTACAGGCCGACTCAGTTGTATGGAGTAAATATCACTTTGTAAGTATCCAGTTAAAGTGCTTAAAATCCCCGTTCTGAAAGAATATTTGGCTTATCATACACCAATTAGGCACAGATGAAGGCTAAACTGGACAGTCTCAGAAATTCCTTACTATAAAGTGTGTCTTTACCCCCTATAACAGTTTTTTTTTTCACAAGCCTCAGTAACATACACAAACAGATGAAGTCCACATTTCAAGATCTTCCACTTCTTTTTGGATATAAACCCACAGCAAAGAGCTAAAACTGCTAATCTGCAGAGGAAGCTGCAGCAACTTGAAAATACATTTTCCCTATTACAGATTTATTCTGTTGCTTTTGTCACATTTAAATGTTAACTTGAGTAAACAAAAAATGCATGATTTGATTTATTAAGGGGGGGGGGGGATCTATCTAAACCAACCTAGCCCGAAGTGAAAAAGTCATTTTCCCTGTAAATCTAATAATTGGTTTAATCAGCATTGGTGGCAAAAATGGGAATGAGTCTTTAAATTTGCAGTGGAGGAATGTTATCTCCCTCTTCTTTCTGTTTTTATACAGCCACACTGAAGGGGTTTTTTTGTATGTGAAAGCATCTCAAATGGATTTAAATCAAGACTTTGACTCAGCCACTTCTAAACCCTCATTTTATTTATTTTTGAGCCATTCAGAGGTGGACTTGATGGTGTATTTCAAATCATTGTCATGCTGCAAAACCCAAGCATGCATGAGCTTTGACATCAGATGTAATGGGACACACACTGTCCAATAAGGTTAACTTTTGTCTCTTCAGTCCACAAAATATTTTTCCTAAAGGAAAGATCATCAAGGTACCTTTTGGCAATTTTGAGACAAGCCTTTTTCTTCTGTTTGGTCAGAAGTGATTTTGGGATTGGAATTCTTCCATGGATGCCTTTTTGCCCAGTCTCTCTTTCTTATTGTTGAAACATGACCTTAACTGAGGAAAGTGAGGCAACAAAGCTTTAGATGTTGTTCTGGGTTCTTCTGCAACCTCCTGGATGAGTCACCAATGTCCTCTTGGAGTAATTTGTAGGTCACTCTTGGAAAGGTTCAACATTGTTTCATGTTTTTTTTTTCGTTTGTGGATAACGGCTTTAACTGTGGGTCACTGGTGTTTCGAAGCTTTAGATATGACTTTCCCTACCATTTCCAAAATGATATATGCAAATGACTTTCTGATTTGTTCTTGAATTTCTTCTGACTGGGGCATGATGTGTTACTTCTTGAGATATTTTTGCCTACTTCATGTTGTCAGATAGGTTCTATTTAGGTGATTTTTTTGATTTTGCAGGTCAGAAATTATTCAGGCTTGAGTGTGGCTGGTGAAATTGTACAATGTAGGCAGTTTTGTTTTTCTACAAGGCCAAGTTGGTTTGAATTGCAGTTTTTCCTTTACTAAATAAAATCAGTGCTTGAAAACGTAATTTTATATTTATTCAGATTTGATATTAAAATGCATTTAATGATCTGGGAAAAAAACAAAGACAGAAGAAATTTGTCAAGGTGAAAGCACTTTTTTCACTTGACGCTTGGAGCAGAACACAATTTTGAACTTTGAAGTTCAGTTTGACAGATGTGTGTTGGGTGAGGTCTGATGAGAAAGGTGTAAAAGCCTGCTAACCAACCAGAATAACAGATTCAAAGAGTTTAATGAGCTGATGTCCTGAAAAAGGACTGTAGTAATGTTAATGTTCCTCACTGAGGATCAAACAAGGTGGAGAGCAGCCAAAGCTATTCAACACTTTCTGGTTAGAGACATAAAACGAATGGAGCAAGACAAGCCCTAACAAACAAGAATAGACTCACAACAAATAACAGTCTTTAACAACCACATATTCATAATAAACTAAATAAAACAGACTTATTTTGTTTGCCAGGACCATTCAAGTTCCCCTGCAGCTGAATGACAGTTTGAACTTGTGGTCTGTGTGGCTTTATGTACTCTTGGCAGCATCTGCCTGCACGCATCCATGCACGACTGAATGTTTATCCGACTTTTATGGCGATGGCGTCTCGTAAAACCGTTGCGAGACAAGACAACCCTCCTCGGCACCGGGTGACCCAGTGTCTGCTGGGACCACCTACGAGAAGAGCTGTGAGCAGATGCCTCACCTTGTCTATGACCATTTAAAAAACGCTTGTCCGTCCAGATTATCCTGTGAATTACAACTTCGGTCATGGCCAGTGCATCACAGCCTCTGCTAAAGTACACGTGGACAATTAGATACACAAAATACTACAATCAGACCATGAATTACAATGCACAAGGATGTAGTTTGTTCTGCATCATTCCTCTTCTGGGAACCCTAAAATCTGCGTATTAAGTTCTGTTCATGAATCCCAGGTTTGGTTTGAACCAAAGTAAGACAAGCAGAGCTCTGATGTGTAACAATGGTCGACCTTTCCCTAGAAACTGCTGTCATCAACACTTCAAAAAATATTAATACTCTCACGCAGAGACAGAAATACACAAAACCCAGAATCCATATCGAATCATCCAGCTGTACATGACCTTCTTCTGCCGGCTTGCTGACCTGGCTGGCTGCACCGGTTTTGTGTTTCACTGAGGCTCTTTTTCTGGCTTCTCTAAAACCTCAACATGGTCTCTGATGTCTGAATCACTTTTTCACCAGTGTTTGTATTCATGAAAATTTAGTATCACAAGAATATCAAGACAGAAAATGAAACCATAAAGAAAATTTGGAGATTTTTAGGTCTTTTTGCTGGTGAGGTATCAGACAGAGTGAGACACAAAAAACTTCCCAAAGATCCAAATCGCACTGAAAAAAGATGCAAAACCAAAATATCTTTATTTCACTGAAGGTGTTAAATACAGTGTCTTATAAAAGTATTAATACACTATAATTTTTATCATTTTCTCACATTAAAACAGTAAATGTTAATATTTTGGAGGATTTTATGTCATACACCAACAGAAAGTAGAAGATGAATATGAAATGAAAAGAAAATAAGACATAATTTGAAATTTTTTTGCATATATAATTCTAAATAAAATCCAGCGCCAACAAATGGCTTTCAAAATTCAAATAATTAGTACATAGCATTCATCTGTGTGTAATTTAATCTCAGTATGAATCCAGCTGTTCTGTGGAGGCCTCAGTGGTGACCATACACCTCAAGGAGAGCATCAACCTGGGAAGCCACCAGAAGGTCCCAGGGTAACTTTGAAGGAGCTGCACAGATCAACAACTCGTGGGAGAATTTGTCCCCAGAAAAGCCATTAGTCATGCACTTTACAAATCTGGAGTGGTAAGCACAAAGGCATTGTTGAAAGAAGGAAATAAAAATTTGTGATAAGTCCATAACTGAGCTTTTTGAAAGTGAAGGAGGAAAACGCTGCACATTACCCTAAACACACAATCCCCACTGTGAAACATGGAGGTGGCAGCATCATGCTGTGAATATGCTTTTCTTCAGCAGGGACAGAAAAGCTGGACAGAGTTAATGAGAAGATGACAGGAGCTAAATACAGGGTAATCCTGGAAGAAAATCTAGGAGACTGTGAAAGACTTTAGATTGTGGGGGAGGTTCCCCTTCCAGCAGGAAAATGTCCCAAAACATGGAAAGGTTTAAATCAAAGCAGATTCATGCATTAAAATTTCCAAGATCTGAATCTAACTGACAATATGTGGCAAGATTTGACAACGTATGCTCACAGATGTTCTGTGTCTGAGCTTGGGCTGTTTTAGAAAAAAAGAATGGGCAGAAATCTCAGCCTTCAGATGTGCAAAGCTGCAGCTGGAACTGAAGTGAAAGGTGATTCTACAAAGCATTTTAATCAGGAGGGATTAATACAAATGCACACCACACTTTTCAGATTTTTAAGAAAATTTTAAAACTGTTTCATTTTCCTTCTACTTCACAATTATGCTCTACTTTGTATTAGTCTATTATACAAAATAAAATGCATTGTTACAGAATGTAAAGAACATTAAAATGTATAATTAATTCCAAGGGAATTTCAACTATGAAACAGAGGTTAGGGTTATTATCTCCAAAACTACCCAGTTCCCTCTGAAGACCCTGAACTGTTCCTTCCCTGCTACCTACCCATCACTCCTTGCAACTCTGCTAGCTCCTGGTGCTTCCAGCACCTTTTAAGAAAACCTGTCACCACAACACATCCTTCATTCCTACAACTTCCAATACCACCACTTGACATGTCCAGAAAAAACCTTGAATACTTTTCTTAAACTTAAGAACAGCTCTTCCAGGTGATGAGAGGGGAGGAGAGCTGGCTGTCAGGGGCATCATTGCACACTCCTAAATCTGCCAGGGTGAGACGTTGGCACAGACAAAAGAATAATAAAAGTCCAGCAGGTCCCTGACAAGGCAGCACAACACTTTATCTGAAAAGGCAGAACAAAGGAGGGCCTGTGAAACGTTTCCACTGTGTTTTACTTTACAGGGAAACAATGCATTTAAGAGGAGGGGGCAAGAACTGATGTGGCACTTCGAGCCTCTGAGAGAATAACAGCACTTCAATTTGATTAGAAGGGAGTTGAGAAAGCTATTGTTGCTTCCCAGCTTATGGCTACAGAGACGATGGGATAAAATATAGATAATAAACAGAAACAAGAGAGATCTGCATTATTCTACAATGGTTTTCTCTTGCTTCTGTCAGAAATAAAGGAAAGATTGATGGGCTACTATAAATATAGCTTTATAAACAGAAATGGAAATAGGAAAGCTTTTATTAGCATATTGATGGAAAAAAACTGAACGCACTCTTCAATAGCTGATCATTAAGAAGTGTGATCACCTCTATAAAAGCATGGATTTTTGGTGGTTTGCTGTTCTGGAGCAAATTACTCACACCTTTGGCAGATTTTGGCTTTTAAATAGTTTCATTCAACCAAGAAGTTTGTTTTAGACAGTGAATGAGGCAGGCATCTTTCAAAAGATTATAAAACAATATAAAATGGAGCATTAATTAACAAAAACACTTATAAAAAATTTGCTTTTTTTGTTTACATTTTTTGAAAAATGGCTTGTTGATCATCACTAAAACCCTTCTCAAAAATCAATTCAGCAGAATTAATCTTTGGTGACGAGCTCTCAAGTTTTTAGCTTTGAAGGTCTCCTTCCCATCTCTGACTTCAGATTCAAGTCAGGACTCTGACTGGACAACTCCAACAAGTTAATGTTGCCTCCAGTCAGGTAAAAAACCACCTAAATCTGCACCAGGCTATGAATATTTTTGATCTTAGCTGAACAAGTTTCAGCAATGACCTTAAAGAAGCAACTATTGATAACCAAATTGCTTAGCTGCACATTCTAAACTTTGAAATAGGAAAAAACAGAAAAAGAATCTACAGGCCTCAATTAGAATGTAAAATGTGCAAGGCTGGACTGTCTGAAACAGACTGAACCAATAAGGCTTGCTGGCATCTGAATTAACCAGAACAGATCTGGAACATTTAAAAGAAACCATAAGAAATGTTTGGCTATGTTGCAAGGCATCCTGTTTGGAGAAAACCAAGCAATACCAACTATCAAGCACACTGATGGAGGAGGGACAGCTCCTCCGGGTGAATCCCAAGGCATCCTCAGACCAGCCAAGAAACATCGTCCCTCCAGCATGTCCTGGATCTTCCTCTGGATCTCCTCCCAGTGGGACGTGTCCAGAACACCTCACCAGTAAGGCATCCAGGTGGCATCCTAACCAGATTCACCTCAACTGGCTCCCTTCAATGTGGGGGAGCACCAGCTCTACTCTGACCCAGTCAAAGTCCAGAACTCCATATGTTCCTGAAATTATATGGAGCAGCTTGTCTGCAATCAAGGGTGGGGTTTTTTTCTTAAAGAATAATCAAAAATGTTGCTGGTGGATTAGTAATTTGTAGGATCCTTTCAACGATTTCTGAGAGCATCATGGCTCAACCAGTGCTTATTTTTTGGCTTCTTCTGAGAGAAACAACAGACAGTGTTTGGTCAACCACATCCGTGTAAACAAACAAACAAAGCTTTTTAAAATAGGAACTGGGTACAATAAAATAAATTTGACATTTTACTCTGAATTTCTAACATTTGGAGAGCAGGCCAGTCTCCTCTTTGATCAGCTCATCTAATTGACGCCGGTTAAAGCCTTTAGATCAAACACCAGTGGTTAAATAGCCCCTTTGTGAAAACTAATCACTTCTCCTGTCATTTGTTTGTAAATGTAACAAACTGAAGGTGATTCATATGAGGAAGGTGGCACACAAACCCCATTTCAGTGATCTGAGGCTGCTTAACGGCTGATGAAAAACACGTGCTGTCACACCAGTCGTGGCCCAGAGTGGAACGGAGAGAGCTGGATGAGATTCAGATGTGAGTGAATCCACTGAGAGCTCAGGGGGAGGAGGTTCTGTCCAGTTCCAAACAAGAACAACACAGGATGTGATGAGACAAAACTTTTGAACAAAATAAAAAACATCATCCTTAACTCCACAAATTCCTTGACAACAATAGATAAAATGGCTGCCAAGATTTTTTTCTCCTCCTCATCATATTTACCAAGTGTTGCAAATAAATGAAAGATTTATGGGTAATGAGGTCATCCAAGAAGGAATTAAGTATTGCCACTTTAAAGAAGCTACTAAATGGAAACATCCCATTATGACTGTCTAACAGTGTGTACCACTGTTGGTCTACATGAAGACTGAAATGAGTTTTGCAGCATATGACCTAAATGTGATCCAGAAGGAAGAAACAGTCCTGCACAGACTGACGCAAAGAACAAAAACTGACAAAGTTTGTGAGGTGTTTAAGATCGTTGCTCCCGATAAAGCCTCCCCAGCCAAATTCCTTTTGTCCAACTTGTTTTTAAAACGTCACACATGCCGCATAGCAAAGCCTGACATGCCAGCTTCCCCTCATGCATCCAATCAATGGGGGGAAAATGAGAAACTGAGAACGTGAAAGGGTCACAACCCCAGGGATGGAAATGATCCCCCAGTTGCTACTGGGTATCCTATGTATAAACAGAGCAGTGGAAAAACATTAGTCTAAGTCTGTAGGTTTATGCTGTAGTGCTATTAGGTCTTGCAGACAGAGAGGACACCAAACACTTTCAATATGACCTGCTCATTCATCCTGGATGTTGAGCCCACTGCACAGCAGAACTGCTCATCTTATCCCCTCCTCATTTTATTATGCCACAACAACAAACATCAAACTTTATGCAATAAACCAACAAAGTAATTCATACTTTTGAAGTGGGAGGACAATGGCACATGCTTTTCTAAAATTTTAACAAATAACAATTTGAAAAGTATGGCATGTGTTTGTTTTACTCTGATAGCCCCAAATTAAAAACATTGTAACCAATTGCCTTCAGATGTAACCTAATTAGGAAACGGAGTCTGGTGTGCAAACTGATAGGCCTGCATAGTGATCATTCATCATACAAATAACCAAGAGGCCAATGGTAACTCTGAAGGAGCTGCATAGATGGACAGCTCAGGTAGGAGAATCTGTCAACAGAACAGCTATGAGTTGTGCATTTTATATATTTGGCTTATATGGTAGAGGGACAAGAATAAAGCCATTGTTGAAAGAAATCCAAAAGAAGATCTATTTAAAGATTACCACGAGCCACGTGGGGGACAGCAAACATGTGGAGGACAAGATCAAAATGAAACTTTTTGTCCTAAATGAAAAATGTGATGAGCAAACCTTGGACATGCTGCAGATCATCGTTAAAATAAAACCCCTACAGTGAAACAGAGGTTGCAGAATCATCAAAATGAGAGAACAGCTGATATTTCAATATGACCTTTGCAAACTCTGTCAGTTAAATCTGCCATCACAATAAAAATTCACATTTGGTTTTCATTTGGCTAGCATCTAGCCATCAGCCAGCCGAACAAGGCCTAAAAGTTCCCACATTACATGTCAAAAAATTCAAAAATGCATGAGATACTGAGAACTCACAAGCCAGCTTTAACTTCCTCGCTCTCCGCATTCAGCATCTTTTCATATAGTCTTAAGAGGTCACCCAATTTTAATGGTCACTTATTGCCTGTGGAGCAGTTCCTGGTGGAATAAAGGCACCCCGAGACCACCCTTGTGCCAAAACACCCTCAGGCGGCTCAAAGACACAGAGAAATTCTGGCTCTGATATTGCATACCTGCACAACAAAACCACATGAATGACCCTTTTTCATTTCTACTAAATATATTATATGAAAGCCCACTTTATAACCACTGATAAGAATATATCAGTGAAGGAAAAGTAACAGAGGAGCTTGTAAAGCAGACATGCAGACTGTCTTATTATCAGGGTTTTCATACCAAAATAAAAGGCCTTTTTAGTGCTATCCATTAGAATTGCAGTTTATTATACAAGTACTTTGGAATTTGTTAATCATATTGCACTGATATCAAACAACTGCCAGCTGCTGAGTTTATGTCCTTCTCCTGTCAAACAGAGCAAACAGGCCAGCATTGCAAAATTGAAGCTCGATGTTAGGTGACTTCAAAGAGTAAAACAGTCAGCATTGTTCTTACCTCAGCACGCTGTGTTCTGGGCTGGCTGGCATCTGTCTCAATGGCGTAAACGTCCACCAGGTACAAGTCGGACCCTTGTTCCCTGTCCAACTCTGCAGCTGTCTGTATCACTCCAGAGTGGCGTCCGATGGTGAAAAGGCGTCCGACGGCCTTTCCACCACTTCGAACTGCCACAATGAAATACTCCACTTTTGATGAAGAGCCCCTTGGACTTGAGGCATCCAGGGAGATGACATTCGTGCCTGGAGGCTGGCCTTCTTTAAGTATGGTTATGTATTTGGGCTGAGAGAAAACAGGTCCATCCACCCCTTGAAGGATGATGGTCAGCTCAGTTCTGGAGGTCTTACGGTCGGTGCCATGGTCTGTTGCCGACACTGCCAGGGTGTACATGAGGCGGGATGGGACCAGTTGGGAAGCCAGGCGAATATCCCCGCTGTACCTGTCCATAATGAAGGTGTCTGCATCCCCTTCCAGAAGCTCATACTCTACTTCCCCGTTTTCACCATCATCAGGGTCAAGGGCCATCACTGTTGTCAGGATGGAGCCAATAACAATGTTGGGCTCGGCCACGAGAGCATTCTGGGACACAAAAGTAGGAACGTTATCATTCAGGTCTGTGACCCATATTGTGACATTTTTCAAAGCGAATCGTCGGAATTCAGCTGGAACTGCCTGATCTGTGGCTTTTATGGTGAGCTCAAACAGGTTGGAGAACTCCCTGTCAATTTCCTTGTTGGTGTAAATGAGCCCAGAGCTTGGATCGATGCTGAAGTGGTTCCCTCGAGGAATCTGCTGAACAATGGAGTACTCCAGCTGTCCGTTTATGTCTGCATCTGTGTCATGAGCTATAATGGTCATGACTGAGGCTGAGAGAGGAAGATTTTCAGGGATAGATTTGAAAATATCTCCAGGGGCAAATACAGGAGGATTGTCGTTAAAATCCCGGACATGAATGACCACGGGTATGGATGAGGAGCGCTGTGGCCTACCATTGTCCTTTGCAGTGATATTGAGCTTGTAAAGTGATTGTGTCTCAAAATCCAACTTTTTAACCAGAAAGATGCTGCCAGTGTTGGGGCTAATGCTGAAAGTGCCATGGTTGTTGGTGGCTGTGATACTATATGTTATGTCTGCATTCTGACCTGAATCTGCATCCGTGGCAGTCACAGAGGCCACAAGTTCCCCGATCCTCATGTTCTCCAGCACATCAACAGACAGGGAAGATTTAGGGAAGGATGGGGAGTTATCATTTTCATCCAGGATGCTAATGCTCAGCAGACAAGAGGAGGACAAGGGCACAGTTCCAGCATCAGCAGCTATGATTTTCAGTGAGTAAGAAGAAGTGGTTTCATAGTCCAGCTTTCCAACTAAAGTCACCTGTCCAGAGCTACCATCTATCATGAACTGGCGCTCCTCATTGCCCTCAATGATCTGATAATGAACAAGTCCGTTTTTGTTCTCATCCACATCTGAGGCAGAGACCCGCAGCAGCTGAGTCATGTTTTGAGCCGACTCAGAGATAGAGGCCTGGTAAACGTCTTTGGTGAATTTTGGCGGGTTGTCATTGATGTCTTGAATGTAAACCTGGACCTTGGCCTGGTCTCTGAGGGGTTTGGGGAGACCCTGATCTAATGAGATGACAACAAAGCTGAACACAGCAGCACCCCTTTGTCTCATCAGCGACTCGCGGTCCAGCTGCAGTGTGCTGGTCAGCTCTCCGGTGATGGTGTTTAGTTCAAAGTTGGTCTGTGGGGTCTCAAATGTGTATCTGACCTCACTATTAGGGCCAAAGTCCTTATCCTCAGCAAAAACCTGCCCAACAACTGATCCTCTCTTCTGCTCCTCCTCAAAATGAAACACATAATTAGTGCTGTTAAAGAGAGGACGGTTATCGTTCACGTCATCCAGAATCACAGTGACATTGACTGAGGCGCTCAATGGTTCCACAGCCCTGTCTTTGGCTTCAACCACTAAGTTATATATGTCCTGAATCTCTCTGTCCAGCTCTGTTTTGATGTATAACTGCCCATCTGGAAAAATCCCAAACACATCACCCAAATTGCCACTGGTGATGTCATACATAATCTCCCCGTTAAGACCAGAGTCTTTGTCAGTGGCCTGCACTTTAAAGAACCTGCTGTTGACAGGTTCAGACTCCAGAATGATGACCTCATATGAAAGCTGATCAAACACAGGTGAGTTGTCGTTGACGTCATAAACACTGATGATCAGGATGAGGCTGGAGGTAAGCCGGGGAACCCCCATGTCTGCAGCCATGACTTCGATTTCGTAGGAGCTCATTGTGACCTCCAGCGGGCCGGTCAGTGTGATCAGACCGTGCCGCTCATGGATGTGAAACAGGCCTTTTGGGTTCTCTTTAAGGCTGTAGATCACCATGCCATTTGGACCTTCGTCAGGATCTGATGCTTTTGCTTGGAATATTACATGTCCTGTGCCCCAGTTTTCCACAGCGCTCACATGCTCCATACTGTGAATAAAATGAGGAGCATTATCATTTAAGTCCTTCACAGTTATGTTCACAAAGGCCTCTCCTGTGATCTCTCCAGCTCTGGCCACAACTTTGAGCTGATAAAATCCTTGCTCCTCTCTGTCTATCTGACTAGATGCTGCGATCTGACCTGCACTGTTCACAGTAAAAAGCCCCCTCTGATCCCCTGAGGTGATCAGGTAGGAAATGTTTGTGTTTAGATCCAGTGTGGTGGCCGACACAGTGCCTATGACTGTCCCAAGAGCGACATTTTCAAACATTACAAAACTGTACACTCTCTGACTGAAGACAGGTGGATTATCCTGCGTGTCTATAACAGTTACAGTCACAATTGCTTGGGTGTGTGAGCGCAGGCCTCCCCCATCTGCTGCTGTCACCTGCAGCTGGTAAGCAGTTTTCTCCTCTCTATCCAGGGGTACTAGTGTGGTGATTTTGCCTGTGTTGCTGTTAATACGAAATTTGGAAGTGTCTCCCACAGTAATTATATATTTCACAGTTCCATTTCGTCCCAAATCAGGGTCCGTGGCTGAAACGGTGGTCACATAAGAGCCTGAGGGCTCATTTTCTTTCACATTGGCAAAGTACTGAACAGGATAGAACACTGGCCTGTTGTCATTGATATCCCAAATGGTGATGTTGACATTTCCTACAGAGTGCAGAGGGGGGCTGCCTCCGTCTGCTGCACGGATATGGAGCAAATACGAGGCCTGATCCTCCCTGTCCAGCTCCACGGCTGTGCTTAATCGGCCTGACACAGCGTCCAGACGAAACAGCTCCTGGATTCTGGCAGGCGTCTCTGCATCAAATGAGAACCGGATCGTTCCATTGGCCCCGAGGTCGTCGTCTGAGGCAGACAGCAGCACCAGCTCAGTGCCAGCAGGAGAGTGCTCCACCAGGGAAATGTGATATGTACTCTGGGTAAACGTGGGCACTTGGTCATTCACATCTGTGATGTTGACTATCAGTTTAGTGTAGGAAATCTTGGGCTGCAGCCCCTGGTCTTTGGCACTAATGTTGAGCACAACTTCAGATGCGATTTCTCTATCCAGCAAAGCGGCGCTGGTAACCAGGCCACTGTTTTCACTGATGGAGAACCAGCCCAAAGTGTTTCCAGACACCAGGGAGTATCTCAGGTTGGCATTTTGCCCAGAATCACCATCTGTTGCAGAAACCCCTTTAATGTAGCTGCCTTTTGGTGTGCCTTCACTGATATCTACTCTGTACAGCATTTCCTGAAATATTGGGGGGTGATCATTAATATCATTCACAAAAATAACTAGACTGGCAAAGGAGGACCTGGCCATAGGTTTACCATTATCTGAAACAGAAACAGTCAGATTATATGAGGAAATCCTTTCTCTGTCTAAAACACTCGCCACTTTAATCAGACTTAGATTGGGCACAGGAGATGTGTGCACTTCAAAGTGTCTCTGCTCGTTGCCTCCTAAGATTGAAACAGATATGTTGCCATTAGCTGTGGGTGAGTCTGAGTCTGAAACGGTGAGCAGAGCTACAACTGTGCCTATCTGTGCATTTTCATCAACAGAGGCAAATTTAGAAGTGGTGGGAAAATACCTGAACTTCACAACGGGGTCATTATCATTCACATCTAAGAGTTTTATTGTGGCTTCTGTCCGGCCTGACAGAGAAGGAACACCATTATCTACAGCATGAATGGTCAGAGAGTACTCTTTCTTGACCTCATAGTCCAATCCCTCCTTTATAATAATAGTACCTAATTTTGGATCAATTTGGAAGGGCGTCCCCTCATCTAAAAAGTACCTGATTTCAGCATTGGCTCCCTCATCCTGATCTGATGCTGTGATCTGTAGGATGCTCGAACCTACAGCTGCATCCTCAAACACACTGGCCTGGTACTGATCTTGCTCAAAAACAGGGGGGTTGTCATTTATATCCTGAATAGTGACATTTACTTGCAGGTAGCCAAACTTTTTCGGCTCTCCTTTGTCCTCCACTTCAATCAGGAGCTGGTAGAAGGGAGTAACCTCTCTGTCCAGACCACCGGTTAAAACGAGGTGCAGGAATGCCCCCTCCCCGCTGGGATTGACTGTTACATCCAGGCTGAACCTCCTCTGCTCGTTGCCCTTCACTATCCTGTAAGTGGTGTGATCAACTCCGTTGCTTCCAATATCAGAATCCGTGGCAGTGTCCAGTATTACTTGTCTCCCGCTGCTGGCGTCCTCCTTAAAGGACACCACTATGGACGCGTCTGGAAACACCGGAGAGTTGTCATTAATATCCAAAACCACGATCCGGACCTCCGTGGGGTAGGTCGGCTGGCTGGAAAGCACCACCACGTTGATGACATCACTTTGCAGAACTTCTCTGTCAATCACTGATGATGTGGAAATGACTCCTGTGGTTCCGTTAATCGCGAAAAGTTTGTGGTTTTCGCTGAAGCGGTACGTGAAGCTGGGCTTGGTCTCTATCGTGCCCACATAGGTTCCGACAGGCTGCTCCTCCAGGACACGGAACTCTTGGCGGACTTGGCTGGACGCGCAGCTCCGCGGCAGAGTCCACAGCATCAGCAGAACAAAATGAAACCGGCCAAAGCCTCTAACTGTGAGCGCCATGGTCAGTCAACCTGTCCACCTTTCTCAGACAGAGTCCATGCCGATGATGCATCAACTTTACAGAAGTTGGAGCCTCCACAGCATTGTATTCCACAAAGTGTCTGCAGCCAAGATTCAATGAGAAAAGCAGCAGCAGCTCTTCCCCTCTATCCGCACTGAAGTGTCCCAGAAGTACTCCACAAGTGTTATTTCATCCAGCTGCAACAAAATCCTCTGGATGGAGGAAAATGATTCCTGCAGATCAGAAAAGTTTCATTTCAGCTTTTCTGTTAGCCTTTTGTTTCTTTGCGCTGCAACACAAAGCCAGAAGAACAGTTCCCAGATCCTTGGAGATGCGAAAAGAAGTTTATAAAAAGTTAGGGCGCGCTGAGCATACGCGCACCGTCCCGGGGAATAACGGTGCTCCAGTCATATTGCGCTCAGGAGTCCCAGTAAATTAGAACAAAGCTGGAGTGAAGCAAACTCCCTCCCATCACTGATCCCATTGGATGTCTGCTCTCATTTCTGCCCGCCCTCTGCAGGCCCTCCTTATGGCAGCTCAGCTGGTGGTGGAAGGTGTCAATCAAATAAACAGGCAGCAATATCCCTAAGAGATCTTAATTATAAACATTTATTTGTTTTAAAGATGGAGTAATTTCTAGAAGAAATAAATTAATGTTGTACATATTCAGATTTAAGAGGAGGATTCATAATAACAAGCTTAATAAAGATAAAAAGATATAAAAGTTATTTAGATATATTAAATGCTTTAAAAAAAAATCAATATCTTTATATTTAAAAAAAAAAAAAAACAACTACAAAAACTACAATGTTACAGTCTCACACTTTATGTTGTTTTCGTTTCGGTAATTAAAGTCTTACAACAAGCATCTAAAATGCTACTGAATATTAAAAGATGTCAAATAAAAAGTCAACAAAAATATAATTTAAGTGTCAAAAGTTGCGGCAGATTACAAAGACAAAAGGAAGCTTGTGGTCAGTAAATTGGAGTCTTCATGATTTTTCAACATACTGATAAATAAATAAACACAGCAGTTGAAATGATCAACCTCAGCATAAAAAACAGCAGGACAGTTTTATCTCTGAAAATTGGTAATCTGATATGTCTCTTTTAGCTTATCAAATGTATGGGACAGCAGGTTCACACATATGAGTATGCACCACCATCTAGTGGCCATATCGTGGTACTACCAAAACAAAGTAAGTGAAGAATGATGATGATTATTCATTGTCAGCATCATACAATGAGCATATGTAATGAGTATATGAAAATAAAAAATACTCATGCCACCTCTACTATCAGCCTTGTACAGCCAGTACATATCTTTAAAAGTAGAGCATTAGCAACTGAATACAACTGTAGGTGAAAACTATCATGTAAAGGCATGGATGAGAGAGGATCTATTATGAGCAAATAAATGAAAAAATAGGCTTCTTTTTGTTTATCCTGGCTTTAAAAAAAAACTATATTTTATCAGCAAACAAAATCAGTTTTAAACTGGTCTCAATTATTTTCAACATGGTAAACACAACATTTTTCAAAGCTTGTTGACTGTCATGAAATAAATTTTAATTCACCTGCTTCCACAAATTATTCTAAAAACACACACATTTATTTGTGTGCATTTGCGTGCATCGGATGAAAAAAACGTGACAAAAAAAGCAGTTCACAAATCAGCCAAGGCATTTCTGGGATAATCGAGGCAGCTCCTTGGGGATGGAAAAAGTGCATCCCTTTAATTCAAATGTTATTCATAAGGAGATGAAGATCTTAGTATAACCTGGTGGTGGTCTATCATGCTGTGGGCCTACTGTGCGTTTGGCAACTTGCAAGTTTCATCAAATGTTTGTTGGAATCTATTAAAGAAATATCTTTGTCTTTGTCTAGATATTTTATGTAGGTAATTTCAGCAGCAAGATAGAATCTGACTCAATCCTGCTTTATTTAGCCAAGATTCATAAACTTGGGTACTACAAAAACATCAGGCTCAATCATTATAATTTATTATTTATAACAACATTTTTAAATAAAAATGTGTAAAACATGTTTATAAATAGAAGTAATAAATTTGTTCCAGAGAAAGGTTAATCTCCTCTCGTGTCCACCATGGTGCCCCCTTCCCAGTGGTCTGCTCTATTGTGCTTCAATCTTAACTTTGACAGATACATGTGTTTGAACATGGCCTCAAGAGTCATGGCAGAAAAAAAAAAAAAAAAAAAAAAAAAAAAAAAGTCAAGACAGCACCACAAAACATTTGTGTCTAGGGCATCCCAATTTTTAGCTGTGGCCCTGCAATCTGTTTGTAGTCCTGCTTACTGTCAAATTAAATTAAAGCAGAAACATGGTTGATAAAAGATGAATACTTACATTTTTCATGTTAAGAATTTTCAGTTTGTCTATATATATCTTTTTGAAAAGGCTCACATTAGTAAAAATTGCACCCCAACATTTATGTTTATATTTGTGTCTCCATCAAACTTCTGAACTGGCAAAACAAGTTTATGCCATTCTTGAACTGTGGTTGAGGGTCACACAAAATCGGTCTTAAAGCCACAACTGGCCTCACTTTGGACACCCCTGTAGTAGAATTTAGCAAAATCTTAGTGATAAGGCACCATCTTGTCATATTTTGCTCTATTGTGGTTAATGTAGCGATCACCTCATTCGTAATACACCCCAAAAAAACCTCAACAAGATCCTACAAAGAGAATCAAGGTAGCATTATGATCAGTGTAAAGGTGTCCAAAGTGTTTGCACACTGAACCAAACAGTTTGACCGTTTCTAGAAACAGCTGTGTAACGTTTGTTTACATGTATAAGAGGTCGAATTCAGGTCAGAAAGGTTTAAGGAAAAGTCTAAGTGGAGAAGGAGGAAACTGTTTAAATTTCATTGAAATTACGCCTGCTGCTGAACTTCTGCACTCCTGTGAAATAACATCACAGAGGGATAATTACAAACCCTCCTGGCTTTGAGCGACACAAATGTTTATTCAGGTTTGTTATTTGACATTTTGTGGCTTCTGTAATCAGAGCACTTGTTCCCTGGATGTAAAGTAGGACATGAGTCAAGCAGTGTGTGTGTGAGTTTACAGATTGGGCAGCACCGGTGGTTGCTGCTTTGACACAGATTCAGTGTTTTGGTCGCGGGCCGAGCATCAAAGTAGATTATACCTCTGCACAGGAGATGCTGAGCTAACCGGATTACAAGAGAAAACTAGCAGCTTTCAGGAGGCTTTGAATGCAAACATCAACATGAAGTTATATTTGAATTATTTTCCATAGGATGAAGCATGGAGGGAAGATGTGTTTAAATAAATCAGCAAAGAGAAGGTTTGTAAAGCTGTTTGATGGATAATGTTGTTTTACTGTTTTGATTTATATTCCTAAACATCCATTTGTTGTTTTGTGTTGCTTTTCTCAGTTTTTGGAATAATGTATCTTACCTACTTTCTAAATATTATATTTGTTTAAAACAGTGGTTCTCAAATTTCAAATTCTTATAGGAAAACAATTCTGTATCTCCTCAGTTGTTTGCAGTGAATCAAAGCTGCTCTATTTTCTAACAGTAAAGTAAACTGAGTACTTCATCAGTATAAGCAATTTGAACTTAAACAGTTATCCACAAAATCCAGCTCCCTTGAAAGAGTCAAAAGTTCAGCTTCCTTATTATCTAAATAATACAAGACTCCTTGGATAATGTCTTTTCCTGCCCTTTCCAATCATTCCAACCAGTCATTTCGACACTGAATAACTTTATGGTTTGTTTTATAAGAGTGCTATTTTCTCAGAGTTCATCCAGGCGAGGAAGTTCCTTACTTTTATTTTAAGGACTAAACCAGAGGAAGCTCCTTTCAGCCACTTATGCTCAAGATTTCATTTTGTTTCTGTTTCAGTTGGAATATTTGATGCGCTTTGCTTCCCTTTACAACCTGTTTTATTTTTGTGAAAACCTGGTCTTTTGTTCCTTCCAGAACACCTGGTTCTAATTGGTGATCAGCACACATGCCAAACAGTTAGTCCTTTGCTCCCTCTTTATATCCCCTGTGAGAAAGGTCGTTGTTCATGGGCATCAGTTTCTCTCTGTCCACATGAAAGATTGGATTCAATCTCATGGAAAATGATAACTTATGCATTAAAAAAGTTGACAAGTTGAAGGTTTAGATGAAGCTAATATTTTTAATTACTCAGAAAACTCAACTACATCAAAACAGTCTAAACATAGATCAGGTTTTACAGCTTCTTCCAATGCTGCCTCAGTTACTGAGAAAGAAGTACTGTAATTGTGTTCAGAAGGATGCAGATAGTCTTTTATTCTAAATAGTGAGTTTTATTTGTTAAGAATCTCATAAAGTTATTACTGCTGAAAACTGAGGACTGGATGAAGGGTCTTTTTTTTGCAGCATACTGTTTTTCCAGGTTAAGTAAGTCTCCTCTAAATGTGCAGAGTGCCATTTTCGCTCCAGTTTCCCATCATGGTGCTTTAATGTTCTGAATTAAATCAGGGAGCCAATTTCCTATAAATTATTATCTTTTTTTTTAAGGGTACTTAAAACACTGTCTAATGCAACATGCAATAAGGAAGTAACACTATGAACAAGAACATCAATTTGTGAAGGGCTAGAGATTAAATTATGTCCCTCTGCTGTGTTTCTCTGAGATACTGAGGAAATTAAATTAAATGGAACAGATTCTTTTGAAAGTTGTTACAGTATTTTCTGATAAAGATCTACCATAATGAAATCTTCTCTCAGGTTTGGAGTACTCAGTTAAATTAAACTCAAAGGTCTTTTAGGAAAGTATTTTAAAGTTCCTACTCTGCTAACAATGATTAATATGTCTGTTTCCCACTTCAAGGAGCAGTCTTTTCCTAAATAAGCTGATCATTGATGGGATATATAGATCTTTTAAGAATTCAGTGACTCCAGCCTATCCTGAGTGGAACAGAGAGTCTAGTATAGGTTTCTATGTAAATTATAAATAAATAAATAAATACATAAATAACTCTCAGATGTTAGCTGGCTCTCATTGTCCTTGTATGCAGGGCAGCACATGGGACCAGATTGTTGGCGACCAACACATTCCTACAGTCAATAAACTTAAGGCAATGTTTTCATGTTCTAAGGGCTCTGAGGTTTATCTCATAAACTGAACATGTTCTGTTTTAGTAGAATTCAACATAATAATTATGTTGAATAGTGAATGTCCTGGGTTCAGTTCCTGACTGAGTCGATCTTAGTTGTCCCGGTGCATGTGTGGGTTCTCTCTGGGTACTCCAATTTCCCCTTAGTGTCCAAAATCGTGAGTTTGGAGTTTATTAAATTACCTTTTGATATGTGTGTGCTTGCATAGTTTTCTGCACTTGAAGTTGTAACGTGGGTTGTGTTCAGCGGTTGAGAGGCAGAAACATTTAGCATGACAGTCAAACTCACGACCACACCGGTACTGGGAATAACACAATGCTTGACCTTTAATTAACTCACCCTTCACCGACTTTACAAAGCCCAGCTGAATGACTGCTGTCTTATGAACACTCCTCCCAGCAACCCTGCAAGGATAAGCAGGTATAGATGATGGATGGATGGATGGATGTGCCCTGTTGTTTCTTCACTGCAGTTATAGTTTAGCTTAGAGAAATGCTCCCTAGAGGTGGTTCTTTACAGTGAATGAGTAAAGTCAGCTCCTATTTGGGAGCCAGAGCTGCTTTACCTTACCCTGTCCTCTATTTTTTCTGTAAAACTGCACATGAACAGTGGATGTATTGCTGCACTGAACAATACGGTGAGCACAGAGTGAGAAACAGAAACAGGAGGGAGAATAGAGCTTCTGTACATTTTTTAAGCATTTCAGTATAATGAGCTATATAAATATTAAACACTTGGTATAAGATATGTTTATTTTTGCATTTTTTTAATTAATTAACACTGAATTGTAAATTATTTTTGCTAATAATTTTATTTAGGTAACATAAATCTCTGAGCTGTAGGACCCATAACCAGGAGATTCAGTTCACTGGCAAGGATGTCCAAAGTCAGTCCTCAAGGGCTGGTATCCTGTATGTTTTAGTTCTTTCCCTGGTTCAACACAACTGACTCAAATGATGGCTCGTTGGTAGGCCTCTGCAGAACACTGACGTTCTGGTAAATTTTGGAGAGGGGAAGGGAATATAAAATCCTGTGTCAGCACAACTTTGAAAAGTACACTCTTTATCAGTTGGTTGTGGTAATGCTTCCTAATGTTGTTTGCCAACCTGTATTAAAATTTGAAGAAGAAGAAACATAGGGGGGGGGGTTGAAAAGTATGCTTCATTTTCATAGGTAAAATTATGAAATAGTTTAACAGATGAATGTAAGCAAAGTCAAAACATTAACCAGGTAAAAAAAACTATGTAAAATAACTAGTTAAAAAAAAAAACATATCATGACAGGCTGCTGGTTGCTTTTCCCCTCATGGTTTCCACAGAATTAGGAACACTCCTATAGTCACCATCAGGTCAATGACTAAACAATAATCAGATATATGATGTGTGTGTGGGCTGTCCAGATATTTGCATGCAGCTCACAGCTGGAGAAAGGCAAGTTTGATCAGATTTAGTTGATGTCTACACCCAGGTTGTCCAACAAAGTCTGCATGTTAACTGCTGCATGCATAGCTGTGGTATAGCTTGTCTCATTTGCCCAGTGGCTTCTGCAACCTCACCTCAGTCTATTCAATTATATTTCATCATACATAGAGAGGATAAACCATTGGTCCTGTTGCAAGAGATTTGTGCTGCCCATGTTCTCAAGAATAGTCTTGCAGAGTGCCTAGATTTTCTGCGAGTACTTGCTTAAATAGGTGACCTAATGTACTGAGAGTGGTGTTTATCAGCTCAAGGGTGACACCAGGTAAGTACTTCTTAAACCTTCCTAACCTGAAACAGAACTTCTCAGGAACCTCAGAGACTGCTTTACCCCTTGCAACATAAGATTATATGACATAACAGTTAAACATTAATATTTAAAAATTTACTTTGGTTAATGTTGCAGTAGAAACACTCTTCTTTACATAATAGATTTAATTCAGATGCACTGGATGGTTTCAAGCATAAATGGCCACATCATCTTAGTGATGTTTAAATACATGCTTTGACTTGGTGATTCCAAAAATAGTATTATTATTATTTTACCATTCAGAGATGGACTTGCTGGTGTGCTTTGCATCACTGATCTCCTGCACAACCCAAGCATGCTTGAGCTTCAGGTCACGAACTGACAGTTGCACATTGTATTTGACAGATTTCTGGTAGAGAGCAGAATTCATGGTTCCATCAGTTATGGCAAATAGTCCAAATCCTGAAGCAGCAAAGCTTCCCCAGAGAATCACACTCTACTACCATGCTTAAGTGTTGGAATGATATTTGTTTTCTAAAATGCTTCCCTCCCGTTGTAATTGCTCTCATTGTGGTTCACAAGAGTCCCAAAGCCTTAGAAATGGTTTGTGTAGCTTTCCAGACTGGTAGTTATTATTGACTTTGCTTCTCATTTCTGCCTTAATTTCCTAAATTGCTTTTTGAGATTCATGTTGCTAACTCATTGAAATTACAATTTTAAAACAGCTTTTTATATTTATTGGAATGCAAGAAATATTTTAGGTGGTAAACACTTTTTCATAGTTCTATAAGGAAAGCATATATTGCAACCAAATAATTTAGAAAGGGTAGATAAAAATACTGATGCATTTCCTTGTTAATATTCTGTTGTGACAACATTAAAGTTTGGGGTAATTTGAAATTACGGACAGATAATGAGATTTCACTCATCATAGTTTGATTCTGTGGTTCTTTTTTAAGTCCTATGAAGCTACAGAGAATCTCTGTTAAAAAGGAGAGTAAATTCTGACTTTGTCATGGTTTTGGTCTCAGGGAACAGTAGCAGAACTTGACTTGAACAGACTTTTGAAAAGCAAGTCACAAAAAGGTTATTGTTCACCTCGGGGAGGTGAGAGCCAGCAGAACAACACTGCCCTCTTTTCTAATAACCATTGTGTGAACAGCCAAACATTATTGCTGACAGTGGATCTATGGCATGTCTGTATTTATTTAACATGCGTATGGGTTTTAAATTGTCGGCCTGGTTCTTTCTGCAGCAGTGACCTGATGTTTCTGAGACCCTGCTGTTTCCTGGTGTGCATTCACGTTCACTCTTTCCATCATCGTCTGCCCTCACTGAGGAAATATCAAGGCAGGGAAATAAATATCAATCAGTGAAACCTTCTGTTCAGTATATTAAATGGGTGTTATATAAGATTTCATTTGCACCAGTATTTGCAGAACAGTGAAACGGTCACTAAGAACAGGGTGGAGGGTCACATTGTACAGGAATGTGACTTTTAGCGCACAAATCTTTCAATTAAAAGTGCAGAAAGGCATTAAATAAGTTCTTCTTAAAATGTGCCAGAAGAGGATAGGATAAATTATTTGATTGTTTGAATGATCACAAAGCAGCAATAAGTCCTATGATTTCTTTATGAATTTATAAATTCTCCAACTTTAAAACTAGGGCCAGGTTTGGGAGAAGCAGAGAAGCAATTGGCTACATTTTGAGGCGGCTGCATAGGACTACCCTCTGGGGTATACACCCTATTCAGGCAGCACTGTAAGGGACAAGCAATGAAGACTTGATTGGACAGACTTTGAAGACCTAGGAGGTCTTCCCGGTTACTGAAGCTGCCTTCCTGGAGCAACACTGTTGTGCTTCACAGGAAATTATAGCTGGTAAGGGCTATTTTTTTTAATCTCGTTGTACCACAAGTTTCAATAACACAAACTCGTTGTTTGCAACTTATACACTAGATGTCTCCAAGTCTTATAAAACATACACACAGCTATTATAAAGTTAAAGTAAATGTTAAACTCACAACTTTTTACTCAAGAAGGAACTCTCAGATAAAAATCTGATACCTTAGATGTAAAAAACAACAATCAGAATGCCTACAAAAGCCAAAATGAATCAGTTCAGTGATTGGTAAATTCATTCAAAGGTTTTGTGGTATGATCTCACCTGCAGTAAACCAAGCAACACGACTCCAGTTGTCATAAATACTGAACTAATACAAGTTAGAGAATGAAATCACAAAAACCAAGGACAAAAGGAAAGAAGAATCTGCCTGTCATTAAACATGTAATATTCCAATTTACCTGCAGGTGTCACTGCTGCACCACTAAAAACCTTGCTTTGATCAGCTCCACTGTCATAAGACAAAATCCAATTTTTGAAATGTGTTTTCCCCTCCAAACTGTTTATTCCTCAGGAGATGAGTCTGTTTATAGGAGAGCTGTGCTGATAGAAATCTGGGAAAAAACAAAACGCCTGTTTTTTAGACTCCACTGGGAGTCAATGGTCAATTCCCTGCCTGTTCATCTGATGATGTCTCTTTGAAGTCACAAAGCTTCAATGCTGGCATAAACATGAATAATCTTTTTATCTTTTAGGTAATAAGTGAACAGCAAACCACCAGTGAGGTTGTTGTAGACAGTGAGAATGAGTGAAGATGATAAAACATCAATCAAAATCATTTAAGAAAAACAGACAAGTAAAACTTAATAACATTTTGGAGTAATTTTAACTTTGATTGAGCCACTATTATTGAAATTTGTCCTGGGAGACTTTTGTGTAAGTAAATAATTTGAACAACAGTTTTATCTTTGATAAAACTGTGTTCAGATGGAGATCAGACAGCAGAACAGCTTTTTTCTCACTCTGCTAATTGCTTTGCTCACCTGTTTTCTGATTCTGAATGAAGATAAGAGAATAAAGGAGGCTCTGCTCTTTGATTCCTTTGAAACTGATATGAAACTGTTCACTGAAGCCGCAAGCAGGACAGAGACAAATCGAGGCAAGTTGAGTGTACTGCATTTTACTGGACCTCATATTCTTTGGATGCCCTTTCAAAGTCACAATGTACAAGTCTAGACTCACAGCAATCAGGCATAACATTATGACCACCTGCCTAAGAGTGTGATGGTCCCTCTTTGGCTTTTGACACAGCCCTGATCCATCAAGGACTGCCTCTATCTAGACCCCTGAAGCTGTGCTGTGGTATCTGCTAACAAGATATCAGCAAATGATCCTTTAAGTCCTAAAAGTTGCAAGAAGGGGCTTTATTGATTGGACTTGCTTGACCAGCGCATCCCACAGAGGATGGATTGGACTGAGATCTGGGGAATTTGAACGCCAAGCCAACTCAAATCTGTTGTGTTCTTCAAACTATTCCTGAACCATTTTTGCTTTGCAGGATTACCCTGCTAAAAGAAGCCTCAGCCATTTGGAAGTGTCGCTTCATTGAAGCAGTATCTTTTCATGGAAATTAGATCACTTTCATGGAAACAAAACTCTCAAATGGCATATCTCATGACCATTGTGAGACTGACAAATCAAGAAATTTGCCTTTTAGCTCAGGTCTTTGTTCACTAGAACAAACAGGGCAGCACCCGCATTACTGTAGACAAGACCCAAATAGAGTCATCCACCTCTAGTTCCATCCTACCATCACTAGTAAACAAGACAGCAAAATACTTGAACTTCTCTTTTTCTCTTCTGAGACATAGACTGATTCATGAACTAAAATAAGTAATGCACCTTTTCCCATGGCCTAAGACTCAGAAATTACTCTCACCCAGGCTGCTTCTCAATTGGGTGTGTTCCACTCCAGTGCAGTCCTCTCCATGAGCACCCAAAATACTTCAGTGACAATGGGCCCTAGCAGACTCCAACACACACTGGGAAAAAGCCAGACTTTGGGCTGAGAAAACAGACATAAGTTTTGCTTTGGTTATACAAAGACGGGTAGCCCTCAAGTGCATTACCGGCATGCGCACTGCAGTAGCACATTGCCTCAGGGAACATGGTTGTAAGCCTTCTCTGGATCCCAAAATATATGTGGACCAGAAAATCAAACATCTATGACACCCCAATAGCAGTTCTGAGAGTCCACTTGTCCAAGGCCAAAGTAGAATCAAGTGGTCTGACAGTCCGGAGGTGTTATTCCAGTGATAAAAAAAAAAAAAAAGTTTGTCAACCACAACAGCCCCACAATATCTAAAGCCTTTAGCAATCTAGTCTAATCCTGGTGTCCTACCATTGGAATATTTTTTAACTACTGCTGTCATGGTCATAATCTGTCATATTACAAGAAAATCAACTACCCCAAATTGGAAATCAGAGCCATAACAATGTCAAATACATGCCCACTTTACTGGGTACATTTTACTTTTACTGGGTTGAACTGCATTTTGTCTTTAAAACTCCTTAATTCTTTATAGCATAGATTCAACTTGGTGTTAGAAGCATTCCTCATATTTGTCAGCTGCACATCCATGATGCAAGTTGTCTGATCCACTGCATCCCAAAGGCGCCATGTGGGATTCAGCTCATGTTTAATTGATTTCATAATTAAAAAACCAGCTGGAAATGATTTAAGCTTTTTTGACAGAATGCATTATTCTGTGGTATAGTAGGCATCAGAGCATGGGTACACTGTAGTCATACAAGGATGGACATGGTCAACAGCAATACTCATGTGGTGTGTGGCATCAGATAGCATTGAGGGACCCAAAGTGAGCCACGAAATGCCTTTACATTACCACAAACTCGAACCACTGATACAAGGAAAAATGGATAAATGCTTTTATGCTGTTTGCACCAAATTCCAACTCCATCATATAAATGTTGCAGCTGATATTAGTGCTCAGCGCACCAAGTCTATTTTTTCTTTTTAATTTTGGTGAGCCTGTGTAAATCATATCTTCAGTTTCCTGTTCTTCGCTGACAAATGTGGTTTCTGGTGTGTTCTGACATGGTATTCGGCATACATTGCTTGTACTGAGTGATTATTTGAGCTACTGATGCCTCTCTATGATCTCAAACCAGTCTTCCTATTCCCAGATCATTCAGCTGAGAGATAAGGGCCAGGAACTTCATCATCTAAGGGGAGGTTAGAGTTGTACTGCTGTGTGGCTCCTTTTGGGGGTTTTCGGGGAAGATCTCATTTGGAGGAGACCCCAAGGAAGACTTGGAACATACTGGAGGATATCATTTCTGTCTTGGAAACACTTCAGGATCTTCCGTGGAGAATGTTCTGGGGGAAAGGGTTTTCTGGGTTGCCCTCAGATTCAGAAGAAGCAGTGGCCATGACCTGATCATGGGTAAGTGGAAGAGACAAGAAATGTGTTCCAGTTTTGAGGTGCAGTGATTGTAGTATGTTGTATACATTAGTTTAAAAGACATTATACGAAGGCTGGATCATTTTCTGATTTGGAGAGGTGAAAAAGATTCTGTTTCCAGCTTTAAAATGATCATTGAAAAGGATAAGTTTGGAATCATGAAGATACTTTAAGATTATAATATTTTAAGTCAGTCAGGCACACTGAAACATACTTTGAGGCACAGAACAAATTAATTTTACCCTAATATATCATCTTTATTAATTACAGCCCCACTGTCAATTCTCTTTATGGTCGAAATTTATATCCTGATAAAATATGACAGCCTTTGAGTTTGTAGCTGCGAATGTGATTAAGATATATTTCAAATTGTAAAGCAGACACCTCTCAGCAAATAAAGGGAATGACTTGGCAATAATTAAATTGAAAGCATTGTGTGTTACATCTAATTTCTAAAATCAAATAATTCTCATGGGAGGAAACTGTACTGATGAGAGCTTTTAATGATGGCTTAATGACATGGTCTGATAAGAGATCCGAGTTTGAGATGACAGCTTGTGTTAAGAACTAGTTGTAATGCAGCTAAAAACTGATCTAATTTATTTGAGCTTAGTCTAAATCTGAAGCACAGCAAAACCAACCAAATTTATCTATCTGTAATCTCAGACATGCTGCTTTTCCTCTGTTGGGATATTAAACTAAGAAAGAGGTCATTGGTATAATAATTTTAACAAAAAAGGCACAAAAGCAGTTTCTGCAATGAAATTCTAACAGTACACCCAAACATAATGTTGCATCATATTGGAGGCCTATGGGAGGATTTATGGTGAGCTAAGAAAAATTTCCTACAGTTACATCAACGGCTCAAAAGCAGGTTTAGTCATTAACTGAGTGGATTTCTATGGTACACTTTAAAACAAACTTTGGAGACTAAGAAGGTAAAAAGTTGAACTCTGTAGAATCTGTTGTTTTTAAGTGGAACATTTACATTTCTTTATATACAAATATTGGCATTAAACTAGCATAGATTTACATGGGATGAGGTTTATTTGCTGGATGAGCAGAACAAAGCTGTTTACAAATGAATTCAACCTTAAAGTCATGACTATATGATCATACGCCCTCTTTTAATTTTAAGGTATTGCATATCAGGACATAATAAACATTGTTTCTTCTTGCAGGTTCTAGAATTATTTAATTTCAAGCTTAGAAAAACTATCAACAAATTCCACTTATTAGTGATTATTCATTAAACAAATATGAATCCAAAATTGAAAAGCTGTTTTAGAAGAAGACAACTTTTCTGCTCCCCTGAGATTTAAGATAAAAAGTACCTGCTGGGTGCTACTTATCATTGTGAGCTTGACCACCTTTACCACAGCAGGGTACTTGGGCAGTTTGCTGCCCTGGACTGCAGAAGAGGCATCCACTGTAAGGCAGCTGTTGAAAGGCAGAAAGACATCAGCAATGATCTTAAAGAAGCAAGTCTTGCTGGACTTCAATCAAGATATGGCTTTCAGGTTATTCCAAAACAAGATTATTAACAAGTGGTGAAGACTGGGGTGTACAGTGTTTTTTTTAGTCTCAGTTTTAAAGTTTGACTTTGCTTTCATTTGATAAAAAGTTATAGATGGAATCTATTGTTGTATACTTAGATTAAATCATTTCACAACCTGGTAAATTTGTAAAATTCTAGACTTAGAAGAGGGTGTTTATTTTGAGATTAACTTTATAGTAGCATTTATATGAAAACAGTACTATTTTGCTGTGCCCGGGCGAAATCATAATTACAATGTTCACATTAACACATAAATTAAAGTCTGATTTCTTAAAGAGAATTTACATATCAAAACACCAAAACAAAGGTGAAGTTTCAGTGCGCTGAAATGATGGTAAAGCAGCATACCGTTTCATATTATCAGCAAATAAGAGTGAAGAAATATAAAGTTTCTGCAACAGTTCAGATGATTCTGCTTTATCAAAATGATGAAGATCATTTTTTTTAATTGTTGGAAAGATTTTAAGAGAATGTTCATTATTTGTATTCCTCAATCATACCCTGTTTCCTACAGCAGTATAGAAATCATGGAAACTGATCAGTTTAAGTTCTAATATAAATTTTCTTTCTACTATTATTTGCTGTCAAACAGCTTCTTGGCAAAACTTCTTTCTTTAGCAGGTAAGTGTTCCTATGTGCTCACCACACAGGGTTTAGCAAATCCCAAGAATGAAAAAAAGACACTGAAATAATCGGCACTGTTTTGGATGATACCCGAGACCAAAATTATCCAGACAACAGGCAGATTCAGGTTGAAAGTAATCTTTTAAAAATCTGATTGAGAATCTGTGGAGAGAGCTAAAGATTAGGGTGATGGCAAGTAGGTCTTCTAACCTCAAAGACCTGGAGCTCATCACCAAAGATAAACCATCAAAATAACTGTGAAAATATACAAAAAACTGGTCTTCCATCATAAACTGGACTTGACTGCTGAAATGCTAGGATTTTATATTTCCCTCAAGGAAACCAATAATCCTTAAGAAATGTAAATGAAAAAGACTTTTCTCTCTATTCATGCTTCTTTTACATTATTTTATGAGATGTGTGTTTCCTTGCAGGGGTATGAACAATTATGGGCCTAATTGTACATATCTACAAAGTCACCACATCCAAGTCTTTTTTGCATTATATACAGCTGTTTAATAAACTCTTTGCAGAAAAACATTCACTGGATTTACCATTTACCTTGTTAAGGGTATAAAAGTCTAGATTCTACAGCAGCTGTCCATCAAATCTGGAAAAATGTAGATTGTTAGCATGTCAAACAGTCTTTCATGATGCACGGTGAGTCAAATACATCACACAGCCCAGACAAAGCACACCTTATCTGTTTTCCCAGATGTAAAGCATGCAGCTCTGAGTGTGTGTTATCAGTTGTTGCCATGTGAGAGCGGTGTATCAGACAGATAAAAGCCTGAAGCTGTGTTCTGTAAAGAAGTGTTTAAATCTTTCACCGAACATCGAGCCACCTCTTTTAAAATGCCTCCCGCAGTCCTTTTATTGCCAGGGCATAGATGTCATGTTTGTCACAGCAGAAAATAATAGGCTGAAAAGTGCTACTTTCAGCTGTGATGAATGTGAAAAAGAAGACCTTCGTTTGAATGTGCTGACTGTGGGCGAGTGCATGCTGTACCTCCCATAAAGAAGAGGGCATCCCTTGATTTGTGATTTTACTCAGTAGGTGGTGTTGTAGTGGGAGGAAATAGGAGCAGGGTGGCAGATGGAACCCACAGGCATCCCATTAGGAAAAGTTTGCTTTTATTTCTTAAGTTACGCTCGTATCAAATGCTCCCTTGAGAGCTGCTATGATATACTTGTTTCCCAGCAAGTCCAAAGGTCCTCTACAACAAAGCTTGAAGTCATGACAAAAAAACTATGTGCCCCCTCACAGATATCTTATTTTCACACTTTTAGTGTTTCAGATCATTGAACAGAGTTAATACCAGACAGAGATTACCTGAAAACATATAAAAAGTAGTTTTCAAATGATAGTTTTATTTGAGGGAAAAATTCAATCAAAAATCCAGTTCCTATGTGAAATAGTAACTACCCCCCTTGTTTAGTTATGGAATAATTGATTAACTAAATTTTACTTGCTTTGATTTGTATTATCCTCTCTGTAATGCGATGGTGAACCTTCCCAGGAGGGGCCACCCTAACAAAATTACAGTGGACCCCCACCTATTCATTTGTGGATTCACCTGTTCACAGATTTTTCTGTGGAACGTAGCTCCAAATATTCATGGATTTTTTTGTAGACCATATCTAAAATATTCGAAAGAAAATGCAGCTTGAGAAGCTGAAATAACTTGGTGCAATGCTCCTTAACACGCTATTTGCTGGCATTTGCAAAGCAGTCGATTCAAGAGTGGCATTTGTTTTTCTTGGCGCTGATTGACTGTACCCCGAAGAGTAGACATAAGGAAAACCATGACTATTAGCTTCTGCTGTAGCGCTAAGACAGTTTCTACTTTGCGTATTAATGCATATTAAGGTACATTTGGTGTTTGAACTATTAAAATAGTGAGGTATAGCTGTTTTTCAAGGTCCCTCAAGTATTTGCAGATTTTCGCTATTTGAAGACAGGTGTGGTCCCTAATCCCGCGACTCCTGGGTGTTCACTGTACTGAACAATCTTAACAATCCATCCAGGAGGTCACTAAACAACATCTAAAGCACTATGGGCCTCTCTCGCATCAGTTAAGGCCAGACCTCATGATTCAATAGGAAGAAAGAGACTGGGCAGAAATGGCCTCCACTCAGTTACAAGGTGAAAACCACAGCTGAACAAAAAGAACCCAGCAAGCTTCCTTTGTGTCTGAATTAAGTCAATTCTGCAAAGAGTGAGACAAAATACAATGAAAAACTCATTACCAAATATTACAAACAGGTTTTAGTAATTATTAGGTTTAGAAAGCAACTTCTTTTTTTCACAGGGTCAGTTTGGCTTTTTCCCCCTTATAATGGGATCATCATCTGCTTCCTGTTTTTATTCAGGTTATCTTTGTCTAGTATTAAACTAGTCTGACTAAAGTGTAACAACAAAGCAAAAACTGGTGAAATATGCAAGGGGAAAACTGTATATACCTCTGTAGGTGTATAATTACTATTAGACCTTGAGGTAGCAGTCAAAAATGCTGAATAGGAATATTTTTAAAAATCTGAATTACTACGCTCAGTGTGAAGCTAAATAAATATTCAGCTTCTGTACAATAAAACTAGATGTAACCTTCAGACAAAAAGGGCAAAATGACTAAAAATCATTAGTCTTCAGGAAGCTGGGGCTGAAAGTTGGCAAGCTCCTGCAGAGTTCCACTGAGGTCGGGAGATGTTCTGTAATTTCCGACCCCGAGCTAATCTGTGCAGCATGCTGTGTGGTGAGAGTGAGATTTCTTCTACCCGGGGGTGGGGGGAGATGAAGGATTTGTTGCATTTGAACTCCCTCATGTCTTCCTTGTCGTGTCTGTAATTAAATATGTGCTCCCTGGGAGACAGCGGGGTTCTGGGTAATAAAAAGCCTGCTTTGTGAGCTTCCACCTCTCTCTCTGCTGCTACACTCATGCTGTTTTAGGTCGTGCCTTACAGCATGGCAACAAACCCCAAGACAGACATCACATGCTGTCTTAATGCTCGCAAAGTAAAATGTCTCAACCAAGGATTATATCTGCCCAAACCGTGTCACTTTTTTTTTCCACAGTTGAATCATTTCAGTCTAAGAAAATAATCTTAACAGGAAATTCTTTCCATATAATCTTAGGTAGGAAATATAACTAGGACAGTTTCTGCTAAAAAGCTGAGCTGCTCTCTAATAGTTTCCAATGATTTTGTTTCCTTTTGCTTCCAAGGAGACAGAATTTCCTGTAATTTTACCAGGACATCCAGAAAATACTGGGGAACAACCGATGAAGAATATTTTAAAGAATGACATTTTGATAGCAGCAGCCTCCTCCAGAAACCGGGAGGCGGGGATAATCTTCCCCAGGATAAAAAACAGATTACCAGGGTAGAAGTTTACCCCAGAACACATTGCTAGCAGGGACGTGCCACCTTCACCATGACCTGGTAGAGCTGCATTTTTTAGAGGGAGGGTGCTAAATATTTTGGATTTGTTTAATTTTGGAACCATTTTGTTTCATTCATCCTAGTTTAAACTTATCTACAATAATTTAGGCTAAATTTAACTGTAATTGATTTAAAATCACAGGCAGATTCAAACAGGCAGAAAATACCCCAAAAGTTACAATAATATCCTCACTGATAAAACGTAACATGATCAGTGAAATACAACAAAAATAAATAAGGGGAGTGAAGAATATTCTTTATTCAAATTCAAAAGTACTTTATTAAAGCCACAAGGAAATTAAATAAAATTAAAACAAACAAACAAAAAAGGTTCAAACTTGATGTTGACATGCCACAGGTGGAGGGTTCGGTCCAAGCTGGGGCTATGAAATCCAGCTTTTTAAAATGATTGCATACGGTCATCTACAGCAAAATCAAACAAGTATTTCAAATGTTTTCTTTCAAAACATATAAAACAATGTGTTTTTGAAAGATCCTTTCATTATAAAAAAAAACTCCCCCCAAAAACCTGAGGCCCAGGGCTACAGCCCCTACAACCCCTTTCTAAGGCCTGGCCCTGATTTCAGCTCACTTTCTTTACACCAGCAGCACTGTTTTGCACCCCAGAGTGAAATCACACAGCAGCTGGAGTAAAACAAAGAAAGGTTAAGATAAATCTGGTCTCCATGGTCAATGCGCACTTTAATATTTAAAAAATAAATAAATAAATAAAAAAAATCTGATTGAAATTATGTGTGGTTTTAAACTTTCACACTAACTACGGTAACGTCTAGCTGTCACGGAGGACATTTGTACGATAATTATATCGTACAAATGTGATAGTTATATTATATAAACATGATCATTTCTTCCAGACGGTAGCAGTAGTTTGCTTTAGGTTGCACTGATGACATTCAATAGTAGGAAGAAATTGGCATACCGGGTTCATTTGGGATACATGTGATAAGAAATGAATGGCTAAAGATATAAATAGCCCTTTGTTGCTATTTTTATGGAAACAACATCGCAGGAGTCTATATGCCACATGAAATTAGGTCCAGAATTTATTGCATCAGCCATGTCTTTTGCCTTCGTTCCACACTACTGGGATCAAGAAATTTTAACAAATGCCTTCATGGTACTCCAAGTCATAACATATCCATGTTAAACACATTTAAGGTGGTGAAACTGATGCCTCCCAAAACTCTCCAGCTGGTCACAAAGGAAGGCCACCAGATTTAGAGGATAAGGACCGATTCTTCTCTCTGGGCAACCCCATTCTGTTTGGGATCCTTCTCAGAATGCGCATACTATTAATGATTTCATCCTCGATGCACAGCAGAATCTCTACGTTTTAGACCTAGCATAAAGGAAAACTTGACAAGCTCCTATTAGCCATTGTGCTAGCCTTCATTATGCATGTGTTTATACAATATAATTATCACATGTATACAATATAATTATCATCTTTGTACAATATAATCAACACGTGTTATCGTGACAGTGTTCAAAAGAAAATGTTTTCCTGCACAGCAACTGTGCAAAAGTAGTTACTTAAAATAAACTAAATTTGATCAAAGGAATTATTGTTTTTTTTTAAGTAGTTGTTATTAAACAGTTTTCTGCAGATGTTTTAGAGCAGTGTCAGGAAAGCACACAGTGCTGCAGCATTCAAGTTAGACTGACAATTTTTCATCCAGCTGCTGTTTAGAGTCCAAAATGAAAGTTATCTCATGTATGCTGAATTCAGTTCAAGTCTGGCTAAAATAATAATTCTTTTGATACAAATCCACATTTAAAGTCTAAACTTCAGGCTGTAAAGATTTAAATTGTTTCACAGCAATGTGAGGCTTCAGTGATGTGGGGACACAGATCTCCTTTGCTTTTATAACTCGGCATAAATCCACTTTTATCGCTCCTGCATTCCTCAGGATAAATGTCCTCACAAAACTGTATTGGTTATCACTGTGCAAACAATAACACGGTGGATGTGTGTCCTCCACTTTCTCTCTTACAGTATTTCTATCAACAGGGTTGAATTATCACTGTGCTTAGAGGTTTTATCTCATATTAACAATTCAGGAGGCAAACGATCTGACTCAGAGTTCACTGATACTGGTTTATCAATGTTGCCCTGTCAGTGATTCCTACAGTGATGATAATTCTGCAAACTTAACAATAGAGATCAGACAGAGGGAAATGCAGTTCTTTTTGCATCTGCCCTGATTTGTCCTGTCTAATAACATAAACTCTTACACTGTTAGGCAAGTCTTATTTTTGAGGATTATTTTTATAAATCACCAACTACACTGGTTTTGGTTAATCCTAAATGTTATTAAATCTCAAACATGAATGTTTGAGAAAGTAGAAGTGAGGTTTTGGCTGTCTCAATATGTGCATAATTATTGGGCAACTATTGTTGTGCAGAATTTTTACGCAACTAAATGAAAAACATTTTTTCCATCTCACTTTTTAATTTTTATCTGTTCAAGGAAGAATTATGAACAACTCTAAACTTTCCAATAAACATTTCACAGATAAAATAAAAATCTGTGACCAATATAGCCAACCTTCTTTTCAACCACAGTGATTAACCTTCTATTCCTGGAATCAGTCAGTTTCTTGATCTGTTGCAGATCAACTTTACGTGCAGCAGCAGCTACAGCCTCCCAGACACTGTTCAGACAGGTGGATTATTTTCATTCACTGGGAATCTCCCAGTTTAAAAACTGCCTACAAGTTCTCAACTGGGCTCAGGTCAGGTGAGGAAGGGGGCCATAAGTTTTTCATCTTTAACGCCTTTACTGGCTAGCCATACAGAGGTTTACTTGGATGATTGTGATGGAGGATTGTCCCGCATAAAAATCATTGCCTTTTTAAAAGATGTAGAGGTCTTCCAGGACTAGTGCTTGAAGAAAGTGTCTTCTAAAAACTGGCAGTAGCTTTTGGAGTTGAGCCCAAAAAGTTCCAACAAACTCATTTTTAAGAATACCAGACCATACCAGAACCCCACCCCTGCCTTGTTAGTGTCTGACTCAAAGTGGAGTTCTGTGCCCAATCCTGATCTAGCCATGGGCCCATCCATCTGTTCAGTGGTGATCGGGTTTTAGCCTTCCTTACCGTGGCCGTGTCTCTGAGCTCTGAACATTTTGTGCTTCTAGGTACTCCAGGTAGGTTGCAGCTATGAAACATGACAGAACTGGAAGATAACAGCTTCCTGGTAACTTCACGCTTTTCTCGACACGTTTGTTGCAACGCCGATACTATTTCCAACAAAACTTTTAATGGTTCTTTGATCACCCCCCAAAATCTTAGCAATTTAAAGAGTGCTGCATCACCTCTGTGAGACTTCTGGCAATTTTTGACTTTTCAAAGTCAGTTAAATCTACTTGTTGATTAAGCACTGAAGTTTATCCAGTTTGAAGTTAGAAAATATGCCCAAAAATGATAATGTGGTTAAAACACTCACTTTCCTAATATTTGTGTACAGCGTAGTTTATCTGTCAACAAACTCAAGTTATTCATCACACTTTTTGTAATTGCAGTTGACTTGTGTTTTTAACTCAGTTAATGATCTGTAGCTAAGGGTGTCTAAGAGCCCTGAGCAGATGCATACGGTAATAAAACAATGATTCATGTTGGCAATTGGTCTTCCAGCTCGAATCATCTACCTCTGCCAGGATCTGAACTGTTCCTGGACTGTGTTTTTTTGGGCTGAGATTTCTGGTGCCGTCCTTGGAACCGACCTGAGTGACTGTCGTAATTTGGGGACACATCATTAAGAATCTTGATGACCATTGGCACTACCAAAGCTTTAACTTTCCAACACTTGTGAAATAGTGGCTAGTCCTTTCACGATGCCTCCTCCTGTTTCTCCTCCTCCAGATTAGATATCTGCTGTCTCAGGCTCACCACTTTTTTTCTCTGAGGTCCGTCTTCCTGAGGTACTCTTGAGTATTTATTGTTTTAGTCTGTGAAGAAGCTCTGATGCATCTTTATCTACACCCTGATTTTTTATTTGGTGTGCAGTCTGAGATTCTTGGACTCCTTGGGGTCAGCTGTAGATTTGTCCCAATTATAGGGAGTTACAAAGTAAAAAGTGGATTTTATGTGAAAATTTCTGACTGATCTAACTAGATTCCCCACTTTCATGTTAGATGTGCATGACGGATGTTCTGGGGGTGTGATGGGGTAGCTGCACACACACCATTCAAAGTCAGCTATAAATTACAATTCAATCCAAATATAAGCCAAATGTATTAAGTTCAGTTTATTATTTTAAGAGGTAAAACATTTTCTATCTGAGGAAACCTAGCTGATTGGAGCAGGTTGCAGAGTTTGCAGCAATCCCTTTCCGTGCTTGAGCCTGAGGCAACAGAAACAGCTAAAAGCCCTGAGTCATTAGCTTTGCAGCAATCTCTCCTCCTGAGCATGAATCTGGCAACATCCGACTCCCTTTAGACAGGAAGATACCTTCAGCAGAACTTGACTCAGTGTGAGCGTTCATCTGCCTTGGCCGACTTGGGGTTTGAAGTCAGTTGGATTTGCTGGCTTGCACCCTTTAATCATTGCTTTGTTTATAGCTATTGTTAATTTGCTTTTTATCAGCTTGTTCAGCACTTTAAGTTTTTAAAGTTCTAACTCCACTTTTGGGCAATCTTTTAAAAAGCTTCATAAACAAATTTGTTACAGAATCAAGTCTCATTTTTCCTACTTACACAAACATTTTGAGTTACACTAGATTAGAATCATCTGCTCTTGCGCTAAAATCCCTCACAGGTGTGGTTTTCCTGCTCTTTAGTGTAATGTTGCTGAACGGGGATCATTGTTTCAGTCCAGCATCATTTCCAGACAATTCCCCTATTACCGAGAGCTTTCTTTAATGGACAAACGTAAGCCGCGGGCCAACACAATCATTTTCAACTCTGCTGCTCTGTGAAATGACTCACCATTAGCTCCACTGAGGTAGCTGTCAACGCTCTAATCTCTGGCCTTTTAAAAAATCTAATTAAAGGAGAGGCTTTCAGGGTGTTTACACAAAAACACAATCATATTCTTGAGAACAGTGGCCTTGTTGATGAGTAGGATCATTGAGGTTGCCCTCGAGTCTTTACAGCATGTCAGATAGTTGATGGACTGTGTGGGAGGTGGGTCACCTGCATCATCCACACAACCTCCCTGCCACTCCCCCAATGCCACCTCCAACCTCCCTCAGGATGGTGAGGGTGGTGGACAGATGAGTGTTGACTAAGTGATGCTGACACACCATTACTCGCCCACCTCTGTTTGGCTGAGGCTAAAAATCCTGCATGTTTGTCTTCCTGAGTACAGCATGCATGATTCCCACTGACACAGAGGAGTGCATTCTGTTTCATGAGATTAATCTGTTTAAAGAGTATTCCAGTAGACCATTCAAAGCAGTACAGCATTTCAGATTCTGAAAGGAAGAAGAGATGGACATCTAACTTGTGGCAAACAACCTTTTTGTTAAGCTTGTCTTTCAGAATGCAGTTTGGGGCAAAAAAAAGGTAAGAATAAGAGGGAAAATTATGTTAATAATGATGAGGCATCTGTAGAACAGGAACCAAGGTTGAGAAACAGAACAATGGCGTTATCAAGGTGTGTTTGTTTTTCAGCCCATTAATGCCATGCAACAATCAGACTTCCAAGACAGGTAAGGTTGGGACGTTGGGGAGGAGGTGTTAGCTGCACCTTTTGAGGTAGCAATGTGATTTGAGCTGTGACTGACTAAGCGGAGGCTGGTGAATATTGCTGGAGAGGGATGTTGGCCCCCTCCTCCTGGACCTGTTAACCCTGTAATCCAATTTTGTATAACTAGAAGATGGGGGGATAAATTGAGAGAAAGAAAAGGTGAAAGGAAATTATGAGTGAGGACTTGTAGAGATTAAAAAAGATGGGAAAATGAAGTGATGAATAAAGAAAGGAGAGAAAACTAAAGAAGAGGGATAGAAGACAGGATACTAGAGAAGAAAGAAGGTGAGTGGATTATAAGTGAGGAAGAGGAGTCTAATGTTTGGTGTCAGCTTTCTGCCAGTCTGTCTTTGTGAAAGCAGAATAGTAATGTTGCTGCTGCTGGGGGTTGAAAGTGGGTCTCTACCTGTGACTCAGTGGCCACAGCTGTCAGTCAAACTCAACCGGGTGCCTGAGGAATACGGTAAACATGCCAGTGTGGTCCCGGAGAGCCTCACAGAGGGGAATCTAACAGAGCAGCAATGTGACGGCTGAATCAGACTTCCAGCTGCTTGCTGCAGTTCAGGGAACACCGGCATGTGAGAGAGACTCAGAACATACCCCCATCTCTGCATCTGCTTTGTAGTTTTTTTGGGAGATGTAATAGTATGCCAGGTTCTTCTACCTGCAGGCGATGTTGGAGGTAACTATTCAGCCGGCTAACACTGCACCTTTTCTCCTTCTCAAATTCCACTTCCCCGCCTTTCATTTATTAGGTTCAAGAGGCTTTTTTACAAGTTCAGACAAAACAAAGTTGTTTTTTTCAGATAGCTCTGTATCATATTTTCTGCCTCTTCTGCTTTCACATGATTAAGTACCAAATTTAACATTCCATTTATGAATGATTTATGACCAGAAATGTGGTTATTTTTTAGTCAAGACTTAACAAAAGCAAACTTTTTTCCGTTCATGAATATATCAAATTCATAACTCAATTTCATCAGCAATATGTGTGGTGGGCAAAAAAGTAATTAAATGAAAGCAGTTTTATAAATAATCACCAGATCAGTTTTAAATCACTGTAAACTGACCAGTGCTCGTCATAACCTGACAAAGAACTGTCTGTAATTGTACTGGATGAGTTGTGGTTCCAGCATCGGATCAGGATGCCTTTAGGGTGCCTCCATTTGGAGCTTTTCTAGGCCCATCTGAGTAGGAGGAGACCACAGGAATGACCTAGGAGTGGTTGGAGAGGCTGTATCTCCTTTCTAGATATCTTTTTACAACCTAACCCAGTTTTAAACTCCAACAGCTTTGTTCCTGATTTGGTCTCTGTGTTCCTTGGTCTTCATGATGCAGTTTGTTCAATAATGTTCTCTAACAAACGTCCAAGCTTGTATTTACATTGAGATATAATTACAAATGACTGAACTCATATTCCAATTAGGTGACCCTTAAAGCATCTGGTTGCGCAGAATTTTATTTAGGGGTATTAAAGTAAAGGGGGCTGACTACACATGACCCAGACTTTTTCTCATTTTTGTTTTTATTCCACTTTTAGCCATAAATTTATCAAATGAAATCCTAATAAATAAATTGAATGTTGTAGCTGTTATGTGACAAAAGGTGAGAATGTAATACTTTTCCAATGTGTAAAATTGACAGAATCACAACAAAAGCAGGTGTAAAGATGAATTCTGTAGCATGATCTTGAACCACAATGAACAGTTTTTTTTTTTATGTGATTGTGACTGATTGTGAAATACTTCCAGGCTTGACAGCCTCCTGTCAGTTTGCATGCTTGACAGGAACTTGGTGCTTATGTTTTTGCTGGAAAACTGCTCTGTTTCCTGTCTGTGTAAATGATGCCTTCATCTAATTTCTTTCTGGAGCAAAAACCTGATATATTCTGCATGTCCTTTGCCCTGTATCTGACATGTGTTTTATCCAGAAGGTTAAAATATTTTACTCCCTAGAGAATGCTGAATGATTAGGGAATGAGTTTCAGGAGGCAATACTTTGTCATTTCTACTTGGCTGCTTGTCTCTCACAGGTTGAAAGCGTAGCTCAAAGCTTTAATGTCTCTATATTTTATGGCAGTTTGGCACAGGGTGCTATTTTTAATTATGGTATGTGGCAACAGTTCTGCCATCTTTGCCAAACCTCAGGAGAAGAGGAGTTCAAGTTCAATATAAATGAAATACAGAGCAAGAAAAAGTAGAAATCTTTTGCTTCCTGTAAATCTCTTTGACAGCACTGGAAGATGTGAAACATGTGAGCTAACTGTGCTGTTTGTGTGTTTTGGATGTCTTACTATTTTTCCACTTCTTTAGTCTACACTGAAAATAAAGACATTTAGTAGATGGCTACCAAGAAATGTATTTTTTTCCTTGAAAGCCACTCATAACCCAAGATAAATGCTTGTAAGATTATACTTATAGCTGCAAAAAGATGGAAGTAGTTTCCATGTGCATCTTCTAATCCAGTGGTGTCCAAATGTTTTGCCATTCCTGCCAAAACTGTCAAGCTGAACATTTTTGTGGGTCATAGAAATTTGATTACTATTCAAATGTCAATAAAAAAAAACCTATTATTGTGAATTTTATTTTTTTCTACCAGCTCAACAATAAACTAAAGCTGCAATATTTCAAAGAACTAGGAAAGTAATCGACATCCTTTGAACATAAGCTTTATTGTAGCTGCTGACACACACACACACGTCTGCGGAGAGTTTTGACAGATGTTCAGTCTCTTAACATGTTGAACATGTCTCATCCTTCAAACATGCATATCTACATGGTATAGCTCATAGGGTAAGGTTTATGGTATACCTCATCCTATGTTAGCTCTACAACATGTGAAAATAAGACACTTCCCTGTTGCACGGTTGACTTAAATAATGACTGCAACAGGACATGCAGGTTCATACCGCATAATGGAATGGCAACAACAATTGCAACAGGACAGAGGGAAATATACACCAAGCCAGGAAGTTGCCCTTCAGCCTCACAGCCACCATTTCTGGCACAGTTGAGTGGAAAAACGATTTATTGACAGATTTGCCCTTTTATGATTAAAAAAAATTATCTACTGTACTTTCCAGCAGTCAAGCTTTAGACCACAGCACTGACACTGCACTGGTAAAAGTTTTTCATGATATTAATCTTAGCAGTGAAGGGTCTAGTCTTTGTATGACTCAGTGTCAGTGCTGCATTTGACACAGCTGACTGACATCCTGATTGATAGGCTAGAAGAATGGGTGGAATTCTCTGATTCCATGATAAACTGGTTTAGATCTTACTTGAAAGGGAGGTGCTTTGTGTGATGTTCATACAAAAATTAACTGTGGGGTTCCTTAAGTGTACATTCTCGGGCCACTTTATTTAACATTTGTATGATTCCACTAGCTCAGATTGTCAAGTACAACAGCATCTCCCACCATATGTATACTGATGACACACAACCTTAGGTCTCTGTGTCACCGCATGATCTAAGTCCTCTACATACAATGAGTCAGTGTGTCCATAACGCATGGATGGGTCAGAGTTATCAGCTTATGATCATAAACACATTGCCAGAATAAAGAGTGTCCTGTCAAAACAAGCCACAGCAGCTCAACAAAGATCCTTTAATTCAGGACTGAAAACATTTTGTCACGTTGGCAAAAAGGTCAACCTAAGCCATGGAAAAATATATACTGATGAAAGTGATAAACACCTAAATTTAGATCATAATTAGCAAAAGAAGACAATAGCAGAAGACCAAAAAAACAGTAATGCTCAACACACAGTTTTCCCTAAAACACCAAAGAGATGACAATAAGTGCTTCAAACGGAGGAAAAGATCAATGCATAGGCACAGCGCTGGAACTGTAGATTCAACCTGACAGCCTGTTATTTTTCTGTGGTGTCTAATTCAGCAGTACAGAGAATCAAAACATCAGCTGCTACAACTCCTTCTGGCTCACATCAGCAAAATATTCCTTCTGTCACTAAAAACTGACAGATGCCACAGTTTCTGTGGTTACGTCTCTTTAATCTCATCCTACTGCTGCTGATGGTGGTAACACTATACATCTTATACATTATGAAGAAGCAAATAAATGATGCTGAGGAATAAGAAGATGTTATTTACAGTATTTGGAGAGTAGTTGTGTTGCAGACTCTGACTTGTTTCAATAAATCAGCAGCCAGTTTTCAGAAACAAATATTTGTTGTTCAAGTATTTGTGCTTTGAGGATAGAATTTAAAGAAACATTTTTTGACAGTTTGAATCAAATAAAGTTTGAGAAGGAATTTTTGTTTATGACTTGCAGCAGTTGCTGCAGAGAATACTCGTGTTAGACAATTGTGCATATGTCAGTCTGTCGACTTTGTTCTTGTCAAACCTTGACAACTTGTCTTTTCGATTCCTAGCATCAGTCAGTCTGAATTTTCCTCTTCTATTACCAATTTGTCTGCACCAGAGCACAGCTTCTTTTCTATTTGAATGTAGCAGAAACTTTCTAAAAGTATTATGTCTACAAATTGTAATACGAGTTCAAACTGATTGTTGTGGTCCTGTGAGGCTGAAGCAAGAAGATCTCCTTATTTTTCCTTGAGCACCACAAAGCTGCTGACATTTATGATTTTAAACAAGCAGCGGTTCAATTTTTTGTTCCCCTGTTTGAAAACTCTCTGCAGGTATAATAATTCATTGCAATGAACTTGTATTTTTCCCCAAAAGATCAACTCACTGATGAAGTTCTGATTAAATCCCTCTCATAAACAGACTGATTGTTATAAATGAGGGGAAGTGTGCTTGAACTCACTCTTTCATGTTTCCTCCAAACAAAATAACGCAGCCATCACAGCCACAAATAAAAATTAAGAAAATCTCTGTTCAGACTATTGCATCTGAAAGAACAATTTTTCTAGACAATCAATAATTTCAGTGTGAACATTTTAGCTGCACACAAGAAGGCTTCAAGATGTACCGAGTGTTCAACAAACTCCAAAACATTTTACTACCAGTGCAGATCTTGCTTAACTCTGGCGGCGAGAAGATGGGGGCTTAACTGCACACACAGTGAAGTGAAGACTTTTGGATAAGAGGCCAGCAAAGAAAAAACTTCTATCCAAGAGAGCACCAAGGCGATTCTCAGATGAATCCTTCCTCGTATTGTTTGGAAGCTCTCATTTGTCAAAGGAAGAAAATGTGTAAGCTGTCCTGTTAGTCCTCATCCAAGGGAATGGGCTTCCTCCCAATTCAGAGCAACTTCTCACAATAGCCAAGGATCTGAATCCTGGTAATGATGTGTAGATGTAGAGATTACTTTGTCCCAATACAAAGGTGATAATAAACTGGTTTAAAGACCAGAACACTGATTTTTTTGGAATCCTTCAGATTTTAACCTCATTTAGAACCTGTGGTCAGTTCTCGAAAGCAGGTGAAGAAACAGAAGCCAACAAACAGATTGACTCCAAGAACTACAACAACAACACAACACTTGAAATACAAGCCTATGTCATTGTCGAAATCTTTGGTCTATCCATGTTTTTTTTATTTAACATCCAGTTATGCTGTCTTAGCATTCAAAAAACGAATTCTAATCAAAACAGAGTTATAGGTGACTCCCAAGACAAACAGGACACATCTGAAACATCTTGTCCTGCAGTCACAGTTGCTTTATCTGCTGTCACGGCATAAAAGAAGAGAGTTTTCTGTGAATGAGGAGTCCAGTGATTTCTGACACTCCCTTTCAAAGAAATCAAAAGATAACATGCAAGCAAAAGCTTTACTATTGGGATGATGTGACAAGAATTCATGAGAGGAACAATTAACTTGAGAATCTAAAAAAAGTCGTTCAGAGTCAGCGGTGTGCATTCTGAGTGATTTATTCACAGGTGGCGCTCCTGAGACCTGAACAAACTCGGAAACTTATGACATATTTATGTCCTGGGTTTCCTTAAAAAAAAAAAAAGTTTTGAAAAAGATGTGCCAAACTTATGTAAAAGTACTAGATCATTTATTAAATAAATGTTACGTCAAGCTAAAGAAATAATGATTAATTTTATTGTTTTTTTTTTTGTTGTTGTTTGGAGCCCTTATCAATAAAAGTAACAACAAAATCCTTGGAAAAACTGACAAACTGGAGGAATGCTATAAGGAATGACTCATCATTTTCATCTGTTGTTCCGACATCAAAGGAGGCTTCAATGACAACGAAAATGTGTTTATATCAGCAAAATGATTTAGTTGAGTTAACCAAATTTACTGTGCTTTTCAAATTTTGTCACACAAACTTCAAAGTATTTTATCCTGAATTCATGTGAAAAACCAACATAAAGTAGGGAGTGAAAGCAAAATGATGAATGGTTTTCAAAGTTTTATACAAACAGGAATATAAAAGGTTTGGAGTGCTTTTGAAATTAGTCTCAAATAAAATCCAGTGCTGTAACGGTTAAAACATGAAAGAGACCCAGAACTCATTCCTCAACCCAGGAAAGGTTAAAAGATATTTATTAACACAAGAAGAATGTGCAAAATGATTGTCAGCTTCTTCTCCGGATCAGCACGTGGATCTCTCTGCAAGGTAGAAACTTGAGTGAGTCGGTGAATCGGCAAGGTTGCAACAGTGCAGAAACTGCAAGTAAACAGTTACCTGATTGAGGTGGTTTCCTGGGTATCCTAATCCTAGATCTATGGAGAAGCACTGGCAGTTGTTTGAAGATTAAACAGGATGTCTGTGTGCCAGGGATTGTTTCATCCGTAGGAACATATTGTGAAGGTATGTCGACATGCTGAAAACCAAGGATGATGATGTCACGGGTAATGGTCTGTACTGGGAAAAGGCAGGTGACTGAACTTGATCCAACTAGATAATGTGTGAAACTCTAGACTCCAGAGGGTCACATAAATAGAGCCTTCAAGTTAACAGTTACGTTTTTTTATCTGTATACTGCCAAATTACATCAGTGTGAAAAGATGTTCAATATTTAATTTTAAGAAGTACTCATCAAATGCAAGGGCCGCTATTGATTAATATTTTAACAGTTTATTAATGGGTAGTTTTATCATGACTTTCTACCACAACCGGGCCTTTAGGGACATTCATGATCTTAATACGATGCAAGATGAAAATGAATTTGACACCCCTGTACATAATCCGCCAGATGAACCACAGTAGAGACAGGGTTTTGTTTATCCATCATGACTGGTGGAAACAAAGCTAACTCCAATGATCAAACTGATCACTATAAAACAGTGCCAAGAAGGAAGCTGATGTTGAAGGAAAGCTATGGAAATCCTTGTTTGCAGTTGTTTCACACCATATAGGAGACACAGAAAACATGTGAGAGAAGCTGCTCTGGTCAGATGAGACCAAAACTAAACTTTTTGGCATCCATGTAAAATGTTATGTGTGTGGGGGAAACCAACACATTGAACACACAATTCCCTCTGTAACACATGGTGGGAACAGCTTTCTTCCGCAGGAACAGGGAAGCTGGTCAGAGTTTATAAGAAGATGGATGGAGCTAAATACAGGGTGATCCTGGAAAGACACCTGTTAGAGGCTGCAGAGACCCAGTAAGGTCAATTTTAAGGAATTTTGACAGCCAATGATTATTGATTTTACTGAGTAAAGAAAATAAATATCTAAACATATTAAGGCGGTCTGTAAATGCTCTGTAAAGGTGTGGTTGTCTGTTCTGAGTACTCTTTCCTGCTGAGTTTTAGTCTTTCAGTTTTATGTGCTGATAGGTAATCATTCATTTAAGCTTTTTGGGAAGTTAGTGAAAATAAGGAACAGAAACCAAGTGAGACCAAGCAAGTAGAGAAGTTCAGACAAGAATAAATCACACAAGCATTACTGTGTACTAACTAAACTTGATGAAGTTTCTGGTTGGACAAAAATGACCTCAAAGATCACCAAGAAGGCTTTGGGAAAGACTTTTTTCTACACCAATCAGTGTGAGAAACGGACATCTGGAACTCCCCATTTTTGCATCTAAGAGGATTCTGCAGGAAAAAATGCATCCAGTTTTGTTTGTTGACCAAAACTTGGTGGAAGCATTTTTGACTGCAGCTTTATTCAGCGTGTTAAGGCATTTATAGGGTGAGTGGAAATATGTATACCTTGTCATTGGATGAATGAATATCGAATTGGACTTTTCGATTATGTAGACTTTTTAAATTCAGTTTCACAGCAGTCTTACTTATTTAAAGTACAGTTCACTATGGAGTTAGAGTATGTTATTCATGCCAAAGTTAAAGGCTAAATTAAAGTATTTGGTAATACATTTCATAAAAAAAAGAAGGATTTTGATTTTACATTGCAAATTGCAAATATTAAAGTTACTATATTTAATTTGAATGACTAAACTTAGTTTAACAGAAAGTTTTTAGTTAATGCAAAAATATTGTAAAAATGTACGTATCTCATTTTATTTAAAAACACCAAACAAAATTAACTACAAGGTTTAGATGATAATTTCTGTTGCCTGTTTGCAATTATTTCTATTGAACAGTTAAAAGATACAAGACAGTCATGGAAGCCTTAGAAATTGATGACAGCACGGACAATGGCATGTATCACCTCATGAGTCAAGGTGCAGTATCCCTCTGAAAACTAAAAGACTATACATGAAACTTTTACTACGCCTCCTCTAAAGCACAATATATGTACTTCTATATTATGGTTATACAGCCTGATGTTGTAATTTGTTTTCAAATGCTGACAGATGACAAAAATATTATGCTTAAGGAGATAAACAATGCATAAAGAGATGAGTTCTGATGGATGTGCTTTGTTTTTAACGGTTCAGTTCAATTTAAAACATTTGTTTTAAATTGAATTTTACTGATAACCTGCTGTATATTTTGACAGTTTTTAGTATACAGAAGAAAAATTTCTGTACAGAAATGTATTTTGTAAGCCTTAATACAGAAAACCTTCCAAAATATCATTTTAAATAAAATGACAAATGTTTTAACCTAATTCTTATGAATCAGGAAAACATGTTTTTATTAACATCTTTTAGGCATTGATTTAAAACACAATAACTTATTAGGGTAAAAAAATGCATGTATTTGTCTTGTCTTAATATAGGGGACAACAATGCAAAAAAGCAGCGACACAGATGTGTGACCATTTGTCTCGGGTTACTATGCACCATCCTTTTGGCTGGAAATATTGGACAGGTTGTCTACTGTGAGTAAATTTTGAGGTGCCAAAAGTAAAAGGCCTGGTCAAATCTTTCTGAGCGATGTTGCACTTCAGCAGCACTAAATACCGGCGTTAATACACTAACAATATTTTGTCTCTCAAAAGTTTTCATACCTCTCAAACATTTTCATATAGGCTTTCATTGTAACCACATTCTCCAGTGTATTTTATTGGTATTTTATGCGACAAACCAACACAATGTGGTGCTTAATTGTGAAGTTAAAAGAAAATTAATTGTTTTTAAAATTTTTACAACTAAAAATCTGAAAGTGTGATGTGCCTTTAGAATTACACCCTCTGGAGTCTGATACCTTTAAATAAAATTCAGCACAACCAACTGGCCTCGTATTCAGACTCCTAATGTGTGTAAGTTTAACTCAGTATGAATTCAGTTGTTATGTCAGAGAACATTTGTGAACAAACCAGGAACAGTTAACTGAAAGGTCATACAAACATTAATCAGAATTGAAAACAAGAAGTCAACGGTATCTCAAGAGGAGCTGCAGAGATCCACAGCTCAGGTGGGAGAAGTCATGCACAAACCTGGCCTTTACAGTAGAGTAGCAAGAAGAAAGTCATTCTTGAAAGAAAGCTACAATCCTGGAAAATCCTGGAAGAGAACATGTTAAAGGTTACAGAAGACTTGAGACTCTAAAAATGGAACCAGTTACAATGGAATGGGTTTAGATCAAAGTTTATTCATGGTTTAGAATGGTCCAGTGAAAGTTCAAGTCTGAATCCAATTAAAAATTTGGGGCAAACCTTGAAAAATAGATGTTGTCAATAAAGTGGGCAAAAACTTCAGTCGTTTGACAGAATGTGGTCTCTAACAAATCGTGGCTCTACAAAACTGAGTCGGGGATGATGAACACAAATCTGTTTTCAAACTGCTGCTTCACAAATATACAGTACATTGGCAGGTCACATAAAATCCAAATTTAATATATGAAAGTTGTAACATGAGCAAAATGTGAAAAAAATTAAGGGGTTTGGAAACTTTTGCAAGGCAGTATAGACTATTGATGGCTTCTTTCTGATATTTTTGCTCTTTTTCTCTTTAAATGAACCATCTGGAGATGTGCTGCAGGACCACCTACTGATCTGATGTGACTCCAGGCAAACATTGTTTATTACCTGAATGTCTCCCGATTTGAAAAACCTATAAACAGCCTTGTTAAAATCCAGTACAGCTGTCAGTAATCAAAAAACAGCTAACCCTAACCCTAACAGCTGTATGCTGGAAGTTTTAAAAGAATGGATTTTTCTTCTTATTATTATTATTTGGTATAATGTTTTCCCCTTTTCATCTGGATTATATAGATCAGTGCAATCATTTAATGCTGAGGTATTTTGTGTCTGTTTGTTTTGATTGTTTCTGGAGCTGATTATACCCTCTAAGATACTATTAGATGCACCATTGATCACATTAGAAGAAAACAATCTTTCCAGCAGAATGTCACATGTTGACCTACTTAGACTCTGCTCCTGTGTTCAGAGTGGATCTCACAGCCTGCCAGTGAGCCTTTGGGTATTTTACAGATTTCAGTTCACAAGTTAAAATTTTAAGTGTTTTTGTGTTGACACTGAACTTGACGGAGTCATTAATTATTTCATGCTGCTTTACTCCTCCTATGTCATGTTTTTTAGGTGATATAATTAATACTGTCATCAGCAAACATGTTGATCGCCTATATCAACTGGTCAGCTGAGAGACCACTGGATGATCTTACAATGTTTTTGTTTGCATTATTGTTATTATTGTTTATTTGTTTTTATTGTTCATTTTAAAATTTGGAAACCTGTCCACTTATCACCGAATTAGCCAGGATGCATCTTAGTGTCTGGTTTGCAGTGAGTGCCACAGTTAATAAATTAACTAATTTTACCATTCAAGTTTTTCACCCATTCTCTACTTAGGTCATATTTGGACAATGTGTGCTTTTTCAGTGTGCCAAAGATTGCATTTAGGCTGCGTTCACACAGCAGGTCTTGATGTTGAATTCCAATTTTTTTTTTTGCATAGTCTTTATGTAACAAATTAAATGTGACCGCAATCAGACTTCTGTGTGAACGGTTTATGACCACAACGTGACTGGCATTTGCAGAAGAACGTTGACGTCATACAGCAGCGCACTTTTCATGGAAGTAATAATGGATGCCGCCGCCTATGGATCAATTTTAATGTTTATTCAGCAATGGAGTCAATAGTATTGTCACAAAATCATAACAACACAAAGTAAGAAATTAGCCTTTTGTGGAGCATTCACTTCAACTTCTGTAGAGAAGTCTGTTTGTAGTCAGACCAGGAGTGGCGGAATTTTGAAGTTATGGGCTTCAGTGACGCAGACTTCTTTCATAATTTCATAATTATAATTTTCAGCCATTGTTTATGTCTGGATTTATCTTGTCTGGCTTCTTCTGGTGCAGAATTATGATGTCAAGTCTTGCACTGGGAAAATATTCAAAATACCTCAGCTAATCTACTGATTTATTGTTTTGTTAACAGATAAGAGTAACTGTTCAGCATCAACAGATGAACCTCAAGTCAACTACAACACTATGAATCAAACCCAATATGACCTCCTGACTGTGGAAAACAACAGATTACAGAGTGAACATGATGCCTTATTTGTAGAGAAGCAACAGTTAGAGGTCCTACTAAAGAACCTGACTGAACACAACGTGCAGCTACAGCAAAGTTACAGATTGCTGACGGCAGAAAGAGATGATTTGGGGTCCAATTTTAGGACTGAGACAAATGAGAGAAAGCAACTCCAAGCAAATTACAGTATCTTAAAAACAGAATGTGACCAGTTTAAAACAAGCTATGAAGTCCTGCAGAGAAGTTTAAATGACTTACAAAGTGATCACAATAACCTTACTGCAGATCTTGGTCTGGTAAACACCAAATACAAAGACCTGCAAAGGGAAAATGAGGGGTTACAAACACAATTTTCTCAAGAGGTAAAGAGAGCTCAATCAGAAAGAAACTGCTCTTTACTGAGGATAGAGAAGGACAAGCTGCAAGAAAGCTTTGACATGCTGAACAAAAGCAAAATTCAAATTGAGACAAACTGCAGTTTACTTTGGAGAAATAAAGAGTTACTGCAAGCAAGCTATAATCATCTGACAAAGGAAAAGGAGGATCTACAAACAAGATGCAAAAACTTCACCAACGCCACAGACCCATTAGAGGCAATCGACAAGATGACGGAAAAACCAACTGGTAAGGACTTTCTCTGACTATTTAAAGCACATGTTTATTCTGTGTAAGAATCAACTTTATTGGCCAAGTTTGTGCACACAGACTGCAATTTGACTTGGGTTTCACTTACTCTCAGCATACAGACTTTAAATATAAATACCATGTTTATACTTTAAGGAGATAACAAAAACAATATTAAAAAACAAATATATACTTATGTGTGTATGTATTAACAGCCTATAAACAGGTTAGAATAGTGAAAATATGCATATTTTTATTTCAAAGTAGAGTAACTGACAACTTTGGCTGTAAAGTGTTCATTGTGTTCATTAGAGTGAATGTCTGGGGGAGAAAACTGACACTGTAGCGCTGACCCAAAGGTAGAAGTCTAAACAGTTTGTGTCCAGGATGTGTGGGGTCTGCAGAGATGTTAGCCGCCCTTTTCCTGTCCCTAGACCTGTACAAGTCCTGGATAGATGGAAGTTCAGCCCTGGTGATCCTCTCTGCAGACCTGATTAATCATAGTAGTTTGAACCGGTCCCGTTTTTTTTTTTTTTTTACTGACTCAAGCCATACAGTGATGGATGTTCACATGCCAGACTAAATAGTGGCAGTGTAAAAGATGACCAGTAGCTGCTGTAGAAGGTTGTACAGGGTTACAGACTTGTTGGTAGGGGGTATAGATAATTGTTTCGTTTGGGTGGGAGGTGTGAATGACTGTTATTCAAACCTGAAAACTTGTTCTGATATTAGTCACTTTCAAGTGCTCAATTTGTTTTCCTTCTTAGAGTTGCCCTGTCCAGTACATTGGAGGTTCTTTAAAACAAAATGTTATTACGTTTCAATGGTAAAGAAAAACTGGACAGAAAGCAGAAGAGCCTGCATCGCCAAGGGAGCGGATCTGTTGATCATAAACAGTCATGAAGAACAGGTGACAAAAACGTGTATCAGAAATACTTTTGGCCAAAAACCTTTAACATCCTTTGTAACTCACAAAGTTTCCCCCAAACTGTGTTTTAAAGAATTTGTAAACAATCGAGAAAAATCCAGTGTTTCATCAGAATATGTAGAAGGATTTTCATGCTCAGTTCAGTCTTAGTTTGTCCTGATGCCAAATTGCACTGAAAATGTTTTTTTGTTGTTTAGGTGATTGAATTAAAAAAAAAAAAAAGACATTCTCAAATTATACATTTATCTAGTCTCATTAGTACAACACTACACAGTGAATCCTGAAACCCTAGGAGATCATTCAGGTTAGGCACTAAGCCCTGATCTAAAAAAAAATCCCAAAACAAAACAAAAAAAACTTTGACACAGAACCTAACATTTCAGCATATTTATTAAACTTGTGTTTCCTTATCGCTGTTAAACAGGAATTTGTTCGTGAAATCCTGGACAATGGGAAAGATGCCTGGATTGGACTCACTGACAGTCTGACAGAGGGAGTTTGGATGTGGGTGGATGGGACCCCAGTCAATAAAACGTAAGTAGAATCCGTAAGAATAACAAAATCAGTATAAAATATACTACCCAGATATTTCATGAGGAGTTGATTTAGCCATATTAAAGGCTCGGAACTGCAGCAACCCAGTCACTAACCAAATTCTGAGATTTAAACTTTTTCAGTTTACACATGCCAATTCCTGGCATCATAATCTGATTTGAGGGACATGCCATGTCATCTCATTGGTTGGAAACAAACCAGAGCAGGTGTGTGGATTTGAGAGTTACCAACGAGATATAGTTGGACGAACCTCTAAACACAGCCTGGACAGCTGGAACCAGACTTTAGAAGACAAGGTGGACTCTCTCCTACTCACATGGAGTTGATAGATGGTTTCCTCACATATATCAAAGCATTGTTTTGTTTTTGGGCTTCTCTGCTTTTCTTTGGATTGATGAAAAACACTTGTAGCTTTTTTTTTGGTATTATGGGTGGAGACTGAAGATGGAAAGACCAGTAAGTTGAGAATTTTCAACTAAACTGCTTCTTCACCATTACAGAGATTCCTTTGTGACTTCAGACAACAGCCCAGTTAATCTACCCATGCTAACTTTTACTCATGAAATGTATCAACTCCTTCATTTCATATTTTATTCAATTATACATCTTACATTCTGTAGATAGCTACTGCATCTGGTAATAATTATGATTTTTGTAGAATCTTAAAAACTATCATCCAACTTTAAAAAAAATTGATTTCTGCTTGAAGGTTAAATAGTTGGGGGTTTTTTTGTCTGACTGAAATCTTCAATAAATAATCCTCTATAAATTTGTTATTTAGCCTGAATGTGTTTGAAGTGCTGAAATTATGCTTTAGATGCATTGAATAGGATCAGTATTTACAGGGGAATCCATACAGTACCTGTGTATCCAGAAACAATTAAAGCAAAAAATAATTTCTCTATGTTTTACAGTTTAGTTACGTGAAATCTTCCTGTTTTTTTGTGCTTCTGTCAGGTACTGGCTGGCTGGGCAACCCAACAGCTACAAAGGAGAGCAGGACTGTGGAGAGTTAGTGCAGAAACAATCAGGGGGGAAATGGAACGATGATGACTGTTTTGCTCAACAGTTATGGATCTGTGAGAAATAAAACAATAAAAGTCAAACCAAATTTTATATATTTATTTATTCATGTTTCAATTTTGAGAATATTTTTTATAGATCACTATATAGCAGATTAAATTACTTAAATGAAAGAAAGACTGTCATCCCAATTAAATGTTGTGGTGTGGTGTGTATATGCAGTTTGTGGCAAAGATTAAAATTCATAAGACTTACTGTTTCATATGTGACAGAATATAGACAACAAATGTACAAATTCCAGTTTTCTAGTATTTAAAATTTTTTTATCAGGGTGGTTAAACAACAGTAGTGCAGTGTTTATGTCTTGCTGTTTTTATTTGTTGGTGGAGTTTTTGATGTGTCACCACCAATGATGTTATCTTCAGCTCTGCTGACCTACCTTGTCGGGATACCACAAAGCTCCATTCTTGGACTTCTTCATTTTTCCTTGTCAAAAGCCAGCTGGTGCTATGTTCCAAAAACACAACATTTCTTTTAATTTCATGCAAACAATTGTCAGGTTTAATTTGCACTGAAGTGCATTGCTGACTGCTCCGTCAAGTCTCTTCTACACATTTTAAATCTGTGGTCAACTCTCAATAGATAGACATATAATCAGAAACCTTGAAGCTCAGAGAATGACGCGCAGCAAGAAGCATGTCACGGATTAATACAATGTACAATGAATAAAACTGTCATAAAACAGTTTTTGTGATTTTTTTTTTTCCTCTCATATTTACTTATATAATATTTTACATTAACCAACTACCAAATGTCAGACATGAAATGATCCAGTTTCACTTGAGCTCAATCTTTCTTGCCGTCCGCACTTGTTAACATTGATTTTTGTTGCTTAGAAACATAGTTACATTTGGAGACTCACAGCAAGAAGTTAAATTTAGAAATCAAGGCTTCTCACAGAAAATGGTAGCTGTGAACAACTTGAAACATTTTATTCTGCTTGATTTTTGTTGCATTTTTAACACATAATAATCTAAGGCTAACAGGTAAAGATACAGCGGAAGCTAAAACCACACACAACAGCATAAACTGAGTCCTGTGTTCCAACTCACTGGACTGAAATTTAATTAACCCCTAAATTGTTTATACCCCAGACCAATTTAGATGTGAAGTATTCTTTTAATTTTTCCAAAATGTTTTGTTTGACTGAAAGTAATAATAAATGTCCAACTTTTTTTTTTTTTAATTTTATTTGTGTAAAGATCTTTTTTCTTGAAGGCTATTTTGTTATTCATTTCTCTTTTTATTGTTTTTAGGTGTTACTAGGTTAGTTCATTCCTTTATATTTAGCTTCTTTGCTTCTTCTTCTTTTCTGATTCTTGTATATTTGAATTTCTTTTTCTTTGATGATTGTCAGGCTTTTTCTGTTTTTGGTTCCTTGAGTCTTATTCCAGTCACCTCCCTCGGTCTCCATGTTATTCTTCTTACCAAAGCTGTACCACATTTCCTCTGATTAGTGTTTCTGGTTCTTTAGTCACCTAACAACCCCACCTCACCATTTAAGCTCTTGATTCTTCATTGCTTCCGTTTCTCTGCCGGTTATTCCACCGATGCTCCATGCTTCATATTTAAGTTGTGTAAGTTTTGTTTTTGTTAGTAAACTTTATAATGCCTGATTTGTGCCAGCTCCTGACCAATTCTGAATCTGTTGAAGAAACACTAAGAGTCTAAGCTCATTACCAAAAATAAATAGTCAAAATAGCAGTGGAGACATGCAAAAATCCTTGGTAGCATTTATAAGAAGGGTTTCATTGCTGTAATGTCAAAAAATGTTCCATTAATTATTGAGCAGGGTATAAATAATTTTGATATATTTTTTTTAATAAAATGTGAATAAATATTTTTTTTTCTCAAATATTCTCTTTTTAAATACTTTTATTTTTTGAGAGATGTCTGTTTCATTTTATATTGGAAACAAACTTCTTGAGTGATTGAAAATAATTTTAAATCTAAATCACGCAGGGGTATGAATAATTTTGGGCTCAATTATATAATTATACACAATACTCAGCAAAACAGATTCTTTTAACTCATCTCCAGAGCGTGATTTTGCATGTGGCTTAGGAAACTAAATCCAATGTAGAGGATGGATGGCCTTGCAAAAGTGTTCATAAACTTTCTAAAACTTTTTACCATTTATGTTACTCAGAGGCTCTCCCTCTAGGCTGACTGAGCTTGAGCTGCATTCTATCACCACTTTCATTTTGAACTCATGAATTATTTGAAAAGGTTTGTAGAAGTTTTGAAAAAAACATGGATACTTGACTTCAATTATTTCTGCCTTTTGAAAAGTGATGGTGCTTATTGGGACTGAAAAAAGCTGCAACTGTTTGGCTAATATCTGTGTCTTTGGTAAGCATAAAAACCTATGTTTTTAAGATCCACAGACATAAACTAAGCTGATAGATTGTTTAGCTTACCCTGCAGTGTTGTTCATCGGAAAGATAGCCACCAAACTAGAGCAGCTTCAGATCCAAGGGAAAACATCTAAGCACAGAAAAAGGAGAGGTGCAGCCTTTGCTAGATGGCACCAGGCTTGCTTTATCTGTGTCCACCTCCACGTGTTATCTTGCTGCACCCTGAACAGATGACAGTGAAATAACCTGCATGGAGGCCAACTGCTGATGATGCTCCTCATAGTTTACAGTCCATTTGTTACATAATGCTGCGTCAGAAGATGAGAGCACAGTTTCAAACCTTTTCATGTGAGCAGTGCAGAAGTACTTAGCGGGCAAAGACACCACGCTCTGGCACGCCGCTCGTTTTGGGTGGAGTGGCGGTTTACACTGAGTGCGGTTGCTCTTCAAGAGGGGACATCTCAGCCATTAATTGGTCTAAGCCTTTTCATTCCCCTCCAGATCCAACCCTTCTGTGGCTGCGTGGTGAGATGGGGGCAGCCCCCTGGGATGTAGCAGAGCACTGAGGTTACACTTTTGGGTTCATGTCTAAAAATAAAAGATCAAGGAGACTCTTCCAGACATGCTGAGCTGGTTAGACTCACAATCCAACTGAAAAAGCAGCGGTAAGGGTGTTGCATGTGCACTGGCCTTGTGACCTCATGGCTTAGAAGAACAGTTATTTTTACCAAATAAAAAGCCTGAGTCTACCAGCAAGAAGCTAGTTTGTGTATACTGTTCGAAGTATCCATAGCTCTTTAACTATTTTATGTTGTGCCACATTACAACACAAAGAAATTTACAAAGCAAAGTGATAAGAAAATAATGCATGGTTTCCCTTTTTTTTTTTTTTTTTTAATAAAACAAAAATTTGAAAAGGGTGGCATATATTTGTATTGAAGTTAACAGTAATTTCTTTGAAGAACTATTTTTCATTACAATTATGGTTGCAAGTCTTTTAGAGTACGTCTCCACCAGATTTGTCCAGAGATGCCATGTCACTCTTTGGATTTTCTCTGACTAATGGCCATGTCTTGGTTGGTTTGGAGTTGTACCATACCATACTTTTTTTTTTTTTTTTTTTTTACCCATTTTCAGATGATGAATTGAATTGTGCTCCATTATTATGCCTGCATACAAAGGTATGCAACACTTTGCAGATTTTAATTTGGAAAACAAAAAAACATTTTTTTTCCCCACTTCACAATTATCATGAAAATCTTGATGTTTGGAATTTTAATATGACAAAAGAAAATTCAGGTATGAATACTTTTGCTTCGTTCTTACACCAAGTAGTTTACCAAATCAAAACATGAAATGTTTAGTAGGCTATCAAAATCTGGACAAAATTTGTATCCAGTTGCTTAACCCCATGAATAAAACTTCAAGTTTTGAAAACTACCTTTATCTGGTAACTGCTTCTGGATTTTACTTCCTTCCTGCATGCTTCTGGAACACCCAAATTGCGCAAATTGTTTATTTTCCACCAAGGTATTTTTGAGTAACTCCATTGAAAAGACACAATAATTTGTATGATTCTTGTCACATCAAATAGTTGGATGTTTATAAAATATCTAGTTTCTGACCTTAATGGGAGAGAAAAAGATCAAACCAAACGCAGTTTTTAAATTACAATTTCATTTTATCAGACAAACACCTCTCCAAACCAATCTGGCCCTGTGCAAATAAAGACAGTGTCATATGGCCTCTTATGATTGCTGACACTCAACTTTTGCTTTTTTCACAGTTTCAGATCATCAAACAAATTCTATCATCAGACAAAGATAACCCACATACAAAAATCTGTTTTTAAATGATGATTATATTTACTGATGAAAAAAAAAAACAATCAAACTAACCTGGCTCTATATGGAAAAGTAATTGCCCCTAAATTTAATAACTGGTTGTGCCACCATTGGCAATAATAACTGTCATAAAAGGTAACTTGCAATGAGTTTTTTTACATTGCAGGGGAGAAATTTTGGGCCACTCTTTGCATTTTTTTTAATTCAGCCACAACTGCACCAGTTTTCACCATGAAAAACAGATCATACCACAGCCTCTCAATCAGATTTAAGTTTAGTCTTTGATTAGGTCACTGACGAACCCTAATTTTGTTTTAAATTTGAGCTGTTCAGAGGTGCACTTGCTGGTGTGCTTGGGTTCATTTTTCTGCCACTCAAGCTCAAGATCACAAACTGATGACCAGACTTTCTCCTTCAGTATGCTCAGGTAGATAACAGATTTCATAGTTCTATTAGTTACCTCCACCACCTTTAACTGGCAGTTCTTTTTCTGAAATGCTGTGCTTTAGGCTTTTTGGACCTCCTGAATGAGTCATTGATCAGCTCTTGGAGTAATTCTGGTTAGCCAGCTACTCCTGTAAAGGTTCACCATACTCATCACCCTTACTTTGAATTGTTGGATTTCCAACACCTTTGTTTTGTGCATTTCTTGTTTTTCTTTATATCAAAGGCTTTTTTTTTTATTCTACAGATCAGGCTGCAATCAGGCTTGGGTATGAATGATGAAATTAAATTTTAAAAAATGTGGTTAATTATAGTTGAGTAACAGCAAAGGGGTAATTATATCTTTATACAACCTGTTGTGTTAACACAACAGGTGGCATTAAAACTGGATGAAGCATCTGAAACATGCAGATTCAACAAAACATTAAACTTAAGAAATCTAAGGGAGTCAAACACTTTTACATGGTACATTATGCCCTCTTATGACAATTAGAAAAAGTAAAATGATTTTATTTATTTCTTTTGCTGCATAAAAGAAAAGTTTGACTGCATTCAGATCTGTTTGTTGGAGCAACAGTTGATTTTTTAAAAAACAAATGACAAGAGCAACACATTGATTTATTCTGTCAACTTCACTGTCTGCACAAAAATCGACCAGTAAATAGAGTGAATTAAATGAGCAATAATGATGACAGTGTTTACAGCCTTACAACAATAATCACTTCAAAATAATGACAAATATTTTATCTTCATTGTTCTGTCTTTTATCAGCTCTTTGAATCTGTCAGGATGAAATATTTATCCTGATGGGATAAAGGAGCTCAGGCTGTGACTGAGCTCAGCCCATCGGGAAGCAGATAAAAATTCAGCTGACAGAGAAAATGAGTCTATTTTTAGAGGCCTAACCAAATTCCCTAACCTTCCCTGGCATCACGGATAAAGGGAATCATATCCTGCAACCAACATATGCAGAGGCTGATTATATGTCTGTTGGTCTTAACATGACTATTTATGGATGATATCACACAATCATGCAATCCTTACCCTTATGTAAGTTAAGAGCAGGTTTTATGAAGGTGAAGCTGCTTGGTCTCTGATGGAGGTAAGACAAAATGACACCGTCCTTCAGCCTGTCACACTCTACACTGTGCATATTAATTGGCCTGTTTAACTCATGAGCTGATCTGAAGTGAGAAAACTCATCAACATGTCACAAATCTGCCACCTGAAGATAAAAACAGTGATTTATTCTGATTGGATAAAAAGTACAAAAGTTGGAATATTAACTTTTCCATGTTTTATGACTCTTGTCATTGTATTTGACAGTTGGAGTTGATTGTCTCTGCCTTTCTTTTGATGTTACACATCAGGTATTAAGAAGCCTTTCAAGAAATATCTGGCAATATTTGAAAGTGTCAGCTCTGCAATCTAGTTAAATGGCAATCTAGCCTGTAAACAGTGTAGTTGTTGTCATGTGAATGCCTGCAGAACAAGGGGGAAAAAGCTTGGTGCAAAATTTTACCAAAAATTATACCTTCATTTTTTTATCTGGGGAGATCAGGAAAGTAGCTTTGAAACTATTTTCTCCAGCTGAAGGGTAGAGTTGTGTGAGCTGAAGGCAAAAGTTGACCAAATTGCCTGAGCTGTTGAAACAAATCATTGAAAGCTTGGAGCAGTAGCTCCCCTCCTGCTGTGAATTTCTTATCACAGAGCTGGAAAATAGACATCAAAGCTATTTCATGGGTTTAGCCAGTGTACAGTATCGAGACTATTCAGATGCATGCTCTGTAGAGACACATTTTCTATGTTAGTGACATTCCAATTCACATTAATTGTATGCAAATTTCCGATAGCCATAATTAAAATGATTATGATGTTCACTTTTTAAATGGGATTTAGCCTTTCATATTAATGATTAGAGCTGTTAGCATGCTAGTGTTGCAGTCTCTGTGAGGATATGCTAAAGAACGTAGATCCTTATCTCTGAGATCTCCCAAAACCATAGAGCATTTTCAAATCCAGAGGTTGAAGGGTCAAAAGGACAAATCAGAGTACTTCATTAAACTTCTATATCATATGGCAAAAGTCTTTCTCTGTAATGCTGCCTGAATGAATTTCAAGCATGTTGTGGAAAATACAGTTTGATTTTAAATAGATTCCTACATCTCTACGCTTTCTCAGGCACCATTGTAGATACCTCAATGATAATAACAACACCTAACATTGAATCCTCTTCTCTCAGCGCTCACACCCAAGAGTTATTTTTTTTTACCTACCTCCTCTCCCTTGGTATGTTCCATTCACTGGCTGAAGAAAGATCACTAGGTCACCAGTCAGAGACAAGTTGAAACTTGTCCAATTTCCATCACCAGTTGATTTCTTTGTGCATCTCTAAAATCAAACCATGCAGTCCTTCAGTCTTATACAATCCTTACACAATCCAAGAGTCAGATCGAGTCAGATCAAGTCTGGCGTGTGCAGTGGTCTTGGGTGCATGTAGTACAGTCCATACTGGAATATGCTGCACATGTACTAAGTACATCAAGAACATTGTGTGTCTCAGTGATTTGGGAAGCAGGAAGAAACCTATTTGGAGAGTAATAAAAGTGCAACAGCAACATGGCTGCCCTATTAGGATTTGGCCATGGTCTAATGCAATAGAATTTCAGAATCCAGACACATCTAAGCACAACTCTTTCTAAAAATGACTGGATGACTGGGCTCTGGGGAACACATTTTTCCATGGATATCAATGCAATTGGCTTTGTTTTGCCAGTAGGTTTTACTTGTTGTGGCTACATGTCCACCGTGTTGCCTGTGGTGCATTTTCACTTCATTCGGTGTGCCTGTCAAGATGTCTTGTGGAGGTGGAAGCACTGACTTCGCCTTACAACACCATTAATCTGGTCGATGACAATGTTAAAGGAACATTTTTTGAGAAACCAGAAGCAAATTTTGTACACCGCTTTCCTGTTAGGAAAAAGCCTAGAAGCAATGATGGATGTTCCACCAGTGTTTCACATGACAATGCAAAAAAGGTCAGCACTGCTGAAATGGCAAGGTCTAATTGGACAGATCTAGTACAAAACTCTCTAGAAAGAAGAGTACACCTGACGATTTCCCAGAAATCATGATGAAAGTAATTTCTCCGTACGAACAAAGAGTTCTTTCCTCCTTTACTCCACATTGCCTCCATTATGCCAGCAACAGCTCCACAAACACGTGAAGTCTTAGAGAAACTATTTAATAGCTTTCTTTTCTCTGTAGTGGCATCAGCCATCTTCAATGGGACTGTATGTTGGAGTAGCAGCTTATCTAGAGATGAGAGGAAGCAGTTAGATAAGCTCATCAGGAAGACCAGCTCTGTGCTGGGATGCCCCCTCCACCCAGTGCAGGTGGTGGGAGACAGAAGGACTGTGGCTAAAATAACATCGCTGATGGACAAAATCTCCCACCCCATGCATGAAGCTGTTGCTAAGTTCGAGAGCTCCTTCAGTGACAGACTGCTGCATCCTAGGTGCACTAAGGAGCGTTGTAGGAGATCCTTCCTCCCAGCAGCTGTTAGACTCTATAACTATCATTGCTTCCAACAAGATCAATAAGTGTTTATATCCATGCTAGTATCTGTACAACTCACCATTTTTCTATTGTCACGAACTGTAAATAGTTTGTATTTTTAATGCTCAGAGACATGTACACCTCGTATATTTTTAATTAACCAACTCAGTTTCACATTCCTCTGGACTGGAGTATGTTTTATAACTACATAGCATTAAGTTGAAATTTTGCCTTACTGTACAGAATTTTTATTCTGTTTATATATATATATATATAATGCAAAAAAGTAATGGTAATGGCGAACCAACCGGACATCGTGGTGGTGGATAAACAACAGAGGAAAGCCGTTGTGGTGGATGTAGCAATACCAAGCGATTGCAACATCAGGAAAAAGGAACACGAGAAACTGGAGAAATACCAGGGCCTCAGAGAGGAACTGGAGAAGGCCTGGAAGGTGAAGACCACAGTGGTGCCTGTGGTCATCGGGGCCCTCGGGGCAGTCACCCCCAAACTGGAGCAGTGGCTAAAACAGATCCCAGGAACAACATCAGACATCTCAGTCCAGAAATGCGCAGTTCTCGGCACAGCCAAGATACTATGCAGAACCCTCAAGCTCCCAGGCCTCTGGTAGAGGACCCGAGCTCAGAGGTTGAGAAAGACCACCCGTGGAGGGTGAGAAGGGAATTTTTTTTTTTTTTTATATATATATATATATATATATATATATATATATATATATATATATATATATATATATAATATTCTTTGTGTGAGTCTGTTTTCTGTTATTGCCTATCACTGTCACTTTGCTGTTGTTTCACAGAAATTTCCCCATCATGGGACAATAAAGGATATTTATATTCTATTCAAAACAGTTTAAGTAAGATTTTAACATATCATGCATCTAGCAGTGTTATTAGAACAGAAAAGTAAATGTGACTGCATTTTTTTTATTGGGGGATGAGTAAAATCAATTAGATTTCAATTTATTTTCAATAGAAAAATTTGCTCCATACAGAAATTCTTGAGATGATTCAGTCAGGTAGCTGTTTCTACAAGTGGACATCATGCACCTCTGTAAAACATGAAAAAACACAATATTGGGATTTTTTTTAATGTTAAGAAACATGTTATGTTCCTTATATTTGTTTCTTTTCAGTTTTACTGACAGCCAGTCTTTGATACATCACATCAGTTAAAGTAGGCTGTGTTCATCACTGGGAGGGCCCGCTTGTGAAGGACCTTTACTAAACTGGATTCAACAGAACAAATTTTGTATGTGACAATCTGCTTCTTCTTTAACAGCCTGTCCAAAGAGTAAGTCAAGCAGCATTGCTGTTAAAGAAAACATTGTCTTTTATTTGAACAGGGTTTATGTCTTGTGAAACACAAACAAAACAAAGTTCAGATGTTTTAAGTTAAAAAGGTATTATGTTTCTTGTTGGCAGTTTCTTTTTATTTGTACTGACAGAAAGCCTTTAATAAAACTTCACATCTGCTTTAAATGTATTTCATGGCCTTTAAAGAAAAGTTTGCTTAAAGCTTTTTTTCAATAAATGCTGGTCAACCAACCTGCATCTGCACTTCGAGTGACAGCCTAATGAGTATTTACAGTCAACAGATAATACTTTTAAATTGTACTTTCCATGGTCACACCACAAATTACAGCCACTAAAACAGAAAAATTCCCATAAATGATCTTTTCTAGAAAAATGGGCAGCACTGAAGGTTTTAACGTTTCAAAAAGAATTAAAATGTCTTATGTTACACTTAGTCTGATATGGGGTAATCATTTTCGTTGCCTCTTCAGTTTCAGCTTTTAGTATCTCCAATGTATCATTGGTCTCAGTAACCAAAAGCTGAACTGAACCAATCAGATTACATTATAAAACACTGGGAGGAAAGTATATTCAGAAAGATACAATGTCGCACTCCATTCCCAGAAAACTTATTTAAGCACATTTTCTACATTTTTTTTGACAACATGGTTGCTCCACTTGTGGTTTACCTCTGTGGAATAGAAAATGTGCTATAATGTGACACATTTGGGATTAGATCCCTGACGAAAATGGCTTTTTTGCCAACCTCTGGTACACACTAAAGCCTGTTTAATGTTATGGATTTAGCTTCAAAAATAGGATCCTGTTACACTAAAGGGTGGGGAAGGTTATGGAGAAAAATCCAAGCTCTACAGTTTCACACACCTGCATGTGGTTGCATGTCTCCAGAAGCTGGAGTTAATACTTTGTAAAGCCCTGTTTGCTGATAAGACAGCACTTGTTTCTCTTATGACATTTCAAATGTTTGGAGCACACAGAGAGATGGACCTTTGTACAATATTACTGGATCATCAGAGTCCTGGCTCCTCTTTTATGCTTTCTTCTCTTTACCCAGCCATGCCTCTTCTCAATAGGTTTTAGATATAGGGACTGAGAAGACCGCGGAAGAGGGTTGAAGCAGGTGAAGGATGAACACAGGACAGACAGAATAATTGCCATGTACAAGATGACCAGCTGCTCCTGTGGAAAGTTGTACTTATTGAGTTGCATCATGAAGTAGTGTCTCTGCTGGACTTTCTTCCAAACACCGTCTATGTGTGAGGACCATCTCAGGTCTTGAGAAAGCGTGGCTCCTAGGAACCAGGAGTGATCCACAATAGACACAGTACTGTTGAGGATGAAGATGGGGGGGAGTGCAGGGGTATTCTTTGGAAGTCAACCATCATCTCAATGGTTTTGGTTAAGCTAAAGATGGTTCTTACCACATGAGTGGACCAACCAATCTACCTTCTGTCTGTATGTAGACTCATCTTTGTCCTGGATCAGACCGATAACAGTGGTGTCATTTGTAAACTTAATCTGAGTAGAGAGAGAAGAGAAGTGGGGAGAGAACACACCCCTGGGGAGCACCAGGGCTGATAGTTCTTTTGCAGGAGAAGATGCTCCCCAGCTTCAGCTGCTGCTGTCGGTCAGCCAAGAAGCTGATGATGTACCAACAATGTGAACAGGGAGAGCTTCTGGTGTAGAATGTCTGGGCTGATGGTGTTGAAGGCCCAGCTGAAGTCCACAAACAGGATTCTGGTGTATGTCCCTGGAGGGTTGACTGCATCATCTCCTGACCTGTTTGCACTCATACACAAACTGCAGGGGGGCTCAGAAGGGGGTCTGTGATGTCCTTTAGATGCTTCGACACCAATCACTCAAAGGATCTCATGACCACAGATGTCAGGTTGACAGGCCTGTAGTCATTTAACCCCATGATGTTGTGATTCTTGTGGACTAGGAAAACTGTGGAATGCTTGTAGCAAAAATATCAATAAATTGAGCTTGCGGGAGACTTTAATATTTGTCATTTTATGGGGTTGTTGTATGTGATATCTTAAGAGGCTTTTGGCTACTATCTACTATGAGACTCTCCTGTTACAGTTGTGTGTGATTTCTGGATACAGATTAGAAACGGGACCCTGTGACTGGGTGGGTGTCATAGTATAAGCGGGAGCTGCTTGTGTTTCTATAAATGTCCAGGGAATGCAGTTTCTCAGTGTTGCAACTCCCACAGACATTAGACCTCTGTGGAATCTGTAACATGCCATTACATAATAAAGACTGAAGGCTCACTTGCCTTTGGTAACTTTCCACTGAATGGTTTCTTCCTCCGCACAAGGTTCCCAGGGCCTTTGGAAGAGAAACAGCCCCATAACATAATAGATTAGCTGCCATACTTAACAATTGACATGTAGTGTTCTTCCACATACTTATCCTTTGTTTTACACCAGTATTACCAGGTGTGTTTGTTTCAAATGGCCAAACCACATGGTTCCAGGTAAAGCCCCAGTAGATTGGTAGAGTCCAGCACATTACAAACATTCTTCTTGTTTGTTGGTTTCAGATTTGCCTGAGGTGTCATGGTGGGTCAGTGGATACCACTGTTTCCTCACATATCAAAAGTCTTGGGATCAATTCCCAGCTGGGAATTTTTTGTCTGGGGTATTCTCTGTGGAATTTCATCTTTGCATAAATAGCAGCTGTCCATTATGCAACAGGTTATGGAAAAGGGACATCATACAGAGAGAAAAAAAGCTAGTACAGCTATAAGTAATAAATTAATAAATAAATACTATAGCCTTGTTGGTGATTTGAGTGTCCATTACATATAGTAAAAGTGCAGAGTGTAAGGCCATGCTCAGGCTTTCATCAGAGCTTCACTGCCCTGGGGAACAAGCTTTTCTTTAATCTTTCTTTTCTTGCCCTGATGACCCTGAGCCTGCAAGAGGGCAGGGTGTTAGGGTGTGTATAGTCAGACCTGACCTCTGCTGTTTTTCAGACAGATGGAGTGGATGTGTTCCAGGGTTGGTGGAGCAGCACCAATGATCTTTTGTGCACTTTTGGTTTTTCTGAAGGTCTGCAGGATGAAGCGCCTCTGTTTGGTCTTCCTCACCAACAGTCAGTGACTCCTGGAGTTGGATATGTTTCCTTAGAAAACGTTTTCACCAATTTGAATAATAAACTAAACTTGACTGTATTGCTTAATAAATATGATATAACTGGAATGCATGTGATTGATGTTAAATCTGTCTCTATGACAGATATATTATCAAGTTGATACTGAAACATTTGGCTTTTGGGAAATATTTTCAGTCATGAAAAACTCTGGAAGTTATGGTGAATATAATCTAAACCTCTTACAACACTACAGCTGGGAGACAACAAGCATGACTGCAGCTCACTGCAGGCTGGCTAACTGTGAATCGTTAGCCTCGTTTAAGTTGTCTATAAACAGCAGAAGTTTCATCTTTCCTGGAGGGGCTCTGTTTTTCCCTATTTTCAGTGGAGCAGCTTACATTCATAGACGGGTCCTACTTTGGTGCAGCCTTTGCTTGTGAGCTCTATCCCTGAATCATCTCCTGGGTGTCATGAGGGCATCACGGGGCAACAAAGAGACGCACAGGAAAAACAACGACGCACACACGCACTCATATCTGAGGAAATTTTACAGAGACCAATTAACCTAATGGTCATGTGTTTGAACTGTGGAAGGAAACTGGAGTACCTGGAGAGAAACCCTGCACGCTTGGGAAGAACATGCAAACTCCATGCAGAACCCAGGACATTCTTGCTGCGGGGCAACAGTGCTGAGAACTATTTTCAAACATCTAAAAATAATTCATATTATAATTGGTAAGGTAAAGCTTTCAAAATGTATCTGCTTGTCTGCTTTTTCCTCCTTTGAATTCACGTTTCTTTAACACTTATGAGAACAGAAAAAGTTAAAATATTCTGCAGAATAGGCAGCTGAAAGCTCCTACTAAACTTGCCATGTGTTTATTCTATATGTTTGCAAAAGTCTTATAGATGTGATATAATTATATTCTATTTTGGCAGCAGTTGAAACAACAGTTGCCTTTCTGTTTAAATAAAACAGTTTTCTTTGTGCATATGCAGTCTAACCATACTACTTTCACTCAAGGTTATCTCACCAGCCCATGCATGTTTGTGGTATAATTTTTTTAGATGGTAATAAACAGAAATTTGAGACTAAATAAAGAATTGTTTAAATTAATCTGAGTACAGAGAGAGATCAGTGAAAACCTGACTCCACTTTGAAGAATGTGACTGCAGCTGCTTCATTTGCACATTTAATCAGCAGCCTTTAGAGGTGCTGATAACTGATAACTTGTCTTGACTGTTCTGCCTCACAGTGCAGTTCACTGAACACAGAATTTAAAATATCTTTTGTTTGCATGTGTTAAAAACAAGATGTTCAATAAAACTGTGCGCATCTGCGAAATAAAATAACTGCTGGCCTGGATCAGCGTACAACAGGCCAAATAAAGTACTGTATGTAAGTCTTTGAAATGTTCTAACGAAAGTAAACCATTTATTTGACTTTTGTATCACTGAGCCCACTGATTGTGGTGTCTGATAAAAATATTTAATCTCATTCTTGTCTGTGGCTGTTACTTCCTTTTCAAACACTGATAGAGTCCCCTTCCCTCCCCCCGTGCACTGACAGATAAAGCCTCCATTTTCCTTTATTTAAAAACTGTGCGGTTAATTTAAAATTCACTACCTCCTCCAGAGCACAGATTCAATAACCCCAGTCTCCAGGGACTCACCGGTCTATGAATGATAATCACTTGTAATTAATGCTCCGCTCAATTTCCCTCTTCCTGATTCTTGGAGTTCAAATCAGTTTCTCGTCTCTTTTCAGTTTCTCTCAGACCGACGCGTTGGAATTAAATTGCCAGTTTGAAGCCTCTAAACAACTCAATTAAAACTGTTGGACTCCATCAGAGAATGACAGGCAGAATTCACTCTGTTCATCTGCAGCAGGGGGAGCCTGATTTGGAGAAAATGTGCGGAAGAATTTGTCCAGCTGAATAAGGAGCAGAACATGAGTTTCCAGAACTAACACTAATAATTAATACAAGTCACCTCTGTAAGACCTCGCTATATAAGTAGGAGTATTTACGGTTTACTGCTCTGGAGAATACAGGAGCATGTCATGTCATCAGCAATGACTTCAGAGAAGCAACTGTTGCAGCCCATCAATCTGGTGAGGGTTTTAAGGCCACTTCCAAACTTCTTGAAGTCCATTATTCTGTGGAGGGAAAGATTATCTACAAGTGGAAAACATTTAAAATTGTCAGCTCTCTTAAATACTTTCCACTCAAATATTCTTGACTGAACAAATATGGCTTGTTTGAGATTCATTAAAAGCCTCTTCTCCTTCAAAAGAACATGGCTGTGTGACTCAGGCTTGCAAAGTTAAATCTGAATGAACTTTAAGACTTCTGGAGGAATATTCTTTAAACAGGTTAGACCAAAGCAGAGGTATTTGACTATAATGTACAACAGGTTGTAAACAAGTCTATTATAATAAAATCTGTCCATTTCTACTGCAGGTTTTATCCATGTGCAGGATATGATTGACAGTTGCTGACTGCATGCCTGATGGGATGTGCCTTTCTCTTCTCTGCTTGCAGTGGTGGTAATTGAGTGAACTCTCACCTTCTTTTGCTGGATGTGTTGATCCATCTGTGAGTGCAGAGCTGGAAACTGTGTGAAAAACACCATCTTTCTCATCTTCACTTCAACATAAACCAGCAAGGTTCATGAAATCTAATGTACATGTATTTCTTCCCCATCATAAGAATCTGATTCCGCTCAATGGTCATTTTCTAATTTATCAATTAGACATAATTTTCAGATTTAAAATGATATTTTACAATTCACAAATGCATTAACAGTCCTTTCTGTTCTCCATGTATGTCTGGTATTCCCTGATAAATTTTAACTTTGGTCTGGTAAGGGGTGGTGACTTTGCAGTTCATGTAAAAGTGGCGTGGGAACTTTTAAGAAAATGCATTACAGGACATGAATTATGAACAGCAGAAAAGCTTCTCCAAAAATAAAGAAGGACAGGTTTTAAATTGAGATAAATATTCACATCTCTGCATTGAACGCTGAAGGAAAATCTTTAAATTTGCCTTAAAGGGCCAAAAGTATTCATGCAGACCAAAGAACACAAAGCAGTGAAGTGAAAGGAAATGGATACATGGTTTTGAACATCTTTTTAAATAAATATCTAGAAATATTTGGCATCCAATTGTACTTAGTCATTTCTTTACTGTGATACTCCCAAATTAAATCTGCCATTTGAAGTCACCTAAAAAGTAAACAGAGTCTACCTGTTTGTAATTTAAACTAGCTTAAACCAAGCTGCTCTGGCCTTTGGGGACAGCTGGATTTATAGTCAAAGCTCTGAACATCTCACAGGGCTTGATTCAATCTGTCACCTGAAAATGTAAAGAGGATGGAGCATAGAGAGAGAGAGTCTGGGGTATATCTTTGCATTGGTCCTGCTCTGGTCTCAGCACAAATCATGTTGTCTTTCATGTGGCCTCTACAGTTAAAGGACTTTCACTGCAGCTCTGATCTTTAAAAGCAGGTTTAAAAATGTTGGCTGAAGCTGGTTAGAGAGTCATGTCTGAAAGTTACTCAGTGAGGAAGAAGCTCTGACTCCAAAGCAACCTAATAAGCAAGACTACATTTGGCTAAAGGACTCAGGGACAAAGACCTTAATTTTTAGATACATGGTCGCTGCTACATTTCAAGTAAAAAGGGGAAAACTTTCAAGCCTGAGAAACCATCTGAACTGTGAAATAAGATTGGATTCATATGCTGCTGGACAGACTGGTACACTTCACAAAACAGATGGCATTGTGAAGAAAGTACATTATTGTTATGATCCGTACATGTTTGGACTTTTAGTTCAGTTATTTTCTGTCTTGATCATTTTTTTATTCTTTATTTATGTTTATTTTTCTTATATCTTGCCATTTTAGCTTAATCCTTGTGTTTATTCTTATTGTTTGTATTTTGTATTTGTTTCTATTAGTGTTTCTTTTTGTTGACTGTTTACATCTGTTTCAGGTTTTTCCTTTATGTTCCCTCTGCTACATTATCTGTCACCTCACCCTCAGCCTGCCATTCTGCTCCCCCTAAATGAGCTACAAAATGGCTTAAGAACAACAAAGTCAATGTTTTTGAGTTGCCATCACAATTGTCAATCAAAACATATATGTAAATATCTAGTACAATGCAATCATACAGACAAATCAGTTTCAGATAAATACAGGCCAGTTAGATTGGGATTCTACTCCATCCATATTCTATACCCACTTATTCTTGGTCACCGGTCCATCACAGGGCAACACAGAAACACAGGACAAAGAACCATGGACACACACTCAGACCTAAGCTCTCAGCCTTTGGCTTTGCATTAATCTATCCTCCTGAGCAAGGATGTAAAGACAGTGGACAGCAACAAATTTTACTGCAGGAGTGAATTAATTTTAATGCTTCTAAACTCTTCAGGTGCAGATTTGAGAGAAGATATGTTTTGTACCAGTACAGAAAGTTGCAGTTGGTACAGATAAGAGCAGTAGGGTTACACAAGAGCAGCACAAACAATCGTTGTTGGTCTTTTTTAGCAATGTGAAGACTATCAGTCAAACTGTTTTGAAAATCCACAATAATCATAAGACGTAAATACTTTGATTTTTATCACCTTAAGTGTTCACCACAACAACACTGTACAGATGTTTCAAAGGCAGCTCCAGAGTTTCTCTCAAGGTGAGCTGATGCAGAACAAGGTGTGTCTACTCTCAGATAAGATCTCACCCTCTGGAGTCAAAACAGACACTCAACAAATCCAACACTCAGTAAGAGAGAAGGGAGGAGATACTCATCTTCACAGGAGGCTGTGGCTTTGGAGACACAAGCACTCCTAGCATGTCTGATCATTTACCCCAAAACAGTGATGTAGAAAATATGGTAGTAGCTCCTGAGGCTGTGTTTTTATGATTATCTAGACATCTTTAATCCTATTTGATCAGATTTTACAAGCAGATTGGACTGAAAATGAGTACAAAGAGCAGCCAAAGTCCAATATAAAAAAAATACTCTCTTTGAATGAGATGATAAAAAAAATAATAAACTTACACATTGTTATATTTACAAAACATTCAGTGGGTAAAGAGGAAGAGATGATCAGTAAGCAGTTGCTCAAAAGACCTATGTATGACCCCAGCTCCAATCAAACTTTGTTCAAATTTATTTAATCTAGAACCAGAGTGAGTTGTTTGGCTTTCACCTTGTTCCTGTAAAAGTTCTGACAGACATCCAAACATTTCTGGCAAAACTTCAGCAATTCTCCAGGTGCACAGAGAGGATCAAATATCTGGTGAGGTGAAGACTCAGCAACACTTGAAGTACTAAGAAACAACTTTATTAGCAGGCCAACATGTTTTGCCTTTTGCATGACCCTGCTAAAAGCCACAAACCAAAAAGCGTCTGTCTGCTAACAAGATTCTGACAGGGTCACGGGAGCTGGACAAGCTGGACTGTGTTGAGCTTGCTTCTGGTGCTGGTTGGAATCCCAACAGGGTTGCCTTTTGTAATTGGGTGGTTATGGCAAGTAGGATTTTTTTTTGTTAGCAACCTGAGGGTCTCGTCTTTGACCTTACAAGTGTCCTAGAATGATTTGCAGCCTGTTGTGAAGCAATCCAAGATGAAAGTTGGCTCCTTTGAGTCTAAAAGCATGACTAGGAGAAATTTGCAGCCCACATCTGTAAGCTCGGAAATCTGTACAGTGCTGTTCTGTTCCTTTCTATTCCCACTTAATCTGGTTCAGGATGCCAAGGGTGCAAGAGTAGTTCTCAGCAATCATCGGCCAAGAGGTGGGCTACACAGAGGACCTCACAATGTTGCTTTTGACAACAACCTGAGTTATTCACTGCAGTTCTTTTCCTATCAAAATATCTGTGTCATGGTTTTAGGTAAATGCCTGACCTTCTCCTTGCTCTCGGTGAAGGTGCCCTGCTTCTGCTCTCTGCCCTGTGCTTTCTTGTTAAACTTATGGAGCTTCTCTTTGCATATCTTCCAAATTGTAAATCATAGATCTGGTCAGCTGGTCTCTCAGCGCAACTGATCAAATTTTCTCGACAAAAAGACTGAGCAAAGGAGAGCCCTTTTCCCCCAATGTGACATTTGCAGCTGGATACACGATGGACTCCTGGCTGAAGTGGAGGATCATGTGTCTGTCCATATTGTCAGTTGAGGATGTTGAAGATGCATATATATTTGGATTTTTGATAACAGGATTTCTGCTTTTTGGAGTTGGTGGTTACCTGGCATATTGAGAAGTCTGGAAAACGTCGGCAGCTGTTCTGGTCATTGTGAGGCTGCCCAGCCTGTGTTAGGGAATATACTATACTATCGACATGCACTCAGATGCTGTGTGAACAGAATCGCAAACTGGATGCAATCCTTGTACAGAATCACAGGCTAGTTGCAATTCCTGAACTCTCTGGCAGGAGGAATAGACCTTGGAAAGTTGCAAGCTCGGCTTGGCAGAACTGACCACAAATTTGGCTGTTTGGAGTCACCATTGAGATGAACCAGTGAGACTTCAAATCAAACAAAAATTAACAGAGTCGGCCTTCTTCTCGGATTCCTTTGTGTGCTCATGCTGGAGCTCCTCAATGTTTCAGAACTGCCCAGCGTTCCAGTTTCAGAGCTTCCCAGCGTTCCAGTTCCAGAGCTCCTTGGCACTCCTGCTCCTGCTCCCCTCCACCTGTCTTATTTGGGTTGTTTTTTGCTTTTCTTGTCTTTAGACTAATGGTGTCTGGTAGCCACCTTTTGGGGGTGGGGGGTCCTGCCAGGGTTCTGGGTTGTTTGGGTTCGTGTTTTGATTATTGACTTCTGTTCTCCTCTGTGGTTTCATCCTTCCCCTGTAATTGATTGCAGCTGTTCGTCATTTCCTTGATTGACCCTGTGTGTATTTATGTTCCTACCTGTGCCTTTGTTCCCCGCTGGAGTCTTGTCTGAGTCCCTGTGCTCATGTGTATGCATCTCCCTGCTCTCCTGTGGTTTTATGGAGTTTTTGAACATTAAATGTTTCACATTGTGAGCCCGAGGTTGTCCTGCTGCTTTTGGGTCCACACACCTACCTTGAATCATGAGACTGCCATGCTTCCAAACAAGTTTTCATGAAACCTCCTTGTGTCTTCAGAGTCAAGGGAGGCACACAGAAATAGAAACAGTGTAGCATGCAATTATACTATCTAAGGGATTGAAATATGGATCACAGAGATGGGTGAGACGGATTTCCATCTGCATAAATAGACATGAAAGACTAATGACTCACACGTACCATGCTCATTACCCTGCCAAGGTTTAATCTTAATGCAGCATAATTTTAGTGTTGCATTGAGACTAAATCTTATTGTAAGACCCAAGCAATGTTGAAACTGCTTCATAATGATTCCACAAGTGATGCAATGAAATCATTGGTTCATAATAATAATTTATTGACATATTTTTCAATCCTTGGACATTTTGCAAGTGCCCAATGTTTTGAATCCATCATAAATGCAGAAATGTGGAACATATTTACCCAGACAAACACCTGGACTTTCTGTATATCAGTTTACAGAATACTTTACAGTACTGAGGAAAACTTTTGAAAGACAAACAAAACTTTAACAGATTTGGAAAGACAACAACCTCAACCAAATGACAAGTTCATTTTTTTCTTTTCTTCACACCAACGCACTCTCACACATTCCAGCACAAACAGACCATGATGTACGAGTGTGCAGCGCCATTCAAGATAAAAATCACTTCTTTTGTCATGGAGCAGTAACTCCTCAACAGCTGGCTGCGTCGGTGAGGACTTGTTCTGCTGTAACCTGCAAGCTTGTGCCAAAATAAATTTGTTGCTTCTCAGCAACGAGACCTGTTGTGCATCTGCTGTTTGGCTCATAGAAACAGAATAAATACAGCAAGATAGAGTATTTCAATATTTTCTATAACAGACCCCAAAACATGGCTTATAGCCTGTTTAAAAATAGAAATTTGCAGCTTCCTCTCATCTTATCCTATTTATGTTTATTACAAAATGAGGGGCTGATCATCAGAGTTTTAACACACCAAAATAGCAACGTTTAAGGATGCTTCTCAAAGGTTTTTCATTTCTACCAGAGAAAGTTTTTCTCATCTTATTTTAAAAGAAGAAAATACACATAAAATACTTGCATCCCAACTTGTCTGTTGTTTACTTTTGCCTCTCCAGGAAATACTTTGATTGCCATGGTCATTTTGGGATTTTAGGTATAGTTTGAATAAGGGTTGATTATTAATGCTACACCTTGTGATTTTTGGTACCCAGTAATTCATGTGCGGGAGAGACTGAGAGAGGCCTCCATGAGCTGTGGTTCTGCATATGCTGTCCTGCTGTTTGGATCAAATAAAGAAGTTAAAACAAATACAACTGTGAGCTATGTCAGCATTGTCAGCACAAACTGGAGCCTGTTCTCTATGCAGGCTGGTCTCCAACAGGGCTGCTACATTTCACCAATCCTGTTTTATGTCCCAGAATGTGAAGGCAGAGTATAGTTCAGAGAAGAAGTCTGGTTTGGGACTCTCTGGGTTTGCTCTGAGTTTTTTGCAGATGATTTGGCTCTGTTACCACATCACCTGTAGCATTCACTGGAGGTCTTCACAGCTTGGTATAAAGCTGCCTGGATGAGCATCAGCACTTTTAGGTGTGAGGCCTTGGATCTGAGCAACTCTCTTTGCATTGTAGATCAGGCTCTGTCTTAAATGGAGAAGAAGTTTAAGTGATGGCAGGATACAGTGTTAGCTGGAAAAACACATTCAGGCTTTTGTGCTGCAGGGCTCGGCCCTATTGTATCCCGCCCCTGTTTGTGTTTGTATTGCGCAGAGTGCCGCCTTGAAAGTGAGTGGTTATTGTCATATCAAAAACGAGCTCTTCCTGAATCTGCCGAGGCCATCTCCCCAGAGACCATGGAACACTTTTTCGTTCCTTGTTTTCCCATCCAGTTTTTTCTTTACCTGCTCGTCAGGGAGGAAGCTGAGGAAGAAAATACCTTAGCTTTACCTTTAACTATAACAGTTAAAAAAAATTCTCATCTGAGTATCATCTCTAACCTGGACTTGCATTTGGTGCAGCTGAACCACTGCTGCGATATTTCCTCCTGCTGATGTAAGTGATTGTAGGATCAGGTTTGTTCAGAGTCTTACCAACTTCTGATCACTTCACTTGTAGAAATGTTTCCGGATTTCAAAACTTTGGCTGAAGTGGTGATTGTAACTCCAGTCTCCAGTGTGGCAGTAAAGCATGGATTCAGCCTCCAGATCAATACCTTGAGACATTTAATTATGCATAAGCAGATCAGGTCCATGTGGACCAGCAGGAAGCTGTGAGACTGTCCCACGGCAGATGAATCATTCAAATTATTTTAATTATTGGGGTCACAGTCAATGATTTTTGTCATTGCAAAGAAAAAGTTACATGTATTCATCTGCTCAATATGTGATGGCACAATGTGAATTCTCTGTTCAGCTTGTTGAATATTAATTAAACTGAATGAAAATTAAATGACATGGAATATGTCACTGTTACCATTTTAAAAATTGACGAGTAAAAATAAATTATGATGGGATTTTTTTTTGACGGCATCAGTCAAAATGACAGACAATGAAAAAGTCTTGCACAACTTCTGATTGATCTGAAAGATGATTCATCTCTGTACCCGCCCCCTCAGCCAATGAACCAGTCAACGGTGGATGTTCAATTCAATTTGTATCCTGAGTTACCACAGAAAGATGAAAACCTCATCATATCCATAAGTCCTGGTAATGACTCCTATGTTTCCGTCAGGTGTGTTGAAACAGAAAAACTTATGTTAATTTTTTGACACAACTTCAATTATTCTGGCAGCAGTAAAGAAATGTACAGGATTCCAATTAAGACAATGTAATTGGAAAATAAATAGAAAACAGGGATCATGTATTAGAGTGCACTCTCTCAATTGACAGCAGAACATTTATATTTGATTTGCAGGCTTTTCCTTTAACCAGTATGAACATATGCTGTAATGACATGGGTTGAGATGTAGTCTTCTTCTTTGTGTCTTTGTGCAACAAACTGCGGAAAAGTGCAGCTGTGTTGCAGAGTTTCACCAAAACATAATTCAGATATTGATCACAGCCAGGTCAGAAGGTCTGAAACATGTCTTTGCTTTAAAGTTAGATTTAGTTGGCTCAAACTAAACCTCTTCTCAAGATTTACATGCTGTTCTTATCTTAATGGTCTGTTAAGCCCTGGCTTCAGAGTGCTGCATTAGGCATTTATATTCATTATATAACTGTATTATGTAAATAAATAGCTGCTGCGAGATGATGTGTCTGCTTCACAAGCTTGACTGAATGATAAGGGCTTCACTCCCACACTCCATTACCGGATGAGATGTTTTGGCAGTTATTGTAACAAATCATTATTAGCTGTGGGAGGTTTGTGCATAACCATCACTCATTCTATGAGGCTCCTTGTCACTGCTTTCCTACCTCGTGTTTTACCAACAGACGCCACAAACAACTAAAACCAAGCTGGAGATGCAGGAGAGTGTGAAGCAACAGCAAGATGGTCTCTAGTTTAAACGATGGAAGCCCCGGTGATATACCTCATTACTTGACTCAGTGGGAGATGGGCAGATTTGGCTCGGCAGCGGCAAGCAGCCTGATATTTAGGGGCTTCGACGGTGCTGTGCTGCACAGCTGCAAGGCATTCTGGGAAAACTGCACCTGTCAGAGGAGCGCTGACAGCTTGTCCTGTTCTTGTTATACAGCCATGCGTGATCTCTCCCATTAGCTGGCCAATAACACAGCTGACGAGCTGTCTACAGGAGGGCGAGAGGACAGGGAGGGTCTTTAACTGAAATTATGCTTCTGTTTGGAGCATTAAAGCTGGTAGTGGTGTGACCTGGTTCATTATTTAAGGTTTTCTCTCCAAACCAGATCATTACCCAACTTTCCCACTCTTATAGATTCATCCCATACAATATCCATCCATTGTCTTCTGCCTATATGAGATGATGTTATCAGGGTAATGGTGGAAAACCAAGACATCCCACTTTCCAGTCACAGTTTCCAGCTTATTTTGGAGGCCAGAAGGGATGCAGTTATAGGTTTAGCCCTGCATCTCCTTCCTGTAGGATGGCCTAGGAAATAACCAAAGGGAAATCAGATGCCTGAAACATCTCATCTGACACTGATTAGCATGGAGGAGCAGCAACTTTATGCTGAGTTTGCTGCAGAAATGGGCACCTCACCCTGTCTCTAAAGCTTGTCCCAGATTCAGATGATGCTCATCTCTTGACATTAGGTGAGTGTTGAAACATCAGCCTGAACCTTCAGAGACACATAAAGACCGTTACAAAGTCAGCCTTCTATCACCTGAAGAACATTTCCAAGATCAAAGGACTAATGTCTCAGCAAGATCTAGAGAAACTCATCCATGCGTTTATCTTTAGTCACACTGATTACTGCAACAGTGTCTTAACAGGACTGCCTAAAAAGTCAGTCAGACAGCTGCAGCTGATCCAGAACGCTGCTACTCACATTCTCACTAAGACCAAGAAAATAGAGAACATCATCCCAATTCTAAAGTCCTTCCACTGGCTCCCTGTAGCTCAGAGAATAGACTTTAAAGTACTTCTGTTAGTTTATAAATCACTGAACGGCTTAGCACCAAAATACATTAAAGACCTGTTGTCATTGTATCAACCTTCCAGCCCACTCAGGTCTTCTGGTTCTGATCTGCTCTGCATCCCCAGAACCAGAACCAAACATGGAGAAGCAGCTTTCAGTTTTTATGCACCACAAATCTGGAACAAACTTCCAGAAAACTGCAAAACAGCCAAAACATTGAGTTCCTTTAAATCAAGGCTAAAAACCCACCTGTTTAGAGCTGCCTTTGGTAGTAAGTAGATCATTGAACTATATTTGCTTAATGATATTTGCTTGGTGATCCTTATGATTTTGATGCTTTGATATTTGCTCGATGATTTTGATGATTTTCATGTGTATTTGCTTTGATGATTTATTTTTTACTTGATTAAAGTTTTTATGATGTGAAGTACTTTGAACTGCCTTGCTGCTGAAATGTGCTATACAAATAAACTTGACTGACTTGACCAACAGATCATTAAATTGAGATCTGTACTATAACTGCACTCATGCTGTATCTTTACATCTTTGTGAACAAGACATAAAGGCATGTGCAAGTTACTGAAAATCCTTGAGGCTGAGCCCAAACCTTTTGCAAAACAAATTTGGACTCAAGATGCATCTTTAATGAAAATTTTACAAATCTTAAAGGATCTTTCAAAGGCTTCTTTCCTGGTGTATCCATGTAGCAATAACATTTATTTGGGTTCTCACTAGAGCTGCATGGTCTTACAATATTAGTCTAGTTTCTCTTTATGTTCAAAGATAATAACTTCAGTTTTGTTTCTGTTTAGCTGAAGAAAAGTATGGCACATCCACACATTGACACATCCAAGCGTCTGTTCAAGGCTTTGATAAGTTTGGAGTCACCTGGTGACATTGTAACATAGAGCTGTGTATAACCTGCATAGTTGTGGTAACTGATTTTATTACTTGTTATAATCTGAGCTAGCGGGAGCATGCGTTAAATAGGAGGGGCCCACAGATTGAACCTTGGGGTACCCCATATGTGACCTCTGTTTGCTCTGACGAAAAGTTACCTATTGACATAAAGAAGTCCCTGTTCTTCAGGTAATATTCGAACCATTTAAGGAGAAAATGAGAAATAATTTGTTTTCTTTGTTCATAAAATCACAGCAACATTTCATTCATTTCATACCAGACACATGGGGCAAAAACTGAAGGGGAATTGATGCAACAATACAATCTCCTCCATTTCTTTTTTTAGTTTTGCTCTGGATTCACAAAACAAGTAGCACCAAATATACCAAGTCCAGCATGGGAGGAATTTGCACCTTATTTTTCATCTCAGTTGTTCTCTCTGCAATCCTAAAAACAAGCAGTGAAGAGATCAAAGCGAGATAGTCGAGGAGTTTTGATTATTGTTGTTTTAACAAACAGAGAACTCCAGGCAGTGACCTGAAAACTTCAAGAAAAACATGTGGTGGAAGAAATCTCATCAGAATGGAGTTTCTAAATCAATAAGAGATGCTGCAAATTTTAAAACACAGTAGAAAGATGCATCCTTTTAACAAGGATCTTCAAATAGTTTTGTAATAAAATCTAAAATGTTTTGTATTGCTAATTATCAATCAGAAACAAGCATTATAGAAGAATAAACGTCAACATCATGCAGTGGACTAAAATCACTTGAATCCCAGGGTGAAAGTTGGATCAGGCAGATCAATAACCATTCCAGTTGCCCTGAAGCAAACCATAATAAAGAAGCAGATGGCTGTTGTTGAGCATGAATTGTTTGAGTCCCTCACCACACTGCAGGAATTTAAAGAAAACAGAAAACAGACAGAAATGTGTCCTTTGTTAATGTTTAAAAAATGATTTGGTCCTCTTACCATCTTCTCTTTCACTCTGGGCAGCTTGAACCATCTGCACCACGGAAAAAAATCCTGTGTATCCCATCTGTGGAAGTGCAGCTCATTATCTGGCTAAAATATTGCACTGTGGATGTTATGTGGAAGTTCAGAGCTCTCTGTATGTGTTTCCACGTTGATCAGTGAGTCTGTAAATGACCTGACTGCACCAACAGCAGGAGGCTGATTTTACAGAAAGACAGCTGATATCAGAGCTGCCTCCTGACTCTATGGTCGCCCATTGCTCTGTTTGTTGTGACAACAGTGATCTCTGCAGGTCTGGTTACGTCGACCTACCTTAGGTGGTTGTGCATTTATTCACAAAGAGACAATATTTTATATTTTTCTTTGACATTTTTCACTTTAAGACAACATGCAGTATTTCTCAGCAACTGTTGCCTGTCAGTCACTCTGCTCTGCAACTAAAATACTTCACATTCTCAGACCAACCTTCTCCTTAAAATGGAGGACAGACTGATTGATGGTGACCCACAGTAAACAGACCGACATGCACAGACTGTCACATAAAATATGACCATTATGTCAACATGTGACATTTTTACTTTTTTGTTTGTCCCTGGAACAGAACTATAATTCAATACAGATTTTATTTTGCAGAATCTCTGCAAAACAGACTATTGTCTGTAGCTGATGACAGATGAATATGGGATTTTCAAAGTGTATCTAAGAAGCAGATTTTCAGGACTCCCTTGAAAAAGAGGTTTTTAATCTCAATGGGATTTTATTCTGGTAAAATAAAGGTTAAATAAAAAATATTAACTTACAACTCTCATTACTTCCAATTTCTCAGTGTTTCTTCTTGAATTTGGTTCCTTGTTAAATCTCAAACTCATAAAACATCATGTTATAATAAAACAGCATCTATAGACCACAGTCAGGCATTCAGCAGAAGAGGAAATCTAAAACATCAAAGGGAAGCTTTTGGTTATTTTCATGTTCTAAAGCACAAGAAAACCCACATTGACAGCTTCACACTATTCCATGGGAAAATGCTGAATAAGAACATATTATCAAGAGTCCATGTGCTACAGAATGTGATTGCTATGATGATCTAAATATCTTACTTTTATAGCTTCAAAGCAACTAGAATACCATTGCTAACTCATGTCTGCACAGCCTGGTGCAAAAAAAACACCAAAAAAAAAACAGTCTAAGCTAAGGAAACTCACTGAGGAATATAACGTTTTTAAAAAACAAGATTGAAAATGATTACTTAGACTACATTTACATACTGTCTTGCAAGATTATTTATGTTTCTTAAAGTTTTCTGCATTCTGTCAAGTAACAGCTACAAATTTGTATATTATTTTACTTTATGTGATGGATCAACCCATCTTCACTCAGGATGAGTAAGGAGAGCGTTAATCTGAGAAGCAACCATGGGTCCATGGTAACTCTGGAGGAGGTGCAAAGATTGATCGCTCAGATGGGAGAATTCTCAGGATTGTTAGTAGCACACCCTGCAAATCTGATATTATAACAAGATTTTTGAATGGTTTAAAGAAAGCTAAAAGTATTCCCCGCTACTGGTTGCCATGTGAAAAACCAGCAAACGTGTAAAGGAAGGTTCTCTAAACAAATGAGTCTAAAACTGAGCATTTTGGCCTACGTGCAAAAAATGGCATGTGGCAAAAAACAACAAACATTTGATCAAGTATTTCACAGAATAAAGACAGAGACAGTAAAGTCCTTCTGGTATGAGTTGGGTCCAGAGTGTCATAAATCAAATGTGACATTCTATTACCCTGAGCAGACCAATGGTGAAGCATGATGAAGGCCACATTATGCTGTGGGGATGCTTTTCTTTCACACAGACAGTGACGTGGATCAGAGTTGATAGGAGGACGGATGGAGCTGAGTACCAGGCAATCCTGAGAAAGAGCCTGTTTAGAGGCTGCAAAACACTGGAGACTTTGAATGAATGTTCACCTCTGAGCTGTAGACAAAAAAACTCAAACATACAGCCAGAGATAGAATGAAATGGTTCAGACCAAAGCATGTTCATGTGTCATATTGGTCATATGCTGCATTTTACAACAATTTGAAAGTCGGAGACTTTGATATTTGACAGGGAAACAAATCAAAGAAAAAAGAAGTAAACAAATTTCGGTTACAGATGCCGTAGGCAGCTTTCACAAAGCTTTTTGCTCTCAAACTGTATTCGAGTTTTTTTTTTTTGTTTGTTTGTTTGTTTCTGAAACCAGAGGTCTTCACTTTTTTAGGTTTATGTCAGTGCATCATATTTGAATTTCATATTACAGACAAACAGGAAGTGGTGATGGAACTTTATTCACAAGTTTCAACATTTTTCACAAAAAAAAAAAAAAATCTTTTTGTGAAGATTTTTGCATTTTTGTCAGTCTCCTTAGCATGGTAGCACAAGCGGAGAGCATTTCTGAACATCAAATTTGAGTCTCACCACAAATTCTTTAAAACTATATGTGAGAAAGCCCCAGGCCTGAGGGCTAAAATTAATTAACTTGGTCATTAGCAGGGCTCAATCTTTTTAATCAGGACACTGGCCCTCGAGGACTGGACATTGACAAGCCTGATCTAAATGATTTAATTGTAGATTTGGCTGTATGTTTAAGGTCACTGTGCTGCTGAAAGGTGAACCTCTGCCCTTGATCAAGTCTTATGCAGCCTCAAACCTGTTATCTTGCAGAATTAGCCTGTATCTCCTTCCATTTTCCAATGAACTCTGACTAACTTCCCTGTCAAAAAAAACATCCCCACCACTGTGTTTCATAGTGGAAATGGTGTGTTCAGAGTGACGTCCAGTGTTTCTTTCACACATTTGCATGTAGTCCAATACATAAAGATCATGCTGTGTAATGCCTGCTGGCCTGTTGCTATTGTCACTGCCTAGCAGCAGTCAGCTGCAGCCAGGAAATGAATTCAGATGTAAGTTTGCAGGTACAAAAGATGTGAACAAAAGAATAAATCTGCAGATTAACTGATTCTGTCACTTCAAACTTTTCTCTCCAACCACTTTAGAGTAAGGTATAGCCATAAAAGCAGCACAGATCTTGTCTTTAAGATGAGAGCCTAGACCTGGTGTAACTTTGTAAAATCAGTGGCTGAGATTAAAAATAATTAAACTGCCAAAATCTACCTTATGCTACCCTACCCTGGTCTGGATAAGAGTCGTTTTGAAGTTTTCTTATTTCACATTTGGACAGTCTGAAACAACACAATCTCACAGAAGGATACCAAACTGATTTAAAAGCTTAATTTTAACAATTAATGTCAAGCCCTGCATGTGTCTTCCTTCTTTGTTTATTTATTTACTTGTGTGGGTGTAGGGGGGGTGTACTAAATTAATGAGTCAGTTTAAACATTACAAATAAAAGAAAGTGTTTATTACATTAACAGATCTGACTTTGGTATCTCAGTAGCGGGATTTGTGAGATCTGTGTTTAACTTCACATTTTGTTGTCATCTCGTCCTCCGCTGACAGCTTGCAGGATCACAGATTGTGACATGGTGCTCACTCGTACCGTAACAGTGACGTCTTTGGCCTCTCTAGCTGCAGCCTCACAACAGATGCATTCTGAAGCGCCATGCATACTTCACATGCCACCGAGACGTGTTGGAAGGACATCAAAATGCTGGCTTCATTTGTTTCTGTGAGTGTTCGGCTGTTCTGCACAATCAGATGACCCCATCGCTCTTGACCTCTCTTGTAAGACTGCTAGTTTTTCAGCACTGAAGCAGTTTTGCAGCATTTTTCATTGAAACCATAAAAGATTTCTCCACAAATGCAGATGCTAATTTTCCTGATAACATCAGAAATGAAGATTGTCGCTTTCAGATCTCTTCAGTGTTTTATTCTGCTTTTGCTCTTCATTTGCGTCTTTGTACTAAAATGCGCCCATCAGTAAATTGCTGTTTTATTGTTGATCCATAATCTCAGTAAATATTGTGCAAAACTACAATCTTTGATTTGAAAATATGTATTCAGGAAGAAAAAACATGTAGGAAAAAAAATAACAAAAAAAGTGAACTTTGACATCATGCAGTTTTGATTAGCAGTGAAGACAACAATTTGAAATGATTTATATATCCACAACGTGAACATAATGACAGAACTCAGATTTTGTTTACTTGAAAGACTCAAGGAGATAAAATCTAAGACTGAAAAAGAAATTAATCCAACAGAGGACTAGTATCTGTGATTTTTAACCATCTCAAGGCTAAAACAGTAAAATATGTATGTTCATTCATTTCATTTAGTTTTCCTAAACTGCCCTTTTCAGTTAGCTACAAAATCCATATTTAGTTGTATTATGATGAAATATGATTAAAAAGTAAAAATTTGAACTGTCAGCTTTATTCTTTATCAGTTTAGATTGATATTGCTGACATGGTGAATTAAGTGTTTCAGTTAAATATCTAAGTGGTTTGCAAATAATTTTGGTGCATATTCACAAAGACAGCTTTTAGCAACAGAAAACAAGTATTTCATCTTGCTGCTGTTACTGTAGTTTATATGTGACAAAAACAAAAACAAAATTTGCTTCAAAGATGACTCATTTGTCGAATTAAAACCCAGCTCCACTAACTTGTGAGGTGAAGAAATTACTTGCATATCACTGAATAATAACAACCCCACATATTTTCTCCACAATGGTTGCTCACAGTGGAGGCGTTAAGTATGTGGGACAGCTTGAGATGTTCCAAAATGTAAAAAAAAAATCTCTTTCGTGCAAAACTGATGTAGCAAGGACTTGAAATCAAATTTTGTGCAAGTTCAATGTCACACATGCAGCCAGATATTTTTTACTGATACACAGGAGAACTATTAATTGTTTTACCTGAATAGTTTATATGCTTCATTATGTTTTAAGCCATCTGGTACACAAGAATGGCTAATCCCTTGAGTTTAGAAGCCTGAATAATTTATAGGTCAGACTATAGGACCCAGCAGTAAATTTGTTAGAAAAATGTTTCTTCAAAACAGAGTTTTGATTTACTCAACCAAATGTTTACAAAAATCTTTGGAAAGCGTTAACTAAAAACAGGTGTGAGTGATGTAAAGCTTAAATAGAAACTCTGAAAAGGAAAGTCGATTTCAGACGATGCTGATCAGAGGAAAAGAAAGTACAAAATGCAATTTTTAAAAACTACATTTGATGTCTTAACTTCATTCAGCCTCATTTTTTGATTCAATTTCATAAGCCACTCCCTGGTCTGATTAATGCCCGATGTGTAAAATCAAGAAATCACATAAAAAGAACCTGTCTGACAACTTGAAGTTGTCCTGCCTCAGTCTAAAGAAATGTAAACACTCATGGGTTATGCAGCAAGAGTATGATCCATAGCACACTAGCAAATCAACTGCTAAATAGCTTTTAAAAAGAACTCAAAGTTTTACAGTGGCCTAGTCAAAGTAAGAAGGTAATTCTGACCTTAAACAGGTCGGATAGAAACAATTCTGCGAATAAGAGTAGACAAAAATTCCTCCAAAGTTATGTAAGAGATTCATTTTCAGTTAAAATCTAGATAGAAGATGCGTTGACTTTTGCTGCCCCCTAAACCAGTTCTTGGGTTTAGGAGACAGTTATCTTTTGACATAGAGCCAGACTGATTTGGATAGCTTTGTTCCCTCAATAAAAAAAAAAGAAAATCTTAATTTGTATCTCTTCAGGTTATCTGTGTCTGATAAGAACGTGTTTTGTTTTCCAGAACATTTTAGCTTGGGGGAGGGCTGATGTTACCCATGTTTGGCTGTGGCCATCAAAGTGGCGCCACACCATCTGTCAGCCACAAGAGAAGTGGCGCATCAACAAACACGAGTTCACACTCCATTTCAAGCAGAGTGCAGATTGAGCAGCAAGAAAGGTGAACTTTGTGGCTCATATAAACAAAACAGGGTTGTTTAGGTGCTGAATTCAAAATTTCTTCTTCAGTTAATGAATAAAGTCAACGTTTTAACAAACACTTTGTCTCCTCCACCCGGACCATTTGCTAGCTGACTGGTAAGAGTTCAAAACAGAGAAAACCGATAATGTTTCTGCAGATATGCTCCCATACTGGACTGAGTATGAGCGAAAAAGCAGCCAAAGACCTGACTAGAACCTGAAGAATTATCAAGGCTACACTTAGACAACGCAATACATCTCTATCTACCTTATTCCAAGATCACATCACACATTGTATGAATTATGCTGGAAACGTCCAGTTTTATTCATATTTTAATGGTTGCAGAGCAAATACATATGCAAAACATTTGGGAAACTCAGTTTTTACATCTTAAATGGGAAAATATCAATATACTAGTCCCTTCATCTTCAGATTTGACAGGATATTTGCTCTCTTTGTCAAACCCACAGCTACAGACAAGAATGGATGTAGAAACATAATGAGCGTAATTAGTTATACATTAGACTATGCTTAAGTTGTAATTTTACATTGTAGTTTGAAAATGCGATCAGGGAGGGAAATACAGGGATGTAATGCACAAAACATTTTTACAGATCATAAAAGAACATAACTATAATAATCCTTATTTCTGAAATCTAAAATCATACCTGCTATGTTCCCAGCTACTGATCCCTTTTTAGGAGCCAATGTTTATGTTTTGGTCATCAGTTGTACCCTAAGCAGTGAGGTAAGGATTCTCCTCCTCCATGGGATTTACTTTATTTGGTAAAGTGCCAACCTTTGGTGGTTCTGCTGGTTGTTTCAAAATTAGGTTTTCCAGATTCCTTGTGTTTTGATAAACAGTCAACCAATCACAGGAGAAGTCCATCTTTAGCAAATACCAACTGAAGCCACAGGTTAAGCTTCATCTGATTAAAGGTGAACCCGCAAACAGCACAGCAAGCATGCCTGTTCGGACGTGTCCCTGCAAAGCTTGGACATGATAAAATCACCATCCATTTTAAAACCACTGTTTGTGACAATGAGCTTTGTGTAATCTGTCAGACAGCCAACAGTGACATTTATACTAAAATTCATCACCGAACAGCATGTCAATGCTCAGACATTTTCAGGCACTAGTATGTGTGTCATCATCGTAACAGACAAACAAAAGATCAATTTAGCTAAATTGGTAATCATTTACTTCAAAAGTACAACTCATACCAAAACAAACTACTCTGCTTGAGCTGCCGCTATCAAAATGGAGGTTGTTAACATCATCCTTAGCCACATTGGTAGGAATAAGGTGAGTAAAATTCCTGTTGAAAGTGCATAATTTGAGTCAGTGGTACAAATATAAAGACGTTATAGTGTTGTCTCAGTTTCCCATTCTGCCAAGACATCCAGCTGAATAGACCCTTAATGTGTGCTACAAATCTTCTTTATTTCATCTCTTTGAGAGTTTACCTTTACAATGTTGTGAGACGAAGTTATTGAAACAAGCTGTAAACAAAAAACACAAACTTTGCTACCGTTTCACTGGTTCACCATCACTGGTCGAATTCAAGTCCGAATCCCAGCTTTGGGTCTTTCTGCACTGAGTTTCTTGTGCTCCTCATCCATACGTGGGTTCTCTCTAGGTACTCTGGCTTCCTCCAAGAGTCCAAAAACATGACTGTTAGGTTAATTGGTCTCTCTGTTATCCTCAGGTATGAGTGTGTGTATGCATTGTTGTTGGACTTGTGTGTCTCTGTGTTGCCATGTGATAAACTGGCAAAGAACTGGTTATAGTTGGACCATCACTGCTCACAGCCTCTCCCACCGCCACACTGTCTGTTCAGATATAAGGTTCACAGGCCATATGCCCCTGGGTTCTCTTCCTGCAAAAATACACACATGAACACACAGTGAGTTCACATTTCCAAACACAAATCTCACAGATATAACCCACAGCTCTCCAGAAAAAAAAAATCACCAGATGGTGTGAGGAACATGGTGGGTTTTGACTCCTAGGCATCTCGCCGACTCTCATTTCCGTGTTTTCTGAGCTTTCTCATCATAGCAGATTGAGGACAGCTCAAGCCACTTCGAGTCTCGAAATATATAATATATTATTCTATAATGTCTGCTGTTTTAAAGAAGAAATGAGAGGGAAAGATAAGATTGGAAAACCTTTATTTACTTTAACTCTGAAAATTACAAGGAGAGCATCTGTACTGTTTTGCATGAATCTGCCCTCTGCCATTTTGTTGGTGCATAAAAGACTCGCAGACTATTTCAGTCAGGTGTTATGATTCATTTCCTGAAATTTATTTCCCTGACTGAAATTTATTCAGCTAATTACTCCATTATTCTGTCCTTATTCAGCTTAATGTGTTTCGGCTTAACAAGCTATTAGACTCATTCAATTCAGAGATACAGCACCTTGCAATTATATTCCAACCTCTTCGAACTCGTTCGCATTTTTATTTAATTACAGCAAACTTCTGTGTGCTTAATTGGGATTTTACACAATTACCCAACACAAAGCAGAACATAGTTGTGAAGTGCTAGAAAAAAATGTTTTCTAAAATAAACTTACTTCAGCTACAGCTGCAGACATTTTGGAGTCCATTTCTACCACCTTTGCACATCAACAGACTGAATTTTTGCCTGTTTCTCTTTGCAACTTAAATCTCCACCCACTCTGCCCCAGACTCAGTCAGATGGGATGGAGACCGTCTGTGAACATTAGCTTTCAGGCTTTCCACAGATTCTCAATTGTATTTAATCCTGGACTTTACCAGGACTATTCTAACATGTAAGTGTTCTTAATCTGATTAAGAAAAACATGCCCACAATATAATGCTGCCACCACCATGTTTTACTGTGGGAATGGTATGTTTTGGGTGGTTGCATGCAGGTCAGAAAGTTAAATTTTGGTCTCATCTGACCAGAGCACCCTCATCCACATGTTTGACGTTTTCCCTAAATAGCTTGTGGCGAAATGCAAATAAGACTTATTGTTTACTTTCAACAATGGCTTTCTTCTTGCCACTCTTCATTAAAAGATTACTTGTGGAGTGCACGATTCACGAGTGTCCTGTTAACAGACACTGAGCTGAAGATCTCTGCAGCTCTTCCAAAGTACCCATGGACCTCTTGGTTTCTTTCCTGATTAATGCTCTCCTTGCCCATCACACGTCTTGGTATGTTTGCAGCTGTACCATCCTTCTTCCGCTTTCAGATAAAGGATTGAACAGAGCTCAGTAATTTGTTCAAAGCTTGTTTTAGAATCTGACCTTGCTTGAAAAATCTCCTCAGCTTTCTTATTGACCTCTCTGCTGTCTTCCCTGGTCTTCTTAATGCTGCTGATATTGTAAGTTGCCTTGAGAAAGTCTTATCTTTTTACCTTATGACCATCAAGCAGAGACAGTATGGAAACTACTTCCTTTTTTGCCAATTTAATTTTATTCTAAATCCATGATGTCTCCTCATCATCACGTGTTGATTAAGGAGTCCTTTACCAGTATTTTGTTGGCTTCAAAAATCTAATTTAGCCGCATTGCCCATTGGCATGGAAACACTTCATACCATATGTTAAAAAATGGCAGAATTGCTAGCAGAGATTATCAGAGCAGCATAAATCCAGCAGAGAAAAATGGCCGAGTGTCTTCACAGAAAAAAAAAAGAGAAAAAGATACTTTAACCTGCTAGACACTGCATGTGTCACATTGCTAAGGACCAACAGAAATCCAAGGACATGGTGTCCTTTTCCAGCTACGCTAAATTTATTTGGTTCCTATTTCTTGCCTGAAGTCAATCCATCACTTGTATTTATAGCTCATGATAAAATTTTCAGCAATCTTACTGCTCAGCATTCATACAGGCACTAAGATCTCACCTCTCTCCTGGCAAGGAACTCTTTTTTTACAGTTTAACAAGCAAGCTTAATGTGAGAAGTTTCTCAGTGCCACTGTGTGTCTGCTGAATACAATGCTTGTGTTGGTGGCTGGTGGCTCTGTCCAGGAGAAAAATGTTCATGTGATTTAAAAGCCCTGCAGATGCTCCATATCTCCGAACACAGCAGTGTTGTTTCTAACTGGTCACAAAGGGAAGGCATTGTACAAGTCACAGATACAGTACAAATGACTGTATTGTATGTTTGACAACAGTAACGCAGTAACCCATATTTACAGTTAAGAAACAAACAATACAAAGTGGACAAATTTTAAAAGGAACTTTTATATTTTAATGGTTCTAAAAAGTTGTCACCCTCAAACATGCCGCTGCTTTTGGTGAAACCGTTCAGCCTGCACGCCTTTAGATGCCTAGGAAAGAAGCAAAGTATAATTCACTGGTTCATATAATAAAAACTCATCCATCCATTGTCTATACCCGCTTATCCTTGCAGGGTCGTGGGGGCTGGTGCCTATCTCCAGCAGTCATTGGATAAGAGGTGGGATACACCCTGGACAGGTCACCAGTCCATCACAGGGCAAGACAGACACACAGGACAAACAACTATGCACACACTCACTCCTCGGAGCAATTTAGAGAATTTAATTAACCTAACAATAATCTTTTTGGACTGAAGGAAGAAGCTGGAGTACCCAGAGAGAACCCATACATGTACAGAAACTAAGCACAAAACTGCATGCAGAAAGACCCCAGCCAGGATTCGAACCCAGGACCTTTTTGCTGCAAGGCATTACCAGTTCATCATCAAAATTAAAAGTCGGGTTCAAAATAGTGGATCATTCAAAATCAGACTTTTGAATATTGATATTAAAAAGATATCATGGAAAATCAAGGTAGATCAATGGAGTTTGTATTGGTCCTCCATGTAGTATAAAGGGCAAGGAGTCCTGAGGCATCAGTTAACTTTTTTTCCAGAAAAGATTCATCTTTATGGAGTTACATAACCTAAATCAATAGTAAAGTTATTAACACATATTTCATACAGATGTTCTTAGTGGACATCATAGCGAGTCTATTAACACTTGAAGATGAGAGTGAGTGATGCAGGCTTGCTTCTCTTCCAGAGGCTCTCAGAGTCTTGTTAGACTGTGCAGCATCATGAGGTGTGTGAAATACCAGAAAACATCCTGAATAAAAGTCGTGAAACTGAAAATGGGTGGTCATTGAGTATTTTATATCTAAAAGATATGTTGAAATCATTACTATGAAGAAGAGGGAAGGGGTTTCAAGCAGATGAAACATTCATTGTTTACTGTAACCAGTTAAAATAGTGACTGAGATGTGCCACTGCTGAGTCCTACCAAACCTTTCTGTGTGATGCCTTTGCTGGTCAAAAAAATACATAGATTTATCACTTTTTTTTATAGTTAACATTATTTTCTTCTCAACTAAACTGAAACTGCTGAAGGCACAGAAAGTTGATGAGGTTCTACTTGGATTTTAAAAAGAAGCAACACGTTGAATAAAAGCTGTGTGTAGGCGGTTGTAAGGCTGTGTTGTTCCAGAACACTGTCTGCGATGTGGTTTCTGTTTCTTTCTCATTCATTATCATCCCTCTGTGCCAGCACATAACTTATAATAGAGACAGACAAGCTGCACTGTGTTCTTAGAAAAGAGCAAGCATTTTCCCCAAATCATCAACAATGCCAATCCACCTGCTTTTCAATCTGTGTCATTTTCCAGACCTGCAGGGTAGCAACAGCACAGCCGGGGAAAACTCCATAATGGCATACAGGAGAAGAGTTAATGTCAATATACCCCCACTTTACAGCATTCCTGCTAAACACACGGTTTCCAGCACCTGGTGCAGCACAGAGCCCACTTTAGGCAATAATTGCATATTGGTTGTGGAGGGGGTGGAAGTGACATGCTGTGAAACGGCACCTTTAAAGAGGTTGACGGAGCAATCTTATTTGAAATGCATCTGAGGAGCACTGAGGCAAGCTCACAGAGAAAAAGGGAGGTGGAGAGGGGACGAGGTGGAAATAAGAGACGGGAACAGCTTGCAAATGTTGAAGGTGATTTGTATATTTCATCTTTATACTGTGCTTCCAGGTTGCATTTTAAAACAGCTCCAAATGATTTCTCATTACTGGAACCATAATGCATGCTGCTTTCATTTGAACAAAATCTTAACCACTCACTCAGGAAAATAGAAAAAATACCTGAATTCAATTGATAATGTGTTAGTTTTACAGGAAATTCTAGTGCTTTATGAAATAAAATCAACATATTACAAAAAGCAAAAAAAGCAGAGCTGATGAATGAATATTCTGTCAATTACATGTAGTCACTTTCATCTGAAATAAACAGTAGTGATAGTAAGTTGGTAAATAGGTAGTTTAGGCATCAGGGTTTGATAAGTGGATTATAAAAAATCAGGCTTCTTTCTATAGCTGGATGGCCTGTAGGAGTGAATATTGCTTTTAGGCTGATACCACACAGGATTTCTGTGATTAAAGTGTGATTATGCAACGCTGAGTAACTGTTTTCATCCAAAGTCTCTTGAAATTATCCTTGATGGGCCTTTTAGAAAGGTCTTATCAACCTCTTCCCACACAGATGGTATCCTCGATTCTCAAAATGGGAGCCTTGAAGTGTTATGTTTAAAGCGTTTTGTTTGAGTGTCTGTTCATGAGTCAAAGTTTAAAATTAAGAATCTTTTTGTGTTGATTTAAAATTTCAGAAAGTTTTTCAGATAACCCACAATTGGTTACCTTTAAATACTGAATAACGTTAAATCTTCAATGTGAGCTTTTATTCAGTAGAATGATGAGATTCTTGAAACCTTGAATGTAAAACAGCTTCCAGCCTGGAAGAAAGCATGGAGAGAATTTGTCTGGAAGAATAGTTTGGTTTGTTCCTCTAGAAAAAGTAGAGGAAAAAAAGAAAAAAAAAATTAGGAATCCATTTTTTATTCCCAGACTTGTGGCTTTCCATTTCCCAAGTACCTTTCTAATTGGCTGATCAGGACCACTTGATGATTCCTCCTCCAGAAGCTGTCAGCTAATGAGGAAGCTGAGTTCTCAGACTCACTCAGACAGAAAAACAACCATGGAGTGAGCAAGTCTGATCTGCTGTTTTGCGTCCCACACTTTGCTCGGTTAGTCACGTTCTCGAATGGACGTCCTGAAAAGTCTTTGGGTTATTTTTTTGTCACTTTCAACATGCTTAGCTTCACCCAGTGACTTTCTTTAAGAGTGTTTTCTTTCTTGTCCAGCCGTGTTGCGACTTCAAAGTGAATAATCACTTGGGAAATCCAAGAAAAAAGGAACCAAAAACCAACGGCTTCTCAGTCTGAGCAACCAGAACAACAGCTGTGTTAGCCAATCTGGTGGGTCTACCCCCTAAAATGAATGTTAGGAATTAGTGCTCAAAATTAGACCATGAAGCCCTCTTTTAAAGTCCTAAGAGAAAAATAACATCCAATATCACATTTTTAAGGAGCTCAGAGAATATTCTGATGTTTGTAATATCTCCTGTTAGCTGTAGAAGCACTCTGCAGAATCAGAGGTAGCTTCTTTGTTTTATCTTCTTTGTTTTTCTTTATATTTATCTCATGAGGAAATAGATCTTTAATTTGAGAAAGAATACAAGTCAGTCCCTGAGTAGATAAATCACAGCTTTTCAGTGCTTTGCTTAGTTTCTCTGTATTCTTAATTAAAGTAGAAATATTTTATTGCTAAATAAATTGTAAACCTAAGAAGTACACAGAACTGGCTCTTTTATTTAATTTTTAATGACATTTGATCCATCCTTTAGACATTTTTTAAAATGTTTGATAGCTCATAAGACTGAATACGATACATATTTATTTACATTTAAATAATTTGACATAGATTATGAACTGTTACACTGTAGATGTCAGTTCTTGTAATTTGATATTTGTAATTACTTTTGTGAGATTTAACATGTTACACTGGACATGCAGTGACTGATTTGAGTTTTTAAATACTCAAGATGATATTCTCCAAAATGTCTGGAGGAACTCTGGGTCCTAAAGTCATATTGGTGACCCAGCATAATCCTGCATAACTTCAATTTTCCCAGCAGCATGTGTAAATACCCATTAAGTCTTCAGACTGGATTTATTTTTCTGTATACTTTTGGTGCAGCAGTGATGATTTTCCTGCTTCCTCAATACTCAGATTATTTTACATAAACAGAAAGAAATATCTTTTAAAAGCTGAACTTGAATTTGGGGTCAGCAGCAGGGGGTTTCAGATGTGCGTTTTAATGAGACATTTGGTTCATAATTAATTTTTTTCCTCTAACCTACTGGCAACACTTCAAAAACTCCAACAGCTCTTTGCTCATTGGTTCATTGCATCACTGATTAAAAACATAAAACTGTCTATAGTTTGAGCTCTAACTTCTGCTCTGTGAAGTACTGGAAGAAAATTAATCTCACTTTATCACTTTTATGTCTTCTTTTTGTTGCATACTTAACTCATTCTGCATTTTTGTCCAATATAAATGGCTTCCTTTGCTTTGCTTTATGTTTTCATTTAACATTTGGAGGATTTTCTGAAACAACTTTATTACCAGCATTAACACGAACAATCAGTGATAAAAATGCAGCTATAAAGGCTTGAAAAAATAAAGCACGAGACAAGAAAACTTGAGGGCAAACTAAAATGATCAAAGTACTGTGAAAAAGAGAGCTGAAGGGAAACACTACAGATTGGGGAGCTGCTTTAACAGTAACTGTATCTTACTGTGTGGCAACTTAGGGCTAAATAAGATACATTCTTTCTAGCACAGAATGAAACCCATAAAGACATTATTGTTTTATTCAACTTAACTGCAAATTTATGATGCATTTTATGACTTAAAAGTTTTACTTCTTATGACCTCTGCTGCCCCTTCTATAACTTTTAGCAAGTTCCCTCCCTCTGCAAGCCACTGATCATTAAGTCACTAAATCAGTCCGTGTGTGACATGAAAAGTCAGGAGCATCTGCTCAGAGTGCAACGACCTCTGAACTCCTTGGTCAGTGCACAGCAGAGTGAGTGTGACTGAGTGTGACAGCATGGGGTTAACAAGAGAATGCATGAAGTCTGCTGGTACCTCGGATAATTAAGCCATTTGTCGCAAGGTCACTGCAGAACAACCCCCCACCTCCACCCCTCCAAAATAGATGTCCCAGACCAAAGCAACATTCAGGGGTTGTGGCCTGAGAGAAATGGTTTTCTGTATGTGTTTTTCATCTAAAGTTAGACTATAAAACAACCCAAAAACAATGGAAACATAGGATCATCTGTACTTTCTGCTATTTTAAACTGCTGTCAGTGTTTATACATTCAAAATTCCAATTTTTCTTTCCTTTTTTTAAAGTAGTGAGACACAATCTGTGGATTATCTGATTTATAACTTTGCTATCAGTTTTATATAAAAAAAATATATTAATTTCCTTAACTGAATAGATTGATCTTGCAGATTAGGTTAATAACATGTTAAAATCATTTATTGCTAAGAAAATTACCATCCCAAACTCCTCTGTTTAATATAATGTACAGGATGAATGCCAAAGCAGGGTGACACCTCGCTGTAAATGTCATCATGACCTTCTCAAACACAAACAGCCATTTCAGTCATTGAGACTGTGCGTCCTTTAAACAAGAAGAATCAAGGTTGTAAAAATCACACAGTGCAGCACCTCTCTAAACATGGGGAATGGAGCTAAACACATCCCAGAGTCACTTTTATTTGTTTAATTGTGCAAAAAAATCCCCAGTCTTTTGACCACTGTCCTACATACTGTCTCAGTTAAAAACAAACCAATCAGGTTAATTTTTGCTTACCAAGTGTTGGAGAAATGTGGATTAATCAAGCTGTGAATTAAATGAACACAGCAGTTCTATAGTATGAGTTTGATGCAACATACTGTGTTTGGTTTGTACTGTGTTCAACCTAAACAATGAGATAAAATTTGGGCCGGGAGTTTAACGAGTTATTTTTAATAAATAAATTAATGCAATTAATTAACGCAATTAATTGCATTTTTTTTCACATACAAAAGTTGTGAGCCAGCACCATTGCATTGTGTTTCTGCTACACTCATAAATCTGATGCACAAGTGACAAAGATGTTTCTCTTGGCCCATGGGAAAAAAACAATTTGATGGGACGCTAGACAGACAATTGTGTGCAAGTTGTGCGAAAAGGCACGGCCTATAACTGAAGCCATTCAAGCCTAAAATAGCATCTCAATCCAAAACATGTCATAGCAGCACAGACATCCACAAAGCTAAGGTCAGCATCCACAGTCCACATTCTAAATAAGTATTTTTCAAAGAAGTTACATGAATGATCAGGGGTTCCTGAAACACTTGAAAGCTGAATAGGTATAATAGCATGTTGCACCAATCTTAGGGTTAAATAACAGATCAAAAATAATAAGTATCAGGCACAATGATGGCATGGGGGTACAGTACAAGACTCCTATACCGAGACCTTAGTCCTTGACGGTTCACAGGTTCTATTCTCGGCACATTGACCATTGCTGCATGTCATCCCACTCTCTCATAGCCAACTTTCCTGTCTGACCACTGTCTATTAAAGGCCACTAGAGCTGGAAAAAACTTAAAAAAAAAAAAAAATAAATAAATATCTTTGTTGTTGAACTTATATATCTATTTATTCAATAATTTAGCAGCAAAAAGGGGTTTTGAATTAAAAATGTTGTATATTTTGTCGATGTATGGTTTTCTATAAAAATGTGATTAATTGAAATTGTGATTAATATAAACCCTGCAATTAACTCGATAAAAAATTTAAGTCCTACCATAAGTTAAAATGTTCAATGTCTAACCAATGAGTGGGTTGAAAAGAGTGATTCATATATGCCTCCTTGTTTCACATCTTGGGAAAATCTAAATAACCTCCATAGGTTTGTTTCATCCTAAGGTACAATTTCCAGATGCCTGAAGGTGCAACATATACTTGTTCAATCTATTATAGACAAGTATAAACAGCATGGGAAAGTCCAGCTATCATACTGTTCAAAAAGAAGACAGATTCTGTCTTCCAGAGATGTACATGTTTTGATGTGAAACCCCACAAGAGCAAAAGATCTTGTGCAGATGCCATCTGATACAGGTAAGAGTGCATCATTATGCACAGTGAAATGCCATTCAGCAAGGAAGAAGCAATTATCCATGCTAAAAAGCTTGAAGTGATTGGCCATAAAGTTACATTTGGAGAGAAAGGTGACAGCTTGCAAACCTGAGAATATCATCCACAGAATGATGCACTCCATAAAATGGGTGGTGTCACTGAAGTAAGAACACCTTTAGACGTCAGCAAGGAAGTTAAACCTAAACAGGTCTTCCAAATGGACAGTGGCCTTCAACAAAATGGCTAAAAGACAATATTGTGGAGCATCATCTCAGCTTTGGTCAAAAAAATCCTCCAGTTGTTCATGTACAAACCCAGGCTGTAGTGCCCCATTCTTCTTTAGTACTTGCTGCAGGAGTGCTGTCTAAAAGAAAGAAAGTACTCCAGTAATGTTCACATGTTTATTTATTTCTGTGATCCAATATATAAGATGTGGTGCTTTGTGACTTGGAAAGAGGAAAACTCCAGGTATTCCTGACAAGGACAGAGGAGGAAAAGCCTGGAGGAACACAGAGGAAACTCCTTTTCTTTAATGTAGAGGGCATGGTAGCTCAGTTGGTGTGTTGTGCTGCTTCTCCACCCAGACCAACAGACAGATCTCTTTGGGGATATAAATATTTCAGAGCATTGTTGTTAGTTTCAGTCTGTTGAGCTGGACAAGCCCTCAGGATAAGAGCAAGCACAGTTTCAAAAATAAAGGGACACAACTTCATGACCCTTAATCAGCAGAAGAAACAAAGTCAGTATGAGAAATCTGGTTTAAGACATATATTTTAATCTGCAAGAAGCCTTGTTGGAAGAAATAAGGAAATCTCAAGAGACAATTTTTTCCTATTGTCTCAGATTTTCTTCAGTCTGGCCACTGTTAATTAGCTAGCTTTATTACCTTCAGGGAGATCTTGCAAAGTTTGAAAATTAAATAAAGTTGTGCAATTCTTCACACCACTGTCCCACAAATTAAACTGAAATGTGTCAGCACATAATTGATGGATGGAAGCCAGGCATTTCTGCATTGTAATTTGTCAGTCATGAAGTATTAAAAAGCTTATTATGAGACTCAAAATGACATTTTAATTTTAATTCTTTGCAGACACATCGTAATTTCCTTCACAATGTGCTTCCCAACCGCTGTCACATTTATCACCTCCTCTTTCAGATCTGAAGAAAGCTGTGCACTGAATCCTAAAAATGCATATCTACTTTCAAAAATGTGCAGCTCTGTAACCTTGAAACTGCAAGGCGTGCTCTCTCATATCAGGAGTGGACACTTGTCTGAATCAGACTTCGACTGTCAACTATTCATCCATGAGCCTGAGGACTCTGAGCTGAGAACACTTGTCCAAAGTGCTGAAAAACAGACAATCTCCATTTGCCCTGAACAACTTTGGGCTGCGGTGATAGGAATGCAGCACACATTACTCACAGAAAGCTGGGGATATTTGGTTATCAAGTGAAACTTACAGAAAATGTAAAAAGTTCATGCTACAATGTAGAAGCATTTAAGTAGAAGTATTCAATGGGGATTTCCTTCCATCAAAGTACAAAAGCCAACAATATTGGTGGGTATGCCGCAACAAAAAATGTCAATGTTTCAACAATGTGTCATGGGACTTTGAGCATCAATTACAGCTTGACAACAACGTCTCATGCTGTCCACAAGTTGACTTATTGTCTGTATCCCACTCTTCTTGAAGGGCAGTTCTGATTACACTGAGGTCCTGAAGTACTGAGATACGAGCTGATCCCAGAGGTTTTCAGGTCTGGAGAAAGTGCCAGACGTTCCATTTGAGGTACCTCAGTCTCCACCAGCTGTTCCATAATGATGTGACCTCCATGAGCTGGAGCATTGTCATCCATGAAGATGAAATTAGGCCTGTATTGTTCATGCTGGGGCACAATGACCGGATTAATGATGTTATTCAGGTAGTACGGCCATGTCACTGTAGTATTCACAAAGTGTAGAACAGTTATGTATTGACCAGAGACACCTGCCTTCATTATAACGCCACCACCAAAGGCTCATCTGGTTACAACAGTGGCTGATGCATGACGCTTTCCTTGACATCTCCAACATTGTTAGCAGCCATCATTTCTGCTCAACGTGACTTGACTTTCATCAGGGAACAGGTCTCAAGCCCACTGGTCCCTTGTCCAGGTAGCCTTGCCTTGCAGGTCATCTAGCATACAGACCACGCTGATGTAAATGATTTCAATGGACTGATATGACAAGTGGATGCTTCTCACCTCTTTTAAAAGTGTCAGGAGTTGAGTGGAATTTATCTTCCGGTTCCGCAGAGGACTGTTCACAATTAAGCATTCATGAGTGGATGTGACCAAAAGATGTACACCTCTATGCCTTTCAGTGACTCTTTCAGTTTCACTCCACCTCTGCTGTAACCTGCTGATGACACTGTGACACTAACCTCAGTGGCCACTTCCGTTGAAAACATCCTGTTTGAAACCTCGGAGTTCTGAGGTACTGTTGATCAGTTGTCAGGCCTCGTCTTGGTCTCATGATGCCAAAATGTGAATAGCATGATGAGGACTGTTTAAATACCAATTATGATTGAACAAGAAATATTTTTATTGATCAAACACTTGTCATGAATTTTGATGTTAAGCTCTTTGTTAGGGAACAGCAAGTTGTGCAAAAAGAACTGAAACACTGAACAGTTGAACATGTGCATTCAAAGTTTAAAGAGGGTCATATTAATGTCACTGATAAAGGTTATATTGCATCTTAGATTCAAGCTGAAATTTCACCAAAAAGCTGAATATGACTAACTTTTTATAAGTGATGTATTCTGGAAACATGACATGGCAAAACAGCAGACTGACAAACACACAAAAAAAGTATGTCATGATAATGATGTCATCAATAGAGACTAAACTGAACGAGTCTCTGAAAATTATTAATTGACAATGCGTATACAGTACCCTTCACAACTGTTGGCACACCTGATAAAGATGTGTAAAATCTAATTTTATCATATTTTTTCACTGGGGGAAAACAATCCAGCATCTAAGAATAAGTGTTTTTAACAAAGTCATTGCTGCCACAATTTTTGGCATCCATGCTGTTCATTTTGTACAATCCTCTTCCTGCCAAAAATAGTAGCACTCATCTTCTCCTATAATGTTTCAACAGGTTGGAGCATAAAGTAAGAGAGAGATCTTTGAGTGTTCTTTATGCAGTTTCTCCAGACTGAGAGTCCTTGGTCCTCTCTCATGATCTCTTCTCTTCAGCTCAGCCAGGTTTTCTTTAGGTTTTGGGTCTGATGACAGAGATGACCATAGTAGAAGGTTGATTTTATGTCTAGTGAACTATTTCTGTGCTGAATTGGCTATTTGTTTTCACTTAATAACCTTTCGAGAGACCCTCACTTTTCTGGCAGAAGCCACCAGTTTTATATTTAAAACGTCCTAGTATTTTACACCAGTCATGATGCCATGCACTCCAACAAGGTTCCCAGGATCTTTGGAATAGCAGTTGGCCCACAGCATCACAAACCCTCCAATAATATCAAACAGTGGGCATGAGATGCTTTTCCACAGTTTTTGTGGACACTTTTGGGTTTACTTAAATAGTACATTCTCTGGTGACAAAAGCCGCTTATCCATTGTCATGTCTCACTCTAGATGGTTAATGTCTAGTTTGGTTCGAGCCAAACTGAGTGTTTCTTCATTGGCAGTGTGTTCCTCACTATGTAGCCATGAATATGGGCAGGAACTTGAGTGGGAATGTGGGCGGGCCATGAGCATGCAAGAGCTGTGGTTGATGTTCTGATGATGTGATGTTGTGCATGTACCTTTAGGCAGCCAGTTTCTCTGGAATCTCTCGGTATATTTGTTTGCTGCAGGTTACCATGTTCAGTTGACGATGAAGTATGTATGTGCTCTTCTGCCACAATTGACCAAAAGGTTTGTTCCTAAAGGTTTGACCACTGAATTATTGGTTTGCAACTCACCATATCGCCAGCTACTATGGCTTGACTGAGATGTTGTTGTTCGAGCAGGGTCAATTGACAAATGTAATCCAATCAAATCATTTGCACATAATACCCGGCTAGGTCCGACTTGTACCACCCCGTAGATGGTTTTAAAAAATGGGAAGGAACTGTGCAGGATCTGGAAATGGAGTTGAATCTGACTGACTCATTGGACTGACTGAGGAAGACCTGGTAATAGTCACGCCTGTAGAGAAAGGACTTCAGAGAATTGGGGCACTATATCACCTCATATTTATGCCCCAGGATAAAAGAAAGTCAAGAATGAAAACTTCATTTGTCATTCTAAATGAATCTGCTCAAATTTTCATAGATAATACTACTCCAATAAAAAATGAATTTCCTTTAAGCCTTTTTTTAAACTGGAGTGCCAATGTTTGCGGAGCGTGCTGTAATTCATCATATATCCAAATAATCTCATGTACATAGCTCAATGTATGGTCACTGTGCTTCTTTTTGTAAATAAATTATCCTATAAGAAAAAAAAACCTGTCAGTCTGTCAGCATCTGCAGCTCAGTCATGCAGAGTGATGTGGTCTGAAATAATGGTGCTCATCTTTTATTATGATTTATTATGGCCATTATGGTTAAAATCCTGGTAATCCAGCAACACTAAATCAGGCTGACAGATAAGGCTGCTATAGGGCCACACATTTTACGAGAATGGTAACTTTTATTTGATTGAAAAGTGAGGATCAAATATGCAAGACTTTAAGGTTTGCTGGGTATGCTCATAACTGTGTATGAGGATCTTTCTTGGTAACAAGAGGTTCTGCTCATTTTATATTTCAAACTAAATATTCTAAGAATTTTAAAAGTTTGTATTAAAGTAAAGCTGAGCTTTGGTTTTTGAATGTTCTGTGTGCCGCCATGATTCTTTTAAATAAAATGACATCCGATAAATAAATGGACACAGTAATTGGACGTGCATGCTACCAAGATACATGGAGGGTTTAATCTGCTATTGCATAGCTTATTATCACTCACAAAATTATTTCTGCACTTTGTGACTCATGAGCTAATACATGAGGAAGCAGTGAAATCTCTCAGAGTGCCAGCAATGCCCCATCCTGTGATTGCAAATTAGAGCCTTTCGGGCCTGTGGCTTTAGGATCCATGATTGCCAATTACGTTTTACTCAACCTCTATTCAGAAAGGCTCTAAGGTGGTGTTGCACAAGTCACTGCTGTCCTTGCTGCTCATTATTCATATATTATCATTCTTTGTGGCGAAATATTGATTTTTGCTTGTAACTGTGCAGGGATCGTACCCCTTAAATACTAGCAGGTATTTGCTCTGTGAGCACGTGTGTGGACATCTTGAGTAGTGATATAGCTGAATTTTTAAAGCGGACCCTCTCCCCCCTGAGCCATAAGGCCTGCTCTCCTCCTTGTGATGTCAGTCCTGTCACAGAGAATGCTGGATGTTTTCAGGAAATACATTGTTGTGAAAAGTATTCCCCCTCATACGGATTGTGTCTGTGTTTGCTTTTTTTTGTCAGAATTAAATGTTTCTGATCACCGAACCTTTGCATGTTAGAGTTTGCTCTTTTTAAGTGACAAAATACATCCAACAAGAGATACATGTTTTCATGTCTGTTAAAATTCTCTCAATAGCAACATGGTAACATTTGAACTGCCCAAATCCATTCATCCGTCCATCCATCCATGAGAGTATGAACTGCACTGATCAGGCTTTTCCTAGCCCATGAGCCTGCAACCCATGTCACTGGAGCCACGTGTGGCTCTTAGGGCCCCTTCACTGTAGCTCTTCACAACTTTGGCCAAGACCTCAGAAATATTTTCAAATATAAACTTAAAAAATAGGCTAGTTTTAGCATTTTTTTCTATATATTTTTTTTTTCATTGTGTGATTACATAGAATTTCCTCAACAGAATGACAACTTCTTCTTCTTCTTCTTCTTTTTTTTCTTCTTCTTCTTCAGTTTTGTTGTGAAGCTGCTCACATATTTCTTCATTTTACTTAAATTTGGAACATTTTAGTCACAAAAACTGTTTTATTGTTGTCCTGTAAAAGCTTGATATTTTTTATTTTTTCAAAACCTGAAAGTAGGTATACATTTTTAGTTCAGCTAAAGATAAGATAAAAGGGTCACTTCTGAGGACTAATTTGTATCAATTAAGAAAAACGTGGAAAAATGACTCTTTGGATCGTAAAGATTACTGAACCCTGTTCCAGCTGATACTGATTTCTAATTTACTTTGAGCCTGCCAACTGCAAAGTTGTCCGATTCTGATGGGGGTTTCAAAAGAACGATAATACATTAAAAAATAAACTGTACTACAGTTTCTGTGATGGAGCTGTTGGCTTGGAACCTACCACTTGACTGGTGAATTTTTAATTGTGGTTCTGCCCCAGGGTGGATATTCTGGTATATAGAAAACCTCTAAATGGAGCCATCCAGGAGGTTCACACAGCTGAACCACTCCAGCTGACTCCTATTGATGTGGAGGAGTGCATCTTCTCTTCCAGCCCCTTAGCTTATCTCCAAGGCACAGTCCAGCCAATCTTCGTATAAAGCTCGCTTCAATCCCTTGTGTCCATGATCATGCTCTTTTGCTCAGAGAGATGAACCAGTAGATCAAGATTTTCAGTTAACAGCCCTTCATTACCACAACAGTACCATCACAGCAAACAAACTTCAGACCCATCTATCATCTCCTATAGTCTTACTCCCAGCAACCTCTTTTTTCAGATCCACACCTGTAAATAAATGTGTTTGGTGGTTTATTTTCTTATGATCTGCCTCTCCCCACATTTTCAGATGGTTTTTGGGTTATCCTACTAACAGAAACACAAACTGACCTGCAGAGAAAGGGAGAGGAACTCATCCTTCTTGTGCAAATCCTTGCTCTTCTTTTTCTATTCTTTTACCACTTTTTCACTGACTGCAGCTGCTTGACTCTGTATTCATGTAGTTTAGGTAAAGTGGAACATATGTTTAGACAAACTAAATTAGAAATGAACTTGGTGTGTTTGAAAGTTCAGAAGTTCTCTGAACAATGTGTCAAAATCTTGGAGAAAATTTACCAAATTTATTTTCTTGATATACTTTTTGCTTTAGGAGTATAACATCTTCAACTCAGAAAAAACATTTCCAAACACAAAGATGAAGACCATACTTCCATTAGCACAAAACTGACACCATAGCATCTGAACTTAGTGTTTCATCAGTCACTGGCTGCACTTAAAGAACAAAAAAGGATAGAGCTAAGAGAAGACAGTCTGACTCTCTGAGTTTTCAAGCCAAACCCCAATCACCAAATGTGCGTCATCATGTCCGTAATAACAAGGAGTTGTGTGTTTCAGCATATTCACAAAAGAGGGAACAAACATGGCAGCTCAAGCTGATCCAGTCTCCTGAGGACCAAGACTTGGACGTGCTTGGTGTTTCATCGACACAAAGTCAGAAAAATTGTAGTAATTGTGTGAATTTGGCAGTTTGGCTGCGCGCGGCTGGGAGTGGATCTACACATCAAACTCAGCGTGAGAAGAATGAATAGCTGCAGAAACATGCGTCTTTGCAGTTTTCCTGCGGGGAGGAGCAAACTTGTGAGCTGGCTCCTGCTGATCCTGGAATGGCTGGCAGATTGGAGAGCATTTCACTGAGGACTCTCAGAGAGTTAGCGGAAGAAGTCTGTGTGCATAATGTGGCCTAAAATATGCTGTTACTAGTGTAGGACACTGCTGGGAGACAAATCTCAAACTTATCTCAAAGACCACCATTTCTGCTCAGAAAAATAGATGTTTTTCAGCTCCAACCAAAATTAATCACATTTATCTGAAGAATCTAAAAACCTGCTGTGGTTGTTGACCTTTGATGAAGGAGAGCATTCATTAGTTAATGGAAGGTAAGAATAAATTTTTGAGCAGCACTATGTAAAATTACACATCCTTTTATGTCAAATAAACAGCTCCATCTGTCTTCCTCTTGTTTATACGTCAGTGGGCATCTAACCATGTATCGTGATTTCGTGTTTATGGTTTTTCTGGAAAACAAATCAATATATAGATTAGCTTATCTCTTTCCCAATCCACCAGGGACACTTCAACATTTCCTGATCTGTGTGTCACAAGCAGGTTACACGTCTAAACTGGAACAGTTGGTAAACATGGGAAGAACTGGTTTGCTTTCCTCTCAGTCAGCAGGAGTCTCATTGCTGGGTTGCATTCTTGTACATTACAGCTGTTTTGCAAATGTGTTTTTCATTCTCAGAGGCATGTTTTTGTAGGTTGAGAAACTTCTTACAGCTCATAAACATGAAACAGCTCCAAAGCCAAAAATAAACCAGTAAAGCAAGTTAGCAACTCTTCTTCTTCTCGTCTCAAGAGTAGTGGCTCATCTGCCTCCATCTCCCCCTTATGCACTGACCTCCTGCATCTCCTCCACGAGCCTCCTCTGCAGCAGCTCCATATTTAACACCTTTTATCCAGTATACATCCACTACGTCTCCTTTGCACAGACTATCTTATCCTTAGTTATTTACTGACCATAACCAGTTAGCAAAACCCTGTTTCAAAACATCTCATCTATTACTTTGCAGCCAAGACCTGACAGACGCATCATCCATCTGTTGTTGGCCTGTGCCAAGTTTACAGAAATGACCTTGCTGAAGGAAAACACCTATTTCTGGCTTTCAAACTCTTAGCTTTGATATTTCGATCGATGCAACTAATAAAATAGAATTTATTTGTGCTGGTAAGCAGACTGAAAACTATAAAGTGTATAAGAATTTCTGTAGATACAGTATTGTTAAAAAATATTCAACCCCAACCCCTCTTTTACAAATAGATTCTGTTTTTCTTTGTTTTAGTACTTAAATGTTTCACCAAACAGAATTTAAATCAGACAATGATAACTTAGTGAAAACAGGTTGCAAATTTTAAATGATGATTTTGTTTGTTGAGGGAGAAAGATATCCAAACCAACCTGACCCGATGTGAAAAAAGGAATCATTCTCTAAAGTTATTAGCTGGTTGTGCCATTCTTGGCAGCAACAACTGACATCAAGCATTTGTGATAACTTGCAGTCAGCATTTTACATCACTGTGCTGGAGTTGTGGCGAACTCTTCTTTCCAGAACTTTTTGATTCAGCCACATTGGTCTAAACGTTCATGCTTCAGCTTCTCAAAACAGATTTAAATCCAGACTTTTGGCAACTCTGAAACTTTCTTTTTTTTGAGCCATTCATCACTGGACTTGCTGATGTGCTTTGGATCACTGTCCTCCTGAATGATCCAGCTGTACTTGAGCCGAAGCAGGATGTTCTCCTTCAGGATTTATTACAGAGCGGGTTTCATGGTTCCATCAGTTACGACAAGAAGCAGAGAAGTTGCCCCAACCCATCAAATTAGAAACATCATGTTGAACTATCAGTATGATGTTCTTGTTTGAAAAGCTAGGGAGCCTTTATGTTCTTTTTGGATCTGCTGTGGTTTTCGTGTGGCAATCTTCATGGTTCAGCAATGATACTGTTGAACCTTAACAGTGCTTTAAATGTTATGTTTGGTTCCTGGTTTATCTGTGACCTCCTGGATGAGTGACTCACTCTTGGAGTAATTTCACTAGGCCGGTCACTCCTCAGAAGAAAAACGCATATCAATGTATACTAGATGTGTGAACTCTTAAAATAGGCGATTATAAGCATTTATAAAGGGAATCACAAGTGTTCACTGGTTTTAACTGTGATTCACTATACCATGTACAATGTCTAAATTAGCTTTAGTTTTTTTAATTTCCATAATTTCTTTTTGCTTGTAGAACAGTTAGTTTTCTTTCATTAATTATTTTAAATCTATTGTAGCCCCCTAATTGGCCATTCCTTATGTTCCTGTTTGTTTACAGCTTCTTTAGTTTGTTGGTTTGTTATTCCAACTTAATCTCTGGAGGTTCTTTTTTGATCCAAACAATAATTTCAAACCAATACGTTCAACATTTTGATGCTTTGCATTTGACCTTTTTTATTTTTAAAGCAGCTTCTTGCTTTTAGATATTTTTTGTCATATTAACAGTTTACTTGTAGCATCCCAGCATATTTGAAACCTTTGAAACAGGGTTGTAGAAAGAAGTCTTGTGGAACATCTCACTCTGCCAACAAAGCTTTACGAGCTAACTGCAGGATGAGTCATAACCACAAAGAACCATCAGTCAGAGTCCCCCCACTTCTCATTTTAATTTGTTTACTCTTACTTGAAGGTTTTTTCACAACTGAACTCGTGTATTACTTTAGTGGGGGGCGGCTTTTTATAAACACTATTAGCTGTTAGGAATAGAGGAGAACAGAAATTGTTCTCCTATATATATATATATATATATATATATATATATATATATATATATATATATGCTGTTTCTGTTTAATTACAGCTAGTGTTTACATGGTTGTATAGCCAGCTGCTACAGGAAGCTAGAATAGTTAAGTTACTGTTTCTCTCATGAGAAATGAGAGAACTCTCATGAACGACTGCTTTGAAAGTTATGGGGTTGTTTATGATCTACTTATTATTCTTTTGCTGTGAGGCAACCATTCCAGGAGACAATTATTGAAGGGGCTTTGTTCTTTAATTTTTAATATTGATGTTGCTAATAGGCATTCCTCCGATGATGGGTCATTAACGCTGCTGTTTAAGAAGGGCAAATGTGTGAAAAGCTCAAGCCACAGCAGTTTGTCATCACCATTGCGCCTTGTAAGAATTTATGCCCCGTGAACCATTTCTTGTTTTGCTTTCTTACAGCTACAAACCTCAATGAATTGTGTTGGAATTTCATGTGTAAACCAACGTGAAATACTGTTTTATTGTCAAGGGGAAGGAAAATGCTCAATAGTTTTCTATCATTTTTACAAAAAAAATGTAAAGATTAGTGTTAGTATTAATATTAGCTTCAGTATAAGTCTATCTGTTCTGTGAAGGCCTTAGAGGTTTGCTTGAAAACAAAAGAGAACAATCAAGGACACAAAGACCAAGGAACACAGCAAACAACTTCTGATGAAAGTTAAAACAGGACGAGGTTATAAAACAATATCCCAAGCTTTGAAAAGCTCTCAGAAGTCTTTTCAATCCATCATCTGAACATGGAAAGAGGATGGCACAACTGCAAACCTACTAAGACATGACAGTCTGCATAAACTGACCAAGGAAAGCATAATTTGTATAAGCAGTCAAGAAGCCCACGGTGACGCTGGAGGAGCTGCGCATATCAACAGCTCAAGTGGAAGATTCTGCTGACAGGAGAAGTTGAAAGAAAACACATATTCACATGACAGTTTTCACATTTTGGAAACCTTGCATCAACTTTCTTTCACTTAGCAATTGAAGACTACTTGTAGGTCTTCACCAGTGGTGGGCTCTGCTAAATAAAAAGTTAGTTGTGCTAACCCTAAAGCACTAATCATAAACATTAGTTCCGTTAACTAACTATTCTGCTATTTAGCAGAAGCTAATGCTAAAGCGCTAGCTTCAATTCAAATATATCTGCCTTCAAAGATATGTTTATATGTTGTTCTCTACTGTCCATGTTGCATTTTGTTCCTGTATGTTTCTTGTTTGAAATAAAGTTATTGTGGGGAGAAAAGAGAGAAGAGGAAACAGAACTGCTGCATAAACTGACTTTACCCACTTCAAAATAAGAGCATGAAGATACATGTGAAAAGTTGTAGGAATTCTTCATGGTTATACTTAATACTTGACAAATTCTTAACAGTGAATAACCAAACATCTACACAGATGTTGAACTTTATTCAACTGAAAGTTTACAAAACAGCCAAGTAAATTAGAGCTTTAGAATTTATCTGGAAAAATTAATTTAGGGGAAGCTCAGCACGCAAAACGTTTTTAAAGTTAGCACAAATGCTGAATGAAAAATTAGCTCCTCTATAAGCACATTAGCAGATTAGTGGAAGTGTGCCCACCACTGGTCTTCATATAAAATCCCCCCAAAACACATCTTGGTAATTATATTAAATGAAAAAGTTCAAAAACTTTGTATGTACATCCTTCAGAAATTTAGCAGATACATGTTTACAGATCTTCTGAACATGTTAAGGTTTTCAATTTGTTCATGAAAATACAGGTTTCACTATAGGTAAAAGTCACATGCAAGTTTCTTTAGCTGCCAGTACTAAGTTTGTGGGTATAATTTTTCTGGGGAGATTTTAACCTTTAATCATGATAGAGTTTTAAAACATTTTCCCCTGACACTTTGACTCTTGTACTGGTCAGAAGATTAATAAACAACTTTGAATTGAATTGTGACTTTATTTTGGAGATGTCTTCGTTTCAAATGTATCTCTAGATGCATTTCTAGTTAAATTGAATCCCAGCAGCTGTTTTGTGTATGTTTATCGAACCACTAAAAATTAATGAACCAAGTTTTAACAGGAGATAAAAACCATCCCAGGTGGTTCGCTTAATGGTCGAGCCACGAATTGTGATGTGCTTCAAACCTCACAGATGACACACCAGATGTTGTCATTGATGGTGTGCAGAAGCCTGGTGTATGTTTTAGAAATTCACTTTGAACTTAATTTGGGAGGATTTTTTTCACTGTCATTGTCAGAATAATCTACATAGACAATTATGTGGAAAAACAACATAAAAAGCAACATACACGTTGCCATGGGAGTCTGGATTGTGTCCAATTTATTAGTTTTTATGAGCTGCTACCTTAGTTAAATCCTCTTATGCAATAAATATGTTTGCTATCTTTCTTAAATACAAGTGAGATTTGGAGATGGCTCAACACAGTGATTTGCTGCTTCAGCTTAATAAATTCGTTTTACAACATGAGTCCCATAGCAAATAAAGACTGCAAGAAACTTGTAACAGGAATGTGCCTGTCAAAGTTTTCTACCTTTTCAACTGAACCTGAGGCTTTTCAGGCTGATGTGTTTTGATCTAATCCGAAGCTGCTGATCTTACATCTTGTTGCGCGCTCTCTGAAGAAGTTTCTCAGGGGATGTAACTTTAAGGTGCCGTAGGTTGTAATAACTGGTGGTATGTTTCCGGCTGATGCTGACTGTGCTCACAGAGATAATTCAGTCTGGTGCAGAAGACAGGTTCCACTTCAGATCTGATTTCCTGTAGGAGCCCAATTTCATGGTTCAGCATTACACACCGGATTGCTTTGGGAAAAGGCTGAGGTTGTGCTGAGAGAGAACAATGGGGTAGGTCAGCAAAAGGTCAAGTTAAGGTGGGAGAAACATGACACCAGTGAAGAATAAGAAGACTGAAGCATGTTTCCTTACATGCATGTGCAGACGTATTTAGGAATACCACGGTGTGACATGAAGATCTGCGGCTATCAGTGTGGAGCTTCTATGACCTTTATGCAAATATTACAACTCAGTTATCTAACATTACTCTTGAAAGTTGTTTGAAAGTTGCTTCTGTGATGCATTTAAGTTTCTGGGTCCCATCACTTTATTTTATGCTTCACATTCAAACCAGACTTGTTACCAATGAGGCCTGAGTGCTCTGTCAGCTTCCCATAAGTTTATATCCCATCATAAAGCTCAAGACATCTGTGTAGAGTCAAACATTAAAACAAGTAATTCAATGAAGGGATGGATCCATCTCGGTTTGTTTGTTTCTAACCTATAGGAGCCCCCTCATCCACCCATCTTCAGTGTTCTGTCCATTAAGAATGAGAAAGCCGTACTTTACCCCTTCCAGAAAACGAGCCCTCTAACATTAATCTACCACTTCCATGCTTGACTGTAGGGATGGTGTTCTTCAGGTATCTTCCTCCATATAAATTAGGGTTCTCATGATTGAGTTATTCATTTATTGCAATAAAAGAGTATAAAAAAATCTAAAATATTGTAAACATAATTAATCTTTATAATCATGTACTTTTTGTTCTGTACTGATTCTTCAACTGCCATTGGTTAATAATGAAAGCTTTGCTTGCATAAGTAACAAACAGAAATTAAAAAATACCTTTATGTACTTGAGGTTTCTTCGTATTTGTGTTAAAAGTTTGCTATTTTTTCTCGTTCTGTGTGTTAAAACAAATAATTTTTACTGGACTGCAGCAATACAAACAGGTTTGACCCTTTAACTGAAAAGGAAGCAAAAGGTAAATAAAAATGTATTTTTGTACTGTAATGTTTATCTTAAAATAGAATCATAGAAGGTTTTATCCCATACAAATCTTATTGTTCCTATTAATGAAATGAACCACGTTTTTTCACCATACACATTCTTTACAGAGTGGTTTCGATTTCTATAATTTTTGAATTTTTTTGATTTTATATATTTTTAAACCTCACCACATACATTTCCTTGGGAGTTAAAAGTATTCTGATTCATATTTAAAATGAATAAATAAATACTTTTACAACATGGCTCATTTTAATATAGAATTTATATCTTAATAATTAATAAGTAATATAGCATTAACTATAATTAATATTAATATTAATTAATATAGCATTTACTATATTAATATAGTAAATGCTATATTAATATCTTAATATAGCATTTACTTTTTAACTAACTCAATAATTATTGTAAATATAACATTTCAGATGTCAGTTTTGTGCAACTATATTGGGATGTATATTTAAAGTGAATACATAACTTTCATTTGATAGATAGATAGATAGATAGATAGATAGATAGATAGATAGATAGATAGATAGATAGATAGATAGATAGATAGATAGCTTTTTGTCCCATTATATATCTTACTATACTCCCGCTTGCTAATGCTTTTCCAGTTATCCAGTTATTTTTCCTATTTCCCTTCATATACGCTCCTGGTGACTGGAGGATAAGACCTCAAATCCCATGGGGCTTTGCGGCGAGCAGTGGCGTGTGCGCGCAGTGAATTTATTTGGAGTGGTAGGAGGCGGAGAAATCAGTCGGCTCGCTGTGGAGCTGTGTTGGGCAGCAGGAGGAGCCGACCGCCGACAGAAAAGACTGATTCAAAGAAAGGACCCGAGCGATACCCTGATGCTCAACGCCAGCGACGAGAAGAAAAGGGTAATTGTTTATTTAAACGTTTGGTTTGAACGCGGAGTTAAAGGGAGCCTGCTGAGGAAGCGACCCACACCAAAACAGAGAGAGGATACTGTGAGAGAGGTGAGCGGAAACCCGTTTGTGGTTCGTTACAGACGGTAGAAACTGAGCCGAAAAATAGCGAAACGCTCCACAATTGGTTCAGTTGGAGTTGAAGGAACAGTCTCTGTTGAATGCAATGACAAGCTAGGCTACATTTATGTTTCGTCCTAAAGGCATTCAGTTGTTAGCAAATCTATTCTTGGTTTTTAAAAGCCCCCATAGGTACAAGTCTGTCTTTAAAAAACAGGGTGAGGTTTGTCTGGCTATACAAAAGACTTCTGCTGCCTTCTCAGTTCATTGGTATGAATCCGTGTCGCTTTGCTAAGATAAATGCTTTAAAAAGCGTGTTTCTCGTTTGAAAAAAAAAAAAGCATTTCTTGAGGGATGTATTGTTTGTAGGAGGCATGCCGCGTCTCAGAGAAACAGAAAGGTGGAAATGTACGAGAGTGTGGTTATCTGGCAACCTTACAAAGTAACCTGCAAGGCTGTGTGTGTCTTCTTGCTCCTGTAGCGTGCAGCTAGAGATACTAGGCTGAAATGCAAGAAATGTATTCATTCCTGATTCACTGAGTGTAGCCTTACAAAGCATTTTAATGCTGAACTATCCTCCACTTCCACCCTGTACTTGCAAGAAAATGGGGACTTTTTCCCCCCTCTCACAGTTCAGGACGGATGTGGACTGTTTGGGATTTAAAGCCACATAGGAAGGAAGACAGGATCAGTGGATAGCCTGGAGAAACTGGACAAAAAACCCCTGCCAAGAATGTAGTTGCAAGGCAGGCATGCAGGCAGTAATGTGGGTTGTGGAGGATGAAAGCACTGAAAACCAGCTTGCCCACCTTATGTGGTTTTAAGAGGAGTCCAGGTTTATGTGCAGGCTGGAAATGATCTGCTGTAGTTACATTTGCATGTGTTAAAAAGATAATTGTACTGTTAGTGTTTGCCTATGTTCACCAGCTGAGTAATAAGGTGGATCATGAAAACCTTAAAACAAATAGTTTAATGGTTTATGCACAAAATAATGTATTATTACCATTATAATTATGTTATCTGCAGCATTTATTTATCATTTTGATTTTTGACATGTAGACAAAAATGAATTGGTTTCTTTTTAGTGCCTATTGACATGAGTATCGTACCGTTTTATTGTTGAGCTCTACATAGAGTACCAGAAATATCAGAAGCAGATCATAGCAGGTTAGTCAGTCTTTCTGCACTTATAGCTCAGCAGAACTCAGATCATCCCATTACTTTCTTTGGCATCTCATTATAAAGGACTGTAAGTTTAAAGCATAGAAATATTATGAGAATTTTAAAAAAAAAAAAAAAGCTTTGGTTTACCTTGATACCTGCAACCAGCTCATGCATGCTTGTGGATTTCAGATGCAACAGATTTGCATTTTGGGTTTAATCTGGATTCTCTCTCTCATGTTTTCCAGGGATTCAGCATGTTATTGGGGAGGATGACTTTGCACTGGCAGCCTCATCCGTGTTAATGTAATGGAAAGGTGCTTTTGGTCAGCAGCATCTGAAATGCATCAGTGGAAATATACGAGGAACCCCCATGGCTAATCATATCAAGTGGTGCTGGCTTGGGTCTGCCTCTCAAGAGCCGGGTGCCCTGCCCTTCCCGGCCCAGCGCCATGCTAAGACAACACGTGGACAATAACAAGGAGCGCTCAGTTCAACCAGTGGGAAAGCTGTGGAAAAAGTTGGTGGAAAATCTACAGTTTGAGTCCCAATATCAGTCCTGTTTTTTTTTTTTTATTTTGACCTAGATTCTCTGTAACACACCGTAGCCATCTGAAGAAAAGCTCCTTTTATTCTCTTCCACTTTCACTGAAGTTGCACCAACGTCGGATTTTAGGGGAACATTTGCAGCTGAGAAAATGGATATTCAGATTTACAGCCGGCTTCTGTTGAAATTAAAAATGCATGGGGAAAAATAAAGGGACCCATATGACCAGGAGGAAGAGGTGGAACAGCAGCATTAGTTCAAAATGGCTCAAACCAGTTTGCTGCAGGGAAAACGCTTTTACTGCCGAGAGTGGGTCTTCCACAAGATCCAACACTGCCTCCAGGAGAAAACGAACAACCTCAGCGGAGTGACCAGCACTCCCAGCAAGCAGCCCCTACCTGTGCCCGGTGGGGGTGTACCCGTCCCTGGTGGCATCACGACCGGATCTGCAAAGTCCGGCAGCTCCTGGGGGGTGTTACTGGTGGGAGGACCTGGGAGTGGGAAGACTGCCCTGTGCACAGAGCTGCTGTGGCCCACGTCGGCCCAGGGAACGTACCGCAGGCTGCACAAGCAGAGCCTGGCTTTCCACTTCTGCCGGGCGGACGACTCGGACACGCTGTGTGTCGGCGGATTCATCCGGGCTCTGGTGGCTCAGATATGCCGAGGAGGACTGGTGCCGGGATACGAGGAAAAGGTGCGCGACCCGGCTGTCCAGAACACTCTGCAGCCTGGAGAGTGTGAGAGGAACCCTGCAGAAGCTTTCAAGAAGTAAGAACAAGCATCTACACGAGAAAGCATCCGATTTCTGTTAGCACCTTTAAATATCATATATGCCAATGATTTTTATTATGTAATTTTAAAAAAATAGACATAAAAAAATATAGACATAGAGATATAAATATACAGAGCTATAGATATAGATAGATAAGCTGAGTATCTTGTGCTCTTCTTAGTTTTAATAATGTCTAATATTGATATTTATATTGATGAACAAAGAAGAAAAGTAACAGGAGAACTCATTCAGATAATATCTTAGAAATATTTCTTTCAGCCCTAAAGAATCAAACTGTATTTACTTGGATTTCCTTAGCAATAAAAATCATACATTTATGTACAAAATTCTTTTTTTTTTTTTCACCTTCAGGTAATAACAGTATTTGGTTTGCTTGAAATTTAAAATCCAAACTCAGCACCTCCCCCTCTGCTTCCTATTCTCTCCACCTCCTGACCCTGATGCCCCCCTCCCCCCCTTTTTTTTTTTTCCTGCTCACACACACAACCCAAAGCTCCGCCTCACAAGCCTCCCCTCTTATTTGCTGTCATGGTTTTGTTGGTTTTCCCCCCGGTGTGGCATGCTGGGTGGGACTGTCCCCGCTCAGCTTTCTGATCCAAGAAAGGTCAGATGTTCTGAAGTCGCAGCCAAGCTCAGGAGGCCGGACACTGAGAACAGAGCTTTGAACTACCACTGATTCACACACCTGAAGAGTGACTGCGCTGCAAAGGGATGAAGTGCAACTGTTAAGCTGAAGTACAGTAGGTTTTGTGGGCTTGCAGCACCCTGCCTGGGCATGTAACGCGATCAAGATGGACTGCTGTTGCAAGCGGGGGCTTTAAAGGGAGCTGCACGTGAGAGCGGGTGTATGCGGTGGACTTGGATGACTTGTCTGCACAGCGTAGGTCAGGCTGTCTGTGTAACACAGGCTGGAATGCAGTACAGAATACACACACTTATGCTTTTGTGGCCATCTGGTGACACTTACAGCACCATCTCAACATCACACACGTAAGGGAGAGGGTTGGGGGAAGGTAAATCATTTTTTAATGCTCTACAACCACTTTTCATATCAACTCGGTCTTTTCTAAGGAAGCCACTGCTCCTCTTGTCATCTGGTCGTAATCATACTGCTGGTACTGATGACCCTGACTTGAGTTTAACCCTCTCTCAAATAAAAGGCAGGTTTTTGTTATGAAACAGACTGGGAATGAACCCAGCAGGGACGGACGTCTTGCTTTGACTCTGCTCTCTGTTGTGCTGTCCGTCGGGACAGCCACGCTTGGTCAGCCCCGCCTCATGAAACAAATATTCTCCAAGCAGTCGACACCTCAGGCCCCAAATCTTATTATCGCTCCTCCTTTTGTTTGTCGGCCAAAGGAACTCTGGGTTGAGCGCCTTATCTTCTTTTAAAGTGTAAAAGATTCCCCCGGCACTGCTGAGCACAGATAATCTGAATGGCCTCCTTTCTGCTCCAGATGCTATCTGCTTTCAAGAAGCCAAGAATGACGTCTGGCAGAGAAATGTAAAGAAATAAAAGCAGAGCAGGACATCGAAAAGTATAAAACTTTATTTTTAGTTCAACATTATGACTGTTAATTTACTTGAGGAATAAAAATTCAAAGGGCTGCATACCTTGTTTCGATTTAACTGATGCGGGTTTGCACATTTTTCTGTAAAGGTCCAAGATTTTATTTAGTCGAGGCTGGAAGGCATTTTTTTCTCTTGCTGCGAGAGCTTTTGGCCTGCCATCTCTCAACCCCCTTTCCAGCTGTGATTTTTAAACATTGCCTAGTGAGTGAGTGCAAGAGGCCCCGCCAAATTCTTTAGCCCAGTCAAAGGCAAACAAGTCACATTGTTGGTAGTAATCCTCACTCTTCTTTTAATACAGTAAAACAGCTTTGACATGAGTTAATGTCCACCTGTGCAGTTTGATTCTGGCCTTTAATAGTTTTGCAGCTACATCTTTCTAGATTTTGGGATTTAAACACTTGAGGGTTGCAGTTCATGGACTAATATTCAGGTTTTTTCTCCAAATGTGCTTTCGCAGTAATTTGCCTGTGCTTAAATGCTTACTTTGTATGTGTTGCCACTGTTCTTTTTATGTAAATCAGAAGAATATTTGTAGGATTTGGAAGAAAACTCACTTTTCTCTTACGGTATAACAGCCCTGATGTCGAGACTAAAATGCTACCAAATAGAACCATGTTAACAAACTGTGCTTATTTGAAAAGCCGATGACTAGTTTGCTAAATTCATAGTAATAATAACTGAAAAAAGTGATTCAAGTTAAATATTAGTTTAGATGCTTCTATAAATTATCACCAGTCAGCTCTGCTTATGCTCTATTTTCCATTGCATGTAGGGCTACAACTAACAGTTATTTTAGTAATTGATTAAGCTTTAGATTATTCTGATGATTAATCGGATTTAAAAAATTGCCACATTCTACAGATTTTTCATTTATCCACTTAAGCCTTTTCAATACAATATTAGAAGTGCATCAAAAGATGCAAATAAACAAATTCAATTCCTCTTTATATCAGAAAAGAAACATTTTATTGCCTAAAATCCAATAACATAGCATTCCTTTAGTGAATTTGAACTGGGTGAACATAAAAAAAAAAAAAAAAAAAAAAAAAAAAAGCCAAGTGAGGAGTTTTGGGTAAAAAAAATATTTATAGACAAAGGTGTTTTTATCTTAAATGCAAAAAGTATATACATTTTTTGAACAGTTTTGGCTTAATATACTTCTCTGAATATGTTGGGTTTGTTTTTTTTTGAGTCTGTGTACTCCACTTAATGATTGATTACTAAATTACTTGACAAATGTTTTAATAATCGATTCATCACCATTAGTCCGATTAATCGTTTCAGCCCTAATTGCATGTCCCATTGTCTCCACCAAAACAGTCTTTAACTGTAAGCGTTTAAAATGAGCCTTCTTGATTGTCATCCAAGCTTGGGCTGCTCACTTCTGCTTATGAAACGTTGTGATTGTAATAAAGTTGAACTGGGCAATATATCGCAATAGACACATCAATATCAATAGAAAATACGTCTGATATAATGTTCAGTAGCTTCACTGAACTCAGATCCAGAACGGCACAGAATTCTGGGGGATGTAGGCAGAAAAAAGGCTTTAGCATCTCAACCTCTCACGGCCAGCTGAGCAAGGCTGGTGGCATCAACTAACTCACTCGCTCTTTGGTTACCTAGCAACAACCTGTTGAGTAACTTGCGCAGCAGCAGTTTTCAGGTTTTGCCACCATGCCAACGGGAGGAAAGGTCATGTCACCAGTTTGACAGTACTTCAGATATTTAAAACAAAAAAAACGAATCAATAGTTATCGCTATCGGCTGAGATGAAACCCTTGTGTCGTGATGTTTTTCTGCCATATTGTCCAGCCCTAAATGAAAGTCGCAGCGTGATCTTCCTTTGACAGATTTAGAAATAACCTTCATTGTGCCTCAGTGGGGAAATTCAGGTGTACCAGCAGCAAAGTGACAGGCAATCGAAGAATTTATATTTAGATAAAAATAGTAATAAAATATTGTACAGTAAGGACAAATTTACAACATAAGATACTATGCAGTGTGACGCATCACATCAATCTTTTTTTTTTTTTTTTTTTTTTTTTTTTTTGTCCCACATTACAATGATTCCAAGATTCCAGTTCATCCGGAAGGAGATTAATCGCTTACACCTGGTTTATGGTCGCTGTTTCTGTCCTTGTGACAAACCAAACACACAATCGGTTCTTCTTTCTTCTTTCTTAGACTCTTCCTCTGCTACCAGTTGTTGAATGCAGAACGTTTTATCTGCAGCGCCCCCTATGTTTAAAATAAGAGCTACATCGCTTTAACTGCTCCTCAAGCTAAGGTAGAACCTCAGAGCATGAAGGAGACTTTAGAACGAAGCTGCCACCAACATGTTTCACTGTGGGTGTGGTTCTTACAGTAATGTGTTGTTTCATTGACAAACATACCTTTTTTTTTTTTTTTTTTTTTTTTTTTTTTTCTGGAAATTTGGTCCAATTTTTCAGGTTTTGTTGTATCAGGCCAGAAAGTTGTTGAAGATTTGAGTCGAGGCTGCTGCTACGGTATAGTTTCTGGAGTATTCCCACTTTGTCGCATCTTATTCCAAAATAGATGTTTTTAAAGAATCCTGATTATTTTCTTTTTATTATTATTGCTACTCAAATCTGAGTTGAAATTTTCAGAAGAGAATTTCACTTGGAAAATACAATAATTACGATCTTAGAAACAAAATATCCTTTGTAGCCTTGAAATATTAACACCAAAAGCCAATTTTTTTTTTTTTTTTTTTTTTTTTTTTTTTAATCTTTCAAGGCCCTTTTTGAATTCACACATCTTTAAAAGTAATGTGATGCATTAGCAGGTCAAATGCCTGCCAGCAGCTGCCACAGAGATAAAAGGCAGTTTCACCTTTCAGTGTGCCTTTCTTCTGATCTGAATCAACCAGTGCTGGCTGTCTTCTTCAGACAATAAACTTGATATTTTTTGTTTCATTTACATTTCAGATTTGTCGACTTCGTTGCCATCAGTGATACCTAAAACCATTGTCTGTCTGGCTGCAGACATCAAGGGTTTAACTACCAGATTTGTCTGTCTTGCTCACATCCGCATTAGTCTATGAATCTACCAAGTCCATTTCTGTGTTTTAGCGAATGTTTGGCAGCTCGCAAGAGTCTGACTTTCAAAAAACTGATCTGATTGGCAGGTCGTATGGCAAAGCAGCTAGTTGAGAATACGTGGAGTTAACCCATTCAAGCTTACAGCTTTTTTGCTTTTGCTGATGGAGCAAACTGCTTTTTAATGTTGGTGTGCCTTTATGTGATGTTGTCAGGCTGTTCTCATCTAAACAAAGTAATCTGATTTGCAGCTGTATAGGTTTTTATTTCCCTTTTAAAGGGCACAGGCCTCTGAAGTGATGAATGATCTTGGCTTAAATCTGTGAAAAAGAGCTGGAACGTTCTCAGCTAGTGTTTTATTCTCTCAGGACATGCGTGGAAGGAATTGATTTTGCACTCGGATTTATTTTTTGTGCAGCTCTATTGCAGATCTTTGTTCAGAGCAACTTTTGATCATCCGAGTAAGTTGTGACTCGGGCTGCGACTAACGGTTATGTTAATCGATTATTAACATCAATTTTAAAAAATTGGCACATTCTGCAGGTTTTTCATTTACCCACTTAAGGCTTTTTTTTATATACACTATTAAAATTACATTAAAAGATGTAAATAATTCAGTTTCTTTTTTTTAAATAAAAAAATAAAAATGTTATTGCTTGAAATGCAATTCCTTTAGTGTATGCTTGATCATTTGTAGCAAAGAGTGCATATGCAGCCAAAAAAAAAATAATTTTTTTTTTTGAATTAATAAACTGATAACAAAAGGTGCTTAATAGATTATTTTATTATTATTTTTTTTTTATTTTTTACAGAATTTGAACCAGGTGAAAACCAGCTAAAAATGCCACTTCAGCAGTTCTGTGTAGAACATATTTATAGACAAAATGCATATATATTTTTGGACAGTTTTGGCTTAATTTCTGCTCTGATTGTGTTGTTCTTTAAGGAAATGGATATTTTCAGAGTTTGTATTCTCCAGTTAACAATTAATCACCAGTCAACTAATTACTAAATTAGTTGACAATTATTTCAATAATCGATCCATCACGACTAATTCGTGTCAGCCCTAGCTGTGACCTTTCTGCTCAGACTGGGCTACATGTCAGTTTTTAGTAAAATCTTGCTCAGCATTTTGCCATCTTATTAGGGGTTCAAATGAACTCGATTCCTCGGCTTTCATGTGGTCCACTGCTGTGGAAAATGTGCTGGAGATTAGGGCTGCGTTTCAGAAACAAAAGGAAAAAAAGCCTCCCAAGCATCAGCTCTGTTTGAGCAGATGAGGAGAAAACGGCAGCACTGGTGCGGCTGCAGCGATGACTCAGCAGTCGGATGCCAGCGTCTCTCCACACCACAGGCGGCGTGTGTGGAGTATTTCTGCCTACGTGTCCGTGTGGGCATTCATAACTCATTCATGTAAGGGTTGTCCAGGTTTTAAACTCATAAGACCACAGCAAGAGGAGCTGTGAGTTTGTTCATGAACACAAACAATGGCTGTGGTTGTAGGAAATTGTGAAAACTGGCCATCATGTGTCGAACCAAGGGCCACTGTTCTGATCTTTTCAACGGTATGCAACCTCAGATTACTCGGTTTACTTCGAAAGTAAACAAAAGACGGATTTTTTGAAGAGGTAGACATGTTTGTTTTAGGATTTGTTATTGTGGGAGCTTTAAAATCTAAATCTGAGCCTTCTGGCTCCTCAGTGACGTGGGTGTCCTTTTTTTAATCCTGTATGATTGATGGAGGAATGGCAACATAAGCCAATCACCTCCCACAATAGTCATCACTTTTTGGATTTAAGCACTGCTAGACTCTTAGTGGTGAATATGAAGTGACTTGGAAAAGTGTTCATACACTCATGTTGCAGCCACAAATGTCAATGTTTTACAGTGGGATTTTATGCGATAGATCAACACAGAAATTAATGCATCATTTCCCTTCCACTTAAAATCTAAGTTGTTTAAATTCAATGCACCCAGCTTCCTTCACCCAACTGGTGGTTGCTCGGTAGAGTCCATCTGTCAGTATAAATATAGCTTTTCCTGGAAGTGTTGAGTGGTTTGTTGGAGAACAGTCGAAAACAAGCAGAAGACCAAGAAAACTCTGACAGGAAAGAGGACGATGGTGTTCCTGGAGGAGATGCAGAGCTCACTAGCTCAGGTGGGGGATCTGTTACCAGGACAACTAGGGGTGCACCGATTACAGTTTTCTGGTTGATCACTGATCTTTAAAAATCCTGACTTGCCGATTCCGATTTTTGCTGATACAGATTTTTTTTTTTTTTTTTTTTTTTTTTTTGGTCAGAAAAGTTGCTAAGTTGTCTGCACTTGTGCAGTTAACAACAGTCACTCCACTGTAGCCATGACCTGGTGGGGGTGGTCTGTTAGTCAGCCCTCTTACGGCTGAGCAAAAAGGGACAGTGGCTGGTCTCCCGACCTTTGCCGAGGTAGATAAGATCAGTGGATACGATCGGTTTCTCTTGGAAGTATCGACTGACTGGTCTCCCAAAATTAAGGACATCGGGGCCAATTTATCGGTTCACAACTTATGGTTGTGCACTTCAGAAATTTGCCCGTTGTGCAGGAGAAACTCATTGTTAAAGGAAAGCTATAGGAAGCCCTGTTTTGTTTGCCATTTAGAGGGACACAGCAAGGAGGGGAAGGAAGGTACTCTGGTCTCATGAGGCCAAAATCAGAAGGTTGTAACATACATTTAAAGTGTTTGTTGTGGAAAAGCAATCCTGCATATCACCCTGAACACACCATACCCACTTTGAAGCATTGTAGTTGAAGCACCATACTATTGGGATGGTTTTCTACTGCATATGCAGGATAGCTGGTCAAAGTTTATGGAAAGGTGGGTGGAGCTAAAGAATGACCCCAAACATACCTTCAGAGTTACAATGGTTTAGCATATTTGTATTTGAGAACGGTCTAGTCGAAGTCCAGACCTTAATGCAATTAAGCATCTGTGCCAAGAGCCTGTCCGTCCAATCTGAGCTATTTTGTTTTGAGGAGTGGACAGAAAATTCAGTCTGTAACGTTGCAAAGCTGGTCGAGACAAACGCTGTTAGACTTACAGCTGTAATTGCAGCAAAAGTATTGACTTGGGGAAGGGAGGGTTGAATATTAATGCACGACAAACCTTCGGATGTAATCATTTTGCACTGTGAATTGTGTGTTTGTTTGTTTCTTTTCTTGGTAAGCCTGGCCAATGCACACATGTACAAAGACTGAAGAGAAAGAAAATGAACTGAAGTGGCGATGAAAGAGAAATGCAAACTACAAAGGGGAAAATTATGTTTCCAGCAGGTTTAATTGAATGGTTTTCACATTTTAAGCTTTTCTTTTTGCCAGAGAACCCATTTTGCTGCCCTGTTACTGAAAAGCTAGCAGTTAGCGGGAGGGTGGTTTACAGAATCTAGTACTCCACTGCTCTGGACAGCTTGTTGGTCGTCTCTGCTTGTGTCCAGATTAATGCACGCTTATGTTTGAGCAGAACAGGAGCAGAGTGTTGGAAGGGAGAGGATGAAATTTCAGATTCCTTTAACGGTATTGGATAGCTATCCAGGAATGCACACCTCGTCTGGCTTTGGAAAAGCTTGGGTGTGTGTGTGTGGGGGGGGGTGAACATATTTGGTTATGAGGAGGTATGTGTGCTGCTTTTAAAGTGTTTTTACACCCTGGCAAATCATTAATGGGAAAGATTAGAAAGAAGAAAAATACGATATTTAGTAGAATACCAGATTTTAACATGATTTTTTTTTTTTTTTTTTTTTTTTTTTTTTTTTCCCCCACGAGACTAGTCCCATTAGTCTTTTGAATCTCATGGCTCAAAGATGATCTGATTTTTTACTGCAAAATGTCTCCTAACGTCTTTGCATTGGCAGAATTTTCAATTTCCTGTAGACTTTTCTTGGACCAAGTCATCTGCTTGACATGATTTATTTCCAGTTGACTAGAGGCTTTGCTTTGCTTAGAGATGAAGCTCAGAATTGACTGTGGAAATTGATTAAGGACAAATCAATTTGTTGCATTGTCTCAGCAATTTAAAAAAAAAAAGTAGAAAGAAGCATTTCCAGTCAGCATGTGAATGTGTGCGTGAATGGAATATGAAGCGCTTTGGGGTCCTCTGGACTTAAATAAAGCGCTGTAAAAGCACAGGTCATCTGCCATTCTTTAAAAAGCGCTTGTTGGACTGGTTGACTGTAATTAGGGGCGTTTGCTGATGTTTTATTTCATCACGAGATGTGATTTGTGGGAAATTCTTGATGGCTGTAGCTCACAAGTCAGTGTTTTGAGCTTTTTAATGCTGATGTTTTAATACATTAATCTTCAGAAAGTGATGTCAAATGAATGTTGGTGTTTAAGATGGCTTTAATAAAAGAGCAGAAAATAAAACAAATGAGAAGGAGCCAATTTGGTTTCCAGGGGTGGCAATTAAAAGCAACAATAAGGCACTCAAGAGGAAGCGCATTCCTAATACAGCTCTCATTTGTAGGAAGATGCCACATTATGTTATGTGTGGAACTCTTCATTCTGCCATCTGAGTCTGAATGTGTTCATAGTTTAGCTTCGCAAGTCAGGTACTAAGTTATTTGCCACAGATGGCGAAAAAAGCTGCAAAATCAGTCGTATCCTTGTGAGTCATATGAGATCCAGGTAGGGTCTTCAAACCCTACCTGCTTTTTGATGGCTTGGGACCACAGCTACCGCTGAACGCTTGCACTACCCCTTCATGTCTCGCCATTACAAAATGGGCTTCTCTGGTAACACAGGTGTCAGGAGGAACATGCTGGCACATGCCATCAGAGGAACAGCTGATGCGAGGATTTCTGTGTTTTGAATTACAGTTTTTGTCAGAAACAGTTTATGAGTTGGAGGCTGACAGGGTTTGGGTCAGAGCTCTTTTAAGTCCCTCCATCGTCTGCCGGTTTGCTATGTCTCCAAGCTACTGCCCTCAGACTGCTATAAAAAAGCTGATTGAAATTCTTTTTTCAAAAGAGATGGGTCAAAAATGATAGAGTTGCTGTTCTAGTGTTTAGCTACCTACGACTGTAACTACAATGAGCTAAAAGCCTGGGCAGAATAAGAATAATATGCAAGGTGTTAGGAATCACAAATGCTCTTCACTAAATAAAATGTGGTGTGGGGGGGAATAAAAGCACCGAGGCAGGATTCCTGCATGTGAAGACACCACCACTCTGTGTCAGCATAGGTGGATTACGTTGATGAGTCAATAGTCTGTCCTAAACAGAAAAATAAAATCTTTCTTGGACTTGTAGGTTTAATCCATGTCTAGGAATCTGTCATTATCCTCTGGATTTCCTCAATTGGGGTTTAAAAGCTTAGAGTTTGGAGGTTATGAAAACTAATCTTTTTTTTTTTTTTTTTTTTTTTTTTTGTTTTGTTTAAGAAGATTACATTTTTCACAGCTTTAGCTGTAAGACCACTTGAACGACGACTACTGCTGGATTTGTAGGGTTAACATGATGTATTCTGACTCGCAGGATCCCAAACATTTAAAGGTAGCTTTAATGATGTTTCCACTTTGACATTGTGCTATTAAAGAAAAATACTGTCTGTCTGTATGGTGATGTACAAACCTTAGCAGTAATGCCACCACTTAGTCTAAAATGAGAAGATTTCATGATTAAACCAAAAATAGACTTAATCTCCATCATATTTTCATAGCTCAATCTTTAAGGGTCATTTAAATTTCTAACGTTGTCAATGCCTTTATTAGATTGTTATGGCTGTTAGGCACTATATGAACCAGAGGGCACTTCTGATGAAGGGGCACCTCAGTAGACTGATGGAGACCTTTTCTGTCTTTGTCTCCTTGGTTCCTTTCGTAATCGCTCTTGGGCTATAGTGTACCACATCGTCTGTGTCTGCGTAGTTAATGTTGAGCCCTTTTACCCCAAAGCTATCTAAATTAATAGCAACTCGCCTGCTTCACCTGAGGGACAAGTTGATTTACTGTTAAATTCAGATGAATTTCAGTGTTTATGTTGAATGGGTTAGTTAAACTTAATGGAAACATTTGAAGCATTTCTTCTGCTCTTCATTTCTTCAGCTTTGAAAAACAAACCTCTACAATGGCGGTTTTAGGGTGCATTCTCCCCAGCCCTGTTTAGTCCGCATTATTCCAACTCTAGTTTGTTTCCCTGAAAGTCCGGTTCATTTGGAGAGCTGTGAATGCATCTCAAAAAGTGAACTCTGGTCCGCCTACAAACCCAGGTCTCGGCTCGGTTGAAGTGAATTCTGGTACAGTTTGAATGTGAACGCCAAGTGGACCAGAGATCACTCCAAAAGCAGGAAGCGGACTACAGCACAGGGCATTCTGGGTAAATACAACCAAAGCAAACACGTGTTAACCACCAGTGGGAGAAATGGCTCGTGGTCAGAGAAATCGTAAAACTGCTAAAATCTGACGCCACTCTATTTTAGTTTACATTTCGTGAAGAAGGAAGTTGGGTTCAATGTCTTCTTCAGAGGTTTTCATGTCGTTTCCTTCAGTGGTTCTTGGTGCAGCGCCCCCCACAGATGAGGAGGAGAACAGGTTGCTCAAAGGTCTCGTTTGACACAATGCAGTGAGAAAGCGAACTGCACCAGCTGAAAATGTAACAAACGTTGCAATTTTGGTCCCCAGTCCAACCGGTGTGAAAGCACCTCAAGCGTATCTGAAGTATTTATTTACTTATGCAAGGTTGAAATTTTCAGTTAGGATTACTTATGTTCCACAGACTGATGTTAATATTATTCCCTAAGATTGCTAAACCCTAATTTTGCCCGTTTCACCACTTTTGCACAATCAAATCCGTTAAGATTTTTAGAATAACCTGCAGAACTTCATCAGATCTGCTAAAACTTTGACTTGGATGAAAGCAGACTGACAAGGGAATGAGCATAAAGGTAAACAAAGTGTCTACACCTGGATGTTCAGAACATTAGTTCTCTGCATGAGACTCTCCTACTGCTCTCCCCACTGTGTGTTACTTCCAGAGCGATGATTGCAGTCCTGTTCTGCATAATGTCAGACACGAGGAAGAAGAAACGATCTGCCTGATCGTAGTTTGGTTGGGTTTGGGTGAGTCAGGGCATGACTCAGCTGTGGTTCCGTTCTGTGGCGCTGAGCTTCTTCATGACTGGGGAACGGCGCTCAGCAGACCCTCACTAAATTGGCTCCATGTTGAATGAAGAGGTGATTATTTTAATGAAAGGAAGGGAGAGGTTCATCAGTTTACTCTGTTGCTTGGAGCTCCGTATGTCTTGGCCCTATTTCCTCGGTTAAAGCTAAATTGAGACCGTATTTTGACTCCAGTGCTGTTTTCTGTGAGCGTGTTGGTCTTTGGGTGTGCTTTGTGACTTTGCCAGTTCTATAAAATGAGTAGTGCGAATGTGCAAGGCTCTGAATTGCTGCCCAATGCAGCTCTGTCAGCCAAGACGTCTTCACTAAACATCACACTGAAAGCTTCACTTTGTACATTATCATTGGAGCGATGGCGGCTGCAGCCCTCATGACAGATGGGGAGTGCATTTGATTCATTTAAGACCCCCCCCCTTCCTCCCTCGATTTTCTTTGCATTAAGTAGCTTTTGGAATCAGTTTGGGCTTTTGTTGAGAACCAGAAGAATTAGTGCATAGGTCCAGAACCATAGCGTGTGGCTGATTTGCTTTTAGTTTTCCAGGTACGCAGCAGTTCCTTTAACAAATAAAATCAGCTTTTCCTGAGCTTATCTTTCCCCCCCCCCCATCTCCTATACCCTGCTGAGTTTTTCTTTGTCTGAAATCCCTCCCTTTTGACTCTCTGACAGCCTGAAAGTAGCTGGATTGTGAGCGAAGAATGCTTCTTTGTTTTGCCCACTTGCTGTCACTGTGGATTTGATTGTCCCAGTAGGCAACATGGCCTCATACACAACCATTCACACACTCTCACACAAGTCACCCCTGCGGATGGACATTCCCTTTGGCAGGACTCCCAGATGGCGCTGCAGGTTCTGTGTGGGCTGCGACAATAAGACTGAATGATTGACTGCGCAGCTAAAAAGGCTGAGCAGCACTGAGGTGCGGCGAGACGGTTAAAAGGCATTAACTGTGCTTTTCATTCCAGCTGATGGTTTAGACTGCTTAGAGAAAGTTTGCAGTTCAAGATTTACATTTTAAAACCGATCATTTTCTCAGTTTTTACTGCTAAAACGTGAAATAATTTTGAAAGGCCAAAAATGAGAGTAGTGCTTTATTTGAATTCAGTGCAGTTTATTTATATTGCGCCAAGTAACAAATGTTGTCTCGAGCCACTTTACATTAAAAAAACCAAAACAAAAAAAAAATTTCAATTCAATACATACGTTCCAATTGATCCTAGTTATTAAACAGTACAGAAAACTAAATTAATTATTCAATGTAGTTTAAAAAGTTTCTATCTAAGGAGACCCTGCAGATTGCATCGAGTTTATTGAGCTTAAATATTTTGCTGTATATGCTCATTGAAGTTTAGCGTGATTGGTTTTGGATGCTTCTCACTGTTTTTTATTTGGTTTTGTTTGTTTGTTTTTTTCCCAACTGCGCTATTCGTCTCATCACCCTGTGGTTGCATATCGTCTAGCATCCCTGCCCCTGACAGGCTGACTACAGAAAATGATCTCGTTTAATAATATTGGGAGGTGTGGTCACTACATCACATAGCTGGCTGGGCTTCACCATATCAGAAAAATAGTTAATTGTTATACTATTTCTGAAAATCAGTATTGATTACTATTAACTTTACGTTTACTTCTATAATATTCTCACCGCTCTTCATGAGCTTTAGCATCTTAACTAGATTAACACAAGGTGTGAAGATTAAGGGCACTTAAGAGTCCATCCACCCAGCTGGGTAGGTAGGTAGATAGGTAGGTAGGTAAGTATGTTCGTTTTGCTATATTGCAAACACTGATATAGCTATGACTGTTCCCAGATTCAATATATTGCACAGGTTTATTGGAAATGGACTTGTCTATGCTAAAGGTCAAGGCTACATCTCAAGTATTGTTTCTGAGCTTCTCAAACAACACTTGAATTTTCTCTCTGATCTATGTTACCCAGTAAAATTTGTTCACTCTTAATAGGCTGAATAGCTAAGAAGCTTGAAGTCACCTGAGATACTAATTAAGGCTAGATGTCACGGTTTTGCAAGGATTATTAATCTCTTTGTGGATGCCAACAAACCCCTTTGCTATATATGTCTTTGTAAAATAAACAGCAGAATATTTGTCCTTACTTTCCATTTGCTTACTCTATTACATACTAAATGCATACAGTTATACATTGGATAGTTTTGCATACATCTTCTATAAATCTGTTATAAAGAGTGCAGTGTCTTCCATCATTTGCTGGGGTGGAACCAGCAGTCAGTGACTTCAAGAAGCTGATAATGAAGGCTGGTTCTGTTCTGGGGGCTGCTGTGGAGCTTCTGGAGATGATTGTGCAAAGGAGGGTTCTTCATAAGGTGAACCTGAGCATCCTCTTCTCGAAACTTTATAGAACAATAGTGTCTTCAGCCAGAGGCTTCTTTAGAGACACTGTAATATAGACTGCTACAGGAGATCCATCTTGCCCACAGCCATCAGCATCTCCAACTCTTTAAAGAAAATTGAAGTTACAGCAACATTCAATTTCTCTTTGGGATTATTGAAGTGTTTTTGAATTGAATCACTGAGCAGGAGAAATAAATTGTTGTTGTAATGAGCTCTGAGGGCTTTTTTTTTTTTTTTTTTTTTTTTTTTGAAAGGATCTTCCTTTGGAGCCATACGTTTAGTGACATTCTGTTGAGCCGGCAAGATAAGTCTCAATATATCAGCGTATGAGCATTTTATGTCAAATCTTCCAAGCAGCGTCTGTTCCATTAGAGGAGAGTGGTGGTTAAAGAGAGTGTCCCATCGTCAGCAAGGTGACAGATTTTTATCTCTTTGACAGCCACTCGTGAAGAGCCTCAACCGCCCCACAGCTGCGTCTGCTCCTGAGTCAGGTTCTTCCAACGATAAATTCATTTGTTCAGCCTCTTAAACGTCTGATTAAACCAGCGGCAGATTCAAATGTTACTGAAAGGAAATCTTCAGATTCTTCATCACAGCCAGTCGAGCAGGAAGTAATCTTATGACTGTTGGAAAAATGACACCTTCCCAAAGGAGATGTGGCGTCGCAGTGGAACAGGGCTCTTTCCATCACAAACATGGCTGCTCAAAAAAAAAAAAATCAAATGAAACCGAATTTGTTGGTTCACTGTGCATTTATGTGTGAACTTGATGTTGGCTCTGAAAGAGGCAGATTACATGTGTGGTTTGCACTTTTGTGCTGATAACGGCATAATGTAGCGTTTAGCTGTGCTCGATTGGTATTGATGTGGAGATGATACAGAATGCTTTACATCATGTTCGCTTTATCGCTGGATTTCACATGGCCGCTTTTTAATGGCTGTAGATATTCTGGCATCAGTATTAATGTTGTAGGGAACATTGTTAAGCTTTGATACATAAACTGTTTTCATGTTGTGTAGCTCTCAATCACAGCCCATAGAATCCCAAAGATTGTGTCTGATTGGGATCGTTTCCTTCAAGCTCAGATTATTGGCAGTTTGGGCTGGAAAGAAATGCATTTACTTGTATACTTTTTTCCCTTTTTCATCTATATGGGCTATGATGTAATTTGCTTTAGGAAAATCAGTTGTCTGTTGTGACTGGGTCATTTTATTGCAGTGCAACTGCAGACGTGCTCGCCCCCCTGGAATTTTTTCATGCAAACCTGAGAGTATTTTACTGGGATTTTATGTGATCGACCACCTCAAAGTAGTGTTTTATTCATGCAGTGGAAAGAAAATTATACTTTTTTTTTTTTTTTTTTTTTAAATAATTAATATTATTATACAAATATACATCTGAAAAGTATTCAGCCTCCTGTACTTTGATGCCCATAAATAAAATTCAGTGGAATCTGCTTCCTTCCAAAGTCACACAATTATAGGTGAATAGAGTCCAAAGTGGTGGTGGCAGCATCATGCTGTCGGGATGCTTTTCTTAAGCAGGGGCGGTGCAGGTCATGGAAAAACGAAAAAAAGGTAATCCTTGAAGAATTCTCATTGGAGGCTGCAAAATGACTTTGGGCTAAGGTGGAGAGTCACTTTTCAACAGGGAACGATGGTAAACATGCAGCCAGAGGTGGAATGAAATGGTTTAGATCAAAGTTTATTTATGTTTTTAGAATGACCCCGTCAAAGTCCCTACCCTACCTCAAATGAGGAATGGTGGAAAGACACAAGAATGTTGATGTTCACTTGTATTCTCCCGCCAGTCTGCGTGAGGGGGAGTTATTTTGCAAACAAGAAAGGGTAAAACCTTCTGTCACAAGTTCTGCACTGCTGGTAGAGACACACCCCACAAGACCTGCAGCAGATTTGTTTATGAAAAGTTTACTTCACAATTGTACTGAACTTTGTTGGTTTATCACATAAAATGCGAAAAAAGACATTAAAGTTTGTCATTGTAATGTAACAAAATGTGAACATGTCCCTGGGGTATGAAAACTTCTGCAAAGCACGATATAATTCACAACCCGATTATTGCAAATCACCATTTAAAACAAGCCCAAGCCAAAAGGTGAAATACATGAAGATTTTTCCTTTTCCCCTCAGGTGTGTGCTCCTGCCGCTCCTGAGCGTGAAGCCGCCTCAGCAGTCCCTCTTCCTGCTCGTCGACTCCATCGACGAAGGCTCCCAGCTTGGTGAGGGGGAGCAGAGGTCCTCGCCGGGGTCTCCCAGGACTATCGCCGAGCTCCTCGCCAGTCACCACGAGTTCCTGCCTCCCTGGCTGCTGCTTATCTGCTCTGCACGTAGGCAGAACAAAGCCATCACCAAACTCTTCACAGGTATATTACCCAGCTCTGCCTATTGGTTACAATCAGCCGTTCACATAAACAAGGCCGCTAACAGGAGGTTTAAAACAACAGTTTGATATATCGGCTATCATTTGCCCTCGATGGCACAGCTGTGCCTGCAGCGTGATTTGTTTGGTGTTTATATCTTAAGTTGTGCACAGCTTTCCACCAACTCTCCATGTCTGGAAGCATCAGGATCACCACTGTGGACCTCTTAGTGTTGCTCAGTGTGCTCTAATGAGACTGTGCCATACCGGCTGCTATTATCTCCTTGTCAGTCCAGCAGCAGTTTACTCTGCGGAGATGAGCTGGCATAACATTAATCAAGAAGCTCTGTGTGGGAGGATGTTTTCCTCTGCAGCCTCACATTGCTGTGGGTTCCTCCTCTACCTTCCCCAAACTGCTAAGTGTCATCTCACCTGTGTATCCTATAAATTATATGCTTTTTACCTCCATTTATAGTACAGTTTCCTTTAAAATAGTCCTGATGTAAATGTTCATATTTTTCTCTTTATTTTGGCCATAACTGTTTTTACGGACACTAAACATGAGATATTCATATCCAGTTATTCTCAGTTATGATGAGCTGGATTGGATCAGACAGAGTTCAATACTGAAAGCAGCTGTATTGTTTCTCTTTCCTTCTGGTCACTTCCTTCTTGCTGTGGTGTGATAGATGTTGTTGCTGTGCAGTGACAGTTTAAAAAAGGCTGCGTATCAGTAACCTGTATGATCCAGGTGTGATCATACTTTATCAGTCAGGGGTTCAATGTTGCAGCTGCACATTGTGTCTCAAATGACTTGGGTTTTTGTTCAATTCAGTAGAGCAGATGGGATGGCAATCATTTTTTATGGCTAGTTTTGATTTTCGTGACCCGCGTGCTACCCTGGCAGGCAAAACATCGCTTTGCCGTGGTGAAATAGACAACCACACATCAAAAATAAAAACCGCCAATACCTTCTGTTAAATGGCTTCAGAGCTCATGTTGACAAGTAGCAAGTTAGCTTTACCTTTAGCATTCATGTAATTTCAACAAACCGGGACCGCCTTAATTCCCAGTCACTTGACGCCGATATTATTCTTATCCACATAAAAGAGTAGCAACAACATTGCATAACTACACAGATGAATCCAATGCCCCAAAGTCCACGCCATCTTACCTCTGATGAAATGTTCGCCACAAGGACGAGTGTACTTCTGGGGCTTCCCTGGTGAAAGACGCACGTTTAATGGAACAAATCCACAAGCTTTGTTTTTCTGGATTCTTTTTTTCAGATGGAATTCTGCAGAAGCATAAACCTGGCTTTTCTGCACCCAGTAGCATAGCAACTATCCGGCCGGTTGACTAAGGTACCCTCGAAGACCTATGGAGAATGGCTAGCTAGTAATGCCAGTGGTCAATTTCACAGTTGCTGTGATGTCACATGGAAACTATCTGTTCATACAGTGTGTTTTTTCTTTCTCATTCTTGGTGTATTTCAACTGTTTAGTGGATGACGAAGAACATTTGTAGCATGGATGATTGGTTTGAAGATGAGATGTACTTTATTGATCCCAGAATTGGGAAATTGTCTGGGCATCATGCATCTAATTAAATAAACCGTGAAGGCAGCTGCCTGCTTTAATAACAGCAAAGGCTGCACATTATTAGGTAAATATTTAGTTCAAATGAGAATATTGAGATGATGATATGTGTCGTGATGAACCCACTTTGTTCTAATCGTATTTAGTTTTACACCATCACGTTGTCCTCACTACTTTTAGCTTTATCATTTTGGTCACTAATATCTTTATCAGGCATGGGCTTTAAGGCCATTGAAAGTCCATTCAGTGGCCCAAATACAATATAGACATGCAGAGGGTGAATGTGTGGCAGTTAAAATATCATAACCTACTAAATATTGCAGAAAAGCGTTTGGTTTTTTTTTTGTTGTTTGTTTGTTTGTTATGCCGCTCCAGTAGCAGCAGGCCCACCCCTTCCCCCTCTCATCAAAGTTTTTACTCTGGCATCGGCGTTGGTTTATTTTCAAATCTCTGTTGAAACGCTGTTTTCCAAAACTTTGAGCTTCATGGCAACACAGTCGGGGGATGAAATTGACTTTTTTTTCCAACAATAATTTGCATTAAAACATGTTTTCAGCTTCGTTCCACGCATATGCTAGCTTGCTGGGGTTCAGATAATAGATTTGTATCTAAAATTGGATTTTGATTGGGAATAAAGCAGACGGAGGAGCTGGCAGGGGTATATATAGTCCTAAATGATTTTAAGAAGTGTTTATCTCCACCTCAGAGCTACATAGCGCTTTCTATGTCTGGCAGCTTGATTTTGTTTTTTTTGTTTTTTTTTTTATCCTCTTATATGTGGAGCCAATGAGCTTCTCTTATTTTTGTGTGACGTTGCTAAAAGGGAGCTTCGTCTCAAAACTATCTGATAAATTGTCGTTATCTCAAATTTCTTTAGAGATCGGTTTAAACTCTGTTTTCCTTCCGCTTTGATGCCAAGCTTTTGTCAGGCTTTTATTGTAATTGCCCAGCAAATGCTTTTAAAAGTAATAGAGTCCTTTTAGAAGGAGGGAAGTGGGGGGGGGCGAATACGCACATCAAATGTCGGGGCCACAATTTAGAAACTTTTAACTTTTTGAGCTTTTCTGGTGGTTTGAGCAGCCTCTGGTTTTTCAGATTCAGTCTTCAGATTTCATGTCTTGCCTCTTTTCCCCTCAAACATACCGAGATTTTACTCAAGTCTTCATTTTGTTCCTTGTTTGCTTGTTTGTCCACTACTAGACCGGATGAAGACTTCAGCGCATCAACTTGAGGGCAAGTGTCCACTAAAAATACCCTTCTAAGTGTTTACAGTTAGGAGACGATGGAGACCTGCCAGAAAAAACGGTCATGCTCTCTGCAAAGCCAACTCTTATTTTTTTTTTTTTTTTTTTTTTTGCACAAATAGCTTATTTTGTCTCTGGCGGAGCGTTCTGTGGGTTTCCCAATATTCCAAGCTTATTTTGATAAAAACATTCTCTATCGAAGGGTTGGGTTAGTGATTCTGAGGCAGAAGTAACATATAATCCTGGGCACTTCATACTTTCTTTGGATAGGTGCGTAGAGGTGAGCAGAAGGGATGACTTCCTCCTCAAAGAGCAGCTCTCTGAATTCCTCAGCTCTTGCTGAACTGTTATTCCTTGTGTCTGTCCGCGAGTGGAATGTGCTTTGGGAAGTTTTCAACGCCTCTGAGACCAAGCAGGAAGACGGAGGCAAACTGGCTTCTGCAGCAGAATGCCTCACTCGCATCCGCTCGGCTAATGCCTCAGAAACAAAGAGCGGTCTGTCTGTGAGGAGCAGAACAAGAATTTAGCACGGTGTCCCTCTGGCTGACTAATATTATATGACCACTCCAGTTTAATTAGGCCTGAAGCTTCCTCTGGTATCATTTAATGGGAATGAAGTGATATTCCTGGGATGTAAGTCCTTCTGAAGTCTCAGGATGGGGAAAGCTTTCTTTTCTTGTTCCTACCCCCGTCTGTAGGCTGGGCTACTGTAAGGGCATGATAGAGGTAGCAGAGTGGAAACACTTAGGCAGCGATTTTGTTTTGGAGCTGAAGAGAATCTGTGCCAATTTAACAAGGCCTCTGGCAGGGAGAGAGCAAGGGAAGGGAGGAGGTCGGTGGGGGGTTTAGTGTTTAAATAGAAAAAGCTTCTCCTACCATATTTTTTTAACAGCTCAAACTTTCGTCTGTCCTAATTATTTTCTTCTCGGCAAAGATGGCGATGATTCCTAAAACCGAGAACTGGCTCTCAAACTCGAGGTTTATTTTATGATCCGACAAACATTTCGCTTTACCTTTCAGAATAATCGCATTGCTTATGGTCTCATCGAAATAATTACCACCTAATTTTAATCACAGGCTCCTCTGTGTTTGATCCACCCTAGTGTGTGTGATGTTTTTATCGTGCAGAGACATCACTGAACTGTAATAGCTACCATCTGCCCAATTCATGCCTGTCAAAGTCAGTATTTCTCAAGTAGAATCTGCAGATACACTCATAAAGGAAGAAGGGAGTACTGCATGGAAAATAAGAAAGTGATCTAACCGTCATGATTGGGATGGCACACTGCAACTTTTACCTGGGTAGTTTGGTTTCTTAATGCTCATTGAAAGCAGGTAGTTGTAACGAGAACTGCCCTGCATTCAAGGCACACTCTCCAACAATAACAGCTCCATCAAGCTGTCAAGTGCCAGTAATGCTGTCCAACGCATCGACAATGTGTCTTCCATGACTGTCAGATGCTCTGGCAACAGCCTGAAAGACTGTAGCTCAACTCGTGATGCTCTCTGGTGCTCATTTGACCTGCCAGCTCCTTGCAAATCAAAAGATACACTCCTGAGTACAGTAGCGTAGATGCCATATGGCTTCAAGTTGAGTTACACACTGTATAATGCACGAGGTATCCGTTAATAACACATCACTCAACTATGCACTCTGGTTCAGGTCTAGACGTGCCAGTTTCTTGCAAATTAAATCATTTTTGCTTAAGTTTTCAGTCTGCATGTACCCTAAATTGGCAGTCTAACTGTTTTTTGTTTTTTTCCAGGTAGTATATATCTTGTTTAATGGGGTTAAACCCTTCTGAAACATTGTGGAAAATGGCATGAAAAGCGAAACACTTGCTTTTGTGTTTCCATTCCTTAACAGATGAATGAAAACCACTCCAACCGTGATGCATGTTTTTCAAGATCCATGCTAAAACATGAAAGCATGGAGCCAGGGGTAGTGTATTCTGTTTTTGTTTAGCAAGGATTCAGGACTGGTTGGCAGGCAGGTTATTGAACCAGAATCAAAATAAAATAATTAAAAGAAAAAAACAAGATGGGCGACTATTAGTCTCTCTGGTTCTATGATTAGATATGGAGCCGATCAGGACTGAACAACAGCTGCTGAAACAGAAGGAGCAAGTTAGGGATGATGACGTACACAAAAATGTAAATTTTATAACCCAAATGTGTTAAAAAAAAAAAAAAAATGTTGGTTTCCAACGAGCAAAAAAATAAATAAATAAACCAACAAATTAAATCTAGTTTATTGAAAAAACATGCATCTGCTTTTGTGCCTTAAATTGTAGTTTCAGCTCTATTCCGCTTGCCACTGAAAAATCAGCATTTAACTTGAAGTTTATTCCATGGCTCCTTTTGAAGAGTTGGAGAATTTCTGCCACCTAACCGAACCCTAACCAAACCACTTTTGTTTTGATGCGGAGGGTGCAGGTTGCTGTATATGTGATCATTTGTGTTCACCATAAAACTTCTTGGTGCTGAACTCACAAGCTCAGTTTTTGCATTCCTCGAAGTGGGGTAATAAATTAATGTTAAGATAATCAAGTTTTGGCATTTGTTAATCGAGTCAAAATTGTTCCTGTCCTCATCCTGATGCATCAAAGAATGCATCTCGTCTTCACACCCATAGCTGGTAACACTGTCTGACGCATTTACCAGAAATCCTCCGTGTTCGGTGACCTAAATCAGAGTAGTGGTTGACTGTCAGATGCTCTGGTAGAAGATTCTGGAACACAACCATTTCCACGTTTAGGCTAAATGAGATTAGAGAGGCACTTCTCAGAAGATTTCCCAGGTTTCCCAGATGCTCATCAGTGATACTAAAATCAATCGCTTAAAATTTAATTCAGTGGCTAATCTTTTTTCAAAAATTAATTGTAACTTTTAAGAATTTGTACTTAGAGGGGAATTATGTTTACCTGATGAATTAATTAAATGAATACATCTCAACTTTCCAGCTGTTCATTTTAATATCAAGCCGTTTTGTGGATATCAGAGCAATAAAAATGTAAATCAAACAGAAGACTCACATCCTAAATCTCTGAGCACAAGAAGGTATTTTATCATCTCCTCCCCCGATCTAGACAAAACAAAGACTGCGTATATTCAGAATGAGCTGCTGCTTCAATGTCCAGTGTGATTCATCCACTGACAGACAGAGGCAAGTAACAATGATCAGTGTAGTCCAAAGGAAAATGAAACAAAACGTTGTCCAAACTGAGCTTTAGGACTTGGAGAGGAAAGCCTGCAGGAACATGAGACGTTCATGCATTGATCAGATGCTGTGTCGGTACTTAAATATGTTCTGCTGAGGCTGTGAAATTTAATAGCTCCAACTTCACAAACTTCCTCTTCAGAGTTGCAGGAACTTCAGATCGATATGCATTATCATTAAAAACGTCAGCATTTTAACTATCAGATTGTTCTTCCAGTCGTTGAAAGGGACTTCATTTGAACTCCATTAAGAAGAGGTTAACCACCTAAAAACCATCAAGATAAAGTCCTCACTTGGTGATGAATCACAGCTTTGATTAAGATGGTTTTATTTCAGTTTCAGTCTGAGGAAAGTTTGCCCATCACAGATTTGCTCTGATAAGAATTTATGCTGAGAACTTTTGATATCTGGGTGTTACTCATTTCCTTCTGCTTTAATGCTTTTTTTTTTCTGTTTTGTCTTTGTACGTTTTTTTTTTTTAACTTTATTGTAGCTTTTTATTTAACTTGACTATAACTGTAATGGAGAAAAGAGAAAGGTGGGGGAAAAGGTTTAAAGGGAAAGAAGGTGAGTAGAGGAGAGAAAGAATGATAGAGAGAATACAAGTCAACACCCTAGAAGTCTGCTTCCAGACCTGCAGAAAGAGAGAAAAAAAAAAACAGAACCAAGAAACCATAGCAACAAGCATATGTATATATAACAATGACTACAACATCTCTGAAAAGTACATGGTGCTAATTAATACAAGATGTATTTAGTGACAACCACAGCCCAATTTAGTGTGTATCTGAAAATACCTGAATCCAAACTCTGATTTTATTTTTTATTAAACATAAGTATTCAGCGAGTCTGCTTGCTCACATTATAGTTTATAGATGTGTCATTACAAGATTTGCATTCCTTTTATTAAGAAAAAAGAAGAAAGAAACTTTCAGGATTTTGCGAGTCTGCTTGGGGAAAAGTAAGCCCACCCTAGCAAGGACCTGAACCACATCTCCCACCTCTGCTCTGCCCACCATGAATGGAGCTTTATGTATCCAGCTCACCACAGAGACAGGAGTGATTTACCACCAACGATCACAAATAAAAAGAGCAGTCCTGTTTTTAGGAGTGTGGCCTCCTCCACCTCTCCCTGTAGCCCTGCGGGTGAATCCGACACGAGCGCAAGCGGTCCCTCCGCAAGAAGGTCAACACAACTCTCTACTCGATGTGTTTTGTTTTCCTCAGCTTTTTTTAATACTTTTCTTTTTGGTCAATTGTGAGCGCTCGCAGGAGGGACCATGAGATCTTCTGGCTGCCTGACAACACAAACACCGCCGTAAAGCAGCGAGGACGGTTTATTTCTTCTGGGCTAAGGAATGCTCCCTGAAGAGAGACAAAGAGGGCTCAGCTTGATGACTCCTCAATAAATGACATTCTGTGGCATCGTTTTGGACAGCAGCATGTAAAGTGGTTTAAATGCAGCAGACTAATTTTAAACATTTATAAGAGGTTTAGATGCCAACAATAATTTTCTTTCTGAGGTAGGACAAAAAGCCCAAAAGACTTTCAAACTGATTCCAAAATGTTTTGGCTGTTCTTAAAGCTTCACCAGACAGTCTCCAGCTCAGAACTAAGCCAAAGAGCACATTTGACAAACCCCTCCTTCCACTAAATTACCACAAAGCCCTTATTGTCCTCTTTAGTCACCACTTCAGGGTAACAGGACCAAGGACGCCACCTTTAATTCGCTTTCCCTCCCTTTCTTTAAGCCAGCTAACAAGCTGAATTATGTCCATATTCTTGTACGAGTTGTCGTCTGCGAGGCTGCACGCTGAGCATCACTTTGGATGACTTGAAGACCATAATCCCTGCTGAATACTGTAATTTCCCACCATGCAGTCTGACAGCCGGGCTAATTACAGGTGTACCGTGTCTGCATGTGTAACACCTCAGATCCCTCCCTGCAGCAACTCAACGTGGGGCATGGTGAACAAAGTGGCTGGCCTCCTCCTCTTCTTTAGGTGATGCCCTTCGGAATGTGGCAAGCCTGTGCTACTTCTGTGAACTCAGGATTTTTCATTTCAAGACTGTGGTGCAGACTTGCTAGTTTTTCATACAGATGAAGGCTGTTATTAAGTTTTAATTCGACCTTCACAGGAATAAGAATTCCTGGGCCGTTTCTCGGCTGGCTTGGCCGCGGGGGGGAAACATCCTAAAGATTTGTCATACCACACAGCCTGCGTGCCGAGAATGACTCTGCAACTACCTGATTCCACAGCAAACATTTCCAGCTTCTCCGAACCCTCGATCTGCAGCCCGGGCATGAGAAGTCTTTCCAGAACGCTTGCAGACCTTCCTGGTGCAGCGCTTAGATGGCTGATAATGACTTGATGGCAAACAACAGAGTGGATGAGCTAGAGGGAGATGTTTTCCGTGCAGGTGGATGGGAACCTAAATTGGCAGAGCCAAATGGGGTCACTTGGAGGTCAGCCAGTGTACTGATGAACAAAAACAAGAGCGCAGATTGAGGAAATAAGATCCTTTGTGGGGTAGGGAACTCTGCAAGATATTGTGAAGAACAAAAGGAGGGGAAAAAACTCAATATCAGACTTAGTAGGTTAAGTTTTTACAGGAGGTCTTGATGCTCAATTCTGATTTTCTTTTCGCGTGGTCGTCGCTGCTCCTCATTTAACCCGACCGCAGTGAGACTTGTGTGTGAACGGTTTCCTTCCCCAAAGCAACCCGTGTGCAGAGAAGAACATTTGATGTCACACAGCAGCACACTGCTTACGAAAGTAATAACGGATGGAGCCATTTGTTCAGTAATGGAGCCGACGTTATTGTCACAAGATCATAACACGAAGGAAGCTAATAAAAAGAAAGCGCAACTAATAGCACTGACTGCAGTTTCTGTAGAGAAATCTGTTTGAATATGTTGTCACAGCCGGGAGCGGTGTGATTGTGATGCGATGCACTTCAGTGATACAGACGTCTTTCATAAGTTCATAATCCTGATTTTCAGCCATCGTTTGACCTGGTTCACCTCGTCTGGCGCCTTCTGGTGCAGAATTATGACGCATGTCTCACATGAATGACATAAAAGCTGGATAAAATGCGACATGACCGTTCAGACTGCAGACGCTTTGGAAACAGTCGGATATGTATCTGAATTAGTACCGCACATGGAAGTGGCACTGATCTATTTATTTATTTATTCATTCATTTATTTACTATTTTTTTTTGGGGGGTGAAAGATTGGAATCATTGGAATGGGCCATTCAGGCTGCGGTGAAAAAGTCGGATATGAGGAAAAAAAGCAGATTTTGGTCGTATTTGCCTGCAGTGTGGCCGTAGCCTTAAAAAAGGCATTTAAATTGAAGAATATAAAATTTAAGACTAATAAAGTTTTTGTTCTTCTACACATGGTCTTCTGGTTATATGCTTTACAGCAGCGTTTGTCCCCCTTGTCGCTGCTCCGCGGGAGTTTTTTCTGCCGTCTGCAGCTGTGTGTGAAGCTCTGATGTATCGTGACGACTCGGTCTGTATCCATCAAGGAACAAGGAGAGCGAAGGCACCCACATGTAACCAGGTGCGCTGCCTTTGACTCGGCCTCTTGTCATCAGCTTAATGGGATTCTATCAATCAAAACAGCAAGAAAAACTGATTAGAAAATAAAGCCGATCTAACCGACTAACATGGTATTCTTTAGACAGGTGTGTCGTCGTCTTTTTTCATCACAATATAGCCTTATAAGTAAGCCATGCTGCACAGATGGATGTAATCCTGTTAACCTCCCACCACCACCATCACACCCATCACCATATCAGCTTTGTTCAGTTGCCCTGCAACAGGTTTGACTGGAAACTCGCTCAGTTCCCACAAAAACAGCTAAAAGGCGTGTTTGGGCAGGAACGCTCTCATATGCTTTCTCTTCTCTTCACGCTAATTAATTGCCAGAGTGTAATCGTTTGCTTGTTGTTAGTTATTACAGTAAATAATTAAATTAGATACGGATCTAAAAAGATTTGTTGCAGCTTCTTAGTTCAAGTTAATATATTTAAGGAGCCGTTTTCATGCTGTTTATGTGATCAGACTCTGAAACCTTAAATAGCAGCTCACTTTCTGCCGTTTGCAGACTGTTGGAACCCACTCTCAGCCACATACTTGTGTTTAGGAGGTTGGTGCTCTGGTGTTTGTTGGAGTAGGGGGGGAATCTGCAGCTGTCGAACAGACGTTTGTTGAGCACAGGTTTACTGGAGAGCCTGAGGAGAGGGCAACGAGGCTTAGGTTTCTGTTTTCTTTGTGGATCCAGTGACTAAAGAGGGTGTCTTGGAAAAGAACACGTTGAATCAGAGAAGCTGTCACTCTGAAATCCTGGGTGATGAGCACGTACTGCTAGGTTCTCGGCGCACATGCACGCCGTCTCATTTATCATCTGAAAACATTAATCTAGAAAGCAAACAGGCTATCTTTTGTGTGGGGCTCTGTCTCATGTGGCTGGTATCCAGTCCTGTAATGAGCAGCAGCTGGCTCGGAGGCCTGCGCTCGGGGAGCTACCCTGATCTATGTGTCATTTGTTTGGTTTACCAGTCAGTTCTGTTCAGAGAATCCTTCTGTCAGACAAAACCCAGAAGAAGTTCAGAACATTTTTAGAATTCACACTTTGTATTTCCTGATGTTATGGTGCCAAATGTAAGCCAAAAAGGCAGAAAATGGCATCTGGAAGGCATCTGATTGTTTGCAGCCAGAGAGACTTGTTGCATTCTTGAGTCTCACGCAACCAAACAAGTGACGAGTTTCAGAACTTTTCCTCTTGCTTGTTTAGAGTTTTATTAAGCTAAAATAGTGCAGTGACTTCACAAGTCTGTTCACCAGAAAAGCAAATCTGAAGCAATCTTTTGGTAAAGGAAAAGTAAAGGGACGTTATCTCATTAATTGAAGCAGAATAAGATAGTGGACCCCCGACTATAGAAGGTTCAGTATTCACAGATTTGTGTGGAATGTTGACTTTAAATCATTCGTGAAAAAGTCACCTATTTGCAGATTTTTTTTCGTGCTGCATATCTAAACTATTCTAAAGAAAATGCACCTTGGGTAAGCTGAAATACCAAACCACAATGCTGCTTGACACGCTGGCATTTGTAAATCAGCCAATCCAGGAGTGCCATTCATTTTCCTTGGCACCGATTGGCTGTACCCCCAAGAGCAGAGATGAGGGAGACAGTGGATGTTGGCTTCTGGAGTGGTGCCAAGACTGTTTCCACTGTGTATTAATTCATATTAAGGTATATTTGGTGTTTGAGCTGTTAAAGAAGGCAGTTATACGTGTTTTTAGGGGAGAGCCACGTATTTGCGCATTCTATTTGTGGGCGACTGTAGTAACTGACCCCCGCGACTACTCGGGGTCCATGGTATAGTCTTATTCCAATTCATATCAGCTGAACAATAATACAAGGTTTTTGTTTTTTTGTTTTTTTTTCCCTGAACAGAAAATGAGAGCAAATTTGGAGCCACTTGCAACATTTGCAGTTCAGGTATTTCTTACTGTTGCAGAACTGGAGCTCCATTCAATACCACAAGTTTGGAAATTAGAAAGTTAAATACTTGGCTAAATTCAAGTTCACTTGGAGGTCTTATTTTTATTCCTCCATGACATAGAAACAGCACGTACTTTCTGTTCTATAGAGCAACTCTGGTGTCAAACATGCAGAAATTAGAATATCAACAACTGACTTATTTTTCTTTTAAATGTTCTGTCAATTTTGATGATTATGGTTTACAGCTAAAGAAACTGAAAACTAGAATATTTAACTATACAAAAAAATATTTAACAGGGAACTCGGAGCCTTCTGAAAAGTGTGTTCATTTATTGTACAGTTTCTGCTCTCAATACTTGGTTGGGGCTCCTTTTGCAGTAATTGCCGCATTAGTAGAGTGTAGCTTGAAGGTGATCGGCCTGTGGCGCTGTTAAGAAAGCCCAGGTATTTTGTCTGCATTGTTGGCAGTTAAAGCTCTAACTCCAGCTGAAGTCCACATCCAGTTCATTTCCCCAACCTGTAGAATGGGGTTTGCTCTTTTCATTGTGTGGCTGAGGCACGCAAAATTCAGCTTTCAAAAGAAATTTAGAAAAGTCTTCAGCAATGTTGTTTAAAGACGAAGCCTTCAGTTGAAAATGAAGAAGAAATGCACATGTTTGACCAAATTACTGTTTCTTATAAGCTTGGTTCGTGTAGGAAAAGTATGCTTTGTTTGGTTCAACTGTCTGAAAGTTTGCTCTTTTGATGAATGCATTCATTTTATTGTGTAGTAGTTCACATAAGTTCATTGCATCCCAGTTCAGGACAGAAACAAGTTGAGTCATCTGATTTTGATCTTTTGCACTTTGTTCCAGCTTTATGTGTTTGTGGAAGTTTTTGATTGCTAAGCTGCTTCACAAGATTTTGATTTTCTAAACTTGAGAAAATGAATTTGAAACACAGCTCCTGCAGCTGATGTCCAGCGAAGTGGAAATTATTGAATATCTTTCAACACTCAGAGTAACTAGAGGAAAATGTCTGTTTTGGCTTCTTCTACCTCAAATTTTCTTATTTGTTACTCAAAAAAGCTGCTTTTTGTTCTAATCCAGGCAACCACTGCATTTCCATCTCCTCTTGACTTTTCTGTTCTCTGTGAATCTCATAACTGTTGCCAGTGACCATCGGTGGTGAAATTGTAGACCACATACCAAATAACTGAACCGTTTTTCTTCTGTTTCCTAGAGAATGTAACCAAGGCAGTGCAGCATCTCAGAGTTTTAGGTCTTTTGGCTCCCTGAAGGCTTTTTTTTTGTCATCCGTTTTTCCCTTTCAATGGCCTCGTCGTTATTCTGAGCGACTTTGCTGTCCCAGCTGGAGAAAACGCAGAATGAGTTGCTCAGGAAGAAGTATGAGGCTCTCATACCCATCCATGACAAGCAACTAAGTTCTGTCTGTAAGCATAACATTCAAATCTACATTTGTGGTCCTGGGTTAACTGAGGTTCTTGTTACTCTGCATTAGCCTGAAAAGTGAAGGAAAAATGTGCATTTGCTGGTTTCAACTTAAAAGTTGAATGAAAGGATTATGATGAATAAAAGGAAGCACTGAAAAATCCTCTAACCTCATGGGTTTAGTTTTGATCTTTTATTTCTGAAGGTTGAACCAGTGACTACAAGGATGCACATTAGGAGCATGTGAGTCTTTCGATGATTATCTGTCTGTATAAATAAATCTTTACGTAATACATGAGTCAGTTTTCCATTTCAGTTCTTGAAAATCTGTCAAACTGAGTAAGAAGCCACGATTTTAAAGTAGAGGTTTGAAAGTTAAACAGTTTTCACTCTCAGAGAATTGCTTCGGGGTGTTTTGCTACACTGAGATACTTTGCATGCTTCCCATGAATCCGGCTCCAGGACTGCAGTGGGAGCTGGAGCAGGAGGTCATAGAGTCAGAGAAGAAGAGTGTGGAACGTGGCCCCCATGAAAACACAAGACTGAAAGTAGGTGTGGGTTCTAAAGCACCTGTAGTGTCCTATCACAGTTATACAGTGTACTGCAGGGAAGAGACAACTTTCAGTGTAAGAACTCAGAGCATTTGCAATCTGTCTGTTCCTTGTGTTGTAACAAACTAAAAGCCTGAAAGTTTGGTTTTTACTCTCAGCTCATGTCTGGTTGCAGCTTCAGAAACCCAACTCGTCTGCTTTTGTTATTGTTCCTTGGTACAGATGAGTGAACATAAATGCAGCGATTGTTTGCCTCGTATTTACTGACAACATGGTGAAGTAGCTTTATAGCTCGTTTGTTTGGGACTCCAGCTCCGTAAATCTCTCTGAGCTGGTCTGTATCAGCAGAGAAGGTTGGTAGGAAAACCTGCTCATCGCTGACGATTTATACACAACAGAAGGCAGTAAAAATATGGCGGAACATTGGCGAGATCAGGCCCACTAGGATAAAATCCAAAATCTTAGCGAGTTCTTTTCACTGTTTTGGATTCAACAACTCAATGAAATATTTTATGATGGGTCACTGATGCATGCAGCAGCTGAAGTGTGGTTACGTAGTTTGCATAGAAGGTTTTATAGGCGCTGACTAAAATCAGACTCGAATTGATGAAATCAGACTTGGAACTTGATAAATTATGGCAAACAGAGTTTGTTGTTTGAAATAGGTGGGGTCTTTTTTTTTTTTTTTTTTTTTTTTTTTTAATTAATTTGAGTCAAATAATATTAACCTGCATAGTTTCCAACCGGTTTACACCAAGTATCCAGAATCTCCAAATCAAACACATTACCCAACTAATTGGAGACGAGAACAAAAAGGTACTGTGATGTCACAGAGCACCAGTCAGGCAGAAGTCATTGTATTGCTTACAACATTTACAAAGTTGTCAAAAAAGAAATGAATTACTGCATGTAAAATGTGTGGGTCAAATATTATGAGCAGTGAAAAACGTCTAACTTCCTTCAACATTTATAGTTGCACAAGGAATAAGTCAGACCGAGGGATTAATACCCGCCTAATGTGTTCTTGCTAGTTACTTAGATCATGTAGGCTGGAGTGTTCGTTAACATGTCTGTTTGAAAGTAGTGAAACATGTCATACCCAGTCTTTTGTAATCCAATAAAGATTTTTCTTAAAAAAAAAAAAAAAAAAAAAAAAAAGTTACATATTATTAAAGCTGTCATACATGCCTGTGTTTCTCAGTGAAGTAGGGTAGGAATTCCAGATCTATGGAAGCATCTTTTTGTTTTCTAAATGTTTTTTTTTTTTTTTTATTGTTCAGGCAAAACATGCAGCTACATACATACGTACAGAGTCCCTTTAAAGTAAGGAAGAAGTCCTACAGTGAACCTCTGTATTTGCAGGAATTGGGGACCACAACCACCTGTAAATAGCCAGTAAGAGACCTCTCTGAAAATCTTATAACTGCCTATTTTAATAGTTCAAACACCAAATATACTTTGATATGTATGAATACACATGGTGGAAACCTTATTGGCACTACCACAGAAGCTAATTTCAAGAGTTTAATCCTCACTCTTAGGCATACAGCCAATCAGCGCCAAGGAAAACAAATGGTGCTCCTTGATTGGCTGCTTTGCAAACGCCAGCCAGTAGCATGTCCAGTTGTATTGCACATAGATATTTCTCTTTATTGCCTCCTAAGCTACTTTTTATTCTGAATATTTTCTACGAAAAGATCTGAAATTTTTTCTCAAATAATTTAGTCACATTCCACAGGTATAAATATTTATAAGCATGAGTTTTTGCGAAGGTTTCAAAGACAAAGTGAAACTGTTATTGTGAGTTGCTGCTGGGGGAAGTGTGCTTATCTTAAACAAACCCAGGAGCAGGTGATAAAGACAACCTTGTCCTCCTTCTGTTTACCAGGATCTGTTTACTAAACTGCCAGTTACTGTTTGGGAGCTGCTGTTGAACACATCAGAGTTATCAGGCTTGCAGCTGTGTCGTTGCCATTCAGCCCAGTGGGGTAAAATCTCACTTTTTTTCTGCCAGTAAGATGAACACAGAACTACATCAACCATTCTGCTCTAGGTCATGTTATAGTTTTATGAGAGGATCAAATATTTTAGTTCTTATTTGCTATCAGTACTTTTAAACTTAGGTTTTAAAATTTGCTTTTTCATTATTCTGCTAAGGAAATTTAATCTAAATGCTTAATTGTAAATTGAGTAAAACGTTTGAGTATATAGAGATTTTCTGATAACCATATGTCTTTAAGGATTGACTGTGTTAACTACACCAGAAGAGCATCTGGAAGCATGTTTCCTGTCCCAGTAGGCCGCAAAGACCATGGGAACTGTAAATAAAGGAATATAGGAGTGCTGCAGGCTGGACAGACTATAGATGGTTTCAACATGAACAAGAGTTCACTTTATGTCCATTAGCCAAGGCCATTATAAGGCAATTTTCTCATGTCTTACAGGGGAATTCCATTAAAATCATTCATTAGGACCCATTGTGATAATTAACTTTTACAGTTGGATTTTAAAGATCCATGTAGGAGTGAGGCTTCAGTGAAATATTTACAGACTCTTGGTGTTAAGACTTATGCTTCCAATTTATTTTCTCAAGGTGTTTCAGCAATGACCATTACATAGGGCTGCAGCTAACTATTACTTAAGTGATTCAGTGATTCTATCGATTTTATTCTGACGATTTATCGCATAAAAAAAACTGTCACATTCTGCAGATTTTTCATTTAACCATTTAAGCCTTTTTTGTACATTAAAAATACACTAAAAGATACAAATAAACAAACCAGTTCCTTTTTTTTATTTTTTTTTTATTTATTTTTTTTTTTTTTATTATTATTTAGGAAAAACAATTTATTGCCTAAAATGCAATAACATAGCATTCCTTTAGTGAACGCTCGCTTGATCATTTGTAGCAAAGGATGCATCTGCGGCAAAAAATACTTCTAACATCAACATGTGAAAAGCTCAGCTCTTTTTGCTGGACTGTTGAGTATTTTTTTATTTTTTGGGATCGACTGATTAATAATTGGATAGTAAAAGGGGCTTAATAAGGGTTTTTTTGTTTGGTTTTTTAAGAGTTTGAACTTGGGGAAAGCTAAAACTATTCCACTTGAGTTTTGGGTAGAAAATATTCACAAATAGAGAGAGAGCTATAGATAGAGAGATAGATATAGATAGATAATGAAAAATTTCTATGTATTTTTGTACTTATTGGAATAAGTACTTAATTGTTCTGACTGTGTTGTCCTTTCAGCAAATGACCCTTTTTTGAGTCTGTATTCACCAGTGAACAATTAATCGATTACTAAATTAGATAACCATTATTTCAATAATTGTTTAATCCTTTCAGCCCTACCATTAAGGATATATTTAAATACAATATTTAGCCCATATTCATTTAGTAGTTTGACATTGACTGATCAGAGCTCAAATTATCTCTGCAGTAGAAACTGAAAGTTTCAACGGTTGCCAAGGTTTAGTTTTCATCTATATTTTTTGAACGGATTGCAAACACCTGCTGATTCTGTTTCTGCCTCAAGTAGCCAGAGGGGTTTCATTCTCAGTTCCTATAAAAGACTGGTCTTTAACAACACGGCTGCACTGGAAGTCAAAGGTTTGCTTCACATTATTGCCTACAGGTCATGACCAACATGTTGATACTGGATATGAATTCAAGATCAGTTACAACTAGTGTGGGGAAAGTGACTAACCATTAACTATGCATTCTTCAAACAGGAATTGCCATTTGTACCTTCATGCCAATTGTTTTAGATTTTTTTTTTATTTTTTTTATTTATTTTTTTTTATTTATTTATTTAATTTTTTAATTCATCAGCCCACCTAACTAATGTTTTGTTTTTTTTTTTTGTTTTCAGGATTCCGCAAAATCAGCCTTGACGATCTGCGGAAGGCCTACATCGTCAAGGATGTGCAGCAGTACATCCTTCACCGCCTGGACCAGGAGGAGGCCCTGAGGCAGCATCTAACCAAGGAGACCGCCGAGATGCTCAACCAGCTTCACATCAAAAGCAGCGGCTGTTTCCTCTACCTGGAACGCGTTCTGGATGGCGTGGTGGAGAACTTCATCATGCTTCGTGAGATCCGTGACATCCCAGGCACTCTCAATGGGCTCTACCTGTGGCTCTGCCAGAGGCTATTTGTCAGAAAACAATTTGCCAAAGTTCAGCCCATTCTTAACGTAATCTTGGCAACTTGCAGGCCACTTACAGTCAAAGAGCTGTACCATGCGGTCTGGACCAAAAACATGACACTGACCATGGAGGAGTTTCAGAAAAAGATGGACATTCTCTCCAAGTTGTTGGTTGATGGCCTTGGGAGTACTAAAATCCTTTTCCACTACAGTTTTGCAGAATGGTTGCTTGATGTAAAGCACTGCACCCAGAAGTACCTGTGCAACGCTGCAGAGGGACATCGGATGTTGGCCATGAGCTACACCTGCAGAGCAAAGCAGCTGAAGCCTCTGGAAGTGCAGGAATTTGCTCTGCATTTGGTCAACTCCAACCTGCAGATCGAGCCTTGTAATCTTGCTCTTTGGATGGTCTGGAATGGAACTCCCACGAAAGACTCTCTGAGCACCTCCATCCCAAGAGAGCAGGAGGTTCTGCAGCTTCTGGTCAAAGCTGGTGCTCATGTCAACAATGAAGATGATCATGCTTCATGCATTGTACAGCAAGCCCTAGAGCGAGAGGACTCGATAAGAACATTACTTGACAACGGCGCTTCTGTGAACCAGTGTGACTCTAATGGTAGAACTCTACTGGCCAATGCTGCGTACAGTGGAAACCTGGATGTGGTTAATTTGCTCATATCTAGAGGGTCGAACATGGAGTTGGAAGACAACCATGGACAAACAGCGCTTACTCTAGCTGCGAGGCAGGGTCATACCAAAGTGGTCAACTGCCTTATTGGTTGTGAAGCCGATATAAACCACACGGATCATGATGGGTGGACAGCGCTCCGCTCTGCAGCTTGGGGAGGACACTCCGAGGTCGTGTCTGCTCTTCTTTATGCTGGAGCCAAAGTGGACTGTGCCGATGCAGACGGTAGAACCGCACTGAGGGCGGCGGCTTGGGGAGGCCATGAAGATATCGTGTTAAATCTTCTTCAGCACGGAGCTGAAGTCAACAAAGCAGACAATGAAGGAAGAACAGCTCTCATTGCTGCAGCATACATGGGGCACAGAGAGATTGTGGAGCACCTGCTGGACCACGGAGCTGAAGTTAATCATGAAGATGTGGATGGGAGGACCGCCCTTTCTGTGGCTGCTCTCTGTATTCCTGCTAGTAAAGGTCATGCGTCTGTTGTGAGCCTTCTGATTGACAGGGGAGCAGAGGTTGACCACTGTGACAAAGACTGTATGACTCCTCTGCTCGTGGCTGGCTATGAAGGACATGTGGATGTAGTTGATTTGCTCTTGGAAGGTGGAGCTGACGTGGATCACACAGACAAGAACGGGCGCACCCCTCTCCTGGCAGCTGCGTCGATGGGCCATGCATCTGTGGTCAACACGCTACTTTTCTGGGGAGCCGCTGTGGATAGCATCGACAGCGAGGGGAGGACGGTGCTGAGCATCGCCTCGGCTCAGGGAAACGTGGAGGTGGTCCGAACTCTGCTGGACAGAGGTCTGGATGAGAACCACAGGGACGATGCAGGCTGGACCCCGCTACACATGGCTTCGTTTGAGGGCCACCGCCAAGTGTGCGACGCTCTTATTGAACAAGGTGCTCGCTGCTCAGAGGTGGATAATGATGGTAGAATACCACTGATATTGGCTGCACAAGAGGGACATTATGACTGTGTGCAAATTCTCCTGGAGAACAAGTCAAACATTGATCAGAGGGGGTACGATGGCAGGAATGCTCTCAGGGTAGCTGCGCTCGAGGGCCACAGGGACATTGTTGAACTGCTGCTGAGCCATGGCGCTGATATAGATTGTAAAGATGCAGATGGTCGGCCAACGCTCTACATAATGGCACTTGAAAATCAGCTGGCCATGACAGAGTATTTCCTTGAAAATGGTGCAAACGTTGAAGCTTGCGACATGGAGGGCAGGACGGCCCTCCACGTATCCTGCTGGCAGGGACATGTTGAGATGGTGAGGCTGCTCATCAACTACCACGCTGACGTGAACGCCTGCGACAACGAGAAGCGATCTGCCCTCCAGTCTGCAGCATGGCAGGGCCACACCAAAGTGGTTCAGTTTTTGATAGAGAATGGAGCGCATGTGGATCATACATGCAACCAGGGAGCAACAGCACTGGGTATCGCTGCCCAGGAGGGACACATCGACGTGGTGCAGATACTGTTGGAAAACAGCGCAGACCCTAACCATGCCGATCAGTTTGGCCGTACAGCAATGAGAGTGGCAGCAAAAGGTGGCCACTCAATGATCATTAAAATCCTGGAAAAATATGGAGCTACAACATTAAATGGCTGCAACCCTTCCCCGGTGCATACCATGGAGGAGAAAACACCTTTGGCAGTGACCGGCAAAATGCATTCCCTCACCATTAAATCAAGCAGTTCTGGCAGCACAGGGGCAGGAGATGTGCAGTCTTCTGGACGCGGTCTTCCCGAGGGACCTGTCCACGCTTTCAGCTCACCGTCAGAGTCTCCCGATTCCACTGTGGACCGACAAAAATCCTCCCTGTCAAACAATTCACTCAAGAGTTCTAAAAACTCCTCTTTAAGAACCACGTCGTCCACGGCTACGGCTCAAACCGTACCCATCGACAGTTTTCATGGCATGACGTTTACAGAGCAGATTCAGCAGCACTCGCTGCCTCGGAGTCGAAGCAGACAGTCAATCGTGTCCCCTTGCTCTACAACAAAATCTGTCAATCAGCAGCCATCGTCTCCATCCAACGAATTTGAGTGGTCCCAGCTGAAGTCAGGTCTGAAGTCTGTGAAGGGAACTAAAACAGGGAACAGCACTCAAAATAGCAAAGCAGTTTTAGGAGACAAGAAGAAAACAAAGAACAGTGGATCCAGCCAAGGCCAGGTTCTGGAGTACGAAATGACCCAGTTTGACAAGAGAATGGCTTTCAACCAATCAGTTGCTAATATAGCAGTGAAGGATCCTCACTGTAAGATCATGATCGGTGGTTCCGTGCAGCAGGAGAGAGGGCAGTGCCAAGACCCATTCTTCATCCAGCCTCAGAGCTGCGCCGAGAAGAAAAGGAACGGGATCATGACCAACCCCAAATATCACCTACAGGGCAATCAGGTCTTCTTGGGTCGAGTGTCAGTTCCACGGACTGTGCAGAACAGGGGCCACCAGGACGTTTTAGAGAGCTACCCCATTGGGGAAACGGAGCTGAGCCTTAAACAAGCCCTGAAGCTGCAGATTGAAGGATCTGACCCTGGGTTTAACTACAAAAAGGAGACTCCTTTATAGCTGGTAAGAGACTAACATTTGCACAACTGCTACTGCATTTCTCAAAACAATTGATACAAACTGTAAAACGTAGTTGATAACCTGTAAAAGCGTGTCACTTGCTTAAAATTGATAGTTCATTCCTTAAAAGCAAGTATTCATCTCCCTGACTCCATGTTTATGAACCAGATATTGAAATGGCTTTGTCATGTTTTCATTATGACAGGTCACTGTGTTTTCTAATGCAAACAAGTCAGATCTTTGTGACACTGCCTGAAAATGCTTAATACAGCCTTGCACACTACTTTTCCAGCCGTTTGAAATCTACAGTTACAGTAAGTGAGGTACGAGTGCAAGACTCTGAATACAGATGTTTTCCATTTTTACTGCATGTGCTCTTTGCTTTTACACAATGCTGTGAACGAGTTAGAACTAATTTAGAACAAACATACGAAACACCCTTTGGGTAAAGCAGTGCTCAGCTGTCATTCATATCGTCAGTGAAAAATTGTTCAATCTGGGAGACATTTTCAGGAAAGAATCCATAAAACTGACGGATTTTAACAACCCGTTCAACATTTTTTTGTAACGGCTCAAGCAATAAAATGAGGACTTTCAGTTTTATAGAGAATGATTATTCAGCATTTCTGGGTATAGTTAATTTTGACTAACATGACAAAAGCAAATGATGATGTTATAGAACAGTATGGAAGCAACTGATGCAGGTCAGGAAGGATTTGCAGTTTGTTGGAAGGGAAGAAAAACTGCTGCTATGATGCACAAAAAACTAAATGATGTGGAGGTTGAACCAACAGAGAAATGCACCAAAGCAATTGAGGGAAAACTGTAAGACAAACCAGCCCACAGCATCACAGTTCATCCACCCTACTTTTCTTGGGCATAAGGTTCTTTTACACACATTCATTGTTTCACCTGGAGTGTCTGCCAAAAAGTTCACTAATAGGCTGATTCTTTAAATCTGTCCTAGGTTTGAGATTCTTTCTTTACTGTTGGTGGAGGGTTAAAGTTAATGGCTTCCAGCCCCCTAAAAAAGGTTAGGCATTTTCTAAGTTAACATTTTTACAGCACAAAGCCAACTGTAATATTTAGTCATGAATTAGAAATTACTAGAAGCTCTAATCAACCTAAAAAGGTAAAGTATTTGTTTTTAAATGCTTCAGTTAAAGTTATTCATAGGTGTAGCAGTAAATGTTCCATCAGTGCTTTTGTCGAGAGTAACTGTTGTCAGGTTTGAGGCCATATTTCTCTCCATTTTTTACACTAAGAGATTGTGTTGCTGCAATAAAAGATGAATTTGTTTCAAGGATTTTTACACCTCTGTCTTTGGTAGTGCCAACAAGTTCATCTTTTTTTTACCTCCCAAGCAAAAAAAACTAACTGTATTCCTTCCTTTTTACTGTTTTTAGATGTTCTGAACACCATCCATCATGCTGACATTGGAGAGAATGTGCCAAAGCAACAGTTTCCGTCTGCATAACAAAACTACATTTAATCCCCCCCCCACCCCTCTATGGGACGCCATAAAAACGATTCTCTGCCTGCAGTGTATGTGAACTGATACTTAGATGTGCCTACATCTGTTACAGCCTTGTTTTCATTCAAAATATCATTTTAATTTAATGTTATGCTATTTAATAAACAGTGTATGCACTTTTAAAAGAATAAACTGACAGACATACATGTTGTTTCCCCTCGCTTTGTATCCCATCCATGTTTTAAGAGCTGTTTGAGAAGAAACATGCCAGTTCGTTCATGAATATTTTGTCACGCTGACAGCAGTGTACCAGTGGGTGCATTGTTCCAAACAGGAGGACACAACAGTAACTGATGTCATGGTTGTCATTCATTGCCTTTCTAGAGACCCCAAATAATCTGTGTTACCTTTCATCAGAGTCCTAAAACCTTTGTTGCGTGTAACATGTTAAAAGCAGTTTACTGGGATATAAAGCGTATTTATTTTTTAGGAAAACAAGCCACTTTTGTTGCATTTTTATTTGTGTTGCATTCTACCATGGTGCTGTGTTCAGAAGATGCCTGCAGACATTTTGGGACTTTTTTTTTTTTTTTTTTTTTTTTGGCTTTTAAAGGAGGGAGGTTCATTTATAATGTAAAACAAATTTGATTTTGTCCCTATGGGATTTTTCTGTTTTTATATTGTGTGTGTGGTGTTTTTATGTGCAAGAGTATTTAAGTAACCGTTGTGTATCGTCAGCAAGGTTTTGGTGCTAAACGCAGCAGATTTGTTTTTTTGTTTTTTATTTTATTTTATTTAGCATTTCTCAGCAGCTCAGCAAACAGAACTCCGGCTTTGTTTCTGTCTCATTTTCATTGTATTCTGCTGGACTTTTCAGGGGCGTGATACAAAGATGGTTCAGCCGGTAAGACGGCCCTTAGCTGTTAGTGGTATTGTTTGAAATGCAGAGTTAAAAAGCCAAAGTTGAAACAGCATACATTGTCCCGCCTCCTCGGAGGAGGAGTTTGTTCAACCATGACTGAGAGAACTGAAACATCTGGTTCTTATGAACCAAGTGGAGCTGCTTTAGCGTTTACAGGCTATGTCACATCTTTCCAGGCTTCTCAAAACGTTAACAGTGAGCTATATTTTGCCAAGAGCTGGGATTTTGGGGGAAGTAGAAAACTTATCGCATGCACAAACACCTATAAACCCCCAGTGAAACCTCTGTGTGCCATGAAGGGTGAATGGAAGGATTTTAGGCAGGAAATCATGATGTATAGTCTTATTAAACCGTTCTCTTGTTGGTCTCGAACCTGTTTTGTCTGTCGACTTTGATTTGACTCAGTGATTGGATTGTAAATAGCTTATCGTGTACATTTAACTTTCATTAAAATAATTTCTGTATTATATGAAGCTGAATTTTCTGATGTATATTAAAGTGCTTAATAAACATATTTGCTTTACTGCTGGAAAAATGAGTCCTGCCCATTTTCTCAATTTCATCTTGATATAAAGGCAAACAGACCTCTGGAATGCAATGTAGTGTGATTAAGCTACTTTAAAATGTATTAAGGCTCATCAACTAATCAGTCCCATAACCTAAAAATCAGGCTGAAGGGTGAATGCTTTTAATATTTAGAGTGATCTCTATTCAGGGTTCCTATATAGTCTGGAATATGATTTGACAGTTTTCCAGGTCTGGATAAATGTTTAGGAATCCTGTCTGTTACAAATAAACATGCAGATTTTTGTAAAGCTGTTAAGATTCAGATTTTTTATTTATTTATTTATTTATTTATTTATTATTTTATTTTATTTTATTTTATTATTTTTTTTAGGACCACAGCTGAAATCAAAACTTCAATTTATGATCTTAAGAAAAATCAAAGGGAAATGGTTAGCATTATTATTTAATAACTCCACAGTATTTTGTGTTGTACTTTTGCCCTTACTGTGCAGTGTTATTCTTAATTCTTTTATATATTTTTGTCTTTTTGTGTGACTACATACTGTGATTACCTGTCACTTTGCTGCTGTTGCACCGGAATTTCCCCATTGTGGAAAATTAAAGGTTTTTTTTTCTATTCTGTTAGTTTACAAACAATAATTCTACTCTACATGTACTTTTATTAAAAAAAAAAAAAAAAAAAAAAAAAAAAAAAAAAGGGATAATTTTTAACTAGATTTGAACTTTCAAAATTCTAATTAAACAGATTAAAGTCTTAGGCTTATATGGAGTAGTTCATTCTCTCAGAAGTTAAGAAAATTTGCTTTTCTGGCGTGAATTTGAGGTTGAATGCTTTAATCTGAAAAATAACGGAAGATGGATTGAACATATCAGAACCATCTGGACCTATGAGTTTTCTGTACCATAACTGCCATTAAAGAAAGAACTGTTTACCTTACTTTGATCAAAGTAAGATCAAAGATCAAGGTTTTACTCCCAGAACTGACTAGATTTCAGCCATTGCTCTGACCGGAAGCTCAACTAGTCTGGATGCTGTTGGTTCTGACCCTGGTTGACCTAGAGTCTGGGCAAAAAAAAAAAAAAAAAAAAAAAAAAAGATAAACTTTGCTCAATATAAAAATTAAAATATTTCTCTCAACCAGATCTATTAGGTGATCAGTGCTGTCTGACCCAGCCAGACGAGTCTTCATAATGGATTCTGAACTGTTTTCATTATACTATTTTTTTTTTTTTTTTTTTTTTAAATATATAATCAGCCCACTGGAGAAAAATCAACCAAATAAGAGTTATTTCTGGCTAGACCTAAAAATCAAGCAATAGCATTTTGAAATAACCTAGAGAAAAGCAGGTGAAAAACAAATCTACAACAATAAAGTTTAAAATGTCTGAGATTAGGGATGTCCTCTAAATTCCTGGCAGAAACCTGACTTGTCTGCAACACAAAAGTTTTTGTTACAGCTTCAAAAATCCATTAATATCTCAGTTTCTTGCTTTAAATGTAAACATCTTTTTATTTCTTCAGTGTGGAGAGCCTTTCTCCGTTGTGTTGAGGCTGTGAAACCGCAGCATGTGCTGTTAATACTTAACTTCGCTGTTGGTCATTTGATATGCAGGGGCCAAACCAGGACACTGCAGGCATCCAAACACATGGATCAAACTGAAATGGAACAACAGGCGAGCGTGCCAAAGTGCTATCGCTGCCCCCTATTTTATCCCAGAGTTCATTCAGTTCGCTGCTGCCGAAAGCAAACTGTGAAAGAGCTTGAGCAAAGACAAACCTTCATGAATTGTTTAGTTCAAGCGACGCATTACCCAAATAAAACTTTCAGAAGCATTTAACCTCACGAACATCGGTTTATCCCCTTGACCTCTAATTGAAGTTCAGTGGGCTGAATTTCCACCAACATTTCATCAAAGAAGCATCGCAGAGAGGTTTCAGTGGCATTTAGTCTTGTCAGCCATCACCGCAGCATTTCCCTGCATGTTTCCAGGGATGTTAATGAGCAAACCATCTGGAGCTGACGTCATCCAGTTCTCACTGTCCGAGCTTGGAGGGGCTCCTTGCAGACCAACTGCCAATGTCCACATCTGGTTCTTCTCCACCCATGCCCTTGTTTTGGATACAGAGCTAACAAGCTCCCACGCAAAATGCATAACTTGGCGACAGTTTTGAGGTCAACTTGTTCCAGAGACATTTTTTTTGTTTGTTTTGTTTTGTTTTGTTTAGACCCACTGGCTTTGCTCTGCATGCCGGGTTTCATCCTTTAGCACTTTTGCATCATTTGCAGACTTTTGGCCCTATCAGCTCAGGGTAATTATGAAATCAAAAATATTGTCATGTCCTTGAGAGGAACATTTTCTCAGCCTGAAGTGACACAAACACTGAAACATTATTTCCATTCTTAAAGCCCCATCGCTCTAAATAGTTGGAGCAAAAGCTGTTCAGAAAAAAACTTGACTTCATGGGAGAGTTGCATTATTTTGACCTTTTCAACAAGTCTGTCTGTCTGAGACTTGTTTGATTCTCCTTCTCCAAAAGCTAAACAGTAAGCTTTGCCCAACTATGAAACCCGTTGAATGCTTGTGAAATGGTTTAGAAGTAAATTTCATTTTACTGATTTTTGAATGTTAAATGTTCTGGGAACAAAAAAAGTGTAAGATCATGAATGCCCAACTTTTATATCTTCCAGGAGTATTTTGCTGAGCAGGTAACTGAGTAGACTCCTGTCATCCAGAGCTCCTGATCAAACCATATTTGTCAAATTAGACTGTCTGTAGCTTCTAATGATATGATGTTCTTCATTTAGATAACAGTCCGGAGGAAGATGGCTGCTACCTATGACCTTACTCGGTAGTTTTTCATCAGCATATACATTTGTTGTTTTGTTTTTCTATTGCTTAGGATAGATTACCCTAAACTAAAACGTCAGAAGACCAAAATATAGTTTAAACTCTATAGGCATCTGGCATGAGTGAGCTAAAAGCAGTTCGATTTATAAAGCAGCTTTGGACACAAACTTATACAATTAAAAAGTCCATTCAACAAAAAGTAATTTTCTAATAACAAGGATGCAGTGGACCTCTGCCTATTCATGTTACAGTATTTAAGGATTTAAGGATACCCTCAAAAGCAGAGATAAGGAAGACTATAGATGTTAGCTTCTGCAGTAGTCATAATATGGCTTAATATGGCTGTGCGTATTATTGCAAATTAAGGTGTGGTTTTTTGGGGGGCAAGGTCTCAAGTATTGGTTGAATAAAGCTATTTGCAGATGGTTTTGGTTCCTAACCTCTGCAAATACCAGGGGGTACACTGTACAGGTGTAAATGTTGAAGTCCAATCAAGAGTGCTGGAGCCAGTCGTAGCGCTTCATATGTGTCACAAAGCCAGGATGAAAAGACATCAGCAATAAACTTGGGGAGCAACTGTTGTTGCCCATCAGTTTGTGAAAACAGTTATAAACACAGTTTTCAAACTACATGAAGTGCACCATTCTACAAAGAGAAAGATTATTCACAAGGGAAAAACTTTTAAGAGAGTTACCAATCTTCCCAAGACAGGATGTCCCAGCAAATTCATCTCAAAGTCTCACTGTTTGATGCTCAGAGAAATCAGGAAGAAAATTTTTAAAGAATTCCATTGGAGACCCTTCTTGTCAAGTCTCACTCTAGCTGGTTAATGTCTGGTTCAGTTCTAGCCAAGTTGGATGTTTCTCCATTGGCAGTGTGTTCCTTACTATGTGGGTGTGAATATGGGCAGGAATGTGGGCTGGCTGTGAGGGCACAGAAACTGAGGTCGACGCTCAAATGATGTAACTTTGTGCGTGTTCCCTTGGGTGACCAGTTTCTCCGAACTCTCATGGTATATTTGTTCGTTGCAGGTTTCCCCATCCAGTTGATGCTGCATGCACTCTTGCACAAGTTCCAACTTTGTACATCCAGTGATGTAAATCCACGGGCCAATCAATGAATGCAGTCTGCTGCCAATTGAATCGTTTATGCACAATACCTGGCTTGTACCACCCCTGAGGTGGTTCCAAAAATGGGGAGAAACTGTACAAAATCTGCAAATTGAAGACGAATCTGGCTGGGGTTGTCTGGGGAGGAACCAGTAAAACCCACACCCGTGGAAAAGTGGCCTCGGTTTAACATGCAAATTGAGAAGACCTCAGTTTGCATGTTAAATGCTAAAAGTTCAAGAGAGGGCAATTAGAGAAATACTGAACAGTTATGGATTGACTGGAAAGGTTCCCAAGAGAAAGTTTAGTCTCTTTACAGAAGAATATGCTGGTCTGACTTGGATTTGCAAAGTTGCATGACTTATGGAACAATATCCTTCAGACAGCTGAAGCCAAAGTAGAGATTGTTGGCAGTAATGCACAGCAACATGTTTGCATAAAAGCACAACATATCATCACAGCATGGTAAATGGCCTGTACTTATATAGCACTTTATCCTCTGGGCTTAATCAGGTCTAGAGGATCCCAAAGTGCATTCCACTACATTTAGTCATTCACCCATTCACACACACATTCACACACTGATGGTGGCAAGCTACTGGATACTAGCCACAGCTGCCCTGGGGCAGTCTGACAGAGGGGAGCCTGCCATGCACCGGCGCCACTGGGCCCTCTGACCACCACTAACAGGCAAGGTGGGTGAAGTGTCTTGCCCAAGGACACAGCAACGTAGACAGATGGAGTGGGACAACAAACCAGCAACCCACCGATTACGGGATGAACTCCTCCCACCGTCACCACCATTGCCCAAGCATGATGGCGGGGAGATGATGACTAGAGCTTGTTCTGTTGCCGCAGGGCCTGGGCACCTTGCAGTCATCAAATAGACTTTCTTTTAGCCTCAGCCGTGCTGGTTCTACTACTCCATGAAGCTCCGGGATTTTTAGTTATATCTGACATTTGACTGAAAAGGCCACCAGTGTGCATCCAGGTCTTAAAACTCCACAAGCTATCATGAAGCCATTTGTATTGATCTAAAGCATTATCTTCCGCCTTCAGATACATTATGATAACTTTGTGCTGTTGGCTGCTATAAATCTTAGTTACATCTGGTATAAAGTTTTTGAAGTCTTGCACTGCCAGTGAGCTCTGATCACAAAGTTAGTGTCTGATGCTTGTGAAACAGCTTGACTGCTAAAATTTACTTGGCCACCCTTCAGGGTGTTGCTCTGCTCTGGATTTCTGTCGCCACTGTGGGACACGGCCGGCCATTTACAAGCCATTTAGAGGCTGTGCATATTAAACATGGTGAAAAACAACATAAAGCTCTCAGATCTAAGAAAACTGCATATAAACTGTATGAATGCTCACTGAAACTTTTATCTGTTGCAGTGCAGCTCTAATACAGTTGAATTAAAATTCTGGAAAAGAGCCTATGGCTTTGAAAGCAGCCTCCTCTCGACAACAATGCAGCACCTCACTGCCAACAAAGCTGGAAAATGAGAGATTACTGACATACTTTACTCCTCTTTGTAGCCTGTTTACATAATCCCTGTGGTCCCTCATCAAGAAGCAAGGATGAAAAGCTTTCATCAGCTCACATTTAGAAAGCCTCTTTTCTTTATGAAACTCAACTCAGCAGTGCAGTATGTATGCTGGTGGGCGATTTTTACTATACACTGACCAGGATTTGTAACACAACTGAAAACAAAGACTTTTAAAAAAAGAGTTTACAAAACTGTGAGGCTGCTGTCTTTAAAGGGTTAGAGATACGTCATACTACACATCATTAATCACTACGCTTCAAGCCAAGGACAATAAATGTGCTCATGCTCAACACAATAAAAGGATTGTTGCTCCACAAGCTGAAAAACTCTGGTATGAAACTTGTGCAGCTGCCTGTAAACCAGAAGGCTCTGCACTCTGCTTCTATCTCTCCTTCTGGATTATTGGGAAGTGAGAAAACCATCATTTCTAGAGCGTGAAGGAAATCCAGACTCAAAAGCATTAAGATCTGTTACCAAGCATCAGAAGACCAAAGATTCTACACATAACATGGGAAGCAAATTTGTTAAGTTGCTTTATATTCATATTAAGGTAAAACCAATCTGCTTTCAGGTTTTAAGCAAGTAAGTTTTTTTGTTTGTTTTAGAGAAAGAGGCAACAGCAACTGAACAAGAGTTCAGAACTAGAGAGGTTCATGTGAAACTTAAAAATTGTACAAAAATGCATCATGTGCACTAAAGCCGAGCAGTTCAATAAGAGAGTTTCAAAAACTGTAGCAGTAACAGCCAGCTGGTATATAAAAAATCTAAAGTAGTATTTACTCAACTGCATAAAGCTACAGAGTCCATTCCCATTCCTCAGTCCTGTGGAGAGAATAGTGATGTTATTGCAGGATGCTTCTTGGGTAGCTTTTAGGGACATCTCCAATAGGATCAATAGAAGTTGGGACCTAGGAGTCAAGCTAATGTTTTATCAATGGTCCCAAAGCAGATTTGTACCATGGTGAAGCCAAAAATCTCTCAGCGGCGCATGCAAACTTTATTTTACACCCTTCACTCTGCCATCACTTTTGCATTGCAAAACTAACATTCGCATGAGCCACAAATACTTTGGTTTCTTATACCTTACAGCTTACATTACAGTAGTAGAAATGGTGTGCCACCTGTGTTTTCAGTACCACTGATGGGTATCTCAACTTTGTGAGAACCTCCAAACTGGGACGGCATGGTAGATAAAGTACAACTACTGTGCTGACGACAGGCATAAAACTAACCTACATTCTCTTTACTCTTCTTTTTCTTTAAATCACCAAGATGTCCCCACCTCTCTCTGAGAGATTTAGCATCTCTGCCCCTTAAATGTAGATCACATGTGAGTGTGAAGAGCAGTGAAACTCCATCCAAAACTGGTGAAATATAATATATGTGTGATTTTAATGCATTCATGATACATTAACCTACCATAAATTGCATGCAAGTGGTCCTTTGTGATTAGGGTTTTGCGTATATTGATACTGCAATGACAACTGCCTTCAAACTGTATCTGAGCATCTCATTTCTGTACATTTTCCTTTTTAAAAGTTTTCTCACCATGTTAAGCCTTGTTTAGCTCATTTTTAAAATTGTTTTTCACTTCCTTTTAGCTCCTATAAATGGAAAGTGCTCTGACTGACTGACAAAGGATTACTAAAAAAGAACACCAAGGAACTGATTCACTAGGAATAGGAATCGAGAAATAGTTGTTTAAAAAAATATGTTGGCCCTACTTGTCACAGTACAGCATACATTTATTGGCAGCGTTACGCTCGCCTAAGATGAGAGAATCATTGACACCATGGTATCTTCTGCCAGAGTTTTTCTGCTGATAAACATCATGTGTGCAGCACAAACAGAATGATGAGAAGCAGATTTTCCTGAAACGCGATGTGAGAATTGAGCTCCACCTGGGTGTTTTATTAGAACTGAGCTACTAAATCGCCTTATTATGCCCTACTATTATTGCTGGGAGGTAAGGAAATTTCGGTAAGGAAATTTCACTGCTGCCAATGGTCCCACACTTCACTACATGGCTCCAGGTCTCTTTGGCTTCTTATCCTTCGTGTTCTTCTGTAATCAAGCCTTTAAATCTTTCTCTTAGCTTGTGTCAGTAAATTACAAACTTTGCTTCTCTCATTTGTTCCTTTTCTTTCTATTTTCCTCATCTGCATCTTCCTCTTCATGCTGGATGTTTGTCTTTTTTTGTTTACCATGCCCATCTCTTCTGTGTCTCTCTCTCGTTTTCCACTGTGCTGGTTTTTCTCCTGCCTTTTGCTCTCTCTCTCATTTCTTCGCTCTGTCAGCTGCCAGCAGCTCTCTCCACGGCTGCAGCAGAGTTCACCTCAGGACAAAGCCCCGCTCTGCTCCTTCTGCTGCTGCTGCTGTTGTTGTTACACACACATCGTTTGTCCAATGGGTCTAAAGCATGGGTGTAACGGGGCCCGGGGACAGACGGAGAACAAAGATATCCTTTGAGTTTTGCTGCCACACAGCATGGGGAGAAATGTTAAAATTGCATGCCACATGGAAGCAGAAAACTGTGTTTTACACAATAAAGACCTCTCGGCTTTAGTTTTGTCATATGCTTTCTTGATCTTTCCACCATCTGTATCTGCATGTGTTTTGTCACGAGTGCTGATCCGACTTTTGCAGGCAGATGTCGTTGAACATTCTCAAGGTATTTCTGGTTCTTGTTCAGATTATTCACAGCAACATATATTAAGTTAAAATGTAAATAATTCCAAATAATCTGGGGCTGGAAATCTTACAAATCTTCATAATTCACTGGGGAAATTTCTGATGTTTCAAAGCAGGTTAGTAAATGTGAGATGTACATTTCTGACACGAGACCCATTATTAAATAAATATATGCAACCGTGTGTAAAGTGATGCCTGCAAAGACCTATTAATGTACACAGAATGATATTGGTTTTTTGATTTAAAAAAAGACCTCTCAGGAACATGTTGAATGAGAAAAAGATGGAGCGAGCACAGGAAAAATGGGCAAGATTTGAGAAAAAAAGGTCACAGTTCCTGTCATTCATCAAAAATACTGTCTCTGTCCTTTATACAGTTACAACAACAATTGTTATTGCGTAAAACTTGGTTTTAAAGGAAGAAACAAAACAAAACTGATAGACAAGAACAGAACAGAGTAGGGGTATAACAATACAGCTCACAGCATGAGCCACAACATTCATTTCACAAGAACAAGACAGAATGAGATTTTAACATTACTTTAAGAAAACTACAAAGATCAAATTTAGGCTGCAAAAAGGAATTTATTCCATAATTTTATAGATTTTGCCACAAACTTAAACTGATGTCTTTCTTTTTCTGATTTCATGAATCTCTTCGGGCTGTAGGACAGTGCTTCAACTATACGTGGTCTGCTGTACAATATTTACCATTTACCAGCTGCTGTTGTTAGCATGTGCTGTGACTGTGATGTAGCTCAACGTACCCCTAGACTTCCAGCTGTCAGCCGTTTCAGCAATGCTTTCTGCCTCCTTTGGTGTCTGAACAACTTGCAGTGCTTACATATTGTTTGGGTCTTGTTTGTCACTCTGTTGCCATTTAACATTCCTACAAGAAAACCAAAATGCTGCCAAACAAATGATTTAAGGGTAGTTGGAGCATCTTATACTCCAACTTCATCAGGCGAAGCCATGATCACCGCAACTAGCTAGTGCTCTCCAGACAGCAGGCACCTCAATGAGAAATGTTGTGATGTTTTAATATCACAAGATCGCATACGACGAGACCTTGCTACACCCTTACAACAGAGTTAATGCCTTTACAGTCAACAGCCAGACCACTGACTCAACCAAGTGTTGTTTTTGACAAAGCATGTTGTTTTTAAGGTAGGATGGGTTTTTTTTTTTTGTTTTAATGTGTAATTTGACAGACTGATGCTCTAGTCAAATAAACCAACTCTCCACAGACTTTACCTCTGCATAGATTTATCCACAATAATTAGCTAGCTTAGGAAGTCATTTTTTCTAACTGTCTGAACCAAATAACCGCTGCTGTCAGTATTCTTCTGTCCACCATATGTGAAGCATTAGCTTTACATAAGTTTTTGTGACTAAACATTTTACTGTAGATGGACTCAAAGTATAACCCTTGAACTTTTTCACATTTGTCACATGAAAACCTCACTCAAGACAAAGTACCCAATTGTTATGTGGAATTAAAATACATTTTCAGCCATCTTTAAGCCCACACAAAATCCAGGCAAGAAGTCAAAGAGAGATTTAAAAAAACGAAACAGAAAAGAAACAAAGTCACTTGATCCATATATATATATTCATCTCAAATCAACACATTCATAAGTTAAAGTTCTGAATTATTTAAAACAGAATGTATGAAAAGGATTTATTTTGAAATATTTGTTTTCCAACATTTGCTCTTGAAATAGTCTTTTATCTGTTATTTTGTCCATTATTAACTTTATCTTTTCTACTCAAATTTCCAACTTTGCTTGACCAAGGAAAAATTTCAATCCTTTTTACTTATTTCTTTTACCATAGGGCTAGCTAGAGGGCTGGCTAGCTTGATATTTCAATAGCTAGCTAGCTAGATGTAGACAAATAATGCCCTCAATCAGTTATGTCAAGTACCAACAACAATGGTGAGCAAACCCAGTTTGTGCATTTTTGTATATTTTGTGTAAATTTGCTGAGTAAAATGTCTGTTAAACAGGGCTGCAGGTGAAAACCAAAAATTATCCTATGCCTTCTGATTCTGAATATTCATATGCACATATTCCGTTAAACAAGTCAGATTCCTTGGTAATAGTGGTAAAAATGTTGTCAGTGAGTCATTAAAAGCCTAAATTAAACGGTCATGTGATCAAGCCAGAAGAGCAGCATACAATTTTAGAAACTTCAAGATGAAAGAAGGTCTGCAGTGTTTCCAAGTGTCTCCATTTTGGGATTTCTAAAAAGGGATGGTTATGCAAATGCTCAGCATCTGCTGTATGATTTTGGGTAATGAAACAAAAACATGTTTGTTGCTCTGGAGATGAATTTGTATGACGCTAAGCTGCTGCACAGCTGCTACAGTAATAGGAAGTGTCTGCAGGGCTCTTGCTCTGGGACTTAAACCTAATGCCATTCACAGCAGAGGCCAAGCTTTTGTGTGTGACACAAGACCTTGAAAGTAACTTCTATTCAGCACAATCAGTGCATGACATTTGAAATAAGGACTGCTCTAAATTTGAAAGGCACAAAGAGGAACCGCCCTGCACACACAGTTTTTACACAGTTTCTTCACCCCCGCTGGCTCGTCGTTACAGACTCTGACGGTTTGTTTGCTGTTCTTCTGTCTGTCTGTTACACCCAGGATACACATACTGAGCATGCAAGAGTCTGACCTCATTTGGAAAAAAGGCATAAAGGGCATAAAACTTTTAAATAATTGACTACCATGAATCATTTTCTTTTCACAATTCTGTGCTACTTTGTGTTAGTCTGACATAAAATAGATTGAAATCCTGCTTCAACAAACCCACTGCCATCTGGACAAAGCAGGCAGCACTGTGAGGATCACGTTCTTTGACTTCTCTAGTGCATTTAACACAATTCAGCCTGATTTTCTTTGTCAGAAACTCCAGAAGATACAGGTGGAGGCCTCGACAATCGCCTGGAATAATAACTACCTGACAAACAGCCCGCTGTTTGTGAGACTGAAGAGTTGTGTATGTAACAAGGTGGTCAGCAGCACAGGAGCACCACAGGGGACTGTACTTTCACCATTTCCTTTCACTTCAGACTTGCAGTATAGAACAGACTCCTGTCATCTGCAGAAATATTCAGATGACTCTACAATCGCCAGGTGTAGCAGAAATGGATGAGAAGCCGACTACAGAGAGCTGGACTGGAGATGCAACAGTAAAGCTGTCTACAAGAAGGGACAGAGCAGGCTGTACTTTCTGAGGAAGCTTAGGTTCTTCAGTGTTGCAGAAAAATGCTGCAGATCTTCTATAAGTCTGTTGTTGAGTGTCCTCTCTTCTGCCATCATCTGTTGGGGTAGCAGAATCAGAACCAGGGATGTAAAAAGGCTCAACAACTTGATAAAGATAAAGAAGGCTGGTTCTGTTCTGGAGATGACTGTGGAACCTCTGGAGAAGATGGTGCAAAGAAGATTTCTTCATGAGATCCAGAAAAGTATGGACAACCTTGAGACCTCTTCATGAAACTGAAGACAGAGTGTCTTCAGTCAGAGGCTTCTTCAGAACCACTGTAATACAAACTACTACTGGAGATCTTTCCTGCCCACAGCCATCAGCATCTACAACAACTCTTTAAAGAAAATTGTACAATATGAGTTAAAGCAACATGAAATTTCTCTCTGGGATTAATAATGTATATTTGAATTGAATTGGTTGTAAAGTGGAGAACTTTAAGGTGTTTGCAGGTCACCATGGCAATTTTACCTCAAACTTTTAACAAGAACTATTATAAATTACTGTAGGGACCACAGTAGCTGTCTAAGAAAAGCTTTTTCTATTTATGCAACACTGTAAAAACAAAGGCTCCCGCTTCCATCCATCACTCTACTCTTCCTATTACTTTTAACAAGCATGCAGGTGCATCATCCATCTGTGAAAAATCTTGTTTCTTCTCCTTCGAACACTAAGCCCCATAAGTTTTCAAGCAGTCATGGAACGAAAGCACAGTCGGTCATACAAAGTCAAATTCCTACTTTGTCTTCTGGATTTATGATGAAAGGTAACCTCAGCTTGCCTTTCTGCTCAACATTAGACCGACATTTCACTAGACTTTGAACTAAATGGAACAGTTATGGATTCAAGAGGCCTGACATGGTGCCAAACCACGCAAATGATAGATTGCTTTGACATCATGAGGATGTATAGGCTTTTCAAGTGCTGTCAGGAAATGTCGAGCAGAATACATCGCCAAACCTTATACTAGAATCACTCAAATCCAAGCCAAGGTCCACCGACAGATTAACATATAAATGGAACTACAAAAAGAGCCTGCTCTTCATTTCCAACATGCTTGTGCTGATCTGCGCCAAAAGAGGTCTGGAGTGGGAGAAGAGGGAAAAGTTTCCGAAATGGGTGAAAACCTCAGTTTTTCCTAAAAATTCCAAACACTGCAAATTAAAAGCTTATAAATAATTAAATTTGCATTGGAGGGTAACGGGAACATGAATTAAATAAACAGACAAAACAAACAGCTTTAGAAATAAACCCTAATGTGAAATTGTTCCCAGCATTTCCTTTTTTTAACACAAGTTTTGACACTTAAGGTAGAAATATATGCATTAAAAAATCTTCCTTCTATAAAGGTAATTTATTAAATGATCAAAAATCTTCTCTTTCAAGTTAAACATTTTCCATTCTAAATCTAAATGAAAAGTGATAACCTTAAAAATGTTTAAATATTACACAGAATTGGGAGCAATTTGTATATTTCTGTTGTGATAAATGAGACTTTGTTTGCTTCAAAAGCAGCTTTTAAAATTAAAACTAAACTTTTATATAAAGACGGCTTCTCTCTGCAGCCTCACCGAACCCCATGGAGTGCAATAAACAACCAGTTTATCCAACTAAATCGCTGTATAATTGCATGTTAGCCTGAAATGAGCTGTTGCTATTTGTGGAAGTAAACAGTGTTTAGCACATTCATACAGAACAACAGGAATGTGTTACATATTAAGTAAAACACAGGGTCTCTGACAGATAATTCACAATCACCCGCACATTAATTAACAAATGTGCTGCAGTCGGTGAAAAACTATTTGCCTCCTGACACATTTCTTTTTTCTCCTTTTGTGTAACGTTTAGCTGTTTCAGATCAAACAAGTTTTAATGCCAGACAATAGCCTTACTAAACGCAAGAAAACAGTTTTGAAATCATGATTTTATTTCTCAATGGAAAAAGCAATCCAAACCCACCTGGCTCTATGTAAAAATTAATTATCTCCTAAATCTAATAACTGGTTGTGCCAACAACTGCTGACAATGAGTTTTTTTACATTGTTGGAGAGAAATTAAGACCCAGTTGTCTTTGCAGAACTGTTTAACCCCGCCAGACTGGTTTCCACCACAAGCAAATCGCTTAAAGTCATGCTATAGCATGTCCTCCAGATTTACGTGCATACTTTGACTAGGCCACTTTAAAACCTTCATTTTGCTTTTTCTTATTCCTTTCAGAAATGGAGTTGCTGGCATACTTCATATTATTTTCCTGCTGCATAGCCTAAATGATTTTTACATTAAAATATTGAATTCATAGCAGAACATTCTCCTCCAGGATATTCTGCTAGAGAGAGCAATTCACAGTTCCAGCAATTACAACTTCTTATTTTGGTCATACACAAGCAAAGCAGGCCCAGACCATCACACTCACAAAACCATGTTTGCCTGTTGGCAGGACCTTTTCATGAAATGCTATTTTACATCAGATGTAATAAAACACAAGCCTTCCAAAAGGTCTGTCTCATCAGTCCACAGAACATTTTGTCAAGTCTTACCGATCATCAAGATGCTTATCAATAAATATGAGACGTTCTTTTTGTTCACCTTAAAACTCTCTCTATTTATGCCCAGTGTCTTTCTTTTTGTTAAATCATGACCACTGATCTTAATTGAGCAACTGAGTTCTGCAGTGTTTTAGATGTTCTGGGTTGTTTTGTGATCTCCTATATGAGTTGTTGATCCACTATGGGAGGATTTTTTTGTAGGTCAGCCACCATTTCATGCTTTCTTCTCCTGTAGATAACAGCTCTAACTCTGGTTTACTGAAGTCTGACACTCTTAGAATTGGCTTGCTAACCCTTTCCAGGCTTATAGATGTCAGTGACTTTGTTTCTAATCTGTTTATTTTCTTTAACATGAGGCATGATGTGTTTTAGGATTTTTTTAGCCTACTTCATGTTGTCAGACAGGTTCTATTTAAGGGTGTAATCACACCTGCCACTTTTGGTGCACTTTAAACAGATCAGCGTTTGTTTCCCTGTTGGTCTGGACCTTTTGTGCAGTTAAGAATACTCTCAAGCAAACTGGTGCGGACCAAACCGGAGTGAGACCCATTTTTTCAGGTGATCCCACTCTGTTTCCAAACAAACTCTGGTCCAAATTCTGGTGTGAATACCTCAATCCAAACCAACTACAGGAAACATACACCTTTTTGAACTTCATGAGGCACCGTTGCTGGGCACCATATGGTAAAATTGAATCCATCAGTGTTACCAACGCGACTACTGCATGTACTGATTGTACAAAAATCACATCTGATCCGTTGTCTTCTGCTTAGCAATGCTGCTGTCAGTATGTCGTGGGTCAGGGCATTTGCTGTTCCAAAAACACAAATATCACATTACAAAACCTGCGTTGAACAAGCTACTCTTAAGATTTAAAATAGGACAAATGTGTACAACACAAATGCAGCATACAGGACTTCCATATTTGTTTTCTGTCCGGGTCTGTGCTCTGTCCCGCCCCTGTTATTTGTGTCCAATGGGAGCAATGATTGTCACCCACATGGCTTTCTTTGCAAGGTATAGGTCACTTGCAAAAAAGTGCAACTTGAAAACAAGTAAAAAAAAACATCTGCTTCTGGTCCAGACCAAACATGCAGACCCAAGGACTCTCCTGGTGTGAATACACCCCTAAACATTTTTGCATTCTGTAGGCCAGGTTGTAATCAGGCTTGAGTGTAGCTCATGAAAACAAACTTACATTTTAAGCAAACAAAGACCCTTTAACAGCACTAAATATATACAAATTCAAGACAAACAGATGATTTTATGACACTGGAAACTACTGTTGCTGCAAATTATAACACTTGTGAAACATCTAATGCTGTATTTATACAAATATAAATTCAGAAAGATGTGTCTAGACTAGGCAGAGAGCTGATTTGGTAAGTTTTAATTTCCATCTAAAGAAATGCACTGCTCCCAACCAAAAAACAAGCAATCAGACCAGGAGGAAGGTCTCAGTGCTGTCAGTCACCCTGGTGTACACGCTGCCAGCTGTGCTAATGGTGAAGAAACAACTTACCGTTCCAGGAAAACTGTTTTCCACTGTCATCTGTGGCCATGCTAATTGGCCTTAGCATTTGTGTTAGGTCATGTTGTAGTGTACTAGCTGTAGTGTAGCAGAGAGTGTGTGTGTGGTGGTGGTGGTGGGGGGGATGATTGACAGCGCTAAGACCCTCCTCCTGGCTCTAATTGGTTGTTTCTGACTGAGTGGTGCATTTTTGCAGTTAGAGCTGGGAGCACTGGGAGAAGGAAGAGGAGCAGGATTTTTTCACAGATTATCCGCCTTACATTATAGTGGCACGACATGATAATTTTAACAAATATATAAAAAACATCGTAAAAGTTACATGCTGCAGCTTTAAACTTGATAGGCTTAGAACGCAAGACCTCATTTCCATCTGTCTTGAATCAGCTTGGATTTTCATCCAACCATATAGGTTTTCCTCAGTCTGACCATAACCACTGTGCTTCTCAAGCTCTATTGCCTCCTCCACCAATGAGGTTAACTGGATGATGTGGTTTCTTTGCCTGTATGTTTCCACATTTCCCTGAAAATTTGTCTTACCTGAAAATGTTTCAATTGTATTCTTTTAACTTAGATCTAGGTTTTGGTGCTTGAATGATTTTTAAAGACAAAAGGTCTAAGCAGATCTGAAAATGCTGTTAATTAACAACATATAAATCTTTAACAAATTAAATAAAATTAGGCAAACCTGCTGCAGTGCAGGAGCCAATACAAAAAATATAATTTTAAAGAATGACCCTTAAACACCTCAAGAGTCTAGAACAAAATAACTGCAAACTACAAAATAAAGATTACAACTTTGCTACATGTACCTTGGTCTGTTTTTTGTTCCTTCCTTAAACTCAAAAAGACTTATGAACTTATCTCCTGGATCCAGAGAATGCTCAGATCCTTCTTTTATGGGTCAGGCAGTTTGTTTGAGAACCCAAATAGAGGAACTCAAGGACACGGTTTCATTGGCAAGATCTTACCATGTACTAATCCTAAAAACTAGTAGAATGACATAAACAAAGTAAAAAAAGTAACAGAAGAAAAAGGAGGATCTGACAATGAGTTTAACAAACCGGAGGAGAAATAGCACTAAGAGGGTGATCACTTAATGAAGATAGGTGCAGCAACTATGGAACATCAGGCGATGAAAATCTAAGATAACTGAAGACATCAGACAAGTACACACACTGGTAACAAAGGTCAAAAGTACTTAGAACTTAGAAAAATCATGTCCTTCTTTATTTAAAAATCACCTACATGCAGCTATTCAAATATTTCCACTGAAAATAACACTGGTTCATATTTAATGCAGAAGTAGAAGGAAACTGAAAGCCCAATTTTGCCTTTTTCCTCCACCATTGTTCACTTCCAGGCCTAAAAACCCACCAAAGATCAGAAGAAAGACTGCGCTGAGCTGAGTGAGTCATTACAGCTAGGTAAGCGGCTGCAGAAGCCTCTCAGAGTGCAGACCACCCACTCATGTCCCCCATTAAGACACGCCAACTCTTCACCGCCCCTGCGGCAATTTAGTACTCAGCCTCCGCGGAGGGAGGAAGAATGGTGAAAGACGGTGAATTCTTAATGAGACATGGGTCAATGAAATGTCAAATCTGGACAATGGCTAGAGGAAAATATGCCCCAGAATGCAGTGGAAATTTCAGGAAAACTGTCTCTACATTTGTTGATTCATTCATCATTCCATAACAAACTGAATATCACCACAATCATTTTTCTACCTTCAGAAAGCCCACCAGACCAGAACCACTCACTTGTTGTTTTGTTCACCTCAGTGACCTTTCCAACAGCGTCGCATCTTTCAAACAATGCGTTCCTGCATTATTCAGTGCACCTTTACTGTTGTGCATCTTCCTGGCATGAAGAGAAAGATGTAGGTCAGAGATGAGTAGGTTACCCAGTATCCTTTGAGACAATGACATTCAGATGGTGTCGCTGTGGCACACCAAGTCATTACAGAACACAATGGGCCTGTCTGTGTGTTTATACACAGACAGCCTCAAGCATTTGTGTCCATTTCCTGTTAGTGACAATACGTTTAAAAGAGCAGCAGCATGTTAATCAACCAGTTTTTTGCTGTTTTCAACAGACAATGGAAAACATAATCCTGAGACAGTCTGAGCTAAATTTCCAACCGTGTCCCATAGAAAAAAAAGTCTAATCACTCTGTTGTCCATGCAAGCTGTCCTGACGAACAAGTAACAGGAGGACAACTGCGTTACAAGCCTTAGCAACATGCAGGAGAGGTTCCTGGCTCTGCATCAGTCACCAGCAGGGAACATTAACAGATATTAGAGAATGAAAATAAACCCCTAATCTTTGATGCCAATGAGTGTTTATAAGAGACTAGGCTTGCTGAAGGCCCATAAATGAAGGGAAAATTCACCAAATAAGATCCTCATCCAGCTTTTTGTAGCATGTGGCCATTTTCTATTCATTAAAGTTGACCTCCGCCCTTTTACAGAAAAACAGCCCCAAAGCACAATGCTTACACCTCCATGCTTGACTGTGTGGATGGTGTTCTTTGGGTAATAATCATCATTGCTGTTCTGTCAAGCTGACACCGAGCACCTTGATTTTGGTCTTCTCTGACCTCAAAACGTTTCTCTAAGCCTTCTCTGAACCATTTAAAAGGCCACTACCAAAACAGGCCTGTATTTGTGCCTTCTATACAAGGAGGCTGTAAAATTTAAATCTGTACAGTGTACAGTGGACCGGGGTTCAGTATCCGTGGATTTTTCTGTGGAGCAGGACTCCAAATTATTCATGGTAAATTTGCCTGTTTGTTGATTTTTTTTTTTTGTTTTTATTTTTTTGTTGTTGTTTTTTTGAACAGCATATCTTAAATATTCTAAAAAAAAATTCAAGGGGATTAGGAACCACAAGTGCTGATATCCAAATACTTCAGACACCCTCTAAAAACAGTAATGCCCTGTTTAAATAGTTCAAACACCTAATATACCTTAATACACATTAATATTTACAATGGAAACCGTTTTAGCACTACCACAGAAACATCAACGGTCTTCCTTATTTACACTATTGGGGGTACTGCCAATCAGCACTCAAATGAAAATGAATGACTCTCCTGAATTGGCTGATTTGTAACACCAGCCAATAGCATGTCAAGTAGCATTACGCCGAGGTATTTAAGCTTCCCAAGCTGCATTTTCTTTCTAATATTTTAGATATGCTATACAAAAAATTCCTGAAATAAGCAGATTCTTTTCAGAAAAAAATTTGGAGTTAGGCAGGTATCCACTGTATTTCAATTCTGCTTACACTTGCTTTTACAGTGTTAAAGGCCCCCACATACACTGGCATACTTCACTCCAGGAAGGTCTGCGCACACTCAACTCAAAGTGGATGTCCGCATGAAGATCAGTTATTACAACTGCATACGCATACTCGGTGTCGCAGAATAAACTGCCCGCCTGGAAACTATTCACATGGATCAGTTTTGTTTGCTGCACCAAACTGATAAGGTTGTCAGCCAGAACAACCAGTTGCAAAGATGCACAGTGTGACTGCCACTCTCCCTGGTGGAGAAGAAATGGGGCTAGGTGCCCTACTAGCTCATCAAACTTGCTAGTATCCATTAGGATTGTGGGAAATGAAAGAATTTGTCATGAGAAATGTAGGCAATTGGTACGCTTGACTATGACATCTCAACCGTTCGTATGGCTCAATACGCCGGAGTATGTGGGAGCCTTAGTACTGACAACATAAAATCATGTACAATTTGTTTTTTCAGGGGTGTTGTTTTTAACTAATATTTTTAGGATTTCTTCACAGTATTTGCAGATTTTAACATGTCTAACCTTTAGTTATTCAGCACTTTTGGTCACTTTTCTGTTGCTGGAAGTCTGTTAGCATTCCTGCATGGTTCAGCTGCTACAGACAGAAAGCAAAGGGACACCATACGTTTTAAACAGTCTGTTAAATTCTATTTATCTGAAGCTCATACATATTTTGCCACCTAATTATTTTCAGCAGCAACTTCTTCATGTGGATAAAACTGAACTTATCTCTAATAGCTTCACCCCATTTGTCATCAAAAAGCCTGCGATTTGTATGCAGCGATCAGTCTTTTAATAAGTTTTATTTCACGGATGAGAAGCTGAAATGAGAGGACTGGATGCACATGGTGATGGCCTCTAATCTCCGGAATACTAATAAACAAAAAGAGTGAGAAAAACTGAGCCCATAATCAGTTTGCAATCAGACGGCACCGTGAAGTGCACCACAACATCTGAAAGACTCACTCAGAAAATCAGTGGATTAGTTTGCTGAACACACAACCAAGTGCTGCAATGTCAGAGAGCAGATGGTTCAATGTGAGAGGAGACTCAGATCTGGGACTGAAACTGATTGTTGTTGTTATCAAGGGCTCTACAGATAACGCCAAAAAATTTTGACAATAACATCAGCTCTGCCACTCACCATTATGAAGAGCAAGAGGTTTCACATTGATGGGTTCTTGGCAAAACTTGTGGACATTTATCTTTTAATTGCTTGTGGACATTTATCTTTTAATTGTGCTCTTAAGTTATTCTTGAATCCATAAATGAGTTTCTTGTGCCACTAAATTGCTTAAATTGATTGCTTTATGATTAAATTTGATAAATTCGTTGTTTATCCATTCAGTTCATTATTCCCTGTTTAATCAAAGTTAGTATTTTTCATCTCCACCTGGTGGATCCTGAGATGTTCCAGGCCAGGAGACATGCATAATCCCTGTAGTGTTTTCTGGGTGTGCCCCAGGGTCTCCTCCCAGTAAGACACGCACAAAGCCTCCAAAGGGAGATGTCTATGTGGCATCCTATTTGGGTATAGGGGATCAACTCCTAGCTCCTCGTGGATGACAGAACTCTTCACCTTATCTCAAAGGTAGCGTCCTGAGGAAGTTCATCTAAACTTCTTGTCCATATCTCATCATCATCAATAATGGTCTGGAATGTGTACTGATCAGTAATTCAAAAGCTTTTTTTATCACAGGCTGAAGTAGCACCATCTCTTTTGATGGAAAAGCCCCGAGCCTTCTGTCAACCTTCTGCTCCATCCTGTTTCATCTCATCACCAAAACATTAAGATACCTGACCTCCTCTGCTTGAGGCAGAGACTCACCCAGACCAAGAGAAAGTATTTTAACATCCAGTTGAGAACAATTACCTCAGGATTAAAAGGGGGGCATTATGTATTTTACAGGCACATAGTGCCATTTCATACCACAATCAAGTAACTATTTAACCTTCAATTGTCATGAAAATGCTGTATATATCAAAAACAACTTGAAAGAAATTCAACTTTGCATGACAATTGTATCCGACGCCTTGAACTTTGTCTCGATCTCTTTAAGAATCTCCTGCCCTTTCCTGGTGATCAGGCCCGAAATCAGGGTGTAGTGATGCACTTGAACCTGAACCTTCAGAGACATATAAAGATAGTTACAAAGTCAGCCTTCTATCGTATTTCCAGGATTAAAGGACTAATGTCTCAACAAGATCTAGAGAATCTCATCCATGCATTTGTCTTTAGTCACACTGATTACTGTAACAGTGTCTTAAAAGGTCTGGTTATAAAATAAATCAGACAGCTGCAGCTGATCCAGAATGCTGCTGCTCGTGTTCTCACTAAGACCAGGAAAATAGAGTACATCACTCCAGTTCTAAAGTCCTTACACTGACTCCCTGTAGCTCAGAGAACAGCCTTTAAAATACTTCTGTTAGTATATAAATCACTGAACGGCTTAGCACCAAATTACATTAAAGACCTGTTGTCATTGTATCAACCTTCCAGACCACTCAGGTCTTCTGGTTCTAGTCTACTCTGCATACCCAGAACCAGAACCAAACATGCAGAAGCAGCATTCAGCTTCTCTGCTCCACAAATCTGGAACAAACTTCCAGAAAACTGCAAAACAGTCGAAACACTGAGTTCTTTTAAATCAAGGCTAAAGAACCCCATTTGTTTAGCGCTGACTTTGATTCATAACAACTGGACCATTGATCAATATATTTGATGTGGACTGATGTTTTTAGTGATGGCACTTGATAAAATGTAATGTTTGTGACTTGTTTCACAACAGGTGACTGTCTGATGTGTTTATGATGTTTTTATGCTTTCATGATGTAAAGCACTATACAAATAAACTTGGCTTTCCGACATCTGGTGGAGCTGTGTGGGGGAGGCGTGGGAAGGGGTGCTCTGTGGGGCAGGAGCTTGACTGGAATGATGCTCCAAGGCGTAGCTTTAGGTAAATAGGCAGCACATCGAATGAGCAGGTGTTAAGGCAACCCCAAAAGGGGTGCCATGGGAAATACAAGGATTTGATTTTGCGTAATACCCCCACCCCCCCACCTAAAAGGAGCTGACTTGTCATCCAACTATTGTCAAAACAATTTCAACAATTGAGTCAAAAGTATTAACCCCCGGATAACCCAAAACCTCAATGTATTGTTTTGTTTTGGGATTTATGTGGTAGACCAACACAAAAAAGTGTAAAATTTTGAAGTAAAAGAAAACTTTTGTTTCATCTATATCTGGAAGTCTTTTGGGGTGTCTACCAGCTTTGCACATCTAGAAAGTGACATTTTTATGCATTCTTCTTTGCAAAATGAATTAAGCTGGATGGGAAGCATCTATAAACATCAGCTTTCAAGATAAGCAAAAAATTTTCATTTGCATTGAGGTCTCTTGACTGGGCCTTCTAACCCATGAATATGCTTTGATCTAACCCATTCTATTGTAACTCTGGCTTCATGTTTTGAGTGGTTATCCCTCTGGATCTTCTGCCCCAATCTCAAGTCTTTTGGAGCCTTAAACAATTTTTCGTCCATGATTGCCCCTTATTTAGCTCCACCCATCTTACTTTCATCTCTGACCTTTCCTGTCCCTCCTGATGGAAAGCATCCCCACAGAGTAAGGCTGTCACTCCTGTGCAGATGAGGTTTTCAAGGTGATACACATTGTTAAGTTTTCGACATATAAAGTTTTGAATGTTTTGAACTGGGCAATGACCAGTACTGACTGTCATAGCAACACAGAGGATAAAGTTCTGATCGACTGCTCCACCCGTCAAGCGATATCTATATCGCTCTTTTTACTGGACAAGTGTCTGGCAACTAGTTGGCGCTTTCAAAATAACAGCAAATTTGCTTAATGAGAGAGAACCATCCATTAATATTAAGACTGTGTCATTTACTGCTAATAACTGTGGAACATGACTTGTATACAATGTTAATTTTCAATTAGCAGTTGGTTTTTAATCTAATTATATTCAGTACTGTAAAAATGTATTTGCCCCCTTATAGCTTTCTTCTATTTTTGCTTTTTTCACACATAAACGTTTTAAACTATCAGACAAATTTTAACATCAAACAGTAGTTTTCAAATTATGCTTTATTGAGGGGAAACAGTTATCCAAACATATGTCATCCTACTGGAATTGAACCACATTTTCACACAGCACACCCAAGCCTGTTCACTGGCTGACCTGTAAGATCAAGAAGTCTCTTAAACAGAAACTGCATGTCGACATGAAGTATGCTAAAGGATCTCAAAAAGCAACACATTTTGAGATCCTAATTTCTTTAGGTAGATCCCCCTACCTAAAGAAATTAAAGAACAGATGAGAAACAGACACTGACATCTGGAAAGGGTCACAGAACGAGTTCAAAGTCTTTTGGACTCCAGTGAACCACAATGAGAATTATTATCCAGAAATGGAGAAAACACGGGCCAGTGGTGTACTTCCCCAAGAGTGGTTGGCCTACCAAAATTACTCCAATAGTTCATCGACAACTCATCCAGGAGAACCAAGAACAAAATCTAAAGCGGACTTAATGACTTAAGCAGATTTACAGAGTTATGAGGTTTAGAGACCAAAAATGTTTTTACTCCCAGGTTGAGTCGGATAGATTTGTCCCTTAATACCCCAAAAATCTTAATTTGAACACATTCATTCTTGCCTTTACTCAGCTTATCTTTGTCTGGTATTGAACTTTGTTTCATGATATGAAAAATTTATTTGTGCAAATAAACAAAAAAATTGAAAAAAAATATGTGAGAGGAAGAAGTTTATATCTTAGAGGTACAGAAAAAAAGTCGATCAAAACCTTTGACTCTGAATCAGAAAAACAGGCGATCTCTGTTAAATACCTCCTTTCTTTAACAGTAACGATTCAAATAAATCACTTTTCACTTTCGGTTTTTCAGTGGTTTCAACACATAATAATTATGAATCTTAGTTATCTTTATAATAATAAAGAGCTTTGAAGATTGAAACTAACAATTTTTTTCTGACTCTTACTGGTTAATAATTTCTAAACCAATCAATATCCAGCACCTGTCCAAATGTGTTGCATTCATTCCTGGCGGTACTGTCCCTGCTGTGCCTCCACACATACAGCATTACATTTTGTATCTGCACTATACAAACAAGGAATAACTGAATTAGAATAGAAAGATTATTTATTTTACTTTTAATTGCACTGCTGATTTTTGTTGAAAACAAACTTGTCATGCTTTTCACCACCTTTTGTTTCACATCCTGCACATGTGACCAGTTAGATAACCTTTTTACTTGAGCTGCAAATATAGAACATTTTTAAAAGTATGAAAACTCACAGAATGGTGCCGTATTGTTCTGTTTAACAACCCCATGGGCCCTAGAAATTGCATCCCCCTCACTGGGACAATAACTGTTCCTACATACTGCATTTGATGAGCCTGCAGGTTAACTCAAAGAGAAATCACCAATCCTTGTGCTCCACTGATCATTGATTTCTCCTTTGCAGAGTCCCTCCTGAGGAGTCCAGGACTGCTCTGTCTCTGTACTGGAGAATTGTCTCCATCATTTAGCTGAACCACAGTCTGAGATTCTTTAAGTTAACATTTAAATGTCAATACTGTATATCATTATGTTCAAACACATGGATGAATCATTTTAAGAGGCACATTATGCATTTGGCTTTATTGGTCTTTACGGCTTTCCTTAACCTTATCTTTTATTTTTATGTGGCTGCAAATATTCCTTGTTTTTATGGATTAATCTCGGTTTAATTTAAAGTCAGTCAAGAGTGAAAACTGTGAGGTAATTGTCTGATATTTATTCAAAATTAAACTTCTGCTTGTGCCATCTCCTAGAGTTTGCTTAAAAGGTGCAGATAGAGTCTAACATTAATTTATTTTTAGCATCAATGGCGTTGACATGCAGTTAATAGTGTACTTAATGTTTACTAGTGCATGCAGGCTGCTGAAGTGCAGCCAAAATGTAGAAAATCAGCCCAACAGTATGCTAATGACAGAACCGTAACAGCTGACAGAAAATAATTACTGTGGCTGTCACTGAGCTCCTGGGTGTGTCTCCCCCTTCATCTCCTTCCTCCGCGCTCTGTCTGTCTGATCGCTGCAGCTCGTTAAGGGGGGGGCTGGGATGGTGAACGGGGGGTGGGGGCAGGGTTCGCAGGTGCAAACCGAAACTGGATGGTTAATGCTAACCCTGATCAATTATGGCTTGCCTGAGTCATGGTGTCCATACATATTTCATGACTGTCAGCGGAAGCGAGCCAGGGTGCCTGAGCCTCTCACAATCCATCCACACACACATACCAAAGCGTTTTCCCCCCCCAAATCCAAAAGCTACCCCTCATCCCCACCCCCACAGCCCAAGGCTTGAAGATGAAAGGGAGGTACAACTTGTTAGCAGCCTGCTTTGGTCAGAGCAGGAGAGGGTGTGGTGCCTCAGTGATGGAGACTGTTCTTTGGTTCCTGGTTAGGGGAGTTATATGGTTTATTGGATGTGAAAAAGCTCAAAAAATCGCTAAGAAAAATTTTAGACAATTTGAAAGCAGAGTAAAAACATATATGAATGTATTGTTTTTGTTATAAAATATTTTAACAGGTTGTTTTTCTGATAAAGAATATAGAATATGTCCGTTTTGCAGCTCTTAGCTGCACAGGGTAATGCACCGTCACCTTTTTGGATTTGGTCTTCACACATGCATGGCTTTGTGTGATTCCGTTCTTAATCCATAGAGTTCAATGTGATGTTGGCTCTTATTTTGCAGGTGTAACGTCTACAAATCTTCTGAAGACTTTCAACAAGGTTTAGACATGTATTTACAGGAATTTGATCATTCTTCTAGAAGCACATGTGTGAGGTCATACACTGATGCTGGACGATGCTGGTCTGGATTGTTTTAATTAATTAATTTATCTCCATGGTGTTCCATCAGGCAAGTCAAGCTCTTCCACACCAAACATTCTCATCCATGTCTTTATGAATCTTGCTTTGTGCACCGGTGAACAGTCAAATTGGAGCAGGAGGGGCCATCATTTCCAAACCTTTCTCATCAAGTTAGAAGCTTAAAAATATTTTATGTGGAAATTGTAGGAGTATTATGGATTTTTTTCTTAGAGAAGAAATTTCACTTCTGGACTTCTCAGTGCAGATGTACAGATGGCATCCTATCACAGTTTCATGCTGGAATTCACTGAGGTTCTGAGAGCAACCCGAATGAGGTGCTGGGTTTTATACACCTGTAGTGGAAGTGATTGCAACACCTTAATCCAATGCTTTGGAGGGGTTAGTGAACACCTTTGTCAATATAGCGTATATGTGTGTGAGTCCCCAGACAGCACTACAGATGGAAGAATTAACTTTATGTTTCATTCCTGTCCTCTGCACCCTCAGGTACTCCCTGCAAACTTGCAATGAACCTAGTTCTGTTTGAAGTTTCTGGTAAAACGGAGCTGTCACTGTCCACTGTCACCACACTCTTGCTCAGAATGAGAGAAAAAAAAATCACAGATTCATTGCAACAAGCTGATCAACTGTTTCTGACAGTATTGTATTATAATTTGCATTCATTTGGACGGGATCTAATGGATTGTACTCAGAAGGATCAGACTGATCTGAACCTTGGGTTGTATGTAACATAAATTGAACTGGTTTGTCTTGTACAGCGGCTTGAGATGACAGTCATTGGTAACTAGAATCTGTATTCAACACCACAGGAAGGGGCTTGAAATGCATTAGGTTTAAGGTGAAAAATGGCTGAAAGGGGCACTAGATTAAAGATTAAAACACTCTCTCCCCCTATCATTCTATCTATTGATCCATTTATCTGTTTTTATCCATTTTCTCAGTGACTTTCTTTTCCTTTGTCTTCCTTCATATTATTTTAAAGACAATGAACATAAATCAACTCATGCAACCAAATATCATCAATAGTAAGGAGCAGCTTTTGGTTTAAGAGGAAATGCGGGAAATGTGCAGTTATAAGTGGATGTTGGAAAGGTGTCTGCTTTATAGTCTCCTCATTATTTTCAGGGGCTAAAATGAACAACAGACCATGATATTGTGTCCGTGCATTTCAGAATCAATTTTTAATTTATTTCTTCTTTAAGTTTTGTTTTTTAATTAAGAATCTGCACCAACTGGTTAATTACAATGGGTTCCCTTTCACATCTGAAAGTTTTTTCTGATTCTGTTACACAGCAAAGAAAAAAAGAAACAGAGGCACAGATGGCAGTCCTGGACACAAGGACACAGAGAGGAGCCATCATTGCAGAGAAGATAATTGGCAACACTTGAAGCCTGTATTTGAAACGCTTTATCTTGTTGCAGATTTCAAACTGAGGCATTAGCAAAAAAGGAATCTCTCAGCTTAAAAAGCTAAGCTCAGAATGTGTCCTGATCAAACAGATCAAAGTCTTTTTTTCAACCTGTAAGGAGACTTCTTAAAGCCCCCACTCTAAATCCTTTATCTGGTCCTGATAAGCAAGTTTGATGCAAGAATTTGTTAATTCTTAAACTTAAAATGTCACCCTTTCAGAGTCAAGACAAGGTGCCAACGAATGGGTCTGATTTTAACTGAGCTAAAAAAAGGAGGGTGAACTGAACTTTAACACTTTATCGTTTACGTCAAAGGAACAGTTTTTAGTCAGTTGGAGAGAAAAAGATTTGGTAAATTTTCCTCCCATCCAGATTTATATTTGCTTCTGTAAAATGAATTTGACTAAAACAAACCAAATTGGTTGGGACGTTTGTTGGTTTAATGCTGCAAAAGGCAAAGAGCAACACAAACTCTAATCAGATCACATTTTTAATGTTATTCTTTGTGGATCTAATAATGATGATAATCATTTTAATTGAGAGGTAACATCCGAGACCCTAAAGGAAATCTTATAATGATTAAAATATATGATCACAGTATGCAGAAAAAGACTACATACGGCAGGGTGAGAGTTATTGCTGTGAATTAGATGCAGGAGAGAGTTTCAAGAACAAGTTGCTATTCGACTGAAAGTCCTGAAACCCGGGGTAACCAGGTGAGCAGGTGGAACAGTGAGAGAAGCTTTTGAGGTGGATCTCAGAAGGTTTGAGCTGGGAACAAAATGCATAAAATCAGAGATATCGAGGCGAGAGGTTATGGAAAGACCTGAAAGTAAAAAGAAAAACCTCAGAATCAATGTGGGATTTTACAGGAAGCCAATTAAGTTAATGAAAGACTGGAGAAATATGCGGGAAAAAGCTACCACTAAAATATGGGGCCAACATTGGTCAGAAATGTTCTGAAGGATGGGCCCCAGATGGGGCTGTGCGTAGGTAATATAATGGTTAACTGGTTAAACAGGTTAATACAGGTCAACCTTTGGTGGAAAAAGTGGGACGAGATGTGTTACACAATACAAAGAGATTTTCATAATACCACTTTCACACCCAAGTAAGAGCTACATAGAAAATCTGACTGGTTTTGCTGAAATGGGTCATATATCTGGTTAACCCAAGTATGCCCCAAACAAGAAGCCCATTGTGATGCCAGGTCCACATAGTGCTTATCCATCCTGAACAAAATGTGTATGGGACCCACTAATAAATGTTGGGTGGGTAAAAACTCTGCTAGTTGTGTTCTGTACCAGCAGAAGTCTGTGCTAAATATTAAGAGGTAAACCAGAGAGAACAGATTTGCAGCTGTCAATCTGAGATGTAACCAGCACGTTCAATAATAGTCGTGACTGTAAATATTAGAGATGGGCAGGACCTACCAGTGTTAAATAAATCTGCTTTCAATTTTTTTTTTCAAAATAACTACTTACAGAAATGACACTTGGGTTCATATCTCTTAACCAGATTTAGCTCTTACCATAAGAACCTTTATTTTGTCACTGCTTAGTTTAAGTAGTTAAAAAACAATCATGATTTAATTTAATATGGTGTCATCAGCAAAATAATAATTTGCCCTATTTGCTAAAAATGGGTCCTAAAGGTAGAACATGGATAATAAACAGAGGGAGACCAATGACAGCACCCTCAGGAACACCACTGACAGCTGTTGAAATTTGTCTTTTAATATGTTTTAACTGTGCAAACTGGTTATGGACTGAGACACACGATTTAAACCAGGCATGGGAAGAGCCAATGACACAAACGGTTTTAATCTCTTATATGTCTAAGGCATAACTCAGATTAAGAAGTGCAGGTTTAATATCCCAGAGTCGGCGCTCATTGCCACTGTTCAGAGGATTGTTCATATGGAAAAAATTATTTTGTGCTGCAACAGAGTTTTTGAGAATTCATGAAAGTAAAAGGTAGATTAACAATAAGACAACAGTTATTTAGGTTAAGAGGATCTGCATTAGAACTGGAATTACAACAGCTAAAATTAGAGAAGGATAAATAACCTCAGTTATTAAAGGAGAATCATGTCCAGATTTTTCTTTAAGTGTTGTGGGTTTGAAACTGTAAAGGAACAAGGGAGATCATAAAGTACACATACTGTTTGCACTGTAATGTAAAAGAACCATCTCAGGCTAAATAACACAAATTATTTTATTTTAACACTCATAAAAGTATAACACCGCATAGTGCAATAAACATGTATAAAGGTCACTGAAAGACCTTTGTCGTAGAGAAAAGAGCTGAAGCAGCGCCAAATTTCTAACTGCAGCCAGATATTTCTGTGTTCCTCTGATCACTTGGATTGAAATGCAAATAAAATACTTACATCTTTAGGGTCAGAAATTTTTGAAATGTTTTCTAGGAAGAAATTGGGCTGAAAAAACCTCATTTTGCTCGGTTTAATTTAGGGTAGTGATCAGGTCTCAAATTACATTTTGAACAGCTTGGATGCACAGATAGGCTCATTAGAGTGTTTTACGTTCAGCCATAAAAAGCAGGCCTCCGTGTTACAGCAGCAACAGAGCACTGAAGCCATAATGAAGCTGTTTACAGCATCATCAATGGAGGCAGCTACAAAGGAAAGGCCAACATGATGGAGGAATGACAAAGGAGACAAAAGACTGCGCTCCTCCAACATGGTGTCACATCTTTTTTAACCTTTAGTGAACCATCTGCTGGTATGTTGTGGTCTCATTACTCTAGATTTATTCTTCATGCAGTGTTCTGATGTTTGGATGTTTGTTGCTAAAGTTGTGTTGCTATGAATCAGTCTTTGAATCACTAAAATCAGTAAACCGTTGTGCCAACGTCAAATAATTATCAAATTGTTTTTTTTTGACAAGTCATACTCCTGAAGTGCCAGACTTTATGCAAAATAGGAAAGACAAGAGAACATGCCATTGTATAGAATTCCACATAATGCTCAGTTCATTTTTTTTGTGATCTTCATGGAGGTAAAAGGGATCACTGACATAAATATGAGCGCCTCTTTCTAACCTACATTACATTAGAATGTGGCTCAATTGCTGCAGATGTGGGAACTCTTCCTCATCCAGTGACATGAAGTCCAGGGAAGCAGGTGAGGTCACTAAAATGGTCATAGAAAAATCAACTAGTTCTACAAATATGTTTTCTATATGATTTCAACAATTTTGTAATCAAAATTGTTTAATTTACACATTGTCTGTTCAAATATATGGAAGAATGGTGAGGTGAGGCAGTGATGAGCTGTGCCTCACCTCTGGTCTCTCTTTATAGCACCAATATACATGTTGATTACACATGTGCTGCACATGCTGATGTTCCACTGTCTGTCTAATATATTTAGGGAACGTGAGTGACATATTTAGTCTTTCTGATCGGCCACAAATGCGCAGTGAATATGCACAGGGTGATACAGAGAGTACCGTGCTGCTCTGATAGGGGGCAGTGCTGAGCTCCGTAGGCACAACAGGCAACAGATGCATTTTTCTACACATTGAAACCACTGAAAACAATCGGAAAAGTACAATACAGTCAGGAGAGAACCGTTCCAAGACGACTCTTCTCCTTAGTGATCATCTCCATTGAAGCAGTCAGACATTTAAAAATGAAGGCAATGGGAAAAAAAGAGTTCAGCCAAAACAAACAAACAAAAAAACAAACAAACAAACAAACAAAAAAATTTTTAAAAATCCATATTGATCTCATATGACATTTTATTTTTATTTTTCTTGCTATCATATTGTGGAACAGTATGGAAATGATTAAAGGATACTTAAAAGCTTTTCAAACAAACTAAATGTTTCATTTAAATACAGGCTTCTATTTTGGAATATTCAAATATTTGTTCATCTGACTCTAGAAGAGACTGTGCCTCATCAGCCATGAAGCTGCCAGCCTCCTAAAACTGACTAAACACATGTTTCTCTGCTATTTTCTGCATCTAAGATGCTTTCATGAACAATGATTCCAGGGCAATTTCATTTAAGAAAGAATCATTCAAAAAAAAAAAAATGATCAAGGCAAAGTAAAATAAATGAAATGATAAAGTAAGGATGCCATTAAAGGTACAAAAGAAGCTCATTGAAACAGGCATCTATAAGTGTCATCTTAAAAAAAATCATTGAAATGCACCACTTCCTCTTTTCTTTCTAGACGTGAGTATTCTCAAGACACTAAAGCTCTCTTGAACACCTCCTGAGTAAGTAAGGATTTTTATGTTGTCTTAAAACCCAAGCATGCAGCTGGGCAGTCAGTGACTGTGTCAGTGTTCACTGGGTTCTTACATTGTTACATTTCTATGATCTCATTTTGGGCTTTAATTTGACTCATCCTTCAAATAATGTATGTTTAATTCTGAAACCAACACTGATGCTTCTGAACATGTGAGACAGGCAGGTTTTAAACTCTGATTCCAAGTGTCTCGGGCAGATTTCCCTCTGCTGCAACATAGAAGCACTCAAGACCTCTGTTGTATTCTTAGAGTATCATAAAGGAAGAGAAAACAGCAAACTAAAAATGACTAGCTTTAGACATTTTGCAACCCTTTAAATCTGCATCTGGATTTGGATCCAAATGTATCCTTCTTATGACAACACATTGTATGTGTTCATGATCAAACCACCCTCAAGGCCCGGACCTGGCTACATCATGATAAAGCAATGCTCTAAGAGACCAGTCAATGCTAGCATGATGCAACCACCACAGTTTATATATTCTAGGTATGAAGCAAACTGGGGAAGTCGAAGTTTGGGTCAAGTTGGGTTCCACACTGTGGGTACCTTCTCAATGCTGCTTCCAGTCTCCACCCAGGACCCTAATACACAATTACCACAATAACGAACCACTGAAAAACTCAATAGGCAAGTTTGTGCGTGGCCAAATTTCTGGGTATATGCGTGCTCTATCATGCACAATTTAGAGCCCTATTGTATTTTAATGCACCACAGGAAAACCAAACCAAGACACTACAAACATTCTGGATGATTTATGACATCACAGCACCATCCTCATCTTTTTTGAAAACAAAATATTTCAACTGGAGTAGCTGTTCAGACCAAAACTAAACGAAAAAAACAACAAACGCATATATATATATATATATATATATATATATATATATATATATATATATATATAATATATATATATATATATATATATATATATTATTTATTTATTTTTTTTTTTTTATTTATTTTTTTTTACCCTGATGCTGTTGAGACAACATGAAATAAAATCTGATTAAAATGTTGAAATACCCATGCTGTGCCAGTGGGTGGCAATAAAGTCGACATCCTGTGAGAACATTCTGGGTTAAAACAAACTGCAACAATTTTGTTCCTTTATTTTCATTTATTATGTTCCGTAAACTTTAATAACATCAGGGCTTATCTTACCACTCACGAAAGTGTAAAAACTGCTCCACTGTTGTATTTTTGACAGCAAAAATTAATTACATGCAAAAGCAATGTTTTATGAGAAGCATATTTTCAAAATGTACACTTGAAAATAATGTAAATATTTTACTATATTAAGAGGTAGAAACAGAGGGAACAAATAACCTTGTGAACTACAGTTCAAAACTTAATCACTGGTGAACATCCAGGGAACTGACACTGAGATAATGGACTCTTATAAGTACCTGGCTGTTCACCTGAACAGCCAGGTACAGTGGCTGTTCACCTGGAGTCACAACACTGATGCTCTTTACAGGAAGGGTCAGAGCAGACTCTACCAGCGAAGAAGACTGAGATCTTTTGGAGTGCAGGGGGCGCTTTTGAGGACCTTTTTTGACTGTGGTGGCATCATCCATTTTTTATGGAGTAATATGCTGTTGCTCATCTACAGCTGAGAGGAAGCGGTTAGATAAGCTCATCAGGAAATTCCAGGTGTTTAAATAACACCACTGATGGACAATGTTTCCCACCCCATGCATGAACCTGTTGCTGAACTGGAGAGCTCCTTCAATGACAGACTGCTGCATCCTGAGTGCACAAAGGAGTGTTATCATAAATCCTTCCTGCAGCTGTAAGACTATAATTATCACTGCTCCAAACAAACTCAATAAATGGCTGTATCGCTGCTGGTATTTGCACATTTTTTTCTTATTTCTTGTAAACAGTCTGTTGTTTTTATGCACAAATATAGATGCACATGTTGTACATTTTTTTAAAATGACCCTACCCAGTTGCACATTTCTTTTAAACAGTGTATGCTTTTTTTAATAGTTGTACAGTAATATTTTAAGTTGTTAATCTGTCCATACTGTACCATCTCATATTCTTATTTTTCAGTTTTAACATATTTTTATTTTTACCTTAGTTTGAAAATGCATGCTTCTATTTACCTTTAACTTGCTTCTTGTACACCTGAACTTCCCCATTGTGGGACAAAAAGGGGTGTTTCTATTCTATCAAAACCACAGGGCTTTCCTGTGGTTTTGATTGTAGCCAACTGAGCAAATTTGTTTATATTTATAATCAATTTGTAGATTAGCACATCACTTTAAACAGATTTTGCATCAAGCCAGCATTGCCAGGTTTAAACAGAGAAGAAAAACGCTGTTTTACAGAAGATTCCTCATTGTGTGGAGAAGGTCTTAATGCACCACCAAAACACTGAGTAAACAACTCTTCAAAATGTTTCCATAGAAGCTGAAAATGACTTGATTTCTTTAGGATTTTCTGCTGGCCCAGTGAGGTGGGTGTGAGAACAGAACATGACAAATATTTTTAAAATAATTTGCTTTACAAAAAAGAGGGTTAAAAACCATTGTTTGATTGCCTGTTTGATTTGATGTGACTGAGCAACAAAAAGATGTGAACAATTTTGAGGAGGAAGAAAATAGGATACAAAATAGGAAACAAAAACAGTGCATAATCCAAACACACCATCCCCATGCTAAAACATGGTGGTGGCAAAATCATGTTGTGGGAATGCTTGTCTCCAGCAGGGACAAAAACGCTGGTCAGAGTTGATGGGACAGTGGATGGAACTAAATACAGGACAGTTCTGGAAGACAACCAGTTGGAGGCTGCAAGAGACTGGACACTCAGGAGAGATTCACTTTCCTGGAGGACAACAACCCCAAACATACAACCAAAGGTATATTGATTTAGATTTAAATGTTTTAAAGTGTCTGAACAGCCCAGTCAAAGTCTTAAACTCAATTGAGAGCAGTGGAAAATCTTGAAAATCACCTCTCACAGATGCTCTCCATCCAATCTGACAGAACATGAGCTATTTTGCAAAGAAGAATGAGCAAAACTTTAATTCTCAAAATGAGCAAAGGTTGTAGAGACACACCACAAAAGACCTGCAGCTGTAATTGCAGGGAATGTTGGTTCTACAAAATATTGATTCAAGGGAAACAATACAAATGCATGCCACAATTACCAGGCTTTTATTTGAAAAACATTTCAATAAACTGTTTTTTTCATATTTGCATTATCACATAAACTACATTAAAATGTGTAAAAGTTTTTAAGGAGTATAAATATACTTCTGCAAGGAACAGCTTTCAGAGGTCAGAGATTGGTTCTTTCCTCCTCCTACAATACATTCTATTCCTTATCAAACAGATTTATTTATGACTTATAAAAGTAATGAATTTAGTTATTATGTTTTGTACAAGCATGTGAGAATTAATGGTAAAGGTAATGAGGGGGCTTGACCGAATGCTGCCAAGGCTTAGAAAGAAAGATTCATTGGAAGCTATTGTGTTTATCCTGACACAGACAAAAAATAAACACACAAGCAGCTGTTGGAGCATTCTGCATGGTCTGATGAACACAAATGTAGTGTACATTGACGTGTGTGTGTGTGTGTTATAGATCCATATGTCTCTGAACCAGCTCCTGTCATCATCATTTGCTGTTGGTCTTCAGCAGAGTCCAATAATAAATCCACCAAGTTAAATTGGACTAATCAACGTATTGAGAGGGCAAACAATGAGGCATTCACTGGAAATGCATGGGCAGAGCAACACAATGTAGATCTGTTGCAGGGAAGACTTTTGCAGAATTGACTAATGGTGGGGGGGGGACTATGAAACAATTGTCCATCATTAACATTAGACACATCTTTCAGAGCCTCTCTCTGTGGACGTATCTGCAGCATGTGCCTGAGGAAAAAATTATAAACAACTCTCCCAGACAGTGGGAGACTATATGAATTCAAGCATTATTCATCCAAATACAGCTGTATTCAGGTCTTGAGTTCTCATGTGTAGGAAATCAAATACTGCCAGGAGGCACCTGCATATTTTTATTTCAATGAAGGCACAACCACTGCAACCTTGTAGATATGCACATGCTTGAATTCAGGCAGTAGATTTTCCAAATTTGTTCTGAAAACTTCCAGAGATCACCAGGATAGTTTTAGGTCATTTCAGTTTCAGAACAAACCAAACCAATTTGAATATATGACCAAAATAAGCTCAGTAAATACACAATGTTGTTGTAGCCATCAAGAAGTTTCTGTCATTATTGTTATTAGATATTTGAGTTCATTTAAATTTGGGATCATTTTACTATTTGAACCCCTAATGTGTTTGAGTTTCAACCGTCTGACCTAAACTGTCAAAAGGAACTTGGTTAGGATGTTCAAGAACAACTTAGGAACCCACAAGGCTTGAACTGACAACTGATGGAAAGTCAGTGTTATGTAACCAAGTGTATTAATGCAGCATTTTTCAATGTTACATTCAAGCAGAACTGAAATTTGCAGATGCCAACATCTATACATCCTCTATACCTGCTGATGCGAAGTGGGGGAGAGGGGATGACGAAGCTGGTTCTCATGTCCAGCAGTCAATGTGTGAGAGGTGGAGTATACCCTGAACAGGTAGCCAGTCCACAACAGCGCAACACAGAGACAAACGGGACATAAACCAACACACACTTACTCCCAAACTCAGCCTAACTTTTGGGCTGTGGGTAGAAGCTGGAGTACTAGAAGAGAACATGCAGACCATATGAAGAAGACCTTAGGGCAGGATTCGAAACAAGGGATCTTTGCAAGACAACAGTGCTAATAACTGAACCACCATGCAGACCCAGCTGCCAGCAATGACAAGTTGGTGTTCTGGGGAAATGATCAATGTTCAGAAAAAAGAAAGTTTAATGTTTTTCAAAACATTGACAAGAAGTATATCTGGAGGAGTTAAAGTGAGACTTTCAAAACCTAAGAAGATGCTGTATGAAGTTTAAGGCATGATGGTGGTAGCATTATGCTAAGGGCCTGTTTTGCTGTCAGTAGTACTGTTGCATTTCACAAAGTGGATCCAGTAGAACCTTCAAATTCTCCAACTTCAATTAAAATTAACAGCAAGAATGCAGACTCAGTTAAGTGTTGCAGCCATAAAATGATCCCCAAAACTAGTCCGAACTGGTTCTGGACTGGGCAAAGCAGGCAAGCATTCAGGATCTGGATTGGCCCCAACCTCACCCCTAAAAAACAATTTATGGACTATGTTTAAAAACCAAGAGGTTACCAGAAAACTAACCAATTTAGATTAACTATACAAACTCTGCCAAGAAGAGTGGGTACATATCTGACCAGAATTAAAGGCAAGTTTCTTTGTATACCACATTTCAGCCACAAGGCAATTCAAGGTGCTTTACATGATGACAACATGAGACAAAAAAGCAACAGACATCAAAAATCATCATAAAATACTGAAGTAAAGATTAAAATTAATCTATGTTCCAGTTAATATTCACAGGAAACTCTAAACAATGACTTTTTAGCTTTGATTTAAAGGATTTCAGTGTTTCTGAATTTTTGCAGCTTACTGGAAGTTTGTTCCATATTAGAGGAGCATATAAACTGAATGCTGCTTCTCCATGTTTGGTTCTCATTCTGGGGATGCAGAGTAGACTAGAACTAGAAGACCTGAGTGGTCAGGAAGGTTGATACAACAACAACAACAGGTCTTGGGTGCTAAGCTATTCAGTGATTTGTAAACTAACAAAAGTGTTTTAAAGTCTATTCTTTGAGCTACAGGGAGCCAGTGTAAGGACTTTAGAACTGGGGTAATATGCTCTATTTTCCTAGTTTTAGTGAGAATCCAGTGAACTGGATCAGCTGCAGCTGTCTGATTGATTTTTTTAGGCAGACCTGTGAAGACACTGTTGCAGTAATCAGTTTGACTAAAGATAAACACATGGATGAGTTTCTCTGGATCTTGTTGGGATATTAGTCCTTTAATCCTAGAAATGTTCCTCAGGTGATAGAAAGACGACTTTGTAACTGTCTTTATGTGTCTCTGAAGGTTCAGGTCTGAGTCCATCACTACACCCAGATTTCAAGCCTGATCACTAGTTTCTAGCTGTAATAACTGAAGATGCATGCTGACTCTTGAGCATTCCTCTTTTGGTCTAAAAATAATAACTTCCTTTTTTTTCTGTTCCGCTAAAGAAAGTTATGGCACATGCACACTGATTTGTTTTAAGCATCTACTCAATGCTTGATTGGATTCAGAATCATCTGGTGACATCATAATGTATAGCTGTGTTTTATTTGCATGGCTATGGTAACTAATCTCATTACTTGTTATAATCTGGGCTAGGGGGAGCATGTAGATATTAAATAAGAGGGCCCCCAAGATGGAACCTTGGGGTACTCCACATGTAATTGTTGTCCACTCTGATGAAAAGTTACCAATTGACAAGAAGAAGTCCATGTTCTTTTGGTAAGACTCAAACTAGTCAAGGACTGTGCATGAGAGTCTGACCCAGCTCTCCAATCGCTTCAATAATATATCATGGTCAACAGTGTCAAATGCTGTACTGAGGTCCAACAGAACCAGCACTGTGGTTCTTCCACCGTCTGTATTTATGTTGATGTCATTGAACACTTTGACAAGGGCAGTCTCAGTGCTGTGGTGAGCATGGAAACCGGGCTGAAAGATGTCAAAGCGGAGGGTCATTGTTAGGAAGCGGCTTAACTGTTGAAACACAACTTTTTCAATAACTTTGTCTTCATCAGATGGTAAATGAATCATAGCCAGTAAGTTAGGGTGATGGGTGTGGCTTACTTTAAGGGTGTATATTTATGATCACACATCCTAAACTGAAAATTATTTTCTTTATCTAAGAAGTTGTGTCATATTTAAAGGGCCAGTATTATGCGTTTTCAAGGAACATAGAATAATTTTACAGCACAATCAAGTAACTATGTTACTTCCAGTTGTTACAAAAATGCTGTATATATCAAATATGACTGAAAAGCAATTTGACTTCATAATCTAACACCTTGAAATTGGGCCTCTGTCTCTTTAAGAAAGTCTTCCTCTTTCTGAAACTCCACCCCCAGGCAGTCACTACAACAAATAACCCTTTAACAATTTTTTTTACTGAGAAGTAACCAGTATAATGAGCTCAATCGGTGCACAGTTCCACCAGGTGTTTGCTAATTGCTGCTGGCTTGTCTGAAGGGGCTGAGTGGGGAAGTTGTGGAGGAGGGGTGCTCTGTGAGGTGGAAGTTTGGAAGCTTAGAAACTGCAGCTCTAAGGAGGAGCTGGGTCTCAAAGGCAGAGCTTGGTCCATCCAGGCGTTTTCCACAGCTGAATGGTTGCCACGGGAGATTAAAGGGTTTCTCAAACATGCATGAAAGAATCATGGCAACACTCCAAGTATGTTTTTGATGAGGGAATAACATCATAGCATGATGTGAAGCTCAAAAGAGTTGATTTTACATAATACTGCCCCTTTAATAAAATCCTTTTATTTTAGTCCTTCCAAACTCCACGATTCTTCGACAAGTTCAAGGCGTCTTTAAGACAGAAAAAGTTACACTGTGTTCACATAAAGCCTGGCCTCTTATGTCCTTTACCTCTTGTTTCTTCAGTGCACACTCCAGAGTTTCCCAAGTGCATTTTCTTACTATTCAAGCAGTGCAGTATCCTTTGGGCAGCCTTCCAGCCAGAGCTGAGAGAGGACTGGCTTGCCGTGATGCATTCAAGCCCTCTTATCACACTTAAAAGTGTGGCTGCAATCTAAAACCTTGAACCGGCTTTTAAAGTGAGTTCAAAACATTAAAATTAAGTTCTCTGAAGATCAAAGCAGATGGAAAGGGGCATTTGAAACATAGAATAGAGAAAGTTTTTCATTCACAAGTGTGTTAAATTAAATGTTTTTCTTTTCTTCTGGTACTGTTTATTTCATACAACAATGGTCTTACAGCAGAGATGGAGTTAAAAACAGAATTAATGGAAAAATAAATCTTTAGTAATTGTTTTCATTTATGTCTATGGTTATGCTAATGTACAAGTCCCAAAACAAAGAGCCAAACACATTGATTGTCTTTGTGATTGAAAAGATTCACAACAGAAGATGATTAAGAACAATCAAGTCAAAGCAGCAGATTAGAGCTCTCTGCATTCTTATCAGCAATACTGTGAAGTGCCCTGGCTGCAGATAAACAGGGCGACAAGCCGAGAATCGATTGCTAAAATGTCACATCTGTCAGAATGCTAAACATACGGTGGATGTGCAGGACTTTGGAGGAGGATGTATGTGTGTATCTGCACACCAAGCTACATGCAGTCAGGAATGTCTGGAGCATCTAAAAGCATCTCCCTCTCAGGTTGGTTTGACGATTGGGAGGAGCATTACATCATGGGAGGCCTATTGTTAGTTTTTTTAAGCATTTAAATACAAGATCTTTATCTTAACTTTCCAACCTTTCTGACACTCGATTTCAACTACAACAAGTCGCGTTCACCACTCTCGGGACATAGATGCGTCAAATTGCTGACATGTGACTTTGCTGAGTTGCAAATTTTGTTTCCAAGCAATTTAACCAGTGGCTCGTATAAAGCGCCAGGTGAGTGTTTATGTTTCTCAGTCACATTCATAAATTTGTTTTTATTCCTTAATCTAAGTGAAATTTTTCTTTGCACAAGCTGTGGAACAATGGTATGGAGGATCAAAACTGACATTATATATATATATATATATATATATATATATATATATATATATATATATATATATATATATATATATATATATATATATATATATATATATATATATAAATAGAAAGAAACTGGAGAAATACCAGGGCCTCAGAGAGGAACTGGAGAAGGCCTGGAAGGTGAAGACCACAGTGGTGCCTGTGGTCATCGGGGCCCTCGGGGCAGTCACCCCCAAACTGGAGCAGTGGCTAAAACAGATCCCAGGAACAACATCAGACATCTCAGTCCAGAAATGCGCAGTTCTCGGCACAGCCAAGATACTACGTAGAACCCTCAAGCTCCCAGGCCTCTGGTAGAGGACCCGAGCTCAGAGGTTGAGAAAGACCACCCGTGGAGGGTGAGAAGGGAATTTTTTTTATTTTTATATATATATATATATATATATATATATATATATATATATATATATATATATATATATATATATATATATATATATATATCTCGCATGCATAAGGAAAAGGAAAAAGAAAATATATAAATATCTTGACGAAAACACATGTGTAAGGAAAAGAGAAAAACAGAATATATATATATATATATTCTGTTTTTCCCTTTATGTATAGGTCTTTGAAAATGATAAGTGCAAATATAAGAAAAACTGCTTTCTTCTCATTTATATGAAACTACTTATGTCTTACTTTTTTCTTTATTCTATATCTCTAGCTTAGCCCTCTTTGCAATACTTGCAAGCACATTAATTATATGCATTTTCAACAATATTACCTCATGTGTTCCTTTATGAGTACCAGGGAAAGTGTAACCACAGAATTAGTACATGTGGCCCCAGGTACCTGGTGTTGCACAGGAATTAATCAGTGTTTTTGTCATCAGGAGCTGCAACAGCAGCTTGCAATAGCTGGAGTGGTAGGTAACCTTTAGAAACAGCGCCATGTAAACATCATAAAGATTTGTGTTGAAGAAAAAACTCTTCCAACATGTAGTATCCAACAGACAGTATTTATGCATTTATATCCATCTCTTTCACATTACAGCTTCAATACAAGTCAAGGTTGTGTTGAAAGATCACCACTGGACTGAGCTTCATATTTCTACAGAGGAAATCAGGGATAATAACAAGCTGGTATGAAAAAGAGATGAGAGGAACTCAGGAGAGCTTAGATCATTTACTTCAGATTAATCGTTTTTAAATTAAATGTTGAAAAAAAAAGGTGTGAGCATCGATTTTTATGTTAATATACTCTCCTGTAATTTTAAAGTAATGAAAGCATTAAAGAAGAGAAATATGGAAACATCAATCCTTCAGTCTTATGAACCCTTTTCAGATTTGATCAGATAAAGAGCAAAACTTAATATTAAAAAGAAAAATGAGAAAGTTTAAAGATTCTTTATTATTCATCCATTGTTGTGCTGGTATTTCTAACCTCCGGGAAGCTGCTGTTACAGTGACTAGAAAAAGTATCCCTATCCCTTCAATTCTTCCCGCAGTTTGTCACATTTCAACCACAAACTGAAAGGTATTTTTGGTAGGATTTCATGTCATAAACCAACACCAAGTAGTGCATAATTATGAAGCAGAAGGAAAATGACATGGTTTTCAATTTTTTTACAAATGAAAGTCTGAAAACTGATGTGCATTTACATTTATCACACTTTACTCTGATGCTCCTAAAACCCACTGCAACCAGCTCCCTACAGAGGTAATCTAACTAATAAATAAAGTTAATCTGTGTGTAATTTAATTTCAGTTTCATTTCACCTGTTCTCTGAAGGCTTCCGAGGTTTTTTTTAGAGAAGTTTAAAGCAGAGTTAGGTCTGAAAATAATATCTCAAGCTTTGAACGTCTTACAGCTCTATTTAATCCACTAGTTGAAAATGGAAAGAGGATGGCACAACTGCAAAACTAACAAGGTTGGCCATCCAGCTAAACTGACATTTCAGAGCAATAGAGCAATAACCAGAGAAACAGTTAAGTGGCCCACTGTAGCTCTGAAGGAGCTGAAGAGATTCAAAGCTCGGGCAGGAGAATCTGTTGGCAGTACAACTATTCCCTCAGGACAACCTCCTTACACATACAGCTAGCACTACAATATAATTGTTTAGATGAAACCATTTTCATGTGTTAGAATGGCCTAGTCAAAGTCCAGACCTAAATCAAATTGAGAATCTGAGGAAAAACTTGAAAATCGATGCTTGCAGATCCTATCTGACCAAGCTTGAGGTGTTTCACAAAGAAGACTGGGTAAAACTTGAAGTCTTAGAAATTAAATGAAAGACACACCCCAAAAGACTTGAAACCCAATTGCAGTGAAAGTTTGCTGAATACAAATGTAGGCCACACTTTTTCCAGTTTGTGTTAGTTTAAAAAATACATGTATTTCCCTTCCTCTTCACAAATATGCACTATGTTTAGTTACAGCAGCTTCTGGGTTTGTGAGAAGGTTCAAGGGGGTGTGGATACTTTGTCAGGACACTGGAAACACGTTTCTTTTCTTTTCTTTTTGTTTTGTTACCTGCTTCTCTGCTGTAATCAACCTGAGTTGGGTTCTTACCCACCCAAGGCTTCTCCTTGTCCTTGTGATGTGATGAAAAGCCTACAGGGGAAGAAACCAGACAGTCGACTGCACACGCCTTTGATCAAACTCCTTCTTTAAAAGCCTGATAGACCTATTTAATGACCTACGGTTCCTTGTTTGAAACCAGCGCTTCACTGATGGCTGTTCCAGATGTTTTTTTTGGTGTCAAACAGAGCGACAGAGGCACTGTGACCTCGGGGTAACCTGTAAATCCATCCGTACAGTGATTACATTTATCACAGGCTGTGAATCAACCTTGTAAGCTGCTGCCCTCCCGACACGAAGTTCCACTCATTTGGAAAATATTAAAGCAGGTCTTTCCTCTGGCTCCAGCTCTGGATCGTGGAGTTGTAGCACGTCATGAGTGATTGCAACACTTTATCATGCGGAAAGATCGCCACATCACATCTGCGTAAACTGATCAGAGCTGTTCCAACAGCAATGCAAACAGAAAATATTTACAGATGTTTTTGAACAACGAGAGAGGAAAATATTGACAAAAAGGCAGCTTTCAACCAAAGTAATTACAAAAAGAAAGATAAACTAATTATGACACAGAGGGGTTTCAAAGAAAACACAAATCTCTAAAATTTGTTGAAACATTTAAAGTTGAACTTTTCAGGAGAACCTTCGCCATCATAGTTCGCTCACAATATTTTAAATTTATGACAAAATCACATCATCTGTGTTGGGACTCAGAAGCCACTCTAAAGTATCTGAGGGGTGTTTTTTGGGAGTGAATATGAGATGGGAAATGACACCAGTTGGTTGATGCAAGACATTGTAACAAACTGTTGCAGTGAAGTTACAGTTCAGCCTGAAGCTCCAGGTTTCTCAGGTCTCTCCAAGCCTTTTTGATGGCTGGAATCTTGAGGTGGTGGTCATAAACTTTAAGAACACTGATACTCAGAAGAGAAAAAGTTTTTGAAACAGCATGACCCATCTATGGCAACATTGTGAAGAGTGAAAAACTGCTATTTAGTGTTTATTGAAGGATGCCTTGTTGTCTGAGGTATTTCTGGCATGTCCAGATGGCACATGCTCTCACAGTAGAGCCAGTCTGGGGGGCTTGAATCTTTCAAATCAAACAACATTTTGATATAAGTCAAAGATAACATTATTAAATACAAAATGCAGTTATTAAAACCAACCCAGTGCTATGTCGAAATATAACGGCCCCCTTGTTAAATCATGAAACACCTACAATCAACCATTTGCTTTGGGACCCAAAAGATGGAGTTATCAAAAGGCTGAATTACCTTCTTGAAATGTTAGCAAGTTTTACAAAGAAGTGGTCATTAATCATTCATTTGATTCAGGTGTGTTGGAGCAGGGATGCATGCAAAAGCTACAGGGCAGTGGCAGAGAGAGGTCATTAGTAGAAAGCAATTAACACAGCCTCCAATCATCCCAGAAGAGAACACACAAGCAAGTCATAAATTGATCATAGAAATGACAAAATACTCAAGATCTCCACCTCAAACACAACAAGCCTCGGTTATGTTTAAGTACAATATCTTAATACATTCCTGACAGATGAGACTAAAGTAGAGCTGTTTGACCACAATACACACACCATGTTTGGATAAAATCAAACAGCATGTCTGCACAACTCCTATACCTACTATCAAGCACCCAAGGGAGGGTGATGATTTGAGACTGGTTTGCAGCCATAGGACCTAGGCACCTAGCAGTCATTGAGTTGGCCATGAGCTCCTCTGTAAACCAAAATACTATAGAGTAAAAAGTGAGGCCATTTGTCAGTTTTCTTAAGGTTTGCACAGTCAGAGTCATCAACAGGAAAATAATCCCAAACACAACACCAGATCTACAGCAGAATGACTGAAACAGCAGAGAATCAAGGTTTTTGTAGAGGCCCAGTCAAAGCTCAGATCTTAACATGACTGAAATCTGCAGACGTTGAGAAATTGAAGCCACTTGGCTTGCACCAACAAGGTTCTGGGTTTGAATCCCAACCTGTGGTCTTTCAGCATGGAGGTTGTATGTTCTGTGTATGTTGGGTTCTCTCTAGGGTACTCTGCCTTCCTCCCACAGTCCATCAATGTGACTGTTTGGTTGATAGGTCCCTCTAAATTGTCTCCAGGTGTGAGTGCATGGTAGTCTGTCTCTATGTTGCCCTGCGAAGGACTGGCAACCTTCTTGAAATGTTAGCAAGTTTTTACAAAGAAGTGGTCATTACATTCATTTGATTCAGGTGTGGTGGAAGCAGGGATGCATGCAAAAGCTACAGGGCAGGGCAGAGAGAGGTCATTAGTAGAAAGCAATTAACACAGCCTCCAATCATCCATAGAGAAACACACAAGCAAGTCATAAATTGATCATAGAAATGACAAAATAATCAAGATCTCCACCTCAAACACAACAAGCCTCGGTTATGTTTAAGTACATATCTTAATACATTCCTGACAGATGAGACTAAAGTAGAGCTGTTTGACCACAATACACACACCATGTTTGGATAAAATCAAACAGCATGTCTGCACAAACTCCTATACCTACTATCAAGCACCCAAGGGGAGGGGTGATGATTTGAGACTGGTTTGCAGCCATAGGACCTAGGCACCTAGCAGTCATTGAGTTGGCCATGAGCTCCTCTGTAAACCAAAATACTATAGAGTAAAAAGTGAGGCCATTTGTCAGTTTTCTTAAGGTTTGCACAGTCAGAGTCATCAACAGGAAAATAATCCCAAACACAACACCAGATCTACAGCAGAATGACTGAAACAGCAGAGAATCAAGGTTTTTGTAGAGGCCCAGTCAAAGCTCAGATCTTAACATGACTGAAATCTGCAGACGTTGAGAAATTGAAGCCACTTGGCTTGCACCAACAAGGTTCTGGGTTTGAATCCCAACCTGTGGTCTTTCAGCATGGAGGTTGTATGTTCTGTGTATGTGTGGGTTCTCTCTAGGGTACTCTGCCTTCCTCCCACAGTCCATCAATGTGACTGTTTGGTTGATAGGTCCCTCTAAATTGTCTCCAGGTGTGAGTGCATGGTAGTCTGTCTCTATGTTGCCCTGCGAAGGACTGGCAACCTGCCCAGGCTGCACCCTGCCTGAGACAGGCAGCAGCCTCCCTGCAAGGTTAAGCTGGTATAGGCAATGAATGGATGGAAATATTGGGTCTGAATTTATTTAGGATAATGTGTTAAAATAATAACAGAAAAGTTCATATTTATAAGCATATATTTATATGTTTCTATTATTCTTTGTAAATTTCTTGTAATTTAATCTCTTGGTGCTATAGCCTTATGCTACAGAAAAGTCAACAGTGACGAGCACATGTAGCTCAAAGGTCCCATTAGCATCAGTATCATGTCCCAAACCTCTTCATTCATCAGTATGACATTTGTATTGAACTCCCCTGAATGGCAGCTGCTCATTATCCCAGCATGCAACATGCCATTTAAAGATAAGAGACTATTATACTGTGTACACAGCAGGTTATTGAGGATTTTTCTATGACCTGACAGTGATTTCTGTCTAAGCTGCCCCCCTTTGTGATTGGCTGCTAATATCTTTCATCACCTGCCTAATTACATGTTTACATTAATTAAAGGCGTTATTAACAGAAAGCATGATCCACAGCATGTGGGGTGGATTTGTGGTCAGGCTCTTCTCCACGCCGCAGGCGCAGATGGTGAGGTTTGTCACAGATAGTGCAACGTTTCACTGTTTATTTTGCTCTTGTGAAGCCTGGGGAGCACTGCTGTCTTGCTCTCACAGCACAGAGATTTCACTTCACACCTTTTGTGAAAGAAGCCAGCTTCAGTGCCTTTGGCAACCAGAACTGTTCATTACAGAAGACTGGGAATGCATGGTAGCAGAACTTGCAACCTGCTTGACACATTTCGAAGGGTGTAATTGGGTTTCCTGTTTCCCCGTTGTTTCATTTTGGAAAAATGCCAAAGGTCCTCTAATTAAATCTGGGGTGACGCTGTTTCTTGTCTCTGGATTTCGTCTCCAACCTTTTCTATTGGCTCAGGTTGGTCAGTAATGCATGAACTGAAGGGATTTACCAAATTCCTTCAGTATTCATGTTGCAACCACAAACGTTTTACTGAAAAAGTGTTGTGCATTTGTGTTCAACCTCTTGAGTGAATACCTTGCAGAACTAGGTTTCCATTCAATTACAGCTGCAAATCTTTTGTTGTTTACCAGCTTTGCACATCTAGAGACCAAATTTTGCTTTATTTGCATGTTAATGGTGTCTGAACATCCATTTTTAAGTTTCCAACTGATTCTCAACTGGATTTAGATCTGAACTTTGACTAGGCCATTCTAAAAAATGGATATCATTTGATATAAATCATTCCACTCGTAGCTCTGGTTGTACGCACAGATTCATTGCTCTGCAGATTGGTGACCCTCAACCCCAGTCTCATGTCTTTTATAGTCTAACAGGTTTCACCCAGATTTATCTCCATTCATCTTTTCCATCAACTCTCATCTAGTTTCCAAAAGATTCCAAGTCCTAAAAAAGTAGATTTTTTTTAAATCACAAAATGTGAAAAAAGTGTTTTGTGCTTTGATTTCTCAGCCCTCAGCTTGACTGCTCTGATTACACCTCCTTGCATAAACCAGCTTTTGCATTATGCAAGGATTCACACCTAATTATTATTCTATGATCCCTTTGACATCAATGCATTTATTAATGCTATGTTAATTATGAGATAAATAATGAAACAGATTAAAATTTATACTAACATTTTGTTCATAAACATCCACATGTTTCATAGCTAGTTTTAGCAGAGTGTTGAAGCCTGAAGACACACTTCAGTACCTCTATGCAAGGCTGCAACAAATGTGGAATATCTGGCTAAAAAAAACCTGAACAAATGTAATTTTAAATAAATATGATGGGGTTTTTTTTGTCATATATGGTGTGACTAACAACATTTCAGTTGACTAAGCTGCAGTCCACTCCTAAGAAAGCATGCTTAGGTCTCCAAACAGCCTTGTTAGACTTAGGCAAATGCTGTCTGAGTACACAGGGTATTGTTGCATTCTTTTGTCGAAAAACAACAACAAAAAACCTGTGTTCAGATTTTTTTGACTGGACTGTAGAGGAACCTTCAAGCTAAACATCTGCATACAGTTTAAGAACCACCATGTGAGATATTAAATGGGTATTTGTCTATATCACTTGTTTATTTCTGGCTTATCTTAGAAATCACCATCAATACTGAATAGTTTGCAATACTGTAAAGAGTCTTTTACCTCCTAGTTTTTATTACAGCCAGCCAGACTTTCTTGTAAGATTCCAAGGTGGTCTTGATTAATAGTTCTCCAGGTTATCTGAAGGTCTTTTTGGTCTTTTATCACTGTTTTTCACTTAAAAGCATTTTTAAATTATTGCTTCTTTGTTTGTTAAACACCCATTAAAAGACACAGTTTGTTCTTTTTCTTTAGTGGAAATAGTGGATGCTATCAATTAAATAGTATTCAAACTCCTCCAAGAGGACCTCCAATGGCCTTCAGAACAAGTGAAGGGTGAAGCATCACTCAGTTTGTCAGGTCTTTGCTGGATTTTTTATTCCAAACTTTTAAGGACATGATTTTCAGATATAAATAAGCTGCTTCATATCATTTAGAAATCCCTGGCTTAGGTGGAAAAGTCTATTAGTTTTGCACTTTACAAATCTGGCCTTTATGGAAGGGTGACAAGAATGAAAATAAAGCCAACAGACGTCCTGCTCACAGTTTTTCACCAGTGATGTAAGGAACACAGCAAACATGTAAAAAAAAAAAAAAAAAAAAAAAAAAAAAAGATACTCTGGCCAGATGGGATTAAACTTTTTGCCCTGAATGTGACATGCCGTGTGGAGGAAAACCAAAACTACATAAACCTGAGGACATCATAGTAACGGTGACACATGGTGGTGGTGGCATCATGCTGTGGGATGCTTTTTTTCAACAGGGCATGCAATCAGTTCAGAGCTGATTGGAAGATGGATGAAGCTAAATGCAGGACAATACTGAAAGAAAACTGGGGTGGAGGTTCAGGTCCAGCTGTATAAAATACAGCCAGAGCTGGAAGGGAGTGCTTTAGATCAAAGGATATTCATATTTTAGAATGGCCCACTTTAAGTTCAGGCCCAATTTTAACTGACAATTGGAATTTATGGCAAGATTTCAACTCATCATATCTGAGTTTGTGCATTTTTACAAAGAAGAATGGGCAAACATTTCTGTCTGTAGACGTGCAAAGCTGGTACAGACCTGCAGCTGTAATTGCAATGAAAAATGGTTCTTCAATGTATTGACTCAGAGGTGAATACAAACGCATGCCACACTGAATCATTTTGCTTTCACTTTTCTTACAACTATGCACTATTTTGTGTCGGTCCAGTTCCAGTAAAATAGTTTCTGGTTGTAATGTGACATATGCAAAGCAGTTCTAAATGTATGAATACTTTTGCAAGGAACTGTTTGAACACTGGACTAAAAAGGACGTAGTCAGAAGATCCAAGAAGATCTGGTTCCTCAGAAACAAACCTAAAAGAAAACAGGAGTGGAGCTCAGTGGAGCTCCTGCTACTTTTAGCAAGACAATGATAAAATTCTGGGAAAATAGTGTAATAGTTACCAAACTGGCCTTCCTTCAATCCAGATCTACCAACCTTCAGAAAAACATAAATGAATTTTTACAGTACTTCAAGCAAAGCCAGGAAACATTTCAGCTAAAATTAAACTTACTTCACTCAAAACTTTATTTCTGTTTAAACATTAAATTTTAACTTTTATATTAAATCATTATAAATGCTCAATGGACAACACTGTCCGTGGTCACTAAAATAACTGCAGCATCAATATTCAGGAGAAAAAAAGGTTTAAAAATGTGCTTCTCAGGTCCCTGCCAGACACACAGGCGTTCTGGACCGAGCTCCTTCTAATTAGTGGATACAAAGACACCCGCCATCCGAACACATCCAGTCCAAGGAAAGTCTGGCAAGCAGGAATCCTGTTAAAAGCATTCTACTGCTAACACTGTGGGGGTTTTGGACACAAACCTAAACTGGAAATTATTGTGCTAAAGACCATGAGCCATTGTTGTTCATTTTTATGGATATTTGTGTCTAAGCTGTTTATAGGTGGAGAATAAGGGTTGTGGGTTCACTTTGAGTGGTCTCTCAAGACGAGAGGTGGCAAAGAATGATTATAATGTGTCTGTTCTCTATCAGTGCTATACAGTACTGTGTGTATCCTCAAGATGGATGACTGACAGTTGCTACTGGCAAATGAATTATTCAAGGAGGCAGGTGGTCTGCCACTTTGCTGCCATCATTGACTGGCATGATTGAAGTACAGCTCAAACAATTAGAACATTGTGAAAAAGTTCCATATTTTCTGTCACTCTTTTTGGAAAATGTAACTCGTTATATAGATTTATTACACACTGAGTGAGAAAGTTCTAGCTTTTACATCTGCTAATTTTGATGACTATGGCTTACAGATAATGAAAATTCAAAATTCTATGTCTCAGGAAATTAGAATATTGAGAAAAAGTTATAGCATAATCATAGAAAGTTGGGAAGGGAAAGTGCACCTGCAGCAGTATAACCACAGTTATGACAGGATTGTCAAGGAAAATGCATTCAAGAATTTGGGGGAGCTTCACAGGAAGTGGATTGTACAACATGCTGTGACGGTATGGTCATTCCTTGCAACCTCTCATCTTGGGAGACCACTCAAAGTAAGTGCTTTAAGTGGGGAAAAAAATAAGTGGCGGTACTCTACCTAATGCCACACAAATATGGGACAAAAACATGGGTGAAATTTTTATATAGATCTCTGTATTGATCTATAACTCAGCAATTTTATTGTAAAGAATTTACAAAGATAAAACCAGTTCTAAATCAAATTCAAATTCACATGAGTCAAATTCAAAATTTCTTGGAGCTACTTTTATTAACTTCAAGCTTCATGGCGTTAATGTGGAGATGAAAAATAACATTGAAAAAACATTATTTTCATTTTAGTCTTTAAAATACCAAACTTTGCACATAACTTTATATTTTTTGTCTGATGACATCATTTTTAAATATTAAATCAGACATTGTGATCAGTTACTCGGTATTTGAGAAGCCATTTTACCAAATACTTTTTTTATTCTTATAATAATTTTTTGGATGGATACTTTTGAAGTGCTATTCTTACTTGAGTACAATTTTTGAGTACTTCCATCTCTGCTTCTGGGTAATTCATGCCTCATAATTTTTCTGTTCTTAGTTCTTTACTTGAGGTCTGTTTTTAAAGTTTATTGTTGTGTTCCACTTCCTGAATATTTTTTCCTATTTTGATCAAATGTGTTTTCATTTCAGTTATGGTTTTGCCATATTTTTTCACTCCCCTGAATCAATTATTGATCAAAAGGTCTTGCCATACAGGTTTTATCCTTCGTATTTCGTTTCTTAGTTTATTAATTTCTGTTTAGTTTTCTTAAATTAGTTTGAGATTTCCTTTGGTTTATTGTTTTGTCCTCTTTAGCTTCTCATGTTATTAGCCTATCTCCTGTTTCTATTGTAATCACTCTCACCGGTATTCTTCACTCATGTCATTCACCTGAGTGCTGCCTCATCATCCTCATGTGTTTGACCTGATCTGCCACTCAATCTCCTGATTTTTCACTCTTTAGCACCGGGTTCTTTGTCTTCATGCCCTGATTCAACGAGTTCTTTGCTCCCTTCCATGTCCTCTTTTTCCTGTCCCTGAGTTTTATAAGTGTTGCTTATTAAATTTCTCACTGATGTCTCTCATCAATTGCTGTCTGCACAATGGCTCTATTTCTCTTTTCACTACAAAACTTGATAGGTTGCCGTAGTTCCTCTGTGTGTGAGCAGAGCATGCCAGTTGTAGGCGCGAGCACGCATGTTATTTTGTTTTTGCCACTTCTGCGTGCAGATTTTTGGGGGAACATCTATGGGGAAACGCGGAAACTACTGTTACAACACAGGAAGCCAGAGTAACCAGAGAGTACCCAGGCATGCACAGGGAGAACATGCAAACTCCATGCAGAAAGATCCCAAGCCAAGTTTCAAACCCAGGACCTTCTTGCTGCAAGGCAGCAGTGCTACCGACTACTCCACTGTGCAGCCTAAATCATATTTAAACTTACTTTTCTTTAAATGGTCATGTAGGTTTTATGGCTCTAGACAAATTTTATTTAGCAATACTCAAGGCAAAAATGGCTCTTTGAATGGGAGATCATAATAAAAGCTTCTGAATATATAAGCATGACTCACTCTTTAGTTTTGTATTCATAAAAAATGATGAAAAATATTAATCTTCCTTCCCCTTTACAAATATGCACTACTTTATGTCTGCCTGTCACATCTAATCATAATAAATTATGTTGACATTTGTGGATATAGCATGAAAAAAGTGGAAATGTTAAAGCGTATGAATACTTTTGGAAGCTGGTTGTTAAGCCTCTTATTGAGAAAACTGGGATTGTTCTTATTGCTGTCTGCAACTGCTAAGAAGATGACCACTGACCACTAAAGGGTCTCTCTTAAAAATAATCTGCTCTCTGTTTACATGAAGTATGCCAAGTTTTTTTTAGAAACTTTTATTGTGCAGTTACTCACTGGCTTGTAAAAGCCATGCCAAATATTTTGCTCCTGAGGTGGCTGTGACTGTTACAAGATGAGAGAAACACGGTGCAGTTAAACACTAAAGCACAGTTTGTGTTGAAATATTCACAGTTTGTTAGGATGTTCAGGAACAACCCAGGAAGCACCGAGGCTAAAGCCTGCTGGAACTGCTGGAACACCAGCATCACTGCCAAACAAAAAGTCAATTTTTCATTGATATTTGCTCAATGAGTTTGATGATTTTCTTGTATATTTGCTTGATGATTTTGCTGTATACTTAGTTTAAAGTCTTTATGATGTAAAGCACTTTGAACTGCCTTGCTGCTGAAATGTGCTATACAAGTAAACTTGACTTGACACCTTCAAGCTTGACAGAAATCTGCTGCCCACATGGAGAAGACAAATGCCTTCAGGAAACATTTTATGGTCTTCACAAGCTAGGACTGAGCTATGTGGCACAATAGTGGACTAATGATAATGCTTTCAAAACCAAGAACTCTGTACTAATTGTCAAGCATGGTGTTTGTGGTATGATGCTGTTGGTTTGTTTGGCTTCTAGTGGCATTAGTGTATTGTAGAAAACATGTAACCTAATAAAGGAGGACCACCACCTTCACAACCTTTAACATCTAACATCAACAGCTAAATTGCTGAAATTGCCATTAACTCTTCTTTTTCTGGAACGTACAAAGAACTCCTGGAGCCGTGCTTTCATGTTTTGCACAAACTGAGCTTGTTTTTGCTGGAGATTTCTTCCTGGTAAAAGGGAGTTGTGCCTTGGAAAAAAATGGAAAAATGTTTTGTTGCTCATCTGTTTGAAGAATTAGGTTAAAATAAGAAAATTAAAAATGACGAGAATAAACTGGAAAAACATACCAACAATAAAGCCATGTCTTCTCCAAACGTGTTACTAACTTTATATATTAGAATATGGTTTAATAACAAAGAAATTTGTCTTTACCACATAAACATCCTGTGGATGCACACTCAACATGGAGGCTATCCAGATACCAAAGCTGCTTGGAGAGAACACAGCAGTTTCATCATTCCACCTTTTCTTCAAGGTACTATTTTCACTTTATTTGCAATACTTTGACTCTGTTCAAGAAACTGAATTTAGAATTTTTCTTAACAATTTGATTTTAGTAGTGAAATCAAATTTTGATTTTATTCTGTAATGAAATGCAAAAAAAAAAAAAAAAAATAAAATATATATATATATATATATATATATATATATATATATATATATATATATATATATATATATATATATATAGAGAGAGAGAGAGAGAGAGAGAGAGAGAGAGAGAGAGAGAGAGAGAGAGAGAAAGAGACAAACTTGTGCACCTAATTCTTTTATTTTAAAGTCACTGCAGTATTATGCTGTACAAAAGAACAGTTCAAATGAATCATTGGAGACCGAAATTGACAATATTGATGCCTAAACGTCTGACTGCAGCTGTAGATCTTGGCAAAGCTCTACCTGTTTGCACATTACACTTTTAACTCTCTGCTACTCTTAAGTCTCTGCAACTAAACAACACACAGGAAGATCAGAACTCTAAATAAACTACAGCTTCAGCATCAGTCTCTTACAGCTGGAAACAATACATCTCTGTCAGGTAAAGCAGGCCTATATGCCACGCAGTCAAAACTCCACATGAGAAAGTTCAAACTTCAACAGGGGAGAAAACCATAAACGAAAACAAACCTCTCATCATTCAAAAGAACCCACCGCAATGTCATGCCCTTAAGAGATAGAAACGAGCACTGCATGCAGCCCCCGCATCATCGACTGGCATTTGCTGACAATAGCAGGAACAAAGACCTTGCAGACGTCCAGAATGGTCTTTGGCTCTCCTTTTTCCATTACCACATGGCAACGGTCCAATCCCACACAGCAGCATAGCGCTCTCCAACAAAGGGAGGGCTCTCTTTAAAATGCAGGGATATTCAGCACAAGAGGATGTGCTGAAGTTGTGGGAAGCAATTATGACTGATAGTTTTTGTGCAATTACATCTTGATTCTCTGTCAGCGTGCAGAAAAGTGTAGGAGTGAACCATGTTTGGCACAATCACACAAAGAGCCAGACCTTCCACATAACAAAGAGGAGCCTTTCAACAGAGAGAAGAGCGGCAGCCCTGCAGAGAGCAACACTGAAGCACTGAACTGGAATATGGTTAATACCCTGCATTAGATGTGGTTTATTTCTTAGCTGAAGTTGTGTGACATTGGAGAGTACAATCCAACACAAAGCACCAACAACAGGACTGCTTAATTTAAAAAAAAAAAAAAACTTGGTTTTGCTTTGAATTTTAAAACCCCTTTCTGTTTATTGTGGCAACTGATATCAACTATGAAAGTAAACATTTTTAGACAAAGTTTTTAAATGAAAGCTCAGCTGGTCCATCCCACATCATTTTCTGGATATCCATGGTGTATAAGGTCTCTCCTGACCACACCAGTCCTCTTTACAAAATATTTATTGTATAACAAACTGCTATAAAACATTCATCAACAATCCCCAGCTGAGTTGGACGTCTTCTGCAGGCATAATCCGTGCCGAAGGATTGAGCTCCTTTTGTCTTTGAACTCTTGCAGCCTGTCTAACTGAGCATACTAATACACCACATTAACATATTTGGTTTTAGGGAGCACATAAAAAATAACAAGAAGGAGCTGGCCATTACTGCCAGGAAAGTCATTAAGATTTAGTGTTTTGCTGAACCTCAATAGCAGGAATTACCTCCCCGTTACTTCACCCATTCAAATGTGGGGGCTAAAACAGACTGTTTACCATCCTATATTTTCAATTACTGAAGGAGTGCAATGGCCATAAGGTACAAACTAAACAGGATAAGCACAAATGTTGTGTTACTCAAAGCATAAATGTTGAATTTTGACTGGAAAGAGTAAAAAACATCATACAACTTTCAGGAAATGTACTATAAATACACAAACCAGCCACTTTGTTAGGTAAACCTTGCAGTACCAGGTTTGACCAGCTGTTGCCTTCAGAACTGCCTTAGTAATCTCATGTCATAGATTTAACAAGGTGTGGGAAACATTGGTTCATATTGACTTTATAGCAGAACACAGTTGCTGCAGATTTGTCAGCTCCACATCCTTGATGAACACTGTCCACATCGCAAAGTTGCTCTATCGATTTGAGATCTGAATAACTGAATAACTGAAGCTGATTCTTGGTCGTTCCTCTTTAAGTCCAAAAATAATTACTTCATTGTTCTTTTTGTTCAGCTGAAGAAAGTTATGGCACATCCACTCATTGATTTGTTGTAAGCATCTGTTTATTGCTTGGATGGATTCAGAGTCACCTGGTGACATTGTAAGCAATAGAGCTGTGTATCATCTGTGTAGTTATGGTAACTAATCTTGTGACTGTGAAGCCACTGACTTGCATCCCTGCAAATAGATGATTTAACAAGCTAACATCAGTTTGTTAGACTTGTGTTACTCTATAAAGAGTAGAAATAGCAAAAAGTTATAATATTCTGCATCACAAACTACTTCCAACTATGATACTATGGTACTTGTACTCAGTGTTGCTATACTGTGAGTATCTCATTCACATTTAGAAGGTCTAACACCTTTAGACTAAGTCTAAATCAGCTTGTGTTGCCATGTATGGGCCAGACAAGCCCTGTGCTCATTCTCACCGGCCCAGCTAACCCAGACAGACATCACTGCTGCAGCAGCAAGAGGGCCTTAACTCCAGCTGACACTGACACAAACTGGAGAGCTGCCATCATTCCTTAGAGGTGAAAAAATAAATCTCCCTCTGCAGAAGGAGTGCAGTCTCCAAAAGGATAGAGCAGACATTAGCAAGGGTCGAGATGGAGCGCTGATTCGGAAACAGCAGCAAATGGAGTGAGAGGAAAGTGATTCAAGCCAACACGCGATCCGTCTGGGAAAGTGTCTCCTTTTCTGAAAGTGATATGAAGATTTGTGTCAGAGATGCTCATCTCATTTTGTTTGGAAGAAGAAATAAACAAAGGAATGTGATTGATTTCAATTTCAGTCTTGTCACAGGACATCTATGCTGGGGCAAAAAACAGTTAAAAGCAATCAACGTTATTAACTGTAACTGACTCAATTGGAAGCTGGATATATTTAATACAAGGGCTGATGAAGTGCTACATTTTAGTCAAACCATTATAGCCCAGTAAATCTATGACCTAATGATAACCTTTTGTTCATTCTTGCTCTTAGAAATACTCCAGAAAAGACTGCACAGTCAAGGCTTTGTCTTCTGCCCGGATGTACATTAAGGTAATTAAAACCAGCCTGAGCTCAGAAGACAGATTATTTCCTGAGTCAGGGAGCAGCCTTAAGCCCTAAAAAAGCCCAGACATTTATTTATCAAATTAATTTTTTAAAAATATCTCAACCAATAGCATTTTTTATTGAACTTGATCCTAACATTGCCAGCTAAACTTGCTTACGTTGTAATAAATTTAATAATAAAAAACAAGCGTCTAAATAATAAAAATCAAGTGTCTAAACCACCAGCTAAAAAGCTGAATATTTTCAAAGTTGTCCAGCAGCAAGTCAGACGATGTGGATGTAAATACTACAATTATTCTGACATTTTCTATATATTTTAATAATATTATCTGATTCATAAATAATATTTTCCAACAAGAAGTCATTTATAGTTATTTCAGTTTGATCAATGATCATAATCTGTCATATTTCACAAGAATCAACCACAACCAATGTAAATAGTGTCATACAAAATCTGCAGTAAATATAAAGAAACTAAATAAAATGTGAAATTTGAGTATTTTTTTTATTACTATTTATTTCCAAAATTGAACTAAAATCCTAACTATCAAGGGAAATAAACTGAAACATACTGGTTAAGTATGAAATTATTTGTTTTATTGATTGAAATGGATATAGATGGGAATAAAGAAGTACACATTGTTTGCTGTGAAGTTTTAATGTTAACAGTTTGCTGTGAATCTAATAATTCTTAATTCTTAATAATTCATAATAAATTATAATAGACCTAATAATTAATAGTAGATATAATGTGCAGCATGGGACTGTATCCAAAAGTTACTAGACTTAGCAGGAATACAACTCACTGTGCAACATTAATAGGTAGTGTAACTACTATCAACATGGAAACCAGGGCAGTCAGTGGATTGTTACTCACTGATGTTAGAGACCATTTATTAGTTTTTACAGGAAAGCTTAGCAGAATAATTCATTAATATACAAAAGGATTAAAACTGGGGAATCTATACATAAATTAAAACTGTAGTTGTTAAAAAAAAGAGTGGGAAGCAATATATAAAGAGGAAAATATAAATGATGCATATGAAATTTTTATATGGACTTCAAAATATTACATGATAGATAACATCCAGAAAAACAGTTCAGCAAGAAATCTAATCACACAAAGAATTCATGGATTATTAACGGTTTAAAAATGCTTGTAATAAAAAACAAAACGTCTCATACATGTACGTAAATGTAATTTTTTTGGTTTTCTCCATCCATCCATTTTCTTCTGCTTATCTGAGGTTGGGTCGCGGGGACAGCAGCCTAAGCAGGGAGACCCAGACTTCCCTGCCCCCGGCCACTTGGGCCAGCTCCTCTGGGGAAATCCCAAGGCCTTCCCAGGCCAGCCGAGAAACATAGTCTCTCCAGCTTCTTTTACTCTTATTTTCTAATTATGTTCAAAATAAACTCATGAACTAAACTAATAAAGTCACTTTCTACTATTTTTAGGTTTATCTGCATGTTCATTTAATTTTCTTATTTAAGCCTATAATAGCCAATGCAGGTGTTCTCTACATCCCAGCAAACTTATTTTATTCCTCTTTTTTGTCTTGGCACATAAAAAAAAAAAAAAAGTGTTCCTAACTTGCTTAGTATTCACTGAGCATATATTGTATGATTTATATTTTAAGACAAAGCCCATTTCAGCATTTTCAGAAGTTGTGTGTATTTGTAAGTTGTGAGCATCAAACACTCATACAGCAGTGAGCTTTACTCTCTATTCCACTGCCCTTGAAATTTCGATTATAGAAATCCATTTGGTGGACTGAAATGACTTACTCCCTGAACCCTTCAACCTCAGCGGAGCCAGTCAGACCAGCAGACGTGTGCTGGTTTCCCGCTCAGGCATAGTGACAAGCGTTTGGTGCAAAGTGACAGGTCGACACCTCTCCTCCACACAAAGAGGTCACACGATCACCAGTGACGCCTCTTGTCCCTTCAGACATCATCGGACGCTGGTTGCAAACGGATGTAAAATCAATAAGACTCGACAAATGATGGAAGTGTCTGCTGTTTGAAAGACAACCAAGTGCAATAGGGAATGGAACTTTTTAAATAAGGTGTGAGAAATTAGATAATTTTCAAAATTTTCCCAGATAAATCTAAAATGTATGCAAAAGGTATGGTTTAAATACAGCAGTGATCTGTTGTGCTCGTTGGCAAAATTAATTTAGATGATTGCAATAATGCCTGTGCTTACAACAGAGGCAGGCAGAAAGGTTACTCATTATATATATTCAAAATTCAGCAAAAATATCCATTTCCTTTAAATACTTTTCAGTTACAGGAAATGTAATGTGTGGTAATTGCTTAAAAGAACAGCTAAAAACTGGTTTTGTCGCAAAAAAAAACTACTGATGAAAAAATTCAGAACAATAATATCTAATAAATCCCATATCATATTTTGTGGAATAACTACCAGTTAGTAGTTGGTTTTTTAAGTTATAGTTAGTTTAGTTAAAAAACAGAATGCAAGTGAAAGACTAATTACTCTTGAACAAACTTGTAAACATTAACTAGTTTCTAGTAACAGCATTTCAGACCATTGAACATGGTACCGGAGTGACTGGAGAACTGGGTCGGATTTTTTGATAAAGTACTTGACTGGCTCAAGTCTTATCTAATCAGAGAGGGGAAAGGAAAAAAACGAGATGAAAAGATTTTGAGCCAGCCTTGATTCAGCTTTCAGCACCTGAATCACCACAACAGAACTGGAAGAGAGTGCCTTACTTTGGTCCAGCATGTGCTGATACCGGCTAAGATCATCACAGTTTGTTCCAAATGTGTTTTGATTTGTGGGTACTTTGACAACTACCAATTTAAAGTTTTTCTTTACCGTCTTTCTATAGCCTATCAAGACATACACTACCTGCCAAAAAAAAAAAAAAAATTAACCTGGATTTGTCTTAAAAAATAGGTGCAAGCCTCCTATTGGAAAATTACTGCATTGGGTGATTATCTTTCAGCTGGTAACAAGTTGTTTAACTACCAACTGATGCAATGAGTAGCTTCTCATTTCTTAAACAACCATGTCAAAGGATACATTGGGACTGAACAACTGTGTTGCCACAGGAAAACCACTAAGCAGTGAGGCTAACCCCAGAAAAAGGCTTCATTGTGCAAGGGAGCATAAACATTGGACTCATAAACATAAACATTGGAAGAAAGTCATGTGATCTGATACGTCCAGAATTATCATCTTTTGGAGAGACGGGCGCATCGTTGATGACATTGTCTTCACACATGGATCGGCCACCACAGAGTCTGGACCTTCACCCTATTGAGAATGTGCTGGAAAAGGCTTTATGCAGTTTTTGAACTCTCCTATCATCAATACAAGATCTTGATGGAAAATTAATGCTGCACTGGATGGAAAGAAATCTTGTGACTTTGCAGAAGCTTACTGAAACAATGCCATAGTGTAATCATGCCGTAATCAAACCTAAAGGCAGTCCAACAAAATATTGAAGTGTGTGACCTGTTTTTGGTACCAACTTTTTTTTGGCTGGCAGTGTATATGACTGCAATAAATTCTACCATCAGGAGGTCACCTAGAGTCTGATCAGGGGTACTGATCATACTTTAGGGTCAGCTGGTCCAAACTGGGATTAAAAATCACAATAAATAGTATAACATGTAAAACAACATAATTTTTTTTTGTTGTTTATTTAAATACAGAGACTTTTGAGCGATTCATGGTTATTTAGCTCCATAGTTCATGAAAAATATTTAATCACATGAGCAAGAAGTGGTTTGTTTAAAGATACAAAATAAGAAAGGACAAAGCTGCAATTTGTGGGAATGAAACGAGGATATGAATTGGTGAAGGTGTGAATTGAGAGCTCCAGCGAAAGGATTGGAAATAATCTGGAAAAGATCTCACTGGTGGAAGGTCCACTCTGAAATGTGTTCAGGCTCAATAAACTTTATTGGGTTTAGTTTTCCTTTAATTAGCAGTCTAAAACTTAAGAGATGTGGTCAAACTTTACAAGGAAGCAAACAACATTTACCTAGTTACACAAAAACTACTTATGAATCTCATGATCAATTTTTGCTTGGAGACATCATTTTGTTAATGCTAACTGACCTAAATCAGAGAATGTTTCATCTGATTTAGTGTCAGAAAGTAAGAAAAAGACAGCGGTGGGCACACTTCCGCCAATCTGCTAATAGCGGAGCTAAATTTTTTGTTTAGCGCTTTAGCTAACTTTGAAAATGTTTAGTGCGCTGAGCTTCTCCTAAATTATTTTTTCTGGAAAAATTCTAAAGCACTAATTTACTTGGCTGTTTTGCAAGTTTTAAAGTTCAACATCTGTGTTGAAGTTTTGCTCATTGACTTTTAAGAACGCTTCATGTTTATGATTAGTGCTTTAGAGTTAGTGAAACTAACTTTTTAGTGAGCTGTGCCCACCGCTGGAAAAAGGTTATGAGTCTTTTTATGCTTGTAAATATCTGGTTTCAACCCTATATACATGGTCAAAATCCTAATAAGCACAATTTGGTCTCATCACCAAGTGAAAATGTGTATAGCTAAATATATCAACTTTTTTTCAGCTGTGACTTGTGTCATTTGTCATTCCTGTTATGTGAGACTGAAACCTCCAGCACTTTAATATATGGATGCTGCTCCAATGATCACATCCAATATGGTTCCACCGTAAACAGGTCAAACACAGAAAAATATATCACTACACTCCGGTGGCACTGAACTGATTTCAGGAAGCAATCTTGCAACCAACTTCCTAATGTCACTTAAATATTACTCAGAGAGAAAATGGCAGAGGAAGCAATGAGTCATGGGTGATATTTCACTCAGGGACTGGAGCAATTTGTGAGAGGCTGTCAAGTTTTGATGTCCATGTTCTCATACACAGCTAAATTAGCCCAAAATGTTAACCTGTGCCATTAACTAAACTCAAAAACTCAAGTTGCCTGCAGTCCTGCTGTTCTCACAGCCTCAGTGTTGAAGAGGATCAGTGATTTAGAGGCTTGTGTGGAAGATGTCTCTGCACAGATCATGAATCTGGCAAGGCCATTTCTTTTGGAGCAGCTGCTTATATGCTGGCTTGTGAAGATCCATGAAGACTGAAGATTAACGTATGTCCTGACACAGTGAAATTAATCAAGAATAGCAATACTCCACTCATGGTATCTGTTTCCAATAACATTGTGTATTCTTGCCACAGCTGTGTCGAGGATGGAAAGAATTTTCTGACCTTCCTCTGACATGTGGAGAAGAAAGTTGAGCTTTGTTTTTGTCCTCCTTTTGCTGTTCAGTTCATTCTGAGTTTCCATGTTCTTTAGTCAATTTAGTTTAATTTAATTTTTAATCCAAACAATCTGACAGTACCATCAGTACCATTGCACCCCCCCACCCTCTTTCAGCCAGGTGGCAAATTGGTTCTAAAGTTTTCTGCACCAGAGACCTCTTACTGGGGCTGACTTTTTATAAGCAGTAGGAATAGCTGTTAATATATGCTGGTTTATAATGATAGATGGTTGTGGAAAGTAATTTTGGAGATGATTTGCTGGTTTAAAAACATATTATTTTGGAGGAAAACAATCTGAGAGACCTCTCTTGCAGAAGGACATGCATAATACATACAGTATGTCCCACATTTACACTTAGTCGAGTGACCACTCTATAATTTCACACCTTATTAGAAATTTTATGCAAAAATTGTGCAACCAACCTGGCAGGGGGGGAGTGGAAAGTCATACTGATTATATAATCATTCTTCACCCATCCATTTCCTATACCTGCTTCTTCCTGTAAAGGTTCAAGTAGCTGGTGCTCATTTCTGACCCTGAGTCTACCTGACCCATTTCCAACATCTCCACGTCTATTAAAGCTGTTATTTACTGGCTTACTAGGCCGCGAGTCCTGCTCCGTCTGCAGACCACACAAATGTAGTGCTGGCATAAAAGAAACTTCTAACTTCAAAACATTACTTTGTGGGTCATGCTGGATGCCTTTCTGCCTAATTCACATTTTCCCATGAGACCGCATTAAACTCCAGAGTTGGCTGAAAAGAGAGGTCTTTTTATAGAAAAGGATAGGAGTTACTCCAAAGCCTTTTATTGTCTCAAGGTTTGTTTTATTACTGTCTGCTTTTTAGCAAAAATGCTTCCTGATCATATCCCTCTCAAAATGCTGAGTTTGTGTGACATTAAAAATGACAATGAGGTTGTTGTAAAACTTTTTTCCGTTTAAATCATTCGTGGATGTTTCCCTTGGGTCATTGTTATGTTAACAGGTAATATTAATTTTCATATTCAGCTCTCTCCAGAAGCTGATCATATTTCCCTCCACTTTGACCAAAGCTCCAGTTCCAGTTAAAAAATAGAAAAAAAACTAGGCCCAAAGAATGATGTTGCGTTCACCATGTTTCACTGTAGGAATGATGTTGTTTTGATGATTTGTGTTGCTGTTTTTGTGCCAGATGTGCCTTTTAGAATTCGGCCCAGAAACGTTCAACCTTGGTTTCATCAAACTGTAACACATTTTCCCAAATGCTTTAGGGAGACTTTAAATATGTTCTTTGCAAAATTTAGCTAGGCTTGGATGTTTTCTTTGTAAGAAAAGGCTTCTGTCTTGCTAAGATACCCCACAGCTCAGGCTTAAGAAGAATAAAGGAGACTACTGTGATATGTACTAGACAGTCAATACTTAAAGAACTTTCTGCAGCTGCTTCAAAGTTGCTGTCGATCTCTTGCCAGCTTCCCTGATCAGTTTTCTTCTCATGTTCTCGTCTTTGCTGTACTCTGGACACAAAAGTATGATTCATATTTTTCTAGAGGTTCCCGTTGAGTCCTCAGTCTTGCTGTTCTTCAGAGGAGATGCAAAGCTTCATGTTAAATAGAAATGAGTATCAAGTATATCTGTATTGTCTAAAGATTGTGACATTTAATGCAAAGTAATTTCTGAAGGAAAAATGCATCCTGACCAAACACTGAATGGAATAATTAGCAGTAGTACAGAGTATTCTTTCACCAGAATGATTACTGAGGGTAATAGAATAATGACCCCCTAGAAACCCCCTTCCTGCTTTTCTTACACGGACTATATCCAAAAAAAACACCTCTGATTGTAATTAGCCTTTCAATAAAGTTTTAAAGTAGACCGATCTCTCTCTCTGTGTTGGCTCTGTGAGGCAGCCTCTCTTGCCTTCTGTCTGTGTAATGGAACCAAAGTGGGGTGAGATAATGCCTGAACTGCCAGCCAAGTTCAGCCCTTATGTCCCTTCATACAGGAAGTCTGCTGCAGTCAGAGCAGTGCGCACCTGCCACCTGCTGGCGTGATGTTAACCTGCAGCTCTGTGAACAGATGGACAGCAGAGTGACGGCTCCAAACCACTTTGCTATTCTCCAAATGTCAGAGAAGGTCAGGGCATCCTCTTTGGTTCTGCAGTTGAATTCAAAACTCTCTCCAGGGTATTTCCAACCGCACTCTGAAATCCACCTGCTGTGATCTGCCACAACCTTATGCTGCCAAAGGTTAAACACTTTACTCAAGGAAATGTTGACAGTATACAACGGTGACTGATATTGCAGCTCTTCAGTGAATGTAAACAAGCATAATGTAACTTATACAGCTTCATTAACCATGATGCTGATTTACTGGATGCTGAATTAGCATCTCTAAACCCCAGAGAGGCTATGATAAGCCATTTAGTGAAATTAAACTCAGTGTGTGTGCTAAACACTTTGAAACATTAGTTGACAAGAAAATTGTAATTTCTGGCAAGAACATTCCTCCAGCTGTGCATTCCCATTATTCCCTCTCCGAAAAACAACATTTCCAAAGCTTTAATCTAAACAAATTAACATCATATAAACTCAGCACACACTTGTTTCAGAAATACAGCCAACAAATTTAGTGATGCAGAACTTAGTGATGTAGGCTGCAGGTTGTTGGTGCTTGTTTTGGAACATATCAATTATAGATGCTTATTTGACATAGTTTTTTAGATATAGTTCACGGAGAAACTAAATACTGTTTTTTTGGCCAGAGTCATAGTCTTCCTTTTTAAAACCCTAAGCAATCACAGATGTATTTTGTAGATGTTTAATTATGCTGCTAAAGTCTCACTACTCTGTGCATATTTGCAAGTCTCTGCACTTTTCTCTAGTTTCCTCCCTCGGTCCAAACATATGCATGTTGGGTGAATTGCTCACTTTAAATTGCCCTCAAGTATAAGTGTGAGCACGTTGTTTGTTCCATGTCTCTGTGCTGCCCTGTGATAGACTGAAGGACCTGTCCAAGGCCTACCCTACCTCTTTATGTTTTTTAGTTTTATTTAAACTTTTATTTCACCTGGAAAGAACTCATTAAGTTCACAAAAAAATAATTTTTTTTGCAAGAGCATCCTGGCTAAGACAGGCAGCAGCACAAAAATCACTTTCAGCTGTAAAACATTTGACATAATCAAGGCTCTCCAACCATGAAAACAAGAAAGCTAAAACATCAAGACTGAAAACAGCATAGAGCTTTAAAGGAGAAATAAATCATAAAATGAAGCAAAAGTTTTTAAGAAGCAATTTAGCTCCTGCAGATTTAAGGAGTTTTGAACAGAAGGAACAGCATATTTAAACTGTGTTTTTTGTTTTTTTTTGTAGTTCAGAACAGGCCTTAGGAACAGACAACAGGAATAAGCCTTGACAATGAAAATCAAAGCTTTCAGCTTATTTTTGGCTGATGTAGGCCTGTAGGTATAATGGAAGTAAAACAAGAATTGCCTCATTGATGAAAACGATTCAGTCTATGGGCAGATTAAGATGGCCATCTAACCAGAACACATACTAACAAACAAATTATATAAAAACATTCCTGGATGGATGGACTGAGTTTAACAAATGGGGTTAAACTGGACTGCATAAAATTACATTTTGATTGGACCCACTTGGACACTTTCGTATTCGTACTTAGGCTATGTTCACACTGCAGGTCTTAATGCTCAGTTCTGATTTACTATGAAATCCGAGTTTTTTCGCTTGGTTGTTCACATTTCTAAATATGTATTTGTATGTGATCTCCTGTGTGAACTGCAAACAACCTGAAAGTGTCCCGCATGCGCAGTCGAGGACGTCACACGTCACACATAGTGAGCGTGTTCAGTGTTTGTGGAAGTAAACATGTTTGGTAACGCTGGAGCATATCTTGTGATTTTAAAGTTGTTGTCCAACCGGAGCCAGCACATTAACAGCTCTCTTCACTGAATGCTCTCCGCATTATCGTCCGCCATGGTTGTTGTTTCTTTTCCTGTTTCTGCATAACAGGACACAGAGTAGTGATGCTAGCCGAGTATAAATGACATACGGGTCGGATGAATGAGACCTGGCCATACACACACAGGTCACATTTGAAAAGATCAGATACATATCGGATTTAGGACCACATATCCAAGTGGCCTGGGTCACATTTATAAAAATAAGATCTGTGTTGTTCAGACTATTATGAAAAAAACCAGATACAGGTCGCATAAGGGCAAAGAAAATTGGATTTGGGTCACTTCAGGCTGCAGTGTGAAGGTAGCCTAGTCACACACTTGGAACTATTTGGGGCATCTGATTTCTCGCAAAGGTGTTGATATTCAATCCTGCGAGTCATTTTGACCTGTTCTGCACTGTAACAGGAGCAGAACGGTAGGGCAAGGCCTACACGTTATGCTAGCTAAAACCTACTCAGCACATTTTTACTTATAGCTGCTTGAAAGTGAGTGTTTTGACACTCAAGTGGGTCATGATTGAAAAGTTCTGAGCGAACTTATTTGATTGTAAGTGTATTGTATACATGGCCAATAATGCTGATGTTCAGGCAGGAGATTAGGCTCCTAGTTGCTTATTGCTTGGCAGGGTTCAGAACCCTAGGAGGAACATCAGAACTGGTGACAGATAATCTTTAAAGGTTGAAAGGGGCTGCTGAGCACAGAAGCATTAGAGATGCTCCACTCGAAGGGGTGTGAGTACAGAGAAAAAGCAGATTATACATACATCCAATTATATCATATATCCAGAAAGAAGCAGAGTCACTTCTGGCACAATCAAGTCAAATTATTTCACATGGGAATATACAGGTTTGCACCTTGCTGATCAGAGCCTCCAAGTGGCTTAGTAGATGATTGACATAAGATTACTGATGAGAAGTTGACTGTTGGGTCAAGCAGTTGGACCAAGCAATGTTTAGCTGGATAATCTGCTGAAAATGATAATCAAGGGGTAGCCTGGGTAACTGCAGCCACCTGCATTAGAGTTGGCGAAGGTGATTTCTATCTCAAGACCAAGAAAGCTTCCAATGAAAACTCGTTGTCTGATCTGCAACTGATTAGATGGAGATGGGTATGGTACGACAGACTCGGCCAAAGAGACGGCACAAGCCACAACTTTCAACCTTGTATTGTGAGCTTTTTTTCTTTCTTTTTTTTTTTTTTTTTACCTTGGCCTGATCTACTGGCACACTTACGTGGCCCCTATTTTGGTCATCTCACAAATTTAAACACAAGAACCCCAGAAAATTATAAATCTTGTGATGGTCTTTCTCACCACACTTTTGCAGAAGTACAAACTGACCTTCCCTAAGGTACACTAGCATCTTATTTAATCCAATTTATTATTTAGAGACACTAAATGCCATGCATGATACCCTGCTACATTGTGTTTTTTGCTTAGTAATGTTTTTTTTTTTGAAATTATTGGGGAGATATGGATTTATATATAATTTCATATGTAGAATTTGTTATTTTATTTAAAAAAAAAAAAAAAAACTTTAATCATGATTTTTTTTTTTCTTCCTCTGAACACACATGCTGTGTGACATTATGTTACAGCAGTAAATTATTGATTTATTTTAAGGGGGCTTTTTATAGTTCTTTACTGGTATGTAAATATTCATAGAAGCCAAAGTTTTAGTAAATGTAAAAGAACTTTATTTCGCCTAGAAGCATGTTGCAAATCAAACCATAAATGGTTATTTTTCTGAAAGATTTATTTATGTTTGTTTCATTGTGTTACAATCTAGTAAAAAAAAAATGTCAAAGCAGTCTTTTTAAAGAATCAATCAACTTTAAATCAATTTTTAAATGAACATTTTCTTGTCAACTTTACTAACTGAATGTCAAAGTCATATAAATTGATATATCGGTCTGAACTGGAGAAGTGGATAAAATAATCTACACAAACTTTCTTTTTCTTTTTAGAAATTAAGAAATAAATTGTGCAATGATACATACATGAATACACCTATGTACTGAGAGGTAATGGGATTATCATCTAAGAAATATGTAATCTCCCTCAGTGCAGTCTCTCGTTCTCTTCTCACATTCCACGCAGCACAGATGTCACAAAACAGTCTGCTCGGGTTGTGCTGTTGAGACACTTATTTCTTGCTGTCATCCTGGGGAGTGCCGTGTGGGAGGCACGTCAGCGGGGTTTCGAGGCTGGCTCCAGTTTGCCCTCAGGGGAACAGCTTGATGAATTGAGTTGGCAGATTTGTGACAAGGGTGGAAGTTACACTGCATGTGTGTGTACCTGGAAGTGTTGCAGAGTTAGGTTCTGATCCTGCATGTAATGTGAAAGTGTTTGTCTACAGGTATTTTCTTTGTTTGTAGGTTTTAGAGGTGCTTTTTGCAATGTTCCTTTGCACACATGAAGTTGTATGCATGTGTTTGGTGGGAAAAGCCTCTTCCAGGCTTTACAGCAGAATGGAATAATCTGGTTGTGAAGGTTAGGCATACCCTGAGCATTCCCAAGGAGTTGAGTAAGAGCTTTGCAGTGCGGTTAACACCATGTGAGGATGTAACAAAACATCTTGAAAACCTTAATTTGACTCTATATCTCCCACCAAGTCTTTTTCTCCGTTAGTGACACAAATCCCACAAAGGGATCAATTGACTCAGGATTTGTTTGCTGAATGCCATGCATTTACTGATGTGTAATATCTTATGCTTTACACAGTTGTTTAGATAAATGTTTAAAGCCAAATTAATTCTATTACATCTTAAGTAAAACTTTAAAATAATAGATCTGGCTATCTAAAGGGTAAGCAGAACATAACACGACCAATGCTTTCCTGAAACTTAAAGGTTGCTTTCCGTTACTTTCCAGAACTCAGGGGGTACTTCCCTTTAACATGGTTCAACCCAAGTCCGTTTATGTATTTATATCCCCAATGCACAGCAAATGTCTCAAGGCACAAGTCTTGTTTTTGGAACTTACAGATTGCTCTCAAATTTACAGGTTCCTTTCCCTGAATTTACAGGTTCCTTTCCCTGAACTTACACATCGTTTTAATGGGATTAAATGGCCACTTTCCTTAAACTTACAGCTTGCTGAAGTTCTAGGGTACCTTCTGAAGTTGAATGTTACTTTACTGGATTTTACAGGCTGCTTTCTTTAAATTTCGAGGTAACTTTTTCTGAACTCACAGGATACATACATCAGAATCTCAAAGGGTTTCACAATGGAACTCACTCCTAAACATAAAGGTTACTTTCCCAAAATTTACAGGTTATTTTTCTTTAACTTACAGGTTACTTTCAAGTTATTTTCCTGGAATTTACAGGGTACTTTTAGGAACTGGGCTGAAAGTTCCTAAAAGTATCCCTTACACTCCAGGAAAGTACTGTTTAATTGTGAAAAGAGCCTTGTAAATTCTGGGAAAATACCATGTTAGTTCTGTTAAAGTAGCTGGTAAAATCCAGAAAGTAGCCTGTAACATGTAAATCTTCAGGTAACAGATTACCTCAAAAACTCCCTGAATATGCCCCTAATGTTCAGAAAAAGATTAAGGAAAGATTTAGGCTGTATTGTGTATTATTACAGTAAAAAGTTAGATAAAAGTAAAGATGGAGATACTCTATTGAGCTGATTTTTCATTCGTATGTCCATTTTTGGGATCGGACCGAGTTTCAGCTTAAGCGTGTGTCGTGCATCATGTTTGAAATTCTGGTCACCCCTTGTCAGGGTATCATACTGTTGCATCAGCGCCAAGAGTCAGATTTACCTGAAGCTCTCACACTGCACATGCATCAACACTCAACGTCTTGGCAATATTATGATTTCATGAGAGATTAGTAGTTAATCAATCCATAACCACATTGTTTTAAGTCACAAAGTAAAGGTAAAACATTAGATCCTACGTAGACCGAACAGTGAACCAAACACTCGATAAATGAATTTTCACACTTTTCTCCACACAGAATGGCAAGGATTGTCAAGGAAGCGTGTTTGTTTTTGTTGACCGTTCTCTTATTCTCAGATGAGCGTCTCCTCTCTTCTAGGTTTTCTTCCTTCTTCTTTGCAGTTCCAAATTCAAGAGTCCGACGTGTAACATATACAAATACAATGTGAGCAGTCAAGTCGCGTCCTGAGCATCTGCTCGTACAGTATGAGAACATGATTCGTGAGCTGTGAATTACTGAACCCTGTTATGTAGTCATACAGCTTGAGCTGGGGCTGAATACAAATTCTGAAAATATAGTGCAGTGTATGCTCTGCTTAAGGCAGTTGTGGTTTACAAGGTCAATTAAAACCATTTTAAAAGCTTACCTTGAGCAGGGAAATTGATAGGTGTCTTTCCAGAAATGAATTCCCACTACATAAAATATTAAGATATTTTTCCTGTTGCTAGGCTGAAGCTAATTCTTCAGTACAGCTGAGCCAGCTACAACAACTTCAAGCCACAGAGAGGGATGGTTGCAGTGTGACTGAGCAAACAAACATGCTAAGCTCCACATAGAAGCTCCAGATTTTTTTTGTCATAACTGTTTCACGAAAGTCAAATGCTGCAGAAAAAAAACTAGGAGTTACCACCATTTCAGTACCTCTTATAATTCAGTAGCCTAAAAGTAGCATTTATGCTTGTATTCATTAAATTTATTGAAACAACCTCTTCCTCTGCCACAAATTTACAGCACACACAAAAAAGTGCAACATAGGGACATTTGAATGTTAAACCAAAGAATCAATGCCAAAAAATAAAGTGTACAAATGTAACAGTTCTGATGCAGTATTCAAAGTCAATAACCCCTTTGAATCATTTGATTGTGTAATATAATAAGTAGGCCATTTTGTAAGGGTGTTGAAGATTTAATTTGGAGCCATGTATTTACTTTAAGAAGAGTATTAAGGGGATCTTAATAAACAAATAAACAATTACAATGTCCTTTCAGCCAAAAACAGCAAAACTGCTGTATGGTGATTTGGTGCCCAGGAAACCTGGCTGCTGTTGAACTTCCTCAGTGCAATAAGGTTTTTGCTGCATCTCTAAAAATAAACTATAGCAGATTAATCTGCTCTCCTGCCACTGGGCCAAATGTAGAGTAAATAGGAGACAAAGGTGACTGCAAAATGGGAAGGGCTAATAAACACAAAGTTACAAACTTACAAAGAACCAAAGGAGAATCCAGTATATACAGAGGGCCAGAGATGACTGGAAGAAGAGACAGGTGGAGATTAATTAACCAAAGTTGGAGCAGCTGACTGAGGAGACCAGAAAGCAGAGGCAGAGGGGATCAAATGGAATTAATGGTTAAAAAGAAACAAAACACAGACCAGAAACTAGAGAACAGTGGAAAAACAGAACATAAATCAACATTAGAGAATCAGAATCCAAAACACACAGGAGATAGGGAAACTGAAACAGGAGGGAAAGAAAATGGAGAGTAAAAACTACACAGAAAAGCAAGAACCAGATAAAGTCTAACAAAACAAGAAACTCTAAGAAACTCTGAATCATAAATGCAGGAAACCTAACTGAACAACACAATAGACACAAAACCTGCCCTCCAAAGGCCATCTCACAGACGAGAAACAAAATGAATTTTACACAAATGCGAGTTTTCAACACTGTGTGCTTATGTTTGGATTTTTGTCTCCTCAGAGTTTTGTGACTTCATCATTTTGACATTCAGCATTTTGCTGAAATTTATGACCAAATTATGGTGGTGTACTTTATCACTGTGAGTTTAGTGTTTTGAATCTCTTGTATTTTGTCAGCATTTAGAAAAGCTTCCATAAAGCATCTCTGTGATTCAACCTAACAATATCTTCTTATTTGAGTTTAATTGCGTGTTTAATAGTGCTCCTGAAGACTTTCTTTGACTCTATAGTGGCATAAGCCTTCTTCTCTGGGACCGTATGTTGGAGCAGAAGCTTATCTATAGCTGAGAGGAAGCGGTTAGATAAGTTCATCAGGAAGGCCAGCTCTGTGCTAGGATGCCCCCTCAACCCAGTGCAGGTGGTGGGAGACAGAAGGACTCTGGCTAAGATAACATCACTGATGGACAAAGTCTCCCACCCCACGCATGAAGCTGTTGCTGAGCTGGAGAGCTCCTTCAGTGACAGACTGCTGCATCCTAGGTGCACTAAGGAGCGTTATAGGAGATCCTTCCTCCCAGCAGCTGTTACTCTATAACCATCACTGCTCCCAACAAGATCAATAAATGTTTACATCCATGCTAGTATCTGTACAACTTACAGTTTTTTCTATTGTCACGAACTGTAAATAGTTTGTTTTTTTAATGCCCAAAGACATGCACATCTTGTACATTTGTAATTAACCAACTCAGTTGTACGTTCCTCTGGACTGGAGTATTCCTTTGGACTATGCAGTATTTATGTTGAAATGTTGCCTTACTGTACATCCATCCATCCATTCATTATCCATCACGCTTATCCTTGCAGGGTCGCGACTGGGGCTGGTGCCTATCTCCAGCGGTCAACGGGCGAGAGGCGGGGTACACCCTGGACAGGTCGCCAGTCCATTGCAGGCCTTACTATACAGTATTTGTGGTATTTGTGTGTGTGTGTGTGTGTGTGTGTGTGTGTGTGTGTGTGTGTGTGTGTGTGTGTGTGTGTGTGTGTGTGTGTGTGTGTGTGTGTGTGAAATCAGTGTTCTGCAAACTCAAGAACCACCAGCAGAGGGCAGCATGGTCACAGCCAAAACAGTGGAAAGCTGTTGTCACATGTTTGATGAAGTACATTATCAGTACTTGTGTTAGTTACTTACTCAAGCAAAAGAATCAAACTTTAGGGTGGAATCAAGGCTAATCTTGCAAACATTATCTTTTTTTTTTAGTGGAAACACAGGGGCCAAGTTAGAAAATAACTCTCTTTAAGATTAAGAGCTTGAAGACCTAAGTTTTTTTTTTTATGTTGTTTTTCCAAACGAGAGAAACAGGGAGGGTAAAACAGACATGTCTTCTGTACCTTACACCATTGTTCTCTGCAGCCTCAACATAAAAGAACAGAGAGCTTCAGCAGGAGATGCTTTTTCCTTCCTTCAGCTGTGTTATCGTTTATGATCGATATCAAACAGACACACCGCAGAAGTCAAACACAAGCAAGCCCAAATCTCTTTCAAGTACCAACAATCTTGCCCCGGTTCTAAAACAATACGCCAACTGTAGCTGTCTGTGTGTTTGCCAAGAGCAAGGAAGTCAGGAAGTATTGGCCAAACATAGCCGTTCTGTAAATAGATAGGACTTAATGCCTGCCCCACACACATGCACACACAATACAGACACAAAACAAGCAGCTGCACACAGATGGAGGCAGTTGTGTCCACATGCACAGGCAGGCAGCACATTTCCCCCCTCCCAAGAAAGATTCACGCAAACACGAATGAGCTTAGTCTTGCACGCAAATGTGCGGCCATTCATTCATATTCAGTTGGAAACAAAAACATTAGAGGCAAACAAATACTCCACACCAGAGTTTAACACCCAAAATTCAGCTCACACATGAGGGGAGGCTGAGATGCCCCCTGATGGTGCATTATTAAACTACAACTAGAGAAATGAAAGATTAAAGCAATAGCAGGGTCAACTTGAAAAGACTGTTGTCCTATTACAGACAAATGTTGTTATCCTGAGCAAACATTTTAGAAGTTGTTTCTCAGCTTTATGGCATTTATCGTACATTTATGAACCTTAAAGCTTCAAACAGGGAAACTAAATAGTGTTATAGTTGTGAGAAATTAATTAAAACACTGAAATCCTAAATGCATTTTTTTTTTTACTACAGATATAAATTAATAATACCATTTCAAATGCACACAGTTAAAATTTTAACTAGTTTGGATAATGATGAGGATTTTTCTGCACATTTTTTTCCTTTCATTGTGAGTTTGATGCTGAAAACGTTCACCCCTACCATTCATAAGCAGTGATGTCAAGGGGTACATCACTGTGTTGCCACAACCTGGTACAGGATAGAGTAAGTACACACTCTTTTCCAAAATATGCTATGCTCCAGAAAAAGTGGAAGCAATTTGTCCAAACCAAGGGCAAAGGTTTCCAGTATGCTTATCCTAATAGTGTATTTTGTTAACACATTGTGACAGCTGGTAAAATTGCATTTTCCAGTGAAAACTACAAGTGAGAGTTTTCAAAGTAGCTTGCAGCTTTGCCACTTTTAGAGAATGTTACTTTCTCCAGATTTTCTCTCAAGCAGCATAAATGTGGATGCAGTCTTTAAAGATGCAGTAAGAAACTTTCATTAAAATGTGTTTTTTAGATACTATGTCCTGACAGTATAATATGAGAGAGATAATCAGTGAGAAAATCAAGCTCCAGTGCCCCCTCCCTGTGGTCCTACTGCCATCTGCAGAAATACACTACTCCCCATCAGAAACAACCAAGCAGAGCCAGGAAAGCAGAATGACATGTTGATAGAGGAATTAAGTAATTTGATTCAGGTGTGTTGAAGAAGGGATGCATCTAAAAGTTGAGGGATGGGAGCTCTTGAGGACTGGACTTGATCACCCCCGACCGAAATGGTCAATATTTTGTGTGATTTGTGGGATCATAGTACCAGGGGCAACAATTAGATATCCAAGCAGTTTGATTGAAGGCAGTTAATTTTCAATAACAATAACAGATACATAGAACTGGCAACTTTTACACTCTGAAGCCCTAAAGGAGAACATTTAACTATAATCTCTAAAATGTGATAAGAGATGCCATAATATTAGGAGATAATTTGTTCCAGAGGTATTACATAGAAGAAAAATTGCACGGGTACCATAACATAACCCTAAGTGACCCCAAAGATCCTGTCTGACTGTATCTGACAGGATCTTCCTCTTAGAAACACTGAAAGCTCACAGTCGAAATACTTGTCTATAAATATCGGGAGTCATAAAGACAAATAGACTAAATCCTAATGTCTTCTTTACAGTCTCTTATTACTAGCAGGAGGACACAGTGTTTCCTTCAGCATTTCCATCATTGCTTTCCTCTTATTATAAACTCAAACCTCAGTACACTGCTGATAACACTCTCCTGGGATATTCCCGGTGCAGGGGAAGTAGTATTTCCTGAGGACATCTCTGTGGATCTTTTCATGGACAGGGAAGCGGAGAGGATTGTTTTGTTTTATAGAGTTCTCAGAGATGGCAGAAAATTGTCTGTTTTATTTATCACCTCTCTTCCCGCACTGTTAGGTCACAAAGATCCTCCAAACACCGCCTTGAGCAGTTGTGTCCCCAACGCTTCCAAAACTGTTTGTTATTTTTGAGCCTCTATCTTTTGTTGTTTGTGGATTCTGTTTTCCAGACAGAACTCAGAGAGGAAATTTGTTAAGGTTGTATCTACAGAAGTGCGGTTGAGAGAGCTGGTCCTTATCTCAAGTTCCCTGAAGGCAGGAAGTCACTGGCTGAGAGGAAAAGCCAATGTAATCTAATAGACATCCGAAAGGAGCAGGAGGTTGGGAATTCTTCAGAAGAGATGAGATCGGGGGAAGTGGAGGTTAACCCTTGAATGTGTCAGGAAGACAGCCAGATTTAGCAGCAGGTCAGAACCTGCAAATCATCCACAGGAAATTAAAAACAAATTTCTTGTGTGCGCTTTCATCTTTTTTCAAGTATCTAGTCTTCCAGCTGGCTGCTGTTGAACAGTTCTGTAGGCAGGCATGCTAGGAAGCATGAAGACTATGTGAATCAGGTCCCAGAATGGAAAACAATCTTTTCCAAACTGACATGACTGGGCTGGGTCAGTCCAAAATGATAAGTTAATATGTATAAAGTGGCATTTTTGTTTGTTAGTAAAAATTGCAATATTTTATATTTTGGTTTCTTTTTGCTTAAGTCAAAGTGAAGTTTCAGGTAAAATATTTTTTGTAATGTCCAAGATTCTCAATGTTTAACACTGGTGATATTTCAGTAATTATACTATGAACAAATATGACCAATAACAGGGACACAAACAAAACATCAGCTTATTCAATGTCATATCCCTTCATCATAATGATTTTCAAATTTCCATAAACCGATACCTTTAACTGAAATGCATCTCTTTCCATTGTCACCGTTCTGAATCTAAATTTTTTGAAAATGTCAGCTTTTAGTTACTACCCAATTCCCATGAAGAAAACACAAGTGAACAATAACAATGAATATGCTGGAGCATAATATGTATGGATGAAGATGTCCCCTTCACATTTCTGCCTGCCCCCTCATGTAACCATGCCTAGAACCAGCCCTGGTTAGAGCTGCCCAATATTGGAAAAACGTGATAATACTGTTGAATGTGGGTTTACAGCGAGAACAGACCTGGAAGAGAAATCTAATTTAATATTTCCATCTCAACAACAAGGTTTTATTGAAAAGGTTACTTCTGGTTGGCTTCTGCTGCTTTGACACAGAAATATCTTAGCTTTAGTTGCTTAATGACTTGATCTAAAGCTTTTTATGCTAACCCTAAATTACAGACAGGGAGCTTGAATGTATAGTACTTGAATAATTACCTAACACTTGTTGCAGTTCTTCCAGTTATGTGCATTGCATACATTGATTTTGTATGTAACCCACCTGAGTTTAACATACCGTAAATGAAGTGTAAATGTTTTCTTTAGGTTGTTTTTCTTTGTGGCACCAGTAGAGGGTGCTGTTGGCATTGAAAATTTAAGCATTGCCATAGTGACGAGAAAAAAGATCCAGAGCAATCCAAGTAAGCCATGCAGTGCAGAAGCAATCTGAACAACGTAAAAGGAAAAGAGTAGATCTTGAGTTTTTCTTCATGACAAAGCTGTCTGCAACGGGTGTTGTAGAGGAGAATTCATCCAGTTTTCATTTTTTCCGGTGAGTGTTTGAAATGATTTGTGCTTTCTTATATGTTGATGCGCTAACGCTAATCGCAGCTAAAGCTGTATTACAATGAGGAAGTTTAATGTGATACAAATTTGTTCTTTGCCACACTCTATGCACTCTCCATCTTAAAACCAACAAAAAATACAGAAACAACCAACAAACCAACAAAATACAGAACTATATACAAACCGGTGAGCTTTATTACAGAAATTAGGTTATGCAAATAGAGTTTATCATGTTATATGCTTTGCCAATGCAATGTGAAAATGGCAATGATCGCAAATGACATCACATTTTCTCATTAATATTCATAAACGCGCCAGTTGCCCATATGTTCGGACAAACAAGACGACAGACAGATCACAAACAGAATGGCGACATCTGAAGGGTGTTTGATACTGGAAGATGAGGACGTCCTGTGAGCATTGTTTCAATTTGCTGCGACACAGAAGCCCAGTGTGGAGCAACTGAAGCGATGGTTGAAATGCAGAGGAGTAAAATTGAGCGGGAAGAAGGCAGCGTTGGTTGAAAGGTAGGTTGTGTTTTTTTCTGGCTATGGACAGTGTGGTAGCTAGCACTCGCTAGCACTAAGTTATCTGGGCCTATCGCACACAAAATAAGCTGTTCAGACGCACAGACGTTTTCCCCAAAACACACTACAAGCAATAACGGCATGAAATGGCTCATGCAGTAACAACAGTGTCTCTAAAGTAAAACCCTCAGTGATCTGACCGTCCCAGATCACTGCAACGTTTCTCCGGTTTGTCCAACTCCTGATTGAGCCTGTCTGAGCGCCACTGGCCTTCTGAGGTAAACTCGTGGATGTCTGAATGTGCTATGTTGCGGTGTGTGGTGTGTTTACGATTCGAAGATGATGGATCATGTCATGTATTGTATGTTGACGTTTTCATCCCGCTGAGGAAAAAGCCATATAAACATAAATGCACAGAAGTTGCAGTCGCTGGGACAGGACAGGGTCTGGACAGTCAAATGTTGGCCCCTTTCCACCGATGAAATACAGCGAGCAGATATAAGTGTCCTTGGTCACATTTTTTTCAGTAAACCCCTCTCACTTACAGGCTCGTATCCAGCGCTGACATTTCTCGGCATTCCTTCTGGGTTTCGGGAATGAAATAAAAAAGTCTCCCTTCATATGTTCCCGATCACCACATCTTGAGTCACTCTGACAGACACCAAAGCAGCAGTGTTTTGTCATTACCATTTTTAGCACTGCTGAAATGATCTAACTGGTACTACTCGTTCACTACACAGGCTTTACCATAACTGTTTGTCCAAAACTAATATGGCCACTGCGCATGCGCAGTGTGCTGTTCTAAATTTAGCAGACGTCATTTGACGTCATTTGCGATCAGTGCCATTGTAGGTCATGCATGGTTATTTTATTTAGCAGTGAAAGTGATCAATGTTGCCCCTGCCTATGCAGGTTGTTTTTTTTTTTTTTGTTGTTGTTGTTGTTGGGGTTTTTTTGCAGGTTGGTTTAAAGTTGACGTAGGCTTTAGATGGACTGTCTGTATGCGAGCTATAAACAGCTCCTCATCATAAACAGCTAAGCCAAGTGGGAAAAAATATACTTCCTGAGTAATTGTGAATAAATTTTTTTTACAGAGCTCTGAACTCTTTAATTTTTATAAGAAATTTTTATAGCCCTCTTTCTGGGTATTTTTCTTTTTGGGTCTATTACTTTTCGACTAGACTGAAAAAAATGACAGTAAAAGGGACTCAAAGGGCACTAGGATAACGAAATGGATTACAAAGACAAGTTACAAGGACTAAACTATTGAAGGGTGAACAAGGGTTAAATGTGAACAAGTATAAAGTGTTATGATAAGCAGTTGTTCAATAAATGCCAGCTTTGTTATTTTTCATAACAAGGTGTCTGAGATTGTTTCATCTTCACTCCTCCTTTAGAATCTAGAACTGTGTGTACGTGCATAAGCTCATAACTGTCCAGCAAAACTCTACTACACTTCATGCACGTTATGGATAAATTTGCGATATATTGTGCAGCTGTAATAGGGATTGGCTTCATTCATAGTCAGTATTCCAATAATTTTGCATTAAACTAAGTAGTAAATTGATATTATGGGATGGCATCCATTTTTCTACTAGTTACTTGGAATGCTAGTACAACGGCCACACATTTGCAATTTAAGATAAAATAATTGCTCTACAAAGTGCTTAAAAGAGCCGAGGATCATTCACTACAACACGCCTTGGTCTTTATGTTGTAATTATAAACATACCTAAGATCATGTTAAATGTGTAGCCATGGAGGAGCTGGTTCGGCTATCAGTTTGTCTGCTCGGCTATCATTCTGGGCGGGATGCAGTGAATCTGAAGGTGGTTTTTTTGTAAGGGAATATTTTCCCCGCTATATAAGAATCTACAACAAAAACAAACTGAAAACCTGTCATATTTTGGTATAAAAACTGTGTACTACATGGAATGTGAGTTTGAAGGATATTAATGCAAAGCCTGGCTAGTAAGCTGAAACTAATTTTTAGTACTGCACGAAAGAAAAGGTGTACACTAATCAAGTTTCCACTCAACTGTCCAGTTGCTTGATGTTTTGCCTCGATTTCATGAATAAGACCTTCGTATGTTAACTGATAACTCAGCGGGTGTGAAGTCCCCAAGGATGTTTGTGAACGTAGACACCGAGTAATCAAGTCGTGATGGACCGAGCTCAACTTTCTGCTGCTGGTCAGAGGGATGAGACGTTGTGCAGCCAAATGCATCTTGGCCTTGCGTGTCGAGGGAATTATTGTTGCAGTTCAAAGTGGGAGCTGAAGCCAAACCTTAAACAGGAACTTAAAAGACGGTGGGGGAGCGAGCCTGTTGGACGGCTGTCATGGTCATTATCCTGGTTGCTCGATCCTCCCTTCTCTCTCTATGAAGCACACACAAGCCATCAAACACACACACAGCACATCTGCAGAGGGCCCACCCAGTCCTCCCTGGGCTTTCAGCTTCAAAAGCTCTGAATTTCCCCAAAACACACACACACACACACACACACACACACACAAACGCTTTGTGCCAAGTCTGTATATCAGAGGGATCTATTTCTGGAGGAAGAAATGAAGAAAGTGGCAAGGGATAACAAGAGTGAGGTGGTGGATTAAAAGGTGAGAGAAAAGCGCAGAGGCTCTTTAATTCAAGAAATCCTTGATCCCCCTCCTCTTCACCCTACTCCTCCTCCTCTTCTACCGAGAGTGATACTTTATGAAACACACAGACAATGGCTCAGTGGAAGAAGTCACCCCTAATTCTCCTTTTGATCACCCTGAAGTCTTTGTGCTTGGAGGCTCCTTACACATTCTTTCCTTTTTGTGCCAATGCTCTAAGTTGGGAATGATTAGTGTCTGTGGATAAATCCCCTTATTTCATTCTCCTACTTTAGGGATGCTACACAGCCAACATAATTCCAAGATGCCTCAAGAGAAATCCAAGTTGCCTTTGATGATACATGCATGCAGCTTTTTGTTTTTTAAAACTCAATGAGCATCTGTCTGTGAATTTAATCTAATTAACCAAATTTAGCAGTTTTTTGAGGAGGAAACAAGAAATTATAGATTTGCATCTCGTCTGTATTTGAGGTGCAAAACCTCTGCAAACTGTTGCTGCAAAGTTATGGGTTCTTTTTGTGTTGCTAAGTAAAAAATGCATAAATGTGCAGAAGAAGAAGGAGGTAAGTATATATATATATATATATATATATATATATATATATATATATATATATATATATATATATATATATATATACACACAAAAGGACAATTGATAGAAATTTTAATATACTTCCAATAATAATGGGTACAATGATATTAGTTGTGAAAATGCAGTAACACAACTACCACTAATTATGAAAAAAAATTGATATGAACCTCTAGACACATAAAGACAAAAAGACAATTACAAAGTCAGCCTTCTATCACCTGAAGAACATTTCTAGGATTAAAGGACTAATGTCCTCATCCATGCGTTTATCTTTAGTCGCATTGATTATTGCAACAGTGTCTTCACAGGTCTGCCTAAAAAGTCAATCAGACAGCTGCAGCTGATCCAGAATGCTGCTGCTTATGTTCTCACTAAAACCGGGAAGATGGAGCACATCACCCCAGTTCTAAAGTCCTTACACTGGGTCCATGTAGCTCAGAGAATAGACTTTAAAATATTTCTGTAAGTTTATAAATCACTGAATGGCTTAGAACCAACATACATTAAAGACCTGTTGTTGTCGTATCAACCTTCCAGACCACTCAGGTCTTCTGGTTCTAATCTGCTCTACATCCCCTGAAACAGAACCAAACATGGAGAAGCAGCATTCAGTTTTTATCCTCCACTGTAAAGATGCTGAAACGCTGAGTTCCTTCAAATCAAGACTAAAACTGAATTTGTTTAGTGCTACCTTTGATTAACAATAACTGGAACATCATTAGTTTCAGTCTGGATTGCAACTTTTCATTATTTTACTCTTTATTTTGCCACTGCAGTGTAATGTTTTTTTTTTCTTTTGTTTGGTTATTGTTTTATGTTTCTGTCTTGTAAAGCACTTTAAATTGGCTTGTTGCTGAAAGGTGAAGATGAATTCCAAGTCTCTCCAGACCCAGAACACTCCTTAGTGTTTAGTTTAGGCTTAACCAACAACTGTGTGGAAGACACCCAAGCACAGCGCAGTACGCTGCTAAAACAAGTTATTCATAGATACAACATTCAAAGTAAACTGATTAGCATATGAAGCAGGAAAAAGGCGGTTTCTGTACGTTTTGACTGCAACCAATTGTTTGGAACTTCAAAGAAAACATGTTATAAGCTGAAATAAGTCAATTTATAGTATGTTGTGTCTGCTGTGATTACTAATTAGAAATAGATTGTTTCTTAGTTAAAAGAGGCTGCACTCAAATTATTTTACATCCATACTCTGTTGCAAATACCTTTGCAAGGAGTGTTTCAGTGCATAGATCCTGCAGCCACTTGGTGACAACAGGGACATTAACTGGGAGCATTTAAATCAGTTCATATTTATAATTTTTATTTCATTTATTTCTGAAACTGCACCTCTCATGACTCTAATAATATCCTGAATTGTCTGCACCAGTAATAAGGAGCTTATAAATGTAAAAAAAATAAACCTGCAGTAGTTTATTTTGGTACATGGTATCAATATTTCACTGTCCAAATATTGAATATGAACAGGTTTATTTTTACCTGTATATAGTAAACTATGAACCAGTGTTTGAAAGATGAAAACACTCACAGGTGACTTGGTCAATATTGTGATAGATTAGTTGTCAGCCTATTTTAACTGATTTTATTGTTTATATGTGTGGGGTGTATATTTCTTTACATTTCTCTGCAGCAGTGGGAACTGTATAACATTTCAGTCAGGATTTTCTTGAGGATTCTGCTATTTTTCTATCTGCAAGGAAATATTTGAGTGTTTAATTTTCTTGCTTAGTTTAGGAAAATCTGTATTTTTTTTACAAACATTTATTTTGGTCTCCTGTTTTTCTTAAAAATTTCTTTGTATGAATGGATTTTTGTTAGAGATCTCCCGTGTAATAAGGTTATGAAAATGTACGCTTTAGTCTCCAAAAATGCTTTCCTTTCTGTGCTTTCAATAAAAGTGGCTCTCACTGGTTTTGTCTTTAATCTGAGGGAAGATGACACACAACCACCTCATCTGTGCAGATCTGGGCAGAAGCAGGTGGCTGTTGTGAGCAAAAGGAAATCAGGCTTTAAATCTCTGCACGCACAAGGAGCTGAGCAGCAAATCAGCTTTTTGTTCACTATCTCTGTTAACCCCTATGTTTTAAAGATAGACCAGCAGAAAGAGCAGAGGTGTGTGTCTGTGTGTGAAGGTCAGTGCAGATTTTCTCATGTGCATTCCAGTGTATTATAGCGCTGCTGTTCTATAAACGTGTGATAGATTTCGAGGTATACCGCCGCAGCTTGACACCACTTTAACTACTTCCTGTTTTATCTGTGACAGCTCCTCGGTGAGCTCGCGATAACAGCCCAACTTGGATGCTTTGATGCCTCAGCCCTCTGATATTGCTGAACAAGGGGAAACCCACATGTTGTGCCCTCAAGCCTTCCGTCTCCACACTTATCTTCAGTTGTGTGATGTGGGACCATCTTTCCAAGATCAGATCATTAATTAACCTCCTTTTGTTCCCTAAGAATTTTGGAGAATTTACCTGCACAGGTTTAGGAAGGAACACCTTGACATTATTGAGAGGAATTTTGCAGGTATGCACCATTAAAACATGCAAACTAGAGAAAATGATGTTGATCCCATTTTAAGTCAATCAAGAGCTTTACTTTGTCTGGATCTCGTCTCTTGCACAGTATACACCGAATGCTCATTGGACACCTGAACATGCCGTAACATGTCTGTGCCTGTTGCTGTTAGTGCCATCAAATTCACGTCTTAAATGCCAACTAGAGGGAAACATTCAATAGTCTTCGTCATGAAGAGCAGCTGAGAAAAGAAGTCCTGTCCTGTAATTAAAGGATGAGCAAACATCAAATCAAAAGGTATTTCATCCACAACAAAAAGTACATTCATTCAGTTCAGTTTCCTTCCATGATTCGGTGGAAAATAAATGAAACCATCTTTGGAGGGAAACAAAGAACAGAGATGACAAATGTTTATTAAAATGATGTGTGAATTATTAGAAAGCTCAGTTTTGTACAGTGCTGCCTCCATCTTCACCTTAACATTTTCTATAAATCTTGTAGAGGAATTTTTTGGTGTGAGAAAGATCCAAACGCAGTGTCTGTTTTACTTTACCTTGTCCATTAGTTGTGTTTCCAGTGTGGAACCTATTACCTGAATTACAAAAATCACATCCACTCCTGCAGAGATGGTCGTCCTCCTGTTCGAGTATGACATGCCCAGTGCATAAACAGAGTAGAGAAAGCAATACAAAACAGGGAAATGAGACCAATAGAGCATATCAGACTGTTTAATAGTGTTTATGCTTTAAGAGGCAAGTAAAGTCACTCCTAATTTTGTGTTCAATCAGAATGGATTTTCAATATGCCGTGCCAATCCTGACTCCTGGTTCTGTGTGGGTGAGAAGAAATTAGTTCAAGTTAGGGGTGCACAATATATTGCAAATATATTGTTATCACAATATGGGTGTGCGTAGTATTCATATCGCAAAGGACTGTGTGGAGTGCAATAACTGTTGGTAGATGTATTTTACAAGTTCTGAAATTGTTTTTTTGTGCGCTAATGTAACATTTAGCAAGTAAGACAGAGTCTCATGGCAGCCAAAGCTCACAGTAGACACAAATGACATTGCCAAAAATGCTAAACTGTCTATCATACAGCCCTAGTTCAAGCCACAAAATTGAAAAGCCATCATTTTCAGCAATAAAACTATAACCAATTACTCTGTCACAGCGATTACAAAGTCCACAAAATGGTGCAACTGCAACAAAACTTAAATTAACTTTGTTGATGGATACTTCTGTTCTGCTCTCAGGACTACAACCTGGTGTTTTACTCCCAGCAGTTACACTTCACAACTGAATAAAAATCACTTCAAATTCATAGCAAGTTTGTAATAATCCATAGATAAGAATGAGAACCCATGCAACACATGGCAAAGGAGCAATAACCATGCACAAACACAGAAGCAGCTGGCTATCTGCTTCTGTATTTCGCATCCTACCATAAAAACATGCACCCTTGATTTGAGGCCAATTGAAACAGTACTTCCTCCCCAACAGTGGGGGTTTCTAGATTTCTACCGTGTAATCTGGTTTGGCTTTGTTTCCTGGTGTAAAAAACAAAAAAATCACCTATTAATGACTCCTATAGGTGGTGTGGACAAAAATATCTTAATAGGAACATGATCATCCTTAAGGTTTTCTTTTGTTTACCGCACAGATGGGGCCAAAACTCTAAGAAACTACTTCTAGTTGCCATGAAAATGTTCAAAATTACTTGTCTTAATGTGAAAAAGGCTATACACATCAAATATTACCCACTTAGCACGTTCTGCTCAGTGAACTCTGAGTTAGTGCTCTAAAACTGATTTTCATAAATTCCTGTCAGTCAGCCCTAATGTGCAACAGTGTGGTATGTAAGAGAAATGACAGACAGAAGCAGCAGGTTTCAAAGTAAATAATTTAAACTGGAGAAAGTTAGACGAGCAGCCAGAGAGAGAGGTTGAAGGCAGCTGGGAGGCTGGGTGGGACTGCAGTGTTCTTCCGGAATGCTCTGTTATTTCCAGATCAGGAGTTCTCTTTTGACCTAAACTAAATGCTATGCTTTGATGAAGAGCTGCCTGCAGGCTTTTCTACCTCCGCAGCAGTCTTTTGTGTGCGCCTGCAGTCCCTTGGCCCCTTTATAGTCTTGCAATATTGGTTTAGGAACAAACGCTCAGAGTTAATTCAATAAAGTTCTGCTGAGCACTCTTCCTCTGTGTGGCAGGCAGCACAGCATGTCCCTGTTTTCATTGTGTCACCACCACTAAAGAGGAATGATAAGCACCCAGGTGGGAAGAGGACAAGACTGCATGTATATGTTAAGGGTATTACAAAACCCCACCAACCAGAAATGTCTCAAATTTGCAGATGCCCGCATGCATCTGCAAGTTGTTTCACATGTTAAAAAAGAGGCTTCATGGATGCAGAACAAAACCAAAGAGCAGAGAGAAAAAGAGGAAGTTCAAACCATCTCCTCCATTGATCATAATGGGAAATGATCTTATTTCCCCTTCCAACGTCTCTCTACCCAGCTTTCTAACCAAATGGCCATACAGATTTAAAGAGGAGCGGCAAAAGCAAAGAAGGTGGATTAGCAGTGATTGCCAAAAACCGATGATGTCATCCAGGACAGGTTATTGTCTCTGCTGCCCGGGCATTGAGCTGTTAGCATGCCATGATGGTCATGGGACTGTCATGCAGCAACAGGGTTTTCAGTTAGAGGCCTCTTCAGATTCGTTGCAAGACTGACTGTTGCTGAAGATCCGTCCTTCACACAGCATCATCATCCACAACGACTCTTTGAAGATACTTGGATGATATGAGTTATGGCAAAACTTAATTTCTCTTTGGTATAAATAAAGTATTTCTGAATTGAATGCAGAAGCCCAAAGCCACATAGATGGACTGGGATTCTGGGGGGCTCAGCGTCAGAATCTTTGTGATTACTGTGAAGCGCAAGAAAAAGTATCGCTCATATAATGAAAGGATAATCTGAAAGGGACTTCTGTGTTGCCCTGTGATGGAGGAATATTTAAGACAGAATGTAGGCTATAATTTAGACCCTGTGTAGATTACAAAAGATCCATAATAAACTGAAATTGTTTTTGACATTCATTGAAGATGTTGTATCATCATTCTAACCTGGAAATAGAATGATCTAAATGCATAAAAAGGATGTAGTTGGTGTGTTTCTGTGTACAGCAGTTTGTGCATGCACAGAATCGATGTCCATGTGTGTTTGCATAGTGGGTCGTGTCACTGAGGGCATCAACAGCGTGACAAGGGCACTGATGAGAGAGCTGTTAAAGCTGCTCCTCTGTGTCTCAATGAACTGTCAACAGTATTTAGTTTCAGGAGCTGTTGACTTGCTCTTCAAACAGCATGAACAAAAGCAGCCGTTTAATTATTCTTTTCACTCTGCACCGCCTGCTCTGATCATTTGTTCCCAAAAGAACTTATTTTTATATCAAAAAATTAATGTGCATGAACAAAATAAAATGTTTTATACGTCATACATGTGAATTTTATAACAGAAGGATAAGGCACTTTTTAAAATTTTAACCTGAAGATTACCGACTTAACCATTGCACTTAAATGCAGGATCTCAGTCTCCTGGAACGTTGCATTTCCATCTTTGATAGAGCATTCCAACTTGTTAAACACAGCAGCCATTTAGGAATACGAATAAAGAAACAAGTGGCTTCTAGTTTCTTGTTCCAGGTTTCGTATTTACCTTTGTGAAGCCCTGAAAAGTGGTTAAAAATGATTAAATCCAAGTTTTTAAACAAGTCAGTGGGATTGGTAAAAACAGACGTATTTTCTTTAACTTGAATGTCAACAATTTTGTAAAAACTGTCAGAAAAATCAAAAGATTTGTGAAATACAGAATTTTTAATTGGAAAATTTGCAGTAACCCTGTGGTTCCCATGTAACTAAACTTGCAATAGAACCTAAAGACGAATCAGTGGTAAGGAGTGGTGATACACAAAAGAAAACTGGAAACTCTTGACATTCTTTACATTTTATGCGAAAATTAAACTTTCTCCAAATGTACACAGCTAAAGCAGTTAGACGGGTCCTGAGGCTTGTAGGGTTTTGAGGATCACTATAGCAGTTTTCTAGTAAGCTTTTTCTTGAATGGAAAGCAAAAATATGTAAGAGAAAAAAGTCATCTGTCAAACTGCTATGCTGATTTTGCTTCCCTCTGTTTTTTTATTTCTCATGCAGAATCAAAGCCTTATTGAACCCCATCCAAATCAGCAGGTTTGGGTCTGCCCGGAGAGAAGACAACCATGTTATTTCTTAGCTAGGGAGGTGTTGATGGTGCTTTATGTTCCACACTGTGGCTTCTTCTGCAGCAACTGGCTCCTGTGCTGCAGTCTGCCTCTGTTGTGGGAAGGGTTAATTAATGCAGTTGGAAAGGAAAGACTGCTGTTCGTCAGCCAAGTGCATGCCCACTGGCATTTTATCAGCTTGTCATGTTAATGAAATATGGTGCCTGGTAAGATTGCTCAATTTCCATTTCAACTTTTAAACTTTGTCTGGCTCCTGCAGCTGATGCAGGAGTTAAATCGAGCATTAAAGTCACAGAGAGGCCACAACAATATCACTTTACACAATCCGTTAAAGTTTTCATTTATATACACACTGTGAAAGATTTGGAGCAGCTTCTACTTGCAAGGCCATGATAATCTCCACAGTGCCTAACAAAAGTATTCACCCTCTTGGATGTTTTACCCTTTTATTGTTTTTTTCAGCTCAATCATGATCAACAAAATCTGTTTTTTTGACAAAATAATTTTACAAAAAATCCCATTAAATGTCACAGTAAATATTTTCTACAAAACAATGACAAGTCACCCCCCTCAAATCAGTATTTAGTATCTGCACCTATGGCTGCAGTCACAGCAAGGAGTCTGTGTGGATAGGTCTCTATCAGGTACCATACCTGGACTCTGCAGATTTCCTCGATTCTTCCTCACAAAATTGTTCAAGCTCTGTCAGGTTGTGTGGGGATCAGCTGTGAACAGCCCTTTTCAGGTCCAGTCACAAATTCTCCATTGGATTGAGGTCCGGGCTTTGATTAAGTCACTCCAGAACAGCCACCATGTTGTCTTCAAACAATTTCTGCGCAGGTTTAGCAAAATTAAATATGTTGTAACTCATATTATCCAAGGTTCTTCAAAGACTTGTTGTGGATGCTGATGGCTGTGGACAGGAAGGATCTCCTGTAGCAGTCTCTATGACAGCAAATCTGAAGATGCCTCTGACTGAATACACTGTTGTAAAGCAGTCTCATGAAGAGGATGCTATATTTTAATACATTCTTCGTAAGTTGTTGTTTGTTATCCCCCTAGGTCTTCTGTGGGTACTTCCGCTCCTCTTAATGTAAGACAACATGTAGGTCCAGCATTTTTTTTTCTGAACTGACTTCAGCGTGTATGTGAATGCATTCAGAGTTTATCTTATATGTGTTCTATCTGTAATGGACAGGCAATCTGATTTGGGAGTACTGTCCCTTTAGCTCAAAGACAGCTGGGATACAGCTGAAGAGGCCAATGTGGGTTTAAGAAATAGATGGGTAGTGGTTTGGCATAATAATCCAGTACACAGACCCATTTAGAATATACTTATGGAAACTGACCGCACTTATTGTGAATCAATCCTTAATGTTAAAACCAGCCAAATGGGTCCCTGAAAACAACTTCTAATATGTGATTTCAGGACATCTGCTGAGTGTCTTGTAAGGTTTGTCAGTGTGTTGGCAATGTATCCTTTGGACTCTGGATTTTAGGGTCTGGATTCGATGGATCGGGTATGTTTTGGTGCATTTTGTCCTCGGGGCTGTAGACCCTTTGTAACATCATTCAAGCAGTTTCTGAAGAGTTTCACAGTGTTGCAGAGCAACTGTCTTGCTGTCATGGAGACAACAACTGAAAGCAGAGCCATTTCCATGTGGGCGAATGGTTAAGTCACTAATAATGGTTAGAGATAAACCATGTTACTCTGTGACTGAAGATATTTAAAAATAAGGGCAGCTAATGGAAGAAATTCCATACAGACTATTTGTCCCCTGCATTTATAGACACATGAATACCAATCACATCCCATTTTTATAGGATGCTACCCAAAACATTTTTGGCATATAATCAACTACTTTTCCCAAAATGTGCTTTTGTTTTTGGACCTTTCCCTAATAACTGATCTGGAAATGAACTGGGCAATTTTGGACAAAGCATTGTTTCTCCTATTGATAACAGCCTATAATACAGTATTTATTGATCTTGACCCCCAACATATTTTTCAAAGGTAAAAAGCTATGTATGGCTTTTTTAATCACAGCTGATGCCATTAAATAGTTTTAGTAGATAATGACACATTATACAATGTCAGTCATGTTAAGATGATACATAGTGCAGGATAAATGCAATTGAACGTGTCTGATGTGCCCCTTCATCAACTCTCACCAGCTTCCACACGTTGCAATTGCATGTAGACCAGAAAGTTTGATTTCGGTCTTTTCTGACCAGAACGTCTTCCTCCACATGGTTTCTGGAACACTGACTTTATATGGCTTCCATTCTTCTCGCCACTCTTACATGAACTGCAGATGTATGAAATACATGGGTAATAGTACCATGTATGGTTTTGAAGTGAAACAAATTTAAAGGTTAATCTGGAACTGAATTTGCTAACCCATAGAAAATCTCAGTTTTTTTCGATTTTACCAGAAGTCGTTTTTGCTTTGACCGTTTCAAAGCTGTATTTTCAAAACTAAACATTTTTCCTTCCTTGAAAAGCAGGCTTTCAGCTGAAGTTCACATTTCATGCTTCAGTGGTGAGTTCCTCTCCTTGCCAGAGTTTTGTCAATCACAGCCAGCACCACAAGTGCCCTTGCATCTCCCATGATGCCTTTGGCTTTTCTCTGGCTCTCTTCAACAGCTGAGAGTCAATAGCGGGGTGAGGGCATGGAGACTGAGGACACAATGGGCCTCTGACAGACTCTTTTTCTGATGGACTCATGTGCCTTGTTCGTTGTCATAGGTTGCTAGAAAAAAGAAGAACAGAGGCGCAGCTGAGCATGCTAATAGTGTAATTGTGACAGGATTTTAGACCAGGTCCCGGAAGCCTGCCAGCTCTTTTGGGACAATCTTTGCCTGCCCCCCCCAACTCACACCATACCCACTTCTTCACCCCTTCTTACCGCCCGACCTCACACTCTGCCAACAGCTTTAACCATTCATTTCTGCCAAGGACATGCAGAGTTATTTTAACCACTTGAGTTCCTACAAGAACTACAAACTGACCCCTTCCAGTTATCATTTCCTCCTTAGCCTCACATCAAAATATAGAAAGTAGTAGAAAAAAAAAAAAAAAAAAAAACAACAACTTGTATTCACAAGTCTGCCAGTGCAGACAAAACATGTCTGTGAACACAGTGCTGCTTTCACACATTAAGCAATCTGTCCTCGGTCTGGGGGCATTTGATAGTTTTATTTCGGCATGGATCCCAGAGGGGGTAGCTGCAGCTGCTTCTTTCTCCTCATCTGTTTTGGAGCGAGGAAAGTAGACAGGCTCGTCATGGCAGTCATATGAAGCCTGCAGTATAAAAACAACCAGGGCTTATGTGTGTTATGTCTGGGGAAAAACACAACTACGAACATCTACTGACTTTCACATTTCACTATGAAACGGCCAAACACAGTTCCTAAACCTCACACTTGATCACCTTCATATGTCCTGTTTGTGTAGGCATTTACAAAGTATGTACAGTCTTGTCTGATGCTGTCAAAATGCCATAGGATTTAAAGGCTAAAATAGCAACCAGGTGCTGCTAATCAGATGCATTTAACCAACTGATCATCTCCAAGTGCAACCATCTCTGCAAAAGCTGTTCTGTAGCAAAGATGTGCGTTAACACAACACCACTGAGGAAAGACATCAGTACTAACCTTAAAGAAGCAACTGTTGCTGTCCATCAGTCTAGGAAGGGTTATAAAGCCATTTCCAAACAAGAGGTGATGTTATTTAATATTCGATACACAAGAACATTAGTGTAAAGTAAATTTTTCTGATGAACCCTCCTTCCAGTCAGTTGAGAGATCTGGAAAATAGCTCGACTCATCTGCTCTCGAAGCATCTCAACTCAATCCACGTGTGGGGTCCAAAAGAAGGAACCATTCATGTGCTGCAGCTATTGAATATTGATTGAGTACTAAATCAAATTATTCTGATTACAGTAAATATGTAGAACTAATAACCCTAGTCGTAGCAACATCTAAGCAATATAAATCATCAAAAGCAATTTTATGTTTTTACTGCGAATATTAAAATACTTTAATCTTATTGCTATTGTTGTGCAGCACTTTGGTGCACGTGTTTGTTTTAGAGTTTGATATACAAATATATACTGTATTTTCTGGACTCGTCGCTCCACTCAAGTCACGTTTGACCATAAGTCACAGGACCAGCCAAACTATAAAAAGGGATGACCTGAAGTTGCCATTGACAAAATTATTTTTCATGTCATGCTATTGTACTAAGCTAACTTGGTTTATTATAGAGTATGTCTTCTCTTTCTGTCCCAAACATTCCAAGTCTTTTGCTCATTTTCCATCACAATTAATGTAAACACAGATATGTTGTGCGACAACCCGTGAAACACAAACACTGAGCAGTATGCAGTTGAGTAAATTACAGAAAGCGTGAAGTTAAGATTCTGCCTCAAGGAATTTTTGTAATGGAGTCATTGCAGGTCCTGTTTCAGCTCTACCCAATACATTACAGTTTCAGGAAATTCTTGGCTTTTACGTCAAAAAAAACCTTTCCCATAAAATTCTACTCTGTGTAAACGATAGCTAAATCCATATTTAAAGAAATTAAAATACTTCAGCTCAGTTATTGCTGGGAACTGATTGAGCTACCCAAACTAAAAAGTGGAAAAAAGAAAACCAACCTGAAACCATTACTGTTTAAATATTTGCATTTACTGATCAGTAACATACCAGAACTTATCCAAACAAATGATATTCTCCTTTATGAAAGACGTTTATTAGGCCAGCTGTCCACCGCTGCCATCACAACTCGCCTTAACTGGAGAGCTTTAGCCTGAACCTATACCTGAGAAAATTTCAAGAAATTCAGGCTTTTCATCTTAGTTTGAGGTTTAGAACACCTGCCAGTGCTGATTGTAAGGCTGGATTACAGAGGAAGGATAAAAGCCTGAGGGCTTCACTCACAGAGACATGTTGATATCCTTTCGCCTTTTCTATGTAGAGAATCCAAAGTTTGGCATTTCTTTATGTAATCGAACAACTTCTCAGCAATATGCTGATGACTGGAGACCAGGGAAGCAACTTGTGCAACCGGGATCCCAAACTGCTGACACAGTCTGCACTCTGAGCCACCTAATTCCCGGATGCCGGATCATCCTGTTCCCTAAATCTCCCCAAATCCCATGGACAGTGGTCCATGAGAGGCTCTGTTTACCCTGGTCCCACCAGCCATGGAGTCCTCAGGCCCTCTTTCTGCGTTTTCTTCCGCACAGAACAGTCATGCACTCATCAGTTAATGCTGAACATCTGGAGGGATTAGCAGTGTCAGGCCAATCAGAGTCGAGCTGACAGATCCCAATGAAATGCCATTCTGCAGCTGCACTCAGCATTCAAGCGGGTTCCCATCTCTTGTCCTCTCTTTCCTCCTCTGTCTTCTTTGCTTTTCTTGCCCTCTTTTTCTGCATATATCCCCCCTTCCTGTTCATGTTTTTGGTGTCCCACACAACACTTCATCAGAAGCTTCTTCTGTTTATTGAAATCTACTTTAAAACTACACAAAAAAGCTAAAAAGAAATGCTGAGAAAAAGAAGAAATTCTCCTTTTTTTGCAGATTTTTGCATTCATGTCACATTTTTTTTCCAGTTAATTGGAACCATTGATGGTGGGATGAGTTAAAATCTACTCTGTAAGACAGGGGACAAGAGTGAAAAAAACACCCTTAGAAAAGAGCAAGGTTATGTGAGGGGGGCTCGAGGCACCACCTGCTCGAAATGTTTGCGGCTATAAATCATCTGTAGTGGTTGCAAGAGTTGCAAGAAAGACAGATAAACACAACGTCAGAAGTGCAAAGGAACTCGTCGCTCAAATGCTGAGAGTTATTTTTCATAAAGCCGGATCGTTTTACTTGAGTTAGCTGCTGCTAGGTGCTATTGTTTGGTTATTTTACATGCTTGTTGAAGTTATAGCTGCTGTGAAAACAGTGTTATAGTGAAGGCTGAAATGGGTCGGCTCCATTATTCAGTCATGAAAAACTATTAATGGTATTGCAAAGGCAGTTTTGAATAAGCTTTTATTTTGATGTTGATTAATAATTAGATCAAATTAAAGGGATAAACGTATCCTTTGGATCAATCTACTTTCCCTTTCACTGTGATTATGTCTCGACTAAGACTGATAGCATAACATGAGTAGAAATGCTTTTTTCCCAGTCTATCTGTAAAGACTGTGTAATATTAGAATCTAAATCTTATAACCATCAACCATATTTTTCCTTTAAAAAAACGATCAGATGGGTCGCAATGATGGGTCTGATGGAAGACAATTGTGTGCAAGTTGTGCTAAAAGGAGTTGGCCTATCACTGAAGCTAGCCTGAAATATCATCTTAATGCTAAACATGTTACAGCAGCACAGACATCCGCAACGCTAATAGCAGCATCCACAGTCCATATTTCTAAAAAAGTATTCTTTCAAAGAATTACATTATTATTTAGGGGTTCCTGAAAAACTTGAAATCTGAATAGGTATAATAGGACTTTGCACCAATCAGATGGTTGAATGACATAAATAACAGATTAAAAACAATAAATATCTTTTTTGTTGAGCTCATGTCTTTTTATTCAATAATTTAGCAGCAAAAAGGGTTTCTGAATTGAATTTTTTTCATTTTATCAACATGGTTTTCAATTAAAATGGGATTAAGTTGGATTAATTAATTACAGACCATGCAATTAACTCAAATAAAAATTTTTATCGAGTCCTACCACTACTTTATTGTCAAATATCTTATGGATTATATTTGATTGCTATGAGCATGGATGGATGGATTAATGGACAGATTAATGGTGTATTCAACCTTTAAACAACAGGACAGGAAATAAAGTCTGGAAAGTATTTTTCCACGATCCAGATGGATGGATGGAGAGATGGATAAACAGACAGATGGACAACACATGGATGCAACATTAGGAACATGGCACAAGGAATAAACTGGAAATTCAAATGTCTTGGAAGTCTATCGAGGAACCCCATGTTAGATGTTTTTATTTTTAATTTTAGAACTCACTGCTAAACCATTCAGGTTTTAGTATTACTAACATGAAATCTAAAATCGAAGACCATAAAAATATCCAGCACATTGTGACTGCTCTACATTGCCCCCCATTGGTGGTGAAATCACATGAGATCAAGTTTCTGGAATGCCGCAGTGGTCTTGGTTCTTCTGGGGGTAATCGAAAGGGGTTTGCTGAGCCTCAAATGGACACGCGAGACTCCACCTGATCTCAAACAGCTGCTCTGCAGAAAGACCCCACAGCTGTGACTGTCCAATCTAAAACACAGCTACAGCCCAGGCAGGCACATTTGAAAAACATTGCTCTGACCCTCAGAAGGTCCTGACCCTGCAGTCCAGGCATTTCGTCCTGTTTTGTTGGGGAAAGCATCTGTCTCTCTCAAGGAGTGTTTCTGAAATAAGTTATTTTCAGCCAATAGGCATGCTCCGGTGATTCTCAACAGGACTAGCATTGGCTACTGGTAGTAACAAGAGAATGAAACTCTAAAGTGTTGTGGGTAGATGATTAAGTAGAGGATTACAGAAGACTAATAGAACTTAATAAAATTGACTTGAATCCCTAAACCAACAGATTTTTCGGGGGATTTGATCTGATATTCTGATCAAACAGGCCCACTGTGTTATACACTGTGTTATATCAGCGTATTTTGGGGCCGAACTTCATGGAGTGTAGAGTTAGAGAAGCTGTACATAGACATGGCTGAGTTCTGAGGTTGTGAAAGTGTATATATTGAAGGGATAATACTGCTGGGTGAGAGCTGTTTTTCTTCTGCTGTCATCTGCAAGCCATTCCACATGTGATAATTAGAGAAATTAGCCCCCATGTAAAATGTTTTCTCATGACAGAGAGAAATTCCTTCCAGAAGTGCTCTTATAGATCTACAGCTGCTCATGAAGAATCTAATCACAGAAACAGGCTCACAATCTCAATTATACGTCCAGAATCCTGCCATCTAAACTTTAGTTGTCCTTTTTTTCCAACATTTATACATGTGCAGCAACATCAGGTCCATCTTGAGCTGAAAGTTAAGTGCTCTATACAAAGTCTAAGGATGTTTTCACAAATGAGGTGTTCAGTCAGTTTAAAACAAACTCTGGTTCTTTTCCCTCCTTGGTGCGATAAGTTTGTATGAATGTAAACACAACAACTGCATTGGGGGGGCGGACCAACGTAACTGGACCGACACCACCAAATGATCTCTGTACAATAAACTTAACAGTGGCCTGTGAGTGTATATGGCTTCTCTAAGTTGCTATTCCCATGTAGAGGTGGTAGTAACCAGTTACATTTACTTTACTACATTTACTTAAAAAAAAGTACTTCTAAGTGTATATTTATTTTTTTTTATTGCATTTTTAACCTTTACTTGACTAATATCTTTATGATATAATATTACTCTTACTTGAGTAAAATGTCTGGCTACTCTACCCACTGCAAGTAGCTTCTTAGAAGTACAAACAAACACATATTTTAATCAAAAATGCACTAGACACACACACAAGTGAGACTTCTTGTTTGTACACAGTCTTTGTTGTCTTAATGTTATTTTCTATCTTCTGAGCCTGTTAGGCATTTGGCGATCAAGTGAATATACAGTATACACTGTCACTGGAAGTACTTTACCCTGTTTTAACATTAGTTACTCAGTGACTGAGTAGCCTTTTTACCAAATACTTTTTTTATTTATATTCAAGTAATTTCTCAGACAGCTTCTTATTACTTGACTAATAATATGTTGATGTTGTGCCACTCTTACTTGAGTACAGTTTTTGGGTACTCCACCCCCTTCTGCTCCCATGGCACATCAGTGGAAGCCTGGCTTACCCAGATATAAAATCATGCATTCCACAGTGTCCAATATATAAACAGATGAGTTAAAATATAAAATAAAGGAGGACAAAATGATGGATAAAATGATTTGGTTGGAATGCCATTGTAAATATAATCTGTCTTGTTGATACTGAATTTTATGACAGTCAGATTTTTCCATTTTAATGTACCCTATTCACAAGCAAGCAAGGCTTGTAGCTGTAACAGCTGTTAACACCTTTTTGTCAAACACGGATAGAAATGCTCTTCAAAATTGTAACGTTTCTCACAATTATTCTGATTCTGTCTGTGGTGATATGTAATTGGACATTTAAGCAACTTAAAGTAGGTTTTTATGAGTCAGGGTATATTTACAAACAGAAGGAGCTTATTTTATGAAGCTTTAAGCCTTTAAATTTTAAAACAAAGTCACTTTGGCTCTAGAGACAAATTGTGAAGGAAATAAATCAACCATAAAGGCTTTCAAACCTCAGAGCATGTGTGGCAAAGCGTAAAATTGTGCCATAAAAGGAAACTTAAAAGGAAAAATAAAAAAAAGAAGAAATGTGTATATATGTGTGTAATGTGTGTACCATGTGTGATTAGGAAGGAGACAGTTGGGGGGGGGATAAACCATATGGGTAATTGCATCATAGATTCAATAATTTGCTGCCACTTCATTTTTTTTTTTACTTTAATTCAGGTTTTGTTTCATTTTTGTGATGTTTTATGACCCATGGCCTATTAAAACTTCCCATGAAGCTAATTATTCAGCTGCTACAAAGAAAATCAACCCTTGTTTCTCTACTGACAGAAAATTAATTTTGTGACAGAGACATGCTCCGTAGCTTTTTAATAACACTTATGCCCCAGCCCTTAGAGAGCCATTACCCTGTAGTAATGCAGGTGTTCTCTTAATGTGAGGCACCAGAAAGCAGAATATGAAGCTAACTTACTATGAAGTTTACTTTTACAATCCTGTCTCACCATGAAACAACTCATTTGCAAGTGTAATCGAAAATACTTTTCAAAATAATGACTGTATGGTATGATTTTTTTCCAAATCTGTTGAAAATGAGTAAGATAACTGACTAGATCATCAATGTCAAGTTGTGTTTTAATAAATCTGTAATCAGTGTAGAATAATTTATTCGGAGTTTAATTTGCCAAAATTGCCAGACTTCTGCACTTTACATCTACAACTCCATTTAAGGTGATCGAATGCCCAAAATAGCTGTGAAATGTTCTTAGAAATATAGTAAATGTTTCCCAGATCACAAATTGTGTCTTAAGGTCTTAAGGAATAATCCAGTCCAGATTTCTCTACTTTACAAAATGGCAAAAAAGCACTTCAGTGTTTCAGAGCAAACCACTTTCAATCTAAGATAAACATAACTTTATTAAATAAACAGTCCGTTGACTGGAGGACAGAAAAACTTCACTGCTTGTGACAAGAGACATACTAATGCATCACATTTGTCATTGCACTAATACAGTATGTCACTACTTTAGCCATTTGGGTTTAACCCTGCCAGCCCAGTGAGAGTCCAAGTGGCAGTGGAAACACTCTTCTAGAAACACCAGACCATAAAATAGCACACTGGACTGCATTGACTTGTGCCGTACCACTCAATGGAAACAAGACATTAGTTTAGCCCAAGTTAGAGTCTAGATACAACAGTGTAAAATATTTCAGTTCAGGTTTAGTCAGTGTAAAGATTTTTTATTTTGAACTGGAAACTGAAAGCTGTGAATGAGGAGCCGACTTCAGAATCTTTAAGGCTCCCACATACTTCATCCGAAGCTAAACAGTTGACGCGTGGTCATGTGGTTGCAAAATGTTCGTTTTCGCACACACCTTTCATACACGGCACGGATCACCTAGAGGACCCCTCCCACTTAAGCATACGTCACGCCCTACCCGCCGGGGTTCCCATTCCCCCCCACATCCTCTATTTTGCTTTTATGAAACGGCCACGAAGAGAGTGCCACACTTTTCTGCAGACAGTCTCCTCTGTGGACAACGATGTTGCAATTTCCATCCAGGAGTTTTTAGCCATTTGACAGTCTTATTATAGTAGTTATTTAAGAATCGTACAAATGTACATCATTCCTCATCGTATCAGATAAACGTTCCTCAAAAGTATTCATGTCTCCTGCAGATACAAAAACCAGATAGTGGAAGTGGACTAGTTGAGGCGAAATATCAATGTTTATTACCACAGTTTTTAGGTAGGGCTAGGACAGGTAGGTTATCTACAATCCCACATGATTATTTAACAAACAGACATACTTTACATTGTTTTAACCTCACTTTCCCTTTGTTTATATAGCTTATCAAGCAAGTAACCTGGAAAAATTGCATCCATTACAACTATAACAATGCAAAGAGACATCTCTGAAGGTTAGAAAAATTAGACATTATGTGTGTTGTTACATTTGAACCCATTAGTTTTAAACCAGTTGATCCATTTCCTATCACCTGCTCTGACCCCCATCTCACCCTTATGGTCTCAACAATAGGTCTGCTTGCCGGGTCACTGGATTAGTTAGTACTAAAAGAGAGGGGAAAGAGGTTATGGAGGGGATATGAATGTAAAGCCTTGAGACTGAAAGAGGAAGGTGTTGGGTTTCCCCTCAGCTAAGGCTAGCTGTGGCGTAAGCTTCCCTCTTTCCAGTTCAGGGGTCAGAGGTCATTCAGCAGGCCTGGGGCCTCTGAAACAAGCTGGCTGGAAAGGAGTTAGGAGGATAGTGTGAACATGGAGGTAACCTTTCAACAGGCTTGTTTTTTTCCTCTGCAGATAATTTGCTTTCATGTTGGAAAGAACCTTTTAAAATCCATAATTGCAGTTCTGCTTTATTTAAATATAAACATCTTTTAAGAAGATCTGTGTTGTCCAAAGGGAATTTTGTCAGCTATAAATGCTTGATAAGCAGAGAAGCTGAAGTTTCCCCTTAAATCTTTTTGCTTCTGCTATCTCTCACCTTCCTGACTTCCTTAATAATACCATCAGATAAATACTAAAAATCCCAAAGTTTGCTGTAGGACTCTGGCTTTTATCGTGAAGGAGTTGGGGGACAGATTTAGTAGGAAATAATATATTAAGCTCTATTCTGAATGACTTAGGGGCAATGTCATAGACGTATGTAACCTCTAGGGAAGAGGTTAACAAGGCATGATGGCCATTACTGGTGGAGGAGAAGAAGAAGTGCCCCCTCTTTGAAAACTACCTTTAAATTACAGAGCTGATGCATATCAGTTTTCAGGGCTATGTTAAGTACCACCTAAAGGCAGGTTAATCTTCACTGCAGAGAGGCTGAGTATGGGCTTAGAGTTCTGGGTGTGTTCACTTTCCGATACAGAGAGATGTTTTCTTTTTGTGATCATATGACAAACACCGGAGTAAAAAGTTTCCACTATGAGACAATAGCAGTATGCTTATATTTCACAGCATGTACAGTTAGGTACATGTACAACTTAAATGTGAGTTTTTTGAAAACCAATCTCATTTTTCAACAAAGGTTCACGAATAAACTTGAAAATTTCGGAAGAAATTATGAACGAAGCATCTTACAAGATTAGTGATTGATAACAGAATAATTTGCAGAGTTATTTAAGGAGACTTAAAAAATGCTGAGTCACTGGAAGCTATGGCAATTTGGCCCCTAATAGATTTATTGTTTTCCATTTTTTTTAAATCACACATAAATGTTTCAAATCAAACAAAATTCAATATAACTTTATGAAACACAGAATCCAGTTTTCATATATTTTTTATTTTTATATATATATTTTTTAATTTGTTATTTTATTAAGGGAAAAAAATCAAATAAAACCAACCTGCACCCATTTAAAAACATTTCCTTTCTTATTAAATCATAATTTAACTAATGAACCACATTTTTGAATCTATTTCACTAAACCTACATATGTCTGATTACTGTGGTCCCGTAAAATGAAGCAACCACTTAAACAGAACCTGTCTGACAACAGATCTCAAAAAGCAGTACATCATGACCCAATCTAAAGACATTGAATGTATGAGGAAAAAATCATTCCTATTTCTAAGACTGTATTAATCCAGAAAACCACAGTGAAAAAGTTAAAAAAAAAACCTGAAAAATAAAGGAACAATGGTGAATCTTCTCGGGATTAGCTGACCTGCCATTGGCAGTTTGCTCCGGTTGCTACAACAGATGGCTAGACTTTAGTGGTTGCTAGTTATTTTGGTACTTTGCCATTTTGCGCAGTTTTTGTTTCTTCATACCTGGCATTTTTGGCCATAAAATTCTGCAGTCTCACATAAGACATCAATCTATGCCAGGTTTGGGGACATCAGGCTGAATAAGCCGAGAAGCTAACCTATCCAGAGCAGACTTCAATACACCACGAAAGCTGAGCAAATTGTATTAATGTTCCTCTGTTTTGTCCTGTTGGGTTTCAAACTTTTCACAGAATGCACCGGCTCTGCAAAAGATAGTAGCCTTCTGGAAATATGGAGATAAAGAAAGAAAATACATTCTCTAAGAAGTACACACCAAGGCTGATGTTTCATAATTGTGCTAATTGCTAATATACATTGTAATAAAAATCTTAATTGTTTAAGCTATTGTTTGTATATCTCTAAATAAAATTTCTGTCTTTCTAAATGCACTCTATCCAAATGAGTAATGTAAACTGAATTAATTTAAATATGGTATGCTTTTGGCTTATAATGTTTTGCCAGAGCAACTCAGTGAATCTTTATAGGGGTTTGACACACTGGCAGCAGGACTGTCCAACAAAAATATGTTCCCTCATTATGTAATTTGTTGATAGTGGTGTTGGAGAGTTTAATCTAATATGCTGATCTACAGTGTATATAAAGTCAGTGCTGTTGAAACAGTTTTTAGATGATGGTTTAAATGCAGCTTTTTATAAATCCTTAAAAGTTGTTGTAAAACTAATAAAATAACAAGAAAAATTTGACCCCTGAGTTTGCCCTTACTGACTATTCTGGTCTGCAATGTTCTCCATTCATGCCCCCAGCTTCTATCAACAAACCCCCTGAGCAAAGGAGAATGGGTCGTATAAAGGAAACCGGGAGTCTTTTTATATCCGTTTACTGTTGGTGTTAGCAGCCATTTATGACTCCACTGGCTCCAGTGACGTGGGACGCAGGGCGCAGCAAGAGCAGGCCGTCTCCTCCGAAGCTATTCGACGTCTCGTAACCTTCAAGCCTTTTCCTTTTTATTGCCATTAAACTGCATCTGGGAGTAAACCCCCCATGTGGGCCCTGGCAGTAATGAGGCTCCTTCTCTACAACTTCAAATGATCCAGAGTGTCAAAGGGAGGATTTTTTTTTTTTTTCTTAGTTGTAACACACTTCCTGATTGATTCATTTAGCTGATGGCCAAGTTTTGTGTTAACTATACTGGCAATCAAGGGATAGAAAACTGCTGATTTCTAAGAGGGGAATTACTTAAGGACCTTAACATAAGTAAACAAAATAAACATATTTGAGAAAGATTCCAGCAAATTTGATGATGTCATCTCTTAAGTGAGTCAAATTAAAGCTTTTGAAAGCTTTATGATGGAGTTTGTGTTGTACAATTTAGACAGGCATGGTGGGATGCTGCCACATGGTAACAAGCCTGTTTTTAATCCCCACAATTTGTTATTGCTTTTCCTGAAACATATGGACACTTTTGGGTTTAATATTTACATCACTAAGCTACTGTGATACTTTTTCCTTTCATCCCATGTATGCTGCTATGTTAAAAACCAAAATGTTGTGTAGGTCCAACCCTAAGGAAGTAAAGTGCATTTTAAGGAACATCTAGTTCTGTCATGTGTTTGAAGTTTGTGTGAAGCATTTAATGCACTCGAGTTAAGAATAGTGCATGTATACTGAGAACAATAGGGTGGAGTTCACAGTGTTCTGTGCATCATAGCACCATCTTGTTTGATTTTTCTTTGCTATTAACAGATCAGCTGAACAACTGCAAACATAAAATATCAGTACGCCGAGTGCCTTCAAGTGTTTAGATAATGATTAGCAGGATTAATCATTAAATTGGTCAGCTGCCATCAGTTCATGAATCCATCACTATGGGGTGAGTAAAGCATTTCTCCAGTATTTGGTCATTACTGCGATATTTGAGTTGCTGTTGCTTTAATTGTTCTGGACTTAGTTGGGGTTCATATTGTGTATCCTCCTGGTAAATGCATAGAAAGGCAAAGCATGACTATTGTTTTCCTATAGCATCATATCTTCCAATGCCATTGAAACACATGGCAGATGTGCAGTATTGTAACGGGGATATTAAAGTAAAACCTAAGTTTGTCAAAGAAAAATCCGGATAAAATGCTTTATACACATTGTTCTGTTCAAAAAGCTTTACAGAAAACAAATATAACTCAAAACCTGAGCATAAGCTAATGTAAGAATATTTAGACTGATAAATAGCACCAGTTTGCTATCACACAAAAATAATGAAATCACCAGATTGCTCTAAATACATGTCTTAGACATGCTTTCTTATGTCAGTGAATACAGATATAGCATGGGTCATTGCCAGAAAACTCAAAACTATCAAAATGTTTGAATCTTTGGACAATAGTTTTAGATTGTAAATGTGTCAAATGAGAATTTTTTTAGTGAAACATTTATTGGACAGATCATGCAACATTAAATATGAAATAGAGCTCAATATGACAAGCTCTCATTAAGTCAACTTTTCCGGAAAGCTTAAAGCAAAAATCCAACTATAGTTGTAAATGCTATATCTACTGGGATAACTGATTTCTAAAGCATTCGTCTTTGATAGACCCTATTGCTTTGTGTTTATCTCGCCTTGCAGCACTACAAACGCCGGCAACATATGGCTAATCTCTTGATAAATTTTAGAAAATGGTTGCTGCCAGTCTTTAATATTAAATCAACATACATAGCAACCCCTAACATTACTACTGCAAAGCAGTCCATCTACAAAAATCTGTTAATTGGATGTTACATGGCAACAACCAATAAGCAGATCATAAATATTCCCACTTCTTTTCCATCTTGTGAGCTTTACAAAGCTGCTTTTCTAACTTCCTGTATTAGCTACCTGTGCTACTGTGACAGTACTAGCATCAATTAAACAGGAACAAAAAGTGGACAGGTAATTTTCATTTCTCTTCTCTATAAAAGGGCTAAAGATATTTTTAAAGGGTTTTTTTTTAGAATATTTTAAAGCCATGCCTCTGCTAATTGTCTAACTTACTGATGTAACTGGCTGAGATCACTTTTATTTAAACAGTACCACTTTCTGGTGCGGTGCTCACATGGTATGGACAGAGTTTGTCTTAAAGAACATGACAGCAAGGATCCTTTCTGCCTTGTATCAACAGTTCAGGCTGGTAGTTGTAGTGCAATGGTTAGGAAGATATTTACTTTGCTCTTCCCTTAGTAGATATAGATCTGCAATAAATAGGCAGCAACTGCTTGATGCAATCTTGTCAATATGGACCAAAATCTGAGGAATGTTTCCAACACCTTGTTGAAGAATTAAGGCTATTCTGAAAGCAAAAAAAGGTCCAACCTGACATTAGCAAGCTGCACCTTATAAAATGTCTGCTAAGCAAGTAAGAATTTGGTTCCAGCTGGGTGACTTATTTCTGTTATTTTCTAAGAGTCCTAAAGCTAACAGAACTTTTAAACATCTATTTAGTAATGCCACAACCTTTAAACCAAGTCATCATGAGGTATTTAAACTGCAACTCTTCTAGCTTCTTTTAGCAGCTAGCTCCACTAAGGAATAACGCCAGCTTTTAAAGTGGTGAAAAATGCAATGATTTCATTTCAGCTAAGTTATTCTGATTCCTACCCTGCTGGAAATAGTAGAAGCAAGCAACATTTTTCTTAGGATCACCCCTTATGAAACGTTTTTATTCTTAGATGCTGCTTGTGTAAAGTTGCTATGTCCTTCAACCACCACAAGAGGGAATGGAGCATTGGCAGCCCCCAACTTCTAGCTGTAATATTAAACTGTCTAAATGTCTGTCTGTCTAAATGAAGAACAGGTCCATCTATATCAAAATCATAACTATCTTTTAAATATAGCTAATATCCTGATGCTTAAACACAAACCTACTTCAAATGAAAATCAAAGATGCCTTAAAATTGCACTAAGTTAAAAAAAAAAAAAAAAAAAAGTACAAATAAAATAATTTGAATTTGGTCACAATCTTTTGACACTCTGTCAGATCATTGGGGGGGGCAGGTTCACATCACAAACCATACAGACTCACTTGATTCAGTTACTTTCTGCTGACTCAACTTGGTGCTCATGACTGCATTACCACTGTACTATCAGAGAGATAATGTTTAACTAGCATGAGGCAGTTTTGCACCGACAGAGATCCCAGATACAGAGTTGTTCATTAAAAGCCGCAAATGGATTATTTCCTTCCTGTTGTTTGCTAGTCATACAGGCCTTTCAGGTTTACTTCCGAACCTGAGCTCGCACAATGACCTTATCATGCAGGGGAGCTGATTGTGTAACCATTGCCCTCTAGTTATCTCTGTTACACGGCCAAAGTTAATAGCCTCTTCCTTTTTATTTTCTTTTTCCTGGAATCGGCAATTGCTGCAGGGTGTTTGTCAGAAGGCATTGGAAGCAGCAGTCTGGGTGAAAAGAGATATTGATTGAGAAGAAGAGGTTTATCTCTTTAAAAAAAAAAAAAAGATATGGCAGCAGTTTCTCTGAATGACTTGTTTGTACATGATTGTAAACTGAGAACACTACATGCTAATGCTAACTGAGCACTGGAGGGGGTGGGGGGCAGTAGATAAAACCTGAGATCAAATTCTGAAAATGCAGTATAAACATGAGGAAAAAGAGCTATAAGTCATTGAATATGTTTAAATGTTTCATACTTCCTATATAATAATGTCTTTATATCAGCAGAGATGGGAGACATTGTTTATTTCACTTTATGCTGCAGCTGAGAGTATCAAAGCAAACAACCACACCTCTTGTGCAGGTCACTGAGCCGCATTAATCATACATTGAACAAACTCACTGTTCACCTGTCTTAGAGCTTTGGTGATGTTTGTAATCCTTATTATGTCCACTGCTCATGTAAAAGACAAAATTTAAGTGCTGAAGTTGTGTGTTCACTTAGTTTTTATTTCTATAAAGTTATGCAATATGCACGTCAGGACTTTAACTGAGCCATTCTAATTGTATGCTTTGATCTAAATTGTTCAACTGTAGCTCTGGATGTATGTAACCTCAAACTCAGTCTCAAGTCTTTGGCCGCTTCTTACCAGTTTTCTTGCTGGATTGTCAATTAGTTGCATCAATCATCCTATTAATTCTGATTAAGTTCCCTTTCCCTGATGTAGGAAAGCATCTCCAACAGCATGATACTGAGACCAACATAATCCTTGGTGGGAATTGTGTGTTCATGGTTTTTCTATCATACCTAGCACTTTGCACGCAAACCAAAAGCTTCAGATTTGGTCTCATCTAATCAGAGCAGACTTTTCTCTGTTTGTTGTGTCTCCTACATGGCTTTTGGGATCCATCCATGCATTTTCTATACCCCCTTATCCTTAAAGGGTTCTGTCCCTATCCTCAGTAGTCATTGGGTGAGAGGATAGGGTACACCATGGACAGGTCGCCAGTTCATTTCATAAATTCACGTTATGAGGGACATTTCTTCTTGACACAATTGAGATTTTAAACACCACAGCCTGCCCAAGCATTGTTGCTTGTTATAGTTTTAAGTGTTTTTGTTTGTTCTTTCCATGTTAAAGTAGTAGAAGTAGTTGTTGACCATGGCCATCCCTTTGTTACCACACCAATCTTCTGTTGGCTACTTCCAGTAGAACAATGCACCATGTAACAAAGCAATGTATCAAATCATCTCATTCTGGTTTCTTGAACACAACGATTTCACTGTACTCACCTGGCCTCCACAGTCAGTAGCCAAAAGAGCACATTTGAGATGTGGTAGAACGGGAGATTTGTAACATGGATGCCAAATTTGCAGCAACTTTATGATGCTGTTGTGTCAATATGGTCCAAAATGTCTTGGACACCTTCATGAATCTACATTACAAAGAATTAGGGAGACTGTGAAGGAAAATGGGTCCAGATCTGTACTAGCAAGGTGTAGCTAATAAAGTGAGCAGTATATCCAAATAAATATTAGACATCTTTCATTTTTAAGACCTTTTTTGAAGGTGGTCTGGGGAGTCACTCATATGAAATTATTTTTTATGTGTCGGGTTAACAGTGACACAGCAGGTCACAGTTTTATAAACAGAGTCAACAAAGAGTGTTTTTTACTCTTGGCTTTAGTTGGTAATATTTCCCTTTAATGTAAGAATTATGCTAATTACGTAACATTCACAGGGATGAGTGTTACGTCAAGCAGTGTAATGGTGAGTTCATGACTAATTGCATTTTGTTTGGCCACTAAACGAGAAAACTGTTTGAGAATAACAGGAAACATAAAAAGAAAAAGAAAACTATGTTTTTAGACGTGCCAGTTCTGAGGTGCATATATCTCCTAAAATGTGCCTGCTTAAAAGGATTTGGTACCTTTTTTGTGCCTATTGTGTCACCGACTGAGGAAAAACCACAAAAAGTTCTTTCAAAGTTGCAATGGTAAATGGCCTGCATTTGTATGGCACTGTACTACATCCAAGGACTCCAAACCACTTTACACAACAAACAATTTAAAAGTTTATTGTATGTGACTGACAGAACAAATTTTTAATGGTCTATCTGACTGATCTGTGTTCTTTATCATCATTTAATGTCTAACTTCAGATGCTGATTTAAGGGTTGCAGAAGGAACTTTAAACTTACATTTCAGCAACTTTTGTCCATGGTAAATCACTTCAGATAGGAAAGTGCAGTAAACATATGAGAATATGTAAGCCATCTGCCATATGTTCTTGTAATGGCAATGTTATTGTTGTGCTAAATAGTGACCAATCATGAGAGTCACGCTTTCGCAACAAGCATACATCCCATTCATATTTGTCACATGTGTGTGTAATATACTGTGTCAGCACATCTTGAGTGCAAATGCGTTGCAGCTTGTAAATCTGACGCCCTTAGAGACTAATAATAACAAATCTATCTCTGCCGATTGCGTTTCATGGGTCTGTGGGATGTAAACCACACCAAAAGCTGTCATTAATGCCATTTTTGTGGCAAATCCAAAGGGGAGGACATGAAAGCAGCTCATTATTTAATATTAACACATGGTGCTTTGTGTTGCACTCCACAGAAGCTTTCCATTTAAACTTGAAATTCATCAGAAAGTTCCCGTGTGCCTCTCATCTCATGGGAACCGCTGCAATAATCAAACTGTTGCTAACAGCTTTCTAATGATTGGGAGATTCTTTTGAAATCCGGCACAGGATGAAGCATTCTTGGTCATTAACACTTTTCAAAGTCTGTGCAGCAAATCTGCAAACACGTTTTCAATCTTGGTGATTTTTCTAAGGAAATTATCCAGAACTGAGACAATTCAATGTAGATTAGGACCTCCAGGGATGAGAACTAAATTGAATTTTTGATTAAATCAATTCAGTATCTGCCTGTTTTCAGTTATAAGCAGCATGGCTTTAGGTATGTGGTTCTCTGATGGGCTTGTTTTCTAGTCCATATGGATGTAGTTTTGGTTAATGGTGTTGCCCTGTTTCTTTTACCATTTTTGTCCATTTCATAAATTTGTCCCAAGCAACATTCTTTCTCATCTGTAGACACTAAGTTTAGTATTTACTTATAGTAAATGCTGAATGCTTTAACACTGCAGATCAAATGATGAAGAAATGACGGAGACAAGTTGAGAGAGTGTGTTGTGTGGATTTCAGCACTAGCAGAAAAGCTCAACCTTCTGTCAGTCGCTCATTGAAAAAAAAAAAAAAAAAAAAAAAAAATCTAGTGCAGAGATTTTGCTGAGAACAACCAACCTACTGGTTTGTTCGTAGACTTTTAAAGCTGCATGTTTTAGATTTGTTCTGTTTTTCTCATAATATTACAAGATTTGTTTGCCCAAAGATATTTAAACAACAAGAAATACTTTGTCTCTTTCATTAAACAGTTCACTGTTACATAGAGATGTGAAACAAATCCTTTTATGTCTTACAGATTTCTTCTGTTTTTGTTTTTTGTGTCACACTTTAATGTTTCAGACATACATTTTAATATCAAACAACCATAACCTCAGTATATACAAAGTGTTTATATCAAATGATGTGTTATTTTAATGGAAAAAAGCTATTAAAACTGACCTGACCCAATGTCAGAGTAATTTGCCCTAAACATAGCTGGTTGTGCGGCCCTTGGTGGCAAAAACTGTCATTAAGCATTTGCGATAACTTGACATGAGTCTTTTCCATCCCTATGAAGGAAATCTGTCTCACTTTTCTTTGCAGAATTGTTTTCATTCAGCTAAATTAGAGGGTTTTTGCTCTTGTTTGAAGTCAATACTTCAACATCTCAATTGGATTTAGGTCTCGACTTTAACTAGGGTCGCCCCAAAACCTTTATTTTGTTGGGGTTTTCTTGAGCCATTAAGAGGTGGAGTTGCTGGTGTGTTTTGGCTCATTGTCCCAGTGCATAACCCAAGAGAGCTTGAACTTAATGTCATGAACAGATATTCCCTTTACAAACTTTTTGTTGGAGAGCAGAATCTGTGGTTCCACTGGCAAGTCGATCACATCTTCAAGCAACAAAGCAACACACTATAACTGCCATGTTTGTAGATATATATATAACATGTTTTGCTTTTTCTTAAATGGTTGTTAGTTTTATGCAAGATGTAAGAATATTTTCCCAAAACTTTAGGAGGTCTACAGTGGGGTCTCTGTTTTTATCATGGGAATCTTCCATCATTGTCATATTTTGCCCAGTCTCTTTCTTATTGTTGAATCACTGATGTTGATATTAACAAAGGCAATTTTTTTGTTTTTTTTTTTTTCATTTAACCTTTATCAAACTAGGCAGGTATAATTAAGAACAATTTATCATTAAGAACTCTGGTCTGGCAAAAGGCATGGCTTCTTGAGGGAGAACCTGAACAAGAAACTATAAAAGACAAAACTCAGAAAAACAAAAAATAGTATTAACATTATGCAAAGTAAATATGTCACCAAGGAAATCCAGAAAGACATGGCCTTGTAAACATGGCAGTACAACTGCCAACCATTGGCACTCAAAGAAAAGAGGACAGACTAGGGGTAGAAGTCTGAATTTTTGGAACCATCAACACAATAAAGTTTACAGAGTGAGAGTTGTATATAGAGGACACAGAGTGGAGAAAGTTCAAGAAAGGTTTTGTATTTTAACATAAACTAATGAATTTTGTGGCAAGTGTGTAAGGATTGAAACTAAATTAGGCCTGCAGTTCTTTAGATGTTGTTCTGGTTCCTTAGGTGAGCTCCTGGATAAGCTATAAATGTGCTTTTGGAGTAATTTTGGTAAGCCAGTCACTCCTGGGAAAGTTCACCACTGTTCTACATTTAGAACTTAGAAATGGCTTTGTGAGAAAAATGACAACATTCAAAATAATTCTATCAAATTATCGTTCATGATGCTGACTGTTACACAAAACGTGCAAAAGGTTAACTTTATGCATGAGTCAGGCTGGCATTGACAAAACCTAACAGCCGTTTTTCTGTCCAGAAAAGCTTTTTCAGGCCAGTCTGTTGTAAATGTAAAATAAAATTATAACAATGAGTGCTTTCAAGCCCATAACCATCCTTGAGATATTTTGCTTGATGAGTGCACATCCTATGAAAAGGAATATTATGTCTAGTGCTAAATTTTCATTAGCACAATAGTAGCTGGCAGCACAGCACCAATATAATAACACAGTAAGGGGGCGACATAAAGCTGTCAGTCCAGCTGAAATGGATGGGTCCTGGTCAGAAGGGGCTTTACGGGACCTAAATCAGTTTGAGTGAGACTTTGTGGTGGGGTATACAAGAGTATTTGAGGAAGCATAGCAGGAAGGAATGTTTATGCTGTCTGTGGAAGTTCCTTATGAGTGTCCATGAGGCCCAAGGAAGGCTCCAGGCCCCCCTGCTCCTCCCAGTGCTCTGTGGATCCTCTCCTGGCTCCAGTCAGGCTCTGGCTCAGATTAATAGCCACCGGAGGTGTCCAGCAGTGGCTGATAAGGGACCTCCATCCCCCCCACCTTTTCTGCAACACGGGGCCTCGTAACAAGCTAGCTCCCCTCTCTTTCCCCTCCTCAGGCACTCAGGGAAGCCAATTAAGCAGGTCTTAAAACTCAGAGCGGTGACAACTGGTCTGGGCCTCTGGCTGAGGGCCATGATGTGACAGTGGCGTTCATTTAGAGGGTAGTGCAGCACGTTTAACCTTGAATCTAAAGTGTCGGGTCAAAGGTGAGAACAGCTTGCATGTCTCTCCCAGAAATACAAAGCTGCATTTTTAAGCTAATTAGTTAATCAATGTGTTTACCATGAGGAATCCTTACTAATGCAGTTGAAGTATAATCGTTTGTCAAACAATCCAACAATCAAGCTACCCCCCACCTTGCAGTGATTTGGTTCCCAGGCTCTTCGACAAGAAGGGGAGGAGGTTTCTTCTGTTCTAGACAAGAACACAAGCTTATCCCAGCAGCCCGTTCCTCTATTTTTAAGTTGATGGCCAATGCTACAGGTGATCAAAGCGCTAGACCCTAGGAAGGGGCTTAGGGCACAGCAGCACGGCGAAAAGGATTGCTTCCTAGTGATTTGTAAGTAGGAAAAGACTTTTGACATGAAAGACAGCCTCAACAGCACAGGAAGAAGAATAACGCAGCTGTAAAATGCTTCTTGTTGCAGCTGAATTGATGCAGAGGGTGGCTCCCACAACTATTTTTCTTTTGCTTTTTTGTGGGTGCCTGGCATTTCCTACTGAGCCATTTCTACAGTCACATGCACACAACAAAAGGTTACATCTGAAGGGGTGGGAAGCCTGGGGTCTTAGGGGTAAGGAGATGCTTTGTACTGGGATATTGTGAAATCAGACGACTCCCATTTCTTTTCACCCAAGCTATGTTCGAAATTTGGTTTTATTCTTTGCCGTGACAAAAGTGCAGTTTTGCTGGTAAAGGATTAAACCCATTTGTGATGGATCAGTTGCTTATAACTGAAAAAGGCATTCTTCAAACAACGTCATGTTTTTCTTTGACATATTTTATCCATTAAAATCAAAAACTACTTGCTGTATTTCTAGCTTTTAAGCCGGACACAAATAAGAGCAATGTCTTCATGGAGAACTGGAAGGGATGCTGATGTTGGAAAAAGTAGTCACAATTCCAACTTCTTTACTCCTACAGAGAAATCTGCACATCATCGTCCTGCAAACAGAAAATATTTGAACAGCATTTTTGTTTGTGGAGAAATGATACATAGCTTATGTTTTTCTACAAAAATCTGAAAAGCAAAAAATGGATTATGTTTACCTTCCTTTACCCTGATACCACTAAAACAATCCAGCACCTCTGTAATTAATCTAATTAGTAAATGGGGTCTAACTGTGTGTAATTTAGTCTTATTTTAAATCCAGCTATTCTGTAAAGGTCTCGGGTTTCTTACAGGACATTAGTAAACAGCATCATGAAGACTGAGGAACACAGCAGACGGGTCAGACAGAAGGTTAGGGAGAAGTTTAATGCTGGGTTTGATTATATTGCTATATTATTATTGCTATATTATAATAAAGCAAACATCCTAAGCTTTGAATTTCTCAAATAGCTCTGTTCAGTCCATCATCTGAACATGGAAAGAGGAGACAACACCAAACCCTAATCTAAGAGTCAACTATTAGTCATACACTAAAATACAGGACAATCATGGAAGAAAACCTGTGAGAGGCAGCAAAAGACTTGAGACTGGGGCAGAGGTTTACCTTCCAGGAGGACAATGACCATGGAATGATCATTTATAGCATAGATATATTTATATCAAAAGTATATTAATGGGTTAGAATGGGCCACACAAAGTCCAGACCTAAATCCAATTGAGAACCTGTGGAAAGACTTGCTTTCCATCCAGTCTGTCTGAGCCTGAGCTATTTCACAAAGAGGATTCACTCTACCATATTCCATAAAATTACATTAACGTTTGTAGTTGTATGATAAAATGTGAAAAAATACAAGATCTTTAAACTCATGTGCATGGCTGTGTACATCACTCAGTAGCTGCCTCAATCGTAAAATTGTGTAATTTTCCTTTAATACCGTCAAAATGTTTAAATTTATCTTATATCTGATATAAGAGCTGTGACATGAGTTCACCTCCTGTTTGTCTGCAGGCAGCTGAAACATCTCCAATAGTCCTGGAAAACCTCATCGTGGCATTCAGTGGCACATGTGACATGTTAGTGTATTTCAAGACAACAGATCTGGGCTGATACCTAGACCACTGACCAAGTTCAAAAGCACTGTCAGAAGAGGGAGGAGGAGGGGAAAAAAAGAAAGGAACGAGAAGGATAAACTTCCTGTGGGAGGAATGTAACTGGTACCCATCACAGCTGGAATCTGTGGGGTCACATACCAGAGGAATGGTAAATATTTAACATTTAATTTCCTTGCTGTAAGGTAGACTGGACACAGAGCACAACCAGCAAGCTTGGTACACAGGGTCTGAGACACATAGATTGGCACTCATAGTGGAAAAGAGGTATAAATCCAAGAGAGACTGTTAAAATATTTAGACACCATTTCCACATTATCTGCAACATAGGCCTAGAGTGATATTTATCTTTTTACCATTAATACCTATGTTCCTATATATTTTTCATGTAAACGTTCCATACTTTTCTAAACTCGTTTCACTACAGAGTTCTTCGTCCTTATTATACCCATTAGAAAACATAAAAATCAAAACTTTACTCTAAATTTTTTAAAGATCTTTCTACAGTAATCAGATTAAAAAATGGAACCTACAAAAACAATGGATGGATACACCTAGAAAAAGGACACAAGGAAGAAAAGGAGGTCTGACACAAAAAAGGAAAGACGAGAAAGAAAGTAAGCAAAAACAAGGACGGACAGAAAGAAGAGGGACACAAGAAAGAAAGGAGGCCACAAGCAAGGAAGAAAAGAAAGGAAGGACAAGAAAAGGAAGGAAGCAAGGATGGAGAAAAGATAAGGAAATATGAAATGAGGGACTCAAGGGACACAGGCTGTTCCTTGAGTCATTTTCAGGGTTTCCTCAACAGACCACTGGACTTTATTCGCTGCCATCCTTGTTTGTCGTTTCTTTGTTCAGTTGACTGGCTTTTTTCTCCAGCTGTTGACCAACCCACGGGTGACATCACAGTTCACACAGTAAAAACAGCTATTCTGCGGTACCCAAATTGAACCAAAGTTCATGCTGTGGAACCTCTTTTTTTTTCCTGTGGAAACACTCGACTGGTTCGAAAACACAATCGGGAACCGGAAGGGGCTCCGAACCACGTAGGTTTGAAAAGATCTAACAGAGAGGGCAGGAAAGACAGTGGGAAGGCCACAAGGAAAATAGGATAAAAAGACAAAAAGGAAGGACAAGAAAAGGAAATTGGGGAGGCAGGGCACCAGGAACAAAGCACTTAAAAAAAGGAATGATTATTTCTAACACCTTCCATTCAGCTTTATTACCTTGCTTTTAGAAGAGCCTATTGTGTTGTAACCTAGTTTTGTAAGAGATGATTCATAGTCTACCAGGGCTACATTGGAGGAGAATACAGCGGATGGAGATGGTCAAATGACAGACTTGTCTGTAACTAGACAAAAGGAAAGCTAAGAAGCCACCTCAAGGCAAATGGGAGTGATTCCAACTATGACAAGTTATTTAAGGGGAGGCTGAGGGCAGTCAAGTGCCGGAGAGACTGGATACCAAAAATCAGCAAGCCTGGATTCAAAACTTGCATCAGTGAATAGTTACATTACCCCTTCAACTGAGGAATGTCTATGTTTAGTCTATGCTGACCAAAAGAAAAAAATCTGTAGCTAAGGGATTCTTTGTTATTTTACTTCAATCCACGAGTTGGAGCTTATAGTTTGTTTCCCAAAAAAATCAATCCATTTCTGCAGATTGTTAATGGTAATTAATAAGGCTTATTGCTGATCAATACAAACTCAGGTTTGGAGACTTAAACACACAGGAAAAAGTCTGAATTATATTCACATTTTAAGACTTTAATGGCTGCAGTGGAAGGCAGAGAGAAACAACCATTTTATGATACTTATGATATTCACTGTGGCAATATTAAGCTACACTGAATTTTTTTTTCCTTCATACTGACCAGTGAAATCAAGAATTACATTAATTATAATACAACTAATGGATTCATTACTGATTAAATAACACAAACAAGACTGTCAAGTCTAAAGAAAGGGATAATACAGCTTAATTTTAAGCTGCAACATGTAAGTTTAACCTATGAAAGGAAAGAAAAAAGGATGAAACCAAAATTTAGAGCCAGCCTTGATCAGACAGCTTTCAGCACTAGGTTTGCCACAATAGAACCTTAACTCTCCTGAGCCTGGGAGATAGTCAGGTTCCTGGTCCAACAGCTATTCGGCCTACCAAAAGTTGGTCTAAGGCCATCAGAAAGACCTGGCATTTAACTTCGGATGTCTAGAATTTTAGCCCACTTCTAGTAAAAACAAAAATAATGACTATTAAAAGGAGAAAGCTTTGCTAGATACATCTACTAGGTTAAACTGACAAAGACTCCACAAACTAATGTAATGTAACAGTCAACAAAAAAGGGAGAAAAATACTTAACTGAATCTCAGATGAGAACAATGAACAAATTGATGAGACCATCCATTGTTTTGAAAAAAGCTCATATGCCATGGGAATGACACTACATCTAAAGTCCAGCAAATCCAAAAAAAAAGTGACCCTGAGAATGAATGGACCTTAATCTACAGGGACAGGCACTACGGCACATACAAGTGATAAAAGGAAGCAGGAAGATACTCGGAAAGGTTTAAATTTTAGTTAACTTATATATCATGTCTAAACACCTGTACAAGTTTAATGTAAATGTTATGAATTTAGTCTAAGGGTGTCTAAGCACCAGAACCCCAAGAAAAAGGACTCGAAGTACTTTGACATTTTTGTCATTTAATCTGAGACAGAACTGTGGAACAGCATTGAGCTGGTGACCCCAAGGCACACTGGTATGCGTGAAACAATGGCTGGCCCACTGTCGCTCACCTTGCTGAAGACGTTGACGCTGATTCTGATTGAGTGCATTGCTGCTCGTTCAGTATAGGGCAGCATTACAGCAAAACACTCTAGTTGCCCACGCAGTCCCCCGTCCGCCACCAAAAGCATCAATAATTGACACATGAGCATCAGAACTGGACCATGAAGAAATTAAAAAAAAGGTTGTTACCATGGCAACAGATGGAATGCACAAAGGGAAGAATTAAAGCCACTGGAGGCAGCTCTTGCTGGAAAATATTGGGACTTCCTATACATATGGCTGATACTTTTGGACTTTCTATCTACCCTAGCATTATTGAAGAGCATTAACAACTTTTCATGGAAATGGTATTCCTTCTTATGGTCTCTTTCAGCAGGATAATGCCCCCTGCCACAAGGCAAAAATGGTTCAGAAATGATTTAAGGAGCACAACAACCATTAGGATTTTTTTTTTTAATCAACATGAACAAATTTCAATTCAAAAAATAGATAGTACAGTTACTTTCAAGGCCATATGGCTCCATGAGCACCTTACAAATGGGTAAATCAAAAACCCACTCCAGTTGCTTGGCTGTGGTGTATGTTTAGTTCTTTTGATCAACATTGTGCTCTAAAAGGGAAATCAGTTCAACTTAGTCATATGGGAATTCTAACCAACAAACAGTGCACCGGAACTGACTGAAAAGGATGTTCTGTGGAGCAGAACTTTGATATGTTGCGTAAAAGCACTGGACCCTGTGTGCTGCCAGTGAGGAAACTGAACAGTCATGGAAGTGAGAGGAAAGAGGAATGACTGTGTCTGGACTACTTCACAGATATCCCTCCAGACTGTTTAGTTGACTCACTGATGACGCAGGCTGCAGCATAGTTCTGCTTTACTTCCTGGAAGCAGGGCGAAAACTAGGGGTTGCCTTGAAACCAATAAGACAGGCATCACCATGGTTCAAGTCATGGAAACCCTGAAAACACACGCTCACTCACCCGTCACAGCCAACAGTAATCGTGCACCAAAAACGTGAAACATCTGGACCTTATTTTCAAATAAGGTTTATTTAGAAAATGTGGTTAGTTTCTTTGGCACGGTGACTTTCTATAAATATTTAGCAGTTATGAGCTTTTAGAAAAGAGATATTTAAAGATGAGCTTTGAGCCAGCACTGCAGGTGCTTTAGATTTATTTCCTAACTTTGGAGCTTACTAGTGACAGAGTAAAAGAGTTTAACGACTTTAAACTTAGAAGTAATAGCAAATTAGGTTGTATTGCATAACCCTGTTCCCATGGTTCTAAACTGTGGGAAAAGTACCACTAGTGTTACTTAGGCTGTCTTCAGCCTAGGTAAAAAAGAGAAATTTTAGTTTTCAGGGAAAAACTAAAATTATGCAAAGTTCTCTATCAGCTCTGGGTTATTTCTTCCATTGGATTCAAGCTTACAGGTTTATCACAATCCTGGAGCTAATAGTTTTTCTTGGAGAGAGACTTCTTCCTCTTCCCCTATTTACTTCCAGAAAGGTCATCCACATTTTCTGGAGCAATAGCAATTTCTATATTTTTTTAACTGTTACCAGAAACTGATCACAGATCCATTTGATGTATTTACATTAAAATCGTCCATTTATGTCAAGAAAATAATCATGTGATCACCATGATCAAAATGAAAATCTGGTTTTATGGCTCATGAGGCTCTTTTTGTGTCAGAGAAGTGATTTTTAAAAGTACTTATCTGCTTTGAAAAACAATTTTAATGTAGATTGAGATGTACTTGTCATGCTTCCGAGACAACTACTTTTAAGCAGTCTATCATTGATAGCTAGCTAAACAGCCACACAGCTGTCTAGCTAGCTATGACACTAGCATTCTAGCTAGCTAGATAAAGACAGACGGAGTTGATGCCAAATCAAATTAATGTAAAGATTTGTTTTATTCCTTACTTTTGAGCAGACTTGTTTTATGAAAACTTTGTTTGCACCTTACTCTATAAAGAAACCATATGCAATAATATGCTGTGTGTGGCAGATATGACAGCTTAAAAAAGAGAAACCCAGTTTACAATAATCATAACATAACCAGATCTTTACAAAGTAGTACTCAGTTCTGTAAAAGATTTATTTATTAATTATTGCATAATGGACTCCTGTTGTATATTTGTCTCATTATTTATTCTGAGCAACTTAAGAGCACAGTTCAGTCATGTGTTTGTGGGAAAAAAATTCAAGTACAAAAAAAAAAAAAAAAAAAAAAAAAATATATATATATATATATATATACATATATATATATATATATATATATATATATATATATATATATATATATATATATAGTGCTCTTATTTCTCATTGATTCTTGTGTAATTGTACATCTGAGGCATCCTGTTTATGTGACCATGGTTGTTCCAGTGAAGACTGGCTCAAGCCCCTCACGCTGCTTTAGCCTAACAGCTGGGAATGGCCTTTCAGTCTGACAAGACATGCCATTCCTATGACAAATACCCATAGAGCAACAGTAACATGTGTCTCCCACCCCTACGAGTAGCCCTCCTCCTACCCCCTCAGCCACACATGCACACACGTACACACGCACAAACACATGCACACATAAAGCTGTGCAGTGTACTTAATGAATAGCACACTTGGGGCTGCTGGGGTTTTTGGCAGAACAGCAAGAGAGGGGAGGGAAAAGTTTAAAGAAAAAAAAACAGCCCCCAGTGACCTCTGAGGACCATCTGAGATAATAAATCCATGACCCTCAGTTCCGGAGTGCTTTGGGCAAAGTTGGGGTGGCAAATTTCCCACTTCCACAATATCATATGTTAACAGTAATTCCTTTTAGCCCATGTGTAATGGCAAAGGAATGTGTTCTCCTCAGCCTCATCTAGGGTTGGTGGAATCTGTTGAAAATGTGCGACAGCTGTGAAACTTGGCCAACCTCAGCCTGTGAATGTATAAGTTTTGGATGTGATTCTGAGCTGGGGGGTACATGGTTGAAGTGCAGTCGGAGGAGGGGGTAAAGTGGAAAAGGAGGAAGGGGCTTGTGTTGTTGTGGTGAGGTTTACTTCCTTATCTGGTCTCCATCAAAACAAGGTGCTAAATAGGGCCTTCTCTTCCGGTGCAGACTAGTCATTTGATGACTGCCATGATTAAATTAGCAAATATTTGTTCTGATATTTCTACTAATAGCTTAATGTCTTCATGAAGCAAAAGTTTGCATTAGTATTCGATTTTTTTTTTATTTTTATTTTTTATATCTTGTTAAAGAACAAATATTTTTTAATTGGAGTCATACTGAATCACTTGGTGAATAACTATCACAATTGCACAAACAGCGAATCAATCACTCATTGGTTGTTAGGCATTGGTTGTCCAAACAGATAAAATGAAAACATTTTTTTCAACCTCTGCAAGTAAATAAAAATCATCAGTTATAAGGCATATCCTAGCAATGCTGAAATATAATCCTTCTGACTGACCAACAACCTGCACCTCCCAACTTCCTTCTTGGGTGAAAAACAGGCAATTTGAGGAGGATAAAGACTGTCTGCTTTGAACAATGGTGTACCCACGTTATCGACATCTATAAATAGATAAATGCAAAATTCATTCCATATTAATTTAATATAAAACACTTCGTTCAGGCTTAAAATATAAATGGTTTGGTATTTTAAGAGATGGCTAACAAACTCCAATGGGAAGTATTTCCAGGGAAAGCTACTAAAGAGAATTCTACTTTAGAGATTTGCTTTATGAAAATATCTGCCGTCACATTAAACAATTGAATGCAAAAAAGATATCCTGAAAGAGTAAAGTGAAGTCACAAATTTGAATATGTTCTTTCATAAATCTGATTTTCTTAAATATCCTATTGCAGTCAGTCATCGAGACAAGTCCATGCAAATTAATTTAAAGTTTTTACCACTACAGTGCAGGTGTAACGAAAGGAGGGAATAAGCCTTTCCCTTCTACTACAGGAGCGTTCTGGGTGGAAAAAAAACCCCTGAAAAACAATGAATAGACGGAAAAACATTAATTATGTCAATGATCCCAAGCTGAGCGATTCCATTGACATGCACTTGGGTGACATTTGACATGTCACCCAAGTGCAGAAATTAAAATACTCTACCAGTTGCTGCACACTCTCTAAGTTGACAGACAGCTGTTAGCATGTGCACAACTGGAAACGGAAAAAAAATTATTGGAGGGAGGGGTAGTATGTTTTCCTGAATGATTGCTTTTAAATGTACTTTTCAAGGAGTGCGCTGGAATCTGTGGACTTGACGATAGCCAATACAAATTCTGCATTTAGTTTAAGACCTCTTATGGCCATTGAGGAACAGTAATTACTAATTAATTATAAATGAATTAATTATAAATTGCATATATAATGCTTTTTAAGTACATAATATTGTGCTTTAGGCCTGTCAGCCTTGTGTTTCATACCAACCACCTGGGCTCAGGGGCACAGCTAAGTACTTTCTGAGGTGTATGCAGACACATTATAGGCACCCCCACGAGGGTTTTCAAGGCACAAACAGGTGTTAAATACATAATTGGAGACTAGAAATAATGATTCCTCCACTGTTTTGGCGCCCCCTCTAAGGTGGAGCCCATATGTGCTGAATATATTGTATACCCACTTTTTGTGCCACTGCTTGGGCAGAAGCATGAGGAAGATGGCACCAATCTGTTGAGATTGGCTGTTTCACATACTAAGTTTTTAGTAGAATTTCTTCTTATTCAGTACAACTTTGGTTAAACGTTTTGTTGATTCTTCTACAAACTTTTCACAACAGCTTGCTGGAATTTTGGCCCATTCTTCCTGACAGAACTGAGTCAAGTTTGTAGGTTGCCTTGCTTGCACACAGCTTTCTAAGCTCCACCAGCAGAATTTCCATTCTGAGATCAGAACTTTGTGATGGCCATTGATAAACACTGACTTTGTTGCCTACAGGTCAAGATGGGAGTCATTGATCATTTAGAAGACACATTTACACCCAAACCTAAACTTCCTGGCTGATGTCTTGAGATGTTGCTTTACCATTTCCACATATTGTTTTCCCCTCATGATGCCACTGATTGAGAAGTGCAGCAGTTCATCCGGCAGCAAAAATATCCCATAACATGATGCTGCCACCTTCGTACTTCACTATTGGAATGGTGTTTTTAGGCTTGCAGCCTTTTTCAAATGTAACAATTGTCATTTTGGTCAAACTCTTCCATTTTAGTTCCATCAGACTACAGAACATCTCAGATTAAGGGCTTTGTCCCTGCGTTTGTTTTCAAAGAGTAATCTGACAAGTTTTTCTCTTGATTATTATAACATTTCTGTACTTTTGAAAATGGAAGAAGTAGAAAGGTCTAGAAAACAAACACTTCTGTTTACACTTCTAAATTACATGAGAGAAAGAATTTATCAACCTGCAAAGCTAAAAAGTTATGTTATTTATAATTGCTGGCATAGTTTGTTCATATTTTCTACTTGATTTCAACAATAATCAATGGATCTGTGGTATTTTTCACAGGTGCAGCTTCCTGCCCACTCTGCCCTTCTGTAGCAATCAGCCCAAAATGCAGGGTAAGGGTTGGACAGGTCACGCCAGCAGCTTATATTTCTCCATGACCAAAAGGCAATGCTTAGACAGAGTGCTCTTTGTTGTCCCCCCCCCCACTTTAACAATGGCTTTCACTTTGGTATTGTGAAGGCAATTCCCGAGCTGTGCTCCATGAGTCCCCTAGCCAGTCCCACCAAAACAAAATCGTGACCTGCAATTGGAAAAAAAAATTTCAACCATGGCCATCAATTCTCAGTGAATTCACCATGTAGTGAAAGTATTACAATATTGAAGAGATTAAAATTTCATTGCAATGGAATGAAGTCCAAGAACATGTTAAATGACTTCAGACTAACATAGCACTTTTCAGAACCCTCAAAGATGGTTTACATTCCCATTCACACATAGATGATAGAAAGCTACTGGATTGTAGCCACAGCTGCCCTGGGCAGTCTGACAGAAGCAAGGCTGCCATATCGTGCCATTGGCCCTTCTGACCACCAGCAGGTGGGGGAGGGGGAGGGGGCTCAAACGGGCAACCCACTGATTGCAGGGCGACTCCTACCTCCGTCACCACCACAATAAATACTATAATAAATCAATTTATTATAGTATAGTGTTCTTATCAGAACAGGTGAGATGGTGAAAGACCCATCAATCCAATTAGCACAGTAATAATGAGGAGAGGGACATACATGCTAGAAATCAATCTTTTCTTATGTTAGCAATGGTTGCCTATAGTGAAAAGAGTGCATCCATCAAAGGTTTGCATCAAACTGGCCTCACATGCAGGTGCTAAATATGTTAGAAGCTGTAAAAACAGTTTTCCAGATCTTCACAGTGAGACATTCTGCTGCAGCTAGGATGGATTGTCACCAGTGCAGAGCTTGCTCAATGTTGGCAGGGGGTATGTGCATTCGCATACAATGAGGTGAAGACATTTAGATGATGACCTTCGGATAAGTAGAAAAGCACTTTTCCAGTAATTGCATCAAGCAATTGATGAAGCCTATGCAATCTGATTGAAAACTGAAACATAAGGTAAATGGGTTCAGAAACCACGAGACATCATGTTACCCATAACACCTTCTTATGACTCTAACCCTGGACCTGGCAATCTGTTCTTCAATCCTGTAAAAATACACCTGAAACAACTAGCATTTAAATGTGTGCTCAAAAACAGACATCGCACACAAGACCACATTCATTTAAAGTCCTTTTAAAATGTCTTTGACCTCTTAAATGCACTCACCAACCTTTAATGCCTTGCAAAAGGCTTCCTAAATCCTCAAATACATGACAATCTCAAACTACTATGCTGAAAAAAACCTCAAAACTGAGTATCTGTCAGCACAGTCAAAGTCAACTTCAAATGTCAACTTTGTCAACTTCAAATACTGGTCAACATATTAAACTTTTTAATTCAATGTTTATTCAATTATTACATGGTTGAAGCCTTGAATATGAGAAACGGCACCAGTAAGGAGAATAGATTGTTTACATTCCCGGTCTGTCTCTCATCTAAAGAATGCAGAAGAAAAAACATCCATTTTTCTCATTAGCTGCCTTGTGCGACGTGGTTTGTGACTTTCCCCAAGTCTGCTTCTGACTGATTGATCAGACAACTCTTTTCTGGTTAGCTCCAGGTGCAGAGTGCTGAACAAAACCAAATTAATCCTATTTGGTGCAAAATTTCCATCAGATTCTTTTTGGTTATTTTGGTACCGCCAGGTACTGAATCCAAAGTAAGGAACTGCAGGGACATCTCACGAGCTAAACCAGAACCAACAGACTTCAAGTTCAAGTGACCTTTTGACTGGAACTATTGCTGGGATTTCCCTGTCAGCCAAGCTAGGAGATGGCATTGTCTGATCCTTACACCTGTAATGAATAAGTCGGTCCCGCGAGTAAGTCCTCTTTTTTTATTCCATCAGGGCGCTTCTTGTTTGAGACAGTGGCAGAAACAAAGGTGTTTCAGAAACTTTGAATTCCTCACTTTTTTCACTTCCTTTTCCCCTTAAATGAACATTATGCATTATAACTCCACTCCATGCTGTAAAGCCCCTTTCTTTTAACTCCTTAGACACTGATAACTTTTGATAAAGGTAGACTTTAATCAGATTTGATGAGCCTAGATGTTGGTTTTTTCAGAAAGTTATTTTTCCTCTAGCAGTGGAGTAGAACTATATTGTTTTTCTAGGTTTGTTCTTATACTTATTAGATGTTAGATCATAGACATTAATCTGATAAACTTGTTCTTAGCATAATCTTAGTTGAAGTGTAAATATTTTTGACCCTGAACCACCTTGTTTCTTTAAATGTGTGGTGAAATAAGGAAGAAACTCCTACTTCAAGCAGATATTTAAGATAAGTTACTTATTTTGATGTAGTTTGATGTGGTTTATCAATGCTACATAATGATATAAATAATGCTCAAGAATGTCCTCTAGTTTTGATATCATGATTGACGTTACTTTTCTTTCAAGGCTGAAATTTTTTTTTATACATAGGGGGGGAAAAAATCTAAAATTATTGTGCTGCACCAGTCCAGAGCAGAGAGTAGCCCAAAGCAGACACAAACACCATCAATGGAAAGATGGTTGCCATGTTGTTTGAGACCTTTAAAAACATTTGTCAACATACAGAACGATGAGTGGTGGTCCATAAAACCTTGCAAGAATACGGACACACAAAACACAAAGCAACAGGCCGAGCGGAAATGTAACCCACCGTAGCTTCTTGCTCCCCTCCGCTCTACGTGATCCCGGGGTATTCCTCTCAAATCTATTGAGGATGCATTCCTGGCACACCACACCCAAGATCATTGTATTGAAAATTCTTGCATCTCTGCCAAATGGATCCAGTTCCTCCAAATCCTTTTACGGCGCTTCACCAGACCCCTAGGCCAACGTAGGTTTGACTGCGGCGGCGTCAGTGGCTGGCCTCTGCGTGTGTTTGTGTGTGTGTGTGTGTGTGTGTGTGTGTGTGTGTGTGTGTGTGTGTGTGTGTGTGTGTGTGTGTGTGTGGCTTAAAGCCGACCTGTTGCAGTAAAAGTTCACGTTACCAGGATTCTTCCCTTTCAGATCCACATCTTTTCTTCAAGCAGTCACTACCAGAACAGCAATATGTTGGTGCTGATGGAAAAGTGTGACATTTTTGCGTATCATCACAAAACAAGCTCACGGGTGGTCACATTTTATAGACATGTTTGCTAGCAGGTCTTCAGACACACGTTAAGGAGTTGAGAAATATATTTTTCAGCTTCCAAAATGGAACGATGATTCAAATCCCTAAAACTAAAACAAACACACCAAGAAGTGGGGTTTAATCATTTGCTCTGGCGAATCCTGCACTGTCTGGGAGCATTACCCTGAAAACCACAGAGGAGACATATGTTCCATACGATTTCAGGTCCAGCTCACAGAGAGAGGCTGTAAATTATTATATCTGCAGCAGTACCTTGCTGCCATCCCTGAAGCAATCTAGCCTCCTTTGTGTATCCAAATGGGATTTGGTGAGGCTAGAACTAATTTTAGACAGCAATACTGAAGAGAATCAAAACAATTTCTATTTTTATATACTGTGATATCTTCTGTTGCATCAACACCATATCAGAAGTTCCATCAGCTGCAACAATCCTTTAATGCAGCTCATTGCTCTTTCTGCAAATCCAGCTAGCTTTGAATGCCAAAAAATTACAAAAGTAATACACTCAAAATTGAACTCTTAATTTCCATCTTTTATCACCCTTCACGGTTATCTGAGTACAAACACCCATTTATTTCCAGTATTTGGTTAAAAAAAAATAAAAAAAATAAAAAAAATCAATAAATACAAAAATAAACTAAAGCTAACACTCTTTTCTTCTGAATTAGGCCTGGTCTTTCTTTGCAACTTTAATGTTTTTTCCCTGATTATGGAAATGTATTTTATCTGAACAGATTAAATGCATGACAGTCTACTTCAGAGATCAGAGATTCATCACCCACTTTGTAATACTTTTAGGTTGGATCAGTACAAAGATCAACCCATTGACACAGCCTCATCTATAAAGCTACAGTAGGTTACCTTGGTTGCTCAGTTACTTGCTCAGAATTATGGTGGCAAAGCCTCTATGGAGATGGGCATAAATAAGCATTTAAATATTCTGTTCCTCACTCATGGAATTGGCTCCAAAATCAACTATATTTTGGGGAACTGGTCACACTGAGTCTTAATAACTTGTAAATACAGACCTCTGGCTTTAAGCAATTAGCTTGTTTGACAGGACAGTTTCATATCTTAGACTATTTTTTTAGTGACCTTAGAATGTGTAAAATGTTTGTGTATTGTATTTCACTGCAGCTTCGAGCTGCTGTCATCTTGGTCAGGACTCCCTTGTAAATAAGATTCTGAATCTCAGTGGGTCTTCCCCAGATATATAAAGGATAAATAAAACATAAAAGTGGTACTGTTTGGTTTAGGAAAACACTGCCTCACTTTTGTAGTTTAGGTTATTTTTGTGTCTGACTTTCTTGGAACTACAGGACTTTTGGTACTGACTGTTCGTCAATTTGAGCCGGACATTGAAGAATTTCCTGCCTTATTTCACCATTCAGCCAACAGTAAGAAAATGTATTTATGTGCCTCCCATAGATAATATCCACTGGAAGGTGGTTGGTCAATTATTTTTGGGGTTTTTTTTTTTTTTTTTTTTTTTTTTTTCCTTTTTTTTCAATGTTTGTTTTGGGCGCGAGTGGCCATTTTTTTCTATTTTTGTGACAGTATGTAGACAGGAAAGGGGCAGAGAAGGGGGGAGATGACATGTGGCAAAGGTTCCAAGGTCAGGAGTTGAGCTCGGGACAACCACGTTGAGGACTATAGCCTCTGCATGCGGGGCGCCCGCTCCACCCGCTACGCCACGCAACACCCCAGTTATTTTTTGTTTGATCAGAGGTCACCCTCTCAAATTTCATAGGACTCAAGTAGAAAAAAACTGAGGATCAGAGCTACCATTAATGGAATTAGGGTGCAAAATTATATACAGTCAAATTCTATTTGAGATTTGCACATTTTTATAATTTACTCCATCATCAAAAAACTTGATTATCAAGACAAACTAATTTGCAATGATAAAGTACATCACTATGAAATGGTTTGTTTCCTGGAACAACATAGAAGTGGGTTGGAATGAATGTCCCAGTGTGTATAGGTACGAACTGCAGACACAAACTGGCAAAGGGTCAAACTGACACAGAGCCATGAACCTCAAACCATCTCCAGATGACAAAGTTTCTCTCTTCCTTTGTAGCTTAGACATTTTAGAGTAATTTATGGACCAAAACAATTACCAAAAAAATTTTAAAGAAACATTTTCAGCAAATTTGAACAACATTCATTTGGCACTACCAAGCTTGAAAAACAAATGGCACCAAATGATCTCATCAGGGTTAATAACTTAAGTGGAACGGGACACTCGAAACAAAAAGTGGACTTCAGTGGGTACAGTCATAGTGGCACATGCATGGTTCCATTTTCTGAAGTTTAGAGAAACATCACTTTTTATTATCACTCATGGACAACTTTGGCATCAGGAAAGTTGATAAATATCACTTCATATTTTAAAAGGCTGTTGGTGACTAGTGGGTAAGACGCTAAGATAATTCCTCAACACACTTTATCCTCAATAGAGTAAATGGAGTACAGTTACACAATACATGTTGCGGTTAAGCTGTTAGTATCTAACCCACAGGTGGATAAAACAAGTTCAGACCTGCCTTCTGAAAGATTTTACTGCCACTCTGAGAAATGCAGATTTTATCAGTTTAAGGTCCAACATGTCTAGAAATCAGGTGAGCCCTTAAAGGGCCACAAGCCATTTATTACACATATTTTCTGTCGTTTAAGGATTTCCCTTCCATAACATACAACTTGTCATTTCTCCTCCAATCTGAAAGTTGGGTAGATTATGCTTTTTTTCACTCGTATGGCAGTGGTTGTTTTTTTTTTCTGCTTTTAGAAACGCACCATATCTGATTTCAGTTTACAGATTCTGATGAGCCAAAATGCATGTTTCCAAATCTTGATTTGAGTAAGCGAACCGCTAAGAGCATGGAGAAAATCACTCCTGAAAATCTGGCACAGAGCAACGTCCTGCATATATCAGCTTCTCATAAATGTTACATGAGCTTTTAATTTACAGCATTAAAACATGCTTCGGCTGCATTACTATTTACCTTTCCATATCCGATAGCCACGGCCTGTTGCCATGGGGCTTCAGTCATATCCAATCCCAGCCCCTTTGGCACACACTCTTATCTCTGTTTAAATATCCGGTTACTTCCCCCTCTGGTCCAGACACACAGAGACATGTCATTAAGGGCAGTATCTCTCGCCAGCCCAGGCTTCCTTCCTGTGTGCATGGTGACGGATTGATTTTCTGGTTGGGATCCACTGTAAGAAATATTCAACTAGAGGTCATGTAACTTTGCAGTTTCTTAAGGTTGAAGGTTTTGCTGGTGTACTGTGCCTTGCAAACTTAAATAATGCAGCTTTAAATTTTACATTTTGCTGCATTACAACAACAAATGTTGACATACTTTATTGGGATTTTGTGTGATGAACCAACAAAAAGGTGCACATAATTTTGAAGTGGAAGAAAAATTATACTTTGTTTATAAATATATATATATATACACATGGATTTTAGAGGCAAGATATCAGCTATTGGTGTAATTTAAGCTCAGTGTAAATCCAGCTGTTCTGTGAAGGCCTCAGAGGTTTGTTAGAGAACATCAGTCACCAAACAGCATCATGAAGACCAAAGAACACCTCAGACAGTTATGTTCTAAAACAAGTATCCCAAGATTTTAACATCTCACAGAGCTCAGTTCAATCCATCATCTCAGAATATAAAGTGTATGGCACAATGGCAACCTACCAGGATATGGCCATCTGCTTAAACCGAAAGGCTGGCCAAGGAGAGCATCAATCAGAGAAGTAGCCAAGAAGTCCATGGTGGTTCTGGAGAAGCTGGAGAGATCCTCTGCTCAGGTGGGAGAATCTGTCGATAAGGGTATTAGTCATGTACTTTACTAATCTGTCCTTGAAGGAAGAGTGACAAGAAGAAGAAAACAATGTTGAAAGAAAGCCATAAGAAGTCCTGGTTACAGTTTGTCACAGGTCATGTAGGGGACACAAAAAATGTGGAAGAAAATACTCTGGTCGTATAGAAGGAAATTTTTTTATTTTTTTACGTTACATGCAAAATGCTGTAGAAGAATGTGGTGGAAAATGAATTTTGCATATCATCCTGAACATCCCCACATCAAGCTGTGGGGATGCTCTTCTTCAATGGAAATGGGGAAGCTGCAGTGAAATGGTTTAGATCAAAGCATGTTCATGTGTTTAAATGGCCCGGTCAAAGTCCAGCTTGAGCGATTCTCCAAAGAGGAATGGACAAAGGTTTGAGTCTTTAGATGTACAAAGCTGGTAGAGATGTACCCCAGATGACTGAGTTGGAAAAAAGTGGTTCTACCAATTAATGTAGCAGAGGGGCTGAACACTAATGTATGGCAAATATTTTAGGATTTTATTTGTAAAAAAAAAAAGAAAGAAAGAAAGAAAAAAAAGAAAAATTAAAAGCCATGTATAAATTTTTCTTCCACTTTACAATCATGCTACATATTACCACAAGCGTAACTCTCTTCTAGAGTAGGATTCCCTGATGGATAGGACTAAAACGTAAACCTAAAATATGACTCAGTGCTTTTTACATTACTGTTGCTCTCACATTTATCCACAAGGTTTCACACACAATAAAAGAAGAAGTTTTAAAGTGCTTATTTTGCAGAATATTAATCTTTTTGCTGCTTTTGCTCCTCAAAGTAACATTAGAAGCCTAATAAGAGTATATTTGGTAGTTAGTAAAGCTTTCTGTTCAGTAAGCCAGCCTACAGTCAACTGTTTGTAGCTTACCACCTGTACTTTCAGAACAGTTACCCTGTAAATTGCACTTTATTCTTTTGTGTGCCATAACAAGTGAATTTCCCCACCGTGGGATCAATAAAGTCTTAGTTTAAAAGAACTTTGCTACATGGCATTTCTTTGGTTTCAGAACCATCATTATGCGTTTTTTGCGACCATAAATATTTCCAAACGAAAACATTGGAGACATTGTTGTTGCCAAGAGATGAGGGAAACATTGGTTGTGTGCAGCAACAATTAATGGTGTGGTATGCAGCTGAAACCACATATAAAAAGGACTTTTTTTTAACTCACCATCTGCCATTAAATCAGGCTAAACTTTTCCCATTTTAGGTCAGTTAGGATCACCAATATTATATCCACCTGCTAAATGCCAGAATGACATTTTTCCTAATACTTTGTTCAGATTCAGAGATTTGCATTAATTTTCATTCCCATTTGGTAAAATTGCCTTTAAAACTGCACGACCTGCGTCAAACATACATTTTCAGCTCTATCCACACATTTTCTATGCGATTGAGATCAGATCTTTGTCGTTGCCACTCAGTAACATCGATTTTGTTGTCCTTGAGCCACCCTGTAACTTCTTTGGTGGCACATAATCATTCTCCATTTGAAAAACCTAGTTGGCTTTCACTTCTTGACTGATGTCTTGAGATGTTGGTTTGATATTTCCATGTAATGTTATTTCCTCATGATGATACTTTGTGAAATGCAGCAGTCCCTTCCACAGCCAAACAGCCACCCAACATGATGCCGTCACCGCTGTCCACAGATGGGATAATGTTCAAGTGTGCAAGCTTAGCCGTTTTCCTCTAAATGTAACAATAGTCATTATGGCAATAAGACATCTCCAAAAATTGAGGTTTTGGTCCCTGAACGAATTTGTAATCTGGCTTTTTATGCTGCCTTTGTTGTAATAATCTGTTTTTGTGTGACTGGCCAGTCAAGTTCATGTCGCTTCAGGACTTGCTTCACTATTGATGGTCTCCTACCAGCTTCAGGAAGCATCATCACAAGATCTTTTTGGTCAATTGTCAAACTGACCAGGTGTTTTGATTTTATTATGTGTCCTGTCCAGCAATGTAGCAAGTGCCAAAGAGAAGCCCAACAGATTTACTTTCACAAGTGGAGCTGGGACTGAACCTCACACCCATTACAAAGACACGCAAGAATAAACGCCGCACACCCACTCGCATTCCCCATACACACTCTATACTCTCAGATCAGGTATGATACCCCATGGGGGCAACCAGACCCAGGAGATGGTCTGCTTCAATCCGGGGTGAAGACAGGCAGGCTGTCCAGGCCCCCGCAGTAGCAGAAAAGCCTATCAGCCCAGACAGCCTGCTCCTCCTCCTGGTCTCCAACCCCAGATGGCAAACAGAGAACGGGGGTGTAGAAAGACCCCAAGCCCCCCTCCACCCGCTCAAATGTGGAATTTATGCGTGTTGTTACCGGGTGTTTTGAAACACATTCCAAGTGGAGGGGAATATATGACCCAGAGTTCTATTTGATCCACACCAGAGTTTAATTGCCCATTCACACCTACTCAAACAAACCAGACTTTCCAAGCAAAAACAAGCTAGAGTTCAATTTAAGAGTGCTGGTATGAATATATCCACATCGAGCATCAGGTAGAATCTTCTATTTGTCTATTCAGGAGATTTTGTTTCCCTGAGAATGTCAGTATTTCAAAAATAGTTGGTTTTTATAACATAAAGCCATTTATCAAAATGTGTCAGTACTGTAACATTTAATTCATGCCAATTCCTAACTGATACATCTGATCTTTCAAATTTCAAAAATCCCAACAGTGCCAGTAAAGCCTGCAGGCTTTACAGCACCCTAAACTGGAGAGATATTTTGCAATATCACAGAAATGTTCCTTGTTAAAACACCTCAGATCTACAGATCATTTTTTGCAGCGGATGCTTGGTTCTGTGGGTTGGTGTCTGCTCTCCACAGCAGCCCTTGGTACCCACAAGAGTCAAATCTCCCTCTGGTGTTCTGAAAGAACAGATGGTCTTAGGGGAGGTTTATACTGCAGCATCTTCTCAAAAAAAAAAAAAAAAAAAAAAAAAAAAATCAATGGAAGAACTTCCGTGTTCTCCTTGTCCTCCACATGCACGAAGGACATATTGATTACAGCCCCTCCATGAGTCCTGACTGCTTGTAAATGCGTAACCTGAGATATTTCTGGGGATGTCTTTCCAGCACAGAGCAAAGCTTCAATTTTAGGCAGTTTTTCACTCTGTGTTTTTTCGAGTTTTACCAAAACCCATCATCATGGAAAAGTCTTTTTGTATAGGGATACAATGTTGGCCCTTAAAGACATCCACTTTACAGCTTTGTGGAGTGAACACCCCATAAGGAAACATTCATCCAGAAATATAAAATTCCCTTTTAGCACCCCTGATCTCCTACAGGTTCCATCATTATCGTGTTACATGTCCCCACAGCAAGAGCATGGGGAGTGGGCCATTTCTGCACGTCTTTATCGTAAAAATGTTTGTCCATTGTACAGATGCCCTGAATTTGAACTCTTAGAGAGGGTAAACAGAGCGGGGTACGGCTATGCAGGCCCTTCCTTCTCTTTCAGCTGCACTAATGATGTTGTGCTGGGCCACAGCTGTTTCTTCATGGCAGGTGTGCAAGTGGGAGCCACAGCAGACTGCACTTGGCCCAGATCGGAGGAATGCCAAAAACAAGACGGAAGGAGAGGAGACAGGGTGCACAGTGAGGCGGTGAAATGAATATCCACACAAGATACTGCTCCCCGAGCTCCCACAAACTTGGACACAATATTCAATTGAGAATTTCCCCTCAACACCTGGCCACCAGCATAAGTAGGATATTGATGTGGGTCCCACGCCAGAACCCAACAGCTTGACTCATTCGAAAACCTCAGGCGATTTCATGCAGCATTAAAGCAAAAATGCTTGGACAAGAACTCGTCTGGAGTCCTTTCCTGAGACAGGACATTTCCAGTATGTCTTAAAGGTTAACTCTGTTAATATAGGCTTTGTGGATAAAAATGGCATAGAGATTATTTCTTCCTTGGATCAGAGGTAGGACGAAGGGAAATTCTGACAAAATGCCTTCTCTAAAGATCGGCTCTCTCTGTGGATAACCTACAAGGAGTTTTTTTGCACTGTATGCATTGCATGTTTGGTTTGTACATAGAATGAAACAAATATTTTTGATCAGAAGTTTATGGTAGATTTTCTTCAATCCACAGAAACTGACTGTACATACAGTTTTTAACATTATATATACAGAGGAGGAGCGAATCACTGGGCCATTAATGTCAATAATTTAGGGCTTTTTAAAGGTGAAATGATAACAGAACTTTAATGATTTTTAAAAACTTGATTTGGGTACACAAATTTGATTTTATGTGATATTTAATCTCCACAAATTTAAAATTACACAGATGCTTAATTATATGCATTAACCTCCATTAATGTTTGGATTAAATGTCCTTTCACAAGTTGCAAAGAAGCCACACTTTTTGTCACCAAGCTTGTGCTTTATTCAGATTTCTGACTGGATTTTTTACCAATATTCGAACTGGCAGAGTTCATTTAATATGGCTGGTGTCCTGGCATGAACTTGGCTTTTAAGCATAGTACATAAATTGTCAATTGGGTTCAGGTCAGAGGGATTCCAAAAGCTTAACGTTACCCAATGTGTCCATTCCAAAAAACCAGTTGTGATGTGTGTTTGGATCATAGTACTATTAAAATATCCAAATCTGTATGAGTTTTAGTAATGTGACCCAAACAGTCACAACAGAAATCGGGAAGATGCTGGAACATCCATATCACCGTCCACAGCCAGACTGAAATGTACAGCTGTCCACATGTACAGTGCAACCTCGCTTATTCACGCATCGGTGTTCACGAATTCATCAAATCATGGATTTTTCTGTGAAACATAACTCCATAACATGATTTGCAAAAAAATTCCCTGTTTACAGAGATCGTAGCACATGATTAATAAATAATTAATTAGAATTATTATTAGGAATTATTATTATTATTATTAGGAACTCAGTGTTTCGGCTGTTTTGCAGTTTTCTGGAAGTTTATTCCAGATTTGTGGTGCACAAAAACTGAAACACAGATCAGAATCTGTTTTGGAGTGAAGAAAGCAGGCTAATGTTAAGCCTCTGAAATAGCCATGACCTAAAACCTACAGGAAATATATGGACGATGCTTAAAAGACAGCTCAGTGGTTCAGTGCTAGGAAACAAAGTCATTTAAATGAACTATGTCAATTCTGCAGCTAAGAAAAGCACTATCATGATTGTGCAGAGCAGAGGGGACTCCAAGCTGATGTTCCCTGATTTCTTTCTGTCAGGCAACAGGCTGAATGTCAGTGACCAATATAAATACCTGGGACACTTTGTGACTGCATACTTGTCAGATGATAGAGACATTTACAGACAATGTTGTATGCTCTATGGTCAAGCTAACATGCTGAGCCGCAGGTTTGGAATGTGCTCAACATCTGTTCAGACTGAACTCTTTAAGGCCTATTGAACTCCTATATATACAGCTCACCTTATAAAAGGAGCAGTATGCAAAGACTAAATGTGGCGTGTAATGATGGTAATGATGCTGCTGAGGGCACTTCGATGGAGTACTGCGAGTCAAATGTTTGTAGACGCAGGTGTGCCTACCTGCCCTGCGGTATTGCGTAACCTCATGTATAGGTGCATGTGCAGGTTGTCTGAATCCGAAAACTGTATCATCGCTACAATGGCCAACCCTGGACTGAGCTCTGTGTGATACTTTTTACTCTATGGACTCAATGGCGCTTGAGCATCTATAGAAAAGCTTTTTAACTCTGTGTTCTTGTTTTGCTTTTATATGGCTCAAATATTGTGTCTGAATGAATGAATGAATGAATGAATGAATAAAAGAATGAATGAATTCTGTAAAGATGCTTGTTGATGGCTACAAAAAGTGTCTGGTCACAGTGCAGTTTCCTAAGGAAAATTAAACCAAATTTTACTGGGGTTGTAAATATAGTTTTGAGTGTGAATTACAGATAATTCTAAAAATTTCCAGAAAATCATTAAAAACCTAAAGCTGATGATATTTGTGGTGATGATGAGCTCTTGTAAACATCTGACAACTGCATGTCACTAAAACTCAACATAATATATTGATAAGGAAAGCGTCATTTCATTTTATAATTTAATTTGAGATCATTTTAAGGGTTTATCTTCATAAAAGATAAAGAAAACTCTACAGTTAAAACCACCAATTCACTACTAAAAAAAGACATTCTTTTTTATTAAAAATAGGACTTTTTTTTTCCAGATGCCATCTACAACAGATAAAACTGTGCTTCCCAAACAGCTGATATTTTTTTAAATATCCAACTCTATATCCCTCTAAATAAAACAGTAAAAAGTTTGAAAAGTAAATCTTTAGGATTTACATTTTGAGAGGAAGACCAAAGTGAGTTCTGTTCCCCCTCGACCCGCGGCTCCAGCTAATATTAAAGCCGAGGCCATACGTGGTAAATATTAGCTTTTCTCTCCCATGTTGACAGTGTGTGCTTTTCCACACACACGGGACAAAGGTCTTCCATATTGCACACCCACCTGGGGACTCAGATAGCTCCAAGTGGCACTAAGTGTTCATTGCCTAACAGTGGGGATTCTCATTGTGTGTTGTATGATTAAGAAGCTAAACACCCCCCTCAGACCACATGAATAATGGTGATAATGAAATTAGGAAATCATTAGTATCCTGTAGTGGATATGTTTATCAGATAATTATTTTAAAAGAAGTGTAAAATTGCTCATAAATTTTCAGATGTTCTATATTCAAGATTAGTGGCTGTTGTGTGCAAGAGATTACAGCTGGATTGGTGCGGCATCTGCAGTGATGTGAGCGTTCTGCCGGTATGAAGAGAGAGCTCAGCCAAAAGGCGAAGCTCCTGATTTACTAGACGATCATGACCAGAAGAACAAGATCAGGGATGCAAGCAGCCGAAATGAGTTCCCTCCATATGGACTCTGGGCTCTCCCTTGGTGTTAGGAGAGGGGCCAGTATAGGTGGGTCAGGCATCTGCCTCCTGGATGCCCCCATGGTGAGGTGTTCTGAGCCCATCTCACTAGGAGGAGACCCAGAGGAAGACCCACAATACCCTGGAGGGACTATGTGTCTCTGTTGGCCTGGGAACGCCTTGGGATTCCCCCAGAGGAGCTGGTCGAAGGGGGTGGGGAGAGGGAAGTCTGGGCCTCTCTGCCGAGGCTGCTGCCTGACCTCTGATTAAGTGGAAGACAATGCATGAAAGGAACAATTTAACTTTGAACATCTCAAGGAGCTCTGTACAAGTCATCATCTAAAAATTGTATGGTACAACTGCAAACCTACCAAGACATGGCCAACCACTTATAGTGACAGGCTGAGTAAGCAGACCTTTAATCAAGAGACCATTGGTAACTCTGCACAACCTGCAGAAATCCACAGCTAAGGTGGAAGAATCCAGTGACAACACAATTATTAGTCATGTACTCCACAAATCTATGAGAAGCCATGAGAAGTCTCATTTTGATTTTGCCACAAGCCATGAAGGCGAAACAGCGAACATGCTGAAGAAGGTGCTTGAGTCAAGAGAGCTCAAGATTAACTTTATGTCCTACATGCAAAGAGATTCATGTGGATAGAATTGCACATCACTTTGAACACACATGGAGATACATTTTGACTGCAGGGACAGAGAGGCTGGTCAGAGTTAAAGGGTAAATGGATGGAGCTAAAAACATGAAAATCCTCTTTTTAAACCTGTTGGAGGCTGCAGTAGAGGTGTGGGGATAAGGATCACCTTCCAGCAGGACAAAAAAAACAAATATATAGTCAGAGCTACAATGGAATGCCTTAGATCAAAGTATGTTTATATTAGAATGGCCCAAAAATCAGACCTAAATCATATAGAAGATCTGTGAGGAAAGGAAAGACTAGAAAAATCAATGCCAACAAGAAGGGTAAAAAAAAAAGCCACACTTTTCAGATTTTTATTTGTAGGGAAAATCGTTTTCTTTCCACTACGCAATTATGCACTACTTTGTGTGGGTCACTTAAAATCCTAATAAAAGAATTTGTGGTCTAACATTACAAAATATGTAAAAGGTTTGAGGGGATGAATACTTTTGCAAGGCAGTGCATATTTACAAAGGTTCATTTGGACATCCAGGTAGAAGTGAGCTTCTTCAGAAACCTTTTCAACTGTTTTTTGTGCAGTGTTTAATAATTAAACCTTGTATTTAACATTGCAATATATAATTTGCCTGACGTTGGCATATTCAGAAGTGTTTGGCTCAATTTTAAGACCTCTAAGTATTCTGCTGCCTGCATACATTAACACAGAAAATATAATATTTCGCCAATTTTTACAGTGATTAACTTGAAACTTCCTTTGGGAAAAAAGGGACCTTTGGGTAGTTTTCCTAAAAACAAACTGAAGTCTGAAAGCTAAAAAAAAAAAAAAAAAGACACTTTTCACAACTAATTTTTTTGTAATATGGAGTAAAATTTATACTGTTGAACTAAATGCTTCATCTGTACATTCAAACTGTGCCAGGATGGGCCACTGCTCAGAACGTAAGAGAGGTCAGAGGTCTTTTCCTAAAAAGCTGAATACCAGCGGCAGAGGTCCCGTCAGAGCAACAGTCTTCTCCACCTCCGAGCACCGTCTCAATCACCTCCCCACCTTCTCTCACTTCCTCCTCACCTCCTTCCCCTCCCTCTTTGGCCTGTCAGTGTGGTTTGCCTTGGCTGACAGATAATAAGAGACAAAAATCCTCTTATCCCCTCTCCTCTTTTTTCCTCCACTGAAATGAGTCACTTCCTTGCCAGAGCCTTTGGTTCCTGGACTGCATCCAGGAGATACCCTGCTATTTATTGCCCCATTTCCACCCTAGAAGAGGGGAGCCTGGGAAGGCTTTTCTTTTTTCCAGAGGCAAGTCCACAAAAACACACTCTGAAAGTCTGCACACACATCCAGCTTTAAGGACACATCATAAAGACATGCACACATGCAGAGAAAAGCCAAGCATACTCAGACACACAGTTTCTGGCCTGGTTGATACATCCAAAAAGGACCCAGAACACATTCTCCTTGGATTCGACGACTGATTTTTGCGTTTCTCCCCTGAGCTGCAAGCCCACTGCCTTTAAGGTCTCTGTTTTCTGTGACATCCCACCAGGAGCTGGGGAGATTTATACCCCAAGCTCAGGGCATTTTTCAGGAAGAAACGGCCTCTTTTTTTTCTGACCACACATGCGAAGCAAACACAGTCTTGCAAAGAGGCACACAAACAGGCTCTCATGATAAAAACAGAACAGGCTAGAGTTATAGCACGGCTGAAATCATGCATAATTTTTTACACAGATGTTTTGTATACAGAGACCATCTTTCATGACCAAAAAAAAGATACTGAAGCTGCAGCTGTGCATTCAGGTTTTGCAGATTTTCATAAAATTCCTGCATGCACATGCAGTGAGACAGGGGTCTATTCATTGAGAATGCACATTTAGCACAAATATACACACATGCAGTGTCCCACACAGGATCCTTGTAAATCCAAAACATTCCTTTCAGCTCAAGTTCAGACACATCCCCCTAATAGAGGGGTTTGCATTTTATTCATAGGCCCTTCTTTGGAAACATGGCTGCTTTATAACTTTGTGCCTCACTCACTGAGCTCTTTTCTTCACTGTGCTGCATTGTCCCTTCAATGTTGCTTTGGAACACAGAGGATTGTAATTTAAATGGCTTTTGAGTACTGCTAATCCACCGGAGGCACGTAAGTTACACAAAAGGTAGCTCCGAAAAAGGCCGGGTAAATTCCTGCAAGCAAAGAGGAAGTCTTAAATCCAAAGCTTGATTTAAATACCATAGAGGTGACTTTTTAATGGGATGATTTTGTCTTGTGTGTATAGATGGGCCTTATCAAGTGTGATGGGCTCAGGTGGGTGGAAATAATACTCACACACCATGATAAAGGATACGGACAAACAGGAGCCAGTTGGTTCTTTTTGCTTTTTGTCTAGGCTGAACGAGGAGGAATGGATTTGAATTCAAGTCCATTTGTACATCATTTGTATTTAGAATTATTTTTAAAAAGAACCCTGATATCTACATTTTGCTCCAAATTTGCTCGAAATTTAAGCTCATTTTGGAATTTACTGAAAGCCGTTTCAAATACCCGTCTGAAAACAAACGTTTGCTCTCCTGAAAGAAGAGAAATGAGGAAGAACAAACTACCATGCTCATCACTTCTTCCAAGCAATTATCAGAAACATTGTGCTGAGCTGCACAGTTTTGTTGAAATATTTCAGAGCAGCAGCTTTACAGACAGATGAAGGCTACTCACACTTTGAACTGAGCTTTTAATGCTTATTTACAGTTTCTCGCTTTAGTTTGAGCTATTTTGCATGTTATGATTAACTAGTCTGGATTTAGGATTAGTCTTGGCATAGTTTAAACCCTCGACCAGTCCATAAAGCTTCCCCAGGAGGAGGAATTAACTGCAGAAAACAGGAGAAGGTCCTCACAGTCACAAGGTTTTCTAAATGATTTATGAAAGTGTATTTATGTCACTAACTAAATCTGAAAAGCTCAACAGAGAGAGAAAGCAGTTCGGTGATCCAGACACTTTCATTGGACCCTGCTCTGTGCTCCTGGAGGCAGGAATGGATGCTACACATGCCTGATTTAACCCCCCCACCCCAAGGAAAGCAGCATTACATTCACAGAATGTGTTTGATTTTATCCACCATTTCAACATCTGTCTGCTGTATCTTCTTTCTACCTGTGAAAAAACATAGTGACAGAAATAATGAAGAGTATATAGCAAAAACACTGGAAGCAGCGAAAGACGAAAGAGACCAGTTAGAAGGAAAGCAAAATTTATTCTGTGCTTTCATTCCGATATAAAATCCCAAGTCAATTTCCTTTTCTGTTGAGATTAGATCTATCAAATAAACTCCTTTGGGGGCAACAATGGGTTAACCTGCTGGGTTGAATGAGAGTCTATTAGTCTAAAAGCAAAGTATTTTCCCCTAACTTTATTCTTAGGCCCTGAGTGATCTGCTGCTGACAGGAGATGAAAATGATGTAACTGAGGCTGGAAACGGGTCCCAACTCATTTCAACACATACACATTTTAAGTGCTTCCCATATCTACAAAAATATTTAACACAGATGCTGATAAGATGCTAACTGACTTCAACATTCTTATTAGTGATCAGCACAGTGGCTTAACTAACTATAAACATTGCCGTCTGTAGGGCTTCCCTGAAGAACATATCTTAAGTCCTAACCTTGATGTGTAGTCAGATGAGGCAGTGTAGTAAAATATTAACATTGCTCATTTTATCCACTTCATTGTTCTATAAATTTGTTTTCTGTGTGATTTCAACATTTTTATTGGTCAAAAAAAATCACTGAATTTTTGACCAGTGATGTTTAATGCTTAATGAATGTGTGTGACATGCTTATTACTGCTCAGCCATTAATACGCAGTGAAAACGTGCAGGGCGAGGCAGTAAGTATCGAGCTGAACTGGCAGGAGGCAGTGCTGAGCCCCATAGGCACGATGCGTGCTCTTCTTCTACACATTTAAAGACTGAAAAAAATTACGCAGAAATAGAAGCGATGCAGGAGAACTCCACTCCCTGTTGTTCATTTCCACTGAAGCAGCCAGACTTTTAAAAATGAAGGCAAACAAGGACGAGGAACAGAGTGACAGAGATATTTCTGGAAAAGGAGGGGCACATGGGCTTCAAATATATGGTAAGATCAGACACGATTTTCACAATAGGAAAATCTGCAAAAATTGCTTAGTGAAAAAGAGGGAGTGTTCAATTTAAGAAGGAAACTTAATCTAAAAAAATAATTTAAAAAGTACTCATACTACAGTGAAACAAATGTGCATTCCAAGGTGTGGAGTGGATTTATGGAATACCTTAGGTGAGGAAATCAAAGCCTGTACAAAACTACATCAATTTAAAATAACATCTAAAACTTAATATATTTTTAAAAAGATGCAGTCGGATAACCTCCACACCACAATATATTGTATATAACAGGATAGAAAAGGAGGGGTTAGGAACATAAAAGTTTTACTCCACCCTACTTACTCCCTTGAGCAACTTACAATGTTTTTCTTCTTTGTGGATGTATGTACATGTGTGTGTCTTGTTTCCTCAAATAAAGAAATGAAAATGATGAACATCTGCAGTCTTCCTTATTTCTACTTTTGGGGATACAGCCAATCAGTGGCAATGAAAATAAATGCTGCTCCTGGATTGGCTGCTTTACAAACGCCAGCCAAAAGCATGTCAGGTAGCATTGTGGTAGATATTTGGAGTTATGTTCTTCAGAAAAACCATAAATAGGTTAATCCGTGAATACTGGACCGTGAATAGCCCGGGTCCGCTCTATTATTTACTTTTCATATGTGACCAATCAAGGTATTTGAGGCATACTATATGGAGAAGCTGGTTCCCAACATGAGCCAGGACATATAGCCTTTTACCCCACAAAAGGCTACATGGAGATGTTATCTTAATTGCTGGATTTCCTTCATTAAATTACAGTTGCATCTGCCATCAAAGTGGACAGGTCGTATTACTAAAAGATAAACCTTTAGGATTATTTGTATGTGTGTGTGAGTGTGTGGAGTAGGTGGGTGTGTGTGTGTGTGTGGAATAGGTGGGTGTGTGTGCCAGTTTGTCACCTGGAATTGCAAAGATGTTACAACAGTTAGAAAGGTGGAAACCTTGCTTGCTCAAGTCTAAACCCTGGTGATTTTAATACTTTGCAAGGAAAAAGGAGACAATGGAAACCTGTTCTTCTCAGTTTGCTGCTGTTGTAGCAGCTATTTCCAATAAAAGTGAGCCCTTCAGTGCAAACCTTAAGCATTACAGTCCAAGCGCCTGCTGAAGTAAAGGCTTACAGCATGGGGTTAGTTAATGTTTAGCCAGAAAATATGTAATTACAGACTTCCCCCTAATAAACTGTTGCAGAATGCAGACCACAATCCTCCTCCTGTGACATTATTATCTCCAGGCATAAAGAACTCACTCCCCCTCTGCCTTACACAAATATCCGCAGACATACTTAGGGCTCCACATGCACATGAGCCTTCAACCAGACAGGTGAAACATACCAAAAACTGCTTTAAGACGCGATAAGCCCAGTTCCAATGAAGTCCAAGATCAGACCGAATGATAAAACATTTGAATCTGAAACTGCGATAAGAAACTGTTGAGCAAGTTATTCTGGGGAAAAAAAAAAATCATCCTCTGATTGCAACATTTACACCACTAATCAGAAGCTTACACACACTCACTGGCATGAACTCAATTCAGTTTTAAATTCAATCATTTTAATTATATAGCACCAATTCACAATAAATATTGTTCCAAGTTACTTTACTAACAAAGAAAAAAAAAAAAAAAAAAAATCAATTCAGTCCAGTCACAGAAAGATTCCAAGTAAATGTCATTTATTCCAATTTGATTGGATTTGTCAAACAGTGCAGTCGGGTTTGGTTTACAGTAGACTCCGGTATTCCCGGAGGTTAGGGACCACAACCGCCCGCGAAGAGCTAAAACCCCCAAATACTTGAGATCTCAAAGAACTCATGACTGCCTATTTAAACAGAAAACATAACTTAATAAGCATTATTATGTACAGAGTAAACCATCTTAACGTTGCCGCAGATGCTAACATCCACAGTCTTCCTTATCGCTCTTCTTGGGGGAACAGCCACTCAGCGCCAAGGAAAATGAATGCTGCTCCTGGATTGGCTGCTTTGCTAATACTAATCATCTGCATGTCAAGAACCATTGCACGTAGGTAGTTCATCTGTATTTTCCTTTGAAGATTTTAGATATGCTTTATGAAAAAAAATCCCAGAATAGGCAAATTTTGAGGGGGAATAATTTGGAGTTGCATTCCACAGATAAATCTCCAAATAGGTGGGGTTCCACTGTATAATCCAAATTAGCAAAACAGTTTTGTATATAAGGATAGAAAGCTAAATGTCACAATTTCAGGCTTTTATTCATGTGTGAAAACTTTTTTTTTTTGTCCTGTGTGTAATGGTTACACAAAAAATAAAAAACAGAATTAGGAGCTAAAGTTCATATTCGTTCACATTTTTCCTCCAATCCACGCTGGGGAAAAATTATGTATTCAGGTTTCAAATATGTTGCACACATCCAGATAAAGCAAGATGACAATAAGCTCAACCGTGTCAAGTCAATGTTCCAGACAGTGGCGGGCCAACGTCAGCTTCCTGTTCTGCTTTGGCCCTTCTATCTGGCCCAGTTTAAAGAATCTTGTGAAAAGTGGGCTGGTTTTTTAGGAAATTTAGGAACGCAGCATGTTTATCATGAGAAATAATTTAACTCAAAAGTTCATGAAAGAAAACATCCTCTGTCAGAGCAGAAAAATGATTTAACACATACCAGCAAAGCTGCAGTAGGTGGGTGAAGCAACTAAGGTCCACAACGTTGCACTTTATGAGCCAATATTAAATCTGTGAACTTTCAAACATAACTACCATCAGTTTAAAAGAAAAACATCAGTGAGGTATTAACAGTGGATGTGGAGGAAGACTTTTACCATTTTTATTTGCCACTCAATAAAAATCATTTAATGTTGTAAAAAACAAAATTGCTAATTATTCCTTTAAAGGAAAATTAATTTTGCATCAAAGGTTTTTCCTTTCTGTACTTGACACTCAGCAGTGTTGCACCAGTCAGGAAAAATGTTATTATTGAGATCACATTAAAAACGAGCTCTTCTGTTTTTTGGCCGTGGATGTAATGTTTAAGCCATGAAGCAACACTGGATTTCCCAGTTGAGGCTGTGGCTGGTTGACGTAACCTATATTCATAATTGCTGTTTAAGCCATGTCTTTAAAAGACCATTAGGGGTAGCATTATTTAATGCTGAGGTATGTTTATATTTTACATGCACATTCTTGTCCTCTATGAACATTTTTCTCTTTTCAAAAAGATTTGTTGGTTTCTGCTTTAGCTTTTCAGTAACAAATCGTGGACATCTGTCTCCTGCCCTGTTTGATATATAAAGACAAATTGCATTACTTTAATGTAGAGAGATGTGTAAATAGCCAAGATGGCTGCCATGTCATTACTAAGCCGCCCAATGCTCTGGAGAAAACTTACAGTCCTGGAACTTACTGGAAAAGAGAGAAAAAAAGAATGCAACAAAGAAACTTGCATCAGGATACAAAAGTTTTCACTTTATATCGTGAACTATCTGGATTAACTTTGCATCATGTTGTGCTTCTGTAATTTACTGTCAATCCAAATAAATTCAGTGCTTCAAATATGAATTTTCACATTTTTCTTATCACTGGTTTAAAACCCACAGATTTCATGTGTTTTTACATCACTGAACATTCTGAGCAAATCCGTCGTTTCATAGACAGTTGCTTTGGTAATCTATCAGGTAATGAAAAGAGTGATGTCTTATTTCCACCATGTTTTTTTTTTTTTTTTAATGTGCAGCTTACATATTTAAAAGGCTGACAACTGAACAGACATCTTCTGTAAATTCATATTTACTGTAACTTTTGTTGAGAATGAGTGAATCTCTGTTCATGTAGATAAGGATAACTTTTGGTGATTTTTTTAGAAGATAACTACTTGGAATGAGGGAGGAGCTGCATGAGCAACTTTTAAGAAAGCAGCTAGCTGACAGTGAGGATGCACAGAAAGCAGTTTGGATGCTGTGGCTGGATTGCAGCCCATACGCCCCAAGCAACAGGTTTGCACATACCATATTTTTGTTTGTGACTAACTTCCAACACAAAACACCATCTCTGAATGGGCTAGCAACTTACATCTCTCCATCCAGATAAAAAAAAAGAGATGGGTCCATTTTTAAACCCATATCTTGATGCTGTGGAGCATATCTAAGCAAGATAATGCGAGGATAGTTTGTTTGCCATGAAATGTGAACCATCACATGAATAGAAACAGTAAAATCCAAATTTAAAACAACAAAAAATGAACTGAATGGACTCGCAAGCCCAAAAAACATGATCCTTTAATAGTTGGAGATCACTTTCTTAAAGTTGAGAGACCACCACAGGCGTTTCCCAGTGCTCCAAGTCAAACTGAAGAAGTGTCAACTATGACAGCACAACAAGGTCCAGAGCCTTCAGGATGAAAACCCACAGGCTCTCTGACACAAGGGCGGACCTTCGCCCTGTTGATTGACTCGCCCTGCCCCAAGTCCTCATCCTCTGGTTCCTGAAGAAAGGACACAGCGACCGAATCAAGGAGATCCTCAAAATGCTCTTTCCACCGCCTGACAATACCCTCAGCGCAGGTCAGCAAACCCTCCCAACTGTACACAGCCCCAGACAGTTCCCACTTTCCCTTTGAATTGTTGAACAGTTCTCCAGTATAGCCTTGAGACCGACCAAAAGTCCTTCTCCGTATCCACTCCAAATTTTCCCCATGCCTGAGTTTGTGTTTCTGAAACCACAGAAGGAGGAGTCCTTCTGGCCACCTGGTACCAGTCAACTGTTTCAGGAGTCTGGAAAACATGGAATTTTGAAATGGAAAATCTGTAGGAACACAGTTCCATTAAGGTTAAATTTGCATAGATAGAGGAGGTTGGGTTCATGGAGAGAACTGCTTTTTCCCCTCCCCTCAAATGAGAAAAGGGGCATACTGGCATCTCTGAAACTTTGAATGGGGGGGGGTTGGAGTTGGATGCTGGTGACAGTGGGGTGGTGCAGTTTCTATTTTCCTCCCCTGCAAATCCATCCTGCCCTGCTGCCTCCAGCCCCGCCTCTTCTGTGAGCTGGGCATAAAATGTGTGTTTAAAGTGGCTGTTATTGAGACTGAACAGAGTGGAACCCCTCACATTGTCTCACCTCCTGCACCCCACCCCATCGCTGTCTCACCCCTATCCTCCCCCCTTCCTCTCCAGGGACAAAGAATGCCCTGAATGCCTGCCGTCTCCTGCAGTGTCAAATAACTAAAGGATAGGTCGAGTGGTGCAATGCCAGAGGAGGAAGAGCAGCAAGTTGAATGAGAGCAATGCAGAGACAGCTAAATAGTAAACTGGACATTTTTACTGCATAGATTCATGCCAGTTACTTCAGTTTACTCCTGGAGTCCAAAAACATGTCAAATTAATTTGCACCACTGAAAACTCCCAGTGTATGCAGAAAGCATTTTGGGGGACAATGTAATATTGTACTGTGTTTAAACAGAATCATATGTTCATTTGAGAACTAAATATTTCACTCTTGTTTTGTTTTTCATTCTGGAGTACAGTGAATACATGTAGAAGAATCATCACAAACAATAGCAAGAGTGGAAATTGTTCTTTGTTGTTTTTAAATCACCAAGGAAATTTATTTAAAAAAAAAAAAAAAAAAAAGTTGTGTAATGTGCATATGTTCAAAACAAGACATTTTAGAAAACTTTGAAGAATAAAATCAGAGTCTGAATGTTTTTGTTTTGTATTCCAGCCATTTTCCAGGTGAAAAATCTGAAGGAAGAACATTTTTAGCTAAAATCCTAACAGTGGCCTTCAAGCCTTGTACATAAATGGAACCATTTTATAAAGTTAAAATGACTTGTTCCACTGGCAGATAATTTCACTTATAACTAGAACTTTTTCATCCATATTGAGGAATTCTTGACTTAAAACAAGCTCCTATCATGCTGAAAAGTTACTTGTAAGTTAGTTTTGTCTTATCTCAAGTTTCAAGATATTTGCACTAGAAATTAGACCAAAAATATTTGGTAAGATTTTGTGTTTTTGCAGTGTTGCTAAAAGCTGTGTAAAACATTTTTGATACAATAAAATGTATCAAAGGGTGCTTGATACAAGCACCCTTTTCCTTCCAGTTAACATTTTTCTACTACCTTGTGGTGGTCAGTCAGATAATATCCTTTTAAAGGGGCAGTATTATGTGGTTTCCAGGCACACAGAGTCATTTTATAGCATAACCAACTATGTTACCTTGGTTACAAAAATGTTATATATATATATATATATATATCAAATATGACTTCAAAAAATTTGACTTCGTAACTTAATGCCTTGAAATTGGGACTCTGTTTCTTTAAGAAAGTCCTGCTCTTTCTGAAACTCTGCCTTCAGGAAATCGTCACAACAGCTAGCCCTTTAACAATGTTTTTATAAGCGTTCAGGTAGTTCCTCAAGTAGCTCCTATAATGTGCACAGCACATTATAGGAGTTCCACTAGGTGTTTGCTAATTGCTGCTAGCTAGTCTAAAGGAGCTGAGTGGGGACGTCACAGGGGAGGGGTGTTCTGTGAGCCAGAAGCTTGGAAGCTTAGAAACTGCAGCTCTAAGGAGGAGCTGCACCCCGAAGGCGGAGCTCAGTCCATCCAGGCGTTTTGGAGAGCTGAATGGTTGCCACGGGAGATTAAAAGATTTCTCAAACATGCATGAAAGACTCAAGGCAACACTCCAGGTATGTTTTTGATGTGGGAATAACGTCATAACATGATGTGAAGCTCAAAAGAGTCCATTTTATATAATAATGTCCCGTTAAAACAGTAAAGATAAAATGGTAGTATTTTTTTGAAAATGTAAAAAGTCCCAGGGGTGTAATTACTGATGCAATGTCCACATTCTCAACTTAATTGTTATTAATAATTCACAATCCTAGTATGTCTTTATTTGCTTAAAATCATAGAATAACTGTCCCAACACACAGGGGTGTATACATGATGTGAAATCTAAGGTTCTGTACATTTAATATCATCTGGAAGGTGAACGTTGAATACGTTGAACCTCAGGACAACATTCAGATGGTTGGTGTGACAGAGGGTAGGGTGAGATGGAAGCAGAAGATCATCTGTGTGGATACAATTAACGGAGACAGCCAACTGAAGATGATGAGGTGAGGAAAGAAAAAACTCGGATAGTGACCATCTTTAACATCTGATTTTGAAATGTATAAATCGGTTTTCCTCTCATGTAAACCAAATACTGAGTAACATCTTTTGTCAGAGGAATAATCCAATTTATTTTTGAGCTTCTGAAAGTAATAACCATCTCCATCTCAGTGGAGACATTTTATTTTCTAGTGTTTCTGCACACATTAGAAAACACATTTGGTAATATTTTTGCCTCATGATGATAATTTGAATGGAATTGAGTAATCTTTTGGTTTGATTGATTATGGGAATAGATTGTTCCCCTCCTAAATACCATGCAGCATTATGAGCTCCAATAACTCATGGGAAACCGTTTTGTTTCCTGCATCTGAGAGCTCTTAATTGTTTACTGGCGACGCTCAAACACATATTTCACTCGACACAACAAACATTTGCCAAAGCAGTCTTTTGAAACTACAAGTGTGGTTTTAAAATTGTCCCACGAGGTTTAAAGTCTACATCTACAAACACACTCGTGCCCTTTTCTTTTTCTCTCCCATGCTGCAACCGAGACATGCTGCATCCCTATCATGCAGCAAGTGTAATTGGTGGCTGTACTAATTGCTGCAGCACTCCAGAGCAACAAGAACAACGTGGCCACCCGACCACATGAAATTGTCTTATTTTACCATCAGCTTGTAGAAGAATCCATCAAGCTGCCATACTAACCTCATCATCTCTCCTCCAAAAGGTCAAACTGTTTTCAGACCATAAATTCACAGGCTGCTGCCCTGAAAAGACAACCTCAACCCCAGTTGGACTTATTTGTTTTTATCTGGTTGGTGACATTCAGTCGGAATAACTTCAGTTGTACTCCTCAGTGATTTGATGTTTAGCCTAACTCAAGTCACCAGTCAAAAATGTTATGCACTTTTCATCCTTTCTGACAAGCTGAAATATAAGCAATACTGTTGCAAATCTTGAACAAAAGTGTTAAAAAGCTATATACCTTTTGAAAGAGAATAAGCTGAAGAAGCTGACAAGTTACCAATGTTAACAGTTTTACTGTATTAAGTCTAAAAACGTACATCCAGTGAATCATTTGCACTTTTCCTTTTTTGAGAATCACACAGACTGAATAGTCTTGATTAAATGTCACTTATTTAGTTAATAAACTGAACTTAGCAATTGTTTTGAGATTTAAAACAATAAAATGAGCTGCAACAACTCATTTTATTCATCTGTTCTGATAATCAGGTCATAGAACGCTGGTGCCAGTGGTTTGTACAGATAAATTATTACATATCAGAATCTCAATAGTATTTCATTAGGCAGGGATGACAAAATAATTGAGAAACACCATGTTAACATAAACTTGCACGCTTCATTCCAGCAAAGTGCCAATAATTCTGCTTTTGTCACAGTGCTCAAACTAATGATTATTAATCAATTCATTTAGTGCATTTGTGTGAAAGCAGGAGGCGGTTTCCCCTTGACTGCACTAACATGGAAACCTTTTCTGAGACTTGAAAATGCAGTTGCACTGCAGTAAAACATATTTCTCAGCAAGAGCACAAAATATTACTTTGTTAAAACTAGGCATCTATTTCAGCAATAAAAAGGACATCAAAATCAAAGCATTTCTTAAATCAAACGAAAACAAGAATCCAGCAGTTCAAAAGCAGTTGTGTTATATTATAGGTCTCCACAAGATTAGCTGCCTGAGTTCAAACTCTCATATGACAGTTAGTCATGAATTCATGGCTAAAAAAAAAAGATAATTCAAACCCTTGTAAATTAGTGTGAAACCAGATTGAGTTGGATGTCATGTCAACAGAAGACAGAAATGTATACATAACTAACGTAAATTTGTGTTTAAACATTATAAATCATCTAATAAAGCAGTCTGGCTATGTTACTGCAATTTACTGAGAAATGCATATTTATTGTGTCCACTGGCTCTTGTTTGGGGTAATTTTAAATTAAAAAAGAAACTGCCACATTTAAATAGAGAGCTACTGCAGCTTGTGATAAAAACTAAATATTCCAACAGTCCTGCGAAATGTACTGATATCTGGAAAAAACAAACCTATTAATGAGCACCCTGGAGTAGTGTTTTTTCTGTGCTTCAGTGAACTGTTTTTTTTTTTAATCACAGAGCCTTGCAAAAGTATTCATGCCCCCTTTCTCAAATTTTCTCACGTCTGCATTTTATTGGGAGATAGACAAACAGAATTGTGCACTGTTGTGAACTGAATCGCAAATGCTAAGTTTTATTTTTATGAACAAATGAAAATCTGAAACATCAAACCACCAGATGCTGAATTTATTTAGGGTATGTCTTCACACACTTTGCACAGCTGGAAAATAAAAATTTACCTCAGTCTTCCCTGCAAAATAGTTCCAGCTCCGTTAAACTGGATGGAGATTGAACTTCTTCCACCCTCCCCATCATTCCCTTTCCATTCACAACTCAGTACTGCTCCGAGTTGCAGAAAATCCCTGCAAAACTAAACTGATGATTGTTGCTTCCATGTGAAAAACTTCAAAGTGTATAAAACTTTTGCAAGGTACCACAAAAGCTCTCAAAACTTCAGATAAACTCATGACCAGCAGGTGGCAGTGTGCAGACTCCAGTGCTGTTTTGGTGCCATTTGGCAGGACACCACCAACAGTGGCTTATACCAGCAGAGACAGGATGAAAGTTTGGCTTAGTGCTGATCTCTGGAAAGATGTACAGCTGCTCTGCAAATGGGCCGTTCTGCAGCTGAAAACTAGAGTTACTTTGTCGTAGCATGAGGCTGTAAGCTTTTTTTTTTTTTTTTTTTTCAGTGGGTGGAGGTTGTCTTCAAGTCAATAAAATTTCTTTCATCTGTTGATCAAAACCAATGTGGGATTGTGATATGTAAGAAGACTTGGTTCAGCTCCAATAGGGTTTGAAAGATGAGGCTGGACTTCGGTGCAGACACACTCCAACTCTTATTAGATTGATATCGAGAAGAAAGATCAGACTGTGTTCATATTCCCAACCAAATCAAGAAAAAAAGAGAGAGACTGCTTGGGTTGTAACAAATGTATGATGATTGCCAACAGTAAGAAGTTTTTTTGCAACAGTGAAGTAAAATGCAGAAAGGAGCAGACTGACATTCATGTGGATTAACCAGACACATGGTGTTTGTGTTGTGAAATAATTAGAATCCCCCCCTCCTCCTCCTCATGCTGACATGAGATATGATCTGCAGGATGGAGAAAGAAAGCAGAGGGAATGCTTGAGAGCCAGAAACTAAATGTGTATGAACACAAACAGTCTTAAATTAGAAGGTTTGGTGCATTTCCTCCACCTCGAACAGAACTCCTTAACAAGCCTGAAAATCTGAACATCATCTTGGGTCTTGAGCTCCACTGCCACCCTATCAAACACACAAAGTAGTTAAATGAAATGACTGGAAAGTGCACTCTGAACTCAGCCTTGGGCTAAGGTCGCATTCAAGCGGAAATGTAAAAGTTCCTGCCCCCCCGACGGGGCCCCCTGTTCAGAGCTGTCCCTATAAAGAGACTTATAGCTGGTTACAGGGTCTTGGAAGGGAGCCCATAGATGGTCCAACAAGCCTCGACTGGCATTGTTTCCTGGCTGCCTCTTTGTTTGGTGAAGCCTTTTATTTTGGCATGGTTCCTATTGCAACGCTCGACATCCCATTCAGAAAACAACACACCCCTCCTCTGCTCAACCCTTCATGCCACGAGCATGTATTGCACTTGTAGTTGTGAGCGACAGTCCCCAGGTTGCTGGCCTTCAAGTTTCCTGCAACAAATTACTCAAAGCTTGCATGTTTGGTTTTTTTTATTTAATAAATAATTGCATAAAGCACCTGATTTTATATAACTGCTACTTTAACCACTTACCACCTTGGATTATTTACAATTGTGAAAAAAATGCTTGCTGACAAGCCAGTTATAAAGGAGGAATAGATGGCTAACTTGACAAAAGAGCAAACAAAAATGTTGGGATTGAATAAGTGCATTGGCCACCTCTGACTGCTGGAGGCGTTAGTGGAATATTTACTCCATCTTGGCTGTGTGGTAGTTGGAGGCTAATTCCTAACAGTCTACAACAGGTTAATGGCGAGGTCTGAGTAAAAATATTGATTCATCAATGCATTGCAATTCAGTTTCAATTCAGAAAACCCTGTGAATCGATTAGATCCCCTGGCCAGTGGATTCGCGCCATGAAGAGCAACACTTTGACAGCCGCAACACGCTGTCCAGGGCCATTGAGATTTCATACCGGAGCATTCCACTTCCTACATTTCCCACACTTTCTGCCCTTGGGATGAAGAAGAGCACTAGACAGTAGCAAGTTTGATAAACTACTTGAGCACCTGGCGCCATTTCTTTTCGCCCCCAGGCACCCACTGCAGACCTGTCAGTTCGGCGCTGAGTGGCCGTGGTGCTGCAGGTCCAGCGGCTGCCTGGCTGCTCGGAGCAGCGCGCCATGACGTCACAGAAACGCTAGACTCTTCTTACTCTTGAGTTTATTGGTGGTTGCCAAACAGCTATTTGATGCGCATTACCACCACCTACTGGTGAGGGTCAGAATCGCAATATTGTTCAAATATGCTTAAAAATGATGATTCAAAAATGATGTGAATTATCTCCGTTTCCACAACAACAACAAAAAAAAGAATTATGTTTTACATTTTATTTAAGGTTTATCATTGTACTGCTCCATGTTCAGCACTAGTGTTATTGTATTACTGTTTTATTTTTAGATATTACGAGCAAGAAAATAAATATCCTATCCTAAAATTATTCACAGGGACTCTAATGAATTATTTGGTACTTCTTATTACGAAATCGATATCAAATTGTGGGGTTCTTAACAATACCCAGCCCTATTAATGGCTTTAGACAATAAATTTTATGCATTGGGTTGGTTTATTCCTTAATTTACATGTTTATGCATGTTTGAGAATACAGTGAACCCCTGGAATTCGCAGGGGGAGAGGGAACACAACTGCATGAATAGCTAAACTCCACTAATACTTGAGAGCCACTTCAAAAACACTTACAAATGCTTATTTTAAACATTGAAAACACCAAATATATATTAATATGCATCAATAAGCACAATCAAAACCATCTTAGCACTACCCCAGAAGCTAACATCCACGATCTTCTTCATCTCCGTTCCTGGAGGTACAGCCAATCGGTGCCAAGAGAAAAAAAAATGCCACTCCTGGATGGGCTGTTTTGCAAACGCCAGCCAATAGCATTTCAAGCTATTTCAGCTTCTTTTCCATCTCTGATACACCTGACGACTGCAGAGTGATATGAGTATTTCTGCAGATAATAAAGTGGCCAGTAAGTTCATGCTCACTCATCACTCACCCTTTTCCTTTCCTCTGATCTTGTCATCTGCATTTATACATGCTATGTCTGTTTTGTTAACTGAACCAGATGCCATCTGTTGTGCCTTTAATCCAATGAAGGCAATCAGGCAACTTGTGGAATATTGTGTGCTCCCTGTTTAAGAGTGAAAATCTGCACCGACACTGCTAGGGAACCTGACTCACCATACTGCTTAGGCTCTCTGGACCAGATACACACACAAATAAGAACACTTGCCAGGTCAAATTTTTAAAAGTATTACGGGATACGTCATGTATGCATTTTATCCCATCCTCACAAGTTGGTGAAAAAGAATAAAATCTCCCGATTATTCCTTTCCATTTATAAATGAGCTGCACAAGCAAAGTCCTTTATTCTTTTATTGTAGGGGTAATTCAAAAGTGTTCCAACAGTTAATAGCTTCCTTGCCTCTCTCAAACAGCTTGAAGAGAATTGGAGCTCCTAATTAAATTTGAGCCAAATTTATTGTTACCCGATAAAATAAAGTTACCCTCAATTACCAAATAAATTACCCTCAAAAAGGTTCTGTAAACCATTATATTCAGTCTGTATTCTCCCCTCGTGTGCCTTTCTGAGCAGAAATGACTTCGAAGGTGGATTGAGTCATTTGAAGTAAATGGGCCACGGGGCAGAAACAGGTTGGCATGGTTCGACATGTCAGTCACAGTCCACAAGCAGAGCACAGTAGCACCTTTCCATGTTGCCCGGCCGCCTGTCAGCAGCTACATTAAGCCATTACACAAGTGTGGAAACCGCCCCCATCGCTGGCCCACAGCAGCACACACATCCGCTCAGGGATACATACCATAATTATCCCCCCACTTCATTCTCATCTCCCATGGCAACTGCAATCATACAGCCGAAATAGCTTTGGCTAATTCATTACTTCAGTGGAGGGAAGTTGGCTGTCTGTAATGACACCAATTGCCCCGACCTAAACAGCGGTAATGGGACCTCTCGGTACACTGGTGAGGAAATGGCTGCAATTGAGACTCTTTTACTTCCTAGCAACCAAAGCTTGGACCTGTAGGCCAGAGGGGGAAATGCTTTGCATTACCTGTGCCCCGGAGCTTGAGATGGAGCATAATGAAGGCAAAATTGTACAAATTAAGCCGACTTTAGTGGGAGGCAACAAACAGAAAAGTGGAAGCATGTGTGTCAAATGGGGTTTCTCGCTGATACACTAACCGACTAACAAGTACATCAGAGCTGACCGGAATCTGCTGGTCAGAAATTCAGGAAAGACCACAGGGGAAACAAACATGGGCCACCTGGTGAGTTCCTGCTGGACAGACACAGTTCAGGGAGGTGAAGAAAAAAAAAGGTGTTGATGGTGTAAAAAAAAAGGGGGGAGATAGGAGTTATGGTACAAGGGTCTGTTTTTTTTTGCAAAAATGATGTTGGGTCAAACAATATTAAATACTTATAATAATATATATCACATACCAGATGGTTTCTGCATAAAGCTGGACAATGCAAAGGGTGAAAGAGAGTTCATCCAAGCAAAGAGAAGGGAATGTTTCCAAAAGTGTCAAGAAGGGACAAAGTGCTCTGAAGAGAGACCCACACAAGCTGAGAGCTCACTTGGTCATGGGGAAAAAGGGTTGTATGAAGGACAAACACTGGCATTATTTACAGCACATAGATGGGGCCAAAATGGAAAATCTGTGTGGTAAAAATTAAGTGCACCCAAAGATTCAGAAGCCTGTTCTGCAACAATAACTTCTAGTCAGTTTCTGTAGAAAATCCTAGAAAATCATATTTATGCTGACTTTTTCCAACTATCCAAACATGCTAACCAAAGCCTGAGAAGAATCTGTTTTGTCGTCTTCAGTCCTGATTCATGAAGTCAAATTAAAAGTACTTGTACTTTCTGTTTACTATGATGCATCTGCAATAAAAAAAACTTGGGTTTTAAAAAAAAGTTTTTAAACTCCCATGGTATCTATCAAGAAACACCGTTTTTAAAAAAACAAAAACAACCTCATAGTGGGATGTAGTGCTATCAGCTTCTCCAGGCTAAACTTAAGTACGGTTGCCCTATAAGAAAACAAAATATTGAGCTTTAAAAATCAGTTTCTGGGTTGTATCAATTCAAAACATTTAACCATTGAACTTCAGTAGCTTCATACAAACAAACCTACTAACACCAGAATGACCTCAAACAACAGCAGAAAACACAGGTTGGCCCCATATTTCTGGTGGATCACATCTCTGCTCTCCTATTGGTTGGCCCTTAATGAAAGCAGCTTTCTTTATCCTGGCTCATCTGTTGGAAAGGCTACCTGTGGGATGAGGTATGGATCCAGGCGCCTGATTGGTCCAGAGATAATGCCATCTGGCTGATCTTCAGTTGGAGAGGATGAGGCCAAGAGCTCGACAGGGCCAGAGAACCGTTCCAGTGGTGGGCTGGTGGGCAGATGGGAGCCAGGAGAGTTCATCTTCCTGCTGTAGTCCAGGTGGAGGTCCTGGCAAACTGCTTCATGACACCCTGAGCACACAGACACAACAGTTCAGCTATTTATGTTTAGAAAAGATCTTGTTCAGTAGCTTCACAATATTTCCTCAACAATTAAGTTCAAGCTTTCCTGGAAATCTAACTAAATGATTTAAAAATGACCTTAGAGCCCAGCTGGATTCCCATGGGTCCAAACATTCTCCGAGCTGCTCCAGAGACGATGAAAGATGCCTGGAAAGAACCGGGTAGCATGAAAAGAGAAGTCTGGAATCAATTTCTTGTCTGTTTTGAAATCATCAACAGGTGTAACTAAACCAGAGACGCATCGCTGGGGAAAAACGAAGCCCCCAAATCAGGTCGGCTGCTGAAAGATAAAAACCACGGCTCTCTGTGGGAGCGCTCTCTGTGGCCTCAGAAACCCAATTACTGAGCTGTACGGGCGCATGATGGGCAGCCAGGAAGTTAATTTGTTTACATTTGAATTTCAATCAATAATGAGATTCCTGATTGGGAGTTGCTTCCTATGATCACAGGAGAACTATCTCTGTCTGTAAGGGTTTGAGTCGGTTATGAGCAGGAGAAAAGAGCTGCCCTTTCTTACAAACAAACCAAAACAAACAAACAAAAAAAATACAAGCTTGAATAAACAAGAATTTAGTCTGGATGTTCCTGCCATCCAGGTAAGTTAATATTTTACTAGTTAGAACTTAGTGTTGAAAAGGAAGCCATGTTGCATTAAATGCCATTTATGTCTGTAGTATTTTAGGATCTGCTTTAAATGTGATTTTGAAGAACATTTGTTTTTTTTAAATTAAAAACATTAACAGCATGTGAATATTTTTGTGTGGGTAAATATGGATAAATAAGCATTTTCTGTTGCTATTATGTGTGACAGATTGGGGGTAAAGGAGGAGACACTAACTAAACCACAGTTACTTGCACAAAGTTTATTTGTGGGCATTTTAAAAATCAGGGATCATCATCCTTTCAGTTAATATCTATTCACTACTTTTTGCTGGTATTCTACATAGAAATCCTATTAAAATATATTCATGTTAAAATTTTTAATGTAAAAAAAATTACAGGGGTTTGAAAAGTTTTGCACAGCACTATAAATAATCATTATGACAGGCAGTAAGTCAGTGTTTACTGGTTGTTGGAGGAAAATGAGGACCTGCTGCTGGATAAACTAGATAGAAAAAACTTGAAACACTCACCAAATGACCCTGAAGATAAATCTTGAGTCGTTTCTTGATTTCCTTGGATTATCTGTCGGTGTTGCTTTTCTGCTGTCCCCCAACACTTTCTTGTAATCATTATTGTTCTTTTTGTTTTGTCTTCTTCTTCTTCTTCTTCTTCTTCTTCTTCTTCTAGATTTTTATTGGCGGTTGGCAAGAAACATTTTGTATGCTTTACCGCCACCTACTGGTATGGAGTGTGGCTTTAAACGTCTTATTTTATACACGTATTGCCGATGTTTTTTTGTTTTTTTTTTAAAAAAGCTTATTAAATTTTGAATACGTTTACTTTCTGAATCTTCCTGTAGAATATTAATTAAATTAAAACTTTCTTTATTTTTTTTCTAAATTCCTCTGACATTAACCTCTTTCCATCTCATATCTATAGCCTACTAAAATCACATCTTCTATTGTCTCAAATTCTCCACAATATTGACATTTTCCAATATCATGTTAAATCACCACACTTGCTTCGTATCTAGTCATTTAGCCTCTGAATGGGTCTATTTTCCACCTGTATGCCAGTGAATGACCCGGTTAAAAGTGCTGATGAGCAGCAGGGGACGTGTTTGGAGAAGCAGGTAGCAGGGTTCTGGCTTTTAGATGTCCTACAGGAAACATCTAAATCAGGGGTCTCCAACCCTCATCCTAGAGATCTACTGTCCTATAGGCTTTAGATGCATCCCTGCGCCATCCCAGCTAAACTAAATGTTTGAATCACCTCTTCAGCATGCCATCAAGTATGGCAAAGACCTGGTAATGAGGCATTCATTTGATTCAGGTGTGTTGGAGCGGTATTCAATCAAAAACCTGCAGGACAGCAGATCTGGACTTGGAGACCCCTGATCTAAAGCCACAGCTGTTTTGCTGGTGATTGGCTCCTGTATAGCAGGATAGCCTATTTCCTACTTCAAGTACACACACAGCATGTATAACTGCAAGAAAGAGAGTGCTGGGTTTCTGTATATGACTGTCTCCATGGCAACCCATCTAAATCCAGGGGCCATGCTGTGAAACCTGTATCCTGCTGCTGTGCTGTGAAAATAGTTAAAACCTGAAGCAGGAGTGGAGTTATCCACTGGTCAGTGCAACAGTTGGTTACCATGGAGACTGCAACGATAATGGTGGATGGAGATTATTGCTGTCCAAGGATTATACTGACCTCTAAAGCAGAGATGCAATTCCAGTCCAGGAGAGCTCCTACTAGATATTGCATGTGCTGCTTGATCTCCTGCCCGTGAAAGAGGAATTCACAGATCTCCTCTGAACAAGAAAATTTCAAAATGTTATCCCATTTTATTTTTTTTATTTATGTAAAATGACACATAATTCCTTAATTTATCTCTTCTGTGTGCATTCAAATATTACAACAGTCAGTAAAATACAAACTTACATAGGAGCAAAAATGTGTGAAATAAATAAATAAAATATGTGAAATTGTAATTTTGGATTGTGAGTTTAGGGTTTGCAGAACCTTCCAACCATCCAAGCTCTAATTTTCACTTCAGTGGGAATTCTAGTTGATTCTTTTTCAAAGAAAGTACTCACTGCCCAGTGGTTCTGTATTTTTCTTCCAGTCCTCTGAGATTCCAGTTGGGTCATACTGGGCTGTTCTCCTGAAGGGTTTGTTTCTCTTTTAAAAGCAGGTGATTTTTCTCCATTGCCACCACATGCTTGCTCAGGATGAGATATTGTTGCAAAGTCAACGACTCAGAGGATTTATAATCAACTGAATATGACTTAATTGGACTTTTCTGACAATGTGGAGCCCAGGAGTGTGCACACCTTTTGTGTACAGTATCTAGGAGCTAAAAATCAAAGGGGAAAAAGATGGAGACAGAAGGAAAATAAACAAAACACAGAAGCTTAGCATGTTTTTATGACAAACTTTTCTCAGAAGAAGAAGTACTAAAGTCGAAGAGAAATTAATCAGAAGGAGAATCGTCTTATAAGCACACACTGAGTTTTAAGTACATATATAATAGAAGAATCAGTTACAAAATCAATTACTTCATAAATTTTTAAAAGAGTTGCTTAAAGTTAAGTTGAGTTATCGAAAACTGGAACATTGAACCCACATAAATCAAATAATCTGGAAAAACTATCAACCACAATGTTCAGAATTAAACTAAATGTTGCAGCATTTAGTGCTCTCCATCTGCAGCAGGCCGGGTGTTTGGAGACGCTTCGAGAAGTGGGTCAGAGCAGCTGAGGAGCCCACCATCAGTCATTTTTGGCCGCTTCAAGTCACATCACACAAACAATGGCACTTCATGGGTAGGGGCTTGTCTTCCTTCCTGCCTGGCTTCCTGTCGATCGTTCTGCCTGAGCTGGCAAACTCAATGTGTCAGCCCCCCTCCTGATCTCCACTCCACCTCCTCCTCACTCAGCCCTCCATCCAGCAGTTCTCTCTTCTGCCTGAACCAAACAGCAAAGCTGGTAAAATGTGAGGAAAAGAGGGGGGCTGACAAAGTGACAGAAAAGAAATGATGAATGACAACAACACCACATCTGTGGAAGTGGAACATACAAAGTCAACAAGCGGGGGCTATTGTCATGCAGATGGAGGTGGCGGTGGGGTGTGAAGGTATTGAATGTAATGTTTGGCAACTACAGTGCAGTAAACTTTTTACCCGCCCACCACCTCCAGCTCCTTTCTGATGCAAGAGCCTTGGAAACGGATTGATAGTAGCCGTGCATTTCCTCTGCACAGAGCGTGACCTTTACTTCACTAATAGCTGACCATTGAACATCCAAGGCCACAATGCACATAAAAGAAAGTAGGAAATCCTGACAGATCACTTTGATGAAAACATAGAATGAAGGGCATCTCTTTGATTACCAACAGCTCCAATCTGAAGTTTACATCTTCTCATCCTCAGAATGAGTGTTATATTCAATTCAATTCAATTCAAATTCAAAAATACTTTATTTATCCCAAAGGGAAATTAAACATTGATGTAACTCATTTAATTAAGGAATTATTATAGACTGTGGAAAGATCTCCAGTAGCAGTCCATTTTACAACCAGTCTGAAGAAGCCTCTGACTGAAGAGACTCTGTTTTCCAATGACAGTCTCATGAAGAGGATGCTCAGGGTTGTCCATAATTTTCTTAATTTTATGCAAATTCCTCTTTGCATCATCATCATCATCATCTCCAAAGGTTCCACAGTCGTCCCCAGAACGAACCAGCCTTCTTTATCTTTATATCATGGTTTAGCTCAACTGTTCTTGTATTGTAACTAATGAAATGATTTTTAAAAAGAGTTGGGTACACAAGTTTGAATTTGTTCAGAATGTTACTTCTAATGAAAGGAAATCAGTTAAGACGATCAAGATCAACCCAGTCATCAGAGCTCAAAGCTACCACCAGCTAAACCAGTGTCACTGTCCAGAGCAAGGCTAGCTTGACATAAAGCATCAACTGGGAGGTTTCCAGTCATGAAAGAACCAGGAAAGTCCACCTCCAAAACTGACTGAAATTTGCAGCTGTCCACAAAGTCAAATTCTTTTTTCAGAAAGGTTTTATTGTTTGATGAGGTAAAGGTTGAAGTTTTGGGTAACGATGACCAGACAGTATTTGGAAGAGTTGAGGTGAGTCTAAGAACACTGTGCCAACTGTCCAGCATGGTGGTGGTAGCATCATGCTGAGGGTGTATTTTGGTGCAAGTGGTATTGTTGCATAGCTTAGACTGGACAGAATTATGAAGAAGGACTATTTCAAAATTCAAATCAAGAATAGAATGGGATAGAAATATCCTTTATTGACCCTTTCAGGTGTAGCAGCGGCAAAGTGGAAGGCAAATGGAAACATGAAGATTCACACAAAGGTAAGAAACATGAAAAAACAAAAATTAGAGACTGTATAGCAAGGGCAAATGTACAACATAGCAAAATACTGTATAGTTATTAAAACAAGCATACTTAGGTTCAAAGAAATGTGGAACTGATATAATTTTTAAAAAAATGTACATGTGCATGTATATTTGTGTATAAAAAAACAACAACAGACTATTTACAAGAAATGGGAAACTCTGCAAATAACATATCCCAGCAGCTGGGAGGAAAGGTCTGTGCTAACGCTCCTTTGTGCACCTGGGATGCAGCAGCAACCTTGGTTTTTATAAACTTGGGCACAGTTATGTGTATAAAGAGGAAAATAACCCTAAACTGGTCCTGGAATTGATGAAACAGGCTAATTTTGAACATCTGGAAAGACCCCCACCTCAACCCAACTGAAGACTTGTGCACATTGCCTAAAAGTTGGGTCTGTGTAAGAAAACTAACCAATTTAAATGAATTCCACCAGTTCTGCCAAGAAAAGCAGTTAGCTATCCACGAGAATGAACACGTGCACCCAGTTCTTGTTTTTTTTATCAGTGAAGTTGTATGTAATATAATCAGTCAACCCAGAAAATGAAGGTTTCTGTCATAAATATAACATTCATGCTAATGAGTGGATGTAAACTTCTTATTCATGTGCTTTAGCATTTAATTTATTGAGAATAACAGTAAAACAGATTTCTGCAGCATGCCTTCACCCATGCCCTCTGCAATACTGTAGACTCTTAAAAGTGTTAGTAGGGTGTACTTTCTGAGGATGCAAGATAGCTTATCTACTGCAGACCTATTTAGGTCACTTGTAGTTCAACATGTCTGCTGCACAGGCAGAGGAAAGCAGCAACCTTTAGCATTATGAGCAACAGTTTCATCTGCTCAGGATGATTTATTGCCATTTTAATGGCATCCTGACAACTTTGCTATCAGAAGCTTGAATCGCAAATTATGGGCAGAAAGTCATAAAGTCCAAAGAATACCTGAGAGCGCTGGGACTGACATCACCGGTCTGCTTGTCCGTGGACAGGAGGGAAACCTGCAAATTTTAGATAAAGTTCACTCATACCATTTACAAAACAAAATGTTCTCTCTATGTCTATTCTTCAAGTGTCATGGTGGATTTTTAATGTGCAGCCTCTCATACATCAGATTTGCAGAATTATGGTCTGTTCTGAAGCTCGGGTTCCCAGAGTTTATCCAGTATGGATTCATGAACCCAGATATGTTTCCTTTAATGTTTTCTCTGTGCACTGAAGCTGCTTGATTGATACATATGCACATTTGTTGTACAAGACAATAACATTCTCCTTTGATCACTCATACCAAGTCAGAACTGCTGCATAGAGACAGCAACATCCCTAAATCACTATCATCATGCAGCTGATAGGAAGGAATGCAAAACTCCGAGTCCCAGTCCCCTGGCATCAGATGCAACAAAATATCACTCCGACCTTTAAATGATCATATAAAAGAAAAGAGTGCTGAGAAAGGGGGATTTTTTTCCTTTACTGCAGGCGTTCAGTCTGCCTTCAGTGAGAGCTCTTTTAAAGTTGCACCTGTACAGCACAGCGGGGGTAAGTCTGCAGGCTTGATGTGGGCCCACTGTGTTTTCAACCCCCTCAGGAAAGGAAAGTGTTAGAAGGGGGCTTTGTTGTCTGCTCTTGCTACACCTCATATATATTTTAAAGGGACAAATACAAAAGCGCAGTCTGGCCCTCCGTTGTTTATAAGAATCAGCGTGGTGGAAGGCCCCTGATATTCCCCTAAAGCTAAATTAAGCGTTTCATTGAGCACAAACTTCAACATGAATATGAGTCTTCACCATCACTTTATCGCTCACAGTAGATGAGGCACTTCCAGACAGCTGGTTTCACTTTTTCGCTCCTCTCATGCTTTTCTTTTGTTCAAAGTCTACTTCTTTGATTCATCCTGAGTAATGGTGTGAGATTCCCTTTATTCTTCTCACACGTCTTCCACAGCTGGTCGTGCTCTGAGCAGGACGCTGGAACAGCCTGTCTACATGATAGCCACAGTTTTCCATTTGCTTTTTAAGTAACCAACGGTCTGTGCTTGTTGTCTACCTGCACTCTTATGTTGGTATGTAAGAAATAAAATGCTGCTGTTGCTACATATACTGCACATATATTACTCCACAGTCTTTTTCAAATATGTTTTGACAGTGTTTTCTGCTCATATTCTGTATTTAAGCATTTTTTATTTTGGGAGACAGCGATGTTACCACTTTCATAATGTCAAAACAAGGAGAGATTGTTAAATAAATCTGTTTTGAAGTTGAATCTGTTTGGTTATATTTGAGCAAACTATACACGGTGCCCTCTTAAAGCCATTTAAGGCACTTTTGTATACATCTACATGTATGTTTTTCTTTCTGTGTTCATTCACTTTTTCTTTCTGAGGATGTCAAAGTTGGGATGAATACTGTCTTTGTGGAGGGAGGGTCTTAAAACATTGCTCCAAATCCATTTTGTATTTCTGCTTTATATGATGAAACTTTCTGCTGCTGGTGTTTAGTTAAAATAAATTCAAATTAATGAATAAAAAAAGAATGGCTTGGGGACTGCTGGGGATAGGCACCAGCCCCTTCTGCAATCCTGCAGGGACAAGCGGGTGTAGGTAATGGATGGAATGATGGTTTGGGTTCGGATGAACTAATTATGCATGTAAATTAACTGAATTTGAAGTATTCAATTGTTCACATGCAGTTGACCCCCTTTATTCATAGGAGTTAGGGACCACAGCCACCTACGAATAGCTGAAAACTGCAAATACTCGAGACTCCATCTAAAAACACTTTTAACTGTCTATTTTAATAGCTCAAAAACCAAATATACCTTAATATGCATTAATAGGCACAGTGAAAGCAGTCTTAGCTCTCATGCAGAAAATAACATCCACGGTCTTCCTTGTTTCTCTTCTTGGGGGTACAGCCAATCAGTGGCAAAGAAAATCCTGGACTGCACAGCAGCCAATAATGTGTCAAATAACTTTTTTCTTAGGTACTTCAGCTTCCCAAACTACACGTTCTTTCAAATATTTTAGATATGGTTTTTGAACAAATCAGCGAATAGACAGGTTTTATAATTTACAGTCACATTCCACAGAAAAATCAGCGAATACTGAAATTCAAATAGCCGGGGGTCCACTGCGGTGCCCTGCAATCAGCTCAGTTCAATCCAATTTAATCCAGATAAGACCAGGCCAGTCTGGTCTTCCAAAGTCTACTCTAATATAGATCAATTCAGTTCAGTCTATTTTTGCCCAGTTCAACTGATTATGGTCCAGTTCAGTTCAGTCAAGTCCAGCTTTGTCCTATTCTATGCAGCTGAATATCATTAATTGCAATTTAGAACCCTCCTGCCCAGTCTAGTCTTATTATGTTTAGTTCAATTCATTCATCACAAAAATAAATCTGTACAAAAAGAAATTCCATTTCTGGTTCCAATTAAATATAGTTCTACTCGTTCTTATGTTCCCTAACCTGAACTGGACTGAGCTGCTTTACTGAGTTGAATTTCTTCCAATTTTTGAGATATCAGCCTCAATACTACAGCAGGTATGTGATAATGTCTTAGGATCACAAGCATTCTCCACTGTCACTTGGCTGGTTCCAAAATATATCTTATTATTATTATTATTATTTAAAAAGAAATAAAAAGATCAATTTAAATCAGTCCAATTGACTTCTCGATCCAAACATGATATTACTTTGGATACATGGGCCCATTGGGAGAGTTTGCTACCCTCAAAGATGTGTTTTTCCGACAAGATAGCTTGGATGATTACATACTTACATTACATTATTGTGTAGATAATCATACACAATAAAGACTTTGCATTTTATATCAAATAGCCTCCGTCACACAGGTCCACAACTTAACACGAGCATTTCTCTATTTCTTCCTTGAGCCTGCACACATCCTATGAGGTGCCAATCATTCCACAGCTGACCATGTCAGGGTCTCACCAGGCCCCGTGATCGACAGGTCTTTTTCTGCACAGAGGTGTGGTCTGCAGGAGTCAAGCTGGGTTGTATTATTGGGGGACATACTTAATAAGATCTACAGCAGGGAAAGTGCCAGACCTAAAGGTCCGATTTCCCCTTTGGCATAATACCGCTTTTGTGGGGCATGGAGATAGAATCACACCTCTTGCAGAGTCCTAAATTGAAATGTAAAGGAGTGAGCAGGGTGGGAAGAGAAATGATTAAATTATGTTCAGTCTTGTGAAAAGCAGGAGGAAAAACCTCCAAATCCCTCCTGAGAGAAAAACACTATTTTTACGTCACGTTTGACGAGTTGTTGTCGTTTTGATATTTAGCACTCTTAGCCTCTCTTAAAACCTCTTAAATACCCCCACTCCCCATGTTCAAAGACGTGGAGAAAACAAATGTGTGAAAAAAAGAAATGAAAAGGAGATTCAGTGATCCAACCCCGTAATTACTCGACATATTTCTAGTAACCACTGCTTGATCTTAAGCCCAGAATCAACAACAGATAAGCCATTTCTGTGTCCTTTTTCTTTGATCTAGAGTACCCCCCGCTCCCCAGCCCTCGGGGGTGATAAAGGAGGGGGTACTACTCATACGGTTCTTGTTCAGGACCCCTGTTCTGGATCTGGTGTTGAAGACCCTTGAAGAAGGAAAAGGAGGCCCTGCTAAACAGATGCCTACAATCCTTCCACTGGGCCTCATTCCTTCGCTGTAATAGACGGTCTGTAAACACAGGATGATATGATTATGAAAAGTATTTTTTAAAGGAATTTAATGTAAAACTACCCCCCTCTGTAGTTTGTGCCTCTTCGTCCATTACCAGAGGTTTAAAGCATTACTTACAGAGCATTTTAGCGTTTTACTTTTAAAAAAGCAGCAACTTAAAACACCCTAAAAGGAAAAGAAGAGTCACAAAAGGTCAGGTCTTTTATGGAGGTAATCAGAGTTCTCTTCCTGTCTATTCTTGTCCTATTCACAGAAGCTGGCCCTCTCTCCCAAACTGAAACTGGACACCCGAGGGTTTTGTTATGGGTTTACAGCTACACAGGACAAGGAGACAAATAAGCCAAAGAAGGGAAAACGTGGGGGCGGAGGGTCAGTGTTGCCTTTGGTGTTGGAGCTCTGCTGTAAAACTGACATGGAAAAATACTTCTGAGGTTTGTGCTTTTAATAAAGATGGTAGTTGTGTTGCGCCACCATGTTTATAGATCAATTAAACTAGTTTGAAAAGAACCAAACCACAGAGGAAATAGATCCAAACTGTGAACTCGTGTCATTGCATCCTGTTGGGAAACGACTTCAGTTTGATCCAAGTTCATAAAATCTAAACAGACAAAGGAGACAGGATTTATCCAGCTGTCACTGACTCACCTGTAAAGATCAGGTGGTCTGGCTGCACATTCAACCAATCTTCATATCAAACATGGCCGAGCTCATTTAGGTCAGCTGGTTTCCTGATAGAGTTTCCAACAGGGTTGAGTTCAGGGTCATTCCAGAAGCTTTAACGTCGGGCTGCTTTAACCATTCAAACTCAGATTTGATGCAGACTTGGGATCATTCTCCTGTAAGCGAGCCCACCTATAACCATGTTTCAACCATCTGACCCAAACAGTCACTCTCAGAAGAGAGACAGTTAGTCAGATTATGCAAAAACAACATTAGAACCACCAAAGCTCAAGTCTGACTTGAACTGGTAGCCCCCGGAACACCAGTGCCTTGGTCAAGATAAAAATTAAGTTAAAATTCACCATCTCATTTCTGTTGGGACTTCTTCCTTGGTCTCCAAAGTCGCAAACAAAGAACAAGAGAGAAAATATAATATGCAAGAAACCCAAAGATAAAAAAAGCAAAATTGTAAAAACAAAACAAAAAAAACCAGACAAACTGTAAAAAATAAATAAATATAAACCTGTTTCTCAATGTGGAATATAGATTGTATAAAATTACACATAAAAAGCTCCCACAAAGTTACAAAAATGTAAATATCACAGCAAAAAACCCATAGAAGTAATTACCAAAAAAAAGTAGCAAACAAAATGTAAAAAATCCCTATTAAAAATTGCATGCATGCACAAAAATCCCTTTTTATCTCCTAAACTGATCATGGTTGAGGCAGAATAAAAAGTTAGAACAGTTTTGGAGTCGTCACCTCCCTGGGATCAGAGCTGAACATTTGTAGAGAACCTGGTATTTCACAGGATCAAGGCCAGCCCGATCTGAAGCTCCACAAAAGGCGAATTTATGTCAGCAGGCCCACCTGTTGGTGGACCACACAGCAGACTCAAAGGTCTGCTGATAGTGTAGGAGATTAAAGCCTATCTATCTGTGTCTGGGCAGGCTCTTAAAGGGCGGCGGGGGTCACCAGGAAAGGGAGGCGAAGGAGGCTTTGAGGGTCGAAGGGTGAGCATCCGGCAACTGGGAGGTTAACCATGGCACTGGGCATGGGGGGTTGGGATGAAGGGCTTGAAGCGTTGGGACTTCCAGTCGGTCACTGATTGAGTGATGGGAAAAAAAAGAAAGTCCCTCATGACCCCCACCCTTTTGCTCCCCAGCCGAGAAGAGTTGGAGGGGACTAAAGCCCCCCATTGTTGTCCCCTCACACGGGATCACCAAGTCCCTGGCAGTAAGAGGGGGATGGAGGGGCTGGAGAAAGGATGGTGCTGTTTTGGGAGGGTTGGGTACGGTGTGTGTGAGTGATGGGAAGTAATGGGGGGGTCGTCCCGCCAGCTCAAACACAATCGTGTGATAGGACTTGGCCCTATCTAATCAAGGCCAGGAGGTCACTTCCGAACAACTGGGCAATAAAAGATTATTTCCAGCCACATAACAGAGGAGCCGTTGAAGGGGGGACGGGGGGACTGAGCGACAGCAGGAGGAGGGGGGAGAGTGACTGTCTGTGACGAGAGGAAGTGAATTGAAAAAAGCCAGCAGACGGGAACCATCTGTCTGGATGCGAAGTCTAATCTCAGAAAAAAAGAGGGAATGAAGTGGGGGGGGGTATGAGGGAATAAAGAAAGGCCAAGCTTCCTCCTCTTCGTTGCCAAATCCGTCTATCTTTTCTTGCTGCGTACCTGATGTGCTTGTGTGATGCTTTTTTTGCCGTCGCTGGTTGAGATATCAAAGGAGAAAACAGAGCGATGGTGGGCTGCAGGGGGGCTGGAATGCAGCAAACGGTAAAAAAATACTCCATGAGATCCCCAAAAAGAGTGGGATCTCATGGTTCTTTTTCACCAAGGTGATTTAGATATGATGCAGACTCTGACGCTTATTTGTTTGAGCTGGAGTATTGCCATTACTTTGCCTCACAAAAGTATTCACACCTCTTGAATGTTTTCAAAAACTTTGATGCACTGAATTGGAGTTTTATGTGACACAGTAACAGAGTCGAACTGCAATGTGAACTGAATCTAAAAAGCGCCATCAGGTTGGGTGGGAAGCATTTATGAACAGCAGTTTTCATCCAGTCTTCATCCCTGTATGAATAAACTGTCCCCACAGCATGATTCTGCCACTCCCATGTTTGATTTTGGGGATGGTGTGTTCAGGATGATATGCAGTGTTAGCTTTCTGCCACCTGCAGCCATTTACATTTAGGCAGAAAAGGTTAAGTTTGGTTTCATCTGAGCACATTCTTTAACACGGTTGTTTTGTTCTCCATGACTTGTGAGAAACAGGACATGTTACAGGTTTTTCCAACAACGTTCTCTGTTCTTGCCACTCTTGAATAAGGGCTTGATTTGTAATTTCCACTAATTTATAGATGATCAGACCTGAGCTGTGGATCTCTGCAGCGCTGCCAGAGTAACCATGGGCCTCTTGGCTGCTTCCGTGATTAATGCTCTCCTTGCAGGTTCTCTTTCTTCAGATAATGGATTAAATAGTTCTCCATGGCATATTGTTTTCAGAACCTAACTGTGCTCTAGGCTTCTCCCTGACCTCTCTGCTGTGTTCCTTGGTGTTCTACATGTTGTTTATTTACTAATGTTCTCAAATGAACCTAAGAGGCCAAAAACAGAACAGCTGTGCACATGCATCCCACATTTTTGGGATTTTTTTTTTTTTTTTTTGGAAGAACATTTGAAAGCCATGAATTATTTTCCTTCTACGACTTAGAGTTCATCTGTAACATAAACTGCTAATAAAAAACCCTGAAGTTTGTTGTTGTTATGTGTCAAACTGTGGAAAAATGTGTGAATACCAAAGGCACTGTATCTTTTAAACTATCGTTCACACATTTAGGGATCAGAGCCAGCAACTTGAAAGCTGCTGTTTACAACAATAAGGGCAACTGACTGAGTTAGCTTACAGCTACCCAGCTGAGAACTGGCAAAGCCATTCCTTGGATCACCTTTGCAGACACTTTGACTCAATCAATGTGATGAAACAGGAGCCGCTGATCAACAGCAAAGCTAACTTTCAATAAATTACCAAAGGATCTCAGTAAATGATTGCTGAGGGTCGTGTGCTGCTGTGTTGATTCTCTGGCTTCCTGCCTCTCACTCTGATTACCATTCGTTCCTTCTGGTCTTTGTTCAGGAAATAGACCCACAAGCAAATGCTTAACAGCCTCAAGCCCCTGGTGAAACACCTCTGTCCTAAATAGCCCTCGACACCTGATATAACACCAGTTTGTCCCTGAAAGCTCTTTACGGTTCCTGAGGAGGAAAAAGGCTGCGTAAATAACTGTTTGTCCTCTCACATGCTGATGAACAGGAAGCAGCTGGGACCTAATTGTTGTTTTGGGCTTGCACTGAACCCAAAAATATACTCACAGTTTGAACCATCTGACTGCATGGTTTTTATGTGAACTTTTCATGGATTTAAGTCATATTTGGGAGTTAAGTCCTAATTTTTATCATCAGATATGGATTGTATTTTATTGAAGCTCTAATAATGAAGCTTCTGTTCACAAGAAATGTCTTTTTAAGAATCAAAAATGGTTTCATCTGCTTCTGATTTAGTTTGATTTCATCTTAAAGAAAATCTATCTTTTCATTCATCTCGCATCTTCCATTACATTTAAACACAACTGTGCAACCGTTACCATATTGCCCCATGGAAACACGTAACTGGTAACCATTATGTACTTCTTATATGAACTTAAAGCACTGAGTCAAAGATTTTGCTTTGAGGGTCATCTCTAATCAAGTACTTCCAGGTTTAAGCTCTTGCTCCGTGTCAGCACCCCCCTTCCAGTTCATACTACTATTTCATACCTGCAAACAAACCGGTTTACTCTGATGAACTATTGTGCTTGGTTTATTTCTCTTGGTAGAAGATTACAATATATTCCAAAGATTGATAATTGTGCAAAATGCTCAAATCTTACATAAAATGGTATTTTTCTGATTGTTTCATTCCAACAATTGTATTACACCATATTTCCACTGGTTATTGTTCCGACCACTAGAGGCCAGTTGAATCTCATGAAATACGACAGATTATGACCCCTTATCTCACCAAAGTAACCCCGAATGAGCTCTGGTTGGTAAATAATATTTATTGAAGCCACATAACTGCATTTCCCCACAACCATATGTGACTAAAATTAAAACAATAATTTAAAAAATGACTTTAAATTGTTGGTTGTTAAGGCAGGTTTGAAATGACAAGCCTGCCAAGTATGAAACATCCCATGACAGACTGCCAAATCCCCAAAAATACAAAATGGTGAAGAGAAAGAGTGACAGAAGATGTATTAGAATATGTAAACCCTTATAAAGCATCAGTAAACTCTTATTAATCAACTTGTTAATGGAGATGAAGCTTTAATCTTCCTGTTCACTTAGATTAAGTTAGATTTGCAGAAATGAACAAATGTGTTTACAATCTTTACCAGCATTTGTAGATAATCCTTAAGGAAGGTCTTAAAGTGAAGTGAGACCAAATCTTGAACACGTTTATATGTTTTTCTGTCTGCTTTAAATCAAACTAGGCCTTCATTGATGTCAAAGTCAAACGAGTAAAACGAGATATAATGAGATTCCTGTCAAACCGACAGAGGCATAGACCAGTTAGAGAATAAAAAATGTGCTCCTTTTTTCTTTATTATGATAATAATATCTGACAGAACTGACTCTAGTTTTGGGGGATGTTTTTGGCCCTGTTGAAAGGTTTTGTGTGGGCGCATTGATCTTATGTAAATTCTTAAAAGTGAAGCTATGAATCTAAGATAAGTCTCTTTGTAATGTTTATGATTTTGGATCTTTCATCTGGTGGTGTGCAAAGCATTTATTTCTGGTGTTTGAAAGTAGCTGAACTTTCGCTCCAGGTTTTATCAGGACCTGTACTGGAAATGAAATCCTCACCCAGCGTTCCTCAAACTTCAAGTAGAGGTGTGATGTGCTCCTCGCCCACACTAGAGCAGGATATCTGAGCAGATAACTTCCATAAACTTTGGTCTCAAACAAAAAACACCCTTTCCTGTTAAAACTCCTCCGCGTTCGTGTTTTTTTTTTTTTTTTACCCTGATTACAAATTTCTATTTATACGCCGTGAGGGGAAATAATGAAAACCAGATGAGCGTGGGGAGGAAAGCTGAAGTAGGCCTTTTTGGTGATGAATGCTGTGGAAGGCGATGACTGTTTATATCCTGCCATGCCAGCAGAGATGCCCTGGCTAAGAAAAGGACTGCCCCGGTAAGGATGTGTGGACTGGAGGTTCCATCGTGACTCACTTGGTAGTCATGCATGTTTGCACTTTTGTAGGCCCCCTAAAAAAAACCCTAAAGCTGCACCAAAGGACCAGCCAAGGCTGACAGTGTTACGTGGGCGTGTAGAGCTGCCAAATGTACGCTGAAACAAGTGCAAAAGGGAGGAGGAATGGGGGGGGATGTCACTGTTTGAGTCACATTTCAGTTTTTCACATACAGAAGAGACAATAAGTACTGAACAGATCAAAGCACTTCTCAGCAAATATATTTCTAATGTTGCTATCAACACTAAATCCACCGCAGATGTCTGTAACAATAAAAGTAATCCATAGATACAAAGAAATAAAAACAAATTAACCTATAAACTTTAAGTCATGAATAAAAAAGTGGAATGGCACGGGAATAGGTATTAAACCCCAACTACAGAAACATAACTGACACTTGTTAGAGAAGCTTTTTTATTTTTGCTCTTGAAAGCTTGAAAATACCTCCCTTATAGAGAAATTGATCCCATGCATTGCTCCAGTTATGATTTTCATCCAATCACAAACTCTCTTTAAATCTTAAATCTTCAAAAAGTCTTTTGTAGGCCGTTTGAGCTTCAGTTCTTTTCCATCAATTTTCTATTGATTTAAGTCAGTTGGCTAACTGGGCCATTTCAGCAGCTTTAGTTTGTCTGAAACCAGTTGAGAGTTTCTTGACTGTGTGCTTGGGATCATTGTCTTGAAGAAAAATAATAACCAGTGTTTCATCTTCAGATTCCTGTCAAGTTTTTTAAATTTTCCATTTATCCTTCCTTTAATTACGTAACGTCTAAAACATGTGCTCAAAGACAGCCATACCATGATATTCCCTTTGTTGGTATGCTTATGGGGTGATGTGCAGTGCTATTCCTCATCCAAACATGCTGCCAGCATGAACATCCAAAATCAGTTTTGGTCTCCTCTAACCAGATGATGTTCTGCCAACAATTTAAACAATTTGAAAATGTTTTTCTTCAGTAGTGGAGTTTTGCGCACTAATTGTGGCTTAGTGCATTGCTTGTTTACTTCAAAAAAACGATTTCTGCTGTTTTAATGCCTTTTTAAAGCTCTCTGTGAGTGCTTCTTGAGTCCTGGCAACTCTTCTGATTATTCATTTGACTCCTTAGTCAGAAATTTTGCGAGGAGCACCTGGTCATCGCCAGTTTATAGTTAAATATTCTTCCCAAGTCTGGATTATGAACGCAACAGTGCTCTCTGAAACATTCAGAGACTTAAAATATGTCCACAATCAATACCATCTTTGCTTTGACCTATCATGGAAAGTTTCTAGTATTATATCTTGGTGATTAGAAACCCTATTAAGTTGTACAGGTCGTTATTTTCTAAATAGTAACAGATTTAAGCAGGTTTCTTAAATCCCAGTGCATTTTTGGGGCCTCTTCTTCTTCAAGTGTTCTTCCCTTTGTTCTGCCTTATTACACATAACCTACTTTATGGAATTCCTTATTTTGATATTTTAGTAAGTATGGATTACCTGTGTTGTTACCAACATTTGGGATGAATTATTTACTGAGAAAAATGTTGATGTGTTCAGTATTTATTTTCCCTGATGTAGTTATAAAATCTTACTCTTTAGACCTCACAGCTCACCTGATTAAAGGTTTTAAAATAACTTCTAGAAAGGTTGCAGGTAAAGTATTTTTTTCACTTAAGCTTAACATGTAAAGACTACCCCCCATCCCCACCCCCCAATCCGTAGAGGAACTACAGTGAAACCTGAAAAAAAGAAAAAAGAGACCTCTTATTGTTTGCTATCACCCAGAAGCCAGGAGCAAATGGGGGGCTCAAATTACATGTCTGAAAGGTAGCAGGAAATTGACAAATCGCTAATCCACTCTTTAACTATTCAGGGCAACAAAAGGTACATTCCACCAAAAGCACACAGAGGAGAGAAGGGCCCATCTGGGGTGGGGGGATTCGAGTGAGTCTGGGCAACAAAACAAGACACTTCCTGTCTACTTGGGTTTTAGCTTCAAAAAGAACCTTTCTTTCTAAAGGGCTGAATCCAAAGATCCCCAGACATGTTACAAGTAGGGCAACATCGCCACCATGTCGCAGATACAGCTGGAAGACCTTTCTGTTCTTTGTCCCAGAGGAATTTCCAGGGTGAACTTTTGCGCTTCCCAAAGTGCTGCTGTTTCTTCCTGACCAACCACCTCTCAAAGTGATGATCTCATCCCCTGGGGGCCCAGAGGTGCAGAAGTGTGTGGGTGTCAGTTAGTGGCTGTGGGGGGTGGTGGGGTCAACGGACTTCCAAAGTGATAAATTCATGAACAAAAAAAAAAAAAAACAAAAAAAAAAAAAAAAAAGAGTAGGGGGTGGGGGGTGCTCGGGTCTGGGTGGTGGCTGGATTGGCTCCTGTCGTTGCCTTTAGTGCAGGAACCGTGCCATAAAAGCAAAGCATTGATAGCCTCGGTTTATTATCTTTGAACAGGTGGCTCCAGCTACTCGTAATGGTCACTCTTATTCCTGCAAGGCCTTCCTGCAACATGGAGACCATTTGGGAGATTGGGAATAGCCCAGTATAGCTGCACTAAAGTTCAGGAAATAAACCGCAGAGCATAGTATTGTGGTGACTCGTTTGGCTGGTGTAAGTGCAGCACAAAGTTTTTGGGTTTTTTGTAGAAGAACGTAGAGATGCAAAGCTCATTATGTCTGTGACCTGTGCTGTTTAAACTTCAAGCTTACTGAGGAGCATCGCAGCAAAGAACCTCTCTGAGAATGTAAACAGTTGCTTTTCAAGCTGCAAGATGTTTGTGCAAGTTACTGTCTTTTTTTGGTCAGAAATCCCCCCCACCCCACCCCACCCTACACACGCACACACACATGCACACAAAGAGAAAACAACATCAAAATCAGCCACAAGTCCCATGTTCTCAATCAAGACACCACACAGCGCCATATTTTTCATTAATTAATATATTTTCTGCATTAAAGTTAACATAGTTTTCTTTTGTGCCACCCTTTAATTTTCAGTAAGTATTTTTGATATTTTGTTATATTCAGACATGAGTAAATTTAAGACTGTCTCTTGCAATAAATATCATAAAATAATAGAGCTTCACATAATAAATATTTTTTTACAACAAAAAAAAAAAATGTTTGACAGACATTTTTTTTCTTTTTTAAAAAATAGCCAAAATTCCTCTTACGGAGCATACAATTTACACAAATAAAAAAGAAACATGGGAGAATGCCACAGAATGAGTGTGAACAGTCCAGATGGGTGGAAGGAGAAACATATCCAAGTGGAGAATACTATGAGATGGATGTGCTTTTGTTAATGCAACACAAGCAGAGGAGCCACAGCTTTAATGTGGCAGCAACAAACCTGTCTGCTACGAACACCAGGTAACAGCTACATAATCGCCCTAAAACAGATCGTCCTTCACAGATTTGGTGGGAGGCAGCCCCCAACAGGCGCAGGCCGGAAGAAACTGCCAGCCTCAAACGGAAGAAGCACTTTTTCATTTTTAATCAGAATAAAAAAATAGTGTTATTCAGGGAGCTGAGGACAGACAGAGAAATAATTAAGGCAAACACTGGTCTGTAAAAACATGGTCCTGATCCAGAGAAAGCAAAAATAAAAATAATTGAGTGGTTTTCGTTACTCCTTTGTAGCTCCTTCGGGTTCTGCAGCCAGGAGAGGAGTCATGTGGGAGGTGCTTAGAACGTTTGATAAACATTAATCTGTGACTGTCACTGTTTTTACTGTTATCATATGATCCCCATCAGGAGCGTCCTGTGTACACACACGGGAAGCGATCAGGAAGGTTTTTCCTGGCTCTGTGGGGCCCAGCTCTCCAGTTTACAATACACAGTGTTGGAGTTCTTGCAGCGACAGCCGGGCCTGTTGACCCGGTCATAGCAGCCCTGGCACGCCTTCAGACAGCCCTTGACAGGTGGGTAGCATAGCAGACAGGGGAAGAGTACCGACATTAATCCCATGCACAGGAAGCGGGAGCAGCAGTGGGAGCGCGACAGCGAGCAGGGGTGGTCAGAGCACGAGTCCCCCTCATCGTCGTTGGAGCAGTGGTAGAAGATGCCTTTGACCAGGCACATGCACGTGCCATGCTCCAACGCGCTCTCCGCAGAGCACAGGCACTGGCCGTTACACGCCAGACATGAGGGCAGGCTCCTGGGGGCCGTGCAGTCGTTGCACTTGCACTTTCCACAGCGCTCGCAGATAAATTGGTGCCCAGCAGTGGCCACAGCCCCAAAGTCTAATTTCCCTTTGGTTGGGGGCTTGAGAGGAGCCTCCAGGGAGGGCTGGTGGAGGTGAGGTCCTTGCTGGGGCTGTAAAAGGGGCTTGGATTTGGGCTGAGTCCGAACGGGCCGCTCTGCTCGGTGGTGGTGCTGCAGGCTCACACCGGGCCTTGTTGGGGGGGAACGTGTCAGGAGTCCCTGCTCAGAAGAGGCGCTGCTGTTGCTCCCCGAACTGGCAGCGCTTCCCGTGCTGGTGGAGCGGCTGAGTCCCGGGGCCCGAGAGCCGCCGTACTGGTGCCCCGCAGCCACAACCACTACGCCACCCCCACCGAGGTGGTGATGGCTCGACGGCTGGCGCTCATAGTTGTTGTTCACATTGACGAGGATGACCTCATGGGTCCTTTCTTGCTTATCCTGGGGCCTGGGGGCCACACGGGGTGCTGGGGGCCTCCGCGCCACCGAGGGCCCCTCTGTGTACTCATTGCTGGAGCGGATGGCCTTGATTTGTTCCAGGGAGAGAATGGCGGCATGTTGGAGCTCCCGCTCGTAATCCGACCTCTGCCGGGTGTCGAGGGAAGGCTGCTGGATCACCACTAATGATCCGGCGGGGCCATGTTGACTTTGGAGCTCCATCTGGGGGGATCACCACTTCCGACATTCACCGTGGACATGCATTGGAAAATCTGTCAGGAAGAGGGACCGGGGAGAGACAAAGGAGAGAAGAGATGTGATCAGAGAGCTTAAACATGGCATAACTAGGAAGCACACACTGGCCTTGTGGAAGAGGGGCAAAAAAACACAGTTCTAAGGAGTTTTCTGGTGATCGAAGCACAACTCTGTCATCTTCTTATCATTATTACCAATCTGTATCATAAGAGCTGAAGAAAAGCATGATCAAATTCCTTAAAGTCCATATTTATCCTTTAAACAGTCCTTAACTTCTGATCCTGTGAAGTGAGGAGGAAAAGTTGAGTATTAACGAGACTTTTTGAGACTTTTCTTCCCCAACACACACAGATCCAAACTTCCAACAGGCCCTACAAACACTTCCCCTCCTCATTTACATTTCTATGACTAGTTAACATTTAAATGCAGCGCAACGACGAAATGAGGACACGATCCAAGGGAACTAAATGAGCTGCCTCGCTTAGTATTCTATTACAACACCGAGGAGAAGCTCAGAGACATGGGGGGCAAAACTACAGCATTGGAAATAAATAAGGTCAGGGCAAATTCACTCTCTGGTTGGGAGTGATGAAGGATTAAAATGTGTTGTGGGAAAGTAGATCTTGGAGTTATTATAGTGCAAATACTTCCCCTGATGTGCATGTTTACACCATAAATACGGGCAGGAATTTCAGTTTTAGCCTTCAGGGGAGTTCTGAAGCAAACGTCAACCTGCAGGAGGCCGAAGGGCTGCAGGACTGACACAAAAACACACGAAGCTTTTCTCCGTCTGTTGAGCTCGACACACTAAAACGATCGATTTTTGCTGCTTTGCAAACAAACAAAGTCTTTCGTGGCTCTTCTGCGTGAGGTTGCGCACCTCGTTTGGATGATCGACGCGGAGCAGAAAGGAGAGATAACAACGGGATCCCGTGGAAAACACCCGGGAGTCAGAGATCAGGACGCTTCCAGAGACACCGAGGAACTTATGAATGAAAACAACCGCCGTAGGTGGGGGGAGGGGTGTTTATTACAGTGCAGCCACGGAGCGACATGAGCATGGAGATCCATCAGCCGTAAACACCGTGAAAATGTCACGGAAAGTCCGAGGATTCGTGCGCAACTGTGCCTGGACGTTCAGCTCGGAGTCCAGCTGTGCTTCCTGCGCTTTTATCTGCCAGCAAATAACCGAAAACTCAACATAAATGAGATCGGAGAGCGCTTACCTATATGCAAGCATCCATAACGTGGAATCCATCAACCAAATAATTTAGCAAAACTCCATCCAGCAGGAAAAGGTCAATGTCCAAGCGCAGACTGCGAGGTCTAACGCATAACGTTGAGTTTGATAATCCAAGCGCGAAAGTATCCCTTTTACTGCGTTATTCCCTTTGTTTTCGATGTCTGCGTGGAGAAAAAGTTCAGCGCTGGCTGCGCGTGCATAAATCCACGGCGGAGCTCTGATGAAGAAAAGACAGAAGTCACCCGTGGGGAACTACTACGCACTTGTGGAGGCCGTTCTGTGAAAGCGAGAGGAGCGAGTAAAAGGAGTCCGCTTGGAAGAGTTGCAGAGGAGGAGGAAAAACGCGTCCAGGAGGAATGCGAGTTTAAATCCAACCCTGCTGGCAGCACCGACGGCGTTCTGGCCTTTATTTCTGGGAGAATGTGCGCTGTGGTGCGGAGGAAGAAGCAGGGGAAAAAAAACGCTGCGTCCTCTGTGCGCTCCCTCCTGCTCTGCGGGCCTGTTCTGCACTGAATGAATGGGAACGCAGCGCTCAGTGTTTGCTCCACCAGGCAACTCCCATTGGCCATTCACAGCTCTGAAAAAGGATACACCGCATCCGCTCCTGATTCATTGGGCAGATGTGGAAGGCCTGCCGGGGGAGAGAGAGGGCGCGCTGTGTTAAGGTGGAACGGCTTTTCCATTCTGTGTCGAAAGGAGGAGGAGGAGGAGGATCACGCAGCGACAGAAACAACTACTTTCCGATTGTTATGATTAATGACATCAATGAGGTTAATATGACTAATAGTTATGTAATGAGCGCCCCGGGTGGTTTATTTATGTAATCTTTCTGCTGTTTTATTATATTTGCTGCATAATTTAAACAGTTTTAGAACTTTTGTGGCCTTTTTCTAACATATTCACTAACATTTCGAACTGATTAACAAGGAAATATTAAACTTCTATATGCAAAAAGCCATGTAAGGCCAATACTTTCTTCCATTACACACAGAGTGCTATATATCAAGCTTTCATTTGTGTTCATTTTGACAATAATTGCTTATAGCTAATGAAAACCCAAGATCTAAAATTGAAAATATTACAAAAAATTATTAGAAAATGATTTTTCATATAGAGTGCTGATTTGTTAACCACCAAACAGACCCTGAAACTCTAAGCCATGAAAGGTCACTGCTAAAGAAGCTGTCCGCTCACAGAGTGCTGCTAATTCAGGCCATATTAATGGAAAATTAAGTGAAAGGAAAAAGTGTGGTAGAAAAAGTTGGAATAAGTTATGCAAGAAACATCATTGGAACTTAAAAAAAACATCTCAATAGAAAATTGACGTTTTTTCCCTCTTTCTTTTGTTTTTAAATTTAAAAAATATATATTATTTTTGCTGTTTTTTTATGCTAATTGACATTAATTAACAGTAATTCCTGATACAATATATTCCAAGCCAATATTTACATATAGATGGAAAATGGGCTGAAAACGGGCTCTAGATGGGATTCTTCACAAGTTATATTAAATTGTTATTGTATATAAAATCTACATATGTTGTTTGTTGTTGTCTTAATGGACACCATTAATAAAATCAAAATGAACATGGGTGAGCAAAAAGAAAAACAATCAAAATAATGAAAGAAAAAAATTGTAGTGCCTCTTTTAAGACTAGGCTTAAAACCTTCCTTTTTGATAAAGCTGATAGTTAGACTGGCTGCGGTTATCCTGAGCTATCTCTGTAGTTATGCTGCCATTGGTTTAGGCTCCTGGAGGACAAATTGACCACTTTTTCTCTTTTTCTTCTTCTACTACTCTCCAATTTGCATCATTTGCTGTTTTGTCAAATGTTAACTTTTTGTTTTCTCTCAGTTGTTTTTCTCTCCATAGCAGCTACACCTGGTCTGGTGTTCTGTTTGGCTGTGATCCCTTCCTGGAAGAGGGCTTCAGCTGAGATAATGCTGCCTTCAACTAATCCTTCTTCTTCTCCTGCTGTTAACTTTTTACTTTCATGAACAGTGAAAATAATCCTACATCAGTTCATGTGTTTTTCTTGTGCACTCTACTCTGTCTTCTCAAACCCCCAGTCGGTCGTGGCAGATGGCTGCTTGTACTGAGCCAGGTTCTGGTTCTGCTGGAAGTTTCTTCCTGTTGAGGGGGAGTTTTTCCTCTTCACTGTCCTTACATACATGCTCGGTATGAGGGATTGCTGTAAAGTCAACGGCACAATGCCATACGGTCGCTACGTGCTCGTCCAGGAGGAGTGAAAGCTGCAAGTCAATGACTCCATGTGATCTGCTGCGTTTCCTGAGAAACTTTTTAAACTATTTTGAATAATTAATTGAACTTACTGTGCTGGTTGATAACTAGGCTCAACTGGAATGTATGTATGATTGAACTGATTTTTTTTCCTCTTGTAAAGTGCCTCAAGATGACATTTGTTGTGAATTGGCGCTATATAAATAAACTGAATTGAATTAAATCTTATTCAGAAAATCCTTTTTCCAGGCAGACTTTTACTGGTTTCCAAGCCAAATTTGCCACTCGCAATATGGTGGATAAGGTGATATTTTAAACAAAGCACATTGTGGCGTCTACTCTTCTTTTGTCTGTGATTGGGACACCGTGTCTCTTAGAAACATAAGAATTAGGGCTGAGAAGGAGGGTTAGTTGAGCCTACTGCCTCTTGTGATGTCACCAAATACACAAAAGATACAATTTGCATTTTGTTTTTCCAACATACTTTTTAAAAAAAACTTTGCATTTGTCAAGTTCTGCACTGGAAATCCACACTCCATCCACTTGGTGTAGTTTTTACTGTCCCTGTTTGTAAAAAAAAAAAAAAAAAAAAAAAAAAAAAAAAAAATCACTACCGGATATCATCTTTAAACACCTCAGACTTCATCTGTATGACTTTACCAGCAGATTTATGGAGGAACACATCAACAGGATGTCTTCTGTCCTCCCTGGAATGTTCCCATTGCGCATTCATGCATGTCATCAGAGGAAATGAAATGCGTGGCGGTGAGTTTTATGCATCACGCTGAAGTTCCGTTATTGTGCTGGTATTTATTTTTCTTGCATGAAACGGTGGAAACGGGTTAGTGTGAGACCACCTTAAGAAAGAAGCAGCCCTGCAGCCAGGGGGAAAGACTGCCCCCCTCTGCGCCTCTCTGCTGCCACCAGCCCCCTCCCCTCTGCTCCGCTGTTCCTGTCTGGTTTGATTGGTGTCGCGGATGCGCTACATCCGGATCCATGAGAAAAGGAAGTTCAATACAAAGTCAATTTATCCCATTCAAATGGAAAAATCAATAGATGAATGACCCCAGGCGCCATTTCGGGTCAGCAAATGCTTGGAAAAAAAAAAAAAAAAAAAAAAAAAAAGAATACATAAAAAGACCTATAGGTCTTAGACTGAGAGTGAAGCGAGTTTGTGGCGCAGTAATGAGTGGATGTAAAAATCCTGCCTCTCGGTGATAAAGTAAATCCCGCGACAGATGGCCGCCTGGATCCCCACTCTTAGTGGTCGGAAGTGCGGACGGAAATCTCACGATTACAGCAATTAGCCTATTTTCCATGTATGGATGAGATGAATATACCAGGCGTGACCGTTTTTCTCCCCCGGGGTTTCTGATCTGCTGCTCCACGAAGCAAACGTTTAGGAAGCAGAAACGTTATCTTTGATTTAACAAAATAAATAACTAACCATGATCTCTATATAGCACACAGTTTAAACTGAAGGGTTTACTCCCGTTTACAAATTCATTGTGTTTAAAAATTACACAAGACAGTTCACACACATACATACACACTATATATATATATATATATATATATATATATATATATATATATATATATATATATATATATATATATTATTTTTTTTTTTAAGACATTTATTTTTGTATGAACCTGCATACTTCGATGCTGCTGTTACATCTGAATTTGGGACAATAAAGGATATTTCTATCCTATTCTAATCACTGGGAAAGTATTTGTACCACGTTTTGCCTCCTAAATAAAATACATTTGCATTTTTGCATCTAAATAAAATACATTTACGGTTAGTAAATGTATTTTATTTAGATTTTATGTGACAGACCAATGTGAAGTGTGTTGCATTATGAGGTGGAAAGAAAGGAATACAAAGATATATTTTACAAATAGGAGTGGCATGCATTTGAATTCAGGACCCCTGTGTCAAAACTCCAGAGCCGCCTTATGCTGCAATTACAGATGCCTTATTTCTATAATTTAATTATCATCTTTGTGAAGCAAAGTGATTTTAGTCTGTTAAAAGGCAGACTAAATTAAATTTACTTATGGTAGCAGCTTTTGCACATCTAGAGGTTTGTCCATTCTTTTATACCAGGAGTCTGCCACACTCTGGAGCCACAAGCGGCTCTTTGGACCTTCCACAGTGGCCCTATTTTCTTATCATTAGGTTGGGAACTTTGTGCTTTACAGCATTTTCCATAAACTATGTCAAGCCTCATTTTGCCAAACTTTTGTTTTAAGACCTAAAAGTAGGACGCTGGATGGCTCAGCTGGTAGACCAGGTGCACCTTGACCACGCGGTTGTCCTGGGTTCGATTCTCGGGCCATTTAGATGTCCTGTCAATTTACTGTTCAATAAAGGTCACTAATGTCAACAAAAAAAGTACTTTAAAAAGCAAATAAAACACTGGACCTTTAAAAATAACACATTTTCCTATTGTATGTATTTTCTCAACAGGCCATGTAACATTTATAGCTCTCGATGAGTTTTATTTAGCTGGACTGGGGCCAAAAATGGCTCTTTGGATTGTTCAGGTTGCAGACCCCTGTTCTATACAAACACCCCAATTCAGTCAGAATGGACAGAGAGCTTCTGTGAACATTAGTTTTCAAGCCTTGCCTCAGATTGTTCATTGCATCTGGGTCTGGACTTTGACTGGACCCTTCGAACACATATATATGTAGCTCTGGCTGTGTGTTTAGGGTCCTGCTGGGACCCCAGTCTCTGTGGTTATATTGCAGCCTCTTCCAGGATTCTCCTGTATTTATTTCCATCCATCTTCCCATCGACTCAACCCTGACCCATGTTTAGGGATGTTAAATTTAAGGGGAGGTGAATACAAATGCAAGTGACACTTTTCAGATTATTACTTTAAAAATGTTGAAAACTATGCACTACCTTGTCCATCAGATAAAATACCAATAAAAAGCAACAAAGTACTTTTGCAAGTTACTGTAAAGTAGAATACGGAGCTGAATTTTGGATATATTCTCCTTCTCAAACATGTCACTGAAGGATTGTTTTTTTCAGCAACAGAATTAAAACACAAATATTGTCACAAAAACAACATTTCAGCCTCCATTATAGTCACAAAATAGCCACAGTTTTATTTTCAACAAAAATAATAATTGTGTATATACATTTGGATCAAAATTCAATATATAGAATACAACTGAAGATCTGTGCTACTGCAGCACTGAAGAGTTCAGAGTGGTGTTAGAAGAAGCAGAGGCCGCTGTGCTGCTGCTGATAGCTGATGTAAGACTGGATGAGCGAGTCGGGGATTCGAGGCGTCACCGTGTTCAGGGCTCTTTCAAAGTGTCTGGCCTCGATGTGCTCGGCTTTGATGTCCTCCTGCAGGGCCAGGAGGGCGGCCTCTCTGCATACTGCTGTTATCTGGGACAGGAAACAGACACAGACATTCAGCTGTCAGGCGGCGCGGTCAACTTCACCGCGTCATGGGAGCGGCTACAGGCCGATGGACTTCAGCGACACAGAGCTGTGGTTTAACAAGGCGCGAAGCTATAAAGAGCTGAGGAGCAAACAAAAATATCTACCTGTTATATTTGCTCTTATTCTGATCATTTCATTTGTCTCCAGTTAGCACCTCCAAGAGGCACATGATAACTCTGGAGGAGCTGCAGACATCCACAGCTCAGGAAGGGCAAACTACTAGTTTACACTCCACAAATATGGCCTTTATGGAGGAGTGGGGAGAAGAAAGCTACTGCTGAAAGAAAGCCATAAGCAGTCCCATTTGGAGGTCGGCATTAACCACGTAGGGGAAAAAGTAAACATGGAAGAAGTTTATACTGGTCAGATAAGAACGTAAGTCAACCTTCTGGCCTCAATGCAAAACACTGTGTGGAGGAAAATTACTCAAAAATTACTCATCACTATCTCCACAGTGAGATAGTGATATTTTTTTTTTTTTTTTTTTTTTACAGCTTTGTGTCCTTAATGTAAGGCACATACACAAAAGTGGTTGTTGATGCACAAAGTGAAAATATCCTAAAATGATCCCGGAGTAAAAGACTCAGCAACGCCTGCATCCCAACCAGAGCTGGAGCATGAACATGTTGGAGACAGGAAAAAACACTGTCAATTGTTAAAGCACATGACGATCAAGGCGTTTTTCCAAACCAGAGAGTAAAGCAGGAGGAGATGGAGGTCTGAACGCGCTCAAGAATGCTCGCAGCATGCACGTCTCGGGACAGGTGCTTTGCAGATGTCAGGATGTGAGAGGCCTATTTCCCCCTTTCTTCTGTTTCAAGCCAACGAGCTGCACGACTCAGGCAGGGTAAACATGCAGGGCCGGGTTAATTTTGTATAAGAGCTTCCCATCATTCAAGTCATTTAGGCCTGTCAGTAATAATGATGCAAAACAATGAGGCTATGCATCCCCGCTGCCTGTTTACAAATGCAGAGTGGCGACTGAGAGAGATGCCACATGTTGAACAATGAGAGTTCGCAAAGTTTCCAGGCAACATTCACAAACAGGAACAGACAAACACTGCAGCACAATCAAACTGCAATTTCTTATTTATGCTGAAGCTTCTGCGTATGAGACTGTTTTGTGCCACACCCTTCAGGTTTAATAAAAAGCTATCTGAAATACACAAACCCTGTAGGAGAAACACACACAAGCCCTCACATTCATCCTGCCTGGGTTCATGAGCTGTTCTGTGAGGCCGATCAACAACTCACTGTTTCCTGCTGAGTGTTTGCTCGTACAGACCTTAAAAAACACGAAGCCACAAAGGCAAACAGGACGAGCAAAAGAGCTGGGCTGTTTGTAGATGTGAAGGCATTCCTGAACTCAGCCAAAAGCCCAGCATTACCTTGATACCCCTAAAGGTGGGCCCCCCATGCTCCTGCGATGGAAAACTGGAGGAAGGGGGAAAACTGCAATTGCACAGACATGGTATGTGTGTGTGTGTGTGTGTGTGTGTGTGTGTGTGTGTGTGTGTGGTCGGTGGCAAAGACGGCTGACTTGTGGCAGGCTAAATAAATTTCAGAACTCTCTATTTTAATGTTATTGCAATGCAGACTTCATTTTTTAGTCCTGTCATAAATTCTGTCAGCAATCACTTAAATATATGGAGCGGGCTGAGGCGATGCACTGCGCTGGCAGCTCTCTGGTGGGCAAGCTGGGAGCTCCTGCTGGTGGCACGCAGCCAGTCATAAAGCAAAGCGACCCAAAAAAAAAGGAATCAAGAGCCTCTCAGTTTGGAGGTAAAACCTGCTGAGTCATAATGAGGATAAAAGTTAAAGGCCATCAGAAAAGTTTGATGAGACAGCAAAAACTGCAGTGACACATTCTAGCACAACCTACTAATGTACTCCAAACAGAAATACCTCCATTTTCACTACAATCTGTTTGTTTTGGGGTTTTTTTTTTTGCAATCATTTACAGATTATAACACAAAATCCTTTCTTCATCAGTCCATTTTCTGATGTCTGTATCCTGATGAAGTATTTACAGAATTTCATCAGTCATGGAAAAATGTCACTTTTTCAGACAGAAATTCAAAGAGTTCTCAGTTCTTTACTGGAGTATGAAGCAAAAGTTTGGATTTATCTGGATTGTTTAAAATCATTCAAGAAATTTCAAGATGGAAACTACAAACATGGATGGATAGACAAACAGGAGGAGGTTTGGATAAAAGATTGATGGATGGAGAAACTGATGCAAGGATGGCTAATAATATTTAATGAGGTCTATTTATATCCAGCTGAAGATGCTGATATTGGTTTCCTTGCACCACAGATGTAAAAGAATAACTGTTAAGGCCCAATCGCTGTTTAGTTCCAGTCTTAAAATATTAAATTGATAAAACTACCTAACATGTTTTTTGGAAACATTTTTGTATCGTCGTCTAATTTATAGCTTGTACTTTGGCCTGACTGCTGGATTTTGGACACTGAAGCCATTTTAATGGGGTTATGAAATGAAAGTGGGCTGATTTTCGCTCAGCACCGCAGGCTGTTGCTGGTCCAGCCAATAGGGAGCCACAACCCAGAACCCTGAATACAACGGCAGCCTTTATGCTCTGCTGGTCGCTGGACTACAGTCCGCTCCCGAGTCACAGCTACACCCTACATCATGCTGCTTCACTGCACAGCGCTATACCCTGCTGCAAACAAGATACTGGAGGCATAAAGTGATACATGTTCAGGTCTGCGTGGGAGGTCCTGTTGTTGCAAGATGAGACAACTCTCAGCCAGAGGATAAAACAAGAGCAAATGGTAGCAAAACATGCAGCAGGACACGAGCGTAACAGGACACAAGGAAGAGAGTTTGAAAGAAAAGAAAGTACACCCTCTTTTTCTATTCTCCAATACTATCAATATGTCCTCAAGCACACAGAAGACTCTACATTATTCATCAAATAAATATAAAACAGAAAAAGTGGGTTAAAAAAAAAAAAAAAAAAAAAAAACTAAGTACACGCCGTGACTCAAGTCTATGATTGTCTCACTCTCGAACAAGGTTATAAGGTTTGTTGAAATTTGCTTTCTACCACAGCATTTCAATCAGGTCGAGGTCCGGGCTTTGACTAGACCACTGCAAAGCATCACTCCTGTTCTACCATGCTGAACAGTGAGTTGGATGTGATATGCTGTGTTTGGTTTTTCAGAAACCTGCATGATTGAAAGGTTACTGGTCCAGAAACCTCGATGCTCCTGGGCGTTTTGCAGGTTTGAGGTGAATTTGATGGGAGGTTTGGCAGGTGCCGTAAATGTTCATTTATCCACAACCTTTCGCTCTGTGGAAAGATGAGACTCCAGAGCAGCAAACTGTTAAACTCCTGCTCATATAGAGCTCTTCACACTCATAAATCAAGTGCATTTGATCAGAAGCGCCTGGCTGCTTCTGTCTCTCCTAAATACTTATGAAGCAGCAAGGGTGTACAACCTGGTAAAAATCTGATCATTTTTACTGCTTCCTGCTATGTAAAACCCTAGAATTAAAGCAGGGTGCACTTTCTATTTCCTATGTTTGTATGCATAACATATGTAAACTGCAAATATGCATTTTTGCCTGCTATACTTTACCTGGAGGAGGTGAGAAGCTGCACAAGTCATAGGAAAACCTGTTCAGCATGACAAAAATAAATCCTTCTCAAGGTGGAAGGAGAGGGAAAAGCTTGTGACTGCTGGCAGTGCACACCAACGTTCTCAGGTCAAATCTGTCTGGTGTACTTTTCGCTTCCTACTTCAACAAAGGCGCTCAGTGAGTGTATCAGACGGCCTTAATGAAGGGCTTGTTAGCCAGGCTGCTGGCTGCAGATCCACTAGACCTGGAGTGTGTGTTTACTATCAATCCGCCCTTGTGTCTATGGCGGGCCACATCCACTACCCCCCCCTCCCGCAGCCCCTTTCTCGCGCACACAAACGGTCACATTTACAGGAGCGAGCTCCAACAACTCCCCCTCTGCTCCGTCTCCCATCAAAAACCTCTCCTCCATCACTCCACAAGTCCTTTACACATAACCTACAGTGCACACGCCCTGGCTGACACATAAAGGACTACATGTGTGCAAACACCGATGCAGACATTTGCATTTGGTTTAGTAATGCATGTTTTGAAGGAAAACTTTACGCAACCACACATGCACACGCTGCATGCACAAGTCAGCCTGCTTGCAAAGACTTGCATTCTTGGGAAGTGTTGAGTAAACATATACATGTGTGTTTAGCAAGAAATTCAGTCATTCAACCCTCAGAAGTTGCAGCTAAAACACAGTTTTAAGATTAGTTCATGAGTAAGAAACTGTAAAAGCATAGAAGAAAAAACACCCCATAATCAGCTCTTTTAATATAATCTCAATCTGTGGAGTTTGCACTAGAGGAAATTACAAATCTAAATTTCTTTAATCAAGTGCATGGTCAAGGCAGTGCCCTGAAACAATACTTTCCAAAATCATACCGATGCAGAAAGACGTGAAAGAAAAACAGAAAACTTGAGGTTCAACTATTTATTTTGGCTCTAGTGGAGAACTTAACGCTTTATATGAATTACTCTCCTAAAACAACCCCTAAGAGCGACATACTATCACCAGCCAGCCTTTAAAATGTAAAAACACAGAGGTGTGTTGCATTCAATTTTCAGAAAGGAAATTAAATAATACGTAAATCAAACAATATTGGGAGGGGGGCTGGAGAGCAGAGGCCGAAGTCTCGACCAGAAATAAAACATTTCATCCTCCAAAAAGGCTGAGAGGAAGTGTCTGCAGTGACATGCCTCGGCCAAGAGAAACAAGGCCTGACCACAACTCCATGTGAAACCTATTTAAGATTACAAGGCGAGTGAGTGGGGAGGTTAAAGAGAGGGAGGTGAGGTTAAGCATGGAGGGAGGAGCGTCATGCGGGCAGGAGAGAACGGAAACATGGCACATGATCATAAATAGCAGAGTCAAGTGCCTGAGCCGTGGATGAACGTGAGCATGCTTGTGCTCCCAGCAGAGGAAGTTAGGCTCTGCAGAAAAGTGTGATGATGAAATAGAGACCATGTGAGCTTTCATCACTGTGTTAAAGCCGAGACAAAACGAGCAGAGGGAAAATAGCTGATATTACAACACTAAATTATCCTTCAATAAGAAGGTTAGATGGATGTTTTTCTGTTAAATGAAGTTTAAACCATCGTATCAAACATTAAATGTCTGACACACAAAGACGAGTGTGGGAGTTTGAAACTATCTGAATTTTTGTAGAATAAAAATACCACTTAAGTAGAACCTGTCTGACAACATGAAGTAAGCAAAAATTGCAACACACCAAACCCTGAGGACATGTATGCAAACGGTAGTCGGGGTGTACGTGAACATTTGAGCCTCAAAGTATAATTCTGACCTATTTGGTATCATGATGAAAATTAAGATTAAAAAAAAAAATGCAGTTTTGTTTCTCATCTCCGTTGCAAGTTCAGAAAGTAGTTGGTAGAAAACTGGAAGCATCAGGAGAAACTGATGATTAAGACTGTCTGATACAGTCACTGAGCACCTTTGTTGGAACATGGCTTCTTATGAAAACAGAAGCAGCAACAACTGAAGGCGTTTTGGCTCCATGATAGGCATTTCATTTTGGACTGTGATGTTTTGACCACTCATCCTCACAATTATAAATAAAGTGCATAACTGTATCTATAATTCTGAGGACAGAGGTTATAACTTAGTTTTTTACTTTTTAAAAATGATAAATGGGAGATAAAATGCTTTTATGTAACTCTTTTACAGTCTACTTGAAGATCTTTAGAACAGGGAAACCTTCACCCAATCAATATCATGCACATACAGACCTCATCAATAAATTAAAATATTACTGAAATGTCCATTTATTTTAGGAACGTCATCAGTAACTGAACCTCAATATATAGATTAATTACACACAGATGGATGTTTGAAAGCCTTTATTTCTGTTAATTATGATGATTTTCTGCATACAGCTAACAAAAACATGATATTTAAAATTAGAATATTACATCAGATCAATAAAAAAAAGCACTCTTAATACATAAATGTGGGTTTAATGAAAAGTATGTTTAATATCTGCTTTTCAGGATGTTATTTTCAAAAGGTACTTTTAATCTGACAAACAAGACTCATCGGAACGCATATTCTAATTTACTGAATATGACTATACGAACTGATATGGAGAACAGTAGGGAACTTCACAGGGAAACACTGCCATGTGGCAACTGCACTGAGGCTGCATTGGTCAAGTTTTTAAACGGCATATATCTTAAAAGTGATGCATCTAAAGCTACAGTGTGGGAATAATTAGATCTAAGTAAATCACACCCACGTTCTCTCATTTGGCAAATTTAAATCACAACAAATTAAGATCACATGTGGGTCCACTTTAATTCAGTATCTATAGCTAGGATTATGACACCTTTATAGCCATCTTCATGTGTTTTGCGAAAGGAATGGAATGCCAAGGGGGGGTTGAAGACCACCTGTGTGTTACAGGCCTGACTCGTCAACCGAGGTACTGAATCACACAGATTTCTGTGTGATTCAGCTCATCTTACCAAAAGACATCAGTTTGTAAAGCACAACACAATAATTGAATAATAATTATGATCCCCTTTAATAAATAAAGAATATTTAAGTTGTTTTCCATTTCAAAAAGTGCTGGAAATGGAAATTTTCTGCTTAAAACTACTCAGTAACTTCTACATGAGGGATTCAGGTGTTGTCCCATCAGACCCTTAGGCAATCTTTGTTTTGGAAAGAGCCATGTGGGATCACACCTGCATTCGGGCCACACAGTGTTATGTCTGTGTGTGTGTGTGTGTGTGTGTGTGTGTGTGGAGGGGAGGGGGGGGGGTACAGTTGGGCCTCTTTTTAGGGGCGAATCTGTTCTTGCTCCTTATTCATAAAAAACAAAACAAAGTTTTCCTCAGGCTTAAGGAAGGCAGAGATGGCATATTTACCAAACACGCCCACACTCAAACAGTTTGGGTGTGTGTGTCTGTTTAGTAAAGTCAGTGTAGATATGAAAAACCCTCTCGTGTCATGAGATTGATCTTTACTACTTGTTCTGCCTTTAACATTAAAGGAAATAGACAAATCCACCGTATTACAACTGGAACAACCAGCACTGAACTAAGAGTACACATTCGTTCTGAAATTTAACTGCTATGATAAATAAAACCACAGGAAGCCCCAAGAAAATAAAAACTAAAGGATTCCTTCTTCAAAAGTTAATCTGCATGAAAAGCTACAGAGAACAGTAGATTTTAAACTGTGTGTGCTGTAAAAGCATGTTTCACTAAATTAAGACAAAAACAAAATTATTAGAGTTGACATTTTTACACTTCTTTGCATCTTATGTTAGGAATGAATGTGCTTAGCTTTAATAACAATAACCATTGATCTCTGTAGCATTAGTGTCCAAAGTCAGTCTTCAAGGGTCAGTGTCCTGCAGTGTTTTGGATGTTGTTAATTCAACACACCTGGATCAGATTAATGGTCTATTAACAGCCCTCTGCATAGCTAGTCTACATACTGAGGAGCTAATTCAGCCATCTGAATCCACTGTGTTGAAGCAAGGACACATTTATAGATCCATACCTGAACCCACAGACAACATTTCCAAATCTAGCATGTTCCATAACAGACAGTTTGCAACTTTGTTGGACTCTCTTCATCCTTCCTGTTATCCGCTGAAAGTCTTATGCTCTTTTTCAGCCTGAAGGACTCACTGACATCTCAACTTGTTCTAGAAAATACAATTTACTTTTAGCCCCTTGAAGACTACTGTTGCAAAATCACCTATAACTACCACACAGCCAAGGTGGTCTATGTATACCACTAATGCTTGTTGATGCATATTCAACACATACCAAGGATCCTATTGGGAGCACTTGCTGCTATCTGGTGCTCAGCAATATGTCCAAATATGCCTAAGTTTGCTAATTTGCACAATACATACCTAAATTTACATCAAATGTATGTTCTATAATAACATTAACTACCAAAAAAAAAAAAAAAAAAAAAAAAAAAAAAAAAAAAAAAAAAAATGTTTTATCATCTAAAATAAATCAGAATGGTAAAGGTTACCTTGCTTCTTTGTTCTTCTGAGTTCATTTTTAAATCACTTCACTGGTCTGAAAATAACTGACAGCATTCACTTCAGAGAGGGTTGCTGTTATTCTGACTGAGCTTAGGCATGTTGCTATTATTGGTTGGAAAATCGGTTGGTTCTTAGAACGAGTAAATTTCTCGGTGCAGCTATTGTTTTAAAAAAAAAAAAAAAAAAAAAAAGAGAGAGAGAGAAACCGTGTATACTGGTCCTGTTGGAGAGTGTGAGGAGGAACAGGAATGTGGGACTGGTAGGCAGCCCAAGTGGAAATTTTTTAGATGATATGGAGATAGGAGATGAGGAAGACTGTAGATATTTAACGTCTGAGGTAGTGCTAAGACGATTTCCGCTGAGCGTATTGATAGATATTAAGGTATATTTGGTAGTTGAACTATTAAAATAGGCAGTTATAAGTGTTTTTAGAGGAGCTCTCAAGTATTCACAGATTTTAGCAGCTGTACTCCCTAAACCCCATGAATACTGGGCATCTACTGTTGTTATATGATCAACACACATCTACCTTCCTTAAATGATGTGTTCTCTTGCCTTTGCCCTTTTAAAGAGTAATTCTAAGAGATTAGTGTCTGACTGATCTTATTTCAACTCCAGGAAACCCAGCAGTCATCGTTAGATACTTTAAAAAAATAAAAACAAAACATTTTTTCCTCCTTTAAATAAATGCACTCAAATTAAAAGTTGGATTTTTCAGTTTTTGAGATTATAGCACATGGAAAAAGATGAATACATTTTTCACATCAGGGTCACTGATAAGTGTTGAGGCTACTGCACAATACCAGCTCTTTATATTTAAAATGTGCTGGACAGGGCTGGGCTTAAGCAGAATCTGATTTTGGGACCCTCTTCCTGTTAAGAACATCACCACCGCTAAGAGCGTTGAAGACTGGGAGAGAAAGCCATCTTAAAAACAATCACGGTTAATTGGTTATTAACTGTGAGATGCATTTGTGAACCATCCACTCAAACAAAAAGAAAAGATCACAATAGCCAATTCCTTTACATCTTAAATTAAAAATTTAAATATTATTTCAGCTGAAACCATCAAATCAAATTTGATAGTAGATCCTATAGACAACACAGTCTGTGGTAAAATGTATTTATTTGAGGCCCCTCGATTGTTTGGAGGCCCTGATCAGTGGCTTAGTTCACTTTGCCTTGGGCCAGCTCTTATTCTGGCTTCTCTTTCCAAACCGAGGTGTTAAAGTCAGAGTTAGGGAGATCAAATTCTGAATGATTTCATTAAGATGTTTACAAAAATTTTAAAGGTCAGGTTTTCATCTTCCTTTCTCTATATTTCTACTCCTGCCTTCTTGCTCAGGTTGCCTCGCTCTTTTTTGCCCTTTTTCTACCACATCATTATAAAGTGCATGTTGGGCACGCTTGATGGTTCATATTTCCCAGAAAAAAAATCCAATTGGTTCTTCACCATGTACTTACACATAAACCACAGCGCAGGCTTTATATTTTTGAAATGTAAAATTAGGGGCTGAATGGAAGCTTCCTCTGATCCGTGGCTATGTTCTGGGCCAAAACAGCCTCAGAGCCTGAAACAGAAGGAGAACTGTTTTCTTTTTTAAACCTTTATTTAACTCTGGCAACTAAAATAACATATTCACGCTGTCAGCAGCCAAAAGGCCCATGGGGTGGAAGTGAACTGAGGGGATTGAGGAATTCAGGAGAAAGGTGTTAATAGCTTTTTCCTCACTTCCTTTGTTAAACGCTGATTGTGTTTTCTTTATCAGCAGCATCTGTCTGAGCTGCTGCGTGACTCTGTCAGTGGTCAGCCACAAGAAAATAACACACATAAGTCCAGACATTAAAGTGTGTTTTGGAGAATTGCTCACACATTCCACTACAGCTGACATGTTCATTTGATGGTTATATTATGTTTTCCTCAGTGATCCTGCAAGGATTATGTGGGCATAGAGAAAGGTAGGATTGTGTTTCTTCCTGTAAATTAATGTTGCACATTCTGTGCCGTCACTATTATTTACACAATGACATGTTTTGGGGTTTTTTTCCCCTCTCTTTTAGGAGCTTGTGTCCTTGGTGATAAAAATCTTTGCAACAACAAATACTGGGCCATAAATCAGACAGACAACACACGGAGCCAGAGGAGGAACAGCCACAACCACAACAGGTGTTAAGGGGAAACCATTTGTCTTCCTGTGAGGGAGGTTTTCCTTGTGTTTGTGTGTGTCATTATATAAGACTTTATGGTTTTTAATTGTTGGGAAAAGGCTTCTCTAAAGCCTGGATGTTTGTTCAGGCTCCTATTCACTAAAAAACACACGAGTGCAAGAATATAAATTCAATATGCAACAATGCTGCATTAAGTTCAACGTTACACACAATAGTGCTGCTGCAGAGATACCAACAAATAGTTTTTTTTTCTTTAACACAAGTCTGGTGACTTTTAGAAACATTCTCAGATCAGATTTGTGCCAAACTGGTTAGTAATCATGTCAAATTATTATCCTTAAGCTTATTTTAACAGAAATTGCTTTTATTTTGTAGATGGTAGTTTACACCTATTTATCCTTGTGCTCAAATTGTCTACTTCTGTTCTACACAGTTTGAGGCTCTGCTGCACCAAGCTGTGCAGTCAATCAGAAGAACTCATACACCCTAAATTCATGTCTGTGTGTCTGCGGACTGCGAGCTGATCACACCGACTTTCAGAAACCTGAAATATTTTTTTTTAATTAATCAAACTTGAGGGTGGTCATTATCATGATGCTACAACATAAACAGGTTGTTATGAATCAGTAAAAGCCCATGGTCTACAACGGTCCCTGGTGATTACAACAAATGCTCCCTTTAACATGACATGACAACCAGTAATTTATATACACTATGGTAACTCAGAGAGGCCACAAATAATAATTTACTTAAATAATCAACATTTAGCGACTTACTTTAACCCCTGATTACGTCACACAAAGAATTTATAAAGTGCGAGTTCCAGACCTGAAGTCTGAGTTCATTCTCGAGTCTTTAGAGCACTTGTACTTGAGTCAAACTTAAATTTCAGAATCAGAGTTGAATTTGGACAAGTTGCAGACTCGAGTCTTTATCTCTTTACAGACAGTAAGATTGGGTAGATGGTAAATCTATCCAACATTTAATGTTGACCATCACAGACTGTTGGTGTGGATGATTTAATTGTCCTGGATTCACACTGACTTGCTCTTTCAAGTGTTTTGGTAAAAAAAAAAAAAAATAGTGGTTAAACAAATAGTTGCACCACTGGTATTTAATGGATGTCAACCACACGTCTCAATAACACCTGGGTTTGAACCAAACAGCGCTGGAGAGAAAAGACCTCCATGGAGTCATAGTTGAAGTCATCCATAACTCAGCATGAAGATTTATTTTCTGATATAACTGAATGCAGCTCAAGGTGTTCCCACATTGTGGATGACGCAACATCGTGAGATCACGTGTGAGGGCGCCCAGCAAGGTTGGTTCTGCCTGCAGGTTGTCACCACCTCCATAATGTCAACCTCCACTGCTGTGCTGAACGTGGCCACGCATGGGAATCTTGTTTTTTCTTCCCCTTCTTTTTGTCAACAAGTTGTCAAAGTCTGGTGAGAGCTCATTACTGCAGTGTTTTTGCACTCTGCTTCCTAGAGGTCACATGTCAATCAAGCTCCATAGGGGGGGGGGGTCTGTGAAATCCTCATCTGTAAGTTGTGGCAGACATTACTTGTTTCACTGAACCGCTTAGATTTTTTTTCTTTTTTTTTAAATAGGAATTAACAGAAAATTAATGAACAGAAAAAACAGGGAAAAAAATGATCAAATTAAAAGAAAATATTTTTGTTATGTGAAAGTGGCAAAAGCACACTTGTAACGATTTTTACCTCGAAATTTCAGACTTTTCTAAACTCAAACTTTCAGAGATCTCAATACATTTTCAACCCAATACAAAAGTTTACTGCAGACATTTCTACATGGACAGATGGACAGATAGATGAATGGATGGATGGACCGAAGGATGGAAAGATGTACGGACAGATGAATAGACAGATCAACGGTTGGATGATGAATGGATGGACGGACAGAAGGATGGACTGATGGAGAGATGAATAGATGGATGGATGGAAGGACGGATAGAGAGATGAAGGGTTAGATGACGGATGGATGGATGGATGAGTGGATGGATAAAAACAGATGAAGGGTTGCATAAAAGTTGGGTGGATGGATGGACAGAGGGCTGGAAGGATGGATAGATTGAAGGATGAATGGACAGATGGATGGAGAGACAGATGAAGGGTTGGAGGATGGGCGGATGGATGGATGAATGAATGGATGGATGGATGGATGAATGAATGGATGGATGGATTGAAGGATGAACAGATAGACAGTTGAAGGGTTGGATGATGGATGGATGGATAAAAATAGATGAAGGGTTGCATAAAAGTTGGGTGGATGCATGGATGGATGGATTGAAAGATGGGCGGACTGACGAAGGGATGGATGGATGGACAAACGGATAGAAGCATTGGAGGATGGGTGGATGAATGAATGGATGGATTAATGGATGGATTGAAGGATGAACGGAAGGACAGATGGATGGATATTAGGAAATCTTTAGGAACATCAGAAAACAGTAACACTAAAAACATTTGTTCACAAAGCAAAATGTCCCTTTAGCATCAACCAGTAGCTAATACCTGCTTGCTGCCAATGTAGATATTAAAAATGAATGAAGAAAAAAGAATTGCTGAAAGCCGACACAGCCTTGGTTTTTCAACAAAGCAACAAATGAGGCAGAAATAGACTTCATTTATGTAACAGGGAGCAATAATTCCCTACGGTCTTCTCATGTTTGGGCTTGAGGAGAAGAAGAAAAAAAGAGCAGCGTAGCATCATACCTTCTTTCAGGAGCAAGTTTAGTCTTTCTGTTTCTTCTTATTCTTCTAACAACACTGTGATTACAGTATCAAATGTTGCTTCTGTTTGGAGGAGTTGACGACAGAGGTGAGGAAGGAGAGCTGGGAGCAAATTTCTTGCCCGAGTGTGAGTTAAAATCTGTTGTGGGTGGAGGGGTTAGTTTGGGGGAAGGTAATGGTTGGGAAACCAGATGTCACTCTAGGCAGGTAGGAAGACGGGTGAATTTTTTTTTTCTTTTAGCAACTTCTAGCTCCGAGCAAACAACAAATGTGTCCTGATGAATGACAATCCCAACACCCCCCCCAAACCTCTCATCTCAGCCTCTGTCTTCTCTTTTACAAGTCTGAAATGCCAAGAATGTAATAAAAGTCGAAGCTTCAGGTAGTCAGACTGAAGAGTGAATTGTTCTGAATGCACCTATCTGTGCACTGCCTAAACATAGATCTGGATACCCTGCACATTTATCAGATTACACTGCGCGTAAAAGTCAACTCCTCTAAGTTTGAGGCAGTAGTTCTCAAGTGGAAAAAGGTCGACTGCTTCCTTTCAGGTTGGCGGTCAGTCTCTGCCTCCAGCAGGAGTTTCTTGGTGTCCTGTTCACAAGTGATGGTTGGATGGAGCTGGAGATAGATAGATGGACCAGGACCTTGTCTACAGAAATGGGTTTGCTGCCCAGGTCTGTTGTGATGAAGAAAGAGCTGAAGGAAGGGAAAGCTCTTGAATTTCCTACCTACCTGTTTGCATCCTGATTCTCAACTATGGTCAGGAGACATGGATCACGAGTGAAAGAACGAGATGGCGGATACAACACGCTGTATTGAAATTCCTCTGTAAGGTGGCCGGCTCAGCTTTGGAAACCGGATGAGGAGCTTGGAGTAGAGTTGTTAACCCTCCTTAATGAAAGGAGTTAGTTGCAGTAGTCTGGTCCCCTGAGCCAAATGCCTCCTGGGGACCTTACTTAGGAGGTTTTCCAAGCATGTTCCGATCTGAGGAAACCCCTGGATAGACCCAGAACTTCCTGGAAGGACTATCCCTTCATGCCGGCAAACAGCTTGGACTCCATCAAAGGGGACTGGAAAGTGTTGCTGAGGAGAGGGATGTCTGGGTTTGGCTCCTGGACCTGTTATCTCCATAAGTAAGAGAAAATGGATGAAAGGATAAACTGAGTTGAAAGGCAAAGCTCTCAGTTTACCAGCCCATTGATGTTTCAATCCTTGGCTATGGTCAGAACATGTGAGGTGACTGGACTCCACTTTAGAGATCAGATATGGACTTTTGTCATCCAGGGGAGCTCAGAATAGAGCTGCCGCTCCTCCACATCAAAGGTTCGGGCATATGATCTGGATGGCTCCTGTGCACCTCCCTAAAGTTTTTTTTAGGCATGCTGAACAGAGCGGAAACTGTGGTGCTGAACCAGAACTTGGTCTCTGGATTTCTACTGGCTTCTGCTAAATTCTGTGAATGCATTGGGATCTCTGGTTTTTACTTCTGCACCTGTTACCTTTGCAACTTGACCTCAAGTACAAGAAAGAAAATGGATGCAACAGAGAGGCAAGCTAAACGGCAAACCTCTCAACTTACCGGCCCATCAACGTTGAGTTCAGCTTGCTCTATAGGGGGTCTGGGTTATGCAGCTCAATCAGCCATGAAGGATTCAGAAAAGACCTATCCTCGGCATTGAAAGGAGTCATTTGTGGTGGTTGGGGCATCTTAGCTGGATGTGTCTCCCTCTGGAGGTTTTTGAAGCACTTTGTCCAGGGAGGATACCCTGCGGTCTTTGGGGAAATGTAAGTTTGAAGCCTTCGTTTAACAAGGAGTTTTTGCAAGTCAAAAGCATCAGTTTCATTATTCTTCGAGGGTAAAACTAACAAAGGATTTTATTTTTGCAACTGGTAAAAAGTGTGATGAGCTTGAATTTCAGCTCTAAAAGATAAAATTCTCACCTCAGGGTGGGCCTGGGTATTCTTCTTAGAGATTTATAAAGCGATTTCTTGCATTTTTAAACATCCTCCCTGTTTCCTTGCAGTTATCTTAACTTTATCTTCAACTTAAATTACGTTGTTTCTCTTCATTTACTTCCTGTCATACCCAGATACAGATTTAAAAGTCCTCTAATAACAGGTAGCTTTAAAAGATGAAGCTCCATTTCATCTGAGGCCTTGGTTCTCAGACTGTGGTTCCTTGAGATGTCAAAATTAAGCTCCACTCATGCAGAACTAGGTCTCAGATTTACAGTGAGGACACAATTATTTGAGCTGATGTGATTTAGTAAACTGGCTCACTTACAAATAAATCATCAGTCTCTATGTTTTAAACACAGAAGTAAGATATTTTCTGTGGTTGGTCACCAGGTTTGCACACATCTCAGAGGGGTTTTTCCTGAAATACTTTAGGTTTCCTTTCTCTAGTTTGGAAAGTCAAAACCTTAGCTCCCTCCACAGACTTTCTATCTGTGGTTAATATGATTCTTCTTCAGTCATTCTCTTGTTTAACTGAAGGTAAATTTTGTTATGTTGTGAAACCCATCTGTATTGCTTTGACTAAGAGAAGAAGGGTCTCATCTAATTTTTTTTTTTGTTTTTGGCCACATTGATGAAGAGGTTAGAATGGAATAATCCTACAAAACTGTAATTCTCCCAACAGGTACTTTTTATAGTTGTATATCAAGAGTATCTTTCATTGATTGATCAGCCAATAATTATTTCCCTCAATGCAGCTGGTGACAAAAACTGGGCAATTCTCAGCTTGATTGGCTCTGACCAGTGATCAGCTGATCAGATCTAAAAAAAAAAAATGAACCTCTTTCCAGTCAGTGAATGTACCACACTACCAATACTAACTCTTCACTCTAGATGCTGCAAAGAAGACGCTTTTGAAGTCAGAGGAAGCACTAAGATATAAAAAGCGATTTAAAAGGAAAGTATGCTTTGTTATGACATGGATTTTTCTGAGATTCATTCAGGCTGCAAGAGAGCACCAGTTTCAGCAGATAACAGGAAGGCTGAACAAAGGACATAAAAACCTTCCAAGTAATCCTTTTGTGCAGACCAGCTCCATTTTTCATTAAAAATTCTGGATTTGGAAATATTGTCTTGGAAATCTTGGGAGTCAGGGATCTACATCAGATCAACCGACTGTGGTAAAACAGAGTTTTTAATAAAATCATAAAAACTTACATGAGGAGTGGGGGTGGAATCGTAGAAAGAGCAGGTCAGGGGACACCGGGACAGTAACAGAAAAATCCAGCAAAGAAACAATGAACCGCAAGGAGCTTAAATTCAGAGGCAGGGGTGGAAAATAACCAGAGGTGATGTGGAACAGCTGTGGCAGGAAGAAAGCAGAGAAACTGAGGAAGAGAGACTAATTAACACAAAAAGAGCTAGACTAAGACTCAGAAGATCTACAAACCAAAAAGGAAAAGACCTGAGAATAATCTGAGAGAAATAAATTCAAATTTACCAGGAACTGAAGACAAGAACAAAGAAATTAAACACAAAGGTATAAACATATATGGCAACACCTTTGTAACAATAATGTACACAGAGAAATGAACTGAACATGGCAAGACCCATAGATCATAAATAAAACACAAATGAAATGATCAAAACACAAATAAAAACGCAAACAGTAACAGAGTTATGGATCTCGATGTTCAATTAACCCTTACTGCTTTATATTTTACTTCCAAATTTTCTCATGATCCAATTTTGAATCATTTAAATCTATAGAAACTTCTGCATTTTAACTTTGAGGACCTTACCGACTACATTGATTCCCCCACATATTTTATATTTCACAGGGTTTTATCTTACTTTACTTTTATCTAACACAAAACGCTCCGTGAAGTAAGATAAAAAAGGGGAAAAATGTTTAATTCTTCTAAAATCAAGTCTGGTCGGGATTCTGAAAAGTTGAGGTCTTCTCTTTTTGACACTATAATATATCACTATATCTCTGTGGCAGATTGAGGTTACTTATAGGGCCTCCTTATATCCTGAAAGTACAAACTCTTCCCGCTGTTTCTGACTATGCAACCCCCACCCAGAATTCAGCCTAAAGCAGGCATACACCTGGAGGAGGTATGCAGCAAGAAACCAAAGCCCAGCTATCATGTGTTGCGTTTGACATCAGGGTTTCTGGTGTAGTGTCTCATCTGTGGAATGGAGTTGTGCTGTCACTTGCCACTGAGTTCTCCAAGCCCCACAAAAATTCAAAGACATGCCACAGTCGAGCTGATAAGAACTCATAGGTAGAATGGAAAGCTGCATCTCACCTGGGTGGGTATTATATTTTACATGCCAGCGCTAAAGATCATATTAGATTAGATGAAACTTTAAACTCTCTGATCGCTGAGGGGAAGTTTGGGAGAAAACAGGATACAGATAACAGAGCAACGCGGCGCTGCAGATAAAGCTGTGTTTACAAGAACCGAACCCTGAGGGACAAATACAACAAATGAGCAAGTAAATAAACAAGGATATCTCTAAATGGTATGTAACGATCGAACGGCTGCACTTTTACTGGAAGTTGAACTGGAAAACACTGGAGCATTTCAACGGACCTTGGAAAGCATCACAAATTTTACTGGATTGCTTGAGACACTCAACGCATTATGCTTCAAAATTTAGCAGATCTCAGAAGTATTATGAGATCACAGATATTGAATCACAGTCCCAAAAAACTAGATCGGATCTTACCAAAGGATGGTATGGGATTAGCACCAGGAAGATCAATTTGGCCTCATGGATGCAGATGAAATCAGAAATCCATCGGATCTTGCCTCACATGTCCTCGACTACTTGAATGCAAAAACTTACTTATAAAGATAAAAAAGCAGCATTTTGAGAGTTTTGCACCCATGTAACACAACAGTGTAGATTCAGTATGATGGTATGTAAGGTTCTGTTTCTGTGATCCAAACAAACTTTGCTCCTGCTTTGTGTCAGAGAGTCACATGAAAGAAGCAAGAAATCCAATTTTTTTTCCCTCTGTCAAAAGCTGCACTCAAAAGCATCTCTAACAGAAACAACTGTGAAAACTGTGGCTTTTTTTTTTTTTTTTTTTTACAGAAACAGCATCAGAGCAACTGACTGTGCTTCTGGTTGTTTTGCATGCCTGTCTCAGGACCTGCATGACATTTTTTTTTCATGTCTGTGATCTTTGAAGTCTCAACATACAGTGGGTATTTAAACATGCTGCACATTTCAAAACAAAGTCTTTCATGTCAAACAAAGAATAAAGTATAGCTCATTTTCTGCATGAAGGATAAACATGATTTCTGTGTTGAGTAAACTCTTAAAACAGTGACCAGCGGTAACATTAAAAAAAATGATCTGACAGAAACAGCTTCACTCAATGGCAGTGCATTTTTAAAAATCCAAACTGTGATGCATTCTTCACCAAATGTTTCCCAACTTCTAAGAATTTCGAGGTTAGTCTTTCATGGAGGACAGTAGCAGTTTTTCTGCTACATGAATCACGTGGCAGATGAACCAAGAGAAACAAATCTTCCACAGAAAAGAATGTTTGTATGATTACTCCCAGTCCACCGTGAGACCACGAGGGCGTTCAGTGACACAGCACAGACACGATGCAGACATCATGGAAAAGCACACTAACGTCCCTCTGGAGCACCAAAATCACTTCTTATCTGCTCTCTTGTTTAGCAGAAGGTTAAGAAGCTGCAAGACGAGTAAATAAACGCAAATATTAATAATGCAAACTTGCATTTAGAGGTTTATTTGTTATTGACTAATTTTTACACAGATAGTGCCAGATCTACACCAATACAAACATGCTTGGGGCAGTTTAGAAATAGTGTTTGGTTGTTTCTGCTGCGATGTCATTATTTATGACTGCTTTTCAGCAACAACCTCAGCTGAGAAAATGGTGACAAGGAGAAGATTTTATTTAAAGGCTGCAGAGAGAGGGTGAAAATCACAACTCTTGTGCAAATATTCACAACTTTATTTATATTGATAAAAAAAACAACCCCAAAAAGGCTTGCAGGCTGAAAGACTAAAGAGTCTGGATGTGCATGTTTTCCCTCTAGTTTTCTATTATAAATGAGAAATATTGTATTTTGGAACCAGAAAATATAGGCATTTGAAACTTAAAGAAATCCCTTTTAATAAGATGTAAAAGCAAAAAAGCTTTTTTTAAAACAAGCTTTTCTGAAACAAAAAGAGCCTCTTAAATTCTTGCGTATACACTTCCATATATGGATGAAGCTGTCTCTCAGTAGAAACACGTTGTTACCCCAGGAAAGTGAACAACATTCATGGAAGAAGACACAACACTGGTCATGCCACTGAATCTACACATAGCCTTGAGCAGGAAGTCAACAGCCAGACCTCTGATGTGGTCATGGGTGGTGTTGTGAGCATACATAAGAACATGTATTCTTTCCTTGCTGGTCAGAACCAGAGCAGTTTTTGTTACAAGTTATAATCCACCACTGTGGTGAATTACAGACCTACTGGGATGCTAACTCTAAAAAAATTTGTCCCGTTGACTTTTCTATAAATTTGTTTTTTTTATTATTGGTAATGTCAACATTTTATAGTCAAAATTGCAAAATTTACACACTGTCTGTGGAAATACATGGAAGAAGTCTGGGGTGAGGCAGTAGTCATGTTTCCATCCAATTGTCATGTGAATTTTGAGTGAATTTTTAAAATATCACAAAAAAGAAAACGTGAATTAGGTGTTTCAATCTACGAGTTTGGAGCAAATCAACCAAAATCAAATTTTGTCAGATGTTGATGGCTGTAAAAAAAAAAAAAAAAAAAAAAAAAAAAAAAGATGTAGAAATTTTTCTGAATTTCATGCCTCTAGTCAGGTGCAAACCCACCAGTGGATAAGAACCTTCCACCCAGAGGTTGCGCTAGACTTTTCTGTTGTTCATCATTTTGACAGAAGCGATAAAAAAAGAAAAAGTCTATCATCTATTTTTACATGTCACTTTTTAAAACGATAATAGACATATTCAATTAAATTACATTTCATTTTCATTCAGTTTAATTAATATTCAGAGAATCAACATCGTGCCATCACACATCAAGCAGATGAATACATATAACTCGCCCGGTGCAGTGCTGAACTGAACTGAACTTAAATTATGAACATGGACATTAATTGTGCATCCGCAAATGTGTAATCAAATGTCTCAGGGTTTTGATATTGATCTGGATTCAATTCAATTCAGTTCAATTCAGCTTATTTATATCGCGCCAAATCATAACAAATGTCATCCCAAGGCACTTTACAAAAAATTTAAAAAAAAAAATTCAATCACGCATTCATTCCAATTGATCCTAGTTATCAAACAGCACAGTAAGCTCAATTAATTATTCAAAGTAGTTCAAAAAAATTTCTAAGGAAACCCAGCAGATTGCACTGAATCATTGATTTGCAGCATTTACTCCTCCTGGCCAAGGATGTCGTGACCGCATGGCGTTGTATCATTGACTGGAGGCTTAATCCACACTCTGCAGCTGCAATGCAGACTGGAATTACAAGCGTATCTTCTGTCAACGTTTTGAAATTAGGGAACATTTCTCCAGTTGAAGTGATCATAAGTTGGCAAGAGTCTCTGAACAAGGAAGAATGGTCTCCTTCTGCATCAGACGCGCTCCAAAGCGTGCTGTCCATTACTATTCAGCGTGCTATCAGCTCCCTCATACCGAGATGCATTTAGGTCAGAGTTCAAGTCAGAGATGAAACTCAGATAGTAATTTTTATATTATTAATATTGATTGACCCCTGGCTCCACCACTCCCATCCCAGCGAGGAGTGCCTCTCACCGGCCACCCCAGGCTGACAGTACTCACCTCCATGCTGGAGGTTTGGTCTTTGACATTTTTCCAAGTTTCGTGCATACACCCACCAGTGGATGGGAAGTTCACTACGTCAGAACTTATTCGGCAAATGTGTTTCCATCTCCCCTTTTGCTAATTACCTAATTTTGGGAAAATCCAAAAACCACCTCAAATGTTTTCAACCGTTTCGAACGCGATACTTCAAAATGCACATAACAAAACCTTGATGGAAACACGGCTAGTGCTGTGCTGTGCCTCACCTCTGGTGGTGCTGTGTCACACATAGTGAATGAAGCCCATTGCTGTCTCTCTTTATATCGTCAACATACGAGTTCTACACATGTTGGTGCTCCACAGTCTGTCTAATATATTTAATGAATGTGAGTGACATTAAGTCTTTCTGATCGACCACAAATGCTAAGTGAAAATGCACAGGGTGAGGCAGAAAGTACCGTGCCTCACTGATAGATGGCAGTGCTGAACACCATAGGGACAACAAGCAACAGGTGCTCTTCTTCTATGCATTAAGACTGAATACAATCGGAAAAATACAAGAAATCCAGTCAGAATAGAATGGTTCAAGGCCACTCTCCCCCTTGGAGACCATCCCCATTAAAGTTGCCAGATTTTTTTAAATGAAAGGACAATGAGAGACAAGCAAGGACATATTTTACAACAGAGTGACAGAGAGATTTGTGGAGCAAGAGAGGTGCAAGGACTTCATATAAAAATGAAGGTAAGATCATACATGACTTTCAATTTTAATCAGAAAAGAGAGAGGTCAGTCAAAGAAAACGCTAAAATTAAAAAAAAATCTAATTTGACCTTACTTTAAATTTTTCTTGCTATCATATTGTTGAATTGTATGGAATTGATTAAAGTATAATGAAAGCTTTAATCAGTTAAGCTCAAAATGAAATATATAAGCTTCTATATTGGATTTTGGATTTGTACATGTGACTCTGGGGGAGTCAACGCCTCGCCAGTCATGAATCTCACCACACGTCATTGATTCTCAGCTGCCTTGTTCTTCCTTCGACTCGGCTCTATTGGGAGGGGTTGTCATTCAGTGGGTGACCCCACGATCCGAGACGCGACACAAACCCAACGCAACAACGTGGACCTGGAAGTTGAGTAGTCTGGTCAGTCTGTGGCTTTTTGTCTAACTCAAAAACGAAAAGAGAAGGACAGTGCGAGAGTCGCTCTTGTGACGCAACCAGTGACTGCACCCCCTGGCCAATCAGTGACCGACAGTCCTCTGATGTCGTGTTTTCAGCTCGACTCAGCATGCGAAGTAGGTTCCACGAAAAGGGGGCTGGTACCACGTAGCCATTGCTATAACCGAGTCAGGCCGCGCTGACTTGGTGCTGGTGGAAAAGAGACAATAGTTCCTGATTTTGGACATGAAAATTAAAACTTGGTAAAGATTGTGGTCTACTCTTAATGTTCCCAAGTTTCAACATCCTCAACTGTAGTTAAAATTAGTGCCTGCTTTATTTTGTCAAATCTTTTGCTTTGTACATTTTTATTGTTTGTTTTCTGTTCTCTTCTGGAACATTTTGTTCAGTCATATTCATTTGAATTTTCATATACCGTCCTCATAAAGTTTAGAATAATTATACCACAAACATCTATGAGGCTGCACAAGTTTGCATTTATTAGGGATTTTCTCTGATACTCACAGGGTCAAGATTATATGAACAGGCTTCAACATTTAGAAACACTGACCTAAATGTTTTTCTATATCTAGGTCAGAGCTGAAGATTCTACACAGAATGTCCTCGCTTGAAAAGGCCACAGCCTAATAACATCTGGTAGGTAATCATGATTGGCTACAGCGGGTAAATTAACTTAGTCAGAAAAAAATGATTTGTTTGCCTGAAATCATTAGAAAGATCAAAACAAAAGGGAAATCTAAGAACTCAGAGAGGATCTAAGAGGGAGAAGTGTAGATCAGCACCACTTGGAGAAGTTTTTTTGGAACCATTTTTAAACAACTGCAGATTTCAGAATCGTGGACATTAAATACAAGTTGTCTGAAAGCAGTGGGTCATCTGGAAGGCGAGCCCAAGCACACACTGAAACCAGTTTTGAGTGAACAAAACAAAATTCAAATCTCAACCCAATAGAACATGTATGGATTATGCTTTAACCCTGTAAGATCCAGTGTTGTAATATTATAATATCTCTATTTCAAACAAAAAAAAATGTACAAATGTTGACTTTCCTTCTGTTTTTTTTTTTTTTTTTTTGTTTGTTTTTTTTGATTGAACCCTATTGGACAGGAAACCTGCATGTAAGTTCCCCCCACAGGGTCATAAGCTAGCACAACTTGAAAAACATTGGCTGAGCATTGATTCACTGTATCAAATTAATCAAAAAGAAAGTAAGTAAAATGTCTTTTCAAATTTTTTGGATGATCATTACAATATCTAGAACATGTATACCTATGTAAATATTTGGGCAACACTTGTACAAACTGAAAAATCATTTTATATTATATTTAATAATGCATTTTCATACAACGTTATAAGTTAAATATATTTTCATCTCCAAAATATCCCATGAGACCATCAACAAGGTTGAACTTTTCTTTTCCTGTTTTTCCTGGTCTCGCTGGGTTAAAACTGAGTCCTTGCAAGGAAACCAACCAATTTCAATGAAGTTGACTAATTCTGTCAAGATGTTCACCCATAATTAACCCACAACCCTGTGCACTTCATTTCTGTTTTTAAGAATCCTTGCACCCTGGAAAAATAATCATTTACATTAATAATTAAAAGCCACCAATGATAAGGGCATATAAACCAAATCTTGTTATTTTTCCTTATTAAAGGTCTGTAGATACACTCACCTCTGCTCCTGAGTACTTGTTGGTTCGAATCACCAGCTCATCGAGGGAAACGTTCTCTGCTATGGGCATGGTGCGGAACTGCAGAGAAAATATCTCCCATCTGGTCGGACCGTCGGGAAGAGGAACATAAACGATCCGGTCAAGGCGACCCGGACGCATCAGAGCCTAAGAGACAGAAAAACCCCCAACATAGTCAATCATTTTTTATTTTTCCTTTTACTTCCAGTAGAACATTCTGCACTGCTCCTGCTTTCCAGCTCTTTATTAGTACCTAAAACTATCAGGATCTGACCTCTGACCTCCTTAGCGGTTGCTTGTTATGGTGAAGAGGTAGAAACTGAAGCTAAGACTCAGACAACCAAAAGCCTGAGAATAAAACTGTGAAACTGTGAGGTTTTCAGCAAGGAGACAATGTGGACGTTATCTGATGAAGCCTCCACTTCCTACAGATCACATCTCGGTGACCCCAAAACAGTCCCTGAGCACCCGAAGCCACCGCTGTCTCGCTTGTCAGGCATCATTAGGTGGCAGGCACCTCTCAAGGCCAGACAGACAAATATGGCACGTCTACTTTCGCTGTCCTCAGCCTCGCAGTGACAACCTGTGGTGACGAATGCATTCTGACAAGCAGGAAAAACACAATTTAGGAAAAAAATAGTTGGTTTTTAACTGAATCCAACTGAACGCTCAAGGAGTTTGAGCAATAAATGAAAAACAATGATCAGAGTCAGTGGATCTGAGGGCCTGGATCTGGGCCAGAGAGGCCACATCGAGGCCAAACCATGGCCAGCGGAGACATAGCAGGAGATACACGCAGATGCAAGCCAGGCAGGAGGTCACGTCAGAAGGGATCAGTGTAGGCTGGAGGAACTGGAATAGCAACCTTCGCGCTCCTGTTCATACACCATGCTCCTGTTGCTGCTACTTTACAAGTCTACCAAGTCTTTCATTAGTTTAACATGGAGCGCCAGTTTTGAGTTTTCATCATTTTAGCGTAGTATTACCAGCTCAGACTAAAAATGTATTTTAAAAATCCCCATTTTCTTGATACCTGAGAAACATTCAAGCTTTGTCGAGTGGATGGATCATCAGATAGGTACAACAGATACCTAAATCCATCACTGGCGATAAATTTGCACTTACCCATGATGGATGTAAAAAAATTTAGCTAGCTAGCTATCAAGACTATCGTAGCAGCTAGTTAGCGGTAGCTTTAACCGCCTCGAGTCACAGAACGCAATGAAGTTGAGTGCGGGTGACTCAAACTTTTGCTTGACAGAAATGTCCGAAGAGAAAAAAAAAACAAAAAAAAAAAACTACATAGAATATATGAGATTAAATAGTTCTTCCACGACAAAGTTTCAGATTTAAGACCTGTGATTAGCATATGTAAGGCAAACTTCCATTTTTTAAAAACAAATTTAATTCATTTTCAGGCCTTAATTTTAGATACAAGAATTTAAGCCTTTTAAAGGACACGTGGGTGCGTGGACACCCTGTTAATAGATTGCTTATACAATTCCTAATTCACTAATTGATGCCATGACATTTTGTAATGTGTGGCAGTGGGCTGGGTGCCTGGAGGGGAGGATAGTTAGGAGAACATAATGGGACCTGCAGGTACAAAAACTAGAAAATACACTACAGGTAAACTGCTAAAAATAACTCAGTTTTTTAGGTTTTGCTTTATTTTTTCCATATAAACTAATTCCAGTGTACGGTGCCAGTGGACAGCTTCCTTGACTTTTATCTCCTGGTTTTCCTGTGGAACATGAGGTGACGGAAACCGTAACTAGGCTCTGGTAACCACAACAGGGCCACGGCTGACAACGCAGCGATGGGTCATGTGTGGAAATTCTCTTGTTTTGCATGCCTTTGCATTATTCCACTGATTTATTTATTACTGGGGAACTTTTCTTTATCAAAAACACCAATTACCAAGATGGGTGGGTGCATAAGAGGTTGGTTGAAAAGATACAGTTTTAAATAAAAACCTGAAAGATTCCAGACTTGATTTAGCTTGCTGTTTTGGATCGTCCCTCAGGTAAAGGTAAAGAGTCTGGTGGAGGTGACTGGGTGCAGAGGGGGACTTCAGCCTGTTCCTGTTTGTCACAGCAGGTTGAGCCGGTAGCAGTGAAGCGTGCTGCATTATGCGGAGGACGTGACAGGGACACTTCCTGAGTTGCCCTCTCTGGAAGTAAGTGCATGCCAACACAAACCTGCTGACCTCCAGCAAACCAGCTTATGCAGACTGTAACTCCCGAGCATTCTCACAAACAAATACACCGTCGTTCGCACATGGGCAAACAGACAGAAATCAGCCCTTTTGGTCTCTTATTTTCGGGTTTCAATGTGAATCCTGCTGCTTCATGAGGCATGATTTCCCTCCTAACATGAAGGAGACGAGCCTGCAGCTTTCCGGCGCTCCCAATAAGTAGAGCTGGACCCTCAGCTTTGAGGCTGCTAAACTCATCTGACTGCCCTGTAGGGGAAAGAAAGGCCTTTTTTTCCCTTCCCTCTCAGAAGAGCACGGGGCCAATCCATCACTTAACAACATACACTTCCTGCTCTCAAGGATCAGGGGGTAGCTGTGGTGGCGTGGAGTAAGAAGAGGAGGAGGTAATGGGGGGACCCTGAAAGATGGATACTTGGCATGTCGGGCAAGCGTTGATGGGCTTTTTTTTTTCCCACCTTGACAGTATGCTTCCACCTGAAGTTTTGGCTTGACTGGCAAGAAGGGAAAAGGGGGGGAGAAAAAAAAGGGACAAAAATAACTGAAGGAGTTAAGAGCGCCCACTTAAAAGGACTGGAGGAGCAAAACCCTGCAAACACAGATAAGTAGCGTGAGATGAAGCAAATCCCCACAGATAACTCCAGGTTCAACAAATTCTCTGTTGTTTTACCATGAGTCTGCATGACGGATTTCTTACACCTCATTGCACCACTGACATGATAGGCACCATTACACACAAGCCATCAGTAATTAGAAATGCCCCCAGGTAAGAAATACCAACTGGCTTTAAGTCAACACCGAAGTTCATCACAAAGTCTGGGTGAAAGCACAAGACACGCGGCGATAAAAAGAAAAAGCATGAAAAACGAGAAGTTGCTGGGTTTGGAAAAGGCCATTCGAACCCATCAACAGACATAAAAAAAAGAAAAACAGTCATCTGCTCTCTGTGCCAAGTTTCACTGCCGATAACAACAGTAATCATTCCAGGAATTGCAATCCTCCTCAAGAAGTGATTACCCCCTAATGACAGATGACTTCCTATCTGTGAAGGCCAGTGCCTCTCCTTAACCATCAAGGAATGCTGGGAATCTTCTGCTCGGAGCGCTGCTGCTCCTGCAGCACATTCTTGGCCAGCTTCAATCTGACCTGCGGAGCGGTGTCTGCCGACTGTTTACAAACGGACGCCCACGCAACTCAGGTGTCTTATTCTTAGCTCAAAGGCGACGCGGTTACATCAGGATCACATCTGCTTTGCCAATCAGAGTAGGAATTAAACTGAATAAATAGAAAACAAAGTCAGAGATACTGAAATTCCAACCTTATCTTTGTTGCTGCTTTTTTTATGACCAAAATAATAACAGGTTGTCTGAGCAAAGCGGCCTGCCTGGGGAGATGTGAGTTGACTTTGTTCCCCGCCTGCAGGCGTTCGCTGCATGCGGTTTCCTAACCTGTCAGTCCGCAATCCTTTCAAGCAGCCGTGAGTCATGCTGACTCGGAGATGGTCCATCTTGGATTCAGGCAGAGCTCATTCAAAAAAAAAAATAAACAAAAATAAGAAAAACACGGAGCACAATGGGAACTGAAAGCTCAGACAAAGAGTCACTGAGGTTTGTGATGAATGTGATGAAACTTTAGGGGAGGGCGCTGACTAAATGCTGACAAATGACGACGTCTGTTGTGTTAACACTTTTTCTGGACAATCTGTAAAGCTGTGGTGGGCTTGTGCCTTGAAAGAAATTTTTTTTATAAAAAAAACATTTTAACATTTTAAACTTTTTTCCAGTTTTCTTCATAAATTCAGATTAAAGTTAGTGTCTTTGTGTTCCTCAAACGTGCAGCAAGCTCACGTCACCTTTTGTAAAATCGTGTTATTTTTGCACCCTATTCAACATGAAGCATGCCTTTCATAGCGAGCGTTATGTTATAAGTGTGTGAAGCAACAGTGACATTTAACTGATGTTTGTTGCAAACGTCAGACAACCTTAACACCAGGAAGCAAAAATCTTGACTTTAAGTAATGTTTTTAGAGCTAACTAACAAAGTTGTGAATATTTTTAGGTTATCTCGAACATAATGTAAAATAATTTACACTTCTGCATACACTCTCTTCCAAGATGTCCAAATCAGGAGATAATAAAAAGATCTAGTTTTCCTTTCGTAACCCTCAAAAGTAGCTTGTTGGTCTGGAGAACACAATGCCAAAATGGAAAGCAATCAGCAATGACCTTACAGATGCAATCTCCCATCTTTGCCTCTCTATCAAACAATCTGGGGAGGATTTTATGGTCATTTCTAAAAAAAAAAAAAAAAAAATTCAAGTCTGTAATTTTCCAGAAAACAAATATTCCGAAGTTGAAACAGGTAACAATTTTCCCAGAAGTGGATATACCGGCGAGGTCAGACTGTGCAGTATTTGAAGATATTTAAAAACCCCGAGAGTTTCACTTCAGACCTTACAGCCTTCATGGCATGTCAAAGGTTAAAGGTCATGACAGGAGCGCTAAAAAGTGATTGAACAAGCAGGACTTGTTTGGAGAGGTTGAAGGAGAAAGGCTCTTCTCTCTAAACAGAATATAGTTGCAACTGGTCGAACCTTAAGGCCACAGGAAAAATGCCCTTTTGGACACATTAAACCTAATCAGAGACGTTTGGCCATTTTGCACAGCGTCATGTTTGGAGAAAAACAGCATATCAGCACAAGCACCTGATATCAGTTATGAAGCACGGAAGTGGAGGGCTTATGATTAGGGCTGAAGGGATTAATTGAATCAATCGTGATAAATTGATAATTGAAATAATTATCAACTATTTTAGTCACGATTAATCATTAACTGGAGTATACAGACTAAAAAAAAGGCAATTTTCTGAAAAAACAACATATTCAGAGTAGTAATTATGCCAAAACAGTGCAATATAAATATAAATTTTGCATTTAAAATAAAAATGCCTTTGTCTGTAAATGTGTTTAACCCCAAACTCCTTAAATGGTTTTAGTTTAGTTTAGTTTTAGCTTCACCCAGTTCAAATTCACTAAAAGAATGCTATGTCATTGCATTCTAGGCAATAAAATGTTTATTTTCTTATTTAAAATGGAATTGATTTGCTTGTTTATTTGCATCTATTCATGTATTTCTAATATTGTATAAAAAGGCTTAAATGATTGAATGAAAATTCTGTAGAATGTGCAAATTTTTTTATCCGATTTATCGTCAGAATAATCAATTACTAAAATAATTGGTTGTTGCAACCCTACTTGGATTTTTCTGCAGTTTCCATGAACTCCGATCAAATAACAGAAGGTATTCATCCTTGATGCAGCTGTCCAGGGTTCGACCTCTGACCTCAGAACCTTTTATGCATTTCTTCCCTTTCTTTCTGCTCCCTTTCCTGTCTGATAACTGTGAATAAAGGCCACTATAGGAAAAAAAAAAAAAAAAGAAAGAAAGAAAGAAAAAATAAGAAATAAATAGTCATGGATGTACATAAATTCCTCTTCAATGATGTGAGAGTTCAATAAAGTCATACAGGAAACAACCACAGAGAGCTATTGCTGCTAAAGGTGGTTCAACAAGGTACCAAATCAAAGGATATACTTAGATTTGATCTCTGTTTAATAAATAAAGACAGTGTGGAATATTTTTGTGTGGTTTTGTGCACTTGAAATCAGACTTAAGCACATTTAGGACCTGATCCCCATCATATTGGAAGATTTTGAATAGAACTTTAATTAAAGCTGTAATTAAAAACATCAACCATTGGGAAATCAGATATGAAATGTATGTGGAGTTAGTGCCTTGGGATTCCAGTAAAGAAAAACACGCTATGAGCTCATTCTCTTCTTCAGTTATTTCAAATTCCACAAATAAGATTTACAGTGGCCATCGAAGGCTTTTCAGAGCGCATCGCTCCACAGAGATGACATAATTTCTGCATGAGGCCTCGCTGTCTGCAGAGGGACACCAGGCCTGCTTTATGTCACAGCCGATTCTGATGCGCGAAAGGATCAGAGGAGGAACGAGTGTGCAGAGAAAGAGAGAGTAAATCACAGGCAGAGGGGCGGGGACGGCAGAGCTGAGGGGCCTGAGAGCGACGGGGAGGGAGAGACCGGAGCTGGCAACCAGTCAAAAACATGAGAGGCTTTCACTCTGGATTTTGCCCTTGAGTCAAACTTGCATCCGGCAGGCGAGGCCACCGTGTCCAAGAAGCAAATAACTCTGGCGCTGTTAACCTGCTGCAGCCCCACATGCTCTGCACAGCCAGGAGCAAGTCAAGATTTGTAGTCTTAGAAAGAAGCACAAACCACGGGAACAAGTGAAAACTTCTTACTTGTGGCACTGAAAAGGAACTAATTTAGAGACAGAATTATCAACCACTTAGTGAAAGAGTTTTCCTGCAAAACACACATTAGAAAATATACAGCGGACATAAAAATATCCACACCCCTGTTAAAATGGCTTTTGTGATATAAAAAAAAAAAAGAATAAAGATAAGCTATTTTAAGAACATTTAATATGACCTTTAACCTGTTTAACTCCACTGAAAAACAAGCTTCAAACTCATTAAACTGGACTCGATCATTTAAAGTTCCTCTTATTACAGCCCTAATTTAGACTTGACTCTTCTAGTAGGATTTTATTGACATTTTCTCAGTGGGATCTCAAAGAAAAAGCTGTTGGGAGCTTCCAAAACATCGGTGATCGTCTAAAAATATCAGATTAGGTTAAAGGTACAAAATCATTTCCAAGGGAATAGATGTACCACAAAACACGGTGAAGACAGTGATCAGAAAGTAGAGAAAATATGGCACGATAGTGAACCCAAGAAGAACTGGAGGTACCTCTATGATAGATAAGGAGGTGAAATAAAAACTGGTCTGGAGGCTGCCAGAAGGTCAACAGCAACAATAAAGCACTTGCAGGAATTTCTGGAAGGTAAGTTTTCCAAAAGCACATTCAAGTCTCCCAAAACTATGAGGGAAAATATTTTTTTTCCAAAGTTCAACCAAGGTTGAACTTTGTGGCCACAGATCACCAAAAAGAGCAATATACCCACAGTGGTGCATGGTGGTGGCATCATCACACTTTGTGGCTGGTAATTTTTTTCAGCTGAAACTGGGGACCTAAGGGTGATGCACACCAGAACAGAAATGTGTCCTCTCTCTTAGGGCTGCTAGAACATGTTTTTGCTGCCCTGGATTTTTCTTGTGTGATGTCCAAGAATAATGAAGTGGGAGGGGCCTATAGAGACTTCCTGTTAGTTCTGCACTTTAGTTCTTGTGAAGTATGAAAATCCATTGTCAGGAAGAACTTTGATCTTGTATTTAGTGCCTGGAGGAAAATAACTAATTTCTATGGATCTAAATACCATTAATGTTGGCAAAAACCTTCAGGTTTCTGCTGAAAAACTGAAAACAAACACAAACCTAGAAAGATGTCTTTAGTTTTTTTTCATTGAGTTGTACAGGTCAAGGGTCATATTAAAGGTGGGGAAGGTTCTGAAATGATCCCATTTGGTGTTCAGACTGTTTATGCTCTGTAGTACAGAGATTTTAGTCATCTCTGAATCTTTCTGAATATTTATGTATACAGATAATTAAATACTGTAACTTTAACCATGAGAAGAGAAAAAAAGATGACAAATTATTTCTATAGGTAAAAAAAATGATCCTCATGTGCTCATTCAAGTGTAAAATGTCTACAGTATCATCTTTTATCCTTAAATATTGTCCATCACATGTTTTTTTTGGTGTTGCAAGGGCTCGTTAGCTTAGTCAGCCGAGAGCTAGCTTAGCATCAGTGGTGCTATGGCTACTCCAGTCTCTCCAGCTGTCTATGTTGTTCGCACGAAGCCTGTGTGATTAAAAGCTTAATTGCTTGCCAGATATGTTTAATTTTTTTCAGCTCTGCTTCGCTCTGAGATTTCAGCAATTAAGTTCTGGCGCATACTGTTACCATTATGAAAATAAGACTGAAGCTGTAATAAAACCAAAAATTTCCTTTAACACATAATTATTTGGGTGTTTGTTTAAGTCCTAGAGTGTCAGGCATTCAGATGTTTTATTTGTAAAAAAAAAAACAAAAAAACCCAGAAGTGTGGTCTTAGCAGGGAGTTTGGCTCCAAACCTCAACAGATCTTAGTGGAATGTGTGTTTCCACATACGAGGGAGTGTGCATTCATAGCACGGCTGGGCAAATCCGCTCATTACAGAATCAGATGTCACACCTCTTTTACCTTTCATGGTGTCTGTGTGTGTCTGAGTCCCCCCCCCCCCAGGTGAAGGGGCTGAAGCAAGGCAAGAAGATTCAACGGCAGCTGTGTTGCTGCTCGTTTTGGGAGGTTAGGGCGGAAGGGTGAAGACTCTAGAGGCGAGGGCCTCACACCCTTCCAGCTGCCCTGGAGGCCGCAGTCAAGTTCCTGAATCTGTCAAAACAACGGTGAATGGCTGGCCCTCACACTTCCACGGAAATAAAATTGGCCAAGGCCAAAAAAAATGTATTTTGATAGGAGAAGGTAGAAATGTTGTGTGCATGTCTAAGGAGGAGGTTGTTCACCCAAAAAGGTGAAGAAAAGCAGAGGAAATTAGGCCGAGGCCATGTTGAAATGTCGACTCATTGGAGCCCAAAATAAAAACGCAGTAAAAGTAGCTGCCATAAAACACATGTATGTTTGTTTAACAAAGAGGCGTTTCCTGTGAGCTGTCCACAGTTCGCAGTTTAGCTCTGCAGAACCTTTGCTTTCGGTGTAAACTCGCCAGGTCTGGTTTCCATAATCTGCCCCTGAGCCTGTGGGCACCCTGTCGAGCTGCTGCCTCAAACAAATCAGCAGAAACGACCAGTGATCAGCATTTTTCCAACACTTCATCTCACTATGCATTTGGCACGCTTACACATGTACTGCTACTGTTGCCTTCGTTGGCACATTCAGTAAATGGCTGCATTATAGAAACTGTGATGTAAGTAAGTAAAAACTAATTTGGAATTTATTAAAATGTGTTTACATCTTTCTAATTTCCTTTTAAAGACTTCCAAGGGATTTTCAGAAGGGTCTTCCTTTTCTCTGCTCCTTTTCACAGCCAATCAGTGCCAAAGGAAAAATGAATGGCGCACCTGGACTGGCTGCTTTGCAAATGCCAGCCAATGGCGTGCCAAATAGCCTTGTGCCTTGGTATTTCAGCTTTCCAAGCTGCATTTTTTTTTCAGATATTTTAGATATGCTCTATGAAAAAAATCTGCGAATAGGCAGCTTTTCCAAAATAATTTTGAGTTACGTTTCACAGAAAAGTCCAGGAAAAGATGAATCCGTGAATAGGGGTCAACTGTATGGTGTTCAAAGATACTGGTTTAATTGCTGTAAGACATTTCAAATTTAACTGTATCAGGATCTGTATGGTTGGATAAACTACAGCATGAAAGCATAGCTCCAATATTCTAGTTTGCTCTAAGAAAAAAAAATTAATCAGCAAATTGCTGTGTTTAGTGATTCAGTCATCAACCCAAAAATTTCTATCTTCATAAGGTTTTTTTTTGGCTTATATTTGCAGTGTTAGAGAAGCTAGGGGAAGACATACAGCATAGGTCACAGGGTCAGGAATCGAACCCTGGACGGCTGCGTTGAGGACGAATAGCCGTGGTGTATGGGGCTCCGCTGTGCTCGATTCTTGTTTTGGATCCTCTGCTACACTTCCTCCCAGGACCACTAAACAATGCCACAGTGGTAGTAAATCACCATAACCAAGCTACACTAGTTTGTTCATGCTCAAACCCAGCAGAACTGTGAGGGTCTATAACTCCAGAAGAAGTTACCAAGATCCTAAAGACCATTCATGTTCTGATATTTTTTTTAACATCATTAGCAGTCTTAATCTGGGAACTCATAGTTTGCTCTGTGATTGGAATGGTCTGATGTTGTATCAATAAATCTCGGGTTTATTTAGAGGAAAGACAAACATTAAGGCTTTAGAGTTGAGTAGCTAATGTATTCTATAGGACCATGTGAGCACTTTAGTGGGTATAATCCACAAACATGGTCTTCACTAAAGAGTGAAACAGTCTGAAGGGCTCAGTGACAGAAACTCCAAGGCGAGATGCTCTCCGAAGTTGTTCTACGGAATCTTTGCGCTTCAAATAAAACTATCCACAGCTAAAATCCAGTAATCTGTTAGTCCTGTCTTGGCGTTCTTAAGCAACACGTGTCCAATGACCGTTGAAGACGCCAACTTGCAACACCCCTAATATAAGTTATAATATAAGAGTTTTTGGTACAAGCCATGCTACATGGAGACAAGATGTAACGTGCATAGTTCTCCTGGCTTCTGCAGGTAAGAGGGCACAACTGACTACATTTTGCTTATCAGAAGCACAGCATTAAGTTGGGGGAGGAGCTGCTTTTATTACCAGTTGGCCCTCCAGCAGGGTCCCGGCTGCATGGTTTTGGTGGTTCAGGTTCCCTCCTATATGGAGCCTGGTCTCAGGTATGGACTCCTGATAGTAACTGGGTAACTTGGAGGAGGGTGCAATTTGGTTTTCTGTTAGTTATTTTAGGTTGTTTATGCTTTCACTTTAGTTCCTGAGTTTTAAAGTTTTGCATGAATTTTCCATGTTGTCTCTTCATTCCTGGCTATTATTTATGTTTTACCCTAGAAACCTCCAATACTTACAGAATAAACAACCTTATAGCTGTAGATTGAGACCAGTGGTTTGCAACCCTCTAAAGACGTACCCAACTGATCCCTTAAGAATGCTTTTTATTTTTTAATTTTAATGGCACTTTTTATCTTTGCATACGTCTGACTTTATAGGATATATTTTTGCTTTCTATCCCCAGGTGATGTTACTAATTTTAATTACATTTTTTTTATTATCCTTTCTAATGGGTTTTTCTACGTTTTCCAACCATTATTTCCCAGAAACACCTACATTTCCCATCATAACACACATACACAGAAGCCCCTCTTGCCCTGAGAGAAAGACCGCAGGTGCCAGGCCCACCTCGGGGTCCCTGCCGGGCTCTCGTTAGGCCTGGTGCCATTCAGGCGGCTTCTAACACGCAATCCTGAGTGCTTTGTGTTTCTCTGACAGGCCTTGTCGTCCTCCGCATGTAGTGGTGGAAGAAAAGGGAAGAAAAGAGGAGGAATTCAGGGATTACTTCTTTGGAAAAGTTTAACAGAGCCACAAGGCTGAGACTCACCCTTCACCTAAAGCAGCTTAAACAGACCATAACAGCATTTTTCTTTCACTTTGGAGATCATTTGCAACAAATTAAATCATTCATACTGTTAATTTCCATCAAATAACCGATCTTTTTACTATCTTTTTCCACATGGCAGTTATGTTATTTTATAATAAAGGAAAGCACAATTTTAGTTCATATTAACAATTATTGCATTAAATCATGAAAACTAGTCAACTAGCGAATAACATCTGCATTGGTGTTTTGAACTGAACTTATGTGTGGCCTAAAGACAAAAATTAATGTTCAGCACATTTTTTTCATATGACATCACCACCATAAATACCCTCATCATCTCCCAGGCAACAATACAATCATGATGCTCCGGCCTGAGCCCTTACAGGGATTTGCTATCACCACCTAACTCACAAAATAAGAGGAAAAAAAACATCTAAACACAATAAGAAGCAGAGGAAAACTGAGCGGTCACATTTGTTGCCGCTTGCAAATCTTCACCGAAGAGGAAAACACAAACAGGCACGTTGCTGAGTGACAGAGCCAACTCAGCCAGATCAGTTTCCACTTCCATGAAATCTAAACATTAGCTTGTTTACCCTCATGCTGGGATGAGACAAGTATGAGTGAGACAGAGGAAGTGTGTGTCTCTTCAACCTAATATGGGAGTGTGTCCTTAGAGGAACACAAGACAAGGAACATGGTAGAGGGAGATAAAATCCTAAATTTCAAAAAAGTAGAAAAAGGATGAAACTTTTTACAGAAAGATCGGGATAGGCATGAGTCAGTCATGGCGTCAAGTTTTAGACAGTGTCAAAATGCAAAAACATATTTTGTCATATTATTACGCTGGTTTAAAGTAATGCTGGAGAGCTCAGAGAATAACGCTGTGCTGTCCCTCCCCACCTGTTGCTGTGTGTTGCCAGTCAGATGGCTGAAAGAAGGCTACTACACTTTCTTGTCGCTTACAAAAAAACAGGCAAATTGAAATGCTGCTGTTGGAAAAAGACATGCTTTGCCTGGAAACTAAAAGCTCACCTCTGATTTCTCGTACTATGGGGATGTTTTTCTTCAGTCGGGATAGTGAAAATGGTGATGGGAAGATAAATCGGGTGAAATACAGGACAATCCTGCGAGGCTGCAAAAAGCTTGAGAATTGTCATGATGGGGTTGATTTTGGACCCAAACACAGAGAGGAGGCAGAATAAATCATAGTGAACAATCTGCAAGACTTGAGACTGGGGTGGAAGTTCACCTTCCAGCAACACAAAAACCCTAAAAATCCAGCCAGCACTACAATGAAAAGGTTTAAATCAAAGCATATTTGCCAGTTAAAATGGCCTAGTCAAAGTCAAAACCTGAATCCACCTGTGAATCTATGGCAAGACTGAAAATTGATGTTCATAAATGCTGTCCATCCATCTTGACCCAGTTGGGGCAATTTTGCAAAGATAAGTGGGCAGAAATTATAGTCTAGATGTGGACTTAGCAGCTGTAGCTGCACAGAACGTTGGTTCAACAAAGTTTTGAAAAGGGCAAGGTGTCCGTGGACATGCAGCATCCCCCAAAAGTTACTGGCACCCCTGGATAAGATATGCAAAAGAGCCTTTAAAATAAATGATTATTTTGCAGACTTAAGCCTCTTTGATCATAGTTCTGTATTAAACATGCATCCACAAACACAACTTTATAAAACCAATTTGTTTTAATCATACAAGTCAGTCTGGTGAGATCACAGGCTGTGTGCGCTTTCAGAACAAGGAACTAGGACTGCAGAACCAAAAAGCTGTGACCAACAGCTTCACCGGAATAAGGTACGTTTTCCCCTGGTTGAGCGCGTTCTTCAGCCTGCTGTTATCTGCCGATTATTCTTACTTTATATGGACACTGGAGGATGATCTGCTGTCTCTGCACTCGTGGACTGTTGTGCTGCTGTCTTTGCTTCATCACACCTGCTTCACCATTCTGTGATATCCTTACAAACTTGAAGTCATTATCTGTCTGTGAATACCTCCCAGACTGGATCAGATGTGCAACATTGGTGGATTGGCTTGGCAACGAACTGGCACCGCTGAAGTTTCCCAACATTTTGTGGCTCCCAGCAATAAATTAAAGCGTTTGCCTTTAAAACTTTGGTTACAGTTGAACCAAATCTACTTTTACGTATGACTGCCCTGCACACAATAAGAGCTGCATGCTAAATGTAATCTCCAGCATCAGACCAATTAGCCACCTACTGCAGGAGATAAGAAGACAGAGAAGGAAGGAGAAAGGAAGGAAAATGAAGGAAAAAAAAAATCCCCATCCAGCATGTGAAAACCTGTGTCAGATTTCGCCATAGACAAGGTCACCCTCTCTTGGTCTCGCCTCAGTGCCCTGGCTGGGTAACCGGATCTGGATCAGAATGGCGACTAACCAGTTTTTTGTCATAGGAGAAGGACTGTCTTGCTTCACAAGCTCATTGTGTTCACAACAACTTTACATGTTGATTTTTTTTTTCACTGTAAGGCTTCAATTTACCTGTAAAGGTGTGTGCAACTATCCACAGCTATGAACACCACTTCAAACATTCCCCTCCCATGCATACAAACACCAGAGAGAAGGGAAAAAAATGAGGAGGCATGTCCCAATTCCACAGTTCGAGCATCATCATTGGTGTTGTGCTACACAGCCAAGTTAACACTTGGTATGTTTGTAATTGTGCTGCCTATGAAACTGCACAGTAATCCCTTCCAGCTGCCTCCCTCACTCACCCATCCACCTTCCTCCTCCTCCCTGACTCTTCCCTTACAGAGAAACTGTAGCTGCGGCTCGGAGTATGTTTTCCATGGGCTCTGGTGGATTCATCCTGCTGACAGAGCCAAGCCTTTTATGCATCGAAAACACAGTATTTCCTTTCAGGTGGAGAGACGATGGAAGGGAGAAGGGGAGCTGAGATGTGGGCGGTAGCAGCGGTGAGGGAGAGAAAGCTAAGGACTGTCCCTACAGCGCCCCTCAAACTTCAAAATCTTGGTCTTCATCGCTTCAAAAAATAAAAAAAGGAGAGAGAGAGAGAGAGAGAGAGAGAGAGAGAGAGAGAGAGAGACAGAAAGGAGGGAAGGGATGAGGGATCAAGAGAAGAAGAAGGAGAGGCAGGAGAGGAGGAGGGGAGGGGGAAAAAAAACAACGGCACAAAGGAGTACGTAATTAAGACAGGAAATGGGAGAAGAGAGGAGGGCTCTGGGGGCTTTCAGAGAGATGCTGGCTGGGGTCGCTTTTCCAGAGAATGGAGGAGTGGGGCCGATACCCGAGTCGTCTGAATGGAAATCAGATAATCTGCTAACACAAGGCATGGCCCAGATCCTGCCTGCAGACTGATATGGATAGGCCAGTTCCTGTTCCAATTCGCTGCTGTGGCACAGAGCGCTGCCAAGGCAACCAGCTGTTCCAGCCAAACTTTACCCCCCTCCGAGCTGGTGGCGAAAAAACAACAAAAATAATTTTAAAAAAATGACAGGTGGGGGCTGCTTGAGCGGTGTAAGCAGGAACGAGGTGGTAGTGTAAAGTCAGCTCAACAGTGAGAAATGAATACCAGCCAACATGAGGACGAAATACTGTTGAACTCTGGCTTGGAGAAACATTAATGGAGAGCAACCTTCAAGTGGCAGGAAAAGAAGAAGATAAAATAAAATATCTCTCATTCAGGTCTGACAGTGCATGGCAAAATTTTACATATAGTCCTCATCAGCATGACTTTCAAATTAATTTTTGAATTTGAACCTCCTTTTTCAGGATGGAGCGATGATGGACTGCAATGAATTCCAAAAACAACAACTATGTAAAAAAAAAAGTTTGAAATGCATTTTCTACTATTTTGACTGGTTAAAAATTACAAATATGTACATGCACCCTTTCTGATACTTGGTGAAATGTCTGTGAGCAGGTCACACATGAATTCTGAAGCAATCAACAAACTGCTGGCATCTGTCTAATTAGATATTTGACCACCCTTCTTGGCAGAAATCGTAGAGCTCATTTAAACTGGTTGGTGTCTTTGCATAGACTCAGCTTTAACCATAGTTTACAAATCTTCAACAGGGTGAATGTCCAGAAGCTCAGTGTTAGCCTGCTTTATCTATTCCAAAATCAACTTTGTTGCACGTTTTCAATCTTGATTCAACTAGAACACCTGTGTCCAAAGAACCTGTTTGAAAATACACAAATAGTCAGAGCACATAGATATTAAATAAGAGTGGCCCAACAATATAACCTTGAGGAACCCCCTTTCTGATCTTTGATTGACAATCTGTGATCAACTGAGTGAAACGTAGCACTGAAATCCAGTGTCCCCAACTTAACCCTTCTGGTTGGGAATCCCTAAGCTAAAGGATCAGAGCTGATCAGAAGTAAGGCTTCTCCTCCTTCCTGCCTTTGATTGACTCTAGCCTAGTGGGTAGAAGAAGAACCTGATAAAACTGCAAAGGAAAAGACATGAACTGTGAGGTTCCCCAAAGCAAACAAGGCAGAAAAAAATGGTTTTAGCTGTATACTGAACTAAACTGGTTCCACTTGGATCCTGCATTTCTGGAGAAAACAAATTAAAAACTAATTTGACCTCACTGCATTACAATTTTTATCTGCTTATTATGTTGATCTGGTATTGGCTATAAAATGACTGACCTGTGCAAATACTGTATAAAACTTGTAAAAATATTTACATTTTTCTGCCTGTTAGTTACAGCAGTATTTTTAGTGCCACAGCAGTATGTGCTATAACTTTTTACAGCATAACACAGACACTAGAGCCAGAGAAAAGGTGTGTAATCCTGTTTCTGACCATTCAAATCAAGTCCTTTCTTGAAGCAAAATGAACTGTAGAACAGATCGATGAAGGCCGCTACTGCTCCGATCTGTTCACTTGATCACATCTGGTTAATCTATCACATTTTTTGCATGTCTTATGTGATCTAAGTCAAACACTTTCTACGTTTACACAGACTGAACCACTACTGAAGTCTCCCTCCGCCAAATTCAACAGTCTCCACTTTCCACACGCTTCCAAACAGTCCGTTTTACAACTTTAAACTCATTTACATTTTTGTGTGCTTTGTCACAGTATCGTTTGCTGCCGCTCTGAAAAACATCCAAACTGACTGATATAGCTAACAGCGGTGTTGGTCCCAATGAGGTGCGAGGATCAAACCCTCCCTGCAGCGCCATAAAAGGGTTATTTACAATGGTTTGAACAACTTTATAGATTCCCCTGGAGGTGAACAGGAGGCCAGGGCTCTAAATCAGAGCTGGTTAAAGGTAGCTATTTAGACCTTTTTAAATCTGAGCTGTGTTCGTATATTTTAAGTGTGGCGACTTAACAACAAGGAGGAACAAATCTTTAGCAATAAAGCCCTGCCACGAGACCCGCGTTGCTGCCCCAGCCTCCTCTATGATTATCAAATATCTGCACGAGAGGCGACAGAGGTGAAAAAACACACCTCCTACAGGACCTCCACCTCTGCTCCCACTTCAAGTAGAAGGCAGCGCGACATGCAGCGGTGTACCACAGCTCAAACTTCCCCTTCCTCTTGAGGGGAAGCCATTTTATTGTGTTCCATTGAGATAATTGCCAATCCGTTAAATGAAAGGGTTTTCTCTGTGCTCTAGTAATTACTGGATGCACAGCAAGGGTCTTGTGAAGGAGGGGGGGAGTTGGAGAAGAAAAAAAATGACAGGCAGGTATTAAAATTCAAAGGGTGGGGCAGGAAGGAAGTCAAGAGAGGGATGTGTTGAAACAGAGAGATCCAGGGAGGGCTGCAGGGAGGGAGGCACGCAGAGCTGCTGCTGAATCCGTTGTGGGGGCTGAGAAGGGACATGTTTATGGTTTGAGGGTTGGGCAATTTTTTTTTGTTGTTTTTTGATCCGGTGGAGCAATCTTGTGCCAAGTGCCAAAGACACATCTGCTTCTGGGCAATCTGTTGGCACGGTGAGGTGATTTATGTGGTGATCACTGACCTCTTTTCCTGAATCACTGATCTTTTTTTAGGAACCCTCCATCAAGCTTGAAGCAGCTGAGCCGAGCTGAATAATTCTTTCAGACAGCACAAATTACATACTGCGCTTCCTCCGCAGTGTGTTGAGGAATGTCTCCCAGTGATGATGGAGAGACTGACAACCAAAGCAAACCGTAAGTACACATGAATTTGCACACCTTAAAGGTTTCTGGATGTACTGGCACAGTTTCACAGCACAACTGTGATTCACCTCAGGTAAACACACATGGGCCAGCTGAATAATTGTTGGGTGCAGATGTAAGGATTTCACACTTATTAATTATTTCTGTTCCACAGTTTGCAAAAAAAAAAAAGGCAAAGCTGAAGTTTATCTTTAGGAAGCATTTTGCATATTTTGTCATGACGGGTTTGCAATATAATGAACTGCATGCTATGAAATTGTGGCTACTGACTTCCAAAATGCAACCACATAGTCAGATTTTGCAAAGACAACCTGATCTCACAAGACTTTTTTTCTATGGCACAAAATCTTGCTTAAAAACGGTATAGTTGTGCATTGTCCTTATGCTTTACCTGCATTCTAAGATGCAGTTCTTGTCTCATGACAAGACAAAAACACTAAAACAGCTGGACTACAAATTTGCCTTCCCATATCATCAGTGACAGAGGAGAGATTTGGCTTTGATGACTGCCATCTACCATCTCTGAGAAATATTCCATGGAAAGTGAAAAAAAAAAAAAAAAAAAAAAAAGAGCTCTGCTCTTCAAATGTTTTTCAACCGTATGTCTAGGGCCACCTTTTCAAAGAATATAGATGAAGTTGAACAATAAATTGCATCACAATCATAATTGCAATATCAGTGTTTGCAAAATCACAATAGCAAAGGACTGCTTTGAATATAATATTTGACTGGATACCATCATCCATCCATACAGCCATAATCTTACAGGGTTGTAGAGGGGCTTGTGTCTTTCTCAAGTGCTCATTGGCCAAGAGATGGGGTATACCCTGGACAGATCATCAGACCACCACAGGGCAACACACACATACACAAACACAGAGGTTTGTTAGGTACACATAGGTAGAGAAGCCTATTAACCAAACATTGATGTTTTGGGACTGTGGGAGCAAGCCGGAGTACCTGGAACGAACCCAGGGTTTCAATCCCAGGATCTTCTTGCTGTAAGGCAACAGTGTTAATCACTGCCAGTAGTATATTTGGCCAGTTGAAAGGTCTTTAACAGCCTTTCAGTTCACAACATTATTTTTTTGTGGCTGAGATGCTACAGATCACAGAAAATGGTCCAGAAATTGCATTGATGGAAAAAAAAGCACAGCGTTGTGGGATAATCATAATTGATGTCATCATCATAACCATCATCAATAGTATTGCAGAGATCCTGCAGAATTGGATAAAGACCAAGATAAGCTCTTTGTAACCTGTTTGAAAGTGGCTCCTTCTGTGTCAAAAAGACCAAGATGCTGCAACACTTTTGCCAAAACACCATTTCTTGCCTATTTTGCTATCCTGTGCTTCATCATGCTCTACGTGGTGGGAGCACATTACCTCAACGATCTCGACAAATTGAGCCAAAATTGAACCATGTACTGGACCCTGGCCTGCCATGACACTTCACAGACTGTCAGAATGTAGTTACTTGCTGAAAGATAATACCTTGGCTACACAATGCAGCAAAGATGTGTTGTCAATGTGATCTACACCACTTAGGTAAAATAAAATACCAAACACTCCCTGCATAGTCAAAATTACAGCAAAAACTCTTCTATTAAGGTCCTAGTATTGCTCAGGTTAATGTAGGTCATACAGTTCAGTTGTCCTGTTGTGTTGACAAGCATGGCTACTCTACTCAGGAGCCCAATCAACCAAAACAACCTCATGGTTTTCCCTCAATCACTTGCTATAGGAAAGAAAGTTCTTAATACACTCTCAAAGCTAAGAGGCCAATGGTATCTCTGGAGGGAGTGCAGCGATCCATAACTCAGGATGGAAAATCTGAATGGAACAATGGCAAAAGTTGAACCTAACAATATAGTCCAATGCCATCTCTAGAAACATGAAAAATATGTTTTCCATCAATTATATTGGTATCTTTTTGAACCAACTGTGACTGATACTAATATTGCACCTCAATTTTCTGACAACTCAATAAAAATTTCTACTTACTGCAGTCTGCATTGTTGTCTCTTTCATGGGAATATTGGTGAATGGCTAACCCGAAAACGAGGGCAACAACCTCAGGAATGTGATCTACACCACTTAGGTAAAATAAAATGCCAAACACTCCCTGCATAGTCAAAATTACAGCACTCTTCTATTAAGGTCCTAGTATTGCTTAGGTTAAAGTAGGTCGTACAGTTCAGTTGTCCTGTAGTGTTGACAAGTATGGCTACCTATCAAATTATCTACTTACATGCCATCAGGTATCATTTACACAGTTTCACCTGTTGTCTCTGACCCCGGAGAATGGCCCTTCAGATGCCCAGAGAGGCCCCAGGTTTGTCAAAGGCTTGCCTGTTAAGAGCACATTGGCCCGGTGGAAAAAAGGTGTGCTCCGAGCTTGTTATGTGACACGAAGGGGAGACAGGCCAGAGGAAGATGAGGGGAGGAGTGTGGGGTGGAGGACGGGGGTCAAGGCACGCAACAAAAGCCCCTCTCAAGTCAGGAGGGCCCATCAGTTAAGTGTGTTTTCCTGCAATTTGAGAAAGTGGAATCTGGTCAAATTGGTGTCCTCTTGAGTTCCGATTGCCTGAGTTATGTGATTGGGGGTCTTGGGGATGGGGGTGGCTGGTATTGCCTCAATTGATACTTTCAGTTCTTTGGAGAGAAGAACAAGATTCAAAGTAGGTCTGAATGGCAGCATTCCAGGTCTGACTGACCATCTCCATGGCAACCACGGTGGGGGTTTGTCATTTGCAGATGAGAATGGATGTCGAAAATGGATACCGATTGGCAGGACAGCGCCATGACGGCTGTACTAAGTTCACTGGACTGCAGTGAGTTATACATCTTTCAGCTAAGCAAGGAAATTCTAAATGAGGGTTTATCCAGGGGTCAAAGGATACAACAGCTATCAATGACCTCTATTTACCGAAGGCCAAAATGATGAATCAATGCTGTGGATCAAGGACTCAAATATCTGATCATTTGCCCAAACCAGTAAATTTGGTCAAAAAGAAGACAAACAGAAACAGAAATATTATAGATGTTTCATCAAGATCTGTGATTATAACAACCAAGGCAAAATGGGTAGTTGAAGTAAATCCACTACTGTTACGCATGTGAGATGCCAAGGGAGGTTAGTCACTGATGCTGGTTAAATTTGGCACTAACTTCCATCCTGACTGATTCAGGATGATGATGGTGTCGAACCAGCTAAGAAATTCAACCTGAGTCATCAGATCAGCTGTGAGCAGAGCAACAAAACAGACCATCATCGAGCCTCCAGATGATTTTCTGAATAACGCTCTGCTTGCCTGGTCGGTCAGTTTAGATCATGGGTTTCCAGCTCCAGTCCTCGAGGGCCAGTGTCCTGCCAATTTTAAATGTATCTCTGCTCCAACATTACTGATTCTAATGGTCCAACTACCTCCTCAGGATGGCACAGTTCTGCACAGACCTGCAGATGAATTATTTAATTTAAGCGTGTTGAACCAGGAAAAGAACTAAAACAGGTTCTGAAAGACTGACTTTGGGCACCACTGGTTTAGGAGGTAGGCCATATCTTGGTACGTAGGTCACTGAGTCACAGTCACACTCTTTCCATTTTCAGATGATGGCTTAACAGTGTTTGGTGAAATGTTCGGTGGGGGGGGTAAGCTGACTCTTTTTTACCTTTATATCATGTTAAAATGTTATTTCCTCATCAGAAACATACTTGGAGTGTTGCTTTGATTCTTTCATGCATGTCTGAAAAATCCTTGAATCTCCCACGGCAGCCATTCAGAGTGCCTAAAATGCTTGCTCATACAATGCACGCCTATTTTCCCCCTAGCGCTGCCTTAGAGCTCAGTCCCCAGCTAGCTTTCCGCCCCACTGGAGCACCCCACCCTCCTCCACACGCCTCCTCCACACAGCTCCATCAGACTAGCAGCAATTAGCAAACATCTGGTAACACCTGGTGGAACTATTTCCCAGTCCAATGCTCTTAAGAAAGGTTGCAAACGGCATCATGGAGAAGCATTGTTGTGATGGCGTCCTGGATGGGGAGTGTCTTGAAGAGACAGAGGTCAATTTCAAGGTGTCAGATAAGCCTATGATGCGAAGCCAAACTTTATACGTTATTTTTGATATATATAGCAATTTCATAATAACTGATTGTGGTAATAACACAACTAATAACATAACAACTGATTGTGGTATAAAATGGCACTAAGTGCCTGAAAAATACATAATACCTTCCCTTTAAAGGTTGGCATAATGTTGTTAGTCTAAACCTGATTTTAACTCCACACAACTTTTTCCATGACTTCCCTGTGTTGTTACTTGGACTTCATGATGGTGTTTGCTTACTGATGTTCTTTAATTACCTCTCAGGCCTTCACAGAACAACCCTATTACATAGTTTGTGGTTTAATAGACAAAATGTGAAAAAAAGTTCAAAGAGTAAGAATATTTTTGCAAGGTACTGTATATTATAAAGTTTTTGGACCAAATCTCAGGGTAAGAAATATGAAGAAGGCTCATCCCTTGTGCAAAGTAATAGGGCTTTAAATTTGAAAGCCTTCAGTGTTCTTGTTCTTCAGTCTAAAACAGGAGAACAAGATAACGCTTGTTCTATCATTCCAGCTTGGAAACTCTGACAGTGTACTTTGTGTGCAGTTAAAGATTGTGTGGGAATATTGCAACGTGATATAAGGATGTTTCAGAGAATTATGTGAAAGGGGTACTTTCAGATGGTCTCTGAGTACGAACTGCATTATACACAGTCCCGTTTATTCAGTCAACTCAGCAACGCCCTGTTTGCGGAGACATGCATCCTTCCTTTTACAAATGGATATTATTTTACAGTCTTCCTGACCTTGGGTACAAGGAATGAAACACAACACCACCCGCCAGTCTATTTCTGTATTTGTCTTACAGTAAGCTGCCGGTAATTGAATCATGTTCTTCAGGACGACTTGTCGTGAATGTTGCTGGGAGTACATTCAAATTCGCAGAGATTAAGAACAAGAATTAATCTTAAAAATTGCAACATATACTTGGGTTGAGTCACTGAATTTGTTTTTTTCTTCACTTTTTTATTATTACCTGAAGGGGAATGCGTTACACACCAACTTAACTTTCGAAATCAAGTGATCTGTTTTAAGACTTTGCATCTAATTCTTAAATAAGGTCTTTTATGTATAAACAGACTTGTGATGGCAACGAAAACACAACAAGTCTTTAAAAATAGTATGTTGGCAAATTAATTTGGCATCAATGAGTATTTTTCATGACTCACACTTGTAGTACACAGTGTCTTGTGACAGATTACACCCAGGAGTCAAGTCAGGTCAAGTTTATCTGTATAGCATATTTCAGGAGCAAGGCAGTTCAAAGTGCTTTACATCAGAAAAATATCAATCAAGTATACATCAAATTAATCAAAATCATCGAGCAACTATACAGCAAAATTGCCAAAATCATTATACATCAACATCATCGAGCAAATATCAATGCATCAAAATCATAAAGATCATCAAGCAAATATAATCAAGCAAATATAATTCAAAAATATTGATCAGTGTTCCACTTACTACTAATCAACAGCAGCTCTAAACCGGTGGGTTTTAAGCCTTGATTTAAAGGAACTCAGTGTGTTGGCTGTTTTGCAGTTTTTTGGAAGTTTTTTTCCAGATTAGTGGAGCATAAACACTGAATGTTGCTTCTCCATGTTTGGTTCTGGTTCTGGGGATGCAGAGTAGACTAGAACCAGAAGACCTGAGTGGTCTGGGAGGTTGATACAACGACAACAGGTCTTTAATGTATTTGGTGCTAAGCCATTCAGTGATTTATAAAGTAACAGAAGTATTTTAATGTCTATTCTCTGAGCTACATGGAGCCAGTGTAAGGGCTTTACAACTGGGGTGATGTTCTCTATTTTCCTGGTCTTAGTGAGAACACGAGCAGCAGCATTCTAGATCAGCAGCAGCTGTCTGATTAGCTTTTTTTAGGCAGACCTGTGAAGACACTGTTGCAGTAATCAATGTGACTAAAGATAAATACATGGATGAGTTTCTCTAGATCTTGTTGGGACATTAGTCCTTTAATCCCGGAGATGTTCTTCAAGTGATAGAAGGCTAATTTTGTGTCTTAATGTGTCTCTGAAGATTCAGATCTGAGTCCATCACTACACCCAGTTTTCGGGCCTGATCACTTGTTTCTAGCTGAAATAACTGAAGCTTCGTGATGACTCTAGATCGTTCCTCTTTAGGTCCAAAAATAAGTTTTGTTTCTGTTCAGCTGGAGAAAGTTATGGCACATCCACACATTGATTTGTTCTAAGCATCTGTTCAGTGCTTGGACGGGTTCGAAGTCACCTGGTGACATCATGATATAGAGCTGTGTATCATCTGCGTAGTTGTAGTAGCTAATCTTATAACTTGTTATAATCTGAGCTCGTAGGAGCATGTAGATATTAAATAGGAGAGGTCCCAAGATTGAACCTTGGGGTACTCCACATGTGACTTCTGTCCGCTCTGATGAGAAGTTGCCTATTGACACAAAGAAGTCCCTGTTCTTTAGGATGGATTCGAACCAACTGAGTATTGTACCAGAGAGTCCGACCCAGCTCTTCACTTGGCTTTAATAATACATCATGGTCAAGAGTGTCAAATGCTGCGCTGAGGTCCAACAGAACCAACACTGTGGTTCTTCCACAGTCTGTATTTATGCGGATGCCACTGAACACTTTGACGAGGGCAGTCTCAGTGCTGTGGTAAGTGAGGAAACTGGACCGAAAGACGTCAAAGCGGTTTGTCATTGTTAAGAAGCTGCTTAACTGTTGAAACACAGATTTTTCTGATGAATGGAAGGTTAGAGATTGGCCTGTAATTCTGCAATAGTGATTTATCCAGTTTGTTCTTTTTTTAACAGTGGTTTGATAACTGCTGTTTTTAGAGCCTGGGGGAAAACACCTGATTAGATTAGTTTACTATTTAAATCAGGTCAGATACAATGACAGGCAGAACTTTCTTAAGGAAGGTTGTAGGAAGGATATCAAGACAACAGGAGGAGGAGCTTAATTGTTTCATGGTTGAATTGCTGAAATTCATTCATTTTCCCTGCATTTATTATGTTTGGGGCACAGCATTGTTGTTGGATTTGGTGTAGATGTGCAGATTAACCCTCAATTTTTTAAAATTTTCTTTGTAAAAATACTGGCAAATTCATTGCAGGCCCCGGTAGAGTCCAGTTCAGATGGGTAAAATCACAGGAGGGTTTGTCAACCTGTCAACTGTGGCAAACAAGGCACGAGCATTGTTGATGTTTTTGTTTATGATTTCTGCAAAAAATGTTTCCCTTACTTTTTTTAGTGATCAGTGATAGCTTTGCAGCCCTTCTTTGTAGATTTCATAGAAAACAGAAGTTAAGTTTTATGCCATTGACGTTCAGCTCTTCAACAAAGGCTTCTTTTGTTTCTTACAAGTGGAGCATTTATCAAGGAGATTTCTTCCTACCAGACATGACCTTCACTTTCACAGGAGCAATGGAATCGATGATGTCTGAAATCTTAGAATGGAAATTATCCACTCACTCATCTACTGGGTTATACGATAGAATTGAGGTCGAGGAGTAGATTTGATTAAAAGTTTCAGCTGTGTTGTCTATAAAAGAATGTTTTGTAATATCTCTTTTACTAAGCAAGTCAACAGAGACTGTACTTTCAAAAACAACAGAAAAGTGATCAGACAGAGTGACATTAATTACAGAGACCTTGAAGATATTTGCACCCTTGCTGATGATCAAATCCAGAGTGTGTCCTCGATTGTGTGTCGGCTGTTTAACATGTTGAGTTAAACCAAAGTTTTGAAGTACATCATTCAGCTCTTTTGCCTCTCTGTCTATTGGGTTGTCAACATGGATGTTAAAGTCTCCCATAACTATTAAACAGTCATAATCAATGTATATCATAGATAACAGCTCACTAAAGTCACTGAAAAAAATTCGCCACATATTTTGGGGTTTTGTATAGAGTTAGTGTAAGAGTTCATTTGTGGCCTTTTACCAAATTTTCTAATTTCCCAAATATTCAGAAGAGTCAAATTTGCCAAGGCAAACCTTTTTACAGTTTAGTGAATCATGAAATATTGTAGCAAACCCTTCGCCCCTCTTATGTTTTTGATTCTCACTTACAAAATTGTAATTAGGAGGTGCTGATTTAATTAGTTCAGGTGTTTCATTGTTTTCATCCAACCATGTTTCTGCAAGAAACATAACATCAATATTATTCTCAGTAATGAAGTCATTAACAAAAACTCCTTTTGCTGATAGTGATCTTATATTTAGCAGACCCAGTGTAAGTGACTTGGGGATAGATAATGCCGCAGTTTGAGGTTGCTTTAGACAGGGGACAAGTATCAGGTTTTATTTTAGACCTCAGGATTTTCTTGCTATTTTTCTATTAGTAATTCTGACAGGGATACTCCTGTATCTTACCACCAGGGGGCCAGACACTTTCTGGAGGATGACAGATGTAGAACTAAAGTCTGGACCCCCGTCTCAGACTTCAGAAATACAGAATGGATGTTTTTCTGATGGCCCAGAAGCTGGTGGTGTTGATGAAGTAAAGCAAGTACGAGTTATGTAAACGAGAGACAAGAGATATCTACAAAAGAACAATGTCTTTATCCATGTATCAGTCTGGTATAAAATAGGTTAATTAAATAGAATATTTAGAGAAAGATTTCCCACAATTGTGTCATTCTGTTTCATAACAAATCCACAAGCAAACCACCACATTGGTGGTTTGCTTGTGGATCTAAACCTTCAGTTTCTAAAGACAGACAAACTGGTCTATTCGCATGCTGTCAGATGCCTAATCTCAAAACTAACAAAACACAAACTGAAAGTCACTAGCTTTCCAGCAACAGGCCTCTGCATCTCTTCCCAATAAGGTCAAAGAGCTGGAAATTCATCTGAATGTAATCCAACTGTAATCCAGTGGCAGGGGAATGAAAGTCCTCAGTCATTCAGGGAAAACTTGGCCCTATTGTTACCTAGGTCAGGGAAGTGTAAAACACATTGTTGGTTGAGGATTTTACAATGCTGTGAAAAAGTATTTACCACCTTAAAGATTTCTTCTATTTTTGCTTTTTCACAAAATGTAATGTCTGACAAACATGCCATTTTAAAATGGCTGTTTTATTTTCTAAAGGAAAATGGCTGTCCAAACCAACCTGGTAAATGGACCAGAGTTGTATCTAGAAATTGCCGCATAGCAGGTATTGAGGACTGGACTTGGGCACCACCCCTCTTTGCAGAGTTTTTTTTTCAGCCAAATCAGATGATAAAAAGGCATCTCAATTGGAATTACATCCAGACTTTGACTGGTCCATCTTAAACATTAATTTGATCTATTCTGGTGTAGACTTGCTGGTGTGTTTTAGACCATAGCTCTACTGCATACCCCAAATGTATTTGAGCAAAAGATTATGGATTATGATGGCTGGGTATTCTCTGTTTTTACATAGAAAGAACAATTTGTGGCTTCATTATTTACAGCAAGTCATTCAGATCCTGAAGCTGCAAAGTAAATCAAGACCATCACTCTACCACCGCCATCTCATTTCTTTCTCTAACATGATACACAACTTCCAAGAAGTTACACTTTTGTCTCATCATTCCTCAGAATATTTTACCTTATGTCTTCGGGATCGTGGCAAATCTGAGATGAGTCATTGTGTTCTGCTTGGTCAGCAGTGGTTTAGTTATTGTTCAGGGGTCCTTTTGTGATCTGCTAGATGAGTCATTGATGCAGTCTTGGAGCAGGTAGATCAGCGATTCCACCAGTGTGGTTCCCTGGAGTCCCAAAGCCTAAGAAATGGCTTTGTAAACCTTTCCAAACTCACAGATGTCAGTGACACTGGTTCTTATCTATTCTTACATTTTTTTTTTAGATCAGGGAACAATGTGTTGCTTTTTGATATCACTGAGACTATTCATGTTGCCAGACAGGTTCTATTTAAACAAATTGGTGAAATTAAATTATGCTTTTCTAACAACTGAGATTAATTCAAGAATGAGCAGGTAGGTAGGTTTGGATAGCTTTTTATTTTTAATGAATGAAATCATCTTTTCAAAACTGCCTTTTGTATCTACTCAGATTACCTTTGTCTGATAATAAAATTTATTTAATGATCTGAAACATTTAAATATGACAAATCAAGCAAACCAGAAGAATCTGTAAGGAGGCAAATTATTTTTTGCAGCACTGTAAATGTGGGGATGCAGGTTGAGCCGTCAGAATGAATGTAGTCGACAAAATGCAGACCCAGTCGGTTGGGTTTTGGAGGCCTTTGAAAACCCCCAATTTGAACAAAGCAGTTGCACTATTAGAGCAACAAACGACATCACTGCTACGAGATTTTGGCTGGTGAGAACAGAACTACAGAACATCAATCACAATAAAAGTAGAACTTTCACATTGTCTGGCATCTGCTTGCAATTCCAAGTAAAATCCCTCCTGAGGGCAAAAGTCTTCTGAGATAGGCATCTTCTGGGCAAAACTTTCTTAGATGAGGGTCTCAGGTCTAATTTGTGACCATTATCTGTATTTAGGTCCTTCAAAGTGCAGCTAAATTGTTTGGGAAAGACCTGTTTTTTTGTAATAGCGTTTACAGTAAGACATACATTATGAAGCTGGCTTAACTTGGGGGGTCCTGAGCATCTGAGGGCCTGAACAGCGCAGCGCTATCGTGTGGTTTTCAGTTTAAGCAGGCTCTTGCAGACCCGGTTATGATCAGGCCTTTGATAAGGCATTGTTGATAGGCTGTGGAAAAGCATTTTATCACTGGAGCATAATAGCGTGCACAAAAGCCACGAACCTGAATAAATACGAGGGAGCACACACCCTCAGTAAGACAAATGTGCGAGCGCGCCGGCACATGCACGCACGCACTCGAGCTTGCACACCTCATGTTTGCAGCTCTGTTCCTGCAGATTATCTTTGTGAAAGAATGGAGAGATCTGTGAGGCTTTCTTTTCTCCGACTCCCTGCTTTCCCCACAGTATCTGTCCTTTCCCTTCTTTGCTATCTCCTTCCACCTCCTATATTCCTTTCTCCATGTCTTCTCTGTTTCTCTCTCCATGCCTGAGTGCAAGGTGAGAAGCACAAAAGGAACACCTGGCAAACACGGATGTGGTCCTCCTTTTCTCATTGTCACACCACCCTGCTCCCACTCCTCCCTCCCCCATTGACTCCCCTTTCACAGAAGCACTCGCAAGAATGGCAAACAAGGCTTTCAGCAAAAGGAGGAAGGAGGAAGAAGAGGAGCCTTGCCCCCACCACCACCTCCACCTCTCTCCCTTCATCCCTCTCCCAGCTCGCCTTTCACACGCCAGGAAGTGCTATTCAGACTAGGAGCTGCATGTACATGTCCCTCTCAGCCAATAATACCTCGCTTCTTACTCCTCCACTCCCCTCGTGAGTGTGCAGAAGCATTTGTGTGCAAATACAAGGAAAAGGAAAAGTGGGAATGAGAAAGCAGAATGAGGAGTTTGTAGTTCATACTCAAGTATCCATACAAAATATCAAAAAACATGTGACCCAGACAAAGCTTTCCCAAAGCTCAACTCAAAACAATATTGGAAATTTACAGGAATATGTTTCACGTCCACGACTTGCTCAACACAGGCAGAGGAAGATAAACTTTCCGCTGAGATAAATTCTAGTTTGAAGCAAACACAAAGGGCTGAATTACGAGCCTTTCACTGCTATCTCTGCTGCAGCCTGACAGTTTAATGGCTTAACAAACAGAAAAATGTTCACTGTGAATCCACTGTGTGCTGCCATCATTTTGGCTGAGCCTTCATACATCTTATTATGACTGTCTCACATTCAATAAAACAAACCATACCTGCACACACCCACATCCAAGGCTACCAGAAATCAACTTTACATTCTTAAAATTCTGCTTTGTCTTTAGGTCTTATGCAACCTTGCGATAATAATCATGGAGTTAAGGACATACCGTGCAGAATGATATCAATATTTAAACAAATTAACCAATGAAAATGAGAAGACCTTGCTTAGCAGTTTAGCAAATTTGTCCCAAGTTGTTTTAGACAACTTGTTTTGAGTTTTTAGCTGGAATTTAATTATTCAGTCATGGTAAGAGAAAAAAAGAAAGAACTTTGATAGAAAAAAAAAATCTTTGCTGGTATTGCTTTTTTGTGATGATTTTTGACAAAAGCTTATTCGCAGTTCTGTATTTGGGGATTTTTATGTGGAACGCAGCTCCAAAATATTTGCAGAAACCCACCAATATGCAGATTTTTTCGTTCAGCTTATCTAAAATGTTTAAAAGAAAATGCAACTTGGGAAACTGAAACACCTAGGCTCAATGCTACTGGACACGCTGTCAGCTGGCATTTGCAAAGCAGCCAATTAGGGAGTACAATCTTTTTTCTTTGGACATGATTGGCTGTACCCCCAAGAGCAGAAATAAGGAAGACTGTAAATATTAGCTTATGCAGCAGTGCTGAGACGGTGCTATGAAGACTCCCCTAAAGGCTGTAAAACTACTTGCAACTATTCAGTTGCTGTCACATGTGGCAGTGAAATTATTTATTTATTTGAACCTTAGTGATGAAATTAGACCTGTAAAATGTTATAAAATGGTTTGGAGATAAAAATAAATAGATACCAGACATCAAGCAAATAGTGAAATATTTAAAATGCCCCTTTTGTTGCATTTTCAGGTCATAGATGCAGTGGCAAGATGATGCAAGGCCAATGATGGGCGGCCTGGCAACGCTGCCCATCAGGACCTTTCTGTCCTGTTATCTTTGGTGAATTCATAATAAAAGAAATAAAGAAAGAGACGACAAAATGCCAGGCAGACAAAAAACTTTTGTTCTTGAAGCTTCAGAGGGAAAGCAATCAGGGCCTGAGCACCAGCAGCCCAGCGAGCAGCTCTTCTTGTGATCACGTTCCTTTCACACTTCAGTACAGGTACCAGTATGTTATCGGCTAGAACAAAAGGCCTTTCTCTTGTTCCCAGAAAGTTGTTGTGAGGGTCAGGATGTTGTCCTAAACCCCCCACCCTGGCATCCGTATGTTAAAGCTATCACCTTTACCCATCAGTAGCCAGCAACCTGCATGTGCAGGATAATGCAGGCTAAAGTCAGTTATGGGGAGTCATTGATCCATTGGGATAAATAATCTGAACAGGTGTCCAAAGTGCCTCTAAAGTCTGCTTCCAGGGACGAAGCAGAATGAAGATGCTATTTTTTGTTTTAAATGGGCAGTATTATGTATTTTCCAGGCACATAGTGCCTTTTTTAGTATAATCAAGTAACTATGTTAACTTCAGTTGTTATAAAAATTCTATATATATCAAACGTAACTTACAAGAAATTTGACTTTGCAATTTAACTCCTTGAAATTGTGTCTCTGTCTCTTTAAGAAGCTCCTACTCTTTCCAGCACTCCGCCTTCAGCACATCATCACAATGTTTCTCCAATACAACCATTCTTACCAGCGTTGGACTGAGAAGTAGTTCGTAGGAAGAGCTGAGCAGATGTGCAGTTCCACCAGGTGTTTGCTAATTGCTGCTACCGCTAGTCTGGAGGAGCTGTGTGGGGAGGCGCGGCAGAGGAGTGCTCTGCGAGGGGTACGCTCAGCTTGGAGACCTCAGCTCCAAGGATGAGCTTTGGGTAAATAAGCGACGCTTTGTGAGAGCAAGCGTTTAGGCACTTCAAATGGCTGCCAGGAGAGATTCAAGAATTCTTCAAACATACTTAAAAGAATCAAAGCAACACTCCAGGTATGTTTTTGATGAGGGAAATAACATTATAACTTGATATAAAGCTCAGAAAAGTTGATTTAACACAATACCCCTCATTTAACAATGCCAGATTACTTTTGGAGACAGTTTTTAAGTGAATAAATACATATTAAATGTATTTATTTTATACAAACTGGTTAGATTTTATGTTTATATATTATTATGAGTGGCAGGATGTAATAAACAATACAGCAATTTAATTAGAGGGTTTGTAATTACTTCATTGTGATTAATCATGTTTTATTCAATTAACAATATTTGAGAATAAACAAAGGTTTTCTTTTTACTTTTGGTGTTTATCTCCTCATGTTTCTGCTGACTGTAGAAAGAGACCTACAAGAAATACTGTTAGTGATACAGACCCTTGCCTAAAAGTCCTTTAACTTAGCACAATCATAACCGTCACTGCATCTATGTGGAAATGTTACTTAATCCTCTACATGAAATGATTTTTCTCAATATGCCTCACCCTCTCAGTCTGAATGCAACATAAGCAAACAACCAGCGGAAGAAAAGCTAAAACAGGAAAACTTTGTGGTTTGAAAGTATGCTGGTAAGACGAACCTGACATGGTGTGATCACATGTTCAGCTGTTTGTCATCCCACTAGATTTTCCCTAAGTTTAGGTTATAAGTGTTCTCTATAGTAGTAATTACATCTAAAGTTTACCCTCAAAAACACTTACTTCCACTTATGTTATCATGTTGCATGCATGTGTGTGTATAATTTAGTAGACTGCTATGTTTTATTGCTGACTTTGGAGACATTATGACTATTAATCATACAAAAATTAAACATTTCTATGAGGTTCTTAACTTTATATTACTGTTAAACATTTAATGTAGTAATTCATTTCTCAATCTTTAGTGTTTTAATATATAACACTTTGTAAATTTCACCCTCAATTTACTGGCCATTATATCATTCTAACATCTGTTATTCATAACTTTATTGGGACAGTAAATTAATAAATAATTGTATTCTACAAACCTATTGTGTTTTATAATGTTCTGTGATAATGCTCTTGACTTTATATAAATGTACAGATATTTTAGAATGTACTTAGTTGATTTAACCAGCATTATAAGTTTATTTGCAATGAAATTAATCAGAAAGTAACAATAAAAATAACATAACTTAGCTGATTTCTGTTTTAGCTATTGCAAGCAAATTATGTAAGAAATGGAACCTCAATAAGATAAAATACATAAGCATGTGAAGAATATTTTAAAATTTACATTTTATGCAGGCAGCTCTGACTGTTTGGACCCCACTTTCAAAAAGTACATTTGATAAATATATTCAGCTCTACTTGTAACAACTCAAAGAAACACATTCGTTAGCTGCATCAGACCTGCAGAGGGATTCTGAGTCTTTCCAGTAACACTGCACTGTGCTGAGGTCCTTAAGTATACTGGGCTGCTGATCTTCCATCAACAAAGTGAACACCTATATTTTGCAAAAGCAATGCAAAAATTGTGCAAAGTGCACTGCTATACACAAAGATAAGGTCAATACATCCTCTGAAATGGACTGAAGTCAAATGTCTCAGTGTGTCCCTTAAACTCAACAGAACCCGAACGGGGAGTTACAGAGGGGTGCAGTGTTCTGACCGACGCATGCCACAGATGTTTCACAGAAACCTAAAAAAAAGCAACACATTTCAAAGTGAAGTGAATTTATAATATAGTTCCTTTTTCTGTAGCTCTTAACGACACCTTCAAATATGCACCAACTGCATAAGTGTGTTCCTATATGAGTGCATGTTTGCTTCAGGAAGACTGTGACAGCTTTACTGCACTATCAAGTATTTATGACTTCAAAACTTTTTAGAGCCCCTAACCCAGGGCCCAACGTGCCTCTTTCAGTCGAAGGCCATCATCAGAGTGGGCTTCCACTGTACTGTAACTCTGCGCCAGTTCGGGATCTGTAAATCTCTCTGGGAATGGGCATCTGTGTGTGTGTGTGTGTGTGTGTGTGTGTGTGTGTGTGTGTGTGTGTGTGTGTGTGTGTGTATGTGTGTGTGTGTGCATGCGTGAGGCTTCAACTTCTGCAATGACAACAGGCAAGCCGTCCCAGTCTTAAGACTTGCAATTTATCTGTCAGACTAAATCCTGCTGCTTGCAGTTTGACTAGAGGTGGCTTTTACTGTCTGTCAAGAATGAGGGGAAGAGAAAAACAGGAACTGAGGTGAAATATGTGATATATTGGGGGTGGAAAATTGTGCATACCAGGAATAGCTTGACTTTTACAGCTAGGAATCCCATTTTCAGTGGGAAGCATGTTTTTTTTCTCTTTCTTGGGGTCTGAGTGCGGAAATGACTATTTATGTAGCAAACACTGCGATGTGTAATTTGGGAGATCTTGTTTCAAGCCTCGTGTTCATGCAATTTAGATAATATAACACTTACTGTCTTATATCCTGTGAGCTGTTTGGTTTCAGCAACATTCCCAAAACATCATTTGTCCATTTTAGCCCTTTTTTCCCCCTTTCATGAAGCTTAGCACAGTTACAATACTTCCATCCATTTTTTTTTTTACTTTTCATAAATCTTCAGTTGGCAAATTTATCCTATTTTGAGATGCCCCTTGTTTCAAGGGAGCCCATCTGAGCCCCAGATTTTTGGTGTGCACCCGTGTAAAAAGAAATGCATTTAAACTGTTTTTCCAGTTCGCGTTGGTATTTCTGTGCTTCTCAGAGGGTCTGCCCAAAGTATTTCATCCACAATGACAGCCATATGGAATACTGCTCTGCTGCACACATACACTACAGAACCACAAAGGAGGGAAGCAATGGGACCAAGTGGCTGGTATAGTGCACAGAAACATCTGTGCGGAATACAAGCTGGAGACTCCCAGGTCAAAGTGGGAATCACCTCCAGAGGTGGTGGAGAATGACCGAACTAAGATCTTTCCAGATACAAACGTCCAGAAGAGTGCAGTCCTAGGAACAGCTAAGATACTGCGAAGAACCCTCAGTCTCCCAGGCCTCTGGTAGAGACCCGAGCTTTTCAAACATACTGGCACGCTTGTGAATATCAAAACTGAGAATAAAATGGAACTGGAAATGTTCCTCTCGGAAACAGCAAAAGGTTTGTTATTCTGCATCTTTCACCATTTAATGGTAATTTGTAGCTATTTCATAAAATTTGCTTAACAATGGTTCAAATCATGTTTGAGGAAACAGAAGGTAACTCCAGTGTTTATTAAAGGGCATATATCATTAACTTTTCCTATTTTTAGCTGCGTTCAGGCTTGTTGTTCATGATAATTTTAATAATTTCAAGGACCAAAATTTGAATACATATATATATATATATATATATATATATATATATATATATATATATATATATATATATATATATATATACATATATGTATATATATATACATATATATATATATATATATATATATATATATATATATATATATATATATATATTCAACAAAACAAAACAAAAAAAACTGCTACTCGGCTATTAGAGCTGCTCAGCTAAATCACGATGATCTTTCAGTGACAAGAGATCGTATACGAGAAGTTACTGTAGAGACTAAACAGTCGTTTGAAATCAAAACTTAACTATTGAGATGGCAACAACACTTAGAACTGAGGCGCTAAAAGCAAAACAAATAAAAACAGAAAGCGCATATACGGCAGGAGGTTTGCTATATATATATATATATATATATATATATATATATATATATATATATATATATATATATATATATATATATATAAGAATCAAAAGAAGAACACACATGGTAGTGGAGAACCCAGATTAACATTGCCAAAGAAGAACAGTATTACATTTGACATGCTGTATTTAGGCATCAATGCATTACACAATAGCCACCCAAGACAAAAGCAGTGACAGCAAGTCTCAAGCTCAAATTTGATTTAATAAAATGAAGATTTATATGGAAATTAATCAGTGTGGAGGAGGAAGTCAGGAGGAATGTTGTCAAAGAACAGTACCTTAGAGACTTAACAAACCGGCACCCTAAAGATTTAAAAGCACCCTATGGAGAACCCTGTTTGCTTTTAATTACCACAAATGACCATAAACATAAATTCAAAGCACTAGTATTGTGGCAGCATTCAGGTAGATTTATTGTACCTTATATTAGCCAGCCATGCATGAAGTGTGCAAGTCTCACTCTTCTACACAGAACTGGACTACAGTAATGTAGCTGTCAAAGCATTATTTCAAGTACACCGACTTCCATGGCACTTAAACGTCATTCCAGCGACAGTTAGCTTTCTCACAACATGATATTAAGCTATGAAAAAGTCCCTTCAAGCTAATGCTACATGTACTGGTGGTTGGAAGAAGTTAAAACACTTACAAACAATCAGTATGCAGCTGAAGTAAAATACTCTCTCTTTTGAAGCTAAACATGCTGGAAGATCACTATGAGAGAGCGGTTTCTGTTTTAAGATAAACTGGAGATCAGTAGACAATTTGTACTGACGGCATACAAAACGTAAAAAAAATGCTGTAAAACAAACCTTCTCTTACCTATTAAACTTTATGCTTGGGGCACAGCGGTGGTGCAGGAGTAAAGCACAACAATGAAAAAACCCAAAAACTTTATGCTGTTGCTTAAGTTTAAATTATTGAGTATAGCTGACCACAGAGTTCCAACTTTAAATACAAACTCCAAAGTCAAAACAGCATACTTTCAAAAACATAATCAATGCTTAAATCTTCCCTCAAGAAGTTATTTCTCTTAACTAACTTGAGTAACTGGAAATGTTTGCATGCAAGCTGAAATATACTGAACATTTTTCCTAAAATGAAAAAACAAGAAAGGGAGATAAGAATATCACAATTTTGAAAATTAATTTAAAAGAAATAAATAAACTTGTCTCATTTAGCGTCAATTTGCACATGCTAAGCAGTTTTTTTTAGCTAAGTTGGTTTTTTTTTATTTTTATTTGGGGTCATAGAGTTTAATCTGTCCAACCACAGGTGAATTAATGGTTATCATGTTCATTTATCCACCAGGACTATGACGTATGTCCACTTCAACATTTGCACCAGGAAATGAGGGTTGTCTATGTTCCTCTGTGACCAAATGATCGGAAAATCTGTAACCAGGTGGACTGTATACACAGACTAAAGTGCCTTGTATCTGTGTGACAAAATGCCCAAAGGTTTAAGGGTTATGAATATTTTTCAATAGCACGCTGTACTTATGTACCAGATGAATCTCCCATTCAGAAAACTAAACAAAAATTATATTTAGTCAGAAAATATACTACTTATTACAACTGAACACACCCACAAACTCAGGTATCAGAGAAATGTAGCAATAGGAAATACAAATAATGTGCATTGCATGCTTATACAAAGGGAATCAGCAGTTAAAAACTAAACAAACATTCATTGTTGGGGAATTTCCTAATAAAAGCAACTCATTAAAATAAAACCAAATAGGCTCTTAACTATAAACTTTTTGGCTTGAGTTGATCATCAAACCGGCTAATGAGGAGTGCTTGTTTTGAAGATGACAGATTTCCTGTCCTGAGGCTACACTGTAGACAGTTTGTAGAACTCATTCAACAAATACTTTTGACCGCAGATACATGAGCATACGTCACTTGAGGCAAACAATAACATGCCAAAAACAGAAAGCAAAAATTCCATCATGGAAATTCACTTGAGCGCAAAAAAGAACATGCCACCTTTTTAATTGTATTCATATCACTTTCAAAAAATCCTTTCAACCCAAAATAGGTATTTAGTTCTGCAGACTCAAAAGAAAGAGACTTATAGTACCCATACAAAAACCGTCAAAATGAAAAGTACTAAGAGGTCTGGCAGGATGTTAACTGATAAAAATCAGTAAACAAACTTGATTATGTTTCACTATTAAATACTGGACTGTCTGTATATTTGTCCTTTGCTTACTTTATCCAACCCATTTCAAACCTGGTAAATTTATTGCTTTTAGATCTGAGGACAGCAGAGTTTAAACTTGTTGGCCTTTGATTTTGGCTCAACTTTATTTTGTGCTAATCTGTCACATCAGTTGGCACGAGACTGTCAGCCAGAAGGTTGCTCTGCACAGCAGTACTTTGTTGTTCCTCTGTCAGAGGGCATTAAAAGCCCAGGCATAACAGTTTGCAGCCTGCGTTTACTCCTTTTAATGAGACAAAAACATGAAGCTGCCCACTTTTCAAAACATTCTTCTGATTTAGCTTTGCTCTTTTGAAAAGTTTTGGCAACATTTTATTGTTCTAGCATTAGTGAAGATGTTTAGTTCAGTGTCTTTATCCTTGACGCAAATATTTAGTTATCAAATTGACCATCTACTCAATGTCCTCATGTTAACTTTAATAAAGACGGCAGCAGCAAATATTAGCATTCTGTCTAAGAGTTGAAGATGTACTTGGCTAATAGTTTATAAACAATGTTGTAAAGGAGTTAGAAATTTCAAATGTAGCTTTGTATCCTCCTTACAGTCCATTAGAAACTGGTCATGTTGCACTGAAAAGATACCTATAAGGTTATATACTGTTCTAAAATTTCAGACATCATTGATTTCATTGTACCTGTTAAAGAGAAGGTCGTGTCTAGTAGGAAGAAATCTCTGTGGATAAACGCTCCACTTGTAAGAAACAAAAGAAGCCATTGTCGAAGGGCTGAACGTAAATGGCGTAAAACTCGACTTCATGTTTACTATGAAATCTACAAAGCCATCACTCATCACTCATCACTAAAAGAAGCAAGGGAAACATTTTTTGTGGAAATCATAAACAAAAACATCAACAATGCTCATGCCTTGTTTGCCACAGTTGACAGGTTGACAAACCCTCCTGTGATTTTACCACCTGAACTGCACTCTACCAGGGCCTGCAACAAATTTGCCGACTTTTTTTTACAGAGAAAATTTGAAAAATTAGAGGGTTAATCTACACATCCACACCAAATCCAATAACAATGCTATGCCCAAACATAAAAAATGCAGACAAAATGGCTGAATTTTACCAACTCAATCATGAAATAATTAAGCTCCTCCTGCTGTCTTGATATCCTACCTACAACCTTCCATAAGAAAGTTCTGCCTGTCGTTGCATCTGACCTGATTCAAATAGTAAACTCTTCCCTCTCATCAGGTGTTTTCCCCCAGGCTCTAAAAACAGCAGTTATCAAACTACTGTTAAAAAAGAACAATCTGGACAAATCACTATTGCAGAATTACAGGCCAATCTCTAACCTTCCATTCATCAGAAAAATTACTGAAAAAACTGCGTTTCAACAGTTAAGCAGCTTCTTAACAATGACAAACTGTTTTGATGTTTTTCAGTCCAGTTTCTTCACTCACCACAGCACTGAGTCTGCCCTCATCAAAGTGTTCAGTGGGATCCGCATAAATACAGACTGCGGAAGAACCACAGTGTTGGTTCTGCTGGATCTCAGCGCAACATTTGACACTCTTGACCATGAAATATTATTGAAGTGATTGGAGAGCTGGGTCGGACTCTGGTACAGTACTCAGTTGGTTCGAATCCTACCTAAAGAACAGGGACTTCTTTGTGTCAAAAGGCAACTTCTCATCAGAGCAGACAGAAGTCACATGTGGAGTACCCCAAGGTTCAATCTTGGGACCCCTCCTATTTAATATCTACATGCTCCCACGAGCTCAGATTATAACAAGTAATAAGATTAGCTACCACAACTACGCAGATGATGCACAGCTCTATATTACGATGTCACCAGGTGACTCCAAACCCATCCAAGCACTGAACAGATGCTTAGAACAAATCAATGCGTGGATGTGCCAAAACTTTCTCCAGCTGAACAGAAACAAAACTGAAGTTGTTATCTTTGGACCTGAAGAGGAGCAATCTAGAGTTAGCACGCAGCTTCAGTTATTACAGCTAGACACGAGTGATCAGGCCTGAAATCTGGGTGTGGTGATGGACTCAGACCTGAACCTTCAGAGACACATTAAGAGACAAAGTTAGCCTTCTATCACTTGAAGAACATCTCTGGGATTAAAGGACTAATGTCTCAAGATCTAGAGAAACTCATCCATGCGTTTATCTTTAGTTGCATTGATTGCTGCAACAGTGTCTTCACAGGTCTGCCTAAAAAAGCCAATCAGACAGCTGCAGCTGATCCAGAATAGATCACATCACCCAGTTCTAAAGTCCTTCCACTGGCTCCCTGTCGCTCAGAGAATAGACTTTAAAATAGTTACGTTTGTTTATAAATCACTGAATGTCTTAGCACCAAAATACATTAAAGACCTGCTGTCGTTGTATCAACCTTCCAGACCACTCAGGTCTGGTTCTGGTCTACTCTGCACCCCCAGAACCAGAACCAAACATGGAGAAGCAGCTTTCAGTTTTTATGCACCACAAATCTGGAACAAACTCCCAGAAAACCACAAAGCGGCCGAAACACTGAGTTCCTGTAAATCAAGGCTAAAACCCACCTGTTTAGAGTTGCGTTTGATTAGTAGTAAGTAGAACATTGAATTGTATTTGCTTGATGATATTTGCTTGATGATCCTTATGATTTTGATGCACTGATATTTACTCGATGATTTTCATGTGTATTTGCTTGATGATTTGGCTGCATACGTGTTTGAAGATTTTAATATTTTTGATTATTTTGATGGTTTGCTGTATACATCATTGATGTTTTTATGATGTGAAGCTCTTTGAACTGCCTTGCTGCTGAAATGTGCTATACAAATAAACTTGACTTGACTTGACTATGGAATATTTCACACTGAGCAGCATCCAAGTGCTACCGTTAAATCCTTTCCACACATGCTTCTACTCTTAAAACAACAGTTCTGTAGGCTATATGATGTCAAGTTAAACAGGAAATCACATCATCTGTCAATTACAGGGTTTTAATATCTAAATGGTCTTGTACTTGACAGGTTTTAATGCCAATGCTATTGCTAGCCATGACATTAGCATGCTAACATTAGCTCCCAAAGCTAACTACTATACCACTCAGGCTTTTATAGTCCTGAGTTACAGCATACAAGGCAACATTAACAAAATCTTTTATGAAAAAGTATTCATTTAAATGACACAAAAACCACATTATTTCTTTTTTGTGATAAAACATAACACATAAAAAAAAAAAAAAAAAAAAAAAAAAAAAAAAAAAAAATCAGATCATAGCCCTGTTTTAAAATGTCTTCGAAACTTGACTTCCAAAATTGGAGAACCATGGCTCAACTGGTTTTTTGCTTGAATCTCACACATTTAGTTTTCCCTCTACTACAGACTTCCAGCACCATTGCGGGGCACACACTGGCATATAGAGTATATTGGGGGCAGGGGTTTCTATGCGGTACCATGGTCCCGAAGGCCCATACAGACATAATTGGTGCCCCTATCCACTGCCATCACCACTAGCAGTACTAACCCCCCAAAAACCCCAACCCCCGCCTCCTCATCTCCTCCATGGTGTTTATGCACTAATTGGGCCACTTCCTGAGACAGAGGCCAAACAGGGAAGGGAGGAATGCATGGCAAAAGGCCACTCAGACAAGCTAGCGTCAGGGCTGGAGGGAGGTGCTGATGGGAAAGAAGAGGGGTGTATAGAGATATAAAGGAGCTGCAGATAGAGAATAAAACAAAGACATGTTTTTTGTAGTTTCATGGGGAGGTGGGGTAAGCACTTATTCATGGGATGAAGTCAAGTTAAATATAACTTTAGTCCTAATGGTACAACATATCAGCAGCAAATATAGCCTACATGTACACTGTCCACACTAACTATTAAGTGTAATGCACAAGCCCTGTGGTCTGTTGACAAAAATATGTTATTAATTGGAATAAAATGTACACAAATCTGCAAATTCACAAATGGTAAGGTTAATACTCAATTTTTTTTTTCTAATCTACGCTCTTGAGTTCGTTTGATGTCCTGGTCCTTTGAAGTTATCCCACCAGGGTCTATTGGTGTTTTCCTGGGGTTAGAAGTTTAGCCCCCTCAGCATTTAGGGCCATTCTGTCCTGTTAACGGTTGCCAGATGAGTCTCCCACAGCTCTATGACACCACTGCATTTCTTTCACGCACTTTAAAGTATGTGACAATATACCAGAACCACTACAAAAGAAAAAAAATAAGCAACACATGCAAAACATTCATACAAATCTTTGCTTTGACCATTGATTAAATCCTAACATTCTATGCAAATCCTGCAAGAAACAAAAGGAGTGCACACTATTTGTTGTGACCAGAGTACAATACCCTTAGATAAAAGTCACACAGCAGCCATTTGCAGAGGAAAGATCTGAATACATGTGGACCGGTGGACAAGAGACAGAATAAATACACTAGGCCGATCAAGAAATGATCTGGGGCTTGACACAGACCTTTTCCTGTTGTACTAAATAGCAACAATCAAGGAAGCGCTATATCTCCCAAACTTCCTGACCCATTAGCTCCCGGGGTCTTAAACAAGAGAGAGCTGGTCAGAAAGTAAACATGTTGTTACATCACAGCAGATCCCTGATAAAGAGCTGAATAGTCATGATGGAAGATGCATACTTCAGTTACATAACTGTGAGAAGTGAATCAGGGCATTTGTGTGGTGCATTCTTTCATTTAAATATGAAATGTTTCTGAAATAACAGACAAGATGAGAACACATGCTGTATCATAAAAATGTTGATGAAAAAATGTAAGAAATTAAAAAGTTGAATGTAATGAATAACATTTCTTGTAATATTAAATACCTACAATGTTATCTGACAATTCTTTAAAAGTACTATTTTTAAAATCTTGGCTCTTTTAACAAATGTCACTTCAAAATGATATCCTAATAAAACAGACTCAGAGCTGAGTTGGAAGAAAAATGTAAGGGTTATTATTTTTACATATAACAATTTGAACAATGGTCAGAATGATAGGCAGCTTCTGAGACTGAACTACTGTGTGACGTTTGGCTGTTGTCCTTGCTGTTTTGGCAGATGTGATCCTACAGTCTGCAGGTGGCGTGCAACAGCCCTGATATTGGCCAATGGCACTCCAAAAACAGGATGTCTGAAACTCCCCAGGCTTGGGACTTCCTCTCCCGGAACGCCACGGCCTAGAGTTCAGCCAGCTCCCAGCTCGGAGGAACGCATTACAGATCTGGCACGTGAAACAGTCTGCTGCTCACAACCGAATGCTGCCCCCCACCCTCCCTCCTTCCTCTTTCTGCCCCAATCCCCCTTTTTAACAATTTAAAGCTACAGAAATAGTCCCTCTGGTGCTTTTCCAAAGGAAAGAGCTCTTTTTCTACCCGTTCAGCTTGCGTCACTGAGGGCATCAAAAGTGCACTTCTGCACCGTTAATGAAACCAGACCTTGGCAGCAAATGTGGCAAATTACATTCCAAAAGAGCTGCACAAAAAAAAAAAAAAATACAGATTCAACCTTGACAAGAACTACAAAAAATTAGAGTTCACACAGAGGATGTGCGCATCTTCATAACTAAAACAGAATAGATCTCCCTAAACACAAACCGGTGAAAAATTCTGCGTCACAAAAAGATAATTTTAGAGCGGAGCTTTACGATCTTGCTATGTGCTCACAACTTTCTGTTTATTCAAATCTACAGTAGGGTAAGTAAGTATTGCACTTGTCAACATCTTTCACAGCAAAAATTTTTTTTAATTGTCCAGCTGATGAAGTTACACCAGATGTTGGAAGCTACCTAAGTAATCCACACACACATCAATACAAATAAGTATTAAATTATGCATAAGAATGGAATGAAGGAAATACAGGGAATGAAAAGACTAAAGAAGTGAGAAAAGGGGGTACCAAAAGGAACGGAAAGCAAGAAAATATCTGAAATCTCTCAGTTTTTATAAAGCAATCCTATCCTTTAGAGTGTGAGTTGATATCAGCTGGTTTAGTCGTAGTTGATGACCTATAACGAGATATCCACTGACCAAGGTATTACACATGAAGCATCTCACAATGTTTAATATCAGAGTTCTCTCAAGAGCTTTGCAATTTTATGATGTAATAATTCATAATCTAGAAGTGGAAAGAACATCAGCTCACCATACCAGCCACAACCAGGGGCTTCTCACAAAATTCCTTGACAAAATAATTAGGGTTGTTGGAGAGGGATGGGGCACATTGACACATAAAAACAATAAAAATTGTACTGAACTGAACTGATCTCTAGTCACACTCACTTCACCAGACTCCACTGCTGAAGAAAATGCATACTTTTTGTACATGTGTGCTGAGGAGCATTCAGAGAAGCCCATTAAATACTGGGAGAATATACTCTCATCTGATGGAACCAAAATTGAACTGTCTGGAAACCATTGTAAACACCTTGTTTAGAGGTGGAATGGGACTGGACATTATCTCTGAGACACAACACCAACACAGAAGTTTTGAGGTGGAAAAATTGTGTGGGGCTGTCTTTCAGTATTTGGTCTTGAATTCTCAGCAAGACAACGACCCCAAAGACAACCATAGAAAATATCAAGTGTTTTTAGAGAAAATAAAATAAAGCTCCAAAAAAGGCCCAGTCTGACTTCAATCTAATTAAAAATTTATGGTCAAACTGAAGACATCTTCATATTGTCATTATCAAAAAAAGTTTCTCTGCTAAGCAATAATTTTAAGTGAGTGTGTTCAACACTTATTCCCTGTACCATTCCATCCTATTAGGATTTACTTAAATCATATTCAATACATTAGAATATGCGTTCCGGTGGGGCTCGTTTGTCAGATTAAAAACACCTCTGGAAAACAACCTTTAGGTATGGATTAAACATACTTTTCATTGAGCCAAAATTTCTGTATTGAAAATATATATTTGTATTGGTCTGATGTATTGCAGTAATCCTAAATGTTGTGTTTTCATTAGCTTTAAGCAGAAAATCTTAATCCACAATCCTCATTGTAATTCACAAAAATAAAGGCTTTGTTGAGTTACTGAGATACACTAACTTTTCAATAATCTTCTAATTTACTGATAAAAACGCAAAACTTTAATGTATGGAGTAATTTGTGTAGATTTTTTTGATTGTGTGGATTACTTGGGTTGTTTCCAACATCTGGTGTAAATTTAATGTCTATAGCCTTACTAGAAATGACGTCTTCAATACTTATTTTCCCCCAGTAAGTTATAGCTTGCATTGTTGCTCAGCTTGTTAACTGAAATAGATTTGGCAAAGGTTTTAAACTCATGAATGCCGCACCCTATTTCTACATTTATAAAGCTAGACTTTACTGAAGCCATGAAAGGCCTTGGGGGCTATGCAGTTCTGCTCATACATGGCGAAAATCTGATGAAAGTCAATTTCTCTCTGAAAAAGCTGATGAACTGAAGATGAGGATACATAGTAAAATTGGAGACATTAGAACAAAAGACCCTTAACTATTAACAGGCAGGGATATATCCTCAAAAAGTCTTTCTGTGTACCACACACCCATTTGGATCAGAGTGAACTTATTAGGATGGCACACTTCTCCTCAATGTGGTTCCAATCAGGCCCAAAACTGTAAATAAACCCCGCAGGAAATGCAGCTGGGTGACAGACCGTCGAAAAATAAAGACATAGGGATTAAGAGATGAGTATGTGTGGCAAGGGTGCGGGAAAATAAAACACATGTGAGACACAAAGAAGAAGGGGCCGGGGCCATGATTAACGACGCCGACACTTTGAAGACAGGAAGACACCTGGCGACCATCTTGTCTCTGTGGGCCTTGGACAGACGGTAATGCTTTAGTGTGTAGGAATTAGGCCCTACTCATCTCACAGCTTTAGCACGGAAACACTGGCCAGATGGCGACTAAGCCACAAGGATTGAGGAAGACTCTACAGATGACACAAGACTGCTTGCTCAACCGGCAACATACTCAGTTGATCTGGAATGATGAACAGTACATCACACTTAGCTAGTTGACTTCCCTTATTGACTATGATTGTGTTAAAGCCCTCTCATGCTCCTGCACAAGAGAAGACTAATGAAGTGACTAGGCTATGTGTATTTTCCAGAAAGAATCCTGTATACTTCCCGCCTTTGCTGATCCACAAACACCCATTGTTTTATAGCGCCTTGCAAACAATAAATATCAGGCGCCTGAAAAGTCTCCTGTCTGTGAGACTCTAAATATACAAGCTTAAAAGCCCCGGCTGCTGCACGGCATACAGGCATACAGGCAGCTAATAGGAGCTCAGAGGTAAACATCCGTGTTTAACAGCTCTGTCATTTCAGGAAAGCATAAATAGGATTTGTAAGTATCATTAATGAAACTGTTTCCCATTTGAGAGCTACTGCCTTCTCCTGTGCATTGCAGTTTAAAAATTACAGGATATATACAGCGACTTCCTCCCATTTTTCCCCAAGAAAAACAACAAAAGCCCCTGAAAACTATGTTTATCAAACCTCCCCTCAACCAATAAACAAGTGTTAAAAGTTTTAGCTCAGCAAGTTGTAACATCAGTAGGTTTGAACAGGAAAAGTGGCGGCACCAAGCTAGATTTGGAGCTAAAAATGGCCCCTGGGTCCCAGCCAGCTGTGGTTGAGAGTTTAGGTTGGAGCCATTAGTCTGAAAGGATGGGCGGAGCCAAGGGAGCGGGGATTGTTCCTCTGACATCTACACCAAGTGCCTTCTTCCTAAGGTTGTCTTTGTAAGTAATTGGTCAGCTAGTAGCTATAGCTAAGCATCTCCACAGCAGGCCCTGGGGCACAAACCACTACCAACATTATTATTACTAGGTTTCCTTTGAAGACACCAAAGATAGAGTAGGAGGCTGACTATTCGTCATCCGTTTTTTTTTTCTCCCCCATTTCTGGAGGATCCCTGGATTGCTTCTGGTGACAACCCTCTAATATTGAATGGTCTTGTTTAATCATTAAATACCTGCTATCAAACGCTGACATCCTGCAGTTTGGGGCAACTTATATTTTTTGTGTATATATAAAATTTGACAAGCAGTGAGCTCATTGCAAAGTGAGTGAGCTGTGAATTAATGTCAATTCTTGAGGAGCAGCCCTTTATCCATCCCTAAAGTAATAGGAAAAAACAAGGTTTCCATGACTATTAATAACTTACACAGCAATAAAATGATGAAATATAAATAGATTATATAAAAGTTGCAAACCCTCAGCTATCCTCAGTTCTTCAGGAAGGGTGTTCAACACCTCAGGGCCACAATAAGAAAAAGAATATTCAACATTTGTTTGCGTTCTCATTCTAGATACCAAACAAACCCTTTTCAGAAGACCTGAAGGGCCTGGAGGGGCTGTACAACCAAAGAAAAACGATCAACTGGATCCTCTTAGACCATCAGTAGTTTTAAATACCACTAAGGGGACCTTAAGATAAAATTAAACTGGACAGGCAGTCAGTGCAAAGACTTTAAAATCGGTGTGACGTAAGCGTTTCTGGTCCTCGTCAGAATTCTTGCAGTGGAGTTCTGAAGTAACCAGAGGAGATTGTTACAGAAGTCTTGTAATTTATTCATAACCAACTTTGTAAGCCAGGTTCAAAATTAATCTTTTTGTTCTTAGAGAGAATAGCCTTTTTCTTTTCTGGCAACCTTTCTAAATCAGCCACACTTGTTCAGTCTCTTTTTCACTTTACTGTCACAAACATTAACATTTATCTTGCTAACTGAGCTAACTGTCAAATCTTTGTTTTTGAAAGTTTCTCTTGGTATTGCACAATTTCAAATTAGGGCGAATTAGCTGGGGCATCCACTCATGGGAAGATCGACTGATTCAACCTGAGAATTATCCTCCTCACTGTAGAACCATTTGTTTGGAAATTGCCTTCTAGCTTTTCCCATATCAACAAGCAGCAGCTGTTACTTCTCTTATAGGCTATAGCTGATTTTATTGCCTTTAGCATTGCAATATTAATCCCCAAAATGTTCCAGACAGGTAAAATCCCACAACTCCTGGTGTTAACAGGTTTTGTGCACAGGGACACAGTAACTGTGCAAAAGCCTTCATACTGCAAGTAAAACCTAACCGAAGTCAGGCACTTCATGCAACACTATATCGCTAAGATCTTAGAGCTCACACAAACAGAGGAGTTCACAGGTTTTGCCTGTCCTTGAACAATTGCACTTGCTCATATTGGTTAAATTTGAAGACTGTGGAAATGGATTTCTGAACTCAAAATGTTTTCCTGCAGCAGCACTGAAACTGAATAAAAGTCTTCCTATTTAGTACGGCTTGATCTTGGTGCTGTTGTGGGGAAGAGAGACGGGTAAAAACAGAGAAGTCATTAAATTCAACAGCCTCTACTCAGCTTGTATATTCCAGATTTTATAAAGTTCTCTTTAACGTTCCAGGGAAGTTAATAGAGAAATGGGCTTCATAGAATGGTGTCTTTACTTGAAATTTACAAGGGCGTTTACACAGGGTTCCTGACAAATTCTGTTAAATTAAGATTCGACATCCTGAAAATGAATTATGTTACAATAAAATGTCTACACTGACACTTACAAAAACATAAAGGACTAGAAACTGGCTAAAGAAATAACTTAAGAAAGAACAAGTTGTCCATGTACATGTGTCATGACCCAGTCTCTATAAATATACACATGGTGGGCCAAGACCCACAAAACATGCCACAAGAAAGAATGGTTCTTTGCAGCAAGTGCAGTGGAAAAGGCAGCCGGCTCAAAAGCTCAGCTTCAAGCAGGTTTCAAATCAGTGCTTGGGGAGAGCAAAACATATGTTAGCTATGTTATGGTTAGAATTAGCATCCCTGGTTTTCAGCGGATGTGGGTTTGATCCGTTTGGCCTCAAGGCTCAATCAAGTCAATCTAAAATTAGCGGGCTCCCTCTTTTTTCCGGAAGACAGATAATTCCCCCTTGATTGTGGAGATGGAAAAGCCAAACATGTAAAAGGAACTTGGAGAGTAGGCGAGTCAGGACGATGAATGCAACACAGTTATGGTCAAACCAAAAATAGTGACAGGTGCAGTGAGCAGCTGCTCCAATGAAACTCATTCTGACTAAAAACGCATTGAGGAAATGGGTGGGAAAGCTGTTTTTAAATATCAAAGAGTTTATCACTGTTGGCATAAAGTTTGTGAAGTCAATAAGTACTAAAAATACAATACATGGCAAAGTCACACACTTGGAGGTAAAATGAATGAGTACTCTGTACACCCCACCTCCAATGGGGGCTGTATGGTGGAAAAACACTCCAATGAAAAGAGCCAAGGAATACAGAAAGGGGTGAAATGTGCTCCTATGTTTTTCAATGGAGCTTCTGTCCTGAACAATATGCAAACCCCATACTGGCTTCAGTAACAAACAAGGCATTTTGGCCACTAATTACAGAGGAGCTCAGGGGCCGTTAGCTTTGAACGTTTCAGCATGCAAGTCACATCAAATTTGGAGGCAGCTGGCTCCAAAGCACATAATCATAATACAAGCCCTGTTTATTGGCTTTTGATTTGCCTTTTTCATTGTTATTCTTCAATATGTCTGTATCTACAATCAGAAAGAAGGTTTAACATAACTAGAGCTGTGACAGATAGATAATGTCTACATGCTATCCATTTTTTAAGGTTTGCTAAGCATAAGCCTATTATATCCTACCCACCACCGACTAAACGTGCAGTTTGTTAAGCGCAGCTTGGACTTTGACTAGAACTATGCACTTTGGCCAGATGAAACGAAAGCTGTTGTCTCACTGTCTCCTCTCTTGTGGATTTTGTTTGCGCATAAAAAAGCAGGTGTTCAGTTCATCTTAAGGATCACCAAGTGCTGTCAGATCTTGTAAGTATGTGTTGAACAGTACATGTATATTGGGATGAAGAACGTAAAATTCAAAGTGATCTACTGTGTTTTTCCCCAACTGACCATGTGGGACTTTAAGTTTAATGCTTAAGGAGGCCACCAGGTGAATTATTGAGAAACTTGGTCATTCTTTTGTAAGATAGTTAAGTATATGGAGGTGAAATAATCTTCAGTATGAACAGAGTATCTGCATAGTATAGCATGCAATTAAGAAACTATTATTGGCTCATTGCTGCAAAATTTGCATAGCTCTTATATAAATTCTGTAACAATGGCACAAATGTACCATACAAATGGCGATTCAGAGTTGAGACCATTTTTGACATATTTAAAAAAAATGCAGCCTGACTTAACTAGGGAATAGATTGCAGAAACTAAAGTGTCAAATGGGAAGGAGGGCGATGATGGAGCATTATTGACCTAAATCTGTGGATTTTGAAGTGTAACACAGAAATCCAATAGCGTGATGGGGTATATCGTTAAATATGAAGGAGGAATTGTGATGCTGTGTGCTAGCTTCTGAGGTCTGAAATGTAAATAAAAACATAGTGGTCTATAGCAAAAAACTAATAGGACAATGATGCAAAACTTATAGCCAAATCAACAAACAAGGCATGTCTATCAATATTATACTAAGAGAGGACTAAGGACTCTAGACAGTCTCAGGAGATTGTGTAAAGATCCCTTTCTCTGTTTTCTAAAACTATGTGAAATTTATAGAGATCAGTGAGTACTGTCCAATCAAAAATAATTATTTCTTAACATCTGATTTTCTTCATCGACTAAATAAATGTAACCAAAATAAGGGGTGAATTTTTATAAATTTTGCATGTGACATTTACTGCAATTAAACTTGAATTTATTTAAAGGTTCTTTTTAACACAGAGGGTAAATAATTGTGGAGGGATCCATTAATAAAAAAAAGAATACATGAACTAAAATTTTAGCATACAAGAATCGCACTTCGTGTTGTTATGATCGATTTCAAAATGATCTACAGTGGTGTTGGCATTGTTGAACAGTCTTACTAAACTTAGATCAAAATACCACTCCAACAAAATTACAAAAAAGGAGAAACCCGGCAGCCTCGGCTGCTGATGTCATTAGATCCTCAAGTGTTTTCTCGGAAAAGAAAAACTGACACAAGAAATATGTTGCTGTGTTATCCTGTTTTGTACATTTCCTGAAATCCAAGGTGCAGGGCACAGGAAAAATCCAGTTTGAGAAGGAAGGTCAACCTCCAGCATTTGAGGTCTGGAAAAAACATTATTGAAATGGAAGGAAAGAGACAAGGTCTTAGATATTTCCTCTCTTTTGACTTTTCTCTGCATCTAAAAAAAAAAAGAAAAAAAAAAAAAGGAAAAATGTTCAAGTGCTAAATCTTCCTTGGAGAGTCACTGTGGGTGCTGCTGACAAGGAAGCAATGACAAGAAGAGTCAGAGCACACTTGTGTATTGTGACAAAATGGGACAACTGCCCAAGCAAATGGTGCCACGGGGTCTTAGGGTCTGTTACTGTGTGTCCATCTGCTGGTGTGTTTACTCACTTTTATATCTTGGGTGCTACAAAAACCACCTGAATTACCTTTCTGGAAGTTAACTAAATCGACACCATTAAAGAAATTAAATAATTTCTCATAAAGATCTTATGTCATCTACTTCATGTTGTTTTCAAGACTATAAAACTTCTCCAAAGAGCTGATTTTATTACACTCCAACATTTACCAAAGAACTGTTTAAATAGTTTAGAGATGCTTTGGCTCACTTGGTTACCTATTTCTGTGCTGCCTGTCTGCTTTGACCACAAAAGAACAAAAAATGCCTTGTGTATCCTTGGTTTACTATAGCAGCCCAAAGACAAGTGTTCTGGGTCATTCTGCCAACTGAACAGCATTACTTTGGAAGCATTCTGCCAGTGCAGGCCCAAGTCTTTTGTGAGCCCACTGTTCAGAGAAACCCTGTGGCTTTCCTCAGGTGCTCAACGTTTCCCTGCAGCCTTCCAAAGCAAGCGTATTGGTTAACCACCCAAACCACTCGAGCATAATGCAATCTCCGACTCACAACACACAAAATGTACTGGCGGCACTCCAAGGAACCTAATCCAGGAAGTGGAAACATTTCTGCAAACAGACTCTTGTTGTAAACTTCTAATGAATGGTTTCTCATCTATTCTAAATGGCAAGGATTTTTCCAACTTTTCTTGGTTTGTGTGTGTGTGTGTGTGTGTGTGTGTTTTTTGTTTTTTTTTTTTTTTGTTTGTTTTCCTCAGCTTGAAGTGCCAACAAGGGAGAAGTGCAGACAGACAGTGCTGCCTCTGTGTAGAAACACAGAAGGCAGCTGTCCTGGAATGTGAACTGGCATCCGTGCAAACTCTAAAATTATGGCTCTGGCCATTGCAAAAGAAAATAAAATTGATGCAATCTGTAGAGCATGCAGCTTTTAATTAGTGGCTTCCGTCTCCTAATTGGTTTCTCTCCATTTCCCTCTGCTTCAATTCAGGGTTGGACCAATTGGCCGTGCTCTCTTTAGAGCGCCGTGTTTGTCTTGAAAGAAACCATACACTATAATCAAGGGCAGCACAGGCAGAAAACAGTCAGTCTCCTTCTTTTTCCCCACATTAGGCCTTGATTCACAATATTTATGTTAGGGCTACACTATATTAGATTGGGGTGTTATTGCTGAATATTGCAATGACTATATCAATTGAGATCAAACTGAATGTAGTCACGACTCTTTATTTTTTTACCATCTATGTTTCTTTCTGGGGTTCAGCCTTTCGGTCACTATGATCCATATCAGTTATAAGCAGAAAAAAACACTGCAAGTCAATCCAACTGGCAAAACATATCAGCAGAGTTTAAATGCAACCACACACTGATTCAAAGCTGTCACTCCAATTGCAATTCTGCAAACATTTAAATTGTTGTAATGGCTGTGATTAAATATGCAGTGCAGATCTATTTACAGTTTGCACATTGTACGTATAAATGGAATTGATGGGCCTTCATTGTCCATTTATATCATGGTAAATGTCCGGGAGGAGTACAAGCAGAAGAGAATGCAGTCAATGTTGTTGACTTTCTGTACAGAAAATGAGAATTTGCCCATGCAAAAAGAAGTCTTCATAAAAGCACACCATATGAACGCAAATGTTTACCCACAACATATCAACACAGTCATGTTTATTGCATGCAACAACAGCAGAATGTGAGTGAAAACAGAGTATATTACAAAGCCATTGCACACAGTTGTATGTTTATAGCAGCCCCTATGACCTTAAATTAAAAAAGGCACAGAAAGCAGCTGGAAACTGTAACTGCATGATTGTTAAACAGACAGAAGGGGTAAAGACTGCTGGTTCCAAAACATGCCAAGTGTGATAACACCAGGGAGATCTTTTCCCCAAACAACTACTGCTGGACTTTCAGCATGCAGGAGAGATAAGTGTGGGAAAGAAAAAGAATAGAGAAAATGAGGACAGAGGAAAAGGAGATAAGAGGAGGGAAAAGCGCAACTGCTGCTGACGGCTTGCAGCCGGGCTTCAGGGAGCAATCACTCGAGGTCAGGGACAGGTCCGGTTGCCTGGCACTAGTGGATTCTCACTTACACACACACATTCCCACTGTGTCATCCTGTCTCATGTTTACTGCTTCCTCAAGCTAACAAACCCATTTCCTTGTCACTGAGGCAACAATGGAAATTTGTATCTTTAAAAAAATTAAATTTCACTTTAAAATGATCAAAAACCCTTATTTTTTAACATTTTGAGTGTGACTTTATACTTTAGATTAGTGATGAGACTCGATTAAAATTTTTAATTGAGTTAATTTTAGGGTGTTTAATTAATTAATCATAATTAATCGCATTTTAATCAAAAACTATATATCGACAAAATAACCAACATTCTCAATTCCAAAAACCCTTTTTGCTGCTAAATTATTAAACAAATAATGTTTTTAATCTGTTCTTTGGGTTATTTAACCATATGATTGGTGCAAAGTGCTATTATACCTATTCAGCTTTCAAGTGTTTCAGGAGCCCCTGATCATTCATGTAACTTCTTTGAAAAACTACTTCTTTAGAAATGTGGACTGTGGACACTGACATTAGCTTTGTGGACGTCTGTGCTGCTGCAACATGTTTAGCACTGAGACTGTATTTTAGGCTTGAATAGCTTTGATGAAAGGAACAACTCCTTTTGGCATAACTTGCACACAACAGCCTTATCCAGCGTCCCATCAGATGATTTTTTTTATTTTTGTTTTTCCAGATTTAGAGGCCTTTATTTGACAGTGGTCAGACAGGAAAGCGGGTTGTGAGAGAAGGGGAAGACATGTGGCAATGATCGATGGGCCGGGACTCGAACCTGTGACGGTCGTGCCAAGGACTATGGCCTCCGTATATGGGTCACACGTCTCTGTGCCATCGCCGCGCCCCCCCCATCAGATTGTTTTTTTAAAGCAAAAATTAATCCCAGCTTTGTCTTACATTGCTGCTGTTTGCAGATGTTGCTTGTGCGTCAGATTTACAGACGTACCAGAAATATGCAAATACAAAGGTTCCACTCGGAAAATGTGATTAACTGAGGTAAAATTTTTAATGCATTAAAATCCATGTAATTAATTAAGCAAAATTAACACGTTAAAGTCCTGGCCCAACTTAAAGTTTTTTTTTCTCTTTATCTGGTTCTGCACTTTGAAAAAGTATTGACTCACCTAGTACTTTTCCACATTTTGTCACATTATAGCCACAAACTTCAAACTATTTAACTAAGATTTTATGTGATAGGCCAACATAATTAGTGCATGTTAAGTGGAATGATGCATTATTTTTAATTTAAAACAAAAAATATGTATATGTATTCAGCACCCTTTACTCTGAAACCCCTAAACGAGCTCCAGTGCAACCAGATAACCTCAGGATTCCCCTAATTAGCAAACAGAAGCCACCTGTCTGTATTTTAATTTCTGTATAAATCCAGCTGTTCTGTAAGGGGCTCAAAAGTTTATTAGGGAACATTAGCGAACAAACAGCAGAATGAAGAACAAACAAGCAGACAGGTCAGGGAGAAAATTGTAGAGTTTAAAGCAAGGACATCATCCGGAGGTGAAAACATCTCACAGAGTTCTTTTTATCCAAAACAGAAAGAGAGGCAACAAAAACATTTGCCAAGACATCACCTAAACTGACAGGCCAGGAGCAGCCAAGAGGTCCATGGTAACTATGGTGGAGCTAGCTGCAGAGATCCACAGTCACAGCCTTTTATGAAACAGTAGAATGAGTTGTTGAAAATAATCCAGCTGTCCTGTCCTCTGTAGTTTCCCACGAAGTGTGTAAATGTCACAGCAAACATGCTGAAAAAGGTGGTCTGGTCAGACGAGACCAACATTGAACTTTTTGTCCAACACAGATGAAATACCCTGAACACACCCTGAAACATGGTGATGGTGGGAATGCTTTTTACAGGAGGAACAAGACTATGGGTTTGCCGAAAATGATCAGAGGTTATGGGAAGATGAATGGCAATAAGTACAGGGAAATCCTGGAAGAATATCTTTCAGAGGCTCCCAAAGACTTGAAACTGGGGTGGAGGATCATCTTCTAAGAGAACAGGTACCCTGACCATACAGCCAGAGCTTTAATGGTCTAGATCAAAGCATATATGTGTTGGAATGGTTCAGTCAAAGTCCAGATCCAAATCAAATTGGAAAACAGACACTCAGAGCAATCAGACAGTACTTTATCTATTTTGCAAAGAAGAATGAGCAAAAATTTCAGTCTCTAGATGTGCAACTGTAATTGTAGTAAAATGTTTGCAAATTACTAACCTAGTGGGGCTGAATACAAATGCACATCACGCTTTTCAGATTTGTATTTGTTAAAAAAAAAAAAAAAAAAAAAAAAAAAAAAACAAAGCAAGGAAAATCGTATTATTTTCCCTGCGGTTCATTTTGTATTGACCGGTCATATAAATTCCCAATAAAATAAAATTTTTACTTTTCCAGTGTACTTTATGTATTGGATTTACTTTGCACTTAAGGACTCCACTTAACAACTGCTTCCTTTGCAGAACGATGAATCACTTACAACACGCAGGCAAGAAAACATTTTTATCATGTAATGCTGGAAAATAATTGCTGCAGGAAGAAATTTCACCTTTATTGGGAGTAATGTTCTCTAAAATAATGCAGTTATGATGTTACTTAATTAGTTCAAAGCAACAAAGTAAGTACAGCAGGCTGACAAAGAAAAAAACATTACATTGAGATTAATAGGTCTCTGTATTTAATTAATGACTGAGGAAATCGTATTTGCTTCCCAGTGTGATTCTATGCACTTTTAACTCCAGGGGCTGGAACGGATACAAAATGCAAGAAACTCCACTTCTAAAGGGGCCAAACAACAACTCAAGCATGTAGCCGGGCTCTGGTAAACAACTGAGGATATAACATAATTCCATGCAACATTTAGCGGTGAAACAAGACACAGATTGTCCATACATGTAAAGCAGTGCATGAATTATGAGGGACAAAGAGTAAAGCGGAAAAAGAGGGAAGAACTGTGGGTTGGGGTAATAAAGATGATAAAGATAAGAGTAAAAGATAGATAAAAAAAAACAAGAGAGAGTCATAAAGAAGTTCAAGAACAAGACAGAGCTTAGAGTTCCTCCATTCTGCTTTCTGTCTGCAAGCAGTAAACGTTTGAAGGTCCCTCTCTGTCTCTTCTGTCTGTTTACAATTACCGTGCCGGGAATGAATCTTCCACGAATGACCGCTCAACTGGCAGCCCTGACTAGCCAGGAACAAGGGAGCTATTAGTGGAGGAACTGAGGAAGGAAGGAAGAGGGGAAAGCCAAAGTGAAGGCAGGCCAACTTCAGAGGCCCACTGAGGGAAAGGAGAGGGAGGGAGGGAGGGAGGAAACAAGCAGTTGTGCTCCAAGGCAAAAGGGAGGGAGGTGAGGAAGCAGTGCGGAGGGATCAGTGGAGGTATACACAGAGAGGGATAGGGGATAGTGAAGAAGGGCTGAGCCGCTTCTCCCTGAGGCAACAGAGGAGGAAGAGGACACAGAGGTGCTAACAACCCCAGCGCCCCCTCATCATAACCACCCATCCCACCCTCCAGGCCAGTAAGAGAGAAGATGAAAGAGATTAGTTCTGGGGACTGACCCAAAGGACAGTGGACAGCCTCAGAAATTCTTTCATTTCTCAGACAACAGGATTTAGAACGGGACCTCCTGATGGCCTTTGACACAACAAATACACGAGAGCATTTCATGGGTGGGACATTCCCTCGACCTGTTCAACCCCCGATCCGACTTGAGTCAAGGCTTTTTTCAGGCATGCAAAAGCTCCAGGGGACTTCCTGACAAGCCATAAAATACTTTGCTTTAGAGATGACAAGGTGGGAACCAAAAAAAAAAAGTGCTGATGCCCTCTTTTTGCAATGCTATTAACAGAAACATACACAAACAGACGTAAAAACAGAAAACTTTTCACACGGTCATTCATCAAGCAGATCCCGTGGAGGAGGAAATAAGGTGACATCCTGCCATCATCCTCTTTCCGACGCATCTGCCAAGTCCTTGTAGCAGGGACACAGGGCCCCAAAGACCTGCTTTATCTCTCTTCCTGACCTCTGGTAACTATTATTAGGTTCTCAAAAAAATCCTCAATTGTTTTAACTAGGAAAGTTGATGCACTTATCCTCTCATCTTTTTATTCTTCGACTAGCAAAGCAACCAAAGATTATATGGGTAGTAATAGAAATTCAAGCTGATGTAGCCTGCCAGGCTCCTGCAGTCTGCATCGACTTCTGAGGTCAGGAATGGTCACTGGCGCTGTCCTCATGTAGTTAAGCACTACCCACTTCCTAAACAAACAAAGGATAAACATCTTTGCAACTAAATCGCAGTAATTGTTGCCACATTGCTTACATTTGTGGGAACCAATGAACAGATTTGCCAGCTAAAGAAAAATTAACACATATGGGCTGGATAATGACAAATTCTACATTTTGCAAAGTATACTAACAAGTGCTGAAAGGTTTAATCAACAAGACATTTCATAAAAACACCAGTAATCTACACACTGCACCAGTTACCTTTGTGTTGGCCAAGTAAAATAAGTAATTTTGGGAAGCCAACGGGGCTTCTGCAGAATGTATATAAGAATTACAGTAACAGGCACATTTTTTATGCTTTCCTTCAGAGTAGCCAGACTTTCTCAGAATCATTTAAAGCAGCCTAATCAACAGCTCTTTAGGCTTTTCTTAAAGGATATCCAAACTTTTTCTCTTGGATTTTCCTTTGCCAGGTCTAAAACGACTATCCACAGCAGACGAACTGTATTTAAAGATCATATAGGACAAACAAAAAATAAATCCTGACATGTAACATGAAAGATGCAATGTCTTTTAGTTGATCCATCTACTGTATACTAAGAGTCTTTTTGCACAGAAGAATATTTTCAGTCCACGATAACGTCATGATTGAATACTACAGAATTGTTTGAAAAATAATTACATAAGGAAGCTAGACATTAATCATAGGCTGATATCTCAGCCCTCATGTTAATCATTCCTATTCAGCACAGAAAAAAAGCTAGCAGAAACACATCGAAACAGAACCCGAGCTCTGACAGCCAAATGGTCGTCCTCAATGGGTAACCCAATCCTGATGAAGACGACTGAAGCCAGCAGAGGATATACTGCGGTAACCCATTTCTCCCCTGGCCTCGCCAGTCCCCACTAAAATGACTGCTGCAAATAATAGCCCATTTGTCTAAGCATTCTCCAAACACGGCACTGAACCTGTTGAGGTGCTCAGAAACGAGAGTACAAACCAGCTTTTTATCACAGGAAAAAACAGGAGGCACACTGTAGCTCCCTTAGAGATATTAACCGCACCCCCCTCCTCCTTCAGTCTTACACCTTATCCACTTGTAAGCAGCTCTTAATGTGGTGTTGGGATCCCCAGAGCTGAGGGACAGGCTCAGGGGGCTTCTGCAGGGGATATTTCAAACATACAAAGAGGGTATTATTTGTTGAAACCCCCAGCTGGCCCCTAACCAACTTCTATTTTGTATGAGGGTCTGACTGCATCCTGGTGGTGATGAGTGATGAATCCTTCCTATTCCATGGTAATTGTACAGACAGGAGACACACCAAGTAGATTAGATTCTCCCTATCAAGAAAGAACAGAATGGATTTTTAGTCATTAATCAGACAGCTAAATATTTAAATCCTTCACATACTCTGTTTCAAGATTCAAATTAACTTGTGTCGTTTGATGATTTCCAATAACCCTCTTTGCACTGATATATACCCACACAAACCTCTTGTATGTCATTAGATATTTGACCTACAAATCAATATGTTGAAAAACGTAAACATTATGTGGCTGTAGCTGCCATCTAGTTGTAAGCGAGTTAGCTGCTAGTTAAATGTTTTGACTAAAGCTGCAGATTTTCTCAATTTAGCTAGCTAGTTGACTGGTCAGTTAGTTTCAGGATAAGATGTTAGCTGTTTCATAGCTAACCAGTAGTAATCTAGAGAGCTTTTAAGTATAAGCTGTTAGTTGTGTCAACATAAGATAGGCTATTTGTTGTTTCAACATGTTAGCTATTTCAACATTGCTAACTCATTAGAGGATAGTTAATTGCTAGTTAGCAGTTTTGACATTTAAGCTTTTAGCTGTTTTAATGTAAAATGTTAGTTGTTTCAACTTAAGGCAAATCAAGTTTATTTGTATAGGACATTTTAGCAACAAGCAGTTCAAAGTGCTTGAAATGATAAAAACATAATACAATAACCAATTAAGAAACAAGCAATAAACAACATTTTGTCAAATGCCATATTAACAATGATCAAGAATAATAATCATCAAATATACATAACTAACAAGATGTAAGCTAATCAGCTACAAATTAGCTTTTGTAAATGTACATTTGTACATTTTGGTATAAGCTCTTAGCTGTTTTAAGTTAAAATGTTACCTGTTTCAAAACAGCTAAGCAGCTGTAAGCTAGTTAGCTAATAGCTTTTTAAACTAGTAGAATGGTGAATCTTTCCTGGAGTGGCTAGCCTACCAAAATTCCTCCAAGAACATCTCAACAACTCATCCAGGAGGTCACAAAAGAACCTAGAAAATGTGAAGCATTGCAGGTCTCTCTAGCTTCAGGTAAAGTCACAGTTGATGATTTAACAATAACAAAAAGAGACATTGCAAAAATTGGATCCTTGTAACATTTGCCAAAAAATGTCATTATGATGCCCATGACTTTTGGGAAAATATTCCATGGACTGGGGAGACAAGAGTGGAAATTTTTGGAAGGTGTGTGTTTCCTGTTACATATAGCATAAAGCTAACCCAATTCAGGGTGGTGCATCGTGTAAAGTGGCCGCCCTATATACAGAGGCTATTGGTCCTTGATACACCCGTCTTGTCTTTGATTCCCAAACTTGCATCCTTTGCGTCATGTCTTTCCCCCGTCTCTCTCTGCCCATTATTTGTTGGATTACTGTGAATAAAGGCCACTAGTGCAAGAAACAACAATTATCCAAAGCACAACAGCAAGTCCACCTCAGGTTTTTAGTTGTTTCAGCATGGGATATAAGCCATTTCAAAATAGTCATCTAGTTATGGGTTAGTTCACTGCTACTTAGCAGTATTTCGGTTTAATGTAGCCACAAGCCTATTGTTAGAGTTTAGAAATTTGGATATTTTAACTTTATACATTAACAAAATCCACAAAAGCACAGAGAAAGTTTTTCATATAAAAGACGTCTCTCTAAACCTTTGGGTTAAAAGTAAAAAAGAACAACCAGGACTAAAGACCAAAGACTCGAGAAAGAAAATTGCAGTGAAATAAAGACAAACTTAGATAAAAAGGACAAAAAATATACAAGCTATTCAGCAGTATTTTGGAAAGAGGGGGGTTTAGGAGCAGCATTTATGAGAATAAACGAGATTTCCTGAACTGAGAGCATTCCAAGGGCGCCGGTGGTCTCAGCTTGCCAAAAGGCAAGACGACACATGCTAGAGATGTCTGCCAGGTAGCAGAGCACAAAGAGCCCTCATTTCCTCCCTGTCCCTCCCTCTCTCCAACACAGCTTTCCCCCACCCCTCACACCTCCCTATTGCATCCCCATGTCTTTCCCACTGTTGTTCTGCAAAATAGGAGTACCTGATGAAAGAATACCTGGACAGAAAACAAACTAGTAAAAGCTGACAAGCAGGCATAACTCATATGGAAAAAAGAAAGATTCCCTTTTTATTATGACAGCAATCCAAAGGAAAGAAAGCTTTACTGTTAAGAAAACTCTTGGATAAGCAAAGTCTAGTTATACAGGTTCTTTAATGCTCTGTATGTTGTTGGATTGGAGGCCTTTTGTGGTGGTACTGGATGCACAAATGTGTAAGCTGACACTAATACAGTCCTTGAAGTTTGATACTTGCCTTGGGATCCTGCTCCCCCTTTACACTCTCTCTCTCTCTCACACACACACACACACACACACACACACACACACACACACACACACACACACACACACAAATATACACATACACACCTTTTCTGAGCTCATCCCTAGGTGGTATCTCATTTCTTGCATGCAAAGACATACAAACCTTTTTTTTTTTTTTTTTTTTCCAAATGCAACTTTTTTTCTTAGCACAAATGAAAATTCTCACTTTTCCTGCTCTTTGCTGTATCTTAGAAACATAGCAAGGGCCCCAAACATGGTAAAGTATTACAGAGGTAAAAAGCTTTTAAGCAAAGAGAATATGAATAAAAACACCTTTTGAGCTCAGGCACGCTAATAGTTACAGTGCAGATAATAATGGCAGCTCAGCTTCAGTAGGACACCGGTACTGTGGCAGCAGGGTTCTATTCAGAACTGTGCAGTCAGGAAAAAACAGTGAATAAGCTCTAATCCTTTAAGACAGCATCAATAGAGATTCCATCATGCTTGGCTCGTCACGAGAGAAGAGCAAAGCTTGGGAGATGATAACGTCAGTCCAGCACAAAATAAAATATGGCCTGTTTTGACTGGCTGGCTTATAGATACTCTTTTTGCTAAGGGTAGTTTCCTGTTTAGTGGAAGGGTGGCTCAGGAGGTTTATGCAAAAGAAAAGACAAAACAAAAGCCATTCAGACAGAGAAACTCTAAGGATCCTTGCATACCCTCATGCCAGGCTTAATAGCTAAGTCTTAAAAATTGTGGGTGTTGAAAATAGTCTTTCAGTAAAAAGGAAAAGTACAAACTGAATGGAGGAATCTTAGAAGCATTCATGTGAGCCAACACACAACAAACAACATGAGGCTCTCTTAGATACAGACACATTATAAGTTTCGCTTTAGGTGTTTCCTGTCAAAACATTTACATTCAGGCCTTTTTTCAGAAGCTTATTTAGAGCCTGTTTTATTTGTACTAAAAGCAGTTTTGATGTCTGTTTGGGATCATTTCCCATTGAGAAACTCAATGTCCACGTGTCAACTATATGAATCAAACTATAACCCTAAAAGAGAAAACTGATTTGGAAAGTCAGAGAAAACCAAGAAATCACCAAAGCTCAAGCCTCCCATGCTTGAAGAGCAAATCCCCACAGGAAATGGTATTTACACCATCATGCACTGAGAGGGTGCCAATCAAGACACAAACCCCAGCTCCAAGATCAACACCATCAAGCTCAAATTAATTGTCCACATAGGTAAGCGAAATGCCTTATGGAGAAAATTGTTATGGTCAGATCAAAGAACGACTGAGCTAGTTGGAAACAATGACAAGAGCTACCCTTGAAAAAGTCAACACGAGTATTATCTGAAGAACACTGTCAACCATGATGGTAGCAGCATCTTGCTGAGGGAAAGTTTTATTGCTGAAGATAGCAGTGAATGGCAAAAAGGAAATCGAATAATGAATAAGAGGGCTACCTCTGAATACTTGAACTTCACCTCGCTTTAACGGTTTGAGGGTTAAAACTCGAAGACAACTGAAGGATCCAACAGGATGATGCATCCCAGGTCGGTGTCAGAAGACCATCCAATTTAAATGAACTAAAACAATTCTGTCAAGCAGAGGAGCCAAACATCCTGCCAGAATCCTGCCAGAAACTTGTTGACGGCTATAAAAAGCTTGTGGTCAAGAGGCAACGTGTTAAGGGACATTTAATCAAACATTCTCACCCTAAGTAGGGCTATGTAACTGGGAAGATTTTTGAAGATAAACCTTTATCAGAATTGTCTCTCACATCTGTGCCTCAAGGTTCATAAAACATCATACCCATAAATATAAAATGGGGTGAGACTAAAGTAAGTGATTAACTTTGGGCAAAAATAACAAAAAAAACAACAACAAAAAAAACTTTTAAATAAACTGACATAAAGTTTCTTTAAACTCCTGTGTGCTGGAAAGCCCAAATATATACAAAACACTTGAGGTAAACAGAGCTGAACTAAAGACCATTTCCCATTAGCTTCAGAGAACTAAGACATATTTAAAAATCTATTTAAAGTTTCTGATAGTTATTAAAAATGACCTGTTCAGAAATCTGTTTTTCTTTGAACTGAACCATGTCAGGTTTGGCACCATCTTCTGTTCAGAATCAACACTACAAGACCAGCAGCAAGAGATATCTGATAAAAATGCAGCTAAATGAATACCTAACATCAGAGAGCAGAGAGTAAAAGATGTCTGAAAAGACGTTACAGCTAAATATAGCCATTGTAATTAATGTAGATGCTTACAGTTAAAGTTCAAAAATGTAAATGTCAAGGTGTTAAAGCCCTGTACTATTCTATGAATGCTCTTTGCTCAGTAGCACTGTGGTGGAATTTAGCTTAGCAGACTTTGGTTAAAAGATAAAGGGACTTAGGAGAAGAGGAGAACAGTCAATGCACAGTTTGTCAGCACAGTTATGGCTTACTTAATGAGACACATAATTGAAATATTAGAAATACTGTAAATGAGTGGGTTTTATATCCTAAACAAATGTCACAGGAGGGGATTAACCGAGTAACTCTTAATGGCTAAAGTGGTGGCTAAGTAGTAGTAGTGACCAAAACGTAAAAAAAAATAAATAAACTTTTTTTTACTACCTCTGTTTTCTACAGCCCACAATAAAAAAGTAGAAAAATAATTTGATGAATTGGTCATTAAGACCTTTTTTGTTACTTTTCATTGTTTTGTGCTGCAAACTGAATGTCTTTGTGTTCTATAATATTTCTTTAATATGAGCAATAGAAGTCAATCCATCTGGACCTGCTGAAACCGATCAAGTATCAGAACAGAGCTTTTAAACGGTGTAATTACGACGAGTTCCCAGTGACAACCAGCTAAAGAAGGAAAATATGTTGAAATGTAGTTTTTGGACTTTGTGTTTGTCTGCGTGTTCATGTCAACAATCAGCTTGCTGGACAGCTGCTTCACAAACACAGTGACAGGGCTTCTTCCCCTGCTGAACAGGTTGGACAAATGTTCCTGGTGGTGCTAATCAATCATATGAGTTCGGCTGTGGAAGGTCAGAGGTGGGGCAGTGTGACTGGTGCCACAAAAAGAAAAGAGGAAGTGTAGGAGGGTTTTTTGTTTTTTTTTACAGAGTGGAAGGAGGCGTTGGTGTGACCATGTTTAGACTAAAACATCTTTAGGACTTTATCTCACACAGATATCCAGAAAAAGAGGATGCAGTGGTTTCCAACCCAGGAGGCCCTGGATAGCTCTGAGGGGGTCCTGGGCTTTACTTCCAGACTGTCAACACGGTTTGTACATATATATATAAAAAAAAAAGAACAATTAAACTTTAATTGCATCATATCTTGCTTTGACCAACATATATGTCCATTCCAAATGAGTTTAAAGACTAAAAATCAACCATATATATATATATATATATATATATATATATATATATATATATATATATATATATATATATATATATATATATACTGACTGTATTGGACAAACTATAGTAAAAAATTATATTGTTTTACTATAGTAAAACAAGCCTACAGACATGTCACGTATCTATTTTTAAGCTCAGATTTGTAACGTCTTTCAACAAAATCCCTTTGAAATAAAAAAGCATTTATTTCTTTGTGCCTTATGTTTTAAGAGTTAATCTTAGTTAGCAATCCATAACTTTGGTAATATTACTGTACTTATCTTGCCAGCACACACAGTTAGCAGAAAATGTCCATTATTTCTCAGAGTAATGGATGGCCATTAAGCCTGTCAGATACAAACCATTAGTTTTAGCTGATTTTTTTTTTTATTTAAAACGTAAACTGATCATAAACTATCCTGCCAGTCTCAGGATCAACTCATTGGCCCAATCAGATTCAAACAGCTGTTTTTGTTTTTTCAAATTGTACTGTAAATGAGTGTTTTAACTTCCTGTTTCACATTCAGCCATATTCTTTCCGCCCTGTGACGGAATGGCGACCTGTTCAGGGCATACCCTGCCTCTCGCCCAATGACGACTGGAGAGGGGCACCAGCTCCCCTATGGACAGACAAATGGACGCCTTTTCTGTTTTTACTGGATGTAACCAGAAAATAAATCGCCCAAACCAGATAACACATGGAAATAATTATTTCCATCAAGCAACAATTTTGCCCAGTTTAATAAAAACATAGTCCTATTCACAATGCAATTAAAGATTCAGTGCATCCAGTGGTATTTCTGAGCATCTTAACTGGATTCAGAAATACTATAATTTAAATTTTCTATTTATACAATCCTGAAAAAAACCTTAATTCCTGGAAGAAAATTAGAAGCATATGAATTTTGCCCTGGCTGATCAACACTAAGTTGTAAGTAGAGTAACTTACGTTGTTTTTGTTTTTTTTTTACATTTTAAAGCTCAGCTTATGACCTGGTTAGAATCCAGCAGAGCAGCAAGTTTTAAGATTTTGACCTGGAGTATTTGGCTTGTTTCTCTATAAATGATTATTATTATCTATTAAAATTGGTCAAATTAATGCATGAACCTCTTGCTGAGCTGGAGCACTCCGTCAGTGACAGACTGCTGCATCCTAGGTGCACTAAGGAGCATAAGAGGAGATCCTTCCTCCCAGCAGCTGTACAACACTTTAATCATCATTGCTCCCTTTTTTTGGATGGATGTACACATGCTTGTTAAGATGGACAACAACAATCTGCTATTTGAAAGTAAACATGACCTCCTCCTCCACCTCTGTCAAAAAGCCAGGGCCCCCCCAGGAGCCTCCTCTACACCACTAAAACCTGACAATGACTTCATTGACACCCAAGTATCTCATTAATCTTCATTTGTCCCATCATATCCTGCCATTTGTACGGAAATGGCTTCCAAGATGTGGTGCAAACTGATGCTGTGAGTGGTAAAACATGGCAGGGTGCTGATAATGTGAAGTGCCTTGATGTGGACAGGGGTTACTGGGTGTCTATCTGCCCATTTGGCTGTTCCTGTATACATTTCTTATACAAATTACGTGAAACTAGCCAACCACACATACACAGACAAACCCACTCAGCAGGGGATGTAAGCTGGAGGAGGTAATCTGGTTTCTCAGCTGCACAGGGGAGCACTTCCTGAGAGCAGCCGGGGGTTTCCCATCTGTCCACCCTAAGGCTAGACCCCCTGCCTACTGTTAATAGAGTTTCTTTCTCTTCCTGTTGATGCATCTTTCTCTTTTTTTAAACTCAGATACACACATGAAGCTACACACTTAGGGTGTTTCTAAGCTGCCACACCACTAATGGAGTTTGAAATGAGAAGGCGACCAGTTATGGAGGTGGAGGAAGTTGCTGTCATCCCCCCACCGCAGCAATGGATCAGCTCTCCACTAGTGTGCCAGAAATGGGGTTTGGGTTTAGAGTCTGAGGAGAGGGTTAGCCAAAATTTGCATGTGGGGGGATTTGTGCTGATGGATATGAAACGAACAGTTATCAGTTTACATAAAACAGCAGTAAACATGCCAGTTCTTGTCCTGAGCAGCAATGTAAATGCGTATAAAAGTCCTGTGATGGATGTGCTATTTTAGCCTAAAACTCTGTCGTTTTGCGCTATTTTTCTGGGAGAAGAACTGAAAGACAAAAGAAAGCAGTCCAAGTCGGAGCTCTGAGATCACCGTGACATTCTCCTTTCCTCTTTGACAAAACACAGACTCCGTCTTTGATCAGCACTCAGGAAATTTCATTAAGACGGAGATGAGTGGATAAGAGACTAAATACAGGTCCTGTGAAAGAGAGGAGGAAGCAAAGGAGACAACAAAAAGTGTAAATAGAAAACGAAGTGAGGGCTATGATACTATCACCATCATTTTCTTCTTTATATACCATAGGAGGCCAAATAAAGGCAAAAAAATTGTGTAGTAGTGAAATTTAAATGAATCTGGATGTTGTTTATGATTATAAACTTCACCTCAATTTAAAAGTTTAGTTGTGTTGTTGTGCAAATGTTATGATCAACTTGGATTTACAAAATCAGGCCATTCAAGATAAAGGCCAAAACACATCGCTTCCATTCAACTCTTTATGTTCCGATACGATTTTTTCCTGACATACAGGCTCCGACTCGATGCTCCCTCTTTTTCTGTACTTCTTTTAGATTTTACGCTGTCATTTCCTCCAAAACAGATGTGTTTTACTTTGCTACCATGTCTCACTTCCTGTCTTACTCATGACATTCCCATCAAACTGCTGCGTAGTTCCGACCAAAACTGTCCCCACGTCTACCTTGGTCAGACACTCGGATATGCAGTCGCAGGGAATCGCAATTTTTGAACTGAACTGAAACTGTGGCGAGGTAGATATATTTAAATGGCTTTTTAAAACTCGAGAAAAACATGTTCCGCTTGTTTGCTTAAGGAGAATCAGTGACAACTGATGAGGTTCAGAAATTTAAAAGTTTGTGACTTAAATTGGGGGCTAAATCAAGGTAATGCTAAGAAACAGGAGTCATCCATAGACTTCAAATTCAGGAATCTTCAAAGATTTACGTGCAACTCCTTTAAAACACAGACATAAACGTCGTACCTGGTACAGGAACTGACAGTAATTTAAAAGTCAGGCTTTTTTTCGGTTCACTTTAAACTTCTACCCTGTAAAAAACCAGCTGTGATAATAAATAAAACAAATCAAACAAATAAATAAAATAAAGACAACTAATAAAACAATAAGGTTTGAAATAAAATGAATAAATGTTCGTCTTTGAGACGTCAAACTTCCATTATTATGCCATTATCAATATATTAGTTTAAAATGGTCTCAAAACAACTATATTATCATTTATCGCAATAATTTCTCAGACAATTTATCGTCCAGCAAAATTTATCGTGACTGGCCTACTTGCAGTATGACTTTAAGTTCAATGGAAACAGGACCTTTGCAGTTATTGCAGCAAGACAGCACCGATATCTACCAGGTGAATCAAGCAGGACAGACCAGGGGAAGGACCTTTAATCTTATCAATCACCATAAGCGTGAGGAAGAGAGAAGAGGAGACAAGGAAAGCAAACACAAAACATCCACTCAGCCTTATCAATCACTGACCAAAGAGATGGATGGAGAAATGAAGAAAGAGTGCTGGCGTCTTGTTTACCTTATCGATCATGTCGGGTCGGTTGGTGGCAGCCAGCACGGTGACATCTCGGAGCTGCTCAATGCCGTCCATCTCGGTCAGGAGCTGAGCCAGGACCCGGTCGCTGACGCCGCCGGAACCCGCAGAGCTGATAAGTGAAAAGAGGATTGGAGCAGGTGGGGGAAGATGAGAGAAAGGAAAAGGGATATGTGTAAATTAGTCAAAGACTGAAGAAGCTATTAGATTACTGAAGGGAAAAACGATATATCGCTAGCCAAAGGTTTTGGCAGCAACAGAAATGTTGAGTTGCATCTAAAGCAAACTGTGGAACCATCATCATTTTCCAGAGGAACTACTGCTATCAATATGTTTCCTTACCAAGACCTTGACAGTGAGAAGTTTAGTTGCACTGAGTTGGCTTTATAACAGCCAAGTTGGTTCAGCAGCACCAGAATCATGTCTGACATTCAGAAAACTCTAAGTACAGCAGCTGAAAGATCAGCTTTCTAGATCATCACATACTTCCTAATGAGAAGTTCAACTGAAAGTAAGAAGGTTTCATGAACTCCAAGAAATGCCAGCCTGAGGAGGAATTATGTTGCTACCTGTGCAGAGCTTGCTCATCACTAGCAGCAGACGCCTCTGTGTCAGAAATAATATCACAGACAGGCAGGAAATCTGAAGGAAGCAAATGGAGGGAGAGAAAAGGGCTGGGGAAAACACATTTCTCTGATGAAACCTTTCTCTGATTGGATCTTGACTGGAAAATCATAAATGAAAGGGTGAGTCACCACCTCCCCCTACCCCATCTCTGGCCCTAATAAAGTTTGGTGTCAAAACATCCTCAAACACCAGCTTCTTTCAACAATCCAGGCACAAATTGCTGATCTTTGTATTTTCCAGTTTGGTGAAGGGTGAAAGCCATCAGTTGCTCAAAGATCACAGCACTGAAAGTTTGGGTGGCTGGAGAGGAAATGCTTAAAATATCAGCCCCCACCTGTTATGACACATGGATCTTTCTGTTCTGCGTCATTTGTTTTGGTACTTGGATTATTTTGGGGTAATTATTGTCACTCAGGCTGAACTGCACCGGTTCAGTGTTTAAGCTCTTTCTTGTGTTCTGCTCTTTGTGGATTCAGTTTAGAGACTCATTCCTCATTAGTTCCCTCTGTGTTTATTTGTCTCAGTTTCAATTTTTCCAGCTGCACTGCACACTCCTGATTGGCCACACCTGTATTTTTGTCACTCATTCACCATCCCAGTATTTAAAAGCCAGTCAGTTTCATGAGCTCCTTGGCAGACTCCTTCGTTACTCATAACCTGCAATCCTTCACACCAGTTTGCCTGTTTCCCTTGTGTCTCCCCCATTATGGAAGAACTTTATTGAAGAAATTTTATTTTAATTTCCAACATGATCATCCCATCCTCTTCTCAGCATTTGGGTCCATGTCCAAGTAGGCACCAGCCCAGCAGCTGGGTAGAACCTGGACAGGTCACGGTTCAACACAGGGAACATCTTGTGCACAATAATGCACACATAACTAAGGACCATCTAGAAGAATGACCAGTTATGGTGCTGCGAGGCAACAATGCCAACAGCTGCACCTCCATGTAGAGAATAAACTATGGCAAACAAATTCTGATCAGTTCCCGGACACAAGAACTGGTCATCTTCCGTCAGGATCTGGGCCAGAAGTGGATATCCAGCCTAGTTAGAGAGAAACACTGACAGAAGAACAGTTAAACCTGTATTGTAGAAACATTTCTGTCACTGCCAAAACTTTTCGCCTTGCTTGTTGGTCATTAAACGATGTTGGACACGGTAAAAAAAAAAACTCAAAAGGAACAATAAAATCAGCAATGCAGCTGATGAGAAGTGATATAAATATGTCAAAAGATATAACTTTCTACTGTAGAGTACACAAACAACAATAATATTCACAGCAGTTTAAGCTTCAAACAATCAATAGGACTTTGAAGTCAAATTAGAGAATATTTTGATAGTTTGATGACAACAGAGGCTTAATTAACACCGTTGTTCTTCATCTTTAGAAAAAGAATCCTTTGGCAACAAACTGGAGCTTTCTTGCCAGTGACGTAAAAGACTGAACTCAAAACAAAGCGATTGAAAACAGGTCATTCCTCTGTAATAAAGCGGCACTTGTTGGAAGCCCCGTTTGGACTTGTTAACATGGTCTCCCGACTGAACCCAGTGAGACAGAGAAAAGCTGCTGCAGGCAAACATTTTGTTCAGAGATAATTCAAACCACAACAGTTTGCCAGAAACTTACATTAGAAACCAAAAAGTGCTTTTCTTTAGCTGAGTGAATTCTGGTTTAATTAACATACACTGAGCCAGGTGCACTCTCTACAACAAAAAAATGTTGATTTCATGGATGAAAATTAGAAATAAACTGAAAAACTACTCCGCAACTTATCACAGGCAGATCAAAGAATTTAAATCAGACAATTATGTAATAATCAAGATAGGCTGGGTGAGGGACCGACCCAGATACACCCTTGTTTTTGGACAAGACAATGGAGCTCTATTGCAGAGGGTAAATGTGCTGCTCTATAAAACATCAACAGCCTCAAAAAAACTCATCAGTGCATTAGTCATTACATTACAAGGTGGTTATTTTCCATAGCACAGCACAGACAGCCATCCTTCTGGCCTCAAACACACACACACACACTGTCTCTGTTGACAGGACCAGCGGAAGTGCCAGACGTCATTAGTGCAGACAAGGCTTCAGAGGAGAACAAAAGAGCTCTGTCACCGAGATACGAGGGAGAAGAGTGGAAGGGGACAGTGAAAGAGAAGGAGGGAAAGTTTGGGTGAGGGGGCGATAGCATGCTAGACAGGAAGCTGGAGAAAAAAGGACAAATTATGAAGAGGGTAAACAAGGAGACAGGAGATGGGTAACAAAAAATCTTTTAAGAAACGGAACAAACAAGCATCTGAGGATGGAACTAATATGAAGTTGTGGGAAGTGAAGAAGATAAGCAATGGAAAAGCTGAAGTGAATAAAATCTCTACATGCTTTATGTGCCAAGATTGCATTCTTTTCCAAAAGCACATTAGTAAATGTCTCTATTTTTGCCCAGTATTTCAAAAGTGTAAATATGGATGGGTGTATGGATCCTGGAAAATCCTTAAATTCCAGGCTGAAAGAAAAGGCAGCGCAGAAATAGAGAACTTAGAAGGTATCTTTATTCTTCTTATTATTTACATTCCTTCTCATTCGTTTGTAAATAACAGAATTTGTCATTTTGTGTCTTTCTTTGCCTTCACCCCTGTTTCATCTCCTGTTTTCCTCATTTCACTCCACCAGTTTGGACTCGTGGCAGGTAGGCTGACAGATTTACAGGTGCTTCTCATCTCTAGCCTCCAGATGAAACACACACACACACACACACACACACACACACACACACACACACACACACGAGCACAGGCTGTCAACAGGTTGTGTCAACAGATCTGAATTCGTACTGGCAGTCTGTGAGCCACTTCATTGATTAAACACAGCAGGAAGTAAAGTCCAATAAATAACATTTACAGATCTGCAAGAAGTGCATTTCTTTAAATGGTGAGTGGCCTTGAGGCACAGGTCCAGTCCTGCTTCTATCACTGGGAACTGGCAAACCAAAGTAGCAGCTGGCACTTGCTGAGCACATATGAAAAATTGAAATTCATAAAAGGGGACAAGAAAGCTCAATCAAAGTGAAAAAACAGCACAGAGGAAAACTGTCAGCTCTGCTGGCAAAGAAATAACTGATAAGGAAAAATGCTTATTTAGTGCAGACTGGGATTAGGCCAAGAAGACCTAATATACAAGTGCAGCCCAATGATCCGATGAAAGATTTAGATCTGATTCAGTTAAATTCAAAAACATGATTTATTTATCCCCAAAGAAAATTAAATGTTGCCGTAACTAATATCATCCAAGTACCTTCAAAGAGTCGTTGCAGATGGTGATGCTGTGAGCAGGAAGGATATTCAGTAGCAGTCAGTCTTGCAATAACTTTGAAGAGACCTCTGACTGAAGACTGTTGCTGTGTGACTGTCCCTTTATGCTATCAGCTTTATTTCCGTGCAGCAGAGACAATATTTCACAGTAACATCTCCTGGGTGACACCATCAGTTGTTGGTTAGCACTGCTAATCCACCTCATTTGCTTTTGCCGCTCCTCTTTAAATCTCTGTCTGGCCGTTTGGTTAGAAAGCCGGGCAGAGAGACGTTGGAGTTGGGGATATGATCCCATTATGATCGACGGAAGACACGATTTGAACTTCATTCTTCTCTCTCTGGTTTTTTTAACTTTAGAGACTGAGAAAACCAGAGCATCCAGAGAAGACCGCATATTTGGATGTTTGCAAGTTAGACCAGCTGTAGAATTGATTTGCTGAAAATCATCATGGTTAACATTAATAAAGACTTGAAAACCACTGTAAAATGTGAGAAAAAGCCAACTCTAAAAGCTTAAATACTTTGGGCAAATTGAATTATGATACTAATGATGTTGAAATTTACAGGAGTATTTAAAATTTGATTCCTGGAGACAAAGTTAACCAGTTAAAAATGCAAGTGCAACACAGATGAAGTGAAGCACGTGGTGAACTAATTAGTTATGAGGCCTGATGCCCTTTTCTTAGCTTCATCCTGCAAATGTCATCTTCTTCCCCTGGTTTAGCAGGAAGCACGCTGCATATTTGGCCTTCCCCATCTGCCCTAAAAGAGCACAATGAAATGTTTGTGTGCCTCTGGTCCATGTCCTGCCCCCCCCCCCCCCAGGCCTCTTTCCTTCAAGCCACAGATGTTCCCTGTGCCATCCCACTGAAACTCCTCCGGACAACACTCTGTTCTGTGTTCTCTGCTGGTAAAAAGCCACAAGACTCTGCAAACACTGCATGGGAACCGGTGCATTCAGACTGCAGACTGTTTCGGATGTTTGTTCTTTCTATCATGCATGAATCACACTGCGATATAAGCAGAGAGGGGCTGTAGTCGTATAATTAACACAGACCGCCAACATGATTATGAATTTGTCACACAAGTGGGAAGAAGCTGTTTTCCAGATTCTTTTCCAGTTTGCTGAGATTGTTAGTTGTCGATCTCTGGCCTTTTTTCAAAGGAATACAGAAAAGGACACACTGTACCTTCCTCTTTCGCTGGCAAGAGCATCGATCTCATCAAAGAAGACGATGGAGGGAGCGACAGCCCTTGCCTTCCGAAACACCTGCGAGCAGCGTCAGCAACAACGGAAGATACAGAAACAGAACGAATGTTTAACGGGACGGATGAATCATCCAGGACACAAACATGAAGAGGAAATACAGCCGTCATTAAAGCCAGAAATCACACAGGTTATCCTTTTAGTACGTCAGAACTTTTGGTTTATAAAAACAACCAAACACAGTGCTGAAAAAAGTATTCACACCTGCTGAGCTGTACCATATTTAGTCAGGTTACAACCACAAACTTCAGCGAATTTTATTGGCCTTTTATGTGACGGATCAACATAATGTACACCATGCAGAATTTTTTTTTTTTTTTTTTTAAATCTGAAAAGTGTGTGCCTTTTAATTCAGCCGCTTCTACTCTGATGTAAATAAATAAAATCCAGCGCAACTATTGCCGTCACAGGGCACCTAGGTAGTAAACAGAGTCCAGCTGTGTGTAATTTATCCCCAACATAAATCCAGCTGATCTGTGAAGGCCTCAGAGGTTTGACAGAGAACACTGGAGAACAACCAGCATCATACAGACCAAGGAGCACAGCAGACGGATCAGCGAGGACATCCTGGATGGCCTAAAGCACAGTTAGGTTCTAAAACAATATCCCAAGATTTTAACACCTTACAGAGCTAAATATCGGAGATTCTGATGAGGAAGAAGGTACTCTGGTCAGTGGAGACCAAAACGGAACTGTTGGCCTCCATGCAAAAAGCTTTGAGTGGAGAAAACTTCATCCCCACTGGTAAAGAGTTGATGGGAAGACAGATGGAGGTAAATGGAGATGTTGCAAAAGACTTGAGACTGGAGTTAGAGGTTCACCTTCCAGCTGGAGTTTAGATCGAAGCTTATTCATGTCTGAGAATGGCCCTGAGTCTTGAAAAGTGCTCTCCATCCAATCTGCCTGGTTCGGACCTATTTTTCAAGGAAAATTTGCAAAAAAATAAAAGTCTCTTGATGCACAAAGCTGGTAGAGACATACCCCATATTTTATGTTGGTGGCAGTGGCTCTGCCTCTCTCTGCCTCATTCTGAGGGATTAGGTTATCATAGAAGCTACACCTGGTCCGGTGTTTTGTTTGGCTGTCATACCTTCCTGGAGAAGAGTACCAGCTGAGATACTGCTGCCAACAACTAAACATTCTCCCTCTCTTGCTATCAACTTTTTATTAAAATAGAAAGTACCCCTATATCAGTTCTCCTGTTTCTTTTTTGTGTATCTGCTCTGTCTTCTCAAACCCTCAGTGGGTCGTGGCAGATGGCTGGTCGTACTGAGCCAGGTTCTGGTTCTGCTGGAGGTTTCGTCCTGTTAAAGGGGAGTTTTTCCTCTCCAATGTCACTACATGCATGCTCGGTATGAGAGATTGCTCTAAAGTCAACGACACAACGCAAGTGATTTTCTGTGGTTGCTACGTGCTCGTCCGGGAGGGGTGAATGCTGCAAATCAACGACTCGATGCAATCTGCTGGGTTTCTTTAGACAGGAAACTTTTTAAACTACCTTGAATAAACAACTGAACGTAATCCACTCTTTGATAACTAGAATTAACTGGAATGTACGTCTACTTGGACTGAAATGACTTTTTTTTTGTAAAGTGCCTCGAGACAACACATTTTGTGAATTGGCGGTATATAAATAAATTGAATTGAATTGAACATAAAATCCCCAAAAAACAAATTGAAGTCTGGTTGTAACGTGATAAAGGGGTGTGAATACTTTTGCTGGGTACTGTAAGCAAAGCTTAAAGAACTTACCTCTCGAACTGCTCTTTCAGACTCCCCAACATACTTGCTCAGTAATTCTGGACCCTGAAAGAATGATTCATGTAAAGCAAAGTTACTCATTTTCGAACAGCTACTGTTGTCTTATTATGAATTTCAACTATCTAGCATTCTTCTACGTTAGGACCTTTGACAAATCTTTCCCATTGTTTTGCAAAACTTCGGTTATTTTTTTTTTTAACTGCTTCAGTGACAACTAAAGCATCTGCTCTTCAAACACTGCAGATCAAACAAAGAAACGGTGATCATCCAGTGTGCAGCACAGCAGGACGCGTTTTGTCTCTTTGTGTGAAATTCTTTCTGTGCTCACTGTACGCTGTGTACCGTTTCATGTTTGTATGTAACACATGTGGCTCACTTGGCAAAGATGCACATTTTCCACTCTGTGAGCATTAAAGTAGCACATCTGCTCGCACCATGGTGCAACTTCTCCTGTTATGAATGCATTCAGGCACATGAAATAAAAATCAGATCTCCGCGAAGATCTAAAGCATGAAATAGGCTTGTGCTCACAACAGCTTCATGAATATAACCTGCAGCCATATTTGTCAAAACTATTCCATGCTTTTCATGTCCAATGATGAGAGCTTTTTTCCACATTTGGTTTAAAAAGAACAGAGGAAGACAATAAATTGAGGGGGAAGCAGAGCAAACATTTCTCCAGGAACTCCCTACCAAGTTTGAAATTAATATTGCATAGGATGAGCCAAACCAGTCCAAATCTACTGTTTCTGGGTTCCAGTGGAAGGATGCAGAACGCCTACAGGATGTAGCTCCTAAACAGAGCAGCCCATGCTGAAAGCACTGAAAGCACTGAGTCTTGTAGTTCCTACTTTAGGAGGCTCTGAAAGCTGCACCTGGTTTCTTGAAAATGTTCTTGTAGCATATGAGACGAAAGTATTGAATATGACTACAAAATTCTTCAGAACTTGAGGAACCAGAACGATGTGCTGAACAAACCCTCTCCCAGGATCTGGATCAGGTCTGCTTTTTGCCAGCTACTGAAGCTGATCTCCAGAGGTCAGAAAGACTAATAAAGAAAGCCCTTCAATCAGTCGGAGCAGTTGTAAAATTATTATGTAATTGCTCATAATTATTTTTCATATGTTGTAAAACCTGCTTTTTTGTTTTGTTTTTGGCCTCCTTTTAACCAAAAACACTAAATTAGTACATTCTTCGCATAGAAGGTACGGCTGGTCCAGTGCTTTTGCATTTGGCCTCTCCGTTCGATAGGGCTGTGAGCAGACTGGAAATAAATTGGGATAAAGTGACTTAATGTGACATCTGTTGCGAACTCACTATATAAATAAAGTGAAATTAATTAACCTGGAAAAATTCTGCAACTGTTTTAAATTTGCTGGGTTTTTGATGTGCATGTGGAAATAAATGAGTGTTTTACGTTTTATCTACAATTTATTGTAAACGCAACTTCTGCACAATATATAAAAACATATTTACCTCCCTGTCTTTGCACTAGCGTCACCCCTTTTTATTTTAACCGTTTCTTCTCTGCAACCTCTTCTTTTTAAACGTTTTTAGTCCTTTAAATGCTCGACTGTCCTGCTCACAGCAGACAAACATCCACTCAGCCTTCAGAGGAACTTCCTCCACTGCAATCTACTCTTTCAACACCTCTTAGCTGATGGACGAGACGACACTTAACTTCCAGCCCTTGTGTCTCCTGCAGTAAGTGTGTAGGTTGACTCAATATTCTCAAGCTGCTCGCTCCTTGGTAGAGCTGAGGCTTGGACGTGGTGACTTTTAAAACACACCAGCCGAGACACGAGATGCCTATGCGTGCATGCGTGTTGGTGTGCAGGTATGCATCTGTGACTGTGAGTGTGTTTGAGTGGCTGAAGGGAGGAAACTGAAATTGACAAGATGATAATAGGGCTTTTTTACACAGAGGAAACAGGCTGAGCCCTCAAAGTCTCCACATTTAAATCGGGATAATGTATCTGTGTCAAAGCAACCGCTGCACTGGAAAAACCTGATACTGTTATTGCAGTTGGTTGAGAGCGGCTTTCAGCAGCAGGGGCAGGATGTTTTTTATCCTGTTTCAAAGAGCAGATTCTCTTGGTGATAACTTTAAACTGGCTGCAGAACCTCACAGCACAAATCTTTGTTTAAGTACTACAGGACCCTCCGCACTTAGGGGCACCTCAACTAAAGATTCTGGGTTTTTGTATAGGTGACCAACAATACCTATAACATCAGCAGAACCAAAGAACTTCAGGAGTTTATTTTTTCAGCTGGAGCATAAGTCTGAGGACCCCACCTATTTGTGGATTTTTCTGTGGAATCTGACTCCAAATTATTTTTGGAAAATTCACTTATTCTCTGATTTTTTTGTAGAGCATATCTATAATATTCAACAGAAAATGCAGCTTGTGAAGCTGAAATAGGCACAATGCTACTTGACAGGCTATTGGCTAGGACCACCATTCATTTGGTCCTGATTGGCTGTACCCCCCAGGAGTGAAGATAAGGTATGTTTGGCGTTTGAACTGTTAAAATAGGCAGTTAAACACACTTTTAGAGGTTCTCAAGTATTTCAGCTCTTCACAAGCAGTTGTGGCCCCTAACCAACATGAATACCGAAATAACATGAATGAATACTAAGCCACCTTTCAAAATGGGAAAGACATGAGAACATGCTGTTCAAGCAAAACAGGTGTTAAATCTTCAGAAATTGGGAAGAAGTGTCAAGAAAATAGCTATGGACATAAACATGCCCAGTCAAAGCAGCAATTAAGAACTTTAAAACAATTGGAACTGAGACAAACAAAGACTGGACGACCCAAGTTTATCTCATCGCCACTGCAGCACAGAATGGCCTTTCCTGGTCACAAAGTCTCCATAGCCGCCATTAGATTTTATCTACATCCACTATCAGAAATGTAAACATGTATTTTTTTTTTTTTTATTTATTTATTTATTTTTTTTTGAAACACTGCAGAAATGGGGTCTTTTGGTCATATAAAACTCAGGTTGAGCTTGGGGGTCTGGCAGGGGATATGGCAGAGATTATGTGATGCTGTGGGCCTGTTTTTCTTGCAAAGCCCCTGGGAGCCTTGTTGGAGTGGATGCCTTCATGAACCTTTTCAAATACCAGGGGATTTTAAAATTAAAATCTGGAGGATTCAGCCAGAAAACTGAAAAAATGGCCACCTTTGGGTATTTCAGCAAATTAACAATCAATAAATTGCCAAATCAACACAGATATGGTTCCCCTCGTCACAAAAGAAGCTTTTTCCATGGTTCTCTTGATCAGCAGGTCAAACTCCTATACAAAACCTGTGGGGTGAGCAGAAGAGAAGATCGTCTGGAAGATCTTGAGCTGGGGTGTCCAACTCCAGCCTCAAGGGTCACTGTCCTGCATTATTTAGACTGCTTTCTGCTCCAACACATCTAATTCAAGGGATGAATTTGCTACTCAGCATGTCATTAGGTTCTGCAGCAACCTAATGACATGCTAAACCAGAGAAACATCCAAAACACGAAGGACACTGGACTCACTTTAGACACCAACGATCGTGACGGATTGAGCAACGAGGAATAATCAAATATTCCTCTCTGTGAAAGCTCCAGCCTTGTGAAATATAAAAGGAGAAGACTAAGACTTACATGACACTTTAGTACATTTCATTGGAGGGTGGAGAACATAGGAGAAGAATCATCCTGTTTCACAGAGAGAAAAGGTGGGAGGTCATGGCAGCACTGGCTTCTGACTTAATGATGCCAGTTGAGAGCTTCTGTCTGGACTTCCTGTCTTTTTCTAAATATTCACCAATCAACAATTCAACAAGGCGATCAATCAACATCTGTTGACAAGTCCTGAACAAGGGAGGAGGTAAGGGTGACATGGGGGGTGGCAGAGAGAACGGGGTGATGAATGAGAGAGGACAAACAGTGGGTCAAAGGTCAGAGGAAGAAGCTTGTACCAACTTCAGCTCTTTAGGAAATCATCACCACCGAGACAACAACTTCAGGATGGCTGCCCCCCGAATGGCTGCCACGGGAGATTCAAGGATTTCTCAAACATTCATGAATGTAAAGCAACACTCCAGGTATGTGTTTGATGAGTGGATAACAGTATAACGTGATATAAAGCTCAAAAAAAGTCAATGTTGCAAAATACCCCCCATTTAATTGTATCTTACCCTGGCCATGAGCTGTGTGCTTTCCCCCTTTGGGGTCCAAAACCGGACTGCATTCAGGGTTTTTCATGGTGTTAATGACGTAATAGTTGAGTAATGTCACCTGCAATTTTATGAGACATGTCGTTAAAACCGATTTTAAATGAACTGAGCAACTGATCCCGACTGCAGAGTGTCTGGGAGAGAGAGAGGAAATGTGATCTTGAGCAAACTATAATTAAAATTCTGTCACAGCGACTAGATTTCATAACTTCTATTAAGTCACTCTTAATGTTCTACATGTATTAGCAACAAACTTTAAGTGAATTTTTGCAGATGCAGACTTGTGTGTTTAAGAAGAGCCAGGAGAGGCGAGTTCTGGACGACCACCTGGTATTCTACCTACAGCCATAACTTCTCATTATTTCACAACGGTTCCACTTGAAACTGAAATAAAATAACTTCTAACTAAGAGGTAAAATCCACTGATATTTAATAATTAAGTAATGTCCTCATGTCTCAAACATGCAGCAGCTGCCTGTTTCTTTCACACTTAAAATCAGTCAGTGTTACACATCCTCGGGGGAGGTAATGACTGTCTTTGTTTTTTCTTCGAATATAAACAGAAAACAATCAAACCTTTCCACCTTAAGGCACTATCTATGCCTTACAGATGGAGGTCCAAACTTTATTTTATTCATTTAATTAATATTTTCCAACAGTAAACATGTTTACCGCCCTCCCGTCACAAAAGTCAACCTATTACTATAGGTACCAGGGTCATTTCTCTGCTGGTACTCAGATTTGGTTCCTTTTCCTCTGGTGGACTGCAGGGTTTTTAGTCTCTATCTAGATGTGGAAGGAGAATATTTTATATTAAACTGCTGTCAATTAGATGACTGAATGCCTCTTACCTAATTAAGGGAGGAAATGTAACACAATTTGCATGAATAATGTTAAACTGCAAACGCAGAGACTGAGCTATAGCACGACAAATCATCAGTCCTCAGACTAATGGCTGACTCATCTGCACAGTTTTGGCAGAACGTTCAATTAGGAAAACGATATGCAGAGGCACATCTGTAAAACATTATGTTTTCATTTTTATGTATCCCATTAAATAAGAGAAAAGCAGCAAGCTTTGGTACCACCTTTGATTTGAACTAATCAGGAAATCAGCAAAGTAATTCGATAATGTTTGGTCAGCACAGAGCGACGGGGGAAAACCCTTTACTTTAATGGTGAAAACTCACTTTAATAGCCAGAAAGTTGAGACCACTTTCATTAGCCAGGGCTTTGGCTATCATGGTTTTGGAGCAGCCTGGCGGCCCATAGAGCAGGACTCCTTTTGGTGGCTGGATCCCCATGCGGGTAAAGGCCTCGGGGTGCCTCAGGGGCCACTCCACGGCCTGTTTCAGTTTCAGCTTTACCTCTGCCATCCCACCAACATCTGACCAGCGTACCTGGACAGATAAAACAAAGGGAAACAAACAAAATGTAAGAAGAGATATGATTTTCTTCTAACCCGATCTTGTAGTTCTGTTGCTGAAGCAAATCATAACATAAGACAGAAAATGGGGGCAAACTTTTTTTGTCAACTATTTAGCAAAAATAGTGAGAAAAAGAGGAAAAGAGACTGTTTAAAAAGTAATAAGAAAATAACTTCTTGAACATGATAAACAGTCAATTCCAACAAAAAAAAAAAAAAAAAAAATCAGATGTAGAGTGTGCAGAAGCAGATGTGGAAGAGAGCAGCTTTATTCTGCAGAATCAGAATCCAGCAGGTTCATTGCGGTCAAAAACATGCAATCAAGAAAATGAATCTGTTTCATATTGGAGGAAGGCAGCAGGAAGAGGTCAAGCTCTGATAAATAATCTTCATTCCAGCAATGTGCTGAAACTTACTCCAGTCCTTCATGGACTACGAATCTGTGGCAGTTCGGAGCAAACACATCACCAACAATAAATGCAACGGACCAAACTAATTTTGATTGCGCACAGAGATGCTCTAAAGTAACCCATAAAAGGGCCTATTTTAACTTTCGGATCACATGAGTAAACTGCAAGGAATCTCAAGTTCCTCCAAGCGTCAGCTGGATGGAGCAGAGGAGAAATATAAAAGCATATTTGGAGGGAGATGGAGGTACTGAGGTTCTTGGGTTGAATCAGGACGGAGTGAACAACAACAGAGTGAGTCTGCCAACAGTTGTCTGTCTGACAGATGGAAGGAAGGAGGGAGGGAGGGAGGAAGGGAAGGAGAGAGTCCGGCAGAGAACAACCGGAGGAGATAAAGCAGATAAGGAGGAGAGAGCTTCATCCAAAACCAGCTAACGTCTCTTTTTACCCTTCCTGTCTCACATTCCTCCTTCTTTCCTTTCCGTACTGTTCAGTTTTGTCCCATTCACAGTTGTTTTAACCTCCTCCTCTACATTCAACCCATCCACTCAGCCTCTCAGCTCCATATCCTGTTTGATCTGCTCTCATATCCTCCCTGCTCCTCTGTTTGTTATCTGTTGTATCTCAACATCACTGCTTTTCTGTCCTCCCACACTCGGCTTTATCTTATTACATGCGCAACGGAAGGAATCAGGTTTGGCAGGGGAGACAGAGAGGCTGACTAAGAAGGTCAGAAATCAGATCGTTTCCCTTAAATGGATCTTTAATTATTCAATGTTTTTTTGATAAGTTTAACATAGAATAAAATGAAATCCAGGTGGGAAACCCAGATCGAACGTATTTTCTGATTAAATTAACTGTACATGCATACTTTCACTTTGACCCTTTGGGGTTCCTTCATTTTTTTATTAAATTAGTTTAAAAATTTCAGCTGTATTGTTTTAGTTAATTTGTTGACTGGATCCTACTGACTGTAGTCTGTTTTAACATGTTGCTGGCTCTTATAAATAAGACCACGAGTCTCAGTGAGGTTCATCTGTATAAATACAGACAAATAAAAATAAATGAAGAAATTTTATGCTCTCCCTGTGTCCCCTGGGCATAAAACAAAAGCTAATTTATGGACTCCCATGGAAATAAAATATATAACAATGTGTTACCATATTTTTTATTACTAACTTGAGTCCTCACCAACCATAAATACCTATTTTCTGAATTTTAATGCCTTTAAAGCCAGTTTTAGTGATAAAAGTTTCTCTTTAAAAAAAAGCAACAAAAAAAAAACAAAACAAAAAAACTCCCAAAAAGTTGACTTATTTCCAGTGGTGGGCACGCTTCCGCTAATAGTGGAGCTAATTTTTGATTTAGCGGGTTAGCATTTTTGCAAACTTTATAAACGTTTAGCATACTGAGCTTCCCCTAAATTAACTTTTCTGGATAAATTCCAAAATGCTAATTTAAATGTAATGACAATCATTTTAGTGCAAAATTGTTAAATTGTAGTCAATAAGCTTTTTCTACTTCGTGTGCAAAATAATTGATTTACAGTTCATGAGAAAATATCTTCTGTCCACTGGAAAATAAAAAAAAAATGACATTTTAAAGGGATCAACACAAAGGAATAGAAAAATAAATAAAAGTAGAAATCAAATTACAATGGGAATGTATTCATATTTTTTTTGAATGGGAGTCAATGGGACAATCAATACTGAAGGGACACAGATTGCTTTAATTTAAAAAACTTGAAATTAAAAACAACGCAAATTAAATTTCCCCCCCAAAATACACAATCTGAGTGCATTTTATGCAAGCCGTATAAACAAAGCCAAGTTATCAAAAAACATTCCCACAGTAGGGTTAGGAATCAGATTTAGAGTTCGAACTATTAAAAAAAATGAGCCCCATTTACTAAAACACTCTTCAATAAAATCTTCCCTTTTGCTAAAACACTTACAAATAAAATCTTATGCAACCAGTTGGCTCCAGAAGTCACCCAGTCAGTAAAGCGTCTACCTGTGTAATTTAATATCAGTTTCCTGTGTCTTGCAGATTGATCAAGACTACTTTAAAGATGACCAGAGAGTTTATCTCCTTGGAAACAAAGTATGTTTTAATTACATATATTTTATCTCTCTCTTGTTTTTAGTTTGGCCCTCTCAATATTGCTGCATCATATGTTCTGATCTAAATGCCAGTGTTTATAATTCTGTCCTGTCCCATCTGTTTGACCCCCCCTCCCCCAACTCCTCAGCCCGCAGAGGTAACACATCCCAGGCCACCGGCGCCGTCTCTGGGGAGCAAAGCACCTAATGGAAACCTGGCATCTGGCCACATACTGTAAATACCGAACAATTTATGGCCAGCACTGAGCCAGAAGGAAAGAAATGCACGGAGCGACAAGGGGCGGAGAGGATGAGGGAACAGGCGAAGAGATGGACTAGCAGCAAGCCAGCAAATCAAAAGTGCTAAACTAAAAGCCCAGACAGAAAGAAAATTAAATTAAAACAGGAGTAGGGAAAAATGTAATGGGAAGCAAGATTTAACACAGAGGGTTAGGAGTCAGATGTGCACAGAAAGAAGTTAGCAATTTGTGAAAAAAAAACAAGCTCCTCTGCCTTCTCCCAGTGCAGTGAAAGTGAAAAAAAAATGTTTTTATTACATTTTTATAAGAGGTACCATTTTGAGACCTAAAGGTAAAAAGTGTATAGTCAACATAAAGGTGCCTCAAGGATTAAATGTCCAACATTAACACAATATTCCTTCCTGTGATGAGTTGCAAACTTTTACTTGTGCTACATTTTAACTTTAAATTTTGTGCGACATTTTGATTGCTGTCAAAACAGATTATTTCTACACAATTTAAACTCAAGTTGTTGATTAATGTGCTCTAGAATGACGGCATTCACCAGAAGGTTCTTTACAACCACAACATCCAAACCTTACTTTAACCAACAAATGCTGAAAACCAAAAAAAGCATTTTGGACATTTTAAAAAGTGGATCTTTACTTTCCAAAAAACACTAAGCATATGCACTGGGACAACATGCAAACTCCATGCAGAAAGACCCCAGGACCCTCTTGCCGCAAGGCGATAGTGCTATAAGCTGCACCATCGTGCAGCCCGGTGCTCTGGTCAGATCAAAAACAAAACTGAGAAACATTCAAAACGCTATTTGTGGCAAAAGATATTCCCCAAACACATAATTTCCACTTTGTCACAGATTAGTGGCAGCGATATGCTGCAGGGATGCTTTTCTTCAGAGAGAAGAGGGAAGATGCTGGAAGAAAATCTGTTAGAGGCTGCAAAAGACTTAAGACTGAGGTGGACGTTCAACTTCAAGAAAAACAAAGATCCTAAAATACAGAGCGCCAAAGAAACGGTTTAGATTAAAGCATGCTGGAATGGCCTAAGCAAAGTGCAGGCCTAAATCCAACTGAGAAAGTTAGCTTGAACTATTTTGCAAAGAATTGGCAAAAATTTCAGTTTATAGATGTGCAAGTTTTTACTTGCATAAAGAAATACAATTTACAGTGGGCCACTGGTGTTTGTGGGTGTTAGGGACCACAACCACCCATGAACAGCTGAAATCTGCAAATACTATAGCAGAGGTCAACATCCAAGCTCTTCCTTATTCCTACTCTTGGGGATACAGCCAGTGAGAGGCAAGAAAAATGAGTGTCGCTCCTGGACTGGCTGCTTTGGAAACACCAGCCAATAGCATGTCAAGCAGCATCGCAACTAGGTGTTTCAGCTTTCCAAGCTGCATTTTCCTTTGAATATTTTAGATATGCTCTGCACAAAAATCCATAAAAAGGTGAACAGATGAATACTGAACCACTAACATACAGAGACAGTGGTGGGGACACTTCTGCGAATCCAATAATGCACTCATGGTGGAGCTAATTTTTCACTTAGCACTTTAGCTAACTTTGAAAACATCTAAAGCACTTAGCTTCCCTTAAATTAATTGTTCCGGATAAATTCTGAGTGCTAATTTACTTGGCTGTTTTGTAAGCATACAAAAACAAAATAAAACACAAACATAGAGAACAAGACATAAACATAAATACAATATATAAGGGCATAGGACATGTAAGCTATAATGTCAAAATGAAATTGGTGCTGGAGGGGTTCAAATGAGAAGAAAACGCTTTGACTCAAACCCCACTGTGCTGTTTTCCTTTTGCACCAGACGCAGTCATTACCTTTTACTGTTGTTTTCCGAACTTTACAAGAGGCCTTTGATGGGGAAAAAGAGGACAGAGTTGGGGACTTACCAAACAAACAAAATAAAGAAACGGGGAGATAAAGGGTATGGAAACAATAAAAGACAGATGTAATGAAGTTAAACCAGACAGTAAGGTCAACATTTAAAATGGATGTTAAAATAAAAGGGAAAGTCTTTATAAAAATTAAACAGGATTACCTCTTAATTTATTATATTTACATGTAAATATAATCTAAAGTGAGGTATAATCTTTACATCTCAAATCTCTGGATACGTGATCCGAGACGGTTTCATAGAAACTCTGGGCATGTATTCATCCGGCACCACTGGAAGTTTCTTATATAAAAGTAGATTAGAAACAAATGTTTGCACTCATGTGGATATAATCAAGTCCGGGGCTCTGCGGCTGGTCTTTCAGCTGAGCTGTGTAAGATGAATTACAAAAAAAGAAAAAGAAATCCAAACTCGCTCCTCTCTTGTTTCCAGGAACCAGCCACAAGGACTGAATGTCTCTGGGTGAGCTCAGAGCACAGCACTGTGCAGAAAGAAAAGGGGAGGCGGGCTGAGGTGAAGGGATTGGACGCATGTTTCTTCTTCTCTTTCTCTTTTTTTAGCTGCTGGCAGGAACCGTCAGCGACCAGATCTGCTTTCAATTACCGGTGGAATATGATGTTAGCCTTCTTCCTGTCCCTTATGTCTTGCACATGCAAACTCCAAAACATCCTGAAGTCTCACCGCTGTCCTCTCACCCCTCCTCCCCCCCACACTACCTCCCATGTTTTTTTGAGCCCACTTTTCCTCCATCCGCAAAGGCAAAGTCGTTCATCTTCATTGCAGCAGAGGGTAAAATGGCCACAGGGTCTTTTCCACTCTGCCTCGTGGTGATTCAGTGGTCAGCGGTACAAATAGAAGTAAGACAGTCAGGAAAGGGGGGCACTGCTTCTGCTGATGAGCGTCTTTTAAAAGCGGTGATAAGTGATGACCGTTTTCGGGATATAAATTGTGCTTTCAATGAGCCAAACCCTGCATGATTTAAGCAGGCCTGCTTCCTTCCACAACCACCCTGAGGCTGACTGTAACGCTAGGAGAAGTAGCTTCCAGGATGGATTGTGTCATTAGGACTGATGCCTTCACCCAAGCAGGAGTGGGAAGAGGCTGCTTCATCAGAGTACAAGCATCTCACATGTTTTACGAACATTAAAGCCCTCTGTGTCAGAATTCCACTGTTTTCCAGAATCTTATTTTCCAACATCTGTGAGAACTTTTTTTAATATTATAAATAATACAAATAATAATAAAGTTGGCGATTTAGTAAATTAATAAAAGTTAGTAGCATTGTTGCCCAGCAAGAACGTCCTGGGTTTGAACCCTGGTCTGGCATCTTTGTGCATGGAGTTTGGATGTTCTCCTCTGTCTATGTGTGGATTCTCTCCAGGTATTCCAGCTTCCTCCCACAGTACAAAACATGACTTAATTGATCTGTCTAAATCGTCCTTAGGTGTGAGTGGGTGTGTGTGCACCGTTGTTTGTCCTGTGTGTCTCTATGTTTCCCTGCGATGGACGCTGCCTCTCATCCAATGATGGCTGGTTAAATGGGTTTAGATAATGGATGGATTTATTCAATCTTGAAATAAGGCAGTGACATAAAATGTTGCAAAAGTGAATTGGTGTGAAAACTTTTTAAATGCACTATAATTCAGACATACATGATAGATGGACGGATGGATGGTTGAAGAACAGATGGATAGATGGATGGATGGACTGATGGATGAAGAACAGATGGATGGATGAATGGATGGATGGATGAAGAACAGACAGATTGATGGATGGATGGATGGATGGATAAAGAACAGATGGATGGATGGATGGATGGATAAAGAACAGATGGATGGATGGATGGATGGATGGATGGATGGATGGATGGATAAAGAACAGATGGATGGATGGATGGATGGATGGATGGATAAAGAACAGACGGATGGATGGATGGATGGATGGATGAATAAAGAACAGATGGATGGATGGATGGATGGATGGATGGATGGATAAAGAACAGACAGATGGATGGATGGATGGATGGATGGATGGATAAAGAACAGACAGATGGATGGATGGATGGATAAAGAACAGACGGATGGATGGATAGATGGATAAAGAACAGACGGATGGATGGATGGATGGATGGATAAAGAACAGACAGATGGATGGATGGATGGATGGATGGATGGATGGATGGATGGATGGATGGATAAAGAACAGACGGATGGATGGATGGATAAAAACAGACGGATGGATGGATGGATGGATGGATGGATGGATGGATAAAGAACAGATGGTTGGATGGATGGATAAAGAACAGATGGATGGATAAAGAACAGATGGATGGATGGATGGATGGATAAAGAACAGACGGATGGATGGATGGATGGATGGATGGATGGATAAAGAACAGATGGTTGGATGGATGGATAAAGAACAGATGGATGGATAAAGAACAGATGGATGGATGGATGAGGTTTCTGTACCTTGGGCACGTCGATAGCAACCTCTCTCATCGCACTGGGCTTCACAGCAGTCATGGCCCACTGGAGGTCCTGCAGAGAAACCGTCACTGTCCCCATCAGCTGCTGGTCAGACACTTGCTGGGAAGCTCCCAGAGCTCGCCTCAGAGCGTGCAGACCTGTGAAGAACAGATTTAAACAGTTCAAACTACACCAACCTACTTCTTCAGCCAGAGGTTTGAAGCCTTTTTTACTCATCTCTGGAAAAACTAGATAATGATGTGGAGATATGCTTCTGGTAAAGGGAAATTATTAGGACATCAAACCATTTATGAGTATAAAAAAGTGAGAAGCTTTCACTCAATAAACCTTCATGCTGCAATGAAAGGAAGTGAACTAGAAGTGTTAGGGACTGTCCAAACTCAGTCTGGATGTGAATGAAAGGCAAACACTGATGAGTCAGTATCTAGAACATCTCTCCACGCAAAAACGGTCAATCCAGATGCGTTCAGACTGAGCGTGTTTCGCGCATCATAAAAGGCGTCCAACCCCAGCATCTGCCATGCTGGAAGGGTGTAACCCACTATGAGACTTCTCGATGCGCGTCCACCATTGACTTTGCATGTACACCAGACACCCCTGACGCTCAAATCGCATTCGGTCTTAACACAGCACTATTGTTGCTCTTTTTACACACTTAAATGTTTCGGATCATCAAACAAATTATAATATCAGACAAATATGACCTTACTAAATAAGAAAAGCAGTCATCAAGTGTTTGTAACTGGAATCTGAGCCTTTTACGTTACTATGAAGGAATTTTAGCCCACTCTTCTTTGTAGAATTGCTTTAATTCAACCACCTAAACCCAGACTTCGACTAGGCCACTCCAAAACAATCATTCTGTCTTTTGCTTTTTAATTTTTTTCTTTAGTAATTAGGAGGTGGACTGGTGGACTTGATCTTGTGCTGCGCATTACTGTCCGGCTGCATAACCAAAGTAGGTTTGAGCTTGAGGTTCAAAATTGACGACTGGATGTTCTCCTCTGGGATTTTGTGCGAGAACAGAATCAATGGTTCCATCAATTACAGCAAGTCATGCAGGTCCTGAAGGAGCAAAAGAGCCCCAGGCCATCACTCTGAGTATATATTTTATCCAAGATCTGGTGGATAATCAAAATGATAATCCACCAGATTAAATGATTTTCAGCAAACATTTGGTATGCCTTTCTTATTTTTGGTGAGCAGTAGTTTTGGCATTGGGAACTATCCAATGAATGCCGATTTTGCCCACCCTCTTCCTTACTGTTGAACCATGAACCCTGACCTGATCTGAGGAAAAGGAGATCTACAGTGCTTCAGATGTTGCTCTTGGTCGTTGATGTGCTCTTGGATTAATTTTGGTACACCAGTCACTCCTCAACAGACTTTTTGCACCAGTAATCCAAGAAAAAACTCTGTAACTCATCCAAAATGACTGTAGTCTCGTTAAGAGGGGTGAGTGTTTGAGCCTCCTTTTCACTGAGGAAAATCTTTTCCACACTAAGTAAGGAAGCATTGTGGCTTTCTGTTTCACCAGCCACAGTTGTTATCCATGTCACAAAGGAAAGGGAGATTGATGAAGGGCCTTGGTCTGAAGCACGTTCCCTGCAAAAAAATACCATTCCTGCTTTTCCCTCAAGCTGGACTTTATTAGAGATCATTACTTTGCCCACAATGATTTTATAGAAAAGGTTTTTGTGACAAAATGTGTCACAACATTGCACACATCAGCTATGAGCACGGTGTGTGTTATATACTCCAAAGAGTTGGGTGACAATTTGTCAGAATATAAAGCTCACACATTGCACAAATGTGCAGATGGAATGAAGTTGGGTGGGAGTCTTTGCGGGAGATTGAGGGTCGAGGGCTGGTGGGGAACGGACATGGTGCAGGACCGGGGGCCAGACAGCAGACGAGAGGGGATTTATGATCAGACAAGACTGCATCCTGTTTATGTTTTCCAGAGCCTGTCTGACTGAGCGAGAGAGAGGGAGACTGTTCGGGAGAGAGGAACACAGTTAATGCAAGCAGGTTTGCTTTCTATAAGCATACTGTGTCCCCATTCTATAGGACTTCTCTGCCTACAGTTCTTCCTCTCCATATCAGCTCAAAATGTTCTATCTTCTTACCTTTTTCAGCTCCAGACTGAAACTGTCCACATTACAAAAAACATTTGTCTGGGCTGAGTAGCACTGACGAGGTGAGGTGTAAAATGCTGTAGCTCTCATATGCCGTATACTAAACATATGCTCCACTGCTAGAACATTTACACAGCTGCTACTCAATTATTGCAGCAATGACTCAGTAACATTTATTCATTCAACTTTATGCAAAAGCTCTGTCTGCGCTGAGGAAGATCCAATCATCTCAACAATCCAAATGCTTAAACTGAAAGTGAAACTGACTGCTTGACCTAAATTCTGAATAATTAAGCTAACAACTATGTGACCAGTTGGGGGCACTCATAAAACATTGTAATTTTTTTGAAGACAGTCAACTGATCCTTAAAAAATGAGCTGCTGAACTCATCGCAAAAGGACGTACCCTGTAGTTACGTAGCAGGACAATTTGAATTCGACAACCTTGATTCCAATACACATGAAGTGTTCAAAACTGGAAATGTGTTTGTTAATATGCAAACATTCATAGCAAAATAGGAAACACAATTTGCTCAAAACAAATGCTACAAGAAATTTGTAGGGTTGCAATAACAGTATTAGGCACCAGGGGTGCTTTAAAGGGCTATAACTAAAACAAGAAGCGTGCCCACATTATCAGCACAAAATTCAGCTTGTTTTCAGGTACTAAGGTAGAGCCATTCCTTCTCCTCTTTGTCTTATCTTTGCTTTTTGCAGATGATGTGCTGCTGTTGACCTTAAGTGGATACTGGAATTGAATGGAGTGGAAGATGGAACTGTTGCGTTTAAGAATGAGCTATGCCAAATAGCAAAGTTCTCAATTTACTGCACCGGAACAATCCAACCCTCACCTATGATCATGAGATGTGGATCCTGGACACAGGTGGGTGAAATGAGCTTCCTCCATAGGGTGGTTGGTTTTAGTCTCAGAGATCAGATAAGAACCTTCATCCTCTGAGGAAAAAGTATAGTTGAGGTGTTACAGGATGCTTACAAACCTCCAAAGAGAGGCACTCTCTCTGGAGGTTTTCTGGGCATGTACCACAGGGAGGACACCCTGCACGACTAGCTTGAGGGACTATAAATCCTCCCTGGTTTGGAAGCACTTCGGGACCTTTAGGTTTTCCTCCTGACCTGTAACCAAACATTGAATAAGCAAAAAAATTAAAACACGGATGTAAAAAAGGTACCGTTCGACGTCCTGTGTGAAGTTCAATTCCTTGATTAAATATGTTGTATGTTTTAAACAAATTTTGGGTCTTGCAAACTGACTGAATATACCTTTTTTATTACCTAATATTCGAGACAGCTGATTTAAGCCCATCATTGCTGCCCTCATAATATGAAACCACATCTGACAGATGTTGATAATCTCTACGGAAAATGCTGAGAAAGGACCCATCTTGAAGAGAAAAAGGGTTCATAAACTCCAGCCTGATAGCCTGGAGGATGGCGGAAACCTGATTCAACGATGTAACTTTAATATTTTGCTTTAGGGATTCACTGTCTCCGAACTGCTCTTGGCTGACTCCATGCACACATTTGGTTTTGTTATGAAAACATCTGATGGGAAGGGAGGAGGAAAAAACAAAGAGAGGCAACACAACACAGTTTAATCCGAACCTTATGTGGACTCGTATTCCCATTTATTTTGTCTTGTGCTCTTACTTTCCGGAATCCTTCAAATTCAGCAGTAATCAAGTGGGAAATGAAAGGAAAAGGAGCCTCCTAGATGAACAAGAATGTACATTTGCAAAACATCAGCAGAGGCTCAAATTATAAGAATGAGAGAGAAGAGTTCATAGAGTTTGGTTGGCTAAGGGAAAACAGATTATTATTTGTGTTTTTATATAACAGAAATGTTCTTAATTATGTGCATCAAAAACAGATCTTCCCCCAAAAATCTACATCCTCTCCTTTGGGAGTCGGGGTGGAGGGGGTCACATCCTCTTGTGCTCAAAACAAATCCTATAAATTTTATTTGTGCTGAATGATCTCATCAACAAGACTTTCTGCTACCACTAGGTGGTGCTATAACTGTTAGTGAGTAGTTGGCATGATAGCTCCTCAGACTTGCATCCTGAGCATTAAAGTTTGCTTTTACAGAGAAATTCCAGTTTCTTTTCCACATTTTTTTTTAGTTTATAAACTTTTTCAATGTTAACTCGATCAACACCGTTATGAGGGGGTCAACTGATATATACATGGAAAATTACTTTAATGAAAAGTTAAAATCTTCTCAGTGACATTCCACCTGAATCTAGGTCTGTAACTCCAGTTCTCTGTAGCGCCACTGTTCTCCAACTTTTGGATGCATCCTTGCTCCAACATGCCTGAAACAAATGAAAGGTTAATGACCAAGTCTATGCAAAACCTGCTGTCATGCCCAGGAGGTAATTCAGCTACTTGAGTCAGCTATTTTGCAGTTGCAGACCCCTGTTCTAGGAGAAACCAAGGCACGCCTAGGTCACAGTGGGATATCCAGCTCCTCCAGCATGTTCCAGGTTTGCCTTGGGGTATCCACCTTTTCCAACAAACTGGTCCTAGTGAGTAACTGTGGCCAGGGCTGACTTAGCACCAGTTCTTTGTGTTTCTACCAAGAGAAACTCTGGCCCTAGTCCCTAAATACTGGTTCTAACCCAGCACTTCATCGCTGTTGGCCCAAATCAACAGGAGCTAGGTACGGGCTCATGGGCAGCCAATATGATTAAAACCCCAAAGTTTTGTTTTGTTTTTGAACGGCCAAATTTAAAACATAAAAGCAGTGCAAATACAGTCGTTTTAAAAAGAATAAAATCTCCAGTTTGTCTCTCATTTCCCAGCAGCTCATTCTGAAATAATCTGTTACGGAGTTTAGATGGGTTTGATTGGCTCACGCATGATTATTACACCTCAACTCATTTCCAACTCTATTCTTTAACACCGTTGATCATTTATTATCTCCAGGTAAAATTGCAGTGGGAATTTTAGGGCACCTGTTTGCAGAAGTACTAGGATAAATAACAATTATATGGTTAAATTGTCTCCATGCATAACATGCACAACAGTGGGAGGATCTCACCATAAATGAATGAGATGTTAATGGCGAAGATCTGACTTGGCAAACCGGTTCTGTCATCGAACCAAAGAACTGGCTCTCAATCCAACTGGAACATCTCTGGTGGAAAAGGCTCAGAAGGGGGAAGTGCCAAGAAAACTTCCTTCTCACATGATGGAGTTCCTCACGTTCTCAACAAGACTGAAACCCCACGGCAACAAAGCCAGTTTGTTATTTTAGTCATGAACCATATCTCATGACCAGGTTACGGTAAACGGTGCTTTCCAGCAGTATTAATATTCCTTTCAGCTAACTTACAACCACAAACTTCCTTGTCTTTTCTTGAGGGGTTTTGTCTAAGAGAAAAACCAAGTAGAAAATAACTGGGAAAAGGAAAGAAAAGGACATCACAGAGGAAAGTCCTTTGGGGTTTGTCTTGTCCAACTCTAAACCTCTAGAGACTTCAGTTTTTGCCCACTCTTCAGTGCCCACCCCTGAGGTGGTTACGAAAAAGGAGGAGGAACTGTGCAAGATCTGGAAATGGATCTTATGAAATATTCAATCCGGCCGGGGCTGACTAGGGAAGAACCGGTTAAAACCACACCAATGGAGAAGGGGCTTTACTAATGACGTGACTTTGAAGGTTGCATTGGATTTCATTTGGGATCATCAGATTAAAGCGGTCTGAATACAATTTTATGCTGCACTGTTCAGGTTTTATTGATAAAAATGTTTAAAACCATGTATCACTGTCATTCCACTTCACAAGTACAGTGCCTATAAAAAGTATTGACCCCCTGTCCTCGTGGCCTCTCTCACTAGTCTCCTTGCCACTCAGTTTGTGGGGACGGCCTGATCTAGGCTTGATGATGGATTTAACTGAACTCCAGGGGGCCTTCAGGGCCTTAGAAATTTTTTTTTGCATCCATCCCTTGATTTATACTTTTCAGTAAACTTTTCTCTAATTTGCTTGGAGTGTTCTTTAGTCTTCATGCTGTAATGGTAGCCAGTAGCCTGATTAAGCAGTGAATGGACCTTCCATCCACAGGTGTCTTTATACTCCAGACACAGTCAGCTGATCTCCATTCCACTCACTGTGAGACTGCAGGCCCGAATTGGCTGAACCTCTGTTGAATTAGGTCACTTTAAAGGGGGGTGAATATTTATGCAATCAGTCATTTTTATTTTTATTATGATTTTGTTTCATATTTTCACTTAATTATCATTATTTCATAAAAATCAGTTTTCACTTTGACATTAAAAAATTTTTTGTGTGGAAAAAAAGCCTAATTTTGTTTTATCATGATTGATTTATAAAAGCAATAAAAGGGTAAAACATCAAAAGGGGTGAATACTTTCTGTAGACACTGTGAATGGTACAGTGTGCTGGTCTGTCACATAAAATCTAAATAAAATACATAAAATATGAAGTCTGTGGTTGCATGAATACCTTTCAGAGTCATTCTGGGTCATCTTCCCATGCTACAACTCCCTCCTCAGGTCATTTTAGAATCACCATCTAAACTACATTTACGAACAGAGACAGGAAGATTTAAAGCGGTTTTAGGTTTCAGCAGAAAAATAAAAAAATATTTCTGCGCTTAAGGCAGAACACACATTTCAATGTGCGATGCTCAGGACAAAGCTGTAGTTCCTGAGTGACGCTTCCCTCTAATGAATTGTGGAAATACTTTGGGCATTACACTATTACAAAACCGCAGGAACGTTTTCATTACTTAGTTTCCGGAGCGTTCTCTGCACCTGTATTTAAAATACCCGACATCTGTTCTCAGGGCTGAAGCACGGCAATAATACATGCTCTTCAAATGCACTCACACAAACAAATACACTCTAAAACATGAGCATAAAATGAAGGACACACTAATAACCTCAGAAACATACACACGCACACATGCAGATGTGCCTGGGTAAAAGGTAAGTGCAGGGGTTAAGAAGTACAAGCAGCACATTTCCGGGTTTTATAAACAGACGCTTCAAATAAACTTCACATGCTGATCCGACTGATATTTATGTGGCCTGTCCTGAAATTCCTGCAGAGTCTTTAAAAGGACAAACGAGATGGAAAAAGCCCTTTATAAGGCAAGGCTGCTGCTGTAAACATCAGCAAGCATTTAGCACTGTTTGGCTCATTTAGTCTTCCACTGGAGAATTTATGTCAAACACACAAAACTGCACTCATTTCAGCTGCCGTTTTTCTCCCTCGTTTCGACACAGAGGAGTAATCTCTACTCCTCGTTTCCTGCGCCTGCTGGCCTGGATGATTAATGGTTTTAGGTAAAACTCTGAACCCATGAAGGTTTGGGTTTAAGGAGGCTTCACGAATTATTTTTAGCCATTTTTTGCTGCACAATCAGCATCTAAATCACTGGCATTATTTAATCAAAGAGCTTTCAGTGGGCACAATACGTTTTACTGGCCTTGTTTAGGTGCAATGGGCTTCCCCTGTTTAGAGAGGCTTGTAAACACTGCGCCTGGATGTGGTGGAACCCAAACGCACCCCAACATACGGGCTACAGAAAATTTGCACTGTTTAGACTGTGGAAATGAGTCATCTGCAAGCACCAAGATCAGTTGTACTCCAGAGGGACGCCAGAGAGACTCCAGAGTCTGCGAGACCACATGAGAGCTTCCAAGAACACCTAAAGGGATCCATTACAAAATGCTGCTCTGTTTAAAGTTCTGGCAGGATGGGATCAGGGTCAGCATGATTAGGAAGTAAGACTGGGCTGGAAATATGTGGTTATTTCTCAGAAAGTATCTGCCCTCGATTTTTGTGAAAAGTTGTCAATATAACACCAAGTGTTGGCTCCAGATCTCCATATTGAACTTCAGGTTCATCCTTTATTTAAAGACCATGCAGTTTTACAATAAAATAGGATCAAGGCTCCTGTGAGGATCAGGTTTTATATTCCTAAAACATTCGGATTTGGTCAAACTTTGCGTTCCAACACATGATATAAACCTCTTGATTTGAGCCACGATCAGCACCTAAATACACATTACTGCTCATCAATAGTGTAATAACATGCATCAGACATCAGCTATGTTAGAAATACATATGTTAGATACAACATACACGCTGCCAGAGATACTTGAATATAATAAATAGTTAGTGCCATGCGCTTGTTGATTTTTCTGTGACTAACACAGCGCAGAACAACGTCTGAATGTGTACATAAATATGTCAGCCTGAATGATGAAAACCACATTCCTCCTTCAGACACACAGATCCAGAGAGGACGTTAGAGGAGGAATGCGTTTGTTCACTGAACACTCCCACTTTATAGAAGTTAAATAAATTAACATTTAAATTATGAAGAAATATTCATACAAATCTATTAAGACTGGAAACAAAATCTATAGGAAGTGTTTGTCACTAAATCATGAAACTATGTATAAAGCAGGTCCTCAATGCTGGAGAATGAGTGTTGTAATCTAGCATTTGGCCACTGGAGGTCCTCGTTTAGAACAAATACATGGGAGAACTGGGAAGCAATGCTGCTAGATATAATGTGAAAAGATATTTGATTATTAGTTCTTCATTCTGAAAGTGTTTCTGAATTCCTTTTTAGATTTTAACACCTTTTCCACTCATTGACAACCTAGTTCTGATACAGGAAAAATGTTTATTTGATTTTGCATGTGCATCAGGTCTCTCCTAATCCTACATGACTTTCAGATGTTGTTCCAAGTTTTTGTCCACTTTCCTCATAATGTAGAATATGCTGTCATAAAAAAAAAGCTTAAAAGGGATCCAGAGAGCCTAACGAACTGCTGTTTTTTTTTATTTTTGAATGTTTTGCCCTAAAGATTTTTTTTAAAGTTCCTAAGAAAAAAATCTGTCCAAGCTAAAAGGATAAACATGCAAACATTGAAGTAGTGCAAGAGTCAAAAACAAAGTGGGTTAAATACAGATATGGTTTGTAACTGTGGAAAGGAAGCAGAATATAAAATAATGGCACCATAAAACCTACAGTCATATTCAATAAATTAGAATATGCGTTCCAATGAGTCTCATATTTTTCATTAACTGCACGTTTATTTTTAAAATGTATTTTCTTATTGGTCTGATGTAATATTCTAATTTTAAATGTCATGTTTTTATTAGCAGTAAGGTGAAAATCATCATAAATAAAAGCTTTCGACCATCCATCTGTGTGTCATTAATCTATATCATGTGTTTCACTTACTGATAAAGTTCCTAAAATAAATGGGCTTTTCAGTAATATTCTAAATTATTGAATGGGTCTGTAAACACCCCAATAATAATAATAATAATAATAATAATAATAATAATAATAATAATAATAATAATAATAAACTATTTTGGTTTCATCAGATTTTAAAACCTCTCATATCATACAAGTCAGATGGTTCACACAGGGCTCAAGACCACAGTGGAAACAGAATGCAGTATAAATATTGTTGAAAAGTTTTTTTTTTTAATTTCAGTAGTTAAATTAAAAAAGTGAAATACATTTTATCTAGATTTATAACACAGTGATATATTAATGTATTATGCCCATGCACTATACTTTAAATGCTGTCAGTAGCTGGTCCTTTTGCATGAATTACTGCATTAATGTGGGGATGGAGGTTATCAGCCTGTGGCTCTGCTGAGGTGTTCAGGATAAAAGGATAATAGCGATAATAGTTAGTCTACAGAGTTTAGTTCAGGTCAGTTTGCTGGCCTCTTCAAGCACAGTGATACCAGGGTGATCAAAGCAGGTACTGGTATCTGTAGCCCAGGTAACACGAGGAAAGTTACAGTTTTTACTCCTGTCCTGGTTTACGACTGTGAGCACCGTTTGCAGCTGCAGTCCACACCACCTAATTCTCAAATAGACTTTGCTTCATAATCCTTTCAAGGATGCGGTTACCCCTGTTGCTCCTGTAGCCTTGCCCACCACATTTTTCCTTCCACTTAATTTTCCACTAATATGCTTGTATACAAAAGTCAGCGAACAGCCAGCTTCTTTAGCAATGACCCTTTGTGGCTTACCCCCCCTTGTAAACGGTGTCACTGACAGAGCAATATGTAAAATATGAACCATTTCTGCACAGATGGACAACAGCGTCATACAGTCAGTGGTGCTTCCCTCATACTAAGATGCTTCTTTGTTTCATTTTCTCTCTTTGTTTGATAATGATTTCTGTCATTCAGGAATCAAAGCATCCAACCAGAATTCCATCAGTCAGAACATACGAGTAAAAGCACCACTTGCCAAACAAACTGACCTCTCAGCAGAGGCTTAAAAGGGATTTTTAGGTGGCTGGTGTTACAGAGTTTAATAGATCTGGAACGATCTCGCTGTTGTCTTACGTTACGTTCTAGGCCCGGCGATCCGGGATCTGCTACAGTTCATGATTGGTTATATAACACATCTGTCATCAAGACATCGTTCCTGGGGCTCCGAGTGGACAAACAAAAACTTCCCTGATGACATCAAGATTTCCATCTACAAAACATACACAAACAGAAAAAAACATACAATCGCTTGGCCTTGCCATCCTTCCCTTCGACTTTCCTCAGATAGGAACAGCTGAACTGAAGGGTCTTGTTCTCTGATCTAAAAGGAGGCTGGTATTGTCTCAAAAGCAGGATGTGAAGCCTAAACCCAAACGTGCGTCTCGTATGCATTAAATATAGAGTACCAGGGTGAGCGTGTATGGAAGCGGGCCTCTCTGCAGCTGTGCGATGTAAGGATCTTCTGCGTGACCCGAGCATGTCAGAGTCACCATGATATGTTCCCTCGTTCTTATTTTTCAGGAAGCGCTGTGTCGGACCGTACGCTTCCCCCCCGCAGCTCATTGTTACCTGAGCAGCAGAAGGAAACAACTGCAGATCCAAAGCTTGTTTTTCAGCCTGTCTGGCTTTTGTTTCTGCCAGGAAAGCAGAACCTGGCACCATGTGTACAAACTGATGCAAATACAAGAAACGTACGCTTGCGATGGAAACTTGGTGAATTTAGGTCTTTACTTTTAATCTTCAAACATGTAATGGTTTTTAAGAGCACAATCCTAAATGTTCAGTGTGTGCAGCGGCAGCTAGTGGCTCAAACGGCAAACTTTGCCAACTGAAGACATCTAACTAAAGCACACATTTAGATTTTTATGTGAAGACTTATCCCTCCTGCAAAGACGAACCGCCATTTTGAACAAACCTGTCCAGCAACCATGTGCTCCAATATGAGAAAAGCCTAAATCACAGAACCAAGGAGGGACTTAGTGGTTGTAACTGGGTGCTACACACGTCTCCTGCCACTTCACACCTACTTGCCAAATCGGTTGTGACATCGCCTCTACTGGTGGCCAAGAGGAGGAACAGAGGAGGATGAAGTTCAAGTCTGTTTGGTGTCAAGGTGTTCAAAACCACAAAAATACAGCTTCCACTGTTTAAAGTTATTTAAATGAAATACTAAAGAACATGCTGAAGTGACCACAGATTTCTGTGGGTGTGTGGCCCATAGAGTAGTGCAGCGCTGCCCCTCCCCCACTAGTTGCTCTGAACTCAGTCAGCTGGCAGAAAGAAGGCTACCACATTTTTCCCTCCCCTACAAAAAGATAATCTTGGGTGATTGGAAATATTTTGGGTTGGAAAACACAAACAAGAAGCATGACTGTTAAGCAGCAGACTGCAGGCTAGCTTTGTGAGTAAACAGACTACACAACCAGCTAATTTCAGATGATCAAACTTGAGTTAAACGACACAAAGCAGAGCAGCAAAAAGGGACTTTTTTTTTTTTTTTTTTTTTTTTTTTTTTTTTTTTTTTTTTACATATTTTGACTACGAGACCCTGTAATATTTTTTCTAGAGTACTCCAGTCATTTTTTGGTGTGAGACCTGCAATGTTTGCATCCTTGGAACCAGTAGAAAATATATTAACAACCACAGATAAAAAAGAATATGTTTTAAATGATAGTGCTTCTATCACAAAAGTCATTTGATGCTGTTGATAATAAAAAACAAATAAGGAACCTGCAAAGACATGATGGAAGAAGGGTGGAAATGTCTTTGATGGAAAGTTATTTGAAAGATAAATTTCAGTATGTTCAAAAAAATAATACTGATTCAGTTTTTCTTCAAAATACATTAAAATTTTGCTGTTTTTGGAGGGGCGGGTGTATGGAAGCACTGGATGATATTGGTAGAGAGGCCAGAAAAAGGTAAAGAAGGTGGTATCAGGAGTGGAGGTCAGTAGAGTTGGGGCAGACACTTTTTAACATGCAGCAGAAAGAAACATCTATGGCTACCCTATTGTGACATCTGTACCCCCCACATACCTGATGAATGCATGAAATACTCTAGGGTGCAAACACCTACCCATCTTGATCCAGTCCAGGTGTAAAAAATTTGCTTTAAATTTCCATTTAGCTTGGATTTCATCTCCATGAGGCAACAGAAAGCAGAGGGCAAACCCTTTCCGACTTTTAGATTATTCCTGAAAGGCCCTGTGTTTCTCTAAGTGATTTTGGTTTGGATGCGTTGGGAGGAAGTGAGCGGATTGGGTTGGGGAGTTTGTTGTCTCCCTCGGGAGGTGAGGAGGTTTCTGTAGAAAACACTGCCAGTCACGTCTGGCCCTCTGTGGCTAGTAAATCACGCTCTCAACCGGAGTGCTTCCGAGCAACAGTCCCAGTTCCCTCCCCGGCTGGAAAGGCAATACGCCACGGACCCGAAGGCGGCGGGACCACCCAAGAGCTGATATGGGGTCGCACACAGACACACATCCACAGAAAAACAAATAAGCATGCACTTGCACAATCGCAGGCCACTATGCTTGTCCTGGGGATGTGAGGTGGGATACTTTGTGGCAGTAGGGGTGAGGGGGCACCGGAATTTCACAATAACTAGTGGTTTCTCTAACTGCGAGCACGATACCACTCAAAGTCCCAACTTCCTTTATATGAAATATAAAACAGTCTGACGTTGGCTAACCGTGGTGCTCAAAAGGGCTTCAGCCGGAAAACAAATGCCAAGAAAACATGTCGTCAAACCCAATAAAAAACCAACTACTCAAAAATAATTGGGGTTTGGGCAAATTTCTTTAAGGAGGAGTGAGATCACGACAACAAGGGAAAAGGAAGTGAAAACTCATAAACGGACGCGGTTTTTTATGTTAATTTGTTGGCTGGACGCTCAACCATCAAGGAAAAAGAAATGAAAAATTAACAATTTTAACCAAACTGCTCTGTAAAATCAAAAATACAGATCAAAACTATAATTTCTTTAAAAAGTTTTAGACCTCAGTAAGTCTGAGGAATTTCTGTGAAGGTTATCTTCCATTTGCAGCCCAATCTATTTTGGGGTTCCACAGGGCTCCATACTGGGTCCACTGCTAATCTCTTTAAATCTTTTGTATTATTCTACTGTACAGTGTTCCTGATACAATGCCTAAATACCCAGATTTTAGAGATTTAAATGAGCAGATTTTGTTTTTTATTGCATAAATACAAATGTTCACATTGAGCTTACTGTAAAAATGTTGAGACTATAAACAAAACCTTAGAAAAGAAGAAATGAAGGAAAGAAGTAAGGATTCAAAAGGAAAAAGGGAGGAAGGAAAGAAAGAAAGTAGAAAGAAATGTCAGAAGAGAGAGGGTAAGGAAGGAAGAAACACAAACAGAACAAGGAGTAAAGTAAGAAACAAACAGGAAACAAGAAAGCATAACAAAGGAGGAATGACAAAAATAGAATGAAGAAAGCAAGGGAGTGAGGAAGGAAAGGAAGAATAAATGAAGAAAGGAGCAAAAGAAAGATGGAAGAAAGGTAGGAAGGAAAAGAAAAGTAGACAGGAAGCAAAGCAGAAAGAAAAGAAGAATGGATAGATGAATGGATGGATACAACTTTGAGGCAATAAAATTTGGATTGAAGTATGGAAATACAATTGTTTTTAAACATTTTTCTTTTTCCATACACATCCAGAAAATATTCCAGACTTCATAGGAACCTCGATTACATAGTCATAGACAACAGTGAAGCCGTCTACAAGAAGGGACAGAGCGGACTGCACTTCTTCAGCATCAAGATGCTACAGATCTTCTATAAGTCTGTTGTGCAGACTGTAATCTCCTCATCTGTTGGGGAAGCAGCATCAGAACCAGGGACTTAAAAGGCTCAACAACCTGATACAGAAGGTTGGTTCTGTTCTGGGAACGACCGTGGAACCTCTGGAGATGATGGTACAAAGAAGGATTCTTCATAAAATAAAGAAAATTACACACAACCCTGAGCATCCTCTTCAGGAGACTCCTTTACAGCAACAGAGTGTCTTCAGTCGGAGGCTTCATCAATTCTCTGTAATACAGACTGCTACAGGAGAGCCTTCCCGCCCACAGTCATCAATTTTTTCTGTTCTTTTATCCTGTATGTGTACTTTGGATAAATTGTGAAGCACTTTTGTTATTTTTTTAAATGAGTTTCTCATAAATTTTACATTAACTCGGATGTTCAGTATAATTGGTTTGATTGGCCTTTTAAGAATGTTTTAGTTTTATTTACGAAAATCAGGAGCAAAAAAATAAAAATCTAAAAGGAACAACTTCAAGCTCTTAACCATTTTTAACAATATGCCACTTTTCCTTTAACAGTACAGGATTAAAAACCATAGTTTTAACTTCGGTTTATTATAAAGACAGAAAGAGAACCTGACAAGATAAAGATGTGATCCCATAAACAGTGAGGAAAAAGAAGCACTCAGACTTTTACTTGCCTGCTTCTTTGCAAACAGCTGCGAGATCTGCTCCAACGTATCCGTGAGCGGCGTCCGCCAGCTGCGTCAGCTCCTCTGTGGTGGTGCTGCACGGCACCAGACTCAGCTGCTTCTGCAGAATATCAGCCCGCTCTGCACTACCAGGAACTCCCACCTGAACAGAACACGGCATGGATCACGGGTAAGTACAGGGAACTGGTCGGATTTCAGCAGCAGGAGCACAGCCATGACTTTAGACAGGAGGCATTATTAAAAAGACCCCCACAGTAGCTGCTGGTACGCACCTCTAACTCCTTGTCAAAGCGTCCCGGCCTGCGCAGGGCAGGGTCGAGGGCCTGGGGCCTGTTTGTGGCCCCCAGAACCAACAGCTGGCCTGAGTGACCCTCCTGGAAACACAAAAGTGTCATTCAGTACAAACATAAACACATCATATACAGGTCCTTACAAAAGTGTTTATAACTAAGGTACTTTTTAATATCTTGTCACAATACAATCACACACTTTATTGGAATTTAATGGGATTTTTTGTGCTAGAAGTAGCATATAAAAAAATATAAAGTAAAATCAGAAAATTATCAAGTGTATATGATAACCTTCTTTACTCTGATACCCCGAAATGAAATCCACTGCAATCACTTCCCTTCAGAAGTCACATAATTAGCAACCTGTGTGTAATCTCATCTTAGTATGAAACTGCTTTTCAACACTGCACATCACCCTAAGCACATCACCCCGATGGTAAATTATTGTAGCGGCAGCATTATGCTGTGGGGATGCCTTTCTTAGGCAGGGAGTTGATTAGGGATGGACGGAGCTAAATACAGGACTATCCTGGAAGAGAACCTGTTCGAGGCTGAAAAAGACTCGAAACCTTCCAGCAGGACAACAACCCTAAACATACGGCCAGAGCTACACTGTAATGCTTTAGATCAGATCATATTCATCTATACGAATGGCCTAGTCAAAGTTCAAACCGAAAAAAAAACCATCGAGAATTTGTGCTAGGAGGTAAATATTTCTGTTCACAGATGGTCTTCATTCAACCTGCCTGAGGTTGACGTATTTTGCGGCAACAATTGTGCAAAAATCTCAGTTTCTAGACGTGCAAAGCTGGTGGAGACATCCAACGAGTAGGTGGCTCCAGAAAGTACTGACTCACAGGAGTTGAATACAAACGCACAGCACACTTAGGATTTTATTTCTAAAAAAAATATAATAGAAAAACATTCATCCTCTTCTTTCTTCTTCACAATGATGCACAAATCTGAGTTGGTCTATCGCATAAAATCCAAGTGAAACACACTAAAGTTTGTGATTGTAGCCCAGTGGTGTCAGCAGGCCACAGAAATTACATTATGTTCCAATTAAATTAGCCAAGTTTAATGAATAGGTCCGCCTAATCTGAGAGTTTGTTCTCCGATTTACTATGAAGCTAAAATGGGACAAGGTTGCCGGTCTGTCACAGAGCAGCACAGACCCGGACAGTACAGACACCGTGCACACACTCACAGTGAAGTAACCAAACATGCTCATTAACCGCTTTAACCATCCTGTGAATCAAATTTGGCTACATCCTGCATTTTCTGGGGTGGTCTGTCTGCAAGATGAGTTGCGTCTTTCTCCTCTCCAACATTTTTATACTGAAGGAAGAAGTCAAGCAGATAAATTGCAGTGCAGACAAGAACACTACAGAGCAGGAAGCGCTTCTCTGCATTCCACAACCCATTTGGTCCTGGTGACCCTGGATCCTCTGGTCCTGCAGACGGGCGGACACGGAGAGCGAGCTGCTCGATTTGCATGAAGCCATTAATCCTCATGAAGGCGTTCTCTTCCTGGGGACATGCAGTTCTACTTAAATCCAGCTATATTGAAGGACCAGCTCATGGCGAGCATCTGTAATTTCTTTCATAAAATTTCTGGGATGTGTGTGTGTATTTTTAGAGGGGGTGGGGAGGATCTTTTCTCTCATTAGAGCACAAATAATACCCCAGAGAGCCAACCCACAGTGTCTGAAGTGCATCCAGCCTGCAGAGATGGTTTCTGCATGAGACTCTACATTCCTGATGAGGAATCCTGACGGAAGCAGGGAGTCTGCGTCTACTGAACCAGCACCTCCTGGTCCAAGTGCCCCACACAGCTATTAGCACCCATGATTAACATGTGTAGCAACAGAATAATCTCAGACTGGAAAAAGGAGAAAAACCCAAACATAATTTACCATTTTTTCATTTTTTACACTGAAATTTCTAAATTTCTTTGTTTTATAAAATTCTGGTCTTTGAATTTGCTTGAATAACGGTTGAGTCTTCTTACCTGGAGGTTGTGCAAATAATGGAGCAACACTAGAATAAATCTGAATTTTAATTTGTCTCGACGCCAAACATGTAGTCAAATCGCTCTGTGTTGGATTTTGTATTCAGTTAGTAAGTAAAAAAAAAAAAAAAAAATACTGGTGGGTAAAATGTTAAAATCAACAAAAATCAAAGATAAAGCATTTGCATTAAACACAAATCCATGTAAAGCCACTGATTTCATTAAGCATAAGTTGACATTTTTTCTTTAGAAAAGTAATAAAATGGGAAAAAAGTCAGCAAATCTCAAGTTCCATAGTTATTCAGACTTTTCAAGACTATGTAGGATCCCTGTCTAATTAGCCATCCATTACTCCCCCGCTGCCCTGGGGTGTCGATATGACGTGACACCGAGGCCCACTGAGATTACCCCCTGTTCAAGATGGGAAAGACGTGAGAAGATGCCATTCAAGAAAGTCAGACGCGTGTTGCTCTTCATGGGTCTCCCACGTTCATCAAAATCTAAACATCATTAAAACGGTTGAAACAAGTGAACCTGCTCACCGTTAGAGACCTTTTCTCTCCTACTTTCACAAACATAAACATGTGGAGCTGGTTAAGCTCTGCCAGGACCTTAACTGCAGCCACATGCTTCGGTCAGATGAAACCAAGATGGAGCTTTTTCGCTTCAGGATGTGGAAAGGTACCGCTCGTTCATTATGTACGGTGGAGGATCTGTGATGCTATGTGGCTAATTTCTCCCCCATAGCCCCGCGGAAACAAATTTTTTGAAATACAGAGGCATTTTAGATAAAGATCTGGTGGCCTCTGCTCGAACGCTGAGAATCAGTCGTTACTGGGTCTTTCAGGATATTATGTAAGTGGCAAAAAACAACCCAGAATTGTTCACCAGACACAAAATCTTCAGCTTTCCAAGCCCACTACAGTCCACGGATATAAATATATTTATTTATTTCAATAAGCCCTTTTATTCTTTAATGTGTAATTATCTCTGAAATATCCCCTTAGTAGAGCCAGTTAACATGGAGAGCGACTCAGAACCAAACCTGCTGATGAAATCCTTCATAATCAGGCCTTAAAAAGCTTTCAGGACCACAGATGTACCACGGAAGGCCCGAGGGACGGAGTACCGCTGAGAGTCACATGATCCGAGACGGCTTACCGATCCGATGCCGTCCATCAGAGTCAGGAGGGAAGCGACGACTCGTTTCTCCACCTCGTTCTGCGCTCCTTCTCGCTTCGGGCACAGAGCGTCCAGCTCGTCTATGAAGATGATCGCAGGCTGCCTGTCAAAGCAACAACGCTTATTATCGTCATTAATCATCTCCCAAGAATACAGTCTGAACAACAGCAAGGAGGGTTCTTTTTCTTCATGTTTTACAGATTTAAGAGGAAACTGGTTGGGTTTACCTCTGAGACGCCTCTGTGAAGATTTGTCTCAACCTCGCTTCTGTTTCGCCGTAAAATCTGAAAAGATTCAAAGAAAACATTTCAGCCTTTGAGTCAGAAGTATACATGCGCTCACTATCGCCAGTAATTTAAGACTGATTTTAATCTTTTAATGTTTTAATGTAAAAGATTCAACTGGAAAAACTTTTAAATACAGTAAATGTGGGGGCAAGTCTGAAATTATTGGGGAATTTCCCTGAGAAACAACGGTCGAACTTCATCTATTAGGCTCAAATATATACATACACCCCCCACTAACATGAGGTTAAAGGTCTCTTAAGATCTGGCCACGTGTGAACCGGCTGGCTTCCTGGCACGGACTCAGGTTTTATGCATATTCCACAAGTTTTCATTCGGCAGTATTTCTTACTTGTACTACACTACGGCCTCAGCCTTACTTGATGTCAAGTTATAGTCTGTGACCGATGGAGCGAATAACAAAAATTAAGCTATTTAAATACTTTAAAGAATAAAAATGTTTGTGTGTCCAATCTGTTTGCTTGTTATTTCTCCCCCATCTTTTTTCTTCTATATGTTGATTTTGGAAGGAGCTTAATGAGGAAAAAAAATAACAGAATTCCTTGCTAATATTTCTAAAGCAGCTCCACAAAATTAGTAATTTTGACTGCAAAAAATCAAAAACATCACTAAAATAATCGAGGAATCCTGGAGGGGCTGAACAAGCAATCTCAACAAGCAAGGAAAAAGGAACATAAATCCAGGATGCACACTTCTGTCAGCAGCTTGAGGGTGACCACAGAAACTGTGTTTTCTCTGCAAGTTGCTAAGAGACATCTGAACAACTACCAGGGGGATGTATGTGAATTCAAACTAAAGAATCCAAATTTGAAAAATCGTTGCACTTGTTTGCTTTTTATTCATTCAAAACTGAAAAAAAAAACAAACTGTCCAAATGCATTCATCCTGTGTGAATAAACCGCGAACTGTTGACGCAGAGTATCTGAGCCACGTGTCCGTACTTGCTGAGGATCTCCGGGCCGTTGATCACCACCATGTGAGCGCCCAGCTCGTTGGCAATGGCTCGGGCAATCATGGTTTTCCCTGTGCCTGGAGGTCCGTACAGGAGAACCCCTCGGGGAGGTGGGATGCCTGTTCGGATCCAATCAGAGATTATGAGTAAGTAAAGCTGACCGTCGGTAACCAGGGGCAACGGTGATGTGAAAGAAGTGACGTACCGTAGTTGGAAAACAGCTCGGGTCGTTTCAGGGGGAGCTCGATGGTTTCTCTGATGGCGTCCAGCTGGCTGCTCAGACCACCGATCATGCTGTATGTGACCTTTGACTTGGAGGCTTCTTCATTCAAGTCTTTCTGCCCCCCTCTGCTGCTAAACCTGACTTTGGTGGAAGATGTGACAGAGTAGAAGGTGTCACTACTGCTAAAACCAGTAGGAGGTGCTGTTGATGTATTTTCGGGCTGCTCTGAGCAAACAAAGCCGTCTTCTGCAGACTCAGAGGTGGAGGAAGGAGTGAGGGGAGCAGCAGGTGACGAGACCGAGGGGAGAGGAGGCGCTCGGCGAGGGGTACTGGCTGCCGGACCCGGCTCTCCAGGTGTGCCTGGTACCACATCGTCGTCTACAGTGAGCACGCTGAGCTGCAAGGAGAGGTCGGCCGACGTGGAGGACTCTTCTGTGTTTGGGGCCGCTCCCAGAGGAGGATCGGGTCTCTGCAGGGTGACACCATCCTCTCCTCTTATGGTTTCGACCCGAAGACTGCAGGAGCAGCCGAAGTAACTCAAAGAGGCGACGTTCCCGGGCAAGAGGATGCTCCCAGCTGGCAGAGGAGAAATAAAGTTATTCCAACAGAGGAAAAATCTGCACAACGCAAAAGCACACCGAGCCCAAGTCAGCAGCCACGCAAACCAGCATCCCAGCATGCACCAGTAATATCTGCTTCTGAGCAGCATCGTGTGATGAAGACAGGAACTCACCAAAAGTCCTCACAAAGAAGTTCTTGAATTCATCTGCATCAAGTGTGTCATCTTTTGACCTAAATAAAAGATTTAAACCACATTAGTTATATATTAAAACTCAATATAGCTTTATGAATGAGAAGGAAATCAATAAATCAGCCTTAGTTTAGACATGTTTACTTCTTTCTGTCATTATTTGTAGACACTGTTTTCAATGAAAAATGGGGTCCCTCACCTTAGGGAGGAGCTTTATTTTAGAAATTATTCAGGCTTTCTCTTTATCATTCAGGTAAGCAGAAGGTTTAACATTAATATGAATGGAGTAATGTTAAACGAAATTGAAACAAATATTTATAAACTAAATATGGGCATAAAAAGGCCTAATTTAAACTGAAACTGCAGTTATGTATTTTTACCAGCAGGTGGCAGCCTTTACTAAAAAAAAAACTCCCTTCTGAATTTTTACATTATTTTTTACTTGTGTGTCTCGGATTCACCTTTCAGGCGAATACGATCCTAAATATTTCAACTATTTTGTTTATTTATTTATTTTGGAGGACCTGAAGCTCAATTTCTGTTCATTTAAAACCTCCTTAAAAGTTTACACCTTAAAAACTTCAACACAGTTTAAAAATATGGTCAAATAAATCCTGGATAAAAACAGAAAAACCAGACTTATGTGACCTAATCTGAAAATGATAGTTAATAGATATGAACTGGTTCTGAAATTGCTTAAGCAGATTTTACATCGTCGTCATTTAGTAAAAACACACATGGGTTTTGTGGATTTAAGAGTGAAACTAAGAGGCTGGTTGTGTTAATCTTGTGTACTTCACTAAATGCCCGACTCTACAGAAGCATGGGTTTGGGTTACCCCTAACCCTAACCCATCCGAACCATTGGCTCTTTTACACAGGCGCTGAAGAAATACTTCCAGATTATTCTTAAAATGTACATCAACAAAGTGTTACAAATTTATTTACTTTAATTAAAATACTACTTGTTATAAGATGACATATTTCTCAGACAATGTTATAATTCTCTTAATGAATAATACTTGTCATAATTTAGTTCAAAGATTAGAATTCAGTAGAATATTGTGTACTTGACTCACGGGACTGAAAGGTGTTTATGCCGTCAACGCGCCCTTCGGTGGACTCATCAGGGACAAAAAAAAAAGACCTTTGCTTTTTATAATAATCACATCTTTTATGAGATTAACTAAAGGTGCTATTGGTGTTCATGGGAAACACTAATTTATTACTCTCTTTCTCCATGTTTCATTATTTTACACAGGCACAAAGAGTGACTTTATTTTATTTTATTTTTTTTCAGAAGCAGTCTAGCAAAATGCAGTTAAAACGTTTTTATCTTTATTTCTTGTTAGTCTTTTTAAATCATATACTATTTCTACGATTACAGTGACATGCAAAAAGAAAAAAGAAATAAAAATACCCTGCCTGGAAGTATTTCTTTTAGCACATGTGCAAATTAGCTGATGGTACAGATTGTGCTACTGGAACAGATCATGCAGTGACAAGGGTGTACTTAGTTTTTCAAACAAAGCTTTTCCAGTTTGGCTTCACCTTTTGTTGAATAAATAAAGACAGTGGAATCTGTTTTCTACACGTAAGGCTGTATTTAACTGATTTTATGAGCAGATCCGTTTTTATAATATCCTGATGTGTGAAACTGTAGATATAAAAACCAAGTGGCCCTCCTTCCTCCTGTGACTGAACCATTACCGATTAGAGAGAACCAGCTCCTCGATCTGGACCACAGGACCCGTTACCGGGTGCAGCGTAACCGCCTCCCCCGGTTTAACCCTCAGGTTGTTCTGAGCGCATTTCTGAAGACCAACTTTTCCACCTGGAAACGACGCAACAGGCCAGCCCAAACACACCTGAACGACAGCAAACAGGAAAGGCGACTCTTAGATGCTCAGATGCTCTCGTTTCATCTCCTAAAGCCAAATTCCATCATTTATCAAAGTGAATATTCAAGCTCCTCCAGCATAGTAGCAAATACGATGCAGGACTTTATCTTCTATAGTTACAAAACCAAAATAATCTGTTCTTATTTAAGTCAAAAGTAACAGAATGCATTTCCTTCATTTAGAACCAGCTTATAGCAAAAGCAATACAGGAACAAAACTAATTGGTTTTCAAGATTTTATCCCCAGTTTCAACGCTTTTAAAAAAAACTAAAATACTTTTTTTTTCAGGTGTTTACATAAACCATTTATGACTTCTTTAAAAAGACAGAGGTTACCTCTTGTTGTCCCGACGAACTCGTCAGCAGAACCGGTCTCCCGATACAAACGCCGACTGACTTCATAGAACTGAGACTCAGCTGGGCTAAAGTCCATCTGCAGCTTTTAGGAGTTTTATCATCAGCTAAAAAGGAAAAAAAAAAAAGGAAAAAGTTGAGGAAAGGAGGAAATGTTTACATTAAAGATGAACCTATTAAATATGAATGTGATTAGTTTTTTTACTAAAAGCCTGTAGAGACTCCTTATACAGTTAAGATGATCAGTTTTTAGAGTTGCATGGATATAAATTAAAGACATTTCAATATAAATTATAGCAGTAATAGTCAATCTTGTCAGAAAAATTTGAAATAAGGGAAACTGTTTTTTTTACTTTAGATTTACTCATCACAGATGTGTCTGTCTGTGGTCCTGCAGTCATCACCTTGTGAATTTCCCCCACATTCCTTTGAACAGGCTTTGCTTCACAGCCCTCTTAAGGCAGCAGTTAACCCTGGTGCTTGGACACATTTTTCCTTACACCTAACTTTCCCTTTATAAGTTTGAACACACCACCCTGAATAGCCAGCTTCTTTATCAATTGCCTTTTGTGGTTTATAACATACAAGACAACTGTCAGATCAGCATTCTCCACAATGATTATGTAGGCCACAACATAACATTTCATTTAATTTCTATACTAAAAACTGTTTGTTTTATTTGTCTTATTTAATATTCTAATCATCTGAGAAAGTACATGTTTGGTTTTCTTAGTTGTAAACCATAATTTATAAGCAAAATATACCCTTCTCTTTGAAATTGATCATTGTAATAAGTTCATTTAGCATTTTAAATTTAATTAAAGATTAAATAACTTCTTATAATGTTATTGCTGGAAGCACTTTTGATGTGTTAGTCAGAGAGGTACAGCATATATAAAACTGAAACAACTTTAACCAGTGAGTGAAAGACCTAAATCAAAGGATGTCATCTTAGTAATGTGTTATTCATGCCGTTTTTCATAAAAATATATCATTCTTCCACGAGTCTATCTGGAGGAGCATCTTTCACCATCACAGAGCAAAAAGATCAACCACATGCTCACTCTACAGATAGCTTCATTTTCTCATCACTTTGCATAAACTTCAGCTGTTAAAAGTCAGAACCTTGGTCCTAATTCTCACCTTTTTCAATGAAATCCATAACAGAGAATGAGTTGGGACTTCTGCTGCTTCCACCATCCAGCCCAGATGTTTGCAGGTTGCAGGACTCATCCTTCTCTAGCAGTGAATTATCTCCCTCACTCGCTCTTTTTGATTTGCTTTTATTCTTCTTGGAAGACATGATTGCAGTAGAAATATTCTCCACGTGAAACTGGAAACATGTGTAAACATCAAGCGGAGCCGTAAACTTCCTGGTTAAAGGTTAGTCCCGCCTCCTTTTACCGTAATACCACTGAAATAATGGATCAACGCCTTGCAGTAGATGTGTGGTAGTTTCTGAGTATAATTTAACATAAATATGATTTATTTTTAATTAGCTATAAGTGGCTTGTTGTTAATACATTTTGCTTTTAATTGAATAAATCTTGATAGAACTATTAGCTCCACCTCAAAAAGATTAGTGCAAAACGTCATTGAAATATCCGATTATTTTAGATATTCTTTGAAATCTACTTTTTAGAAACCAAAATAAAACATGTTAATGCTTTTCGTACACCTTTAATCTACAGCCTTACATGCGGGATGTCCCTCATATCACATGCAGGTTTATTTCCTGTACTATAAAACAATTATTTCGAGTTTTTGGTTAGCCTATTTATGCTACACTGGACACTCAGTAGGGAACCCTCTCTGTAATTCAGCCGAAACTGAATACATTACTTTACGATAGTTTGTATATTTCAAAGCCGAATTTTATAATATTATCTTGAGAATATTTAGTACCCGATTTATTTGGAAAAATAAGAGATGACTGATATTATGATAAGAGTTTTGTTACAAACATGTAAAATTTAGCCGCGGCTCGCTTCCTCTTGCACATTTAAACTGATCATTGCGGTATTTATGCAACGTCTGGTTTGGACTTTTATGTAACTATGCTGAACATGATTCTAACATGCCGGTGCTGAAGTGTAGACATTTTATTTATAAAACACTCGTTCTTTTAGATTTTCTGTGACATGGCCGCCTGTGCCTTCCTTTCCAGACTGTCCCCGCTGCTCAGAGGCCGGTTCGGCCGTAAAGTTCGGGCGTTTTCATGCGCTGTCACCTGCTCTCAGCTCCACAAAGTGGAGGGACCCGGCGGTTTGACAGGCAAAGTGGACCGGTTCGGTGGAGTGTCAGTGAACCTAGCAGAGATCGGACTGCCGGTGGATATAAGCGAAAATGCATTCAGCAGATTGCTGCAAGGTTTGTTGTCCTGACGTCATCTGGAGCCATAAAAATCAACTCACATTTCATTAAAATAACATGTCAATGAACTGAAACATATAAATCATGCAAAAGACAGCTTCCACATTTTAATCATAGTGTTAATAGATGTTTATTGCAAATTTTATGCATGTTAAGGTAAGAGTGACACTGGGAACATGGTGTCCCTGAAAAGTTTGGTATTGGCGTATTTTGTCTTTATTTATTCCTAAAAGCGCAGTTTGTCACTTTCATTATTTATACAGCATCAAGTCTACCAGCAAAAAAATCTCAACTGAATTCACTTTACATGACAAAGAGGTTCAATCTATTTCCAGTCGGATCCAAACTGAACCAAAGTCAGTCCAAAATTATTCCAGTACAATTTAATCATAAAGTCAGCTTCAGATCTAATTAGATAAAATCTGATTTTAACCAATTCTACAACAGTAGAGTCAAATTCAGCTCATCTTAAAATACCAACTGGGAGGAAAGTTGTCTATGGAACCCCGGTCTGTCAAATCAAGGCCCCGACTTTGCAGCAATCCCTTCTCCCACGCAAGCCTGAGGCAACAGTGGAAAAGAACTGCTCCCTTTTAACAGGAATAAAGCTCAAGCAGAACCTACAGGGACCAGCTGGAGGCTGAGAGGACAGAAAAGGGAAAATTAAATGTCATAACTCATGTCATCCAAGTATCTCCATAGAGTTTGTGAATGGTGGTGCTGTGGCAGTAGGTCTTGCAACAAATCTGAAGAAAGCCTCTGACTGAAGACTGTTGCTGTATGACAGTCACATGACTATCATGACACGCTAACAGCTCAATATCTGGGCAGCAGACTTTTTTTTTTTTTTTAAGGATTTTTGTGGCTCTTCTGGCCAGTTGTTGTCAAGCACTGCTAATCCACCTCATTTGCTTTTGCCTCTGCTCTTTAAATTTCTCTCTGGCTGTATGGTTAGAAAGCCGAGCAGAGAGACGTTGGACTCAGGGATATGATCCTTGCCTGTTATGATTTCCTTTTTATCTCCTTTGGGATTTGGGGTTTAGGTATTATTTGAGCTTTTGAGATGTTAATTAGCTGCTCTCAGTTGTGAAAACATTACCTTGTAGCCACGGTTACGCATCATAACAACTGTCAGAAAGTATCAGCAAAAATCCTTCCAGCTGCACAGCATCCAAAACCAGAGAGAAAAAAAAAAATATTAAAAGTCTACAAAATGAACAAATCAGGACTGACATGACAGAGCTACTCCAATCATGCTGCCACCATGAGAGGTGCAATTCTAGGCTCTAAAATTCAAAGGGTGGGAACACTTTGGCAAGACATTGCTGGTTTTCAAGGGACAATTTAATCTGAGTTAATGTTTAAGAGCTTGTGAGTTCTTGGTAATCCCTGATGTCTGAACTCTCCAGACTCTTTGGTCCAGTGGAAAGCTGAAGGGAAGATGGCGGTGTGGCTACGAGTTCCCATCTCACTGAGTAGATGCGCCGCTGCAGCAGCGAGTCACGGCTTCACCTTCCATCACGCCAAAAGCGATCACGCCGTGCTGGCTCTGTGGCTGGGAGACGGAGAAAGCAGACTGCCGGGGTTTGCCACTCATCAGGTTGGAGTGGCAGGTAGGGTTTTATGTCGCAAAACTCTTTTTGGTGGGGGTGAATTAACAGTTTCATTTCTGAACTAATGTGGACTAGGAAGTCAAGGTAAAAACGAATTTTCTGATTTGTTTTTCTTTTTTTAATCCATTGTATTTTTACTATGTAATTTCAGCATTAAGATATAATTTTAAGTGATGGTTGACAGTTTTATGATCGTCCAGCAGAGGGCAGAATGACTTTAATGTCTTTACCTCAGGGTAGATCCATGAAGCATGTCAGAACATGTCCAGAGCATCCTCTTTGAACAAAAATTCCCATGGTGTTGCCAAAAACTGTTTCCAACAAAACAAAAGTGATGTTTAAATATGAAACAACAGTAAATAACCCAAAATACAAAGATTTGCATACCTGGGTACTTACTCCTTATCTCGGTGTGTAGAAACTAGTCGTACAATAAAGTGCCTTGAAATATGTGTCTGATCCAAGTAGAAAGAATCCAGTTAAGTCCAGATTAAGATGAAATCATTTTTTATTGTCAGATTCAGATCCACTTAGATACAGCCTAAGTAAAAATACAGTTTGATTCAGTAAATAATTTAATGCCTGTTGGTAACAGTGTCAAGTCACAGACTTTGGAGCAATCTCTCATCCTGACCAAGTATGTGGTGACTTTAGAGTGGAACTACTCTCTTTTGACAAAAACAGACCTCTGAAAGAACCAGACCCAGTATGGGTGTTCATCTGCCTCAACCAGCTGGAGGTTGAGTGGGCAGAAAGAACCCACAGAGGGAAAAAAACACTGAAACACTGGACCAGGTGTACTCTCTATGGTTAGAAAAAATCTAAGAGAGGACAAAGTTAATGCTAGCAATATCACTATCAGTGGATCTGCCCAGAAAAGAGACACCACCAAAGACAGAAGCACCACATCAGGAGTACTTTCTAAGGTAACAGGGTTAATAGAAGCTATGTCCTGGATATTGGCTCAGATAGAGATATACTGTAGATAAACACAGAAGCACTGCGCTAGATTTTCATTCCACTGGAAAGAATAAAAAAAAAAAAAAAAAAAATCAGAATTTATGCCAACAATATTGAATGATGGCTCTGCCCACTGAAAAGACAGTCAAACACAGAGGCACTTAGCCAGGTGTACTTTCTATAGAAAGAGAAACAAAAATAGTACTCAAAGGTAATATGAGCTACAGTTCCCACTATGACTCCATCCATGATAAAGGAAGCAAAATCAGAGAAACACTCCTCTCTGTAATGGTAAATGGCTTCATCAAGTCTGAGGACTCCAAAGCACTTTACGCTACAATCATTCATACACACAGTGATGGTGGTAAGCTGCGTTGTAGCCACAGCTGCCCTTGGACAGACTGAAAGACATGAGGCAGTCATTCAGTGAGTGCCACCGGGCCCTCTGACCACCACCAGTAGGTACGGAGGGTGAAATGTCTTGCCTAAGACAAGCAAAGTGACGGAGTGGGAGTTCAAACCGGCAACGCACCAGTTACATGTGGCGCTGTCCAACTCAGACAAAATGTTGCTTAGAATTAGAGATATGAACTTTATGATGTGTGCCGATAGCTGGAAGGCAGATGTGATCACAAACATCGTCATGCAGCAGTTTCAGGGAGAGGCAGGGCCGTTTCTGGCTATAAGCGAATGCTTAGGGCCCCCCGAGGCACCTGGAAGTTCAGCCTCATCTCAGGAAAATTAAAAGATTACATCTTTATCTGTAGTTAATCTCATATATTTATTACATCTTTATAAATAAACTGCAAAGATTAACTGGATGGTGATTTTTGATATTATTAGGTCATATTCGTTGGACCACACCGTCACACATGGAGTGGTGTAGCGGCCGTCGATAGGTACGACGAGAAAGTGAGAAAAGTAAACCAGACAAGTGTCATCCAAAAGAAGTTTAGTGGCCCAGAAAAACGGAAGAAAAAGAAAAGGGAGGAAGAAAAGAGATCAAAGGATAAAGGTCACACATTTGTTGAGGATGTGGGCTGGATTAGAGGAGGTGTAACGTCTTTTTTATTCTGTTAGCAGGTTTTTTTGTCCTGCTAGCTAGCGTTGGATAGTTATTTAGCTGGCTAGAATTAGTTCATCGTAAACTCAGCTTTAGCGTTTGCTTCATGAATGTGTCGCATGTGAATGAACAGTCTATGCTTCCATGGGAATGACTGATGAACTCCAAACATGTTTATTCAGATTCCAGCAGGGAGTTTTTATAAATACTCAAAATCATTATTTTTTTATTGACGTATAGAGGATTGCTATTTTCCTTGTATATTATTATAGTTGGGGGGTTTTTATCAGTTTAATTTACTTCAAGATGTGTAATTTTACCTGTACACTGTTTTGCTTGTAAAATGTAATAGATTGTGGCATTTTTGTGGGCCATCTAAAGGGTTAGGAATCTCTTTAATAAACTGGGGGCCCCCGGACAGCATCTCGCACCAGGGCCCTCACAAATCTAGAAACTGCCCTGGTTACAGGGCTGCACTTGCAGTACCTTTCTCAGCAATAATTCTCCTCTAGATGCTGCAGAATCTATGTGCTGCAACTCTGTTTGTTCCAGTATGACAAGTTTAAATGTAAAAAGATCCAACGAGGCTTTCGTTGCTGTAAAACTGAGTACAACAGCATTGATTCCCTCTTGTAGGTCCTGATTCAAGTTGCCTACATTTCTGTCATCTGCAGGACCATCCTTTTCGCTCATGTTGTAATTCTTCTTTTCATTCCTGCCTCGGGGATTGAGGTCTACCTAATGATAGCCTTCATGAACAGAAAGCTGGCCTCCTCCTGGATCATGTGGCACAAGAACCGAGGATGACATCAATTTCCACTTCCAAGTCCAAGGCGAGCTTTTAGGACAACCCATCCATCTTTAAACGTGTGTGACATTCATTCAGAGCGGCCCCCTCTTGCTCACACAGACGGAGTCACCGGAAAAGACAGTGGCCCGTTTTCCTTCCTCCTCCTCCTCCTCCATGATGAGCTGTCATCAGCAGTACATAGCTACTTCTCTTAGTCACAACCTTCAGGGAGAATAAAAACCTTCTCAGGCTTCAGAAAAAATGTTAAGCATTAAACTGGGACGTTGACATCATTCTCAAATAGTTGAGTCACTGTGAAAATATTGAGGTTTTTCCCAATATTTACCACAAATTCCATGTCTGTGTTTATTTCTGTTTGTCACCTCGGTTGCTCCTGTGTTTTGTTGAGTAGATCAGAACCAATCAGAATTTTGTGGCTAATTTCTGATGTCCCTCACTGTCTTTCCTTCGTCTTCAGGACCAGAAAACAATTAGAGATAACAATTTGCTTCCTTCACATCTATTTAGGAGCCAGTGTGTACGTGAAGGTGTCAGTGTGTTTCTGTGTTGCCTCCAACTCACCTCACTTTGACAAAATCTCCCAAAAACCTTCCAGTAAATATTTTCTCTGAGGAGCTACTTCCTTATTTAGCAGCCCAGGTAGCGAGGAAGCAAGCGTTCTTACTGTGTTTAAAATGAACCGGTGATTCATCTGATTTCCTTCTCGTAGGTGCGGTCCTTGATGAGTCCACTGGAAAAGTTCTGGTTGTCCAAGACAAAAACAAGGTAAATGCCCATGCAGATTAAACCTTTTTACAACAGTGTCCAAAAGCCTTCAGACAAATTTTTTTCTATTTTAAAATGCTCTTACGCTCAGTTCAGGCTTTAGTAGTTAGGTCGAGATGCACCAATCAGGCTTATTCTGACTGATTTTTGACAGGACTTGAACACAGCAGAGAGAAAAATGTGTTTCAGTGAATGAGATGTAGAAAGTTATCCCCAATTTATGCATCAATGCATACAAAATTGATGCATTTATAGACTGAAAATGTTGGGAGTTTTTAGTTTTGATGTGCTTAATGAACAGAGAAAAGTATTTCAGAATGTAATCTGCCAATTACCAATGAAGGGAAAAAAATAGGCCGATTCTGACCTCTGATCGATTGGTGCATCTCTACTTTTAAAAATCACACGAAAACAAAGACTACAAGGATTCTACCTCAATAATGTGTTTCTGATATGAAACCAGAAATTCAGCAGCACAGGCTAGTCTTTGTTTAGCTGCAAGACTTCAGCAACACCATGATTTAGGCCTTTGGGTAATGAGTAAGAATAATGAGCCAGAAAATCACAGATATGCTGTCGCTGCTAAAAATGCTGATGATTAGTTTTGCTTATTTACTGACCTGTGTTGGTTCTGTTTATCCAGACTGTGGGTGGACGTCCTCTCAGACATTAGGCTCCTTCAACATCTCACTTTGCTCCAAGCAGCAAACAGCCTGTTTACATGAGCTGAATGTGTGCTGCAGTCAGTTCTCTCATAGGACCCCAATCCACACCTCTCACTGGACCTCTTTCAAAATCGCTTCTGCACACCTATGAGTGCATTTCCAGTGGCACAGACAAGATCTCCACCGATGTGGAAGAATCATTGCAAAATGCGGAATTTTACAGATATTAGTCATCCTAAAGTTTACGAGACAGCCAGTAAGAGCCGAAAAACATAGATTTAGTACTTTGGTGAATTAAATGAGCACATAAAATGCTCTTTATCTTTAATGTGAAAAACATAATTTGCCGCTTTCTGTGCATTTATGAATCACTGTTTTTTACCTTCTGTCTGAACTGAACTGTCAATAGCTGCGTTTTCATTAACCAAGAAATTGAAATTACGAAAATAAATTTGCTTTATGGAAACACGGAATTTTCGGGGGAAAAAAATCCTTTTCGAGAAAAAGTTTTGGTGCAAAGATGAGGTAGTTTTTAGGCCGCATCGAAATGGGTTTATTTCGCAAAACTGCAAACGGAAACACATGTTCAATAATCGGATGTTGCCACTAGCGCAAACCACGAAGAAGACGACAACAGGAAGTAGTTGGAGGATCACGACGTGGCATGTTTTTAATGACTTATCGCGTGAACAAGATTATTCACGTGTGATTTTAATTTCATTTCTTATTTAATGGAAACGCTTATTGTGAGCGTGTTAGACAGCCAGTCTTTCCTTATTAGTGCCAATTTAGGCACTTCATAAGGGACAGCCTGATACACCTATGGCCAAAAGTTTACAGAAATGCGTCTGGGTTTAATGGTTTATTTGAACATTTCCAAAGTGAAATAAATATACTTTGTTCAGTTTTAAAGGCTCTAAATAGAAGTTTGAATTTATTGTAGATTGTCTCACGTTCACATAGGCTCAAATATAACCACACACCCACACCAGACCCGCATGTCCATGCAGGGTCCGCAGTCATTAAGCGAGAGGCGGGATACACCCTGGACAGGTCGCTAGTCCATCACAGGCATAGACATAGAGACACACAGAACAAACTATACACACACTTTTATGTTTGGGGGATTTTAGAGTTATCAATTAACCCAACAGTCATGTTTTTGCTCCAGGAAAACATGCAAACTCCCTCCAGAAAGAGTCCAGGCAGGGAGTCAAACCTGGGACCAGCTGTAAAACTAAACCATTAACAATCAGATTAACGTGACATTCATGTTGATGATGAGTGGATATAACCGTCTGACTGCTGCTGTCTGTAACTAAAGAGCTCAAGGATGAACCCAGAAGTGGAAAAGTGAACAGCCGGAAAGTGACACTACGATTTTATCTCTTCTCCTCCTACTCACAGAGCAATTTCCTGGAAATGAGGGATTTAACAGCCTTGTCCTTTGGCAGTAAAACGCTCCCATGAGGCTGAATAACTTCATCAAGAGTTATGAACATTCTGGAAAGAAACTCAGACGTCATAACTGTTCCATCAGTGCAAACAATGGCCGTTCAATTTGTGAATGATGTAATGGTTACCGTTGCTTCATTTGCTAATGATTTCCCGGTGGATCTGGCATTAGGTGCTTGACAGCGATCAAGCTCAGACTCAAACATCCAGTCAAGCAGTACAGAATCTCTTTATTTCTTTCCAACTGAACGTTTAAGAAAACACACCAAACACAATGCTTTTTTTTAATCAGCTTTACATAAAAACACCATGATTTAGGCCTTTGGGTGTGTCGGTGCTCCTCACAAAAATACAGAGATAACTACAAAAATAAACAGACATCATAATTTAACCAGCAGCATACTGTTATTAAATATCAAGAGTGTGGTGAAGCAGCTTCGTCAGAGTCGCTTCAGCGCAGTTAGAGCCTTTCCCCTTCCTGTGTGATTATTAGCTCTGATGTGAACTGCAAAATACATGTGGAGCATTTATGGAGAGAAGCAGGTGATTTCTGTCTGCGATTCATTTCCAGCTGCTGCGTTTTCTCACGACTTGAGTAAAATGTCAGCTTTCCTTTCTGATTCCAGACCAAGAACGCCTGGAAGTTTCCTGGCGGGTTATCCGATCCAGGAGAGAATATCGGTGAGTGTCTCACTCAGCAGAAAAAAAGAAAAAAAACTTGTACAGTACGTCTAACTAAATCCTTTAAAATGTAACATATACATTCATTTAATCTGTACAAAATAAGGCACATGATATATCTTGTTTCTCCCACTGGTACAGTTTAAAAGCAGCGTTAAAAGTATTTACAAGACTCCACACAAAAAGCAGCATCAGATGTTTTTTTTTTTTTTTTTTTTTTTTTTTTTTTTTACCAAGAATATAATAAAATCTAAATATATGTCTCTTCCATTTTTCTCCTCAACACCTGAACTGCAGGCTGGAAAGCAGCATAAACATATTTATAAATGTCAGGATTCTTTTAATATTGTCCCCATTACAGTTCTGTGCAGAAGTCTTAACCCAACCCTCATTTTTTTTTATATTTTGCTTCCAAGCGGATGAAGTTACCTGGAATCACTCATAGGGGTCCAGGTTAATCATTTATACGTTTTTCTTTGGACTCTGGTTGCTTTTTCACTCATGGGCAATAAACGTTGTGTTCAGAGGCTACTAACCAGCCACTCTGGACTTGAACCATCAGAAATAATAGACCGACTCAACGTACTGCACCTGAAACATCATCAGCTTAATGAAGAGAGAGATGCTGCCGCTGTTCCTCAACAGCCATAAAGACTGGGTCCAATAATTCAGTCTGTCAGGGCCATTCCCCATTTTGATTAAGTCTTTTTTTAATCAACTAATAACAGAAAGAAACCAATAAATAGATAAACAGAAGAAAGGGAGGAAAAGAAATATATGATCGGGCTCCAAAATGATGGAAAACCCTGTCAGGAGGATCTTTTTCAATAATCCAAAACAGCAAATCTGTTTCGTTGTTCCAAAGTAGGTGGTGAGGGTCATAAAGACACATTTATTTTAACATAACTGAACAGTAAGTGAGACCAAAATGAAGCAGCGACTCCCTCAGTTAGTTGTTAGTTACCATCAGTGTAATCTGCTAAAGCTTATGACACCTGGAGTCCATAAATCACAAATAATGGGTCTGATATGGAGTAAATTGAGAGCTCAGAGATTTTAAAGAACAGTTATTAATTTACTTTTGCTTCGATGGCTGCTCTTGGTCTTGTGACACAGGAAATAGTGTTCATTAAGCATTAACCCCGTAAGCTACTTAAAGTCCGTCCTAACCGCAGTTCCGGCCGATTCAGGCAGAAAAACATGACCCTGAAGTTAGCATCTGATTCAAAACCTAGCCTCTGGCGGTTTGGTTTGTTCCGGCTGAAACCTCTGAGCTTCAAATCAAATATCAACTTCAGCATGTAAGGCCCGCCTAACCTACTTTCCAACATTGTTTAGTGAAACTGTAACTGGAGGAAAATAACCTAAAAGTTACTTCACTTCAACAGTTTTTGATCTTACTTTGGACTCATTAGGTTGAGTCCTTTTTTGGTTGTTGAAGCTTAAAGTTACATGTTTGAACACATGTAGCATGAAATATCAAAATGTTATTTTTTAACCTTTTGTAAGGGGTAAAAGCCTCAGTTAGGAGGGTTTTTTCCTCTGGTAACTCGCATGGAGAAGGACTGGACTAAAAAGAAGTGAAAAAGCGACCAAACTCCAAGAGAAAGAGATTAAAAATCCCTGAATCAAGGCCACTTTTAAAAGATTACAGTAAAGTCAGAGTCGTAGAAAGCAAAGTGTAAAGAAATAAGGGGTGGTTTAAAACTTTCGCACAGTAATAGAAATGTGTAACGAATCTCCCCCAAGGTTCCACTGCTGTTCGTGAAGTGTTCGAAGAGACGGGCGTCCGCTCCGAGTTCAGATCCCTGCTCAGCATCCGGCAGCAGCACCAGCACCCCGGCGCCTTCGGCATGTCGGACATGTACATCATCTGCCGGCTGAGCCCGCTCACCTACGACATCAACTTCTGCACCCACGAGTGTCTGCGCTGTGAGTGGCTGAAGGTGAGCGAGCTCGCCGAGACCAGCAGCACCACGCCCATCACCTCCCGCATCGCCCGGCTGCTGCTGTACGGCCTGGAGCGCGGCTTCGACGAGATCGACCTCGCCATGGAGGAGCTGCCGGCCGTTTACTCGGGGATGTTTTACCAGCTGTACCACAGGCAGCTTCCTGCTAAATCCTAGAGCTCAGCTAGTGTTTTAATGCCCAGTATGAACTGGGTTTAAAGACTGGACTCTTTAAACATTAATGGGTACTGCAGGTTCTGTAGTTTTCACTTACTCAGGATTAGGTTCAGTTAGTTGTAGCCGTTTATTGCTGCTGGAACACGTGGTGGCTGATATGAGATGTATTATTTATTACACATGCTCCATTTTTAATTTACCACTGTTTCTTTGCAATCTAAATCAGGTAATCTGACTCTGATTTTGCACAATTTTTATGTTACAGAGATAAGAAAAAGCTTTAAAAGCTAAATTTCATCTATTAAGCGTGAATATTTAATAGTCTGGAAGTGTTCCTGCAATATTAAATATGAATTTTACTTTTGCCTCATTGTTTTTGGCTATGGTTGCTGTATGGCTGCTCTCTGTGGAGTAATCCTGGAGTTATACATTTAAATATGTGGCACTGTTTGGAAGTAAAGCTGAATAATATCAGATATGTTCAAGAGGAAACATTCTAATCATCACAGCTGTTTTAGGCAAAGCCAATCCAATACTGTGGTCATTGACTTCACACCGTCCCAAAGGCATCACTCTCTCTCCGTCTGACACCCAGTTAGCACTTTGCCGACATTGGTAGAAAGAGAATGGCCTTCTGACCCGGTCCGGTTTTGCTTCCGGACTTGTACTGGCCAGTCCTCTTCAGCGCCACGTACATGTTCGGGTACTTCCTGGAGCGGTAGGTGTTGTAGTTGTTGCTCTCGAGTCTCTCTAGGAAGTAGCACTCCTCTGTTGGCCGTCTCTGAAGGAAAAGGGACAGAACGTCGTCACATTAGTAAAGTTTAATCTCAGTGGAACCGTTTTGTTTCTGTTGTTTTGTAGTAAAATGATTATTTCACCATCAGGTGGTGCTGACAGAATAAAACTAAGCTAGCATCAGCATCTTTCTTTACTGATTGAAATTTAGTTTAAAGGGGCATTATGTGTTTTCCACCCACATAGAATCATTTTATAGCACAATCAAGAAACTGTTACCTTCAGTTGTTATGAAAATGCTGTCTATATTAAATGTGACTTCAAAGAAATTTGACTTCATGATTTAACACCTTGAAATTGGGCCTCTGTCTCTTTAAGAAAGTCCTGCTCTTTCCAGCCTGAAGGAAGTTACCACAAAATATTAACATTTGGTTAAATCTGACTTTACTGTTTCATAGTAGTGGTTAATGCTGTTAGCACTGCTAGCATGACTAAAACAGCGACCCCCCCCCCCCATAAGTTCGCTCTAGAAAATGTCGACCTCTATTGATCTGGAGGAACTCAAGATTTCAAAAAGGCTGCAAACACTCCCAGCTAAAAGTCTTGCCCTTTCAGCTTGAATAAATCCTAGACATTTCTTGACATAAATGCAGAAGTTTTCTTACATACTTGTGCTTTGAACCTCATTTTAAACACCTCACTGCTATTGAAAATAGTTAAGTTTAAACAGAAGTTTAAGTGCTTGAGGATTAGCTTCCACACTAAAGAGTGTTTTACCGCCTTCTAGTAGCCCTAAGATGTGGTCCATTCACCGATCAGGAACAGATCAGCGGTTAGGACCGATCAAACTGAATATTGGCACATTTTGGTCATCAGCTGATTTCTTAGCTGCTGGATTTGGTCTGCTACTCCAAGATGTTCCTGTCAGCTCACAAAGTTATTCCCCCTTTTCCAAACCACACGTTTTTCTTTGTTTTGTTCCCACCCACCTCTGTTTTGTAACCATTTTGTATTTAGCCATTGCGTATGAATTTTTTCAAAAGTGTTTTGATAATTCTTTATGATGTCATAAAAATGCTCAAATCGCACATAGAATTGTATTTAACAGTTTATTTTTTGATGAGTTCATATTTCCATTAATTGTGGTTCAGTTCTCCCTTATGATTATGACCCTATGACCCAAAATAAATTAGGGTTATTTATTGGACCCACATGACCCAACTGACACATGTAGAGTAGAAAATGGCTCCTTTTTGTACTCAGTTCAGTCTAGTTTGATATTAAGAAAAGATTTTTATAGAATGCAAATAAAGCAAAATATCAAAACACAAATTTTAAGTCAAATTGATCAAACTAAACCAAATTATCTATCAGATAACATGAAGAAATAAACCAGTTAATATCCGATTTATTTGAGGACACTTTTCAGAGTATGGGCAGGGTCAGATTTTAATAGTAAAGGGAAATTTTTTCTTCCAATTCTAATTTTCCATCAGGTAACAAAAGATTGTAATGAGACAAAATTACAGGGATGTTTTCTTTCAAAGTTAAACACAAACAACAGCTGGGCTCAGTGTCGTCTTGGGAGGCAGCCTCTCATTAGGAGGAGGAAATGCCAACTCCTAATTATGCAGTACAAGGTTTTACAACCACAAAGCCTCGTAAATCACCACCACTTTGCACTTTCAATGCCACTGGATGCAACAAAGCAGTCGTATTGGTTTATTTACACCGATGTTCTGGGAATCCAAACAGACTTTTCAGTTTGGGGTAAAACAGAATTTCAGGGAATTCATTAATCTCAGTGCAGGAAAAGATAGAAAAGGGAAAATATCTGGGGCTGAGAGGGTTTAATAGATGCTTAGATGTGCATCATATCCCTCAAAGATTTAGATGAATGTGGAGAAAGCTTTATAAGCGAGACAAGGCCAAAAACAAGACTATAATGGCCCCCATTTAACAACTAATGATACTCTTGTGAGGCGTAACATCTAAGTGAAGCAGAATAACTAAAATCCTTGAACAAACCTTTAATACCTCTAGCCTTTTTAAAAATCATCCCTTTCTTTGGATGTTTACCCCCCAAAAAGGACTGAAATGTTTAACAGAGATTAGATTGAATGATTTATCTTTCACTTTTATCCACGCCATTATCAAAAACATGTCTGTGCTTTGTTGTGACATTTGTGTACTCCACATCAGGTGGTTGCGCAATATGAACCCACAGACTGATGTTAACCTAAAATAGGCCTTAAACAGAAAAGCTGTCTAAAGCATCTGTAAGGAATGTCCTGTGTCTGTGAGCCATCACTTACTTTTCTGATTGTGTGTCAGATACTCCAGAAACATCCTGTAACGCTGTTGCTCCACTCTAAATGCTGGTATTTAGGTTTTGAACATGCCAGCTCCTTGCAAATAAAATCATCTAACCAACCCATCAATGATCTGTATGCATATATAATAAATTCATTAGACATAGAGTGAAATATTTTGATGATTATGGCTTACAGATCATAAAAATCCAGAATTTCATGTCTTGAAAAAATGAATGCTACATAAGACCAATACAAAAAGGATGTTTTAAACAGAAATGTCAGGCTTCTAAAAAGTATGTTCATTTCTTTGCACTCAGTACTTGGTTGGAGTTGGAGATGAGCCTGTGGTTCTGCTGAGGTGTTTGGTAGGCCCAGGTTGTTTTGATAGCGGCCTTCAGGTCATCTGCACTGTTGGTTCTGGTGTTCCTCTTGACAATACTCCATAGGTTTTCTATGGGGTTTAGGTCAGACCTGTTTGCCACCATGGTCACTGGACCAGCTTTTGGTAGCATTGGCAGTGTGGGTCAGTGCCAAATCCTGCTGGAAAATGAAATCATCATCTCTGATTTATAAACTAACAGAAGTATTTTAAAGTCTGTTCCTTCTACAGGGAGCCAGTGGAAGGACTTTAGAACTGGGGTGATGTGCTCTATCTTCCTGGTTTTAGTGAGAATGCGTGCAGCAGCATTCTAGAGTTGTCTGACTTTTTAGGCAGACCTATGAAGACACTGTTGCAGTCATCAATGTGACTAAAGATAAATGCATGGATGAGTTTCTCTAGATCTTGCTGGGACGTTAGGCCTTTATTTCTGGAGATGTTCTTCAGGTGACAGAAGGCCGACTTTGTAATTGTCTTTATGTGTTTCTGGAGGTTCAGGTCTGACTCCATTACTACACCTAGATTTTGGACCTGATCACTAGTTTCTAGCTGTAATAACTGAAGCTGCATGCTGACTTTTGATCGTTCTTCTTTAGGTCCAAAGACAATAACTTCAGTTTTGTTTCTATTCAGCTGAAGGTAGTTATGGCACATCCACACGTTGATTTGTTCTAAGCATCTGGTCAGTGCTTGGATGGGTTCAGAGTCACCTGGTGACATTGTAACGTAAAACTGTGTATCATCTGTGTAGTTATGGTAGTTAATCTTATTACTTGTTATAATCTGAGCTAGCAGGAGCATGTAGATATTAAACAGAAGACTGAACGTTGGGGTACCCATGTGACTTCCGTCCGCTCTAATGAGAAGTTATCTACTGACACAAAGAAGTCCTTGTTCTTTAGTTAAGAACTAAACCAGTCAAGTACTGGACCAGAGAGTCTGATCCAGCTCTTTGCAGCCTCTGGCAGGTTTTCCTCCAGGACTGTCTTGTATTTAGCTACATCCATCTTCTCATCAACTCTCACTACTCCTGATGAAGAAAAACATTTCCACAGAATAATGGTGGCACCACCATGTTTCATGCTGAGGATGGCGTATTCTGGGTGATGTTCAGTGTTGGTTTTCAGTTCCAGCTAGCAATTTGCATGTATGCCGTACACATCAGTTTTGTTTTTATCAAACCAGAGTACATTTTCTTCATATTTGCTCAAGTGGCAAACCTTTAACTGGACTTCTCATAGCTGTCCTGTCGACAGATTTTCCCACCTTAGCTGTGGATCCTTCAGAACTACCAAGGACTACCTTCTCCCCAACCTTCTCCCTGACCTGTCTTGCTGTGTTCCTTGGTCTTCTTGATGTTCACTAACAAACCTCCAAGGTTTACTTTCAAAAACTTTTTGAAAATGAACAGTTATATGATTGTGTTGTTCTGGCACATAAAATCTTAAATAAAATGTATTGAAGTTTTTGTTTGTAACGTAGCAAAATGTAAAAAAAAGCACAACAGTATTCAGCTTTTCAGTGTTACCTGCCTTTTTTTGCAGGTTTAACAATCTATACTGGCCTCATTTTGAAACACTTCTAGAGTAATTGACACAATTAGATGCTTATTTTGCTTCCACTCTAGTCTGCTCTGCGTGGATATTGACATTAAATTGTCATTACAATTTAAACCATGACACGTGATTACTTTTTGTCCTCTGTGAGTTGGACTTAATGAGACAAGACTAAATAATTCAAAGACAAACTGTTTTGACTTAAGAGAAAAACATCTTTGTATGATTTAATGCCATCATCAACATAACTAAATAATTTTATACGAAACAAACATGACATCTGTAAAGAGACAGTCACTCACCGCTCCAAACAGCCGTCCATCTCTGTTCATCGCCAGATAACGGTTTGCACAAACTCCTTTGATGATCACCTCCCCCACCGAGGTTGCCTGCAGCTGAAGCTTTACTGCGGACGAAGATAAAAGTTTATTTAAATCAAGTAAACAGAAACCATTTGTACTTTCACGGTGGAATGTTTAAACAATGAGCGATCTGTTTACTGAATGAAGAAAAATATAAAGAGTGCATCCTCAGATTCAAAATCAAACTGTTGTGCTGTGAATGTGCTCCATCTCCTTTAAAGGGGTCATGACAGCAAATTTCAATTTCTGTGGTTTTGGGGGTATACCATGATCTGTTGTGCACTGATGAGGCCGTGTGATTGTCAAGAGTTGATATCAAAAGCCCTGTTCATAGATGGTCAGTTTTATTTCTGTGCTCAAAAATGGACGAATCAAAGAACAGTTTTTCATTCTTTGTAAATTATCTTGCAAACAACCACAATTATGCCTGTTTTGCAAAAGCAAACATTAACGTGAAATGTAAGGAAAGCGTGTTTGTAACTGAAAAATCATCCATATCCATATGTCTTCGTGCAGGCAGTGTCTTCTTCATCCTCCGATGATGCTTCAGGCTCAAACAAACACGGGAGCAAACTTCCACTAGCCATAATAACGGATTTGTGTACGGAGTGTTGGGCCAAGAAGAAAGGTGTGGATGGAGGAGGCAAGGATGTGTGGGGGCGTGTTTGAACAGTTTCCCAAATATGGTTGTAGCCAGTCAGAGTGAAGTCAATTAGATAGAGCCACATATCATTACTGTATTCAACCTTTTTACTGAAGAGGGAAATCGGGCCTGCCAAAACAACCCCCTACAAAAAGGTGACGTTATTTTTTTTTATGAAATTCTTTGGAAAATTGACATTTGCAGCAATATCAACTACATGAAATAGTTTATACAGTGATGTCACCACCCCTTTAAGTTCATCCATGTCAGCTACAAGAAACACAAATTATATAGAAGCCAAATATATCTGACGAATGACAGCAGCAAACATGATCATAAAGTAAAAAAAAAAAAAAAAAAAATCACAGGACGCTGAAGATGGAAATTCTCTTTGGTGTGATTTAGTGACATCTGGTGGTATAGCAGAAGCTTACAACCAAATGCAACCTGTTGTTGCCTCTAAATAGCTGAGTTTGGTTTGTTTCCACAGTTATAATGTAAAAACATGAGAATGACAAATATACAGCACAACCCCCCTTTTTGACACTTAGAATAAATCAATATTTTATTTAAAAATTTTAGAAAAATCCAACTTTTAATTTGTGCAAAACTCAACAGAGAAAAAAACCCCCCAAATTTATTCAAAATGTTTTAAATACTATCAAAAGTGTCACACAATAGATATAAGTCAATGTCAATGTATATATTTTTTAAAGTTAAACCATCGAGAAACTTACAAATAGTAATCTATGACTTGTTTCCCTGGGGTGTACATGTAATGTGATGGAGGCTGATTTCTTGTTGCTACTCTTTAAAACAGGAAAGTCACAAGTACAATTTAAGTAAAGGCAGATGTATTCTGATCTTTATCAGTCAGAAAATGACTACAAAATGTTAATAGCTTCTCACTTAACTTGCTATATTTACAGTCAGAGCAATAATTTAAAGATTTAAATCAACTATAAAGTTCAAACAAGACTGGCCGGGGAAACCTGTTCGTCTTTCCGTGACATGAAGGGAGGAATATTCTGTAGTAAGGAAGTTACAAAAATGTCCAAAGCTAACTGCTATCTTCTCCAAGTCAGGAGATGATATTTACAAGGCAACCAGCTGTTTGCCAGAAAAAAAAAAAAAAAAAAAAAAACTCCTATGTCCTACAACCCCAAATTTAAATATGGAGTCTGCTAAATCCTACTGGGACTTTAACTGGAACTTTGGTAAAATGAGCTTAAGACTGAGTTATTCTGCAACAAATGCCTCATGCTCACTGTTAGGTATGGTAGATAATCTATAATGCTATGATCCTGTTTCTTTTGTAAAAGCCATGGGAACCCCATTAGAGTGCATGACATCATGAACTCTGTGAATCATCAGGGCAACTGAAATAAAAACCTGGTGAACTCTGCCAGACAGTATCACTATCAGTCATCAAATCAACAGAAATGGTTCACCACACAAAATTAACCTTAATCAGTAGTCATTCCAGTTCTTAGAGCTAATTAAAATAGAAAATGTGTGGATGAGCTGAAAACAGCTTAAGAGAGAACCCAGGATGATCTAAAGCAGGGGTCTCCAACCTATGACTGCTGTGTCAAAGGTTGGCTCTTAATAAGTTTAGCTAAAACCAACTACAGTAGACTCCCACCTATTTGCAAAACGTAACTTTAAATTATTTGCGAAAACTTCGCCTTTTCGCAGATTTTTTTCTAAAATATTCTAAAGAAAATGAAGCTCGGGAAGCCAAAATACCGAGGAGCGATGCTACTGACAGTGGCTGGTGTTTAGAAAGCAGCCAGTCTAGGAATGTCATTCACTTTCCTTTGTACTAATTGGCTGTTCCCCCAAGACTAAAGATAAGTAAGCCTGTAGATTTTAACTTCTGCTGTAGTGCTAAGATGGCTTCCACTGTTTGTATTAATGGGTCTCAAATATTCATAGATTTTAGCTATGAGTCCACTGTTATGTTTTTAAATATAGATATAACAAATAGGTTTTAGCAGTTTTCTCATCGAATAATTTTGAATTCCCACAACAGAATGACAAAAAAGTACCAGTAATAGATTTTTAAACCTATTTTTCTTGTCTTTAGAATGACAAATATGTGCTTTTTAAAAAAAAAAAAAAAAAAAAAAAAAAAAAAAAATCATTTTCCACAAATATTATCCCATAGAAGAAAATGTATCTGTCCTCTATTTTTCAAAAATTTTATGTTTTTCTTTATTTTAAAAAGTAAAAATAGAAATTAAATGTTTGTTTTTTAAAATTACAAAAATCGCCTCGAAGCTGTATGGAAGTCCTTCTCCATGGCATCTCTGAACTCCTCCCACGCCCAAGTTTTTGCCTCAGTCACCATCCAAGCTGCATACCACTTGGACTGCTGGTACCCATCAGCTGCTTCCAGGGCCCCACAGGCCAAAAAGACTCGATAGGACTCCAGTCTGACAGCATCCCTCACTGCCGGTGTCCACCACAGGGTTCAAGGGTTGCCGCTGCGATAAGCACTGACGACCTTGCGGCCACAGCTCCGACAATGAAGCATGAAACATGGCCCATTCACACTCAATGTCCCCCACCTTCCCTGGAACGTGTTCGAAGCTCTCTTGGAGGTGGGAGTTGAAGCTCAGTCCCAATCACACCCCAGCAGAACAAGGGAGTCCCTTTGAGAAGCACTCTCAAGCACCCTCCAAGGACTCCAAAAAGGGTGGGAAATCTAAACTGCTGTTATGTCTATAAGCAAAAACAACAGTTAGAACCCGTCCCACAACACGTAGGTGGAGGGAGGCGACCCTCCCGTTTACCGGGGTGAACCTCAACGTACAGGCACCAAGATGGGAGGCAACAAGTATCCCCACTCCTGCTCGGTGCCTCTCAGCAGGGGCAACTCCAGAGTAAAAGTGTCCAAATCCTCTCAAGGAGACTGGTTCCAGAGCCAGAGCCATGCGTTGAGGTGAGTCCAACTATTTCTAGCCGGAACCTCTCAACCTCACACCAGCTCAGGGTCCTTCCTCACCAGAGAGGTGACATTCCACGTCCCAAGAGCCAGCCTCTGTAGCCTTTAGTAGATATTTTAAAAATTTAAACTTGTTTGGTGGTGGACTGAGGGCAAAAATGGCTCTTTGGATTTTAAAGATTGTAGATCCCTGATCTGTTGAGTGTGTGTAAGGAGGGATGACCATGACCATCTCATGACTCTTATGATGCTAACAGCTCAATATCCAGGCAGCAGAAATCATTCCACAGTAACATGTCCTGGATGATACCATCAGTTGTTAGCGAAAACTGCTAATTCACTTCATCTGCTTTTGCCGCTCCTCTTTAAATCTCTGTCTGGCCGGATGGTTAGAAAGCTGTTCAGAGAGATATTGGAGTTAGGATATGATCTTTGCCCATTATGATTGATGGAAGAGAGGATTTGAACTTCCTCCTTCTCTCTCTGCTCTTTGGTCCTGCTCTGGATCCATGAAGCCTCCTTTTAACCCTCTAACTACCATCATAGCACCGGCGATATGACCCAGCTACGTCTGGAATCGAGTTACCCTAACTCCGCGAATATTCGCTCAATCAGAAAAAACACAAAGCTGCCAGAGAGCTGAGGCTCTGTGCTTTCTGCCAATATATGATGTATGTGGTATATCACGGTAATTCCGAAAAGGACCGCGAAAATTGCTGTGTGTACCTGAGTGTGCCTGAGTTTTTGTATTTTTCTCCTTTGAACTGCTGAAACTTTCTTATTATGTTCAATAACCATTAACCAAATGTTGAAAGGTCAAGTTGAAATACTCCTGAGAAAAGGTACCAAAGCTCAGAGACTTAGCATTTCCTGACAATTTTACAGCCATAACAAAATATGATTTTAGCCTTGGTAGAAAAAGGGTTAAACTCCTCTGGGATTTGGGGTCAGAGTTCAGGTATTATTTGAGCTTTTGAGACGCTAATCAGCTGCTCCCATCATAACTGTCCGAAAGTAAAAATATAAGAGCAGAAATCCTTTTAGGTGCACAACATCCCAAACCAGAGGGAATAGTTGTCTGAACATGCAATGCCTCAATCTAAAAAGGATGGACAAAAGTCTACAAACTGAACAAATCTGAACCAACGCGACAGAGCTTCTCCAACATGCTGCTGATGCTATTCTAGAATCCAACCTGAAGAAATGTTAGATGAGAATACCAAGTTTTGTCCTATTGGCAAAAACTACAGAATGTTAACATCACAGGTGCCTATAAGTGTGGTACTGGAGTTTTGTTAAAAACAGTTAGATTGGATCTGAATATAGTGCCAGTGAAAACACTGAAGCCAGGCAGTGTTCTGACCACCACTGGTGACATTTCATATGTAGTAAATTAATAAAACGGCTCTAATGAATGTGGTCGGAATAAGTCCCCAAGCACCACTGGTGATTGTTTAACAGCTTCCTCAAGCCCAGCTGAAGATCATCTCCGCCTCATTTAGTTTGTTTTGATAGATTCATCATCTCACTCGCAGAACCCATGTGCAGTGACCCAAGCGGGGGCCTCATAACTTAAATTACAGGATTTGTCTTAAATTAACCCACATTAAGGCTTTCAAAGGACACGCATCTGTCTGAAGTTAGGGCAGATGGTAGGATGTTTCAAGTCCCAGATCAAAGTGGGATGTTAGCCTAAATAAAAAAGTGGGACCAGCCTGAGTGAGCTGCTGTAGGTTTGGTTCTTACAGCATATGTACTGCCCTGAAAGATAACAGATACCAGCATCTAAATTGTATAGCATTTGAGATTAAAATACAGGGAATAGTCTATGGTGACTTCCATCTCAGAGTTTTGGGATAAGGAGAGTGATATTTTCTGGATCACATTTTCTCTTATATTTCCAGCTTCATCTGGCAGGTCTGTCAGAGGTTTAACAAAAGGAGCATTGATGTAGGAAACTCAGGTCACAGCAGACTGAGTAAAAAGCTCAATAATTGACTTACTGAGGATTTATTCCTTTATGAAACTGAAATACTCTCCAAGAAATATCCAGAGGAAAAACAGCAAGAACTAAAGTACTTCAGGACATTTTAGAAACAATTTCCAAGTGTCCAATGGAAGTATTTGTTTGGCTTCTCGTGGCTGACAGGTTGCCCTTTATCTTCAGCCAGTCTGCCAAGCATGTGTTTTCCCAGGAGGGGAAAAAAAGTCCAATTCCATGTCCTCCCCAGTCCCTCCTACTCACTGATGAAACTCCAGGACACACTTTAAAGTAATCAGTGACCTAGAGGCCTTTAGGGGCATCACCACTGTTTATTCAAAACAAGCACACCCATGTTTTTACTTTAAGGTATATTAAAGCTGACCTGACTTTGACAATAAAGCATCTCTTTTGTATAATTTGTGATCATCCTGATGGTTCTGAGAGAGATGAGTTTCATTTGGTGTCTTGTGTGACGTAAACTCTTCAGTGTATGACTCAGCAGGGTGAAAACATAAACTAAAAACATCATCCATTCAAGTTCTTCATCATTTAAAAAAACTGAAGTAAACTTTTACTGACCTGGAGGTTTTATAGTTCGGCTAGGTTCTCCTATAGAGATCATTAAATGTAGAATTAACCTCAATAAGCTGGAAGCCTCTTTTCCCTCTTTCATTTTCTGTTGCATATAAAAAAAAACCTTAAAGAAGCTTTGTGTAATGTCCAAAGTAAGAAGAATGAGACTGGAAATACTTACTGTGAGGGTCGCTTTTCTCCCGGATCCCATCCACGCCCCCGTCGGGTTTAATCCTCAGGAAAAAGCCCCCATTTTTACAGTACAGCCTCTTGGGGTCCTTGAAGCTCCCAGGAGGAAAGCCACCACTGCCGCCATCCTCAGGTACGGCGGGAAGCGTTGTGATTTCTCCCGTGGCCATCTCCTCCTCTCACGCCGCTTCCTGACTACGACTTCGTCTCCTTCTTGAGAAGTGCAGGAGCCCCGCAGTGGCCTCCCACCTCCCACAAACTTCTCCCTCCTCCCCTTCTCTGGAGTCCTTCACACAAACCGATTCCACTTAACCTCAAAGGTCAGTATTCCTGAGAAGCCCCCCTCTCAGGGTAGAAAGTGCCCTTTAAGGCCTGAGAATCTTGAGCAAAGGAACTCCTGCAGGGATCAGAAATCATTCATTTCTCATGGTTGTCGCAGTTTTGTCTGCCGTCTGCGTCTCTGGTGTACATGCATAACGGTTTACATGCAGGTCGCTTCAGTTTAACTCTCTTCTTGCAGTTGAAGGCTTTCCCTTCTGGGCCTCAGTTCGCATGCGCCCTTGGAGCAACCAGACACACACACACACACACACACACACACACACACACACACACACACACACACACACACACACACACACACCATGCTCACGCCCACTAATCCTTGCCAATTTAACCAGCCAACCCGGTAGAGGTTGGGAATGGGGGACGGGCAGCTTGGAATCTATCACTGAGGCCTCTGAGAGAACTGAAACCAGAACCAGCAGCAGTAATATGTGAACGGAACCACTGTTTTCATTCATTCACTCCCAGAGCAGGAAAAGAAGGCATAAAAAGCCATCCCAGTGATTCAGAGAGGGAAACTCAGTGTAAATTAACTATTTCTAACAGAAACCCCAGCTCTTTGCTGAAAAAAGAAAGCATCACTGAATTACAGCAACTGTTATTTTTAACTTTGTCAAAGCTGATCAAATGGAGTGATACAAAATATGTATACAAGGTTTATTTAATACCTGAGATCAGGAAAAGAAACAGGCTTTGGACACATTAATTATGACTAAATTTTATAGTTTCCAGACAAAAATTTCTTAGTCCTTTTGGCCAATTTCGAATGTATAAATGAAAGATTTACTATAAATTTATGATTTATAGAATTTGGATGGATGGAAAGGCAGATGGAGGGATGATGGACATATAGATGGAAGGATATAACTTTTAGAAAATGAGGAAGTTTGGAAATACAAATATTTTAATATTTAGATGTTCCTGCTAGCTCAGATTATAACAAGTAATAAGATTAGTTGCCATAACTATGCAGATGATACACAGCTCTAGATTACAGTGTCACCGGGTGACTCTGAACCCATTCAATGACTGAACAGATGCTTAGAACAAATCATTGCATGAAGGTGCCATTACTTTCTTAAGCTGAACAGAAACAAAACTGAAGTTATTATCTTTGGACCTAAAGAGGAACGATCTAAAGTCAGCACGCAGCTTCAGTTATTACAGCTAGAAACTAGTGATCAGGTCCAAAATCTAGGTGTAGTGATGGAGTCAGACTTGAACCTTCAGAAACACATAAAGACAATTACAAAGTTGGCCTTCTATCACCTGAAGAACATTTCCAGGACTAAAGGACTAATGTCCCAACAAGATCGAGAGAAACTGAAATTGATTACTGCAACAGTGTCTTCATAGGTCTGCCTAAAATAAAAAAAAAAAATTAAAAAAAAAATCAAAAAAAAAATCAGACAGCTGCAGCTGATTCAGAACGCTGCTGCTTGCGTTCTCACTAAAACTAGGAAAATAGAGCACATCACCCCAGTTCTAAAGTCCTTCCACTGGCTCTCTGTAGCTCAGAGAATAGACTTTAAAATAATTCTGTTAGTTTATAAATCACTGAATGACTTTGCACCAAAATACAATAAAGATCTGTTGTATCAACCTTCCAGACCACTCAGGTCTTCTGGTTCTAGTTTACTCTTCTAAAGGATGAAGAATTAAAACTTTACCTCCAACATAAGGACTGCATGGACTTTTAAAAACTATTCGATATAATGTATTCTAAAATGAGGGAACTTATGCCAGAACATTATGAATACTTCAGTGTTTTCTGCGGAGGTAGGTAAAGTGCATAAAAATTGTACTCAAGTACGAGTAGTACTACTTCAGCATATATTTATTCAAGTAAAAGTAAAAAGTAGTCTTCCAAGAAATTACTCGAATAAGAGTAAAAAAGTATTTTGTAAAATGACTACTTAAGTACTGAGTAACTGACCATAACATCTGCTTTAATATCTTAAAATGATGTAATCAGACAAATAAAAAATATAAAGTTATGTGCAAATTCTTACATATGGCACAGCAGGCTCAGCTGATAGAAAATAACATTAAGACAACAAAGCTCATGTACAAACAAGAGGTCACACTTCAACAAAAATTGTAGGTTTCTGTGTCCTGTTCATGTTTGGTTAATACGTATTTGTTTTTTATTCAGTGAAGTTACTCACATGGAGTAGAGTATCCAGAAATTTTACTCAAGAGTAACAATACTTAATAATAATATTACTCAAGTCAAAGTATGGTGTGGTAAAACTACTTGTCAAAGTGTATTTTTCCCAAAAAGGTACAGAAGTAAATGTGACTAGTTACTACCCACCTCTGGTTATCTGCTGCATTACAATCAGAGAGGCGGATCTGAACATCATAACCAATGTCTGAGCATAATATATGATCAATGGGAGTTTGGGTTTAACCTAAAAACCTGTCCACCTGGACAGGCTGGCAGGTGTATCTGGTCCTCACAACCAGGAGGATTTTTGGAGCATTCTCAAATAAATATCACAATAATTGGTGAAGTCATTAGAAAATTAAGTTTGAATTTTTTAGGTTTTATATTCTTTTCTAATCCAGATGTTCAGATAAAGCACAGCTGAGTTGCCCTAAACTCTCAGTCAGATCTGTCACCATGTGCCAATCCAGTTCCCATCTCATTGCCTTGTGGTTACCGTGTCTCACTCCTCTCCCTCGTCACTGCCACCACAGAGCGATGCCCCAGTCGAGAAGGGGAAGCTTTTTATTTCACTGAGCTAATTTTAGAACACAGGAGGTTCTCTCAGAGGAAATGGAAGTTCATACATGTCATTGCCACCGAAAACTTCTGACATACAAGAAGGGAAATTCTGCATACAACGACAATACTCTCACATAACACCACCATTGATGAGACAATTCAAGCTTTTTCCTTAAAGTTCTCCTTACTATTTAGCAGCTGTCAAGGGTGTACAAATGAGTTGACGTACATACGTTTAAAAATATTCTAAATATTTTCATATCAGATAATATTCTCTAGAAAGCCATTTTTTGGGGTAATAGTGAACAATCTAATAAAGAACTGATTTTAGTGTTTCGATGTTTAGAAGCAAAGATTTAACAAAAAAACATTTTCTCTGTCAGACATGTAAAAAAATTAACAGTTAGTCAATTTCAGAAGTTTACTGTGACTGTGCCTACTTAAAATGAAAAACAACAAAAAAAAAAAAAACCACAAACGTTTTCAAAAGGTTTATTTCCAATGTTTATGTCTCCACCTAGTGGTAGAGACTAGGTAATACACTCTCCAAATTATCTCTTTGGTGACAAGAAAACTCATCTTTCTATAACAAAAAATACCTTTACTGCAGTTTGTAAAGGTTATGAAACCAATAAATAAATAAGGTTGTGTTTTTATGGAATAATCATAGCCCCATCAGACTCCTCAGTCTTTTGGCCAGTTCCTGTGATGATCTCTGTATCAGTCTGCAGAACTAGAAAAACAAGGTCTAAAGCATTCCTCCAAGCTTCCTGCTTCACACTCATGTTATCATAGATTTTCACAGCTGGTGCTTCATCTGCTTTCACTGCTGAGAAAACTGCATCCTCTCTTTCACTCTCCGAAACGAGTTGCAAAAACTTCCCTGCCATTATTTCATCTCTATGAAATTCTTGCAGTTGCTTGCTGACAAAAGTCCTGGCATTGGCTGCTGAGAACATTCCGGTGTTAACCATTACAGCCATTATGTAATCTATTAAACCATCTGCCATGAGCTGTAACACGAGACCTCTGTAGAGGTTAGCTGTTGACCCAATTTTGCTGTCTTCCACCCTGCGGTGCTCTGCTTGCTTTAGTAGCTGATGAACACAAAGAACCTCGGTTCCTCCAGCACCAGGCAGCAGGGCTCCATCTTTCAGCGCATGGTGTAAACGGTACGCACAGGCCCAGAACTGGTCCTCCAGGGCCTGCAGCTTGCCGTGTATGCAGCTTGTTACAACTGCTGTGACCAGTCCACTCTTCCTGCCAGTGGAAATGTTCACAGCTGTTAAAGACTTCCTCTCATAGCTGCTGAGGTCCCTCCAGATCTCGATATTAACGTCGTCGCCAACACAAGGCTCGGTTAACTGTGTGGCATAGCTTACTGGAACAGCGCCAGTTGAACCGGCAATAGTCCTCAAAACAGAGAAGTTGACCTTTTCCACCACAAGTATCTGATGCCTGCAGCAGTACTGGATGACCTTCTGGCTGGCAAGGCCGGCAGTTAGTATTAGGTTCACTTCCAGGTTCGAGAGAAGTTTCACAACCTTTTCCAACCATTCATCCTCTCTGTTTGAAGCTGACAAATCTAAGTCCTCAAGCACACGTTGTTCACCTGGTAGACTTCTGAAGCCCAGATGGCGGTAGGTCTGTGACAGATCTCCAGTAATAACAGCAACCTTCAGAGGTTGTTGTTTCACCACATGAGCAACTGTAGCCTGCTCGTCATTTAAAAGAACAACGCAGCCTTCAACAACACAGGCGCAGTCCTCTGGTAAACCAGGAAGAACGCAGGTCAATACTTTTGAAATGTCAAATGAGGGATCGCTGATATGTCGTTGATTCGTCTTTAACAGCATCCGAGCAGCTTCAACTGCTAATTTCATAGCGTTTTCACAACCATGGCTCAAAGAGTCAGCAATGACAGCTAGGAGCTCAGTCTGATCAGGATGCAGAATTTCAGACTTGACCTCACAAAAATGTCTGCTGAGCTTAACCTTTCTTTGTTTGCTCTTGTTTAGACACTTGTCCTGAACATCTGCTGTCTCTTGGGATGCGTAGGTGGTGGGTTTCTTTGAACCTCCGGTTGCAGCAGTGCATTTCTCCATTATTGCAAGGTCCTTTAATAAAACTGTAGACTTCTTGCAAACATCCAAGCAAATATCAATCCCCTCAGACATAGCTGCGAGTATGTGTTTGACTGAAATCCCTCTCTGGAGGCAGTCCAACGCAGCACGGCTCCATGCTCCTGCAACAAACAGCAAGCATCCCGACCCTGTGCGGTACCCCTTATGATGGGCTCGAACAGTCTCATAAACCAGCTGACCTACCGCGCATGTAGGTTCCAGGTTCTCAATGATACGAAAGCATGAGCACACAAGAACAGAGTCCCCACTTGCTTCATCTTGGATGAACTTGTACTTTTTACAGGGGCCGATGGAGGACCGTAACATTCCTGCAAGTGCCGAGACTTTCTGGAGTCCAACATGTTGTCGGCTGTTTATTACTATACCTTCCAGCATTACCCAGACTGAAAAGTAAAAGAAGCAGAAACACTCAGTGTCAGCAAGTATTTTCTGTTTAGCTAGTAAATTTGCTTAACATTACTTGTGGAAATAACATCACGCAGTTTTTAATTCTAGCGTTATACTGCAGAGGATACTATAAGTTTCCAAAGATTCTTGCCTACATTAATGTTGGGTTTGAGCTCAGTGCCTTACATTTTATTTAACCGTACATTTTATTTAACAGGGATGTACTTTTCAACAGAAAATTTAATTTTGGAGCTAAACAACACCAAATAGTAGAACAAATCAGCACAACAAAGGATAAATACATAGGTATGCCAAAATAAACCAACTATTGTCTGCATCACATACTGAATTGTTAAGTATATGTAAAGCTTTACAAATAATCATGATGCCCCTGGCCAAAAATTTCACATTTTTTTAGATCACATAGAAGAAAATATTATGGAATCACATTGCTCTGCATTTCTTAAACAAGTATCTGCACGATTGAAAATGCAAATGAATCAGGAGTTAAAGAAAAGGTTCCAGACCTTACCAAGCTGTTGCACCTGGCCGACTGACAGGAAACGAGGCCCCAACAACAGAGCTGTCATTTGAAACAATGAAATGGATTTTAAAAAAGGCTTCTAAAAGGTAAATGAGTCCTGGAAAAAGCAACTCTAAACAAAGTAGGAAACTTATGATAATGGAAACATCCAGGAGCATCAATGAGAACATTGATGCATTAGGGTAGAAAATTCAAAGCAATATACCTTGAAAATAGAAAACACACAATAAAAGAAATGAAAGACAAAAGTGTAGAACCAGAAGTCAAAGTTTAGAAGCAAACTGTAAGAACTTGGCTAAAGGAAAATAAGATAAAAAATTTGCATTGGCAGAGGGGATGATGCTGCAATATTTTTTTTTTTTTCAAGAAATGACTTCTGTCCAGTGGGGGAAAAAAAAATCTTAGCAGCTCTTCAGGAAAGGCTTGTTCAACGACATGATCAACAGACACTGTAGACTTAAGTTTGACTGGGAACATCTGGTGGAAACTGAAAAAATAATGCATGACATGCAGAGCTGATCTGTTAGCTTCAATACAAGAATGTTGGAATCTCTAATGAAGTTCATGCTTCAAAAAAGTCAAGCTGTCAAACAACGCAGAGATGCAACAAAGAAAAAAAATCATGTCTTTTTTTTTGTTTGTTTCATGAGTCTAAAACCTATCTGATCTGAATAAAACGTGCTCCACTAATAACAAAACAGTGATTTAATCCTTATGCAGTATATTAACACAAAAACCTGAATGTGATGCTCTAATTTCATACTTTACCACACTCAAATTAGTTTTAAATTGTTTTAAGCCCATTTTTAAAGGATACATAAAATGTTTACTTTATATTTAAGGCATTTTTTTGCAGATGCAAAGCGCATCATGTAGGCTAACACTTTAATAACATTACCAATGAAGTTACCCGGTTTAAATCAGAAATACAGTAAAATAGTATTTTCTGAAAAGACATAAATGTTCAAACATTATATATGAAAACGAGCCGTTACCTTTATTTTTAACAGTCTGAACCGTTTGTTTTGTTTATAAGCTCTCCTCTCCCGGACGTATGGGCTTTTTTAAACAATGCGCATGCGTTGTATGTCCTAGTTGCTGGGCAACAAAAACTGGCTTAAAGCGATTGGTGGAAACTTTTATACCCCGCCCGTGCTAGTTTCGGATTGGCTAACACGATCAGATTCCGTTTTATCCTAGCTTCTATTGGCTGCCGGGTGTGTCAGTTAAAAATACAACCGTTGCTGGCTGCATGTTTTGTTGACATCTGACTATCAAACACAACGCTGAAGTTTTCTTTTTCAGTGGATTCGAGTTTTTAAATGGTGAAGTTGTGCGGAAGTGTTTAATCTCTCACATCTGTTCACTATGTTTTTGTGCATTTTATTCTGGAAGTGTTTGCTTTTTGTCTTGTCTCCATTAGCCGAATGGAAGCTTTTGCTAGCTAGCTCGACGCTTGTATAAATGAAGCAAATTGCCGATTTTTCTGCAAATTTCTAATCATGTCTTTGTTTAGGCTTCAAATTACCGGAAACCAGCTTCCTCTGCGGCCCAAAGAAAAAAGGCAAACTCCAAAACTGAGCTGACCGAGGAGCAGAGGCAGGAGATCAAGGAAGCTTTTGATCTGTTTGACACAGATGGAACTGGGACGATAGAAGTCAAAGAACTCAAGGTGGGTTTTTGTTAAAGCTTAAATGCTGTTGGTGCTTACAGAACCTCGGTTTCATTGGCTGTTTAACCTCGCAACAGGTTGCCATGAGAGCTCTGGGCTTTGAACCAAAAAAAGAGGAAATCAAGAAGATGGTTACGGATTTTGTCAAGGATGGTTCTGGAACCATTGATTTTGATGACTTTGTCAGTATGATGACCCAGAAAATGGTGAGTGTTAAGCACAAAAAAAAAAAAAAAAAATACCGTGAACATATCTATTCACTCCCAAGTGTTTTAAAAAAAAAACTTTAAAAGTAAATTAAACTTTTATTGCACTTGTAGTGTCTCAATTAATTGTTTTATATGTGATACATTGATACTCCTCAAAATAATGCACAGCCATTAATGTCTAAACTGCTGGCAACAAAAGTGAGCACACCCCTTAGTGAAACTATTCAAGCTATTCTCAAAGTGGCAGCGCTTATGCCGCCTCAAACCAAGACACTCCCACCACTATGCTTTACTGTGGGCAAGACACAGTTGTCTTTGTACTCACCACCACACACACTTGACTCCATCTGAACCAGATAAGTTGATCTAGGTCTCATCATTTGCTTTCATTTGTAATTTCCCCTTGGGGATAAATAAAGTATTTTTGAATTTGAATTGAATTGAATCAGACCACAAGACATGTCTCCAGTAATCTATGTCCTGATTCTGCTTGTCTTCAGCAAACCTCTTCTATATAGTATAATGTAAAAAAAAAAAAAAAAAAATGCTTTAGTTATATTTACTTTAAAAGACCTGGGTCACTTTGTTTAAAATAATTGTTTAACATGTTTTTTCTCTATTGGCAATTAATAAAAAAACAGTGACACTTCTCTCAAAGTAAATGTATGTGCATAGTTTTCAAATGACACTAGATAGAGTTGATCAGTTTTTTTGAACTTGTAATTACTAATCCATAATATTCAGTATACCTGGTGTAATAGTATGAGGTGACACAGAGGGCAAAAGGGCCCATATTTATCTTGCTGCCACAAACAGTGATATGGATTGTAAGTAAGGTAAGAAATCTCCAAAATCATTGTCTGAAGACTGCAAGCAAAGAGTGGCACCATTACATCACCATAACAACCATTTGAGTTTATCTATATGCCAGCCAACTGCTCAGGAGGCATATCAGGAAAAAGCCTTTTCTGGTCTACCATCACAAACATAAACATGTGGCGTTAGCTGAAGTGTAATGAGAATTTTATTAGAACCAAATGCTCCTGCATCATGAATTCTGAGGTACAAGGACGTTAATTTTAAACAGCAATCTGGTGGCCAGTGCAAGATAACTGAAACTGAGTCAACATGTCTTTCAGCAGGATAATGTTCCAAATTCTAACATAGTGACACATTATCAGAGAAGACAAAGTGCTGTTCTATTATCAAATGGGTTTGGCCAAAAGAACTGACTGCATGGGTGCCATAGTTCTGCAAACAAAATATCTAATGTCAAATGCTGTAGGGACACATGTTTTCATATTAGTCTCAGTTGATAATTTAGGGCCCCGAAGAGCAGTTTTAACCTGCTTACACTAATCCCATGTTTCCTGTCTCCTGTGATGCTAAAAGAATGAGAAGGATACCAAAGAGGAAATAATGAAGGCTTTCCGGCTGTTCGATGATGACTGCACAGGAAAAATCTCTTTCAAAAACCTCAAAAGGGTTGCCAAGGAGCTGGGAGAAAACCTCACAGATGAAGAGCTGCAGGTAACTTTGGATCTTTTGTTTCATTGCTAAAGTTTGTATTTGCTCTTACAAGTTATAGTGAAATCTACTTTGATAGAAAAGAGATTTCTTTTCTTGAGCTAGAAATTGCTACACTGCTAAAATTACATGTTTGGGCTGTAAATGAATCATCAAAGGAAAAATATTATCACAATGTTCCGAAAAATGAGAACAAAACACAAAGCATAACAGATTACTGTCTGACACTTGAACATAAGAGTCTAGAGTTGAGATGTTTCCTTGCTGGGTAAAAGAAATCTTGAACTGGTTGGTTTTACACCTGAACAGATTCAGAGAAGAAAAATACAGCTCTGTGAACAGATGTCTTCTTTAACAAAGACCCTTCATAGCTTACTCTCCTTGTGGAGGGTGTCAATGATAGTATTCTGGATAATTAAGTCATAGTCTTCCTCATGGCTGTGTTGGCCATAACATGACCATAATTTTTTTTTTTAAATTGATCTTGCATAATATAAAATTTGTCTGAGACATTGGATTTTTGATTCTAATTCACTGTAAGACCTAATCATTGGAAATAATAAAAATAAATGCCTGAAATACATCACATTGAATATAATTAATTTATATATGAGTTGTACTTTTTGAATTTAATTACTGAAAGAAATACGTTTTTGATGACACGAGAACTCACTACAAAAGCTCGAATCTGCATCAAAGGTGCAAACTTACCAAACAGGGGATTGACTTGAGTAGTCTCCTTGAAATTACAGTCTTCTTCATTCAGATTAGTCACCACCGGATGGTCATCTCTCACTGTTCTCAGGTCAGATGTTCTTTTCTTGGTCTTTTCAGCGTTAGAAATCACATTTTTAGGAAATAAAAACTTTACTAACACGCTAAGAGGTTTAGATTTGTTGTATGGATGACATGTAGATCCTTTTATTTGTATGTAGTTTCCATAACAAATTTAATTTGTTCAAACAGGCAATTTGTCTCTTGAAAATGTGTTGGAGGAAATAAAAAATTTTTATTACTTCATTCAGCACCCGGGCCACTGCCTCTAAACATGACATTAAGAAGAAACCTGTCCATAAACACTTGCTACTGTCTGCACTTTAAAATGTCACAGAAATCTGTTAATGCAGAGAATTATGCTGCGTCAGACAACAGCTTTGGTTAATGCTGAGTACAGAGGTTTGTCACTTTTTCCTATACTGCCACACGTGTTCAGTTGGGCCTAGAGGGAACACCTTCAACTCAAGCTGAGGTCATGGTAGTATCAGAAAAAGCAGAGAAACCACAACTCACAAGCGCTCATGACCCAGCAACACATGTAGCTTGTTGCCAAAACAAAGCCAGGGTCACGAACATGTAGTAGAGCAGAAACTGGCTTGACCATCCTGCATTGATGCGTGGAGAAAAGTTCATATTTAGGACATGCATGCACCTTTCAGAAAAAAGTCGTTATCAGATGTAGTTATTTTGAGACATTCCTCTTTATAAAGACACAAAAACACAGCCTTGTGGTACACCCGTTCTACACTGTTCGACCTCAGAGTGTGCCATTTACATTATCTACGTTATAAGAATGGGTGATATAGACAATGTTTATGACGACATTTTGCGTTATTTATTGCGATGATGATAATAGTGATGATAAAGAATATTTGAAAATCCATTGTGGTCTTTTTTTTTGGCAATAGATTGTACAGCTGTGACTACACGTCACTACAGTCAAAGCTCCACAAATGCAAATACTGCTCTGCCATCTGATACACTATATATTGTGTGGTTGTACAGTCAGGAATATTTTATAGTCATGATAAACCAAAATTCTTATGACAAAAAGAATTTCACAGTAACAGCAAAAAATGTGATAATTTCACATCTGTAATCTGTAGGCTCCAGGAATGCTTTAATCGGCTTCCAAATTTTGCACTAATTCAAGCTTTCTGCAGTATCGTACACTAATGACTGAATGCACAGCTTTCAGTCATTAGATAAAAAAACAAACATTTTTTCAGGGTAAAATGTTAAAATCAAGATAAGATGTTTGAAATCAAAGATGAAGCATGTAATTCAAACTGATGCTGAATGTTAAAGTGGGGAGGGGGGGGTCTTAATTTAAAATCAACTTTTTTCAGCTTTAAATGATAATGTTATTCCCTCATCAAAAACATACCTGGAGTGTTGCTTTGATTTTCTTTGATGCATGTTTGAGGAATCCTTTAATCTCCCGTGGCAACCATTCATGGGTGCCTAAATGTGTTTTTGAAGCGCCACCTATTTACCCAAAGCTCCTCTTCAGAGCTGCAGTCTCCAGCCGAGCTTCCATCTTACACAGCACCCCTCCCTCGTGACTCTCCCACACAGCTCCTCTAGACTAGCGGCAGCAGTAATTAGCAAACACCTGGTGGAACTGCGAGTCTGCTGAACTAATATGAACTGCTTCTCAGTTCAACGCTAGGTTAGGTTTTGTCCTTTAGAAAAATGTCTGGAAACCCAAACGTTATTCCTTACTGAACTTCATTTTTTTTCCAGACTTATCAAGGCCTGGAAAATGATAAAAGTAAATTCCTAACTGAATTTACTTTGAATCCTTCTATCGGCTGCGTTTTAAAACTTGAAAAACAGAAATGCTGAATTGAACAGAAATTGAATTAAGTCCTCAAAAAATTCCTAATCACAATAAAGAAAACATCTTCATGTCAGTTAGTTTTTTTTTTTTTTTTATTGTGGAATTTAACTAATTGTAATTTTGCCGTTTTAAACCATTTCATTCTAATTTTGTAATTGTGTGTTTAAAAAAAAAAAAAAAATTAGTTTTACGTTGTTTGCTTCATACGATTCTTTGCACAACATTCATATTTGTCATACCTCAGGAAATGATCGACGAAGCCGACCAGGACGGTGACGGAGAAGTCAACGAGCAGGAGTTCCTACGGATAATGAAGAAAACCAGTCTGTACTGAACCCGCTGAGTGTTACGATCCAAAAACGAGGCCTTTTCAGGATTCATGTCTTGTTCCGACAATTTCACTGTAGCTTTTCTGGGACTAAGATATGTGTTCTTTGTACATAAGTATTTTAATATACTGTATCTTTGTACAGACTTGTTTTTCCTACAAGACAAATAAAAATATTTCATCACAGTTATTTGTCGTATCTAAACTAATCGTGAAATGTCAGTTTGGGAAGCTCTGCTGGAAACCAGCTTTTTACCGACTTTCTTCAAACAGAGGTGCTGAAATGCAGAAGCAGGTTATAACAACTTGTCGAGATCTTAGTGAAAGTGATTTCAGTGCATTGCATTCACTGTGGTGCAACTTGCAGAGCGCAACGTGCCAATAATGGTCAGACAGACATGACTAAGTTGATGTTGACTAATTCGAATTATGTTACTGTAAACAGAAATCAGCAGGCTGAACCTGAGATGAGTAAGTCAGTAAAAGTGACTCTCACTTTATGCTTTGAGCCGCTGAACTTGGTATCGCCTGTACAAGACCTGTTTTACCCTACATCTTTTGATCATCTTATAGGAAAGATGCTCCTACTGATTAATTGTAACATGGAGCGGAAGTCTGCTTTTGTCCAAAACATCGAACCTTGCTTAAATAAACAGGATATGTAATGACGTGTTTTTCCGAACCGTCAGACGGCTGTCTATTATTTTGAGGATGCTTGCCACTGATTATGAAAGTTGTGATAACCTGTTCTTGACTGCCAGAGAACCTCAGGTGGAAAATTTGAAAAGTTTTCTCTCAATATGAAATCCAGCAATTGAAAAACATTCCATACAACAAATGGTGTTGATATTTAATATTTTTTTACGTCTGGTTTTGTAGAAAAAGGATTTTTCAAATGCAGTGCTGTGAATAAATATTTGCTCCTTTACAGATTTCTCCTGTTTCTGCTCTTTTGTCCAATTTAAATGTTTCAGATTATTAAAGATAATCTGAGTAAACACAAAATTCAGTTTTCATAATTTCTTTTATTAAGTGGACAAAGCTATACAAACCAACTGGCCCTTTAAAGCCTCGAAACCTAACAGCTGCTTGTTCCACCCCCAGCGGTAACAACAGCCATCAAGAGTTCGTTACATAATTGCAGGAGTCTTAGTCGCTGTTTTATGCAGATTTATTTTAAAAAAAATGCCAAAGCATCTCAATCGATTTAGGTCCAGACTTTGACTAGGCCATTCCAAAACCTTTTTTGAAGCCTTTCAGAGGGGAACTTCAAATTATTGTCCTGTGCAAAATTTAAAGTGTGCTTGAGCCTGAGGTCACTTTATTCAGAGATTATCCTTCAGAGTTTTCTGGTAGGAAGCAGAACTCATGGTTCCATCAATAACGGCAGGTCGTCCTGGTCCCGAAGCAGAAAAAAGGCCAAGATCATTACACTACCAACACCTTTCACCACTGGGAAGTTTATATATATATATAACGTTAAGTTGGTTTTAAATACACATGTAATGGAACACCACTTTTATCTGAGTCCATAGTATACTTATGTTTTTTAACCAATGTATAACTGTCCCTGGTATTTTTGGGCATTTTTATGTTTTTTTTTTTTGCCTTGAAACCCTCTTTACTAATTTTGAATTGCTAACAATTACCTTAAAGAAGTGTAAAAAAAATGTTCTTGGTTCTTTTGTGACCTCCTGGATGAGTTGATGTGATCTTGGAGTAATTTTGGTAGACCGGCCACTCCTGGGAAGGTTCTCCACTGTTCCATATCCTCCTCTCCATTTGTGGATAATGGCTCCCTGTATTTTACCGGAGTCCTCAAGCCTTAGAAGTGGCTTTGTAACTCTCCAGACGGATAAATATTAATGACTTTGATTCTCACGTGTTTTGAGATCTTTCAGCCTACTTCATTTCGTAAGGCAGGCTCTATTAAGGTGATTTCCTAATTCTTCAGATCTGTCAGTAATCCAGCCTGGGCTTAGTTTCCTAAAAAGTCCAAAATGAAATCATAAATGAAAAGTGCATTTTATTTTTACTCAGATTATGTTTGATATAAATGTTTGATCTGAAAAATTTTGTTGTCTTGAAAATCAGAAACAGAAAAAATCTCCTTATTTGTTCTGGACCAAACTAAATTGCCAATCTTCAAGCTGCTGAGATGAAACCTGGAATTGCTTCAGATGAGCCATATCAAAAGGCCAGTTTTTCGCTTGCTTGCATCATGTAACCTTCTGTGACTCAAATCCATCCACTGTACTGCAGTTCAAAGTACTCCACTCAACAGGTGAGAGCTGAAACGCAGATCTGAAGCTCACTTTGAGTGGACCAAGGAATTTACAAGCACCTCAGTAACTCACATTTAAAAACAATTACTCTTCACTGTGAACTCAAAACCCCAAACTCTTATTAGTGACTTAAATTATATTAAAAAATACCTTAGAAAGTGCTTTTACTTTCATCAGTCCAAAGTGTTTTTGTTTACAGGGACAGTAGCTTAGAGTGAGTAAAGTTGATTTTGATATCAAAGAACTCAAAGTAATTTAATAGAGTTCAGTTTAAGAGAAATCCATGTTGTCATCATTATAAAACTCCAGGAAACATAAACGCACCATTATAAACAATTAATAACCAGAGGCTGTGGATGTCATTATCTAATAAATCAAAAACACCTCGTCAGCGCTCGGGTCTGCAGCTTACATCCTGGCTTACTTTCACTCATGTTTACAGGAGCTAAAGATTGTTAATGAAACTCGAGTCAGACTACAAGTTTAAATCTGGAGTCTTTAGAGTGTGAGCTGAGTCACGTCTGAAGTGTCTAAGTGTAACCCGAGTCCAAGTCTGCATCTTGAGTATCAGGAGTTATAAAAAAAGACGTGTAACAAAACAAAAAAATACATCCATCCAAGTTCATGTGGGCGGTATTCTATTGCTTTTTTTTTTTTTTTTTTTTTTAAACTGCTTTATTTTCCGGTCAACGTTTTATTCTGCTTGGCCCCATTAAGCATCAATAAGCCATTATTATGAGTTGTAAACCAAGTATCTAACCTCTCAACCGTCGACGGACACAACTTTTGATGACATAAGGCTGGATAATGGACGGCTTGTTATGGAGGGAAAGCTGCATGACCAATCACCGAGGAGACAGTCAACTGACCAAACTGAAAGAGTGGAGATGCGCAGAGTCGTTAGCCGCCCATAGCTCAGAGCTGACCTTCACGACACACAAGAGGCTGCTATGTTTTTGGTGTTTTTACCGTATCCATAGCAACACCTCTTAATTTAGTTCAAAATGACTTTAATAATCCCAAAGGGAAAATTAAATGCCTTAATAAGTGTCTCGGAATGATGCTAGCCACCAGTCGAAGTAGAAGGCTGTATCCTGGTCCGCTGTTGAATTACTTAAGATGTTAAAATTGGAGAGACAGTAAAACAGTTGGTTACCATGGAGACAGAACGTGTTCCTGAGAAGAGACACTGCTAACTCAGGAGAAGTCCCTCTACATGGATGAAAAAGGTGTTTCTTTCTTCCCAAATGATGTTGATTCTAAAGCTATTTTAATTTTATATTTTTGATATGGCAATAAATTACTTGTTAGTTTTTATTTCCTTATTGACAGTCTTTATTGTAATTAACTACAGACTCCCATTTGATTAATCCCCGAAGGCAAAGAAAGATCGATTTAAAAGTTTATTAAAAGATGAGACAAAAGAAATGAAATCCAATGACAAATCTGAGATCAAAATTTTAACACCTACTGCAAGTAAGATATTTGCTGCTCATAATCTCTTAACCGAACCTCCGTTTAAAAAAAAACCCCCAAAAAAATCCAACAAAAAAATCTGAACTCTATAATATAGTTTGCTCACATCAAGACAGTAGATTCTTAGAGTTTTATTTTGTGGTTTTTGCCAAAATTGGCTGTCTGGGATTTAAAATCCAAGATGTCACTTCTGCAAAAAGAAAAAAAGGAAATGAGCTTTGACTGATTTCTTAACTTTCCAGGTTACGTTGAGACACAATCAGTGAATCCTGTCAGGTAATATCCAACAATATGGATTGTAAAAGCAGATTGTTTGAGACTTTATTGGTTAAATACTAACTGTGGATGATTTTTCTTAACTTCTTACCTTACATACTGCTTCATATTTTTTAAAATTTATTTATTTATATATCGCTAAAGGGAAAGCACCGTTTCCTTTTAGCGAGGCCCTGATCCGAGATGATTGTATTTGCATGTCTAAATTTAAAAAAAAAAAAAAAAAAAAAAAAAAAAAAAAAATATATATATATATATATATATATATATATATATATATATATATATATATATATATATATATATATATATATATATTTTTTTTTATTTATTTTTTTTTTTTTTAAATTTAGACATGCAAATGCAATCATCTCGGATCAGGGCCTCGCTAAAAGGAAAGGGTGCTTGATCTGCCGACAGCAAGCCTAATTTTAGTGAAGTGGTGGTGGTTGTTCATCAGATGTTTGATTTTAGAACAAAACTTTCCAATAGGAGTTGGATGTTTTTGTACAGTGGAGGTTTCATGGCCTTTAATATCTTCACAGCCCCTCAGCCGGGCGTTATTCCCCTTCTCTTGTGGTTTAACAGCGTTCACATCACACAGCCTGTTCAGTACTCCCACTGCTCTGCCACTTGTTTTGCTTTTTTTTTTTTTTTTTTTCCTTTTCCAATAAAATGATCAATTTCCAAAACAGCTAAGCGCTGCATGTCTGGTCACTGCTGGTAAATGAAAGAACAGTCAATTAACTCTTAAATGTCAAGAATGTGTCACCAGTATGTGGGCAATCTACTTACAGGGTCTCCTCTGTGAATAAGAGAAGCTCAAGACAAAGTAATAAGTGTCACTATGCCTTAGTGAAGCAAGGACTGACTGCAGCAGTGGTATGTTTGCCGTTTTAATCTTCACCTATTAATTTAAATTTTAGAATTGACTGAATTTATAGAATATTATTTATTCTGTCTTAATGTTTGAGGTTTTAGAGAAGAAGTCAGCTCAATGCTCTTCTAATGTTGAGAGACCTAATTGATGCTTCGTTTGTTTTGGGGATGTTGAACATACGGATCAGTGTAACCTCTTTTTTTTCATCCAGCACAATCAAAAATTAAAACGCATGTTTTTAAAAGCTGAAATAACGTTGAAGATGTTGCTTTTAGTGTGAGGCAGGGGTACACAAACTAGTCTTTTTATTCATGTTTTTTCCCCACCTTTTTTGAGTTCCTGTTGCACACCTGACTTAAAAAACCCCACAAACTTCATAGCTCAACCTGTTAAGGGAAATCTGTTTCCACCCCAGAACCAATCACATTTAAACGTTCAGGAAGATCAGAGTCTTATAAGAAAGAAAGGTCTCCACATCTCTTCAGTTGTTATGCTGCATTACAAATGTAAATATAATAAAAAAACATATGTATCTTTTCAGGTTTAGATGCTATAAGACTAATTTGGTATTACCAGAGGTTAGTAGTTACTAGTTACATTTACTCAGTTACACTTACTTGAGTAACCTTTTGGGAAAAAATTTACTTTTATGAAGAGTTTTACTACAACGTACCTTTTACTGTTACTTGAGTAATATTATGAAGTATTGCTACTCTTATGTAAGTAAAATTTCTGGATACTCCACTGAGTAACTTAACGAAAAACAAACATATTTGACCAAAAATGCACCAGACACACGCCAACATGTTAAAGTGAAACTTCTTGTTTCTACACAAGCTTTGGTTTTCTAATGCTACTCTCCATCTGCTGAGTCTGATGTGAAGTTAATACACGGTAATCACTGGAAGTCAATTTACCCGGTTACAACACACACACTTATATATAAAAAAAAAAAAAAAAAAAAATTCCCTTCTCACCCTCCACGGGTGGTCTTTCTCAACCTCTGAGCTCGGGTCCTCTACCAGAGGCCTGGGAGCTTGAGGGTTCTGCGTAGTATCTTGGCTGTGCCGAGAACTGCGCATTTCTGGACTGAGATGTCTGACGTTGTTCCTGGGATCTGTTTTAGCCACTGCTCCAGTTTGGGGGTGACTGCCCCGAGGGCCCTGATGACCACAGGCACCACTGTGGTCTTCACCTTCCAGGCCTTCTCCAGTTCCTCTCTGAGGCCCTGGTATTTCTCCAGTTTCTCGTGTTCCTTTTTCCTGATGTTGCAATCGCTTGGTATTGCTACATCCACCACAACGGCTTTCCTCTGTTGTTTATCCACCACCACGATGTCCGGTTGGTTCGCCATTACCATTTTGTCTGTCTGGATCTGGAAGTCCCACAGGATCTTAGCTCGGTCATTCTCCACCACCTTTGGGGGTGTGCCCCACTTTGATCTCGGGGCTTCCAGTCCATATCCTGCACAGATGTTTCTGTACACTATGCCCGCCACTTGGTTATGACGTTCCATGTACACTTTCCCTGCCAGCATCTTGCACCCTGCTGTTATGTGTTGGACTGTCTCAGGGGCCTCCTTGCACAATCTACACCTTGGATCTTGTCTGGTGTGGTAGATCTGAGCCTCTATCGCTCTGGTGTTTATATATATATATATATATATATATATATATATATATATATATATAAAGGTCTCCACATGTCTTCAGTTGTTATGCTGCATTACAAATGTAAATATAATAAAAAATACGTGTGTGTGTATATATATATATATATATATATATATATATATATATATATATATATATATAAAACACACATGTTTCTTCTGCTTAAAATCTGTCATTTTATAATTATGTATTACTTTTAAAATACATTTTGCACGTAACTTTGCATTTTTTGTCTGTCTGAATCCGTCATTTATAAATATAAAAGCAGATGTCAGTTACTCAGTACTTGAGTAACCTTTCTATCAAATACTTTTTTAAGTCAAGTTTATTTGTGTAGCACATTTCAGCAGCAAGGCAGTTTAATGTGCTTCACATCATGAAAACATCAATGAAGTATACAGCAAAATCATCAAAATTATCGAGCAAATACACATGAAAATCATCGGGAAACTATCAATGCATCAAAATCATAGGGATCATGAAGCAAATATCATCAAGCAAATGTAGTTCAAAAATATTGATCAATGATCCACTTACTTACTTTATTTAACTGATTTGCACTCAAACGTCCACTCTTTGGAAAACGAAGCTTATCTTCCCCGGATTTGTTTGCAGATTTATGGTCCAGACTCCAAACCAAAGGCAGCTCAAACTTTACTATTATTTGAGTAATTTCTTGGACTTTTTACTTTTGCTTGAGTTAAAATATGTATAATGATGTAGTGCTACTCCTGCTTAAGTACAGGTTTTGGGTACTCTACCCACCTGTGCAGATAACTGAACTGAATTTTTGGAACCAAATTTAATTTTGAAATTCAAATTTGCTTTTTTTGGCTAATATTTTGTTTTGGTCATTTGCAAAGTATGCAGAAACATACATACTTACTAACTACTGATACCCCAGTGAAAGGAAAATCATTCATGGTTTCTAACATTGTTTTTTTTTTTTTTTTTTTTACAACTAAAACTCTTAAGGTGCACTTCTGTATTCTGCTCCCCCTGAATGAAAACTAGCTGTGGGTAGGGTTGCCAGATCTGACTGACAGTTTCCAGCCCAAATACTACAAAAAACAGCTCAGATCTCAGCCTCTGTTGAAATCCATGTTAACGGTGTAGAACTGTTACACACATGATAAAAAACATGCCATTAGCACACAACTGCTCTAAAGCAAACAAAAAGTTTCCCCACAAAATATGCAATCAGGCAACCAAATAACCTCCACACAAAGATTCACAACGTCTTTTGATGTCCTTTGTTATATTTAGACCAGAACCATGGAGAATGCAAAGGACTTGACACTTGAGGGGTTTTTTTAGCTGCCTCGTTCTTTTAAATGACGATGCTATGCTCGGATTGCTGTCTTATAACACTTGCATCGAGCTTTGGAGTCATCCTCCAGGACAGGTGCGATCCACAATTTTAGCTCTGGATCAGCCTCCCAATCCTGTTGGTATAAGTTGCATGATGCTGCCTCTCAGCGTCAAGTCAACATGCCTCAGTGTAGCTTAGCTGAACTCTTAACCCATTTGGGGTACCGTTGACATTGACCAATACCACTGCATTTCATTTCATAGTGACACTAAATAATAATACTGACGCTACGTGTTCCCCCATGTGGAGTGAATTGCATCGAGTCAACAAATCTGCTGGGTTCCTTAGATAAACTTTTTCAACTTATTTGAATAATACACTGAGCTTAATGCACTGTTTCATAACTGATATTAATGTCAGTACTTGATTAACCACTGACACTTGAAAATATATGAACTAATAAAACGAAAGCAAGGACAAGCAAGTTTTTTTTCCCTTTCTCCCACACAGTAACTATTTTGATAGAATTTTCCCATGAATCCTTTCTAAAATCTACCAAATGTTCCAAAAAGCCGACCAAACTTTATCAACCCACCTGAAGTTGTTCTTTCCAGCCCAAGGTGCCTAACTGGGCGGAAACCCACCCAATCTGGCAACACTGGCTGTCGGTTTAGGTTTGCTGTCTGGGCTGAAGGTGAACCTCCTACCAGTCCCATGTCTTGTGTAGCCTCTAACAAATACTGCTTCACCCATTTTTCCCTGTGCCTGCTATAAAAAAAAGCATGATGCTGCCATCACCATGTTTCACAGTGGGAATGGTGTGTTTATTGTATTTTTTCCCCCACATTTAGTGTTTCGGTTCAGTTTTGGTCTCGTCTGTCTGGAGTTCCTTCAGGACGTTCTTTTGCCACTCTAATATAAAACGTTCCTATTTGTGGAGTTCATGGCTAATAGTTTTGCCATCGACAGGTTCCCCCACCTGAGCTGTGGATCTCTGCAGCTCCTACAGTTACCACAGGCCTCTTGATTGCTTCTCTGATTAATGCTCTCCTTCCCGACCCAAACTTGGCAGGACATCCAGGTTTGCAGTTGTGCCACACTCTTCATTCTGCTAAGATGGATTGAACAGAGCACTGGGAGTTTTTCAAAGCTAGGAATATTATTTTATAACCTAACACCCCAGCTTTAAACTTCCCTCGGTCTCCATGATGCTGTTTGTTCACTAACGTTCTCTAAGAAACCTCTGAGGCCTTCAGAGAACAGCTGCATTTATACTGAGGTTAAATTAACATTGTTAACCCTAAACATACTTTCACAATCATGAAACACTAATTTGTGTTGCCATATAAAATCCTTCCATCCACACCACCATAAAATCCTAATAAAATGCGGAGAGGTTGAGTTTAGACAGCCTATTTTGAGTTTTTGAATGTGGCAGAACTTTGAGAATTAAAACAATGTGACCGACTGCATGTTGATGAAACAAACCCAATGAATCTCTGCAAAAAAAAAAAAAAAAAAAAAAAAAAAAAAAAAAAAAAAAAAAAAAAAAAAAAGCATATGTGTAAAGTGGTTGAGAAATAGAAAACATGTGGGTGTAATTGCACATTCAGATAAGAAATGAAACATTTTTCTAAGTGCTTTTAACAGATTCCAGCCGTTTATTACATGTGCTGCTGACAAAGACATTATTGCTGCATTTGTGAGTCTTATTTCCCTGGTAAATAAGGCAGCAGAAAATCAGTTTGTCAATAAAAAGTGAGGAAAAAAAAAAAGAAACATATGAACTTCCATGTTTGACACAGTTTCCTGGTGAAGATAACATCTAAACAATAGTTGCAGATTTGGTAATAGGGAAGCACCTTGAACTTTGAAAACAATAGGAGTTTTATATATATATATATATATATGTGTGTGTGTGTGTGTGTGTGTGTGTATATTATACACACACACACACACACAAATATATATATATATATATATATATATATATATATATATATATATATATATATATATATATATATATACACACACACACATAATAATTGACTATTTAAAAAGGTTAGCCGAGTCTGGTATCCTTATATTTGAATTAAAACTAGTCTTGGTAAAGCCTTCAATTGAACAATGATTACTATTTTTGTTTATTTTACAATTAAGCTATGTCATCCCTGCTGTCATACCGGTGAACAGACCTGAGCAGGCGATCCCCCACCCACGCCTGCTCTGCGTTCTTCCTGAACGCTTACGGTAATATCGAGCAGGCCGGATTTTCTGACTTACAGAAAAAATATACGTTTTGGTTTTTGTGTCTCTATGAAAAGCTTTAAAATAATCAAATTTTATTTTGCATTTCTGTGCATTTACCTGCCTTTTTGCGTATTTAAAACGCAGTCAATAATGTGCAGAACACCGAAGTGTGTACGTGCTGCATGCAAGCTTTCAAACTTGCGCCCACTTGCTCACAACCTGGAAATGCACAGTGTTGCCAAAGGGGAGACCGCAGTGTCTGAAGTCATACTACTACTGCAGGTGGGAGGAGGAAGTAAACTGCACAATTTTAATTTAGTAAACAAATCTTCTTGATACTGAAATAGTTTGAAATGCAAGTACATGGGTCAAATGTAACAGAGTTCATGTACTTCATTTTCGCCTGATATGTTGTTACGCTTTCTTTTAAACCGCGCGCACACACACACAGGATAATTAATTTCCACCACAGACCAATGCACTCGGCAGGGATTTAAACTTGCTTTATTAGCCTGAACGTCAACAAGCAACAACAACAAAAAAACAAAACAAAAAAAAAACAAAACAAAAAAAAAAACAAACAAACAAACAAAACAAAAACAAGGGTTGTGTAGGTACAGTATGACCACGTCAACTCAAAACAAAAAGATACTGATGAGCAACAGCTGCGGCTGAGACACTGTCACTGATTTCTGATCCCATGAATTAAAGACACAGTAAATAAACAAGCAGATGCGTCACGATTCATGGAAGCTATAAACCTTCAATCCGCAGTTAAGGTGCTGGTATTAACATACATATTAAATTAGAAAAAACAAAAAACAAAAAAAACATGACTAATGTTTGTTAAAATTGGAATTCAGTTTATTATCAATAAAAAAGAATTTAAACTGCAGGAAATTAAAAACTTTTTGATTAAAAAAAAAAAAAAAAAAAAAAATAGCCACCCACTTCATTTTCAGAATGTCTAATGATGAACATGTTTCCACAGTAAGAACAAAACCTTTAATTTAATCACAGACAAAAACATTTGTTCAGGAATTGCAAAGACTTCTTTGGTAAAAGACGAGTAATTTTGTGGAGTGAAATCACTGAAAAACGTCAGAGTAAAACCAAACGTCAGTCCTGCTGCTTTAAAGAGGTAGAAGAGGTCGATAAAAGTAATTTTTTGTTGTTTTACAAACGCAAACAAGATTTCTGAGTTTTTACCTCTTATGTGTCAGAAGATATTGCTCGTCGGATACTCACTTAAAGTCGCACATTTTGCATTGTGTTTAACACTCTGGCTGACCACAAAACTCTCACTGCGTCACATATCACCTTTGACAGATTTAGAGGCAAAAAAAGGTAACCGAGAGCAGCGATGCTTTTACACATGCTCAGTGGAAAGAGCTGGGGCACCTATGGTGACAACATCTCTCCACGCTAAATATCAATATTGAAAACAGATAATCCCACTCTCTGCTTAAGTATGAAAGGAACCTAAATATAAAAAAATGTTTTTGAAGATTCCTGGTTAAATATTACTTTTGAAACAATTGTATTTAGATGGTAAATCTTTCTATTTTAAAAGTGATATAAATGTATTTATTTTTATTTCATCTGTAGAACATTTAGTAAACCACTCCAGGAATACCTTAAGCTTTAATTTTGGATATTTTACATTTTAAAAAATAACACCCATTTAAGTCTGCACAATGCTGAGTAACTGTGCCTTTAATAAACCTATGGGTGTTTCTGCAAGAACCTGCTAGCTGAATCAACAATAAAGAAAAGATACACACACTTTTTTATTAATCTTCACAGATCACAGCATATAAACATGAAACAGGCCTGATGTTAAGAACTGATTATATTCACTGTCAAAAGTGGAAAGAAAAGTTTCACACTTTTCGCAGTTTTATTTCAAAAAATGTGATTCTTAGCAGATTTTCAAGTTTCCCTGACTTCACAATACTGATACACTTAAAAAAAAATAAAAAATAAAATAGAAATGTCTATCAGGCAACAAGCAATGGTAGTTCCCAGGTTTAAGTAGAATTATTTTACAGCTTATTATCAAACTCTTTTCTTTTTGCCAAAATCATGTTTTTGTCAAAAAACAAACGTTAGATCTTTCTGAGTCCAGAAATGAGGAAAATCCTTTTGATAAAATAAATTAACATGAACAGACAAAAGGGAGAACAATCCCACAGATTTAAGGACACAAACCAACCAAACTGAAATCCTAAATATAAACTATTCGTTTGAATCGGACGTGTGAAGATAAAGGCTGCTGTTGTGGAGATGTTTAACTGCATCATAAACAACGGTTTTTATTTTTCAACCTGCATCAGTTCAGGTTTTATTATTTTGCAGCTTTGCCTTTTTTCATTCAACAAAGCGTTTTCTGCATTTTACCTTTCACACACTGTCCTTATTACACAGATGCTTCGTAAAAACGACACACAAACACACGCAAGCACACCACAGGTGGGTAAAGGGTGGGGGGGGGGGTTCGCTGATGGCAGCCCCAGGAGGAAATTCTTCTGAACTTGAAATCTACCTGAAAACACATTTTCCTTTCTGAATGTGCATCACAGAAGGCTCTCCTGATAAGACTAAAGACTGAGGGAGAAGCACCTCTCAGACCTGTCCAAGCCCCCACCCACCTGTTCCTTTACGCTAACACAGACAGACAAAAGACAGGAGGGGTTTTCTCTTCTAGTCACTCTCGCTTCCTCTCATCTGGTTGCGGAGGATGATTGTGAAGATAGTGTGCGGAGAGAACGTGTGTGCTACTTCTGACAAGGCAGAAACCCTCAGCCAGTTATGCAGATGGACATGCTGACTAAAATTTGGCACCATCTGATTTTCCAAGGTGTGTAATATTACAGCACAATGGAGCAGATGACCATAATCAGTCATCCCTACAACAATATTTCCATACCAATCACTTTCGTGATGAAACAACGGTCGCCAAGGAAAGCTCACCTCATCTGAAAAGCTTTCCAAATATGTACATCCTCTTCTTGTCATCATTTAATTATTATTGTAACAGACATTCAGGCTGCAGTTTAAATGGACAACAGCTCATCTGTCAACATTTTCAACAACCAGCTGTCCTTTACATCTGCAGGTCTGTACTTGAAGCCCAGCTGCTAAAAGTGAAAATCGTGGCGCTGTGCTGTGCATGTTGCGATAAATCTGGGTCACAAAAACATGAAACAATCCCATGGAAATAAAGAGTAAATAACATCCAGACGCTGCCGATAAACTTCATTAACTGATTCTCAGTAAGCGTGAGCACCTCAAAGAAAAGAGTGGACGTGCCAAAAAAGTTTAGATTAAAAAATTAAAAAAAAAAAAAAAAAAAAAAAAAAAAAAGTTTCATTTCAAAATTTCCAGGCCCTACATAATATTTCACAAGATTAAGTGATCCTCTGCACTAAAGTTCATGACAGTACAATATATATATATATATATATATATATATATATATATATATATATATATATATATATATATAAAAAACACTAACATGCATGCTTATTTAGGGGTGTAACGGTACATGAAAATCATGGTTAAGTATATTTTCAGCATCACGATCCCTCAATCAAAAAAAAATAAAAATGTGTTTTTTAGTTTAGTTCTGTAAGCAGCCTCCTTTTACTGTTGAATCTTTTTCGATTTCTGAAATTAATGTGATTTTATTATGTTTTTGAAACTTCAAAAAGTGGAAAGTATAGAACTGACTGGAGTTTTGGTTGGATTTATTTTATTTTTTTTTTTTATGAATAAAGTAGTATAAAGAGGCATAGATTATAGGACTGTGGCCATATTGAGAATAAAACATGTTCAAATCACCTCGACGACCAAGTGTCCCAGCTCGACATGAATGCAGCGTGCACCGCTGTTTGGAAAATCCCCTCTCATCCTGTGTGGAGTCTGGTCTCGTTAAATGCAGCAGGCCATCACTTGGACATCTCTGGTCTCTGTGATGTTCACATTAAGCTCAAAGTGGTTTCAGGGTACATGTATTATTGGTGTTGAAAAGTGTGTACGCTGACATCAAGTTGTGGCTCGGTCCACCTTTTATCCTCCACTGTAGCTGCATGGAAAACCTTAATGCTCCCAAACAGCAGCGTTCAGCGACAGCACGGAGTCCTCTCTGTTTGGTGTTGCTGTCACTTTTTAAAAGTTGCCCTACATAATAATCCATTACACATTTAGTTCCACACAAGCATTCTGCACATGTTCAAGTAAAAAACAATGCTATATTCATTCGGTACATGTACCAATGGAACCAACAGGGCTATACTGGGTATTTTTGGTACCAATATGTATACCATTACACCCTGATGTTTATTTGAAAGGATTGCATCATTGATTAGAAATTAATGGCATGCTGAGCAATTACAGCTTCACAGTGCTACTGAGGCTGCAGCTATCCCTGCTGAATTTACAACCTTTTTTCAAACAGACTTTTTCCTTCCACTCAATTTTATAGTAAGATGCTCACTTTGCACAGCCAGCTTCTTAGGGAAAGAATGTTTGTGGCTCACCCTCCATGTGGAGGGTGCAGATTTTGTTTTTTTTTTTTTTTTTTATTAGTTGGACCCCTTAACCAACACAAACAGAGATAAATACTAAAAGTATGACTTTTTGTGTAATAGATCTACAACTTAAAGCTCTCTATATTACCAAACCACAGTTTTAAATGTTTCCGTCCTCTACAGCATCTAATATTTTCATTAACCCAGTTTTTCATCAGTGTTTTGAAAAATCAAAACCAAATTGGAGATGTTTGGCTGTACAGCACCACAACCTTAAACCAAACCTCCAGACATGCTGGTTTTAAAGGCTATTTATAGGTCAGTCAGTCGTGCTGTTGGACCTCTAACAAGAGGTTCTTCCCCAAGTCGGTTGCATCAAAACATAGCGTCAACTTATTTTCTGCCCAACGCGGTTAATGCTGCACAATGGAGAAGTTGATGACACCATTGTCTTGGCACAAAGAGGTCCCAGGTTAGAATCCCAGCCAGGGGTCTTTCTGCATGGAGTTTGCATGTTCTCCCTATAAACCCGTAGGTTCTCTCTGGGTACTCTACCTTCCTCCCACAGGCCAAAGGTTAATCAATTCCTTTAAATTGCTTAGTGCATGGTTGTTTGTCCTGTGTGTCTCTGTGTTGCCCTTTGATGGACTGACGACCTGTCAAGGGTGGACCCTGCCTCTAACCCAGTAACAGCTGGGGGAGGGACGAGATTCACAGCACTTCCTGTTTGGTATCATAATAGTGTTCAAGTGGCTGAATAATTGTTTGGACCAGCGGTTCCCAAACTTTCCAACTTCTGATCCAAAAAATTTAAATGTTAGAGCCTCATGAACCTGACTCTTGGTTGAGCAACTAAATCAGCATCAACAGCCAATATACTGACCAATATGTTGCTTTTGTTTATTCAAGTCCCGTTTTCTATATTCTATAAAAAGCATATGCTTTCTCATTGCCATTTTTTTGTTTGTTTTTTGGATCATTTTCTCAAGAGGATCTCCAGACCCAACACATATTTGTGACGCCAAGTGGGGTCCCGACCTCAACACTGGGAACTACTGGTTTAGATCACAGGAGCAATTTTTTCCACTTCAATGGCTGCACTAAATACTTTTCTAAATGAAATCATATTTCTGATCCTTTATCTTGATCTATTTTAGAGGCTTATAGAAATAGATCATTTGAGAAAAGGTGTAAGAACATAATTTTCATTGTGAAAATTTCCATTTACACTGCATATTTACTCTTTCATTGTTTCAGAGTTAGTTATGAGTTTAATGAATCTAATTTTCATTGCATGTGATCTTTAATCTTTTCTGAAGTATCCAGAGTGGAGTTCCTTGTGTTTAGGGGAGACCATCACACTGTCTGGTAAGACGCTATCGGTTGCTTAATGTCCACACCCTGCTGGATGTCCTTGCTTACCTTCGGTTCAACATTAAAACTTGAAATGGGTTTCCTGTTGTGGCAAATGGCTTTTTCTGTTTGTGTAGGTGGCCGAGATAAAGAAACTGCATTCAGGTTGTCAATACCACGCTTACGAAGACTACCTATGAAACCATATCGCTACGGCTCCACTGATTCAGAGTGAAAATGGGAAGTGCCGTCTCCCTGTAGTTTCCTGTCAGGTGCACACAAGTGACATTACATTGACACACTTGTATGTATAGTCGCCACGCACGCGCGGCTTGACGACACTCTCGACTCGACGTAGTGGTTGCCAGTGGAAAAGAAAATTCATTACTCACACACAATTAGTTTCTACAGTTTTCCAGCTCTGCAAGTGGTTTTCCTATGTCCTCAGGGATAACTATATAAAGGTAAGTACCAGGACTCTCTGCATTTCCAGTAAATCTTTCATAGAGCAACTTTTGGTGATCTGGCTCGTACTTCTGACAATATGAAGCTGGTTGCTTTTTGCCTCTTTGCAGTCTGCTGTTCGACTTTGGCGGCGCCATGCCCAAAGAACACCCATTGCATAAATAAACTAAGAGAAACTCTGCGTGAACTGCGTCAATTTAACGAAAGCCTGATGGTCAGTATACCTAACACTGCTTTCATTGCTTTGACTACACTTTGCATTGCTTTTGTTACTTAAAACATGCTTCTTCATTTGTGCCTTGCAGAGTATGGAGAAGACAGAGAAGAGGGTGATCATGCTACCAAATAACACTGCGGTAAGCAAAGTTATTTTGTCTTTAAATTAATATTGACATTATTGTGGTTGCTTACTCATTGCTGTTGTTCTCCCACTGTTGCTAGTAATTGTCAGGTGATGGTTACTGTAGGAGTACATCAAATGATGTGTTAAGTCACAACCAGTGCAGGCTGATAAGCACAAGCAATCAGCTGTAACTCTTGAGGAACAAGCTTTGCATTGAGGCGTTGTATTAATTTAAGGGTCACCTGTACATAGAGATTTTTACTCTTATTCAGGGCAGGCTCATGTTTTTTCTTTTTTTTTAGAGAATGTGGAATCTATACATACAGCATGCTAAATATAATCTGACTATATTTAAATAAAAACAAATTTTAAATATATGCATTTGATAAAGAATGTGCATTATGATCAAAGAATCCCAAAACAATTAACTTTCTGACTTTTATACAAAAAGATCAACTGCATGACTTTTAAGTTGAAATTCATCTTCCTTCTTGTCAGCCAAATCATCTTTAGTGAGTCAACTCAGGAGCTTGCTCAGAGCACTTTTTCATTTTCTCACAGCTTCCGTTGAGTAAAATGTGATGAGTAATCAAGCAGAGAGCTTCTGAAACCACAATGCTTCCTCACACTACCTCACAAACTCCAAGTGTTCTGAGAAGACATCAGACTATCTTAACAGAAAGTATAGCTAACTTTGTACCCCACATTTTTTTTTTCTGTATAGAAAACTTATTTTGGAGAATTAGTAATCCAAAATCAGTCATGGCAAAAAGTAAAAATCCAACATCATTTGTTATAGTCAAAGAAAAACAGTCCCACTTGGGGAATTTTTAAACAGTTTTGTTATTTTTTCCACGGAAGGATTTTGCTCCAACCTCACCACAGTCATATATATATATATATATATATATATATATATATATATATATATATATATATATATATATATATATATATATATATGAGATGCAGTAAAACTATTGAAAAAAAAAAATTTGTTTAAAAAAATATATTTGAACTAAAATTTTCATTAAGATTTCTATGGGAAGGATTTTACCCAGAACATTATTATCATTACAATATTGAAAGCATTATCTTGTTGAGTTTCGCTTTAGGGTAAAAGTGTAATTTGTACATCAGATTCAGAAATCTGACATGAAACCAAAGAAAACCTTTCTTGGAAGTATTTTTAGTACTGTGATGTCAGGAAATGTCTTGAATTTATTGGAAAACAGAAGAAGCAGCAGCTGTGCTGCCATTAAAACAACCTTCAGAGATCATTTGAGGGAAGTCTGAAGTCTTGGCTTTACTTGAGTTTAACAGTTTTAACAGTCAGTAACTCTAAACTTTCCAGCCCAGGAACTGTTAGATGGAGTAATCAACTTAAAGTGCATCATGTCATCAGACTTTAGAGTCAGGAAACCTGAAAATACAAAAACAGTGAAACATAAATAAATCACAACAAGCCTAAAACAACAAATAAAAGGTTCATTGAAAAGAACTTGGAAAAAACATACAAAAATGTTAGCGATCTCAAACAAATCCATTGTTTTGTGTTTTTAATACTAAAACATTTTTAATGTGAAATATCATATACTGTAAATGCTGTATTGAATTTCCTGTTTGTATATTAAAATGTTTCTCTTTAAGAGGAAAAACTGTAAGGGGAAAAACGTGTTGATGGTTTTTTTGCTAAATGTTTTATTTTACAGGATGACTGTGGGTGTCTGTCGGCTCTGAAATGCTTTCAGGACGGTGTCTCGACATTCAACTCAACCAGTTTACAAACTAAACTATTCAAAAGCCTGGGACACCCATTAACTGTGAGTAAATCAGCTGTGGTGAAAACCAAAGTTTAGGCTCACTATTATGGTAGCTGGGATGTTCAAAACTAAAATTAACATCTCTTCAAATTTTGACAGAAAAATGGGCTGCGGTTCTGTGACAGAGATGAAGAGGTAACAGAGGTAAGAGCAGCAAACATCTGAGATTTTCATATATATTCATGATGACTGGTATCTAATGTGCAACATTAGAAGCTAATTTTGTGCTTTTTTTCCCTTCAGCCCTCATGCAGTAAATGCAAAACACATCCTGCAGAAAATGTTGAGTTTATCCAACAACTGACGTCTCTGCTTCAAAAGGTAAGATCATGTTCTTGTTTTTAATTGAACATTCCACATGTTTATTTATATGTGTTTATTTTACTAAAACAGCTGACCCGAAACACGTTTTTGCAAGAATAAATGGATTTTTCTTTTTTGTCACGTTTAGGGCATAACCCAACTGAGCATGAAGTGAGAGAGGATGACGATCCAGAAGAGTTTAACGTAGAGAACACACTACACTGGATATAGTTAAACATGACAAATATGTATTAGCCTTGTAACTATCTAATTTATTTATTATTTATTCGGGTGTGGTGGTGAACTCAGTGAAGCTACAAAGGATGTATAGTTGGGAAAGCTGCTTTGATGCCCCCCAGTGGATTTGCCTGGTCTAACCTTTTTCTTTTTCCTCAATCACTGAAGGGAAAATTATGTATCTCGTAGTTCTTAAAGAATATATTTATTGACACTTCTACTATGTATGATGTGGCATAGTACAAGATTTTACATATCACATGAAATGTGACTTTTCAATAAATTAAATCAATTATAATTTTGGTTTCCTTGCTGTTTTTGATGCTGACTCATATTTAAGGTGGTATCAGAAATAGATACAGCTTCTAGAGTTCTTATCAAAGCTTCTTCAACAGCAAGACGTGGTTGGTATTCAGGGTCACACTTTCATTCAGAAAACCACAGCTTTTAATCTGCTAAACATCAACTCCAGATCTGAAACTGATGAGTCTTCTTTTTCTTCCTTTTGACTTGAAAATAAACTGACACTAAGATAAGGATAAGCAGCATCACTGCTGGATTTCAATGTATTTACTCTGATTTTTTTAAAAAAAGTAATATAGTGCATCTTTCAAGTTCAAGCGGGTGATGCACATAACATTGAAGCATCAAGTCTGCAGCTCAGAGGTTTAAAGCAAGAGGATTTTTTTTTAAAGCTACAACAATTTCTACTTAGAGCTCAATATTCAGGGATAATAAAAATCTCCATCTGAAGTTGAAAACAGAGTAAGGTTCTAAAATAATACCCCAAACTATGGACACCTAGAACATCTCATGGACAACCGTTCAGTGTTTCATGTAAAGATTATGGCACAGCTGCAAACCTATAAAGACATGGTTGTCCACCTAAACTGGCGAAGACAAAGTGCAATTTGTGGTGGAATACTAACACTGCACATCCCCCTGAAGGTCTCACACCCACACTGGAACATGGTGGTGGCAGAATCATGGTGGGGGAATGCCTTTCTTCTGCAGAAAAAGGGAAGCTAGTAAAAAGTGAAATTCCAGAACTACATAATTAATAATCTTTGACAAATCTTGAAAGTCACACCAGCCAATCTGACCAAGCTTGAACTATTTTGTAAATGATTAACAAAACTTCTTACTATAAATGTTCCAAGCTGGTAGAGGCCAAAACTGTAATCATAATTGATTCTCCCAGATGGGAAACTCAGTTTATGACAATGAAGACTCAACTCACATCAAACATCTCTCATGACACAAAACATTACAAATCACCAAAAATAAAAAATAAAAATACTAGAAAGGAACAGGAACACATGTAGTTACCTAATATGGTATCTTTCTTTTCTAATGGAAGGGCAGCATCTCTCGTGAAGACTGCAGAGCTTCAGTCACCCGTCTCCCCATGTCGTATGTCATGTTGTCTGTTTGTTTGTCCTGGATGTGTTGTACTGGAATTGTAATTTCTCCTCGGGGATAAATAAAGTACTACTGAATTGAATTATTTTAAAAAGCAATTGAAGGAGAACAAAGGAAGTTCATAATCAGACGAGCGGTCGTCGTTAGCGACAACAGAACTGCTTCAGGCTCATGTATTATTTGGCTGTCCTGTCAAGTGTAAGTAAACAGTCAATGCTGGTCGTCAAACCTGTAAACATGTTCGAAGACAATCCAGACTCTTCTAATGACCTTAAAAAAGGCTGTGCAAAAAACTAACCTCTAAGAACTGAAGCATTGTGGTAATGTTAGTGGACCAAAAATCCTTCCTATTGACAAAAAAGAATGACAGTCATAGAGAAAACTGATACTTCATTAAATTGCTGCTCCAGCAGCTCCATCAGCAATTAGATCACAGCTGAACCTAATTTGATCCAGGCTGCATTTCCATTGTTTTTATTAAACAGATGCTGATCATGTGGAATCTGTTGCATGTTATTTGTTGATTTGAGGTTAAATTTATGTAATTTTTGAATATGGTACAGACTAGATGGTCTGTAACATCTAAAACCCTTGATTTTAATCTGCTGACTAAATGTCATTGTATTCTGACATATACAACATTAAACAAAGTCTGATGAATATTCACCTTTAAAACACTCTATTAAGCAACAAACTTATTTATATAAACTGTTCCAAGTCAAAGAAGGCTCAAACAGCCCAGTCCCCCTCAAAGGTCACTGAGAACTAAAACTAAGAGGATGACCAAAAGTTTGTTTCCTGAAGCTACCTGCCTGCTGAACTGACTCCTAAACTAGAATAGTATGCACTTATTACATATTACTTATATTATTGCATAACATATTCCTATTACACCTTTATTTTGACCCTTTGTGCATGAAAAGGTATATATGTGTATATATGTTGGTATTTCCAGAGGTGGGTAATAATGAACATTTACTCAGTTACATTTACTTGAGTAACTTTTTGGGAAGAAAATTACTTTTAGGAGACGTTTTAATATACCATACTTAATACTTTTACTTAAGTCATATTATTATGAAGTATTGCTACTCTTGAGTAAAATTTCTGGATCTTCTACCCTGTCCGAGTAACTTGACTGAATGAAAAACAAACATATTTTAACCAAAAAGACATGAAACACAGAGACAAACCTAAAGTTTATGTTAAAGTGGAAGCTCTTGTTTGAACGCAAGCTTTGCTGATTTAATGTTAAAAGACAAAGTAAACACTATATATTGTCACTGGCAGTACTTACACATAAATACACACACATTATCTACTGTAAAAATTGGTTTCTCAAGTTTTATATTGAAAAAAAAAATGATTTGGAAATGTGTTTCTTCTGCCTGAATTTGTTATTTTGTAATTATGGTATTTATTTGTATTTTTGTTTTCATTTTAGTTTTTAAACATACCTGACTTTGCACACACCTTTATTTTTTTAATTCTGCCTGATAACATCATTATAAAAGATTAAGTCAGATGTTATGATCAGTTACTCAGTACCTACGTAGCTTTTTTTTACCAAATACTTTTATACTCTTGAGTAATTTCTTGGACAACTACTTTTTACTTTACTTGAGTAAAAATATACTGAAGTAGTGCTTTTCTTACCCAAGTACAATCTTTGGTACTCTTCCCACCTCTGGGTATTTAACTGTTGAAGAAATAAAGACACATTTTAATGTGGTTATGTTTTATAATTGTACATGTAACTGAAAAACTCTGTCCTCACCACCAGATGGCAGCATGTCGGAGGCAAAGATTGGAGGTTAAGCGTGTTGGTGTGTTAAAAATAAAGGGAAAACATGACCAGTTTTTCTCTTTCTGATTCAGTGATCATTTTCTGAAGCTGTGCCCAGTTAGATCGGTTTTAAGCTAAACTTTTCTCAAAACATAGAACATGACTTTAAATCTGTTCCCTTGCACCACAAACATATATTGTCAGTACTGATAAGCAAATAAAGCCCATTATTACAACCAGAAATCACCACTGAATCGCTAGAACACCACATTTCAACTCATAACTGAGGTGGAGGTCACATGTCAGAACCAGGGGACTGCTGCCAGGTCCACAGCTACTCAGTACCTGCTCCATCTCCAGCAATCATTTATGTTAAATAAACTATGAAAGAACCTAGACTTCTTGTTTCTTGCAGAAACGTGGAACAAGGACATGAAATTTAAATGTGCTCTACTCTGGTGACGGCTCCATTATCAATTATTATCATCTCTTCTGACAGCTACTTCTACAGAGTGATAAACATTTAAACAATTTTTGTCTTTTCAATTATATTAAAAAACTTGATTGTTCTAGTATGCTCTAATTCAACACTCTCCTGGTTCTAAAGGGATACTCAAGGATTTTACACATCAATCTACAAAATGTCTTATTAGGGACATCAGTGTTCATATTGATTATGTCATATTTCTGGCCCAAACCCTTGAGAAACACATAGTTAACCCTATTTTATTCTCTTTAGATAAATATACGAAAAACTGAGTGACTTTTTTTGTTGTATCTCACTAGCTCTTTGGATCTTCTTCCCCAAAACACTAGAACCCAGAAGTGGACCATTACCCATGCTACTGCTTAGTTCAACCTTTACAGGTATAGAATGGTAGCTTGGCATCTTCTCCACAAAGGTATTATAACAAGCATTTCACAGAAACTTCACAACTTATAGTCACCAATATTGAAGTCTGGGATGTCTGAGGGATACACCATCTTGGTTTTATTAGATCTTTCATCTGTTTTTGACACAACTAACCAACATTTGGTCCAATTGTCTGGTACAGTTTTAAAATGGTTTACTTCCAATTTTGTGGAAGATTATTGAGCATTCATGCAAACCAGAACATGGCTTCTTCTACCTACCAAATGTGCAGAGTAAGCCAAGGTTTAGTATTTGAACATATTATATTACCAATTGATACAGTTCCACCAATAATCACGTATATTAAATAGTTTTCTTACCACCATCACACTAACAAAGCTCAACTGTATGTCTTGGTTAAACCCAGATGTCAGAAACTGTCCTCCTTAATCAACTGCTTAACTAGCATCAGAAACTAGTGAAATTACAAGAATCTAACACTGAATTTTGACAAGGAAGAAACTTAACTCATTACCCCTGATGATAGAATCCAGTCCATTAAGGAGCATATTAGTTCCTTGGCCTCCTTTGTCCAGCCAATCCCAAAGAACCAGGGTATATTTTTTGTAAATCAAAATTTCGCTCAAGCATCAATTCAAGCAGTTGGTCAGAAACTGCCATTTATATGAAGTTAACTAATTAGGAGATTGGTTGTCTCCAAACTTAAAGTGTGTTAACCAACAGTAGTAAAAGAGCAAACACAAACTCAGATTTAAACACCAAAGCACATGCTAGCAGTTCAAAAACCTACTTGTTCCATCCACCTATCATTAAACTGGAGGACACAGATGCTTTCAGGAATTAGCACCCAAACTATAAAGTGGTCTATGTTCCTCAATTGGCTGCTCAAATTCTGTCGGTTAATTGAAATAGCAACAGAAAACTTTGCTCTTTAGTCTTTTCATTTAACAATTTTAAGGCTGTCAATCTAAATGCTGTTATGGTCATATTATATAAACATCCATCACTGTGTGGTTGGGCTCATCCACAAATCAAAACAGGACCAGACTGTAACAGAGTCAGATCTTCAGAGAGGATCATTATGGCTGATCTTCCCTCCATCCAGGACTTGTACAGGTCTAGGGTCAGGAAAAGAGCAGCTAACACATCTGCAGATCTCACACATCCTTGACACAAACTGTTTGGACTGTTACCTTCAAGTCAGCGCTACGGAGCACAAATTACAAAAACTAGTTGCTGCCACAGACACTTTCTTCTTCCAGGATGTCTCTCTGATAAACACAATTAACACCTTTCAGCATGAATGATCACCTACTCTACAGTGAAACAACTTAAGCATTTTTGCACTGTCACAACAGTCCTTTTCTTTCCTTACATAAAAAATAGTCTGTAAGTACATTTACATATTTTTATTTTATCCTTATTTTTCCTCAAAGGTTTATATATTTATACTTTGTGTGAGTATGCTGTGAATGCTTGAAAACTGAAGTCAAAATCCTTGTTTGTGCAAACAATCCTTGCCAATAAAGCTGATTCTATTTTTCATTACGACTATTCAATGTTCTGTTTTTTTTTTAATTCATAGCTGGTCATTTTCTTTTTAATAGTGAGGCACTTTGTATGATCTTTTAAATCAATATAAACAGGTGCAATAACCAGCTGTGCAGATGTGGTTGATGTTTGTGGTGAGACAAATCCACATCGAAGCATGTAGAAACATACTAGTCCACATACCACTTGAGTCTCATTATGACTAAGGTAAACATGTTTTCACCTGTTTTTAAGCAGGTGCCCTGATACAAACATCTATACTATGTACTTCCCAGATGATGGAGGGGATTTTAGCAGCAAAGAAATGTGTTAGATTTCACTAAGATGTTACTCACACCTGTAAAAAAATGACTATTGCAAGGTTTGTTTACTTAAACCACAACACAAACCTTGGGATATTTGTTGACCAAGCAGAAGAAAAAAAAACTGCACCACAAAACATTAAATGTCCACAAGAAAATGTTTACTTAACCTCTAAGGTTTTGTAATGACTAAAAGGTTGAAACTGAATGTCTTGAAAAATTAAAAACCTGTTAACATTTCCAACTAAATCAAGCACAACATTTAGGAAAAAAAAAGCTTTAAAAGTCTACTTAAAGATGGACAGAACCCTTGACTCTGTATCACGAAACTTACTTCAGAAAATAGTTTTGTTTTCCTGAAAAGACAAACACGGGACAAGCATGAGGACCCCAACATGAAACAAGTGTTGGAGTCATTGTGTGTACTAATGTAAAAAAGACCAGCGCTACAGACATCAATTTGCCTTTAAACAACCTGATAATGTCCTTGAGGTCTTCAAAGTAGATGAATTGTGAAGGATCCCACTTTCATGGGCCACTCCAACAACTTTATTACCCTTATTAGTTAGCTTGTGGATCCACCTGGTGTGCTTTGGATAACTGTTTTACTCAGTGACTTAGTTTCTGCTAATGTTTAGATGGCTTCAAGTCTAACTTTAGAATAATTTGATGTATAGCAGAGCTCCTGTTAAGCTCAATGACAACAGCTCTGAAGACTGAAAAAAACCCAAGTCTTCAGCCATTCTTGGCAAATGTTACTGGGCGCTTATGTGGACATACTCACTTTTATTTTCAACAAAAATGTGCTATATATCATGACTAAATCTCTTTGCTTTAATTTTTACAAAGTAAATAGTTTTAGTTGTTTTGTGATCTATTTCGATGTCACTAGTAGTCCTAACAAATGTTTTAAACTTAATATGACATGCTGTCTCAGGCCAGTAATTTTTTAAATGTAACTAGCTATTAGTTGGAACAATACAGGAACCACAGAGATTCTAGCCTGGCATGTTTTTGCAAATTACTGGAAAAACCAGTGTCTCTATTCACAGTGAAGTCAGTTTTACATGTGATGAACTTAAAGAAAGGGTCTTCAACCCTAGTCCTCAACATCTACTGTCCTGCAGGTCTTAAATGCATCTCCACTCCAACACATCTGAGTCAAAAGAACGGCTTGTTATCAAGCCTCTGCCAAACTTGATGGCATGCTGATGAGGTAATTCAGTGATTTGATTCAGCTGTGTTGCATCTAAAACCTGCAGGATAATAGATCGAGGACTAGGGTTGGAGAGTCCTGACTTAAAGAGTGCTGAGAAAGAAAGGAGCCTCTGCTTCAAAATACACTTCTTCAAATTGTACTTAACAGTTTTAACTGCCCACATGAAACAACCAAATACCTTCCTTCAGGAGAAGGTTTTCTGGTTAGATGAGAAAAACTGAGCAATTTGGCCACAATGACAAAAAGAATGCTTCAAGAAGTCACAGGGACCTTATAACATTACTAACTGTCAAACAGATTTGTGGTAGCATTATACCATGAGTCCATTTTCCTTTCCACAGTCGTGGGGGGGGGATTAGATGGAAAAATTAAAGGAAGACTACCACAACATTTGGAAACATCTGGGCATTCCAACAGGACAATCATTCTAAACAAATCAAAACCAATTTTGGAATTAAAGCAGGCCAATATTAGGCTTCTGTATGATCCCATCCCAAAGCCCTGACCTCAATCCTACCTACCTACCTACTGAAGATTCAAGGACTGTGTTTAAAAGCCAGGTCCATGTGAAGAACCCAAGCAATTCAAATGAAATCTACCAATCCAGCCAAGAAGGGTAGTCAATTATTCACCCAGAATTATGACAAGTTTGTTGACAGCACCACAAAACATGTGGTCGATACACAGCTTGCCAAGGAATATCTACCCAAATGTGAAACTTTTAAGTGAATTTTAATAGAAGAGTTAAGGTTTCTCAACATCAAAGTTAAAATGTTTATAAACCATATGAAACAAAAACCCTTTTTCTGGCATAATTCTCAAAGGTTATATTATTTCTTGATCTGAACACATGTTGATATCTATACACACAAAATGGTGCAGGCAGGTAAACTGGTATTAGCACTGTGGAAATATCAACTATTAAAATTTCAGGTGCAAAAAAATCTATTGCCCGATGCACAATTTGACAGTTTGCTTGTGTCCTCATGAAAAAGGTGTACATGTCAACCCTTCCCAGTATTCTATGCCAACAGGTCAATAATTGTAATTTATATTCATAATGTAGACGAGGCAAATGTAAGGCTGAAATATGTACCATGGTCCTATCGAGTGTTTAGATTGGAATTTGCTGTGAGGCAGGGCTCTGTAATGGCTGAGATTTTAGATGGGAGTCCACAATTATGTTTTTACCATAGGCTTCTATATTTCCATCCATGCATCTTCTCTTCTGCACACCTTTCAAGTTGTCCCTTAAACAACGCTTTGATTGTGCTAATTATTGCAATGCTTATACTCATATACTTGATATTCAAGATGCAAAACTTCACAGGGGTTTTAATTCAGCCTTTCAAGACTTTTTTTTTCCTGAAGATTGACGTAGCCCCGCCTTATGTGCCAATTTAATCCCTGATCCTGTCCTATCCTCAAACCTACCTACCCTACCTAGCTACAATAACACGTACAGTGAAACATGTCCAACACCAACATTTAAATGTTTGGGGGGTTTTATATATTATGCAACATCAAATTCCAGATGTTTTTTTTTTTTTTTTTTTTAAATCCGTCAGCCTTTAAGAGGAATTGGTAATAATATACACATGTAAACTATTAAGCACTCACTGCAAACCTGTTTTTTTTTTTCCTGTTTAATGTACATAAAAAAAATTAAAAAAAAAAAAAGAGAGAGAGAGAGAGAGAGAGAGACCAAAGCTCCAGGAAGAAAACTTTGCAGCATAGAGAGGAATTCACAGCCTTGCAGTTAAAACCACACTGTGCAGTATGGAGGAAAACCCAGCAGCTGTTTGTGTTGATGCAACAATGGTTGCTGGTGGCAAATCCCTATTTGAAACTTTTTTTTTTAATATAAGAATGGAGACAGAAGCAAATTATTATCTGTGTAACTGTTATGAAACTTAACATTACATGTTAATCTCTAAATAATCGGGCTGTACTTAGTTTCTCTTATGATTCATTTAGATGTTTCTATTAATCACTAGCAACCAAAAAGTGTTTTTTGTCAAGTTATGAGGCAGTCCGGTTTGTTTTAATCCTAATAGCCTTTATTGCATATTTGCAACTGCTGTACTGCTTAGTATCCTCAAACGCTAAAGTTGGCAAATGTAAAAGAGCCAACTTACACTGAACAAAAATATAAATGCAGCACTTTTATTTTTGCTCCCATTTTTTATGAGCTGAACTCAAAGATTAAATTTTCTATAATCACAAAATAACCATTTCTTTCAAATATTGTTCACAAATCTGTCTAAAATCTGTGATAGTGAGAACTCCTTTGCATAGCTAATCCATCGCACCTCGCAAAATGCTGATTAGACAGCATGATTATTGTACTGGTGTGCCTTTGGTTGGCCACAATAAAAGACCACTCTGAAATGTGCTGTTTTATCTCACAGCACAATGCCACAGATGCCGCAAGTTTTGAGAGCGCGTGCAATTGGCATACTGACTGCAGGGATGTTGACCAGAGCTGTTGCCCGTGAATTGAATGTTCATTCCTCCGCCATAAGCCGTCTCCAAAGGCATTTCAGAAAATTTGGCAGTATATCCAACCTACCTTCACAATCGAAGACCACATGAAACCACACCAGCCCAGGACCTCCACATTCAACATGTTCACCTCCAAGACTGTCTGAGACCAGTTACCTGGACAATTGGTGCTGAAACAATTGGTTTGCATAACCAAAGAATTTCTGCACAAACTGTCAGAAACTGTCTCAGGGAAGCTCATCTGCAAGCTTGTCGTCCTCATCAGGGTCTCAACCTGACTGCAGTTCGTCGTCATAACCAACTTGAGTGGGCAAACGCTCACATTCAATGGTGTCTGGCACACTGGAAAAGTGTGCTCTTCACAGATGAATCCCGGTTTTCACTGTTCAAAGCAGATGGTAGACAGTGTTTAAGGCACCGTGTGAGTGACGGGATTGCTGATGTCAACGTTGTGGATCAAGTGGCCCATGGTGGCAGCGGGGTCATAGTATGGGTAGGCGTATGTCATGGACATCGAACACAGGTGCATTTTATTGCATTTTGAATGCACAGAGATACCGTGATGAGATCTTGAGGCTCATTGTTCTGCCATTCATCCATGACCATCACCTCACGTTGCAGCATGATAATGGACAGCCCCACGTTGCAAGGATCTGTACACAATTCCTTGAAGCTGAAAACATCCCAGTTCTTGCATGGCCAGCATACTCACCGGACATGTCACCCATTGACCATGTTTGGGTTGCTCTGAATCGGCGTATATGACAGTGTGTTCCAGTTCAAAGCCATTGAAGAGGAGTGGACCAACATTCTACAGGCCACAATCAACAACCCTGATCAACTCTATGCCAAGGAGATGTGCTGCACTGCATGAGGAAAATGGTGGTCACACCAGATACTGACTGGTTTTTAGACCCCCCCCCCCGCCACCCAATAAAGCAAAACAGCACATTTTAGAGTGGTCTTTTATTGTGGAAAGCAGACCTGTGCAATAATCATGCACAAGTCTGATCAGCATCTTGATATCCCAGACCTGCGAGGTGGGATGGATTATCTCTGCAAAGGAGAAGTGCTCACTGTCACAGGTTGGTGAACATTTGAGAGAAATGGTTATTTTGTGTAAATAGAAAATGTTTTAGATCTTTGAGTTCAGCTCATGAAAAATGGAGGCAAAAACAAGTGTTGCGCTTATATTTTTGTTCAGTGTAGAAACTAAGAGGATCAAGTATTTATTCTCCCCATTATATAAACCATAGGGTTTCAGACCACAACCTTTGTGGGCTATGAATGTGAACTGTGATTTCTAAGAAAGGTTGTTCGTTTAATCTTCAAAGCTTTCTTGTTACTTTGATTCTTAAAACCTCCCCCAACATTCAGCTTCTCACACAATCCTGCAGAGCAGCAACGTAGCACTAAGAAGGAAACAATGGCCACAAAATTAAAATGACAATTTTGATTTGATGATAAGATTTAAAACATGAAAAGTTTTTTCCCCCCACTTACCATAAGGGATATGAATAGTTAAGAATTGTGAATGTCCAGGCAAAACCTTTCAGGAACTTTTTGGAACATCAAAAAAGGCAAGTGAGGCCAGTTTCACAGTAAAACAACAGTGATGTTGCTGACTCCGAAGAGCTGCTGCTCTCTAGAGTGGTATTTACCTCCAAGAAATTGGTGGGGTGAGGTAAGTTGGCCTTTTCTATGTAGACCCAACACTTGTTGTGACAGGAGTTGAGGTCTGGTAAAGTATGGTAAAGTATGAGCTGGGTCTCAGGACTGTGTGTGCGTGTGCCAATTTGGGGCTTAATAATCTGATTTTTGGGATATGGAATGTCACATTACTTGTAGGAAAGAGAGCCATAGCCAATGTGCCACGTTGACAATATGAGTACTTAAACGTCATCAGTTGTGGCCAAAGTACTGTTCCACCCCTGAAATACACATTGAGGCAAGTACACTCAAAGCGACCAGGTGTCTTCTGCGTATCTGAGATAGAAAAGTATCCCACAATGCACTGCATATCCAGCTGCAGGAAAGAGGGAAGGTGACAGCAGAAACTTTGTTCTTTTATACCATAATTACTTTTGTCACAAAAAGTGTTTTAGGAGTAGAAAGTAGTCCTCAAAACTTCATCCATGCAGTCAGTTCATCAAGAATGAGCCTACTTTTAAATGTGCTTCAGTGTTTTGGGAGCAGCACAGCTTTGCTGACAAGCCGCGGTCGAGGTTTGCAGCAGCTGAATGCGAGATAAAAAGGATTTCAGTTTATGTGGTGGATAACAACTGGAACCAGAATATAAGTTAATGTAAGGTATTTCTGTAAACTGTGTCCCCACCTTTTTCCATATAGTACAAATTATTTAGTGTGACCCTAATTTAGTATAGAATAAACTCTTAATTATTTTTCATTTTTCGGTGTTTTACGCTGGACGGCTCTACAGGAGAGACCACTGTTTCAAGTATGAATGCAGCTTCCACAGATCCTCTCAACCATCATCTCCTGACACCCTCTACTTCAATGTCACCTGGTCTTATTTTAAGCTACTAAATAAAGGTTTTAATTTCCTGTACTTACTGGTTGATCATCTGATAACAATAAAAAGAAAAATAAGTTTGTCTTCATCAGTGTTTCTGTAAAGGAATCATGCAGTTCTAAAGCAACAACTCTGACCAGATTCATGTTGGTAAAAATAAAATATGGAGTAGAAGATTCTTATAATCTGCTTTTATTCCTTAGTTTAGCCATGAAATGTAATTTTTGTCAAAAAAAGTCAAACTTATGCTAGTCTTCGATTAAAACATTATTTTGGCAAGGTTCCCATTTTAAAACGTATTTACAGAACTAATATTCTTAAAAATATAAAAATAATACTTACATTTTAGTTTAATTCAACACAGTGAGTTTCATGTTCATCACAAAGAACCAAACAGCCAACTGCAAAGATCTCCAAATGATAGCTATCAAACAAACTCTGCCCTAGTTTACAAAGAATTTGTCAGACGCAACGCTTATCTACACTTTTATGGTGCGTTATCAGCGCCAAATTAAAACTATTGCGCACTCAGCGGTAGCTACTTTCTTTACTTTCTTTCTTTCTAATCAATAGGATAATCGATTACTAAAGAAATTATTAGTTGTGGTCATTTCCTCATCAAAAACATATCGGGAGTGTTGCTTTACAGGTATGTTTGAGAAATCCTTTAATCTCCCCTGGCAACCATTGGAGGTGCTATAACGCCTGCTCATACAAAGCTCCGCCTTGGATCTTCAGCCCAACAGTTCCCACCCCACAGGAGGACACAACCCACCCGCCTCCCTCACACACATCTCCACCAGCAGCAGCAATCAGCAAACACCTGGTGAAACTACAATGCTGCTGAGCTGATCATACGAACTAATTCTCAGTCCAATGCTTGGGAAATAGCAAATACAGCTAAGATGCGAAGTCAAATCTCTTTTAAGTTATGTTTGACATATATAGCATTCCCATAACAACTGACGGCAACAGTTACTTGATTGTGCTGTAAAATGGCCTTATGTGCCTGAAAAAAATACATAACACCCCCCACCCCCAAGTCTAATAACATAAATGCAAGTTGTGGTTCTTTACTTCCTTAGAATAAGTCTGAATCTGTCTTCACCAAGCTAAGCACATAACTTCAACTTTTGTAGTTACAGTTAACATTTTAAAAATGTTTCATTTCAAATTTCATGTTGGAGTGTCAAGGACTTGTAAAAGACTGGATATGGCCTGCGGACCTTAAAATGATCTGGTTTACATTGAGGTGGCTCTTTGGTTTAGTTAGAAAATGTTTTTTTCAAGCCACAACATTAGAATCCCATTTAAGTGTTTTATCTCACCTCCTTTATTATAAATTAATCACAACAACAAGCATATCAAACTAATATTACTCCCTGCACAAAAATGCTCCAGAAAGAACTTGCAAGTCTTCTCAAACTTTGTTCACATCTCCAAACTCTTCTGACTTCTTGCACTCATGCAAAACAACTTCTGTTTATGGTTTTGGGGTTTTTTTTTGACCCAGATTATTTAGCAAGAGCAGAAATTTAATGACTGAGAAAAATACAATGCATTCAAAACTAGTTAGCCTGAGAACCTACTAGAATACTGTTACAACAGAATTACATAACTTTTTTTTTTGGTTTTGGCTTATTTAAAAATCTGAGATTGATAAAGAATACAAAGAGACAAGACTGAAACAGAGAAATGCCAAAGATTCGCTCTTGACCTGAAAAAAAAAGAGAGAGGAAATAAAAAAAAGCCTCCAGTCCCTAAATTAAACATTTGTGTCTGTTTCATTGATAAAACAAAAATTTTATTTTACTGATAAAGGTATTCTTATTTTTACACTGAAAGCTGCATTTGATCATAATGCAACACATTTGCTACTTGAGTGAAACACGTTGCTGTGGTGGGGCCTGTGGTAACCAAGCTTCCACGCTCTCCAGTGGCGTCACTACTATCACGGAAACTAAAGAATTTATTTCCCTTTGATTCATTGAGCGATTAAACAGCAACATTCAGGTTTTGGGACATTAAGTGTAATTTGTGGTCAACGTGTCATTCTCGTAACCTTACACCTTATGTCACACTATGTGTAGCAACGACTTGCAAAAATAAGGTCTACTTTAGCTTTTTAACCTTAACTTGCCAAATCCACAAGTGACCTGCATAACATCACTCTGCACGTGAATTGATTGACAGCAGTACTCACGTCTTTAAGCGTAGTTATTGAAACAATAGGAGGCATTTTCTTTAGCAAACGTTCATTTTGAAAATTTAAGATTCAGACTAAAAAATGTATACAAAAATATGTTTTGGACTAAAACCTTTGGCCTCAGATCTTCTTCCCTCTTGCTGTTGTCATAATATTAAGCTACTGAAAACATGTAATAGGAAATTCCCGGATATACCCATGATCATTTAAATACCCCGTAGGTTCATTTGTGGCAAACTGCAACTTTAATCAGACCCAATACTAGTACACCACAATACTAACCATCACTAAAAATTATACTTTTAACACATCATCCCTTCTGTTCTGAGTGGGATTTTAATTTAACAAAAAAAAAAAAAAAAAAAAAAAAAAAAAAAACTAAAAACTTCTTAACATTTCTGATTAGACCTCCAGGAGTTCAAATTAAATGTGTTTATGATATGTTCTCTGTAAAACAGCAATATGTGCTATCATTAAACAAAATTCTTCACATGATCGACAAATGTCAAAAATGTTAAGCATTTTTTCCCTGTTTGGTCATGGCATCCTGATATTAAAAGTTATGAGTGTGAAGATGGACTTCAAAGATGTGGAAACAGCAGGGTGCCCCCCACCCCCAACCAGCAATGAGTTCCATGGATAGAAATTTCCCTACCCTCTTCACTAATGTCAATATCCTGACACACACACTGCCATTCTGAGACCTCAAGGAACCCCAGAACTGAAACCTAACTGACAAGTGAAAGTTTTTTTTTTTTGTTGTAAGCAATACAGAAAACTGACAATTACATCCGATGTGATTTAAGCAGGCGTTTCACGGTGATGCTAACCCGTGTTACCCGGGATTCTAGTGGGGAATCCCCCAACAGTGTGGGCGTCAAGAGAAACCCTTCGTTCCTGCTGAGTCTGTGCAACTGAAGATTCGTGCTTCCTTTCTTTTTCCTAAAGCAGTACTATATGTTGTTAAGATTATAATTTTTATAACACAAAAAAATACTTGTTGCTGTAGTTCTATATTCTGTCCATTTTAACTCAAACAAAGTCAATTTAAGAATTAACCTTCAAACTATATTGCTATCATTCCCTTAGACTTTCTATGTCATTATGTGCCAAATTTGTTTAAATATAATAATTTCAAACAACTCAACAAGAACACCTGCTAATGACAACACTCCCCCCACCCCACCAAGTCAAACGTCACTTTTGCATACGCTGTGGTTCTTTTGTTCAGCATGAGAAACCAAACCATCACATCTACTGTTGTGCTCATTTTTTTTTTTTTTTTTTAACCAGTTCAGTGGATTTATAGTCACTAGAGTGAACATCACGTTTACTACAGTACCAAAGAAGTGCTTGGCCAGAAATAGTGGCAGATGGGTAACAAGATAAAACAAATTTTAAAATCATGCGTTAGGATGTGGGATACAACACTTTCAATCTTATCAAATCACCACCACATACACACCCCGTGGCCACTTGGGTCACAGATTTGGGTTTTTTCCCCCAAAGCAGTTGGTGAGGTAACAAAGCACCATGATTAATAGGAAAAACTGAACTGGCCATACAAGAGCATACCTTTACCAGCCCACCTGTTTTTGTCCCCAGTCCCCTATAAATACACAGCCTGTACAGGAGATCAGTACAAGCTACTGGCAAAGAACACTACAGCAATTCTTCACAGAAAACTGCAGTGAAGCAAGTTTGTTAGTTAAACATGGAGCACTGTTTCAGAATTGCCATCTGGATGTTTCTTCTTTTAGGATTTCTTCAAGCAATGCCGGTTACTGCATGCCCCATTGATGTGTCGAAAATCAACGTTGTTGACCTTAACTTCAAGCTTCTGGATGAGGTCTCATGTGTAAGTAGAAAGAAAAATTGTCTGATTTAGAAAGATTTGTTTTAGGATAAGCTGTACATGATGTTTGCACCATGAAAATGTGACTTGGAGAGTAAAAATATTTTTATCGTTTCAGAGAGAAGATGTGACTTTTCTGTTTCCAGCAAATGTGTCGGTAAGATATTACCCTCCTATTTTAGAACTTGTAACAATGGAGTCTCTCAATATATTCTGTATACTTTGATTTTATAAGCAAAGCTGCCTATCTCAATTTTCCATATATCCTTTGATGCATTTTTAACAGACAAACTGTGCAAAAAAAGACCTGGGGATCATCAAGGATGGACTGCTCCATGCGCTCAAACAATGTGGAAACACAGACAAAGTTGAGATCACCCTGGAGGTTTTGGAGCAGATTCCAGAGTTCTCTCAAACTGTGAGTCTTAAGCATCCTGTTGCTTTCTAATCCCAACCTGAAAAACGTCTCACCCCGTACTGAACTAGCTTTCTCTTCTGACAGCAACCATCCTCAAACTACACGAATGACCTGGGAACCCGGAAGCAGTTTGCAGAGTTTGTGAAGTACTGTGAAAGCTTCTTTCAATGGCTCCAGAGCGCAGAGTGATTTGTCAGATGTTCTGATGTTTCGTACTACACTGCACTAAAATATGACTGAATGTAAAAGTTTAGAAACACTTCAAGAAGTTTTCAACTTATTTATTGAATGTTCAAGTAATTATTTAATATTTAATGTGCTAAATTATTGTGCAAGTAATGCATTTTTTTTTAAATAAAAGAGTTAAAATAATGTTGGATTGTTTTCAATTATTTCTCCATTTGCTAAGAAATGTTGAAACATGATAAAATTCCCAAGAGCAACAACATTAGTATTAAATAAAAATTAGGTGAATTGTTTGCTGTCCTTTCAGAGTCAATCATCATAGATAATTTAAAAATTAGAAATGCTTCTTGGTTGATTTCCATCTCAATTTAAAAAACAGTCCAAGTTTTACATATTGCCACTCTGAGGGGGACAAGCTGCTTTAACCAAAACTTGGTTAATTTCATAAAAAGTCAGTATCTTTGCAGTTTTCACTGCATGTAGGAAGCAAACACTGTAGCGGAAAGTTCCCAAAATGTGCTTCAGTTTCTTCTTGAAACTTTCAAATCAATCCACCACAGTACAACGACATTTGCATGGTCCTCAGCGTTTTCCATTGATATTTCTTGAATGATACTTGACAAAGTCAAAGAGTGGAAACAGTTTGACTAATTTCACCTTAGTAGTGCAATCAGCATGTACATGCAGGTACATGAAACCACCGCCAGCCAACAAATGTACCTATATTCTAAATCACACAATAATCAAGTACATTTAATTCAAATACAAAAATACTTTATTTATCCCAAAGGGAAATTAAATAAAATTTACATGCTTGTTGTACTGAAAAATATGTTAACACCGATGCCTTTTTCTCCTCACATTGCAGGCCCCAAAGTACAAACTCTTAAACTGATCGAGTGAGATAACAGCAGCGAGTATCACAATCACCACGAAAATATGGTATGGCTGCATCATGGACTGGAAAACAACACATCAGTTACAAAACCTGCAAAAAAAAAAAAATGACTACAAATAAAATAAGAAAGATCAGGCTTTACACTGGTTTTCAACAGCACAAGTAATTTTAAATACTTTTCTTACAAAATAAGTCTTTGGAAATAGGAATTTATTAAACGAAAAGCAAACTCAAAGTCAGTCTTTGGTATTGGCCATACAGCTGTTTCCCTAGGGCTGTCTACTGGAGGGCGCGCTGCTGCAAGAACTCAAATAACCTGAGAAAATGAAATAAAAAGTAGTAATAATGAGCAGCCCTGACTGACGCCATTTGCTCATGCTCTGTATTGAAATTAAAAATTCTGAAAATATAAACAAGAACCACATCCCATGTGGTGCTGTTGTTCTTATTACTTGATAAACCTCCCACTGCCGTCATTTGAATGTGCCGAAAACTGAACCTCTTCACCGAAGCTCCACAATCAGCTAATCCAACATTAGCAGATAATGAAATCTTTCAAGTCACTTTAAGCTTTTCTCTTCATAGCATCTTAAGTTCATTCTGGTTACTTTTAGAGAGTCAATGTTAACCTTCCTAACATCCTTTTTTTGTACATTACACTTTCGCTAAATATTGTTAGCAGCCTGTTTCTGCTGTTATAAGCTGAAGTTAGTCTATGACTTGTAGCTTCTGAAACTTTTGCCTATTTACCTGCTGATTTAAAGACTTTGAATCAGATTCTAGCTTCAATTATAAAATTTTTCACCTGAAACAGCAGTGAACTGATTGTTGAATAGCCTTATACGAGTTTGGCAGATGAAGTGTTGATTAGTACTTCCTCTCTGAATAGGCCAAAAAAAGGCCATACTTAATACTTCTGTTTAAAAAGCTCATAAATCTGTTTTTATTGCAATATCAGCCCCATTGTTTTTTATATTCTGCATCCTCTCGATGCACATACAGCCAAATGTTCTGTTATTTCAACCCTTAATTCACCTGGACTTTTTACGTGACCAGAAAGTAAGGTCGCCTGGGCTTTTTGGATGTAGTAATTAGTCTACAACTTCTACAAGGTTTCATCTGTAGACAGATACAAGCAACAAAAATGTCAAACATGGAGTAATCATATGTGAGGCTTTCAGCAGCTTCCATTCACTGTAGTTGTGTCTTACAAAACCACTGATTGGCTCACTATTATGCAGTTGAATATTTTGGGGATAGTTGATGGCAGAAATGGGACAACTTAAACATTCAGACTAATGATGCTAGTAAGAACACGAGTACACGTTACTTGAGATCCCACAATTGATCCGCTACACTGCAGATCCAACTGGCCACTTTTCAATGGTTCTGGAAAAGGTGAATTAAATACTGAAAATCAGAATTTAATTCCCTATTCAATACACACATCAAAATGAAAAACGCCAAATCAACCAACAGCATGTCTTTTTGATGCACTATATTTTAATAACCAGTCAATGTTAGGGACACATTGTGTGATGCAATAAGCAAGATGATCTGGAAGTTTAGTTTCACTTAGATCCAAACATAGTACAATTACTAGGCCTTAAACAAAACTGGAAATCCCCCGAGAAAGGCCTAATCATTGCATTTCAAAACTTTTCAGCAACATGAATCCTGCCAGAAGTTTTCCTTCTTCAATTACAATTTCTGCCAAAAGCACTAGTTCCAAATTGTGAAGAATTAAAGGCAAACTTCATTGGCTTTGAAGCAGTGGTACATTCATGGGTAGGGCTCTGGTCTCTAAGATCTTAAAGCTAAAGTCTCTGGGGCACTATTTTTCCTCACTTCTTCCTCTTCCCTGGAAAATGTCAATATAAACATTCTATACATAAACTCACATTTGAGCTGAAGACCTCACTATAATGACTTTTGTCCTAGGTGGTCACTGGGTTATGCATTCATGCCAGAATTTCATTGCTTATGTAACATCACACGTAACATAACTCTTTACCAATTTTCAGCTGAAACTTTTGTCTGAGCTCTTTTACATATTGCTTTACTTTGGATACAGAAACAAACGTAAACATTATGAGCTAAAAGTCTGAATACAGTTGAAAAGGAAAAGTTCAAAAAACACAATTTGTTTCCTTTGATGTATAAACTTAAACCTTTCTCACGTCGCAGCTCAATTGAACCAGTCCGTGGAGTAAAAATGCTTAATGTTCAAAAAAGATGACACTACAACTGAAGAAGCCTTTAGAAACACCTCTGGTCATCAAGCACCAGTGGCATCCCAGTTGTCTAAGCTCCATCTCTGGTCCATCTCTGCACCAGAGATGCAGTCATAAAACTGTTTGATAGTTTTATGACTGTCCAGAGGGAGTCGCCAAGTCCCCCAAGAGACTGCTAGGAACAAATTCATTCAAATCAGTTGTGTTCAGCTAGACAAACTTCTCAAACAAGCAGCACATCAGCCATCAAGACTGGATGTAGTGGGAAAAACAAAAGCAGCTGCAGTACTTTCCTATAACATAAGACTAAATATGTTTATGATGAAATGTGTAATATTTAATAGCCAATCACGAGGAAATTGGATCATACCATTATGTGACACAGAGACAGACATTCGTGACTGTCAGGAAGAGAATCTGCCCACCTCTTCAGCCAGTAGACAGCACTGAGGAGGACAGTGCGTCGCAACACCCATAAATACACCTGACACCCGTAAACAAAGCAGCATCTGGCTGCAGTTTAAAGATATTATGTAATATAGTAATAAATTATTATGGTTCTTTTCAGTAGATTTGTTTGCAAAGTTTAGATCATTTGTCTTTATGTTAAATAAAACTTAAGTTGATTTAAAATATTACACCACAGCAACAATGCCTGTTTTCACAACAGGCCAAATACATACAATCAGGACAGTATAAGGCCTTCATAAAAACACTGAATGCAAAAGGATTTAACATAAAAAGACATTCTTATTTGCCAAGTTAAGCTAAAATATCAGGCCACAGATAAATTAAGAGCCATTTGGGAGTCGAAAGAAAGCCTCTTTGGCAACCGTGCCTCAAGAGCCGGCTCTCTAAAAAGAACCAATTTTCTCATCACCATTTTGTTCCTTTTGCAAAAGACAAACTTTTATCTGTGATTGTTAGTACAGAATCTGCCATGTTATACTTGTACAAGAAAATACAAATTTGGCTAACATTACATGTACTTGCTTTTTAAGAAGAGCAATGACATGGAAAAAAAACCTAATATTTTATAAAATAGTTTTTTCATACTTGAAACTTAACACTGAAAGTGAAAGGTAATATAAAAGGCTATTTGCTAATGCCTCAATTTAAGTTTGCATTTAGTTTTTAAAAGTTAGTGTGAAATGTTTTATTTCTCATCTGTTTTTCCACTAAAATGTTTTCGTATTAAAACGTTACTCGATTACTAAAATAGTCACTTACAACAGCCCTAGTCAGAAGTGTATGACTTAGGCTAAGAAGAAAAAGGATTGAACTGTTACTCAGTCGTCAAAAGTAGCTTCAGTCAAATTAAAGAAAGTTGTACTTTTTTTTTCAGGAATCAAGTTCCCAAAGACTGGAGGAAGAGAGGAGAGACACAGAATCAGAGCAGGTGAAGGTCCAAAGTGTTTTTTCCACAGTCAGTGATTTTATTCAAGTCCAACATCAAAACAGCCAGGAAACCACAAACATTTTCTGAGATAATTTGTGCTAAACAACAACCGGGGTTTCAGCAGGCTTCACCAACTTAAATTTAAGACTTTTTAAGACCATTATGAATGAACTTAAGAGTTGTACCATGACAGACATGTACAAAAGAAGATAAATTTGCACTAAACCATGATGGACATAAAAAAAAAAAAAAAAAAAAAGCTATCAAGGGTATATTAGCTGCTAGTTACTGGTAGCCTCAACTGCCTTGAGTCACAGAATGTAATGAAGATGTGTGCGGGTGACTGAAACTTTAGCCTGACAGAAAAAAAACCCTACATAGAATATTAGATTAAAACGTCCTGCCACGACAAAATTTAAGACCTGGGATTAACGTATTTAAGGCCTACTCTCATTTTTTTAACTGAATTTAAGACATTTTAAGGCATTAATTTTAGATACATGAATTTAAGACTTTTTTTAAGGATGCGCAGACACCCTGAAAACTATGATTTCTGCAATGATCTTGAAAACTGGTTCTCATTGGACTGGTGATGGACTTGGTCCCCTAAGGCTTGGTCTTGTCTTCATATTCTCTGGTCTTGGTCTTCACTAGCTCTTGTGTTCGGTGATCTTGATTACAACACTACTTGACCCCTATCCACATTGCCAAAAAGTACCAATATCTGCTTTGATTTGGTATCACAGTGCTAGCACTGATAGATGGCCTATTGCCACACACTCTGTTGACAATAGGTGGCCTATTGTCAACAGGATGATGAGACAATAGCAGCCCTCAGATAAAACTGAAGGCTGCTATTAAAGTAAGATGTGTTTCCTTAACACTTCAGAAGAGCCCCAGGCTGATCGCCTTCCTGTCATACAGCACTGATGCAGTAATCCATGCAAAGGTGCCCTGACCAAGTGAGTGTAAAAACTGTACTGTACATAGAATAAAAATAGCCTTTATTGTTCCACATGAACAAAACTTTTACAATAGGCCAATTCTGAATTTTATTTTTTTGTAATATACACATTTTCTACAAAACTGAATATTGGTTTTTTTTATTAGTTGCAACTGAAGAAAAAAATTGTTTGACACTTTGAATTAAATTCCTGAAATAAGTTACATTTTCAACAATACTTCAAGTCACTGGGATCTACCAGTGTACAGGAAAATAGGACAAATACACTAACCTAAACTCAACAGTGTAGCCATTCAAGATGTCTGGTGAAACCCAATTTTCATATTTAATTATTAGAATTAGAGATTACCAAGATTGATGTAATCTTTCAGTGAGCTGTCTGCAACTGACATTTGGGGGGAAAATGCTACTTCCTTGCTTACAAGTTAAACAAATGTCATTGCTTCTGCACAGCAAACTCTTCGATGTCATGAATATTATTTTTAACTCATGACTCATCCCAGAAACATCTCTACAAGACCTTTTCTCTCTCTCTCTTATATATATATATATATATATATATATATATATATATATATATATATATATATATATATATATATATATATAAAAATAAATAAATAAATAAATAAAAACTTAACTTCTTAGAATCAGTCACATACTCAACTTACAACTTTTGTAATAAATTTGGTTTGTAAAGGCTCGATTACACCTGTGGTGTCATCTAAGTGTAGGCACAAGGAATATACCACCAAAGGACAAATGTGGTTGGAACATACAAACCACAAATAAGTATCATGGATCAAGTGGAAATTCTACAGCCAGCTATAAAGAGTGGGAATGGAATAAGTTTTACCATGTGAATACTTAAAAATGTCAACCTTTAGAATAAAACATTGATTACACTGCCAATATTACTGTTACTCCTTAATCACACACCTCAGATTATACCAAGCTAGAATTTGGTGTAAAATTGCAGAAAGGTGATTAAAATATCTTTGTTGATATAAGATGTTATCATCATTCAGCTGCTAATAAGTATCTGCACAACTGAGTTCACAGAGCAAAGAAAGAAAGAAAGAAAGAAAAAAAAAAAACAAACTAGTGACAGTCAACCTACTTTCATATTATCTTGAATGTAAGTGCTGCACTACAACAGGCCACTGGGGGGAGTTTACCATGCTAGAGTAAGGTGGCAAAAAAAAAATTCCAAGAGTCATCTAAAGGAAAAATAATGTTGTATGCTCTCAGTAATGCAAAACTAATTCAGCCCACCCTTTCCACCACGAAGCCTTATAAAATGACAGCGCCACAGGGGGTAAGTAAATCACTTTTACTAAACAACTTGCTTATCACACTGACAAAATTTCAAGCTGAATATGGAGCATTTTGTGAGGATTGCATTTTGGATCTTTACCCTCTCTGTCATGCTCTCTGACTGTTCTCCACTTCCTCTACGTGATTACAATATTGACTTCATGAAGAATTACGTAAAATGCGTAAGTAATCTTTTGCCAAATATTTTAAACATTTTTGTCCAGTTTGACAACTGCTCATAAAATGTCATGTTTTCTTTTGTCTTCACAGAATGATTCCTCAGTATTTTATACCCCAATGCCTACAGAGGTAAGATAATATTTTTACTCTGCAAAATATATTAAATAAAAGAAATAAATTAAAGTAAAATACGGTATAAACTGTGCAAGACATAAAGAGGACAGTAAGGAATATAAATTGACAAGTGATCATTTAAGTCATGTTGGGGTACTCCCCTGAGTGTAAGAGACCCAGGCTGCAGGTTTTGAGTTTTCATAAACCACATGTAAAGGTTCTCGAGTACAGGAAATGAGCTTGGCAGGTGTTGAATTTTTCACACAGCTGTGACTACTGGGTGACTTTACTGTGTGCAGCCACAAGTGCGCCTCAGTCAACGCGGTAAAAGGACGCTAAACATTTCTCTCTCTGACAGGAAAAATACTTTACGAGTGCCCTGCAATGCATCTTCGTTGAGTTGAAAGGAACAGCTAAAGTGGAGTGTGAGGACCCACAACAACGCATTGACCAGGGACTTGAAGCCTTACAAATAACGATAGATAAGCGAAAGACAGACTTCCCTGTAAGTACAGCCTCTTTTGTGATGTGAAGTTGAATTAAAGAGTGTTAAAAATTATATTTCTGACCAGCCCTAACTGGACTTATCTTTGCTTTAGGCACCAACAAACTTCATTCCAGAGGCCTGTGAGAAATGGAATGAGACCTCTTTCAGCGACTTTCTGAACAACTATGAGTCTTTGCTTCAAAAAATAAATGCTGCAGCTGCAATAAGATAAAACAAGACAAAAAAGAGACATTTTTGGGCTCATGAGGCCAGAAGAAATATTTGCACAGCTGCTTCCCCATCAGTTTTACTGCAGAATGCTGGAGTAGGCTAAAACACTGCTAAAAAGCACAAAAGAATGGACAGTTTCATAAAGTATGATTTCTTTTAATTTGACATTCTTAAACTTTAATTGAATGTAATCTCATTTGACTGATTCTTTCAATATTGCTCTTAATTTTCTGTATATTTATAACCATGCCATGGAATGTGGAGATATACTGGAACCATCTGTATAGCTCACAAGTTGATTGGTTGTTCCTGGATTATTATATTTATCATTTATTTTCATATATCCTTGCAATAGTAAACTTCTAGGAAGTTCTCAGTTTGTTCACAAAGTAACAACGAACGTATCTCAAGTAAAGTTTTGTCAAGCTCTAAATCCCTATTTATATATTTATTTATTTATGATATTTATGTTTGCTGTTGGTGCTTAAAACCTAATTGTGTAATTAAAATGTTCTATTTAACGATTTGTGAACTGCAATGCTGTGTGTATTAAAAAAAAAAAAAAAAACTAACTAAAGATTTAAAAGCAAATCCATTTACTTTTTTGAAAAAACTTAAAGATGTCTAATAATTAACATACATTTTGTTTTAGCACAACTGTCATAGCTAGAATTATTAATGTGGGGGAGGAATAGGTCTGTGGGAGGCTTTTTCCCCTCAGGATTAAGAGCAACTAACTTAGTCGAGCCGTCCACAAGAGGTTTGCACACGGAAAATAACTCAGTCATAGTGAAGTAATGTCAGCATCACATTCTGTACATTCCCACGGTGCTCAACAACCAAAGGATCAAACTAAAGACTATAAACTGAACTTAACAGAAAACATGAATTTTCATACATCTACAAAAGTACTTTTGAAAAATTGGTGATGCTGGCCACATAAAGAGAACTACATTTACAGAAAAGTGTTTGATTCCTCTATTTTGGCATTTTTCAAGCCCAACTTGATTTTAATCCTGGGATTATTTTGAAAAGAATCCACAACAAATAACACTTGTTGCTAAAATATGTGAAATGACCAAATAGCAGGGGAATTTCCTAAAACTGTTCAGTGGCCCTCTCTCACTTCAACAGGGATGTTCCATATATGGAGATTACACACCTCAGTTCCAATGACGAAGCAATCATTTTTAGACTTGCTGAATTGACTTTGGATGTGGTAGGTGATGCAATTTACCTTTGAACCCATCGAGCGTTATATGCTGCATAAAAGGTCAAGAGGCTGTGCCAAGCTGATCACAAAGCTGAACATGACATCTGTGCTTGCTGCACTGAAGTCACAAGTTGCTACATTGTGAAATCTTGGCACAACAGACAAAAAACAAACAAACAAAAAAAAAAAACCCACACACACAAAACACACAAACTCCAAATATGTATAAAGCAATCTCTCTGTGCCAACTGTCCACATTCTATTTATTGCTGGTGGTGGGTGGGGTAGTTTGTTTGACCAAGTGACTGTCATCTCTTTCACTAATGGGTCTCATGTAAATCTGGTCTTATTAGAACTTTAGTTTAACTGCTAACCCTACCCTAACCCTAGCTTACAAGACCCAAACTAACCAAGATACCCAAACTCACATCATTCTGTCTGTACAAAACAAAATGTCACAGCAACTTTTTAATTTGTTTTGTCCTTTAATAGTAAATCGTAATTTAATCAAATAAACCCATACAACAAACTAATTTATGATTTCTGTCTGTCACATGGAGACATCACAGTATGCATTAGCTTAAAGAAAGGTGTATTGCTCAGAATACAACTATTGTTTCAGTAGGGTTTAACTGTATTACAGTGTGACAGTGTTTGACCCCTTCCTGATTTTTTTTTTTTTTTTTTGCATTTTTGTCACACTTCAGTGTTTCAGAACATCAAACCAAGGATAGTTTGAGACAAAAAAAAAAGAAGAAAAAAAAAAAAAGAGAAAAAAGTCGTTGCTATGCCAGTTTAGTTATTAATCCCGAGTGCTATTTACAAGAATTCCGACCACATTTCTGTACAGCACAGCATTTACAGCTTTAAAAACCTTAGTTCGATTTTTTTTTTCCACTGTGTGACCACATCACACGAGTTGCATATCCTGTTTATCTCTAAACCTACTATTATCACCTCAGAGACTGAGTGATCACAAAAATCTGTAGTGTAATTGCAAAACACAAGTTTAAAACAATCTTACTTTTCTTGGGAGAGTCTGGAAGATATGCGATTATAGTTGTAGATAAACACTACAACAAGTCACATGCTGAGAATGCAGTGCAGAATTATTTTTTTATATAAATAACATTGACTTAGCTGACAAAGGTTTGTTAAAGAAACATTAGGATGAAAAAAAAAAAAAAAAAAAAAAAAAAAAAAAAAAAAACAGGGTATAAGATCGATTTCTGTTATTTTGGAACAATCGTTTCTACTCACACAGCATTCATCGGTTACTAACTGCTAAATAATTGCATTTTCTTCTTATATTGAAAAGAAATAAAAATAAATAAATCTACAAAACAAAATGTTAAAAATAAGCACTGACTGAGGCAGGAATACCAATTTGCATGCAAACAGTCTATGAAGTGAACAAATCTGACATTACTTTGTCCAATTGCTGCTTAAATGTCTGCCCTCTGCCTCGAGCTTTAAATGTTGTTCAAAGATCTGCATAAGTGCCTGCAGAAACCAAAACAGATTATTAGGCATCAGCTAAGCGTATCCACTTCAGTCAAGTGAATCCTTACGAAATAAGAAAGTGCACTGAAGCATGTTAACACCCTAAAATAAGCAACAAATATCAGGTGCTCAAGGAAACAACTTATTTCTTTATAAACACAATCTGCACTGCATAAGTAGATGTAACGGCACATAAAACGACAGATTAAGGAATCTTTTCGTTGCTATACATACGAATGAAAGGTTTGATCACTGGACACACATTCCCTGCATCCTATGGTAACTCCATTGCTTGCCATGACAAGTAGGAATGCACAGCTCTCCATTCACAAGGCTGCAGCAAAACATTTTAACATAAATGATGTGCTGAGCTGCATACACAGGAAACCAGAGCATTTCCTGTATGTGTATATAAAAAAAGAAAACAGTGAGGCAAGTTTAACAGCACAGGGAGGGGGACAGGTCAACAGGTTTAAACTGATACGTGAAAAAATAATTCTGAATTTCATTCTTCTAGATAATACATCAAAGAAGTACATGAACTGTTGACGTTCTCTTTCGACATTAAATTAAAGCTGTATGTGGTGCAACTGCCCATCAACCTTACAATTGTTGAATGCTATATAACTTGCATGTCAAGTGCTGAAAATGTTGGCTCATGCACCTACTTGAAACAAAAAACAAACATTACACCACCTCTGATGATGCAACATATACTCCATAGTGTCTTTACTAGATGTGCCAACTTTGTGCAAACTGAATCATTTACATACCAGTCACTGGTCTGTATGAGTATTCATTCAAGTTCAAGTCAGGTTGTTCCTTTAGACTGATGTTCAGTGCCAAATGTGTAATGGTTCGACAGTGGAAGACAACATGCAGCCACACATGGCAGAGATTCTCTATATTATACATTATTGGATCAGCAATGTGCCCTGCACTCCAGCTCAGTAACACTAAAACAAAGGAGATTCTACTGGACTTTCATAGGGTAACACCCTCCTTACAGCCCATTACCATAGCTGTCGGGAGTGAAGTAAAACAAGAGACCACAGTCTGAAGGAGAGGGAAAGAAAAGACAAACGATAGGTACCTAAGTTGAATGCATTTTTAGTTCAAACCTGTGAAAACGACCCTAATGTTAACGTGTTGCATTTGAACAACAAAAACGTAGTTAATTTTTATATTTTGCCTTTACTGCGTAATGTTTCAGATATGTTTTGAACAGCTCGACATAGCTTAATGTTGGATATTTTTTCCATTGAGACTCATTTGTGGTTGCATTTTCAGAGAAGTATATTAAAATATTTTCAGAAGAAGAGGAAGGGACCCGAGGAAGACGATGAGGTAACATAGATGCTCAATGTTCCTTATTGTGATGCAGTTCCCTCAAGTTCAGAGAAATATAGAAATGATCATGATCTGTACTGTGACACGTGTAACACTTAAATACTCCTAACGTTCCTTGGGTGATACTGGTGATTGAAACAAATCTAACACTTCCAATTATACCATCTGGTAGCACACATGGCTCCTCAGCATCAATGGGCCCCCTCAGACCGAGTTCCCATACAACAGAGCGTTGGAGCTCTTTTTCAAGAAACCCAGAAAATTAAAATGCTCTCAGCCAAGCTGCAAACCGTGCCATTAGATTGCCACAATAATGATTGTAATTTCAGTTGAACAGTGTGAATATAATGAATAAATGTTCTTCAAAAAATATTCAGTTTGAAATTAAAGCCATGTTGTTCTACAGTCCTGTCACCTCCCCACGGTTTAAAGAAAATCTTAGAGGGAACCCTGATTATGTATTGGTTTATTGGTTTTATTTAATTATTTTCCGAGAAACTTAATTGCAGGCTTTGATTAGATACAACCCATAATCATCAAAATTATCATAAGTTATTAAAGCACGGACCTTTGTGTATATAAAATACACAAACCCAACACAAAAGTTTTTTTTATAACATGCATTTTGTTTTATTGTTCCATCTGTTTATATAGGAACAAATCCATTAATATGGAACAAACTGTTTCCCCAGTGATCAAAATTCGACAGAACAGATCTTGCTTACAGCAGTCCCAAGCCACCCTGAGACTACAATCTACACTTTAATTTCCAAACAGAACATTATTTTACAAATAAGATAAATAACAAGGGGAAAGCAACAGATCAACGATAAGTATTTTTATCTTTACTTTCTAAGCTTCACAAACCTGCTGAAAAAGATTAACAATAAAAAAGACTGAGAAACCACAACCTAACTTCTAAAAACCATCAAGATTGCCAAGATTTTGGCAAAAAAAAAAAAAATAAAAAAAAATTGTAGGCTTTACTCTTGCCAAAAATACGGAGAAGAAAAAAAAAAAAAAAAAAAAAAAAAAAAAAAAAAAAAAAACTTGGATTCAGGTTGAATGTTGTCCTTTAATCACTAAAGTTGTCACTATCGGGAAGCTTTTCCAGCCATGAACCAAAGCCCTGCTGAGACAGGTATGCCCGCAGCAAGTTTTTGGCCTCCTGGTATGGCTTAGCCATCATCTTCAATGACAAAAGAAATAGTAGAGTGAACAGAAAACAGAGTGATTTCCTAAAACTAATTAAATAGGATTTTTGAAAAGACTGATAAAAATGTCAGACAAATAAGAAACTACTTTCAGAGTTCTCTATAAGTTGAAAGTTTTGATCTGGCACTTGAGAAGGCTGCCCCTTAGGATTTGTAGCATGAGGTAAAATGTATAATTTTCAACTTTGACAAAAAAAGTTTCCTGTGAACTTTAAGAAAAAACAAACAAACAAACAAACAACAAAAAAAGTCATCTTCAGCCTAAATACTAATTTGTTGACAGAAAACAGGTTGATAGAATTTTTTTTTTTTTTTTTTAACTTTTGCTGCCATGCAGGTCTGTAGTGGAAACACTGACATGTAAACAGGTTACCTTTAATTCTCTGTAGCAGCTTGTGGTGACTAGGTCTTGTCTCTGGGCCTCTTTGGCCACCAACCTGAAGCGGTGCAGCATTGCTGCTTTGCACAGGCGGCTTGCCAAAGCAGGACCACTCTTAAATGGGGACCTACAACAAGAAAATCAGTACTACATTAGGTAGGCCCCAGTGGGAACCAAAGCAATGTTTTGGTTTTTCAATCCTCCAAATCAATTTCCATTTTAACAAACGGGACAATTATGTTTTCACACAAGGCCAGGTTGGTTTGGACAGCGTTTTCCCTTTTCTTATTTGAAGTCATCAGTTGAGACTTGCTGTTGTATTTACTCAGGTTACAATTGTCTGACATTAAAAGTTCTTAATAGTCTGAATAATTTGAGTGTCACCAACAAAGCAAAAAGAGTAGAAAGCTGTGACAAAGTAATTACTTTTGATGGCACATTCTATGGAATTTTTTAAAAATCTCCTCGCAAACCTTACCCAATACAAATGCATCAGCACTATATGCAAACTATGAACTCATTGATTTTATTAATACTTTATGACCTAATACTAAGTCTACTTCCAACAAACAGCACTACTATAAACTAGATGCTAAGAAATAATAGATGCAAAATATGATAGGCCAGCTTACTCTTCAATAGTCTTGCCCTCCAGACCATCCACAACCTCCACAGAGCCGTCTCCTTCACACCAGTTGATACCACAGGTCAACTGACTGCCAGTGTCTGAGGCGACCACAGAAGGCACTAGGCTAATATGCGGTCGCATCATGCAATAGAACATGGGCAGCAGGGAGGTGATCCCCTCCACGCGCTGGTTCACAGACATCTCCATCCCTCGGATTTCAGTACAGCTAGAGTCACCTGTAAGAGTTCATTTAACCTGGTTATGATGTTACAGAGTCTAGATTTAAAACTTTTCGCTAACATGGCAGTGTTGTTGTGAAATCTGTATAGTTATTATTTTACTTATTTTCTTATTTTTTAAACAGACATGTCACAGTCCAGATTCTGAAAAAGCTGTGATGCATGAAAAAGAACAAAGATACAAACAACTACAAATGCGTCTAATTTTACTCTTACATTTACTGGTAACACTATGAACCCAAAATTTAGGAATGTAAAGCATTCAGTGCACACTAAAGCTGTCATCATTTCTCACCAAATTTAAAATCTAGCTGCAGTGTTCATGTCAAACATACATATATCTTAGGTGTAATCTTTTCAACTTTTCTTACATTTCTTTCATGGGTGCACATTTTCAAAAGATAGACCTGTAAAAAGATGTTTTGTATGCATGAATATAATAATTACAGTAGTGTCAATGAGCTTGCTAAAGTCATAGCTGTAACCCCATATCATCACAGAACTTGGCCTAGCTTTTAGACCCACTGCTGTTAGATTCAAAAGATCAGAAAATCCAAATTTCTAAAACAGAGTTTCTACTGACTTTTGTGCATAATGGATGAACGTAATGTCAAGCACTTCCCTTCGAAGTGTGGTTCATAACAATCTGTTGCTGGTGTAGTTATTTGTTGTACAACTATTAACACACAGCAGAGCCACCTCACATTTTTAGCCAATTAGGAGATCTTTTTGAAGCAAATGGTAACAATCCCCTCATAAACTTATGATAGGCCTGCACTAATACTTCTGAGTCTGAGATGATCTCTATCCATCTATAGTATTTTTGCATTGGTCATGTCATCCCAACTCATTCTAATCTGGGTTTGTACATTCATGAATTTTCCTCTAAAAGAACACAGCTAATTTTGGAGTTTCCCCTTTCATACTGGACAAATGTGATTATTTTGCCATGTTAATTATAAGAGGTGGGGACAATTAGGCACCCCTCCAACCTGGAAACTATGATATTTTCACACCTTTTTATCTTGGTTTTAAGCCCGGGGAATTTGTTGGTGCTCAGGAGCACCCACCTTGAAAGCATGCCGCACACATCAAGAGCGTAAGATAAGGATCTATTTTTAAATGAACTTTCCTCTCTTCAGGAAGAAATAAAGAGCATGTTAGTTTCATACGCGGCTGTGGTGGAACCCAATTTAAAGCAGATTTGAATTCAGTATCAGTCAGTTATGTTAAAGATTATGTATAATTAAGGCAAAACGTATTCATATCCCTGGAAGGTTTAGATGTTAAATAATTTTTATTCAACAAAAAGTTGTTGTTTTTTTTTTGTTTGTTTTTTTTACAATGTTGCAAGTCTTTGAGGTCAGAAAGCCTCCTTGCCATCACCCTAATTCTTTTGCTCCCTCCACAAATTCTTCATTAGATTTTCTAGTGGTTACAAGTCTGGACTCTGGCTGGCATTATACCTCCATGTTCCTACATGCTGGACAAATTAAAAGATAACTTTAAGTTTTGAGCCAGTTGAATGAACTAAATCATTGCTTCCAACACAAAGTGAGGACATCTCCAGAAATTCTGTCAAGACTATAATAAGCTTACAGTAACCCTCTAGATCAGGGGTGGCCAACTGCTGTCCTCAGGAGCTAGTGTCCTGAATGCTTTAGATATTAGCGGATTAAACACATCTGAGACAAATTAATGTTTTATTTCCAGGCCTCTGCAGAACTTGACAACATAGTGATGATGTAATTTAGTCATTTAGTTGTGTTGGAACAGGGACACAATTAAAACATTCAGTGCATCTGCTCTTGAGGCCTGGGGTTGACCACCCCTGAGCTTGACTGTGGAGCAAACCAAAATACCTCAAAGTATGACATTTAAAACAATCAACCCCTAATTATGTTTGTATAAATTTTGAGTTCTTGTTTCCCCATCACACTTTTAGACAGAGATATGATGTCACATCAAACTTTCCTCACTTGAGGAACCCCTCTTACACACAAAGGTGAATTTGCTACAATCAAGGGGGAAGGCTTTGACTTACCTACAAGGATGCTTTGGACATAGACAGGCTCAATGAAGTGGCTCAGTAAAGCTCCTTGGTATCCTAGCACCTGCCACTGAGTAATTTTATCAGTGGTGGACATGCTGACCATCTCGGTAGCAGAGTTATCATGGGTTGAGGAGAAAACTGAAAACACCTTTGAAAGGAAAAATTGTTTGTTGTTAAAGGTTAATACTTAAATCAAAAACTACAATGGCATAAAAGAAGCTTTAAAATTGTATTCCTATAAATGACTTAAAATAATATGATACCTTTCCCTTCACTGACAGGTGTAGGCTGATTTCGCTGTTGACTTGCCATGTTGTAATGGAAAAAGGGTTTAAGCGCCTGGGAAGAAAGCAGAGAGCAAAATTAAGATTTAGATGTTTCAGGTTAGATTTATCGATGCTCATATAAAGCATCCCAAGCAACCTGACAGTCAATAATAACACTGAGAAAAGACTCCTGGGTAGGGCTGCCTGACTGCAAAAGAAATAATTTAACATTTAATAACGATTATTTTGGTCAACACTGAAATCATGATTAAAAACAAACAAAAAAACAAGTATTCACCGAGTTTGGAGAAAGAATCCATTTATTCCACTGGGAAACAGGGAATTACCTTGAAACGCAACTGTTTCCCTTATGTCTTCTTGCTGAATCTTCCCTTAAAATAACCGAAGGGTTTTATTCAAATGATGGATACTATACAAAAAATGTAATAAGTAATTTGGTGGCCTTCAAAAAAGTTATCTAAACAAGAAATAAAAAAAATATTAAAATGTAAAAAAAAAAAAAAGCCAAGTAAATATAAAGTACAATAAATATGAAATAAGATATAGTATTTTCCCAAAAAGGTATGAAATTGTACCTCTGGTAGTTTTGGGCAGACCAGACTGATCAGTCGCTAATGTTGCTCTCTTCTTTGTGCCATCTTTACTTGGTCTGACTAATAAAAACACAACTTCCCAAAGCAAGTGTGTTCAGCTGCTTCAAAGGTCTTTGTTTAAAAATCAAGCACTTTACACAAGCGTTGGGGGGGCAGGTAAGGCCTCTATTAATTTAGGCAATCACAAGCCAACAGATTTGCTGAAAACATTGTTAAACTACGGTGAGTCATAGAAAGAGTATTGGTGCATTTAAGTACTTCCATAAGGGGAACTTCAATACCACTGAAGTAAATGAAAAAAAAAAAAAAATTATTATTATTAAAACCTGGTGCCTATGTTTAAATTTGGCTTTCATTGATTTCCTGGTTCTATAGATAACAGACAAACAATAACTTATTTTGAACATGAATAAAAAAAGTTGTCGTAAACATACCCAGGGAGTAAATACTTACAATTTGGTTGGGATCTGAGCTGCACCCTTTGGAAGTTGGTTTACATACAAATGGAGGGTAATCCCACTCTTCAGGGTGAGGAGTTTGCTGTTGATGTTATGTGTGAAGATCGACTTTGCAGTCAGATTGGCATTTTTGCTGAAATACATCAGCAGGTGCCGGTACAGATACCTGGTAATACAGAATGAGGACGGCACATCATATGCACTTCGCTAAAGATGTGATAAAGTGTCTTGAGTTGTAGGTTGCACAGTTTCAAGTTACATCTATTAGAGCCACAGCATTAAAAAAAAACTTTGAGGAGGATAGTAAAGAGCCCAGCCAGAATTTGACTCCTTAAAGTGCAGATGAAGACTGTGACTTAAGCAAGGAAGAGAAAAAAAAAGTCAGAAGAAATGTTCTGTGTAGAAGATTAGAGACCGAACAAACCAACACCCTGTGACGGGATTTCAAAGTGTGCCAACTTGCTCCCAGTCTACCTGTAATGTCCACATCTTTGCTGCTGACCTCAGAGATAATTTCAGCATCTTTTTTGCAGTCAGTGATAAAACATATTGTGCAGCAAAATTGAAGTCATAATTTACAGCACTGTTTAGGAGTTCAATAAACTCATTCTACATCAGAATCAACAGGATTAACAAAATGTTCAAACTTTAATTTTTTTTCTCAGCAATAAGTAGCCGAGGGTGTTAAACATGAGAAGCGGTAAACACAACAACCTGTTTTCAGAATCCAGTCTAACTCGGTTCTGTTCCGAAGGTCAATGAAATTTGGCTCCAATTTTGGGCTGAGCTTCCACAGCAACCGAGTGGGGAGGATGAGGGGGGCTGGGCAGGAACCACTGAGGTGCCCCTGACCGTGCCCAAAATCTCTGCCCCAAACAATTAACCAATAAACCCGTTTCGGAACAGGCTGAGCTAAATGTGCAACGGTACATTCCCGCCAACTAGCCCTTTATGCTGCTCTGTGTATGACATCACTTTTTGCTGCTCAGCATTATGGGCTTTGTAGTTAAATCTCTGCATAAAATTACACATTACTGCAGCCAGACCTACAACACATGAAATGACTGAATGCATAAAATAAAAAAAATTCATAGGGAGGAAATGAACAAGTGAGTAAACACACATAAGAACCGAGTAAATTTACTTTAAGACTGGATGTTTTTAGGACTTTTTAAGGGCTTAATTATAAATGACTAAATTTAAGACTTTTTAAACCATCACTGATGCCAGAGTTCAGTGTTTCAAACATGTTGTGCAATGGTAAAAAGTTAGTTTATTAATTTAGCACCTTTTCACAGACAGATGTCAAAAAATGCTGCAAAAGTTTTTATATATATATATATATATATATATATATATATATATATATATATATATATATATATATATATATATATATAAAAACCCGCTTTTGGTTGGCACTAGTGGCTTTTTCCATTTTTCCGACAGTAGGTTGACAGGAAAGGGGGTAGACAAAAGGGGGCAAGACATGCAGTAAAGATGCCAGGATCTGGAGTCGAACTCGGGACAACCACGATGAAGACTATAACCTCTGCACATGGGGCTCCCACTCTACCCATTCCATGCCACACCCTAATCCAACAATATTAAATGCAAACCAATTCAAATCTGATAAAAAACAAAAAAAAAAAAAACAATATTTAATTAAAGATCTATTATATTAAAAAAAAATTACAGCTATGCCAGAAATGTTATGGTCATACTAAAGTATCAAACAAAGAAAAAACAAACAATTTTATCATAAACTAAGAATGTTAACCTACAGCATATTGTGAAATAGTCTTAATCATAGAAAAAAAGGAATGACCAAATACCTCATAAGAGACCTCCTTGCTGTGACAACAGCATGTGAATCGTGAACAACCCGTCCATTTGATGACACAGACTCTTTGGTGTTGAAGTTCCCAGTCCCAAGAGCGATAACCTCACATCCACTGGCTAAAAGAACAGGATCAAGACTGCACTCTTTAAAAAACAAAAAGCTCTCATTTTTATCTATTATGTAATATCTTGTCCTTGGAATGATGTCAGCTTAATATTTAGTGCACATTTTTGACAGTTCATAAACAATATCATTCATGCAGTTATATCACTCGTGTAGCTTACCAAACAGAGACCCTCCACGTTTATTAGGACCTCAAGTAAAGAAATGTAAATACCCCTAAGGAAATAACCTTTCTTTAAACCTCATTGGGACATTAACCAGAAATGTGCCTTGTGTCGAATGAGACTAAAATGTAGTTTTTTAACAAATACTCCAAGTCAGTCGGGTGTAAAAATGGACGAATAAGTTAAAAAAAAAAAGATATCATGCCAAATGTTGAGCATGATGCAAGATATACAAAGCTGTGAGCCAGTTTATTTCCCAAATGCTTTGGGAACCGACGAGAGTGGACAGCAATAATAACTATTTGAAATCCCAGGACAGTTTGAATGAAAAAATAAATAAATAAATAAATAAATAAATAAAGACGGACTGAGGTGGTTGTCATTGGGTCATTAAGGAGGATAAAGATCCCAGACATCTGGCCAAATCAATACAACAGTAGTTCTCCACACACAAATGCAACCTACTCACATTGCTAGCTTATTTGTCACACCTAAATCCTACAAAAAATAAAAAATAAAAACAATATTCTAGTGTAGTGTGCTGAAGGAAGGAAGAGAACAGAGAATCCAGTCGGTCGTGGCAGAGGGCCGCTTGTACTGAGCCAGGTTCTGATGGATGTTTCTTCCTGTTAAAAGGGGAGTTTTTCCTCTCCGCTGTCGCTATATGCGTGCTCGGACTATTTGCAACAAAACGTTCTGTGATCACGTCCCAATATCTTAGCAATTTCAAGAGTGCTGCATTCCTCTGAGACTTTTGGTCATTTTTGACTTTCTAGAGTCAGTTAAATCTCCTTTTTTGCCCATTTTACTTAAAGAAAAGAAGATGCTTAATAATTATGTATAATAATAATAATTGTTATTATTATTATGAATACAACTGTATGGTATAATCTATAGTACAACCAAAGACAATCCATTCCAGGCATTCTCAAACTTTATGTTCAAATGTGCAAATCCCAGTTTTGCATAATATTAAAGGTGATAATCAGCGATGAGCAAAACCCTTATTAAATTTGCTTACTATCTAAAAGGTAAAAGAAATGGTACTATATGCCAACAGCTGTTTTTATAATAGGTTAATCTAAATTTTTGTTAGTTAAGTTTAACTCCAACTTTATGAGAAACTTAAATTTAACTTTTAATTACTTAGTTACATCTTAATCCTCTTTTTTATGGCTTCATGAGATCAGCAAAACATATTGCTGTGCAATTATTGCTGCAAGTTGCTATGGCAATATTAATTACTCTTTTCTTTCTTTATCATTAAACAATGTCCTCACCATTCTGTCAGCTTTCATATCTCATCCTTTGAAGACATACATCAGGTGTGGTCATTAAGAGCAGTTAGTCCTTTTACATAGGCAACTATATTATTGATATGCAGAGCATGAATGTATGACACTTAAAATACAATATCCTGCAAAATACTGCTTTCAAACAGTCCTTTATAATCGAGATGTTGCACACTGGCATTGTGATCGAAAATATCATGCAGTTTTACTTTCTCAACTCACAAAAAAATGTACAAAATAAATAAATTCAACTTAAAAGTGAAACAGGACATTGTAACATTAAAATAAGTAAAGTTAAACCTCAAGACACCCAGGGACAGCCAAAATATACAGCAGCCCTGTGTGCTTAAGGTCTGCCTTGAATGTGATGCCTAAACATAGATCTTTGATACCCCCCACCAAATAATTCCAAAATGTAGTTATTTTTTTTAGATTTCCATATTTTACAAAGTAAACATATTCCTTTTAAACTGAAAAGGTAGAAAAATAACCCAAACTCAGTGGGATTATTTTTTATTACTTATTTGCAACACTGAAAGATCTATTTGTCTGTTATCTATCAGTATCTTGAAATAAAAAGGCAGAACACATTTCCCATGAAAGTTAGAAAACAGTTTGTAAAGTAAAAAAACTATTCAGACATGAACTTCGATTTCATGCTTTCAGATTTACGTGTTTACGATTGTGTCTAGCTCACCCACTAATGATCTTGCTCAGGAGGCTTTTTTTAACAGCTATCATTTTTTTCCCATTTTTTTTCTAGAGTGAAAGCAATGCGATGTAAAGCAAGCCATCAACAAATTAGTAGTTTCCAAAAGCCTGTTTATGGACAGCACCATTTTTGTTTATTTACTTGTCAAAGTCTACTTACAAGTCTTGACAATGAATGCAGCTGTTGTGCCTCCACAGCTCGAGAACTCGGGATGGTTGTTCAACAGTTTAGAGAGCTGATCCTTCACAGCATGAGGGATCTGGAGGTTGACTGAACTCTTCCTTTCTGAATGAAAAAAAAAAAAAATAATAAAATAAAATCAATATGGACTCAAGAGATCTCACAATAAAAACTAAGTGTGCAAAATCATACTTAAAGTAGTCTGATTCACATCATGAAGCTTGCCTATTGCTCTAAAGCAAATAAAATCAGAAATGTAACAACTGATGTTTAGCCGAGGTGAAGACTCAAAGCTTTATCAAAGACACCACTCAGATACCGAAGGTACCTTATCTAAATATCTGAACACCTCAGTTTAACAAGCATTTCATTTAATGGGTTGACATGCATGCACTGAAGACATACTCAATGTCTGCAGTATAAGGTAATGTTTGCAAAAGCACAGCCTGTGTTTTCTTCTTTCAGATAGCAAATGTGACAAAGCGTTCTCCTTAAAGACACGGTCACAGCAATGCCACCAGGGTCATTACTGACACACTGAAGAAGTGTGAAAATTGGTCCGCACCGTAACACTGTCGAACAGAAATCTTGAGTTACCGTAAAAACCTCGAGAGGGATAGCTGTCAGAGCTGGATGTCTCTTCCTTCACTGGTAAAGGTGGAGGAATGTCTGGAGACAAAAAGTCATAGGAAAGATCAAATCTAAGAGATTACTTATAAAATGCTTCATATTACGTACATCATGGTAAATGGCCAGTGATGAACATTTAATTTGTATCCTCTAACCCTAACTATTTAAACTAGGCCCTTCTCTGTTTTATTACATTGTATTTAAGGCTCTATGAAGTCCATTTAATTTTTCCCAAATTCTGCTGTATCCATTTGTGTTTTTCTGAGTTCCACATTTTCCATTCTAATCATATTTTCAAACCCGAAAAAGTGTTTAATTATGGAGCAAAAAATAATTCAAGAACTCAACAGGCAAGGAGTTCCACATTTAACAAATATACCAAAAAACACAGCAGAAGTTCGAGTGTTTTTCCAAGGTATTTAGCCGTCAAATTTTTTAAAAAACAAAAAACATATGTGAAAGAAATCTTAAGTATTTCACATTCAAAAAGAGATATATATTTTTTGGAGGAAGTCTGTGTTACAGCGAGCCTTTTTTCCATGGCTAACCATTTTTTATTTCTGCCTGTGCTGCGAAGAAGAGAGCAACATGCACAAATCTGTAAGAATCCTGTTTTGTAGTGGATTCGATTTTGTTTGTTAAATTTTGCATCAACAAAATCATCGGGCTCCATGTGTTGATCCTGGAGAACAACACATGATAAGTACTTAAACCTCCGTGCGAAAACAGTCAGCTCTGCTATAAGTCCTGTTACCCTATGAAAACATAATTACATTTCAGAATTTCTACCATCCAAATATTGGTAAATCAGGTTGTTTACTATGTAGATACCTGTAGAAAACCAAGGATAAAAGCTGCTTTCAGGGAATCCCAAAAGCACATTTCTATTTAGTTTTTTATTAGCTGCTAATAAAGTTTAAAAATCATTACATTTTTTTACAGTGGACAATATTATGGCATAATTTATGCTTTTTCAGAACAATGACTTTTGTTTTCTTTTCATGTTACATCCAGTGACACCATCAAGCTTCCAATAAAAAAGTACTAACCTGATGTTTGAGGGAGATCAGACTTAAGGCAACCCAAGTTAGGCAAAATGTCCTCCAAAGCAACCTTTGCTGCATTTAGACGAGCTTCCTTTTTAGTCACTCCCATGCCAATCTTGTGCTGAACGCCATCAATCTCGACAGCAAAGGCAAAATAAAACCCTGGCAAGTTCCCTACATAAAAAATAAATAAATAAATAAAAAAATAAAAAAAATAAATAAAAAATAGGTAACCAGATTGCAGTCACTGAATCAATTCTGGCTGCAAGTGTAAAACAGCTACTTAAGTTTGGTGGCTCGCTGACATATTTTGTGTTGTTTATACAATTCAAAATGGTCAAATGCTTCAGCATAACCCACCTTACCTTACTTTTAATGCAACACTGCCCACTCATTTCCCTTGTCTCAGCAAAAAAGGGAAGTGGTACAAACACACAATCCAAACTTGATTTCATATAGGAGGAGAAATTGCGGGGCAAAGCTGTCGGCACTAAACAAACTAACACTTACTAAGACACAGTAACTTCACGTCAATAAAATTAAAAGTTCCAAAGAAATGTTAATTTCTACTGCAAAGGGAAAGAAAAGATTAAAAATCAAGGGTGCTGCCATAAAAATGACAATAAAGACCAAATTTCAGCACAGTTATTGTCACCAGCTTACAGAAATACAAAGCAAAGCTGGCTTCTGGACCTCTGGAGATGATGATGCAAAGAAGGATTTGACATAAAAATCAAGAAAATTATGGACAACCTTGAGTATCCTCTTCATAAGACCGTCATAGAAAAACAGAATGTCTTAAGTCGGAGGCTTCTTCAAATTCATTGTTATACAGACCGCTACAGGAGATCCTTGCTGACCACAGCCATCACCAGCAACAATAACTCTTTGAAGAATCTTGAATCAATATGAATTACAACATTTAATTTCCTTTTGGGATCAATAAAGTATTTTTGAAAATTGAATTCAATGAATCTATTGCTAAGCCAATTACACACAATGCAAATACCGTAATTTCAGGACTATAAGCCGCTACTTGTTTCACATGCTTTGAATACTTTTAACATACGGCTTTTTACCAACAGGTTAGGGCTGGGTAACAATATCGATTCATCCGTGTATTGCAATTATTTTTTTTTTCCAATTCAATATCAATTCAGAAAACCCTGTGAATTGATTACATCCTCTGGCCAACGGGTTCGCACCATAGCAAGCAACATTTTCGAGAACCGTGCTGACTTCACGTCAATAAAATTAAAAGTTCCTAAGAAACGTTAATTCCTGTTACAACAGCCAGGAAAGAAAGTTGCTGATATAGCAGCGCGCCATATCAGCTCGGTGTCAGATATGTGACACTGATGTGAGGTTGTCGTCTTCTTCTTGAGTTTATTGGCGGTTGGTAAACAGCTATCTGGCGTGCATTACCACCACAAACTGTTGAGTGTGGGTCAGAATGGTAATATTGTTCAAATATGCTTAAAAATTATTCAAAAATTATGTGAATTATCTCAGTTTCCACAAGAAAAGGAGATCTATTTACATTTACATACACTTTACTTCAATTTTAATACAGTACTGTCATGTTCTAACTCCATATTGAGCACAAGTGTTTTTGTGCTGCTGTTTTTTTTATCAGATACTTTGCTGATCAAAAATGTAAATGTATACACTGTTAAAGTAATGCATACCACCATGGCTGTTCATATGGACAGGAGAAAATAAAAAAAATACATAAAATTATTAACGGGTAATCCAATTAATTATTTTTATACTACTTATCACTAAATCAATATCGAAGTATTTAAATCAATATTGAATCGACTGAATATCAAATTGTAACTCAAAAAGTGACAGCAAAAGAGAAACTGAGGAAGTTGGTGTGAGGCTGTTCAAGTGCAACAGTGAAGAAGACGACCTTAGTGGTTTTAGTGCACACAAGAAAAATGAAGGTTGGGATCAATGACTTTTCCTGGTAGGCTACTGTATTTTCCTTTCAAGCAGTCATGCACTGTAAACGATTTTTCTGAACAGTGCTTTTAGCATATTTGTGCAAGTTACCGATATGTATTTCATTAAAAGTGGGGGAAAAAAAGTAAATATCTCATGTTACAACACAGACACATGCGGCTTATAGACTAGTGCAGCCTATATATGTACAATTTTTTTTTCTTTTCAAAGTTAGTGGATGCGGCTTAGGTGCTCAGGTGCGCTCAATAGTACAGAAATCACTGTACAAGCAAAGCAGAACCATTCACAACCTGCCAAACGAACAGTCTGATTAAGTCTGGTACACTTTTACGGTGCCTTACCTGTTGCTACTGTTTCCTTGATTTCGAGATGAAACTGTAAAACTTGGGCAAGCTGATGAAGCAGAGACACAGCGTTTGTTTCACCATTCTTGTATTTTTCAACCAGCACTTTCGGAGAGACTTTTGGTTTGTAAAGATGACCTTAGTTGAATAAATAAAGCAGAGAAAGTAGTCATTAAAACACACACACACACACACACACACACACACACACACACTAACAGGTTAGACTTCCAAGCTTCCATAAAACAGCCCAGCAACAAAGCCAAGAACTTTAATGAGGAAGAACAATCAAGAGGTGATTGTCTAGTTTCACAAGAAACAATATTACTAGTAAAATGACAACAACCAGAAAGTCCTGAGAGAAAGATCCCATTCCAAAGCTTACCAGATTTGAACGACTTAGTTCCTTGTCTGACTGAGTCATGTTCCTGATCACCATTCAAAGTAGGTCGATGCTTATTTGACTTTCTTGATCCTGACATCGGTGGCAAACTCTTCGTTAACATTTGTGCAAAACTGGCTCCTCGAGAACCTCGAAATGATCCACCTTCTGAAAACATCCTGCAAGCCAAACAAGTTCTGAGAAGAGAAGAACAAACGTGTTGTTCAACCAAAGGAAACATGTATTTTGGGGGTGATTTACATGGCTTGGGTACATAGAAGAAATACAAACCTATTTTCACATGGAAAAACAGAATGAATTTACTTCTATAAAATGATTAAAACTCTATATGTAATATGAAGAGTTAAGAAAAAGGTGCAAACTTCTCTTACACTACAAACACATTTAGATGGCTTGGGTACATAGAAGGAATACATACCAATTTCCACATGCCAAACAGCATTACAAGAGTGTCTTTAAATAATCAAAAACTACATGAAAAAAACAGAAATTATCTCAAGTCTTAAAGCTTGGAGATAAATGCCTAGTATAGGGCTATTCAATATTATTACTGATTATGAAAATGACACAGTGCAAGTACACAACACCGCCCATACTATCACTTCAGCGTCAACATCTTGATCCTTAAGGGCTATATAAAGTCTTTTATGCACAGCTTGGTGTGTGCAGAAAAGACATTAGAAATTACATCTAACTTGCCTAATATGTCTGAGGAGGCCTGAGGTTACCTACAAAATATTTTAATGAAACTGCTTACAGAAACAGACCATTGACACACAACACAACCAAGCCTACATTAATTTTTATCATCAAAAGACAATATTACAATGGGGAATATCATATGTCCAAACAGCATTTACAGTGGCTCTGTTCCTCATTTGTTATTGAAGATTAGTTAAATAATTAAAAGGTCTGTCATTTTCCAGAGAATAATTAAATGTGTGGAGAGTGACATTTTACTATTTTATTCAACTTTCTTTTAGCTAAAAACCATAACAAGGTTAGCATTCACTCTGACATTTTTTACACAAAAATGAGGAAACTCTGAAGAGAAAACCTTAATATATATTAACTTAAGCATTTATTTATCTACTTTCTTTGGACCAACTGATAGTTGGATGGTTCGCTTTGTGGTAAATGTGATTAACGGTGGTGGGAGGTTAAACTAACAGCAATCGGCTGAAATCCGAATAGTTTGTAAAACTTTTAAATACACTTTAACACAGCAACATATTTAACAGGAATTTAAGCATTTTTCAGCTCCAGTCTGCTAATTTTATGTATTTTTTTTTTTAAATTTTCTTTTCAACGGGGAAAGAGGGACTGGAGAAGAATCACACACCCCTCCCCCACCTGTAAATCACAGTAAAATTGAGTTACATTAATACCAACATATAGATTTTTGCATGTAAAGCCATATAACAGGGAATAACACATTTCTACAAACACAACAAAAAAAAGTAATGTAGCCCCACAAATTTTGACCATTTTTTCATATCTTGCAGCTGAGCTAAATTAGCTAACATACGGACTTGCTAGCGTAACTTAGCAATTGCCGTCAAGCAACTTAACCCAGTTTTAACTATCAGTTAGCATAATACTTGTAAATTTAAACGTCCGTTTATCTTCCATTTTAGTTAGCATTTTGCTCTAAGATTTACCGTCACTTCAAACTGCGACCCGGATACCAACTTTCAACCTCCTAGCTCGAGAGCAAACTACAAACTATCGTCTAAGCAAAATAAAAACTACCAATTTCCAAGGTCAAATTATCCAGAATTCTAAACACTATTTATGAAATTCTGAATTCAAAACAAGAGTCAAATCTTTAAACTTTTACCTGTTTTTAATAAGTGAAGGTGTAATAGCGTTAGAAAATTCTGGCGCACGAACAACTGCCAAACTCACGCGCGATCACTGTTGCCAACGCCTCAGCAAGAAAAGTAGCCATTGGCTGTTCGAAAAGTCCCTGGAAGTTGCTGGATGACGTCATCACATAATTTGCATATTTGGTCAGGCGTAATCCTGGCAGTTGAAGACTATCTGAGACACTAGAGGAGGTGAATCAGTGACTGAGGCTGTGTGAATAAAATGTAGGAATTTATTTTTGTGCGATAGTTTCGGTGAAAAAAACATTAAACAACATGAAAAACTATATTTATATTATATTTACTGTAACCCAGAGCGGGATCGCTGGCAGTTTTACGCATGCGTATTTCAATTGCAATATGGAGACGGAATGGAGAGGTTCTCTCTGCAGTCTGCTGCATTACTAGCCTGTTGTCAGTCAGTCAGACTGACCGCCTGCAAGTGCTTCTGAGGTGGTGGGAGGAGCTCACAGCAGCTCTCACTGCTCGTTGTAACTGCAGTACTAGCGGTGTTTTCCCGTTTTGTTGCCAACAAAACAGAGAAAAGTCGCTGGAATAGTCGCTATTCGCTTTTTGGGAAGAAAAAAAAAAAAAAAAAAAAAAAAAAAAAAAAAAAAAGTCTCTAAATATAGCTACGAAGTCGCCAAGTTGACAACAGTGCTCGCGATGCTGCTTCTTGTTAGTTGAGGCGTAGAGATCCTTTGGAAAGGAGGATGGATGATACCGTTTGAAAAATGCAGAGCAATTGTAGTCGCAAGTTTAGTACGGTAAACCGATGTGAACCATTTGCTGGGGAAGAAGGAGCAGAATAATATAGCAGCTTAATGCTAAACATAATTTTAAAACGTAGAAAACATACTTTTTCATATGCAGAGACCCTAGCAAATATATTTTCAGCAGTCTCACTGTAATAGAGAGTGCTGAAAAAAATATAACACCTGAAAGTAAACAGTTTTCATGTTACTGTTCATGTAAAAGCTGGTGACAGTACTGCAGCACAGCTTCTATACTATAGGAAGCTAACACAAGTAACTAAATGTTAATAAGTTGTTGGAAATGAGCAGAACCTAGCTTGAAAAGGTACTGCTCCCTTCCACTAGATCAGGAATGTGCAACCAATGTGGCTCTTCAGAACTTTGGATTCAGCTAACCAATAAAAAAAAATAAATAAATAAAAAAAATAAATAAATAAAAAAAACAAGCAAAAATAAACATGAAGTATTTTCATCTCTTTCTTGGAGTGGACTAGTGGACAAGCATTTACAGTTGTTCAGTTCAGTTTGGTAAGGACTGTATAATCAGAGTTGAGCTGTCAGGATTCTGCCAGGTGTGGTTGGTGGTATTAGTGTGAGAGTGTGAGTCCTGTTCTAGAGAAGATCTCTGCTGGAGAGCTCCTCTGGCTCTGTGCTGCTGCACACCTGGCTCCAATCTTCTCATCAGGCTGGCTGGCACTTATAAGGAGCTGCAGGATCTTCATTCTTTGCTGGATGTTTACCTATGGTGGTATTTCCAGTCAGGGCTTGTGGTGGTCCAGGTTACCTCAAGTGCTTGAGGTTTTGCTCTGACCTACCTGAGGCTAAACCTACTTGTGTGCTGCTGTTTGAAGTTTTGGTGACTCTCTAAGCTCCTTTACCTGTCTGCCCACGCTATAGTGTTTGCTCACTCCTGGAAAATATCCTTCTTGGGATTTTCTCTTGGACCCTGGACCTTCCATGTGGCTGAGATCTCTTCCTCAACCTGCACCAGGACCTAACAACACCTCCATTCTCATACCATCCACAGCCAAGTAAGCCCTTTCCTCCCTCTGGTTACCACATCAGTTTCCTCTTTAAACCTTGTTAACCAGCCTCTGTAGATCCAGAAAGCAGCTTGCTGTGGCTCCAATCCTCTGTGAATATTGTAAATAAACTTTCTTACCTTCTCAGCTGGTCTCCTGTGTGATTCTGCATGTGGGTCAGGAAATTATCACCCATTGTGACTCAGGGCCCTCAAGGGCCCAATAAATTTGAAAAATACTTTATCTGGAATTGACACCCCCCACACCTCTGGGTTCAGGGTTAGTCTCTGCCTCAAGCAGGAGAGTTTAAGACTCTAGGGTGTCCATGAGTGATGGTAGGATGCACCGGTTGGACAGATGGTTTAGGGCTTCATCTGCAGTATTGTGGTCACTGCTGAGTCTATAAAAGAGCTGAGAGGGGAAAAAAAAAAAAAAAAAAAAAAAAGCCAACCTCTTGCTTTACTGGTCTGTCTAAATTCTGATTCTCACCTATGGCCATGTGACATGGTTCATGACAGAACAAGCTGCCAAAATAAGCTTTCTCCATTGTGTGGTTAGACTCAGCCTTAGCTCAGGGTGAGCTTGAACCAGAATCTGTTTAGAGGTTTTCTGGGCCTACCTACTGACCAGCACTTGCTGGAGGGACTACATGTCTGGCCTGGGAGAATGAACTGGAGGCTGTTGCTGGGGAAAGGGCTGTCTGGGGTTCCCTCCTAAACCCTATTGCCCAGTGACCTGTTCTTGGATCAGCTGAAGAGAGCAAGGATGGAATGATCCTTAAAACCTATCAATCCATTCTGCCCTGTTGCTAGGCAGAGAAAGAGAAACAGCCCATGCTAACCACCTTAGAGATTGGCTCTCTTGAAAATCATGACTATCACCTAAGTGGCTTTGTAACTATAAAATTCCTGTTCAGTCCTCTGAATCCACCAATCAAGGCTCAGTTTTGTTTGTTTTGGTTTTTTTTTTTTTTAATACCCCCCCTCCCCTCCCCCAGACTTGGAGGACCTAAAGGCTAAGAAGCTCCTGCCATTTTGAGATGTTGGGTATAGTTAAGGAAGATCTTGTTGCTTAAAGTGCTATTCTCAATGTTTTAATGCAAACTTGGGATAGATGGGTCCAGAAAGACTCAGCTAAGAAGGTAATTACAAGCAGACTTTTCAGCTGCTATTCAGGTGTTCTACATGTGTTGCTTGAGGACAGGATCAGCCTGAACGAATAGCCTAGTTTTTGCCATGCAATTAAGATTTGTAAAAAGTTTACTCAAGTCAGCTCACTGCCAGTGATATTCCTGGAGCAGCCTGTGTTACATGCACTGTGGGGAAGCTGCTATGAACCTGCAGGACAGCGGAGGCTCATGGAGATGTCTATCTGTAAAGGGGTAAACTGATGGGACAGGAATGTTTTTCAGTTAAAAAGCTATTGCCTCATGTCCTGATCAGTTTCACCTATCAGTGACTAACAAAGTAGGAGTGCTATTTTGAACTGCTGTTTTCCCCAAGAAATCAATATGCTTTCTCCAATTTGTACTTAAGCAGCCTAAACTGATGGCTTTTCCACCAAAAATATTTTGTAGTATTTTAGAAAAGGATCAGTGACAGAGAAAATTAAGAACTGGGGCGATGAGTTTGCCCTGTAATTGGTGGGTTGCTGGTTTGAGCCCCCACCCCATTCATCTGTCATTGTGTCCTTGGGCAAGGCACTTCACCCACCTTGCCTGCTGGTGGTCATCAGAAGGGGCTGCACACTTTACCCCTGTGCTATCGCTGCACCCAGATTTGGACTATTCTTGAGTATAGGAAGCACATTGATCAGATTCCTGAATCTCTTAAAATTCATCCAGTGTCGACAGCCTAACTAATAACTCCCTGCTAGAAACATCAAATATAACTTCTTACTCATAACATTTATTTTGTCAAATGATCAGATGAATCTTGATAATAGGACCTCAATTAATAAACCATTTTCTTGTTAAAATCTAAAAGACATGCTTCTTGTTGTTAAAATGCATGAAATAAACTAGATATGTTTTTATAATTAGCAAACAGATATTAAGGCGTATTTGAAATTGTAGAATTTCAATGTTCTTAAGTAATCAATGTTATAAACTGAAAGTCTTTGGATAAAACTTTTTGAGGGAAACTTGTCATAGCCAGCCCTGTCAGGTCACAATCAGAACTGGAAGTTTCTGGTCTGTCCTGAGTTACGTTTCAGCAACAACATCACTTCCTGATCTATTTTGGCCCGAGTCATGTCTCATTTTAGACCATTCGGGCATATGTTTCCATTATCTTTGTTTCATTTCTCTCTGTGCAATGATGAAGTAGTGGGATGTAATGAAGAGGGGGCTTTCTTTCTCTTTCACCTTTGATAAAAAGTGATGTGGTATATAGTATCCTTTTTACGTAAATGCATAATGACCCTTTGAGAGGCCAAGTTTTTTTTTTGAGGGGGAATCCCCCTTTGGTTGAGATTGCTTAAAATAGTTGTTTGCATGGGCTTGCTTCATCACAGTATTCTGAAATAAGGGCTGCTTATGTATTCAAGTGTGTTGCTTTTTTTTATACCTTGACACACTGGTGTCCAGTTTTAGATGATGACATGATGAAACGCATTACAGGACAGTCAGAGGTTCAAAACTTCTCACTTTGATATGTGGCTTTATCCAACATGTAACAAAGGGCTCCTAAGTTGTTCTACCCTCTAAACAAACTTCCTTTAAAAGAGTTAATTAGCTTGTACTTACCTGATTTTATGAAATGAACTCTATAAGTGGTAAATATTCACCTTACAGGAAGTGGCTATTGTGTGGTAGGGTATGAAGAGGTGGGGAGAAAGCCTGACGTGTTCAGCCAAACAGCAGAACTGAAATCTTTCGTCCAATGGAGGGTCGCTTTTAGCAGCTGAAATAAAAAAGGATCTTCAGTGGGGATAGTGATTAGCGATTATGAGAGTGCATGAAATAAAGTGGAACAAGCAGCCCACAGGCAGAGAGATGTGAAGGCTGCCACAGGAACAAACATGGTTTGAAACCCCCGCACTGTTAAAGTTTGAATTTTCAGGTTTGATCAGTCAAACATGAAAAGGGAAAGGGTGCAGACTGAAATGACTTGGCATGCCTCATCCCCTTGTTCCCATAAGCAGCTAAGAAAAAGGAAAAAGTTGAGTCACTCTGATACATTCTTGGCATTTAACCACAACATATTTTACCTGTTAATAAATCTGGAATGAGCATGTTGTACTTTGTTTTCTTCAGTTCTAGGGGACATTTCTTCAGTTAGTTGTGGTTAACAGTAATATCTGTGATAGTGAAATATGGTGCATAGAAGTCTTTTTTATTGTTCCAATGGAAAAATTTTGGGGAAAATATTATACTTTGAGTGAAAATATACAAAAGCTGCAATATTGTGAAAGAAATTGATAAAATGTCTTTTTGTAATACGTCTGTTCGGCTCGGAAAAGTCAGAGCAGCCTTGATCGGAAATGAAACACTCCCCAATGGAAATATTTGTTCTTAATGATAACTGTTTGCAAGTCTGCCCCGTCTCACCAATCTGGAAAAGCTAAACCCCAACATGAGGCCATTAAACGTCTCGGAATTTCCCCCATTAAAGACTCCGATTATCAGGACATATCTACCAGATGGATAGAAAGTACCCTCTGTTCTTATGTCTAATATTTATGGAAAACAAGTCTAAAAAAATAAAACATGCATTGCAGTGGATTGTGGGAGAAGCATGTAAGGAGTCATAACACACAGAATCTGATGTATTTTGTGACACCACAAAAATGTAAAAACTGCACATGCAAGGCAAATATGCAAATCAACTTTCCATGGTTGGAGTCTTACTTCAGCTTCCACCCCCAGTTATGATCAATAGTGTAATAGTAACCCATTAAAATGATTGGAAAGTTATTTCTAAGTTTTAACCTTCTGCAAACACTCTGCAAGAGTCTAAGACTCTTATCTAAACATGAGGTCCCCTGCTGACCAGTTTCTGAGCTCATCCCAAAGTGACATACACATTCCTCTTGTCGAGCAGCAGAGGGCAGTGTGAGAAAGCAAATCCAGCTGCACTGTTCAGTGCAAATTGAAGTTTGCAAACTTCCTTGTGATAGAATGAAAAATAAGAGACATTTTCAGAGTGAGTCAGTGACCACATTTGAGTCACTTAAAACATTTTGCAGCAACATGTTGCAAAGGCAAAGACATACCCTTTCCTCTCAAGTCACATCATGAAATGTGGTTTTTCTGGAAAATGTGATTAAACTGAACATAAACAATGTCTGAAAAGCAAAAGTGAAACTATAATAGAAAAGTTTTATTTATTATTGTGAAGAATGTAATCCAAGTAGCAAGAGAGAAATCTGTGTTCTTTATGCTGTTTGCAACATTTTGTTTGTGCTCATCTAAACAATGAGAAAGTTTTCTTGTGTTACAGAATTACAAGTTTATAATAAATTATTTGATCTAAAAAGGCATACACATACAGTTCTGTATAAAGTATTTTCCCCCTTCCAGATCTCTTGTTTTTTTTTCCATTTTGTAACAATTAAGGGAAAAAAAAACCTATTAAACCAACTTGTGTGAAAAGTAATTGACCCTAAACATCATAACTCTCTGTTAAGAGTTCACAACAACAAGCACCTTTTAGACAAATCTTAATTCTCTCTTTTGTAGAATTGGGTCAATTTACCCATGTTAGACAGTTTCATAACATGAAAAGCCTATTTAAGAACATGCCACAGTATTTGATCTAGATTTATGTCCAGACTTTGACTAGACCACTCCAATCTTTATTTTCGTTTAGCTAATCCCAACTTGCTTGTGTGCTTCAAATCATTGTTCTACTTTGTGACTTAAGTGTCATTAATTGATGCTTGGTGAGGTGCAATAAGTCATTTTGGTCTTAAAGCAGAAAATCTGCCTCAGACAACTACACTACCAACACCGTGTGTTGGTAGTGTAAAACCCAACACATACGGTAACCCAGAATGAAGTCCTTCTTCTGGAATGCTGTATTAATTCCATGGCAGATGTAATGGGACAAACATCACAGATGCTTTGAGGCAATTGGAGCTGGACCTTTATATTCTTTAGGACAGCAGTGATTTTCACCTTGGCACTCTCTTTTGGAACTCATTTGGACCTTTTTTATTGTTAAATCTTGAACCCTGACCTTAACTGATGCAAGATGTTCTGGGTTCTTCTCTGACCTCCTTGATGAGTTGTTGATGTAGACTTGGAGTAATTAAGGTCAGCCACTCATGGGAAGGGTCACTTCTGTTCCATGTTTTCTTCATTTGTGGATGGTGCCTCTTACTGCTGTTTGCTGGTGTCCCAAAGCCTTTGAAATGGCTTTAAAACCCTCTCTGGACTGATAGATATCAGTAACTTTGTTAATGTTAATTTTTTAAAATTACTTTAAGATTGAAGCATTATTTTTGGGATCTATTGGCCTGCTTCGTGTTGTCAGATAGGTTCTGTTAGTTATTTCTTGATTCTACAGATTTGATGATAATAAGGCCTATCTATGGCTAGTGAACTCAGTTTTTCAAAAATTGTGATTCATAACAGTTAATGATTTAATAAGATGATTTAGGTTTTCGCATAAGTCCAAGATGATTTTGCATTCAGCCAGGTTGGCTTTGTCTGATATTATTATCTGAAAACTGTAAATGTAACGGAAAAGCAAAAACAGACAAAATGAGCAAATGTTAATATTTTTTTTCAGTTTTTGCTGTTTGTACATCATGACACAAATAACCAGCAATAGAGAGCTACATGAGTTGTAATACTGAACAGAGTACTCTCAGACCATAGAAACCAGAGCCCACTGCCCCATGGCTAACGCATGTTTGCTCTGACAGCACCCTGTCATTGATAAATAACAGCCGCTCCTCTCTGGCCTGCTGCTGTAGTCGCATTCAGCTGCAGCCCTCCAATGCGTCTCCACAGCCAAGATTGAATCTTCCCCATTCATTAGACTAAGTGGATGAGGCTCTCTAATAGGGGCTCCCTTCCCCTCAATAATTGCCGTTGATTGGCGTAAATTAGACCCTAGTTGCCAGACGAGTGATTCTCGACGACGATAATCTGATTCCCAACTCAAACTAATAGGATTTTAACTCTGGCTTTGGCCTAATGTCCGTCTGCAAACCCTGGGTATGGCCCTATGCCCCATCCAGTCGACGTCTTCTGGATCATATTTGAGGCAGACCAAGCTGAAGCTGAAGCAGCGCGTGGACTCTGAGGGGTTGGGGGGGTCATGTTCTCATCTATTCATGCCCTGCATCAATTGGTCATTCATGTGTCACTTACATCATCAACGGGACATGCTGTGAATGAGGCTGCTGGAGCAAAAAGCGGATGTTGGATGACATGGGTAACACACAGCCCCAGCACAGGCTTACAGAGTGAAAGATGAGACAAAGGAAAGTTATTTTTGATGCAGTATGAACACGATTTAAACTTTAAAAAATAACACGATGAAATCAAGAAATGTTAGTTTTGTGTAAACAGGCAATCTCCTACAGTTTCATGTGCAGTAAAACTCTACAGTGGTGGTAACTTATATTTTAAGCTGATTCCTTCCTCATTGTAGGCAAAATAATTTACCACATAACAAGGAAACAGTCTATTAAATGTGTTTAAATATTTATGCTGCAAAGCCACTTGCAACATTCTGTACAGTTCTGAGAAATAGACCACTTTAACAAAAATGGACCTCATTGTTTTACCGTTTAACAACTGGTTAGACTGTTTTTCTTTCTTGTTTTCCATCCCAGTTGATATTTTGCCCCAGCTACCAGTCTGGAAGCTTTTCTGTGTCTGTTCTCAACAACATAAAGTCTATAAGTGAAGCACAGTTAATGTTCTTTTGTCATTTAGTTGATAAGGGGACGTTGCTACTACTAAGGCCTGAGGACTAATGAATCTCCACTCCATTACCGCTGAATCGGACAGATTGCTCTCCCGGAGAAATGAATTGAGTTTTTTGTATTTGTGAGATCATTCTCCCTCCATTAACTGCTCTTTATCCCGTCTCTTCATCACAGGCAAATCAGGTTAGGCAGCCATGATTAGCTGGGGTGGCCTCCCTTTTTAAAAGGTAATTGGGTTTGGCGGCTCAGCTGATAGTGCCATTAGGACCAATAAAGGCTGGGCTTGGCTCATCGAGTGAAACAGATTCTTCAGCAGCAGATGGCAGATGGAGGGAGAGGGTGCTGATGCATTGAGGCCAAAAACAAAGTTTGTGTAACCAAAGTAGTCTGGGGGCATCCTCTCCTTGCAAATGTGCCCACCAGACCCCCAGACGGGTTGAAATTTTGACTTGAAAAAATAAAAAACAGTGATCTAAACATATATATTAGATAATTTTAAGTGAATACAAAGCCTTGCAAAAGTAGCACCACCCCTAGACTGTTTTTTTAAACATTTTGTCATGTTACAACCACAAACTTCAATGTGCCGCTCCAGAAGAAGGTATTCTATTCTATGTGTAGGGAGAAAACTAATATGGTACATCACCCTAAACATGATGAACGTTGCTAAATACAGGACAATCCTGGAAGAAAACTGGTTAGGTGCTGCAAAGGGACTGAAACTGGGGCAGAGATTAAGCTTCCAGCAGGACAACGATCTTAAAAATGCAGCCAGAGGTGCAAAAGAATGGTCAAGACCTAACCATTTATGTTTTCAAATGTCCCAATCAAAGTCCAGACCTATGTCCAATTAAGAGAACACTGATGTTCACAGATATTCTCCATCTAATCAGACTGATCTTGAGCTATTTTCTGAAAAAGTGGTCGAAACATAACCCAAAAGACTTGCAGCTGTAACTGTAGTGACTGGTGTTTCTACAAAGTGCAAAGTCATATTCAAAGTCATAGACAATAAATTAGACAATTATTCAAAAATTAATTTACTTCTGTAACTCAATTCCCAAAGTAAAACACATTATGGAAATTATTTACACACAAACTGATGTTTTCATGGCTTTATTTCTGTTAATTGTGATGATTTTCAATTTATAGCTCATAAAAAGCACATTTAAAATTAGAATATTACATCAGACCAGTATAAACATTTTTAATACAGAAATGTGGCCTAATGAAAAGTATGTCTAATACCTGCTTAAAGGTTATTATTTTCAAAAGATACTTCTAATCTGGACCTCCTTTCACCCAGTGACCACTGGAGATAGGCACCGGCCCCTCACGATCCTGCAGGAATAAATGGATACTGAACACGGATGGATGAACAAGCGAGCCTTATTGAAACACATTATCTTATTTATTGAATATGACTGAACTGAGTGAAGGCCTGCATACAAAAGTGTAACACATTTTTTCAGATTTGTATTTTGAAAAACAATATTGAAAGCAGTTATGCCTTACATCGTGTTGGTCTATCCCAATAAATCCCAATAGAATACATAGAAGTTGGTGACAAACTTTGTAAAAGTAAAACAGTTCAAGGAGTATAAATGCTTTTGCAAAGCACTGCAAATGATCTTTCACACAGAAATGTTTCAGTGGAAATTTTCTTGGAAATCACCATTTTCTTATGGCAACATTTGTACCAATATCTCATTGTTTATGCTCCTTAAAACATGAATATTATAAGTTGTCATAGCTGCTCCAGCTCTAAAAACTGAATTCTGGAGTCCATCCTGAACTGGTTGGCAGGTAAAAACAATACGCAGCATCTAAAGCTTATCAGGGGTGTTGAATGAAAACATGCTGTGCTACCAACAATCGATAGCTTCCATCTGTATCTTCTCCTGTCATCGGTACTAAAGGAAAGGTGAACTTGCCAATTCCAAGAATTCCTGTAAAGCTCCAGATAACCTTACTGTATCTGGGGCTTTGTCCTATAGGAAAAGGTGCATTAGTGGTGACAGGAGGGCCGTCGGGGACTGGTGCTGATGGGAGATTTAGACGGCTGGAGGTGGGCTTGTGTATTGTGTGGCTGGTCATTGCTGTGACTGTCTCCCTCTTATCTCTTTCACCGAGGAGGTCCAATCCCCACCGCTCCTCTTATCTGTGGGTTACGCTTTGTTTTTCCACCCTTTTTTTTCCTTCCCGGAATCTCAACCAGCTGAAAAGTGCGCTTAAAGGGGCCACCTCTTTTTTGTATCATCTTCAGCCCATGTGTGGGTTTTGATTTCATGACATGCTACATTCACCTATAAAAACTGAATCTTCTCTGACCTTACCAACCTTGAGGATGGTTATCACTCTGAGCAAACCCAAACAACTGACAACCACAGCTTATTTTTCTTGCTTCAAAAGATATTTGAACTGCAGGAACGTGCTGATATAATTGAAATGCACTGTTCTATTTGCTTCTGTGAGCTTGTTTTTATGCCTGCACACACCCAGTAATGTACTGCTGAAGAATAACAAGAGGTTTGTGGTGCATTTTCACCTGAGAGCTGCACATTTCCAGCCCTCCTAAATAAAACATTGTGTCGCCAGGCGCCGGTAAATGTCCCTCAAAGAGCAGAGGGAGGAAGGGTGAGGGTTGAAAGCGTCCAGGTTAAGTTGTTTGAAAGGCCCTGGGTATTAAGAGGCATTTTACACTTAAGAAGTTGGTTTCGCTGGGTTTTCTGTTTCCCCTCTTATTGATTGATGCTCAACTATCAATGCATAATAGAAAAGCACTCAGAGCAAATGCAGGGTTATGGCCTTGGGAGGGAGTCGGCTGACGAGACTGCAGCACCCCCCCACTCCAATGCCATTATTGGCCCATAAAGGATCCCTGGGGAAGGCCACGGTGTTCAGATCAGCACACACCAAATACCCAATTAAAAAAGGCTTTAAATTCCCCCCTCTTTCCTGGGCAAAAATCAATCTGAATTCAATCTATTCGGCTAGGATTCCGACAGAGCAGGTAATTGCCCATAATCGGTCAGCTAGGTGACAACAGCTTAAAGGGGAGACACTAATACAATCAGGTGTTTGCTTTCAGCGCCCGTCCTGGGCCCAGACCTTGGCTGTCGAAAAACAGGTAGAGTGCAGTTTATGTAGCCATCAGACAAAAGCCTATATATAATGTTACACAAGTCTTCTATTGTGGGGGGGCACTCTGCAGCTGATAAAGAGATCCTGTGAAGTACTGCAGGAATGATACTTCCTAAATGACCCATCATAAAACTGCAATGAACGTATTCAGCCATCATCCTCAGAAATAGCTTGTCAAGAAGCTGGAAGCAATACAGCACTTGTATTCCTCCATAAAAGGTTCACACTATCAACACAAACTGCAAGCAGACGACTCCTGCAGACATGTCAGGATGATTTCAGAGAAATTCCACGCTCCTCGTAAAGACCCAGCAAACTAAATGGTTGCATTAGATAAGTAGGATACTTAATGGTAGTATATTACTGTACATAACCCTGTCCCAATGGCTGAATGTTGTTTTTCCTAATGCACAACCTAGAGTGCAGCCTAATGTTTCTTTTCTGAAGAAGCTCTCTGGACAAATATTCATCCCCTTTTAGTTGGCCACCGCAATGTATGATAAGACAAATAGTACAGATGGTTTAATTAATAAAATACTTAATGGATGGGGGAATATCTTGATGCCAGAACCAGCTGTCAGATCTGTGAGTCAGGCTACTTGTACTGCTCAAAGCTGCAGATTAGTTTTATTAGTATTATATATTTAAAAGATGCCCGTTCAACTTGATTTAACTCTACGTTTGACTGGCTGGTAACATGATGTCTCAGGGTCAGCGGGGGTCAAAGGGTCAGCGGCAGGAGGCTACAATTAATGGATCTCTCAATAAAAACGGGAGCTAATATTACCAACACACTCTGCCTCGGCTCGACTGCAGAGAAGTGAAGAGGGAATTCCTCGTAGCAGAGAGGCAAGCGGGGCAAACAGCTTGGCTCTTGAAATTACTTTCTGTAATGGGTCCAGCCTTCTAAAGTGGAGGCGCACTTTTAATTGAACAATCAGAAGGAAACAAAGCAGCCAATCCTCGGACACAGAGTGGAAAGCCAATCGAATTTGTTTCATTTCCTGCCAGCTCCATCGCAGTTTAAGACCGTCAGGCAGTACATCAGCGCAGTTGATTATGAATATATCAAATATACAGCTTCTCTGAGAGGTTTCTTACATCTATAAGCACACTGAAAATTGTTTTTATCATAGAGTCATAGAGTAGCTTGCTTGGAGTAGTAGGATGAAAATATATCCCTATTAATATCTATTTCATCTTCCTTTTTTAATTTTAATTTCCACTGGAAAATAATTTTCTGGAAAACAGGAAAACACAATAAAAGCAGGTAAAAGTTGGAAAAATCTAAACAGTTTCTTAAACTATTAAAAAAATAAAACGTGTTTAATAAGAGGAACAAATATTTCTAAGAAGTCCTGAAAGAGAACGAATGTGACTGGCATCAGTGAATGTGCAAAACATCGTCTGTCCAGAAGGTGGCGTCTAAGGCTTCCAAACCACAGATTCCTGACGTACCATGAAGTCAGCTTCAGACGGCATGAATGGCTGCATTTCATTTTGTCTCAGAAAAAAACAACAAAAAAAAAAACATTTAATCGATGGGGATTTTTAAAATACCTGCTGCTGTAAGGGTTTCATTCCCACGCATGAGTACCACACTTAAAAAGCTTTCTGTTTCAAATTCACATGTAAAAAATATTAGGCAGTCTGTCATGTTCTCAACTTTTGACACAAAAAACCTCAAAAAATATTTTTTGAGAAATTTGTATCAATTTTTACTGTCAACACAAAAGTTTGATTGTGATAAGCTATCATCTAAAAAACATGTTTATAATTAATTTAATCATAATTCACTATAATTTTTTAAATTAAATATTTTTATGAATACAATAAAATACAGTTTTATCAAAAAATGAAATTAAATAAAACTCATTTAAACAAAATCCTCTACAATTTACTAACTAAGTAGTTTAATTTCAGTTTAATAAAATGAAATATCTAATTTTGTGAAAGGATTTACCCAGAACATATGGGTATACAAGTCCAGTCATGAATGGAGAAAATGTTTACAAAAAAAAATCAGTCACACTAAATTTATTTATTTCAAAATAGATCTTTTTCTATTTTTTATTTTTTTATTCTTTAATGAAAGCTGGACATACTGGACAAGGTCTTTGCTACTACAATTCATGAGCAGAGAATACCTTGTTTGCTCTGTGGAATACATGGAAAAGCAACATAAATGTGAATTAAAGTGCATGGTATTAGCAAAAGGTTTTTAATTCTCTGTTTTTAGCATTACTGTGAGAGATATGTACTGTGATGTACCAGCTAAATGTGCAGACAATCCCAAATTTACTTCATTTCAGTGTCTGTGGTATGCAGTATTTGATTTAGTTGAAATGAACTGAATCAAATTGAAATTTATGTGAACAGATTTAAATTTGAATCTGAATTGTTTTAAACTGAGAATGTTATTGTATTGCATTGATATGTAAAATCTGAGTTATAAGATAACTTCCCTAATGTTAGATAAACAACACAGCTGGAGCCAGTTTCTAATTGTTGTTTCATATATTAGTGGTAAAAAAAAAAAAAAAAAAACCAAAAAACATAGTGGTATTCATGAGCTTTTCACAGCCACACTTCTGCAGCGTATCAAGGCAACTTTGAAGCTGTGAATGACTCAATCTGCTGCTTTCACACAGTCGGGCGCAGTGAGTGCAGCTTGTATTTGATTTCACAGAGAAGTGGTAAACATGCCGGTCTTTTCCACGTCTCTGTTGTTCTGACACGCTCAGCTGAGACAGAGCAGCTCTAAAGTGTCAGCTTGAGGATGTGGGCACTGCTGGTCAGCTTTCGCACACACAAACTTACACTTCTCACATTTCAGCCCACAGTAAGGGTGAATGCTACTTCCAGCGTCCCGTTGCACGCTTTTGAAGAAATGCTGCTGTATGTTGGAAAACATTCATTTGACTCATTAAGAAAGGGTAAATCAAGGCAGCTCTCACACTTTTTAGCTGCTTAGCCAGAAAATAACACCAGGAGAGAGTTGCAGCTCACTGTAGGCGTATAAAAACACTGCTGATGACTTAGTTATGCAAACACAGAAGGACAACATGAACTCCTTCAACAGCCATTACTTATTTTTATACATACCTTTCTTCTAATAAGTAAATCAAAAATATATTTCATGACAGAAGGTTCCTGGTCTTAATGTTAGAAAATACTTTAGAAGGAAAATCATGACTGTATGGAGAACCAATGTACCGTCTGCAATTCCTTGCAAGAGACACATTGACCTTTTTCAAGGTGGCACATATTCTTTCTACCTTGAATAGCTGCCAAAATATATTCATCCACCTAAAATGACAGGTCTAGCAAGGAGAGCATCAATGTCAGAGGTTGTAAAAGACTTGAGACTGGGGTGGAGGTCACCTTTCAGCAGGACAACAACCTCAAACATTCAGCCAGAGCTACAATGGCATAATCTAGACCACAAATGTCTAACTCCAGTCTACTAGGGCCAGTGCCCAGCAACTTTTAGATGTTATTCTGTGGCAACACACCGGAATCACATAATTAGGTCATTAGCAGAACTCTGGACCTCTCTTCCCTTGGTCAATTGACTGAATTACCTCCTCATGCATTCAAGTTCTATAAAGTGCAGCCCAGGGGCTGTTTGGAGCCCTCTGAACAATCATGGACGGCCCTCGATCACCTTTGAAGGATGGCCCAACTTTGCCTTGCCAGCTTAGGTGGTTGATGCAGATAAACATTTAAAAGTTTAATCTTCACTAATACAAGATCTTTCAAAATAGGTACAGTCAAATTAAAATCTTAATATAATTGTATATGTAATGTGTCAAACACAAGGTATAAATTTTTTTCTCAGCCATGTTTTTGCTTTTAATTTAGTTTAATAGTAAATAGGACCACAAACATCCACGTTACTAAAATGCAGATTTTAGGAGTGCTCATTTATTAAACTTGGCAAAATACAGCAAGAATGCGTCATATGCTGTTCTTGTTGCTAAAGACACACAAAAATAAAGAAAAAGATGATCAGTCAAAAAAGTTTAGGGCATTGTTTGCTGTTTTTTTTTTTTTTTTAACAAACCGGAAAGACTCTTTTTATGTTTTAATTCTGCAATGATTTACACCCCGTTTTACAGAAATCAGACTATACTTGTTTAATTAAAATCTTGTGTATTTGATTTATTCAGTCCCTCCAGGATTTCACAATTTTTTCAGTGATTTTTTTTTTTTGCAATCAAAATCACAAATTTTGTGGTGCAACTTTAAAAATATTTGCAAGGAATTTTGCAGTGTTTTCCTTATTAAACCCCTTCATATATATATATATATATATATATATATATATATATATATATATATATATATATATATATATATATATATATATATATATATATGAAGAAAAAAGCGTACAGATTGGAGACAAACAATTTTATTCTTTAAAGAACTTAAACTGCTCGATTTTTGTTACCATATTGATCACATATTATAACACTAAACAAGGCTGAGGAAGCTGTATAGTAGAAGTAAGAAGTACTGCCACCTTCAGGAGGGAGTTTGCAGTCACTTAAACCCAATGTGTTTGACCGTTTTTGTGAAACATTTGCAATAAACTCACAATTGTGCGTTAATGCGTAAAAATAAGAGGATCTGTTGATTTGGAGTGAATTTCTGTGAACTTTAAAAAAATGGAAGAATGTTTATTGTTGAACAGGTAAAAATGAAATAAATAAATAATAATAAAACAAAGTAGATTTTGCAGTTTTAATAAAAAATAAAATCTAGATTTTTTTGGTCCTCGAGTACTTTCAACTTGACATTTTTGGCCTCAATGGCAAAAAGTTCGGAACCCACTTAAGTAAGGTGTATTGGAGAAATCCCAAAGCTGTAGAGCTACGGCCATCGAGGACTGGAGCTTGACACCTCTGGTTTAAATCAAAGACTATTCTTGTGTTAGAATGGGCTAATCAAAGTTCAGACCTAAATCCAATTGGAAAGTCTTGAAGACTGATGTTAGCAGATGCTCTTAGACTGAACCCAAGCTGTTTTGCTAAGAACACCTGGTGAAAATGTTGGTTTTTAATATGCAAAGCTGATCTAGACATACTTTGAAAAACCTGAAGATGTAATACCTGCAAATGGTGGTTCCATACAGTATTGAATCAGAGGGACTGAATAGAATTGCTCATGCTTCCTTATGCACTGCATTGTGTTTGTAGTTCAAGGGGAATTAATATTTTTGCAAACCACTTTTAGCCAACAGGTGACATCCATTGCAGCTCAATATTTGTGTGGCTGTGATCTGTTGATGAATAATTGTCTTTTAGCTTCACCCTGAGTCCACCAAACCAACACGATGTGATATCAGTTCATAATGAGAAAGTGATAGTACAATGGCTACCTACTCTCTTAGGAGTTATCATTCAGAAAGATGTTTCCTTTGTCTCCTGAAATAATATACGGCTGTTAGAGCTGATGAATCCCCAGAGACGGCTTTTATTAACTCCATCTCATTTTGATAGGTGTGATAGCACCAGCATTTTCAGAGCGGGACACTGCAGCTGCAGAGGCACCTGGAGGTTTTCCTGTCCAGGCCCTGAGGATGTGTGGGACACAGACCCCACCCTCCCTGTCTTCTAACTCACTGTCTGCTTGTCTTCTGTAGAGTCCTGTCAGGCCCGAAGGCCATCCTGTTGTCACTGAGTAAATCAGCGATCCCTGCCCTGTTGATGTCCTCTCACTGCTTGCTCGTCAATAGAAGATGTCCACGCATTGATATTCCACCCCCCTTCGTCCTCTACCTCGCTTTATTATTTTAATTAATCAGAGTCGCCGCACCTGTCTGTCAATTCTGCCAGTTGCCATTCCATACAAAAAGGGAAAGTAATTAAAGAGGCTGGCGAGGCATGCCAGAGGTTTGGTTTTGGGGCAAAGATGGCAGCGCAATGTTGACAAGATGAATTGGAGACAGATGCAAGAGCTTTCATTAAATCCACTCCTTCCTTCCTGTCTCTCTTTCAGCACCTGAAGCCCTTTTTATGTTTGCAAGACAATAGCCAGGTAGGGAAAGAGTTAATAAAGCAGTAGCTGTGGGGTTTCTAATTGTAAAGATGAATAAATGATTGCTGGAGGAAAGCATAAATTTTCGTAGAAGCCTTTACAGTAAGTAGCTTAAGTATCTAATAGCTTCTATATAACTAACACTTTTAACTTGCAGTGAATTTAGAATACTTCAATATATGTTTGTCCACAGCATAGTATGACCTATGATTCATTTAGATATTAAAAACTAACATGAAATTATTGTTTTCAAACAAGATTTCATCCTGATCAAGTACAAACATAAAAGATGTTATCCTTTAAAGAAAGTCTAGTCGTTTTTTAAAGTTCCTCAGTTGCAAAAAAAGGTTTGTGTTTGGGGGATTTGGAAGTAAGCATGGGGTGTAAATGTTAGCCAATCAGAATGTATGAAAGTTGAAGAGTACAAATAAACAAAACACAGAAGAGTTAAGATTTCTGAGAACTATTTAGTGTTTTATACTCAGTCAGTCAAAGGCAAGGGAAAAGAGATGAGTTGTGGTGTGGACATGTAGAGGTAAGGTATTCCACAGAAAATGCTAAAACATTGAGGAGAAGTTGTCTGACTGATCAATGAACCAGTTGGAGTGAACCAGTCATTCATTAGTGGTAAAAAACCACTAATAAATGTAAAAATGAACAGATTAAGTTCACATGAACTTTAAATCGACAACTTTTTTGGAGAGCACTGACCTTATGATGCTGTTTTTTCTACATGACAAACTGATTGAGACTCTCCCTGCCATCATTATATGGTGCTCAATTCAGAATCAAATGACTGATCAACTTTTAGGGGACAAACTTGAGTTTCTATTTGAAGAAAAGAGAGGAAAGCCTAATGCTTTGTGTCTATTATGTGGCTGTGCAGGCAATGCAATTGCAATGCAATTTTAATTTGGGTCTTGACCCCTCTTCTGATATGATGGACTGACTGCAGATATAAAGTGTCCAGGTAAAGCAAAGAACCTGGACCTTACAGAAGCAGGATGAAGTGAGCACATTCTGGATTATGTGTCCAGAATGATGAGACAGTTGGATTTTGGGTTTTAAGGGAGGAAACAACCCAAATCTAATACAAAAGGAAATAACATGGTTTATGCCATGGCTAGGTCATATAGCTCGAGCAAAGAGTTAACAGCCAGACCACTGAGACAACCACTGGTGTGGTTTGTAATTCTTTTCTTTACTGCAGTTTATAATTTGTATGTTTTCTCCATTAGTAAAAATCATCTGCTTCTCTCTCTTAGCCTCCTTGTGAATTATTTTTTCCTCCATGCCTAATCAAAATGAATGAGAATGTTTGACTATATTTTTTGTCTGATTGCATATCAGCATTGTAACTTACCTCTCATTCACTGAATGTGTAATAGTAGCTTTGAGGGGCTCTTTAGAGCCAAACAACATGATGATATGGGAAAACTAACTACAGATGGACTTACAGTTTGAGTGACCTGACAAATGGTGTCCTCAGAATAACATTTTATCAGCCTCATTGCTTTAATTTACATAGTGCCTTTTTAATTTAAAATATATTCAGTAACATAAAGTATGCTATTGTGGTGACACAGTTGGTGGGAGGAAACAATGCTGGTCAGAACTGGAGAAGAAATAACATGAACACTGCTACTATTTTGATTACAGTGTTTGTCACAGGGAGCACTTTGCTGTCTTGTGTTAGCTTCCTATTCAGACATGCTTTGTCACTCATTTCCTGACTTCATACATGGAAATGAATACAACTAGTCTGAGCTACAGGTCTGTATTAGACTGAAACAAAAAGCTCTAAAAATGATTCAATTTGCCCTTTAAATAAGAACCAGAGTTAAACCTTGAATTGTGTTCTGCAGAGAGAGCCAACACCGCAGTTATCTCCATTCACCATCAGTCCTCTCTGCCCTTGTTCTCATTTTCAAATCATTACCCATGACTCTGTTGCTCTCACATCTTAAGTAACATCTCATGTAGCTGTGTGTCTTCGTGCTTCAATAACTTCTATTTTCAAAACACCTTCATCCTCACACTGAGGAACAGAAACATCTTTGTCGTGCACATTAGGACTGCCTTTAGGGGGCAACTCTGTGTCAATAAAGCGTGCTGCAGGCAAGGCGACAGCAGGCAGCAATGGACAATCAGAGTGTCTGCAGGCGATCTGCAGGGAGACATAACATGGCGGGCTTGGGGTCTTTCGCAGCATTCTGGGTAATGATCTGCATTATGAATCATCAGAGCACTTTACGAGAGTCCCTGAGAGGGCAGTAGAGGGCCTGTTCCCTCATAGTCAAGAGGAGACGCAAAGCCATGCGCCCTGAAGAATGAGGACCCAGCAAAAGGGCTCCATTTGGAACTGTTAGCTGAAGCCCACCCCTGCCTCCACTCCCCTTTCCCCACCCAACGTTAGTGTCATCTTCACTGAAAAAGGAGCAAAGTGCTTTAAAAGGGGAGATGGGAATAGTATGAGGAGGAGGGTTCGGGGAAAATGTGATTATCATCAGAAAAATGCTATGAGACCGAGAGCGTTTAATGCACAAATGCACAAAAAGTGATATTTTATTACAGCTTGAAGGCTTTCAAAAATTACTGGAAAAGGCAGGAAAATGTGTCTGAGATGGAGACTTTGAAAGGCCTGTTTAACAGGACATAATCGGTTTAACCCTGCTGTGTCCTGTCCTTTTCACACCAAGATATGTTTTTCTGACCCCTGATTTGATTAAGTAAAACTTCATTTTGGGGAGAAAAACCACTTTGTTGCTATTACTGGTGCATTTTCGAAATGGATGGATTCAAAAAGACATCATTTTTTTGATGTCACTCTCAGATGGTTTACTTGACTGACGGTCCATATGCAGGCATGCATGTGTGTGTGTGTGTGTGTGTGTGTGTGTGTGTGTGTGTGTGTGTGTGTGTGTGTGTGTGTGTGTGTGTGTGTGTGTGTGTGTGTCTCATTTTAAAGGGAATAGTGTCAGATTTCTGCAATATGAGATAAAAGTGTTTAGGATAACTGTGAGTTACATGGCTTCTAACAGAGGAGCATTTCCTGATTTCATTTAACTCTAATCTGTTTCAGAAATTAAAGTTAGAAACACTTCCTATGACCCTCTATGTGTCCATGGTAACTCAGTAACACATGTTTATCTGTTTTGATGTAATTTTACTGGAATTGATCATACTTATGCAAACCAAAATATGCCTTTGTTACTAAAAGAATGTCAATAACCCTGGAATGACGTGTTTCCTTGTATTTATACACATTTAGTAGCAGGGTGGGTAATTTTTTTCATTCTGGTTTGATTAGTTTAAATTAAGTTTCATTGTATTTTTGCTCTTACGTGTTGAAATCATCTTCACAGTAATGTTTCAAGTATACAAAAATGCCATAATGAGTGAAACAGCATTCAACCAGTGAGAAATCTGATTTTTTTCCCCCTCAATAGGCTTTCAGAAAGAAATGTCCATTCTGGTCCATTAAATGAATCGAAACCGACAACTCTCCTTTTTTTCATCTGTAAACACATCCATTTGGACTTAAAAAAGAAATGCACCTGTCAGGCCTTTCTGGCTGATTATCAATGATAATTTTTAGTATAAGATGACGTAAGCACGATTGAGTTTTTCAGTTTTAATCCATTTTCTGATTAGAAAAAACCCCTGATTTTTCTCTATTTGACTTGTTGATTGTTAGTCTGAGCCAATCAAAGTACAGTTTGGCAAATTTTAAACTGTCAAGAAACCCGCAGCACATTTTTCTTTTGTGTTCAATATTTGTTGCATTTGGCTGTTGCATTAAGACAAGCTTGACACTAATAAGTTCTTTTCTTTTGCAGCTATTGCAAGGAAAATAGGAATGGGCCAGATTCAAAGCCTGATTGGTACTATTTTGAGTCTAATGGATGAATCTTCAGAATAGAAAACGGTAAGTTATCAATTTTAAAGTTTTTCATGAACAAGAGAAATATAGATTTTTTTTTTCTGCTTTCAGCGTTCAGATCAACGATAATAGCCAATCAAGGTTTATGTTGTTTTGCACCACTAATCTGAACATTTCTGTACCCTTGAAAAGTTACTGCCAACAATATGTAAGAACAAAACTTGATGAAGGTGAAAATAAAAGGCTGTTCACAGAAATGAGGATGATTTGTTTGCTTTAGTTCTTAAAAAAAATCTGTCGACCAAAATATTTTAATGCTTGGTGCACCTTGCTTTAAGTCCAACAGGTGTTTTGTTATCACTTTTTGGTGAGTTTAATGAACAGCACAAACAATATTCTTATTATTTATTAAATTGCCTATCACCAGTCAGAGCCAATCATGGCCAATTTTAATCACTGTTTATTACAAATTTTTACATTAAATTTTTTTTTTGTACAAATTTTTTGACATTTGTTTCTTTGGAAAGTTACTGTGAATTTCAACAAGCAAGTACAAAAAAAAAGCTGAAACATAAATTATATGAAAAGTGTTACTGAACATACTTATCCACATTTTTAATGTGTATACTTGTGTGGAAATTGGCATCAGCCTTTAAAAGGCTGATTGGTGCCTCAGAATACGATTAATACAAATAATAAACAGTGAAAGGAAAGAAATGCTTATTCTTTTTTATTACACAGTGCTTTGAATAATGTAACCCTTTAAATCTTTTTAAAGCTTTCAGATTTCTAAGGATGCACAGTTTCACTTTATAAAAACATAAAAATATTTTCATTGTGTACACCTTCTTGTTTAGTATCCAGAAGGATTTTTCAAACTGTAAACTAAAGCACAGTTTTAGCCTAAAGTACAAAATAATTCTTCTAATAATATAAAAAATTGATGAAAAAAGTCATTTTATGGGTATTTAAATTAAAAAGCAGGTCATAGTCACGTCCCAGTTTAATCTTTTGGTTAATTAGTTGAAAGTAAAATGCCATCAAAACTGAAGCCTCAATTAGCTCATCAAACATTGGAGCTTTTCAATAAGCAGTCTGAATTGAAACATCTTAGAACTGCGACAATTAGAGCTGACAAAATGAACGCCGCTTTCCGACTGAAATCCCACCGTGGAACATCCCGTCAAACTTAATCGCAAACTTAATGGCACTTGCTCCGAGGCCGTTTCTTACAAAACATCACTGTGTCAGAGGATGTAATCAAATTGTAATTTTGAAAAGCTCCTTGAACCTCATCGAACATCACATTTGCTCCGCAATGGATCCACCCCATTTCTCTCTAAAAACCCTTCACACTGTGATCCATCTGACAAATCTCCATCTCCCCTTTCCCTTTTGTTGCTCTAATAGGTAACATTATCCCATATTAATGGTGCTTGCAGCTATATGCCGCTACTAGCCAAGCAAACGGGTGACTACAGATCAGCGGGGTGAGGCGGGCAGATCATTAACCATAATTACCTCCAGCTAATCCACTTCCAAGCGGTACAAAATAAACAGCCAGGCCCATTAGAGGAGCTGACTGTCAGCCTGCAAGTGGCCTGTGGCTCCTTTGGCAATGATCTGAACACACAGGGGGATAAGAGAAGAGGGGGAGGGTCTGCATGAGTGATGGTGGGTCTCAGTGCTCCTCTCCCACCTGACTGGAGAGGAGGGAGGGGGGTGAAAACATGCATGGTGGCATGGTTGTTGGTTACATGCTGGCACCAGTGGTGCTTTTGTTTTGTTTCACCCCATCACATCCCTCACCCGCCTCCCTTTCATGTACCCAGATGGTGTTCATTTTGACCCCCTCTTTTCTGCACCCTCCTCTCTACTTCCACCTCCCTTTCATTGTATGCCTGCAGGCGTTTTCCCACTCTCATTCTCCTCAGTTTCACACACGGACTCAGCGTTTACCCATGTAATTGTGTCACAACACATGATTGCGCTCACTTCAGCTCTTCCAACTTTATTTGCAGATCTAAGATGCACACAGCAATTATTATGAGTCAAATACATTTATATAACACAGAAAAATGATCCTGCTGTTGCTCAGGCCTCAAAACTCCAAAACCCAAATATTTAACTTAAATTATTTTCTCTGTTTAAACCATATACAGTTAAATTTTAATATGCAAGTCTACAAATGCGTACAAATTTGCTATTCATTAAAAGATCTAGCAACATATTTTAAGATTGGGCTGTAAGCTTGTTACTGATTTGGCTGTGGGCTCAGTAGGCACATCAAGTTCTTTGTGTCTCCTTATTTTAAAACAATTATTATTATTGGTTACTATTATAACCAATACTATTTTTATTTTGTTTTGTATTTCATTGTTGTCGTTTCCCTTGTTTTCTTCTCTTTGTTTCTTTATTATCATTCTGTGTCAATCAATTTGCCTCCTGAGCCACATGTGGCCCGTGATGCCATTATTTGAATAAATTCAGCTTTGCTACTGGGGGAATACAGTGGATTTCCGGTATTCACAGGGATTAGGGACCACAACTTCCTGGGAATAACTAAACTGCATGAAGACTTGAGACCCCCTTTAAAACACTTATAATTGCCTATTTTAATAGCGCAAAGAATAAATATACCTTATAATGCATTAATACGCACCATCTTAGTACTACCGCAGAAGCAAAGATCTACAATCTTCCTCATCTCTGCTCTTGGTAGCATAGCGCCAAGATATTTTAACTTCTCAAGTGTCATTTTCTTTCAAATATTTAAGATTTCCTCTATAAAAAACTCCTCGAATAGGTGAACCCGCTAAAACTGTGCTGCAAATAGGTGGCAGTCCATTGTGTCCTGTTTTTGTTCTTGTGAAGAGCAAATCTGCAACTGACACTGCAGGGCGCTCAGTCCCACCCAAATGTTTGCCTGTAAAACTACCAGGTCAGGCCTCTTGAATAATCATTAATGAAAGCTGCAAAACTACATCTCAGTTCTGAAATGTTTAAATACTGCAGAGCAACACAAATGCTTTTTATCAGTAGTATCTGCAAAATCATCAGCAAAACAACAACAACAAAACCCATGTTTAGAAAGTTTGTTTTGACAAGTGGCTGAAAGGTGCTACTCGGTAGATGATTCAAAAAGGATCCTCAAAGTCTTTATATTTTCCATTTTTCGTCAAGCTGACACTTTTACAGGACGATGTGTTAAAATGCTGCGAGTATGAGTCAATGTTTACCCTTGTTTTTTTTTTCTTCATGTGGGTATTTTCTGGGGAAAACATACACAGGACATGATGCATAAAAGTTTCACAGGCTCAGCTTCTCTCTTCACATACATTTAATCATGAAAATCAAATAATCTAAGTGTTAATATAATATCCATAAAATAATAGAAAACATTACTGTAAGGAATGGAACATTTCTGCTGGGCCTGTTTGTTTTCACTCTGCTCTCTTTCATTTTAGTTTTTTCCTTGATGTGTGTGACGCTGATGAAAAGGGAGCACCCCGCTGTTCACCCAAAGAACAGCTTTGAAGCAGATAGATGAGGGAAGATTCATCTCAGTGTCACTTTGATGCGCGTCAACCTGCAGCAGCTGTCTCCATTCCCTAACTGACTGCTCAGAAGCTGAAGAATGACACATTAATTCTCCATCAGATACGACCTCATCTTGTTTTTCCTGCTGTGGTTTTGGTTTAAGCGGGAGATGATTGGCTTTTAAAAGCATGCAAAGCGTCAAGCTGAAACAAACCTCACCACATCATCAGCGGCAGACAAGTAACTTGCTGAGAGAGAGAAAGTGGAAAAGCGATGGAAATTAAATTTCCTCACAATTAGAACCTCTCCCTCATAATGAAATCTGAAAGGGGATTCTTCGGGCGTTGCTCATTATTTTCTAAGAAATCGCAGGCTTTTGACACAGGAAATTCAATTCATCAGGCCCTTGGTAGACTTCATTTTGAATCAACGGGAAGTGAGAACAGCCCTGCCAAAGGCGTTTTAATTCAGTGAAGGCTTTAGGCTGACAGAGAAAAAAAAACAACAGAAAGAACTACAAATGTTAACCAGTTGGAGAAACTTGAAAACACATTTTGTTTATTTGAAGCGGTGTTCTGTGATATAGTAAGGAGCAGTCAGTATCTTACTCACTGTAGACAGTAGTCAGCACGATCCTGAATCAAATAGTCAGAGATAAATGTTCACATGAATGTCTGGCTAACAGCCATATGTTTAAAATCTTTTTAACACTTGTCACTTTTTTGTGATGATTTTTTTTTCTTTCTCAGTGCATTTCAATGAACATCCTCTTTCTGTACCTGTAAATCAGGGCTCTGTAACCCCAGTTCTTCCATGCAACTCACCTGAAACTTTTAGAGGTATCCCAACTCCGACACCTCCTTGGCATGTCAGAAAGTTTACCAAAGGCCTGGTCATTAGAAGCAAAAGTTGAAGGACAGTGTCACTTGAGGATTGTTGTTGCGGACCCCTTCTGTGAATACTATGAATATGTCACACCACTGATGAGCAAAATATTTCAAGACTCCAATAAGCAATTCTTCCTCTCAAATTGATGTAGTTTGGTACATTCTGTCATATAGCACTCATTCTTTCCCCTCTTGTTGTGGCACTATAGAAGATAAGTAGCTACATCTAAAGCACTCCACACCAAAGCAATGCAAAATTATCTTGAATACATGCAGGAGTCTGAAACATTGCCAGCTTGTTTATATTTAGCAAAATGTTTGGTTTCCTTGTGATCTACAGCAGCAGTGAAAAACAGGTGGGTAGCTCAAATGGTCACAGTTCTTATGCTTTGCAACATCTGTTTGCAATAATAATCCAATAAACACACTTAACAGGTCCCATGGACCACCTGGTTTTATATTGACAGTACATCCCTGTTGATTAGGCTAAGGAAAGCACAATGCCCACCTTACAATAGAATCACAACGACCACTACCTATAAAAAAAAAAAAAACAACAAAAAAAACCTTTTCTAACATCCTATCCCTTCTTTAAAGCAAGTATGCTGCAAATATGGACAAACTCACACTGGCCTAGACAATTTTTTAGCCTTGCCAGAGAGTGTATCACACCCCATCAGTTGCTGCAGAGTGCTGTTTGAATTCAGACCAGTCAATCCTCTCCACTGTTGCTAGATGTTTTCTCACAATGAGGGATTGCTTCAAAGTCAACTGACTGAGCTGGTTTAGGTGAAAAACATTAAGCAACTAACCACTGACTTGACTGAGTTTGGTGTATTATAACTGGGATCCAAGTGACTTGTAATTAGATCTGAAAGGGCTATGTGAATAGATTATATTAGAAATGAATTGGATTAATCTGAATTGACTCTGGACTGATTTAAAATCTTTATACAGGATGTGAATTGGAGCAGCTCATCTTGTAAAGTGTCTTATAATGAAAAATACAGTCAAAACAAGATTGTTTCATACACTTTATTAAAAAAGTCTCACATTCAGCCAGACTAAACATTTCCTGTTTTCGGTCAGCAAGGATTACCTAACTAGCCAAATGTCAGAATAATGAGAGAGATTTTTTTTTTGAAGAAATTTTTTATTACTTTTTTAAAATCAAACTTTAGAAAACTGATATTCTCAAAAACTCTCTTAATATTCACACAGAAATCATTTTGGCAATCCTAAGAGAGTACTTTTAATTCTAATCTCCTTTTAGAAATTGCAATCTCCTGTCATTATAAAGCAGGACTAAACAAAGCAAGAAGAGGTCCTTGGTCCATTACTGAATCAGTTGTTAAAAATGTACTTTTCATCTTCAAATTTAAATTGAATGGTCTGTTTTCCAACAGGTAGTTTGAAGTAAGCGTTTCTGGTGTGTCAGATTGATGAACTTCATCATTAGTAGCCATTAAAACAGTTTCTTTGTCTGTTACATCAACTGAACCAAATCTTTGAAATAAATATCAGTACTTCATATTATTTTTGCATGTTTTTTGACACATTAAGACTTCCAGATTGTCACGCACTAACTTTAGGAACGAGACATAAGTCAACCCGAGGTTGGTAATCAATGCCTGCAAATAAATCACCTGACCGGAGGAGAAAGGACAGCCAAACTCTAAATCAGAGATCAAGTTCACTTGACTTGTAACAACAGAGTGATTGGATTTCACCAACAGGTGCACTTGACAGAGATTTCTGTGTGTTTTCTTTGTATTTTGAAAAACACCTGCTCTTACAAACTTTTCTGTTCTTTCAGATCAAGTGATCTTGTTTCCAGCAGTTATACAGAGCAACACTAAAAGCCACCCAACCCAAGAGCAACCGGGAAACATTAACTGGCCGCTCCGCTACCCACTAATGGATCGGACCCATTTCATCAGCAATCTGACATTTAATGAATATATATTTTATCTTCCCATGCCAGTTATCGGAATTTCCTCCCCGTTCCGAGAAATGGTCGTCCTGGGACTCTTTGGAGCGGACCTTTTTTCTTCGACTGGCACCTGAACACCAATGATATCCTCTGCAACTGCTCCACAACCTTCCCTTGTTTTTTTCCCCTCTCTTCCCTCTCTGTCTTCAATATGGTTGGTGGATTAATAATTCATAGCCAGTTATTAGGGCCAGTTCAATAGGAGATCTGCTGATGGAGGGCCGGTGCTCGGCGAGTGTGCCCGGAGGGATGCTGCGTGTTGTTGTGTCAGCCCCCATCTGCCAGAATGCAATAAGGCAAACAATGGAGGCCTTGATTTCCACCAGCAGGCCCATAATCTTTAAATGGCTATTAGCTGAAGAGTGCAACCAGTCAATAACGACAAAATCCTTTTAAAAGCCTTTCTCTCTCTCTCCATCTCTCTTTCAATCTTTCTCTTCTCAAGCTCTTTCTCTTTTTCACCATTTCTCAGTCTTGTTCATCTGTCTGTTTTCTACTCAAACTGGGGTAAAAATACGACAAAGTTCTTAATTTGAGAGTTTAAATGGCAGCAGCATCACTAGCAGGAGGAGCATCGAATCAGATCTAAATATGTTTTTAAATAATCTTATTTTTTTTATTCAGCTACAGCAACAGCTCTTCTGACTTATTATTTGATACTGTTGTGCAACTTTTTTACCTTGTGGTTCTCCTACAAAATTTAAACTTAAGCTATTCATATTTGTCATATTAGCTTCACATCTTTTCAGGGGTAGAATGGAAAGAAACAGAGGTGAAAAAAGAATTTTCTCTTCTGTCAAACACTATTCAACAAGAGACAAGTCTTGAACCAGGAGGCAATTTTCTCTCTGACATTCTGTGGATGACCAACTTCTGCTTTTGCCATCAATCACAAGAGATACAGCTTGAAAAGGATTGAATTACTGTTTACAGGGATGAGATTAAATTGTTTTTAATACACAATGTTATGAAAGCAATAACCTTTTTGATGACCACAATCATATCCTAATAAAACTGATATTCATTAGTGTCACAGAAAATTCCCTGCTTCCAATCCTGTTGAGCTAATACGCTAGCTGAATCATAGCAGCTGGTACACAAACAAAACCTGTTGTTCCTTGTGGCTGACGAGGTAAACAGGACCCGTGCAGGATGTAAGACAGATCAATTACAAGGGAGGCCTTGTTGTGTTGAACAAAAACAACACAAACTCATTTATAGATCTAAGCAATTTATATCTGGAAACCCCTGATTTAGATGTTAAACAATATTCTAATTCATTTCATTTATGTAGGTCTGCTTCTCAACTAATGTCAGCTTCCAGCACTTTCCAAATTTATATTCAATAATACTGAATCCAATTAAGACAAAAAATAATACAAATCAATCTAATTTATCCCAGTTCAATCCAACCATGTAGTCAGATTCAGATTCAGTTACCTGCAGTCAAATTTAGCAGATCATTTAATGCCAGCTGGTGAAAAGTAATTTAAGGAAGCACAGCCAATTGCATCGAGTCGTTGACTTTGCAGCAATTTCTAAACCCAAGAACAGAGCCTGAGCGCTGGGGTAGGAATATTTTATATCGGAATTAAAATCAAAGAGTATGCAGAGTTAGGGGTAGCAATATCCGTAACTGGGTCTGTCCAGAGGATCTAACTCAAGAGTCAGGTGGACTTAATAAAATGCCCAAAACGTACACAATGAAGGAACAAGGGCAGCAAAAATGAGGAAAACATTGGATCTTAAGGGGGCCTAGAAGGGAAAGGGAACCAACAGGAGAATCTGACAAGGAGAAGAAGAAATTTAGAGCATTTATACTGTGAGGCGTGATTACTGGAGTGGGAACAAGTAAGACTAAGTGGAAACAGCAGGAGGCACCTGGGGGAGCTGAGGGAAGCTGACTCTAGAGAATGACTAAATGCACACAAGAGTGGATGAGAGGGAACAGGGAAATACTGGGTGTGTCCAAATTCAGGGGCTGCAGCCTTCAAAGGACCCAGCCTACGGTAGGCCGTGAGCCGCAATGAATCTGGACGGTCTAGCCTTCAGATTTATTCCCGCCCTTACCTGTTTACATGTCTTGTTGCCTAGCAGCACAAGCTAGTAAAAATACAGCATAATATCTTGCTGAGTGTTTTATTACTTATTTAATCCTTTTTATTGAATTAAATTAATCAATAAATAAATACATTTTTTATGCAAATGACAAAAACCTAACAACACAACTGCTTTAAGCATTTAATTTGTGTCCTGCCAGGTTTTGATACACTTATATTTAAAACTACTCCTCTGCCATTTTTTTCACCACTGTTACAAGAACAAGAATCTCCTGTTCAGCAGCAATGAATCTTGAGATAGGGTGGGCTCAGAAGAATACACCAGACCTGTCCTTCAAATCTTAAGAAAAGAAGGACGCACTTGTACTCTGCATTTGGAGGAGCCCTCGAATTCGTACAAGGATGCAGCCCCTGAATCTGGAAACACCCATTCCCTAAAAGGAAACCAAGCAAACAGAAACCAAAACTCAAAGCCAAAATAACAAAAGTACATTAAAACGTAGCAGATCAGGACAAAAATGGCTAAATATGGGATTAATGGGTCAGGCTTACTTTCTATGCAAAAAATAAAAAACAATAAAATAAAAAACATGAAGCTACCAGGAGGAACAACTGCAACTAATATAAATATAGGATAATTAGAACATTGCAGATTGAGGAAACGGTGTCAGTAATTTCTAGAACTGGCTAAACTTAATACAGAATAACTACAGAGCTAGCTCAGGATAATCTAAGGCAGTCTAATCATAAACTTTTCACAGTACAAAGGGTTTCTGTGTCCTGGTTCCACAGGAGAAGAGCCTGATTAGTGTAGATCTTCCTGCTTGATCCCTACTTTTAGAGACTGTAGGAACCAAGCGAACATACAAAACAATCAAATCTTTTATATAAGACTAAAATCTTTTAGGGCTTTATATGTAAGAAGTGCTAATATTAGTAGAAATACGATCTCTTCTTTTTCTTCTCAGCGAGGAGGTGATTTTTATGCAGTTATTCCTCCTTTTTTATAATAAATAATTACAATAGCTAATTAAGTGCCTTAACAAGTCACTTCTGTACAAATTTCTCATTTTGTCTTCACTGAAGTAACAAGGATGATATTTCTATGTAGATGATCTCTTCTGGTTGTTACCACGGTGTATGTGCCATGGAATGACCAGATATTTTAGTTTCTTTAAGTGATTACTCTTAATGCCTATACTTCAACCATTGTGAACTTTGGTGAACAGATATGACCTGCAAAATATAGGTCTGATAGGAGCCCTATGCAACTCAATTGAGTAGATCATGAAACACAAAAGCATAGCCTTCAGAGGGGAGTCAAGACAATGAAAAACTTTAATATCCTGCATCAAGTGGCCATTCCAGGAACTGCAGTTCTTGACGCTTCACTTGATTCACGTTTCTAACTTGGGACTTTGTGTTGGAAGGTGGAAGCTGACTGCAGATAATAATTCTGCAGAGCCTCACTTCAAAAACCCAGAATATAAGACATCTTCTTTAAACATCAAAATCAATCATCCCTATCACATCTTGAAATACTCTAAAATGCTCTAAAATTTAACATTGGCTTAATTTGTTTAGTGTGTTCCACAAACTTTCATTTTTGAGAAAATATGATTATTAAGCTTGCTGATGCTTTAGCCTGTCCCTAAAATTAAGTCAATTTATTATAACTGTGTGTTTTTCAAAACTGTTGCATAAAAAATGAAGGAGTACAGAAAACAATAACGCATAAAAAGTTATAGCTTCGAGTCGTACAAATCATATTACAAAATTATGCATCATGAATTTTTCAGAATTTCACAAAATCTTCTGAAGCTAAATTATGCATTACCATTTTCCCATTATCTGAAATGATAACTCTGTGGTGCACCGCTCATTAACTCCCTCCTCCACTTCAGTCTGCTGAAAACTGACAGCGTTGACAGGAGAGGAGTCAGTGAGTCATTGTCATGCATCAGAGGTGGTGTTTTGACAAGCCACTGTGACCCCTGTGTTTCTCTATCACATGATCACAAAAAGTCAGGTCAAAGGTCACAGCTAATGGACGGAGTAGCGAAGGGCAGCAGTTCTTTATGAGGGTGTGAACATCTACATGTGTGTGTCTGAACTGCTGTTTTGAAGCCAGAATTTTTCTGCAATTTGTGTACTTGCTTCGGAGTAAAGCCTAAGATCAACAAACTGATCAAAAGATGCTCACTTTCAACTCCGTTCAGTTGAATTCAGTTCTTTTTCTTGAGTTCAATGTGGCGAGAGGCGGGGTACATACTGTAGAGGTCATCACAGTCCGTCACAGAGCAACACAGAGACACACAGGTCCGTTCTGTTAAGAAAAGAACTGCTGAAAATAGAAATCTTATTTCACGTACATACTGCTCCGTCCATTATGACTCAAGTCATGTCGCCTGCACATGAGATCAAAAAACTCAATCCTCAAGCAGAGCTGTTTTTAGAAATGTAAACAAAACGATGACCTGTATTGTGGCCTTGTAAAATGCCATCTCAAATGCCATGTAAATTGGTGAAGCTTAGATGAACCTTTTTTACAGCGTAAAATTTCTACTCTTATCACCTGCAACAAGGTGTCCTACCATCACCATCTTGGCTACCAAAGTAGCAAGTTCTGCAACAGAAATGACACAAGAAAAACTTTTCGTAGCAGTCTCATATCTGTTTCAGATCCAAAAGAGCAACATCAAAGCTATGCAGAGTAATTTTATTTTTCCTTATCAAGCAGCCAGTTTGCCATTTTCACCGTTATTCAGGTCAACCCTGGAAGGTGAACCAAATGAAGTTCACACAGGAAAAACTGAATAAATTCATTATCATAGTTTAAAACTATATAGATCAAATAAAGTTACTGTCATTTACATGTTTCACAGCATTAGTTTTCAGCAATGAGTGAGAAATTTTTATAGAATTTTGCCAATTGAATTTTTTTTAATACAGCCACGTTTTAAGCACAATAAGGATGGCATTTCTCAATCAAAGACCTGGTAGTGATAATGCCAAACGTTATCACTACCAGGTCCCTACATAGATAGACTTGTGTAAGCAAAAGCCTCACCACAGTCACCACGCTCTCACCTTTAAGGGAAAAGGCCACAACTTTTTCTGCATAAAGAAGCTAAAGTGTGTTTAAAAAGGTTCTCATTTTAAATATTTCGTTCACTCTTGTGGAGAGTGCTGTTTAACGATGACCGTGAGATCTAGTTTAAGTTGGACAAATCAGAAAAACAGTATTTTTAGTTTCCTAAATTCTCTAAAAAGTTAAGCCCACTTATAAAGGCCCTCTTTTGTGTGCAACGCTGGACATTTTTTACTTGATAAATTCAAATAAATTCTGAGTCAAACTTAGATAACACATACCCGATGTAGAGAAGAATGAAATGAGACAAATGTAATGTATTTTCTCAAAAGTAAATGGTGAATGTGTGAAGTGCCTCTTTTAAAAAACGGTCCATATTCTTTAGTTTTGGATCAAACAATGTGAAACAACAAACTGAAGGCCTAGTCTGAATCGGAAAATCTCCATATGTTCCAAAACCTCCCCCAACTTTCTATCTCCTGTTTCTCTCCCTACCTTGTATTCATCATCGCTCTATCTTCCTCCCTCTCATTTGTCTTTCCTTCCTCCCTCCCTTTCTATTTTAATCTCTTTCTGTCCTCCATCTCCTCCTCTGCCTTGCTTCGATTCGTTTTTGCATTTTTTCTTCATCCTTCCCCTCTCCCCTCCTTCCTTCTCCCACTCCTCCTCCGAATCCCCTCAGCATCCTCCCGACAGAGAGTCATCCATCTTCATTGGGGAGACATATGCGCTGTTTTGACAGAAAGGGCTTTGGTGGAGCCAAAGGAAGGAAAGCAGCAACCCCATGACAGCAAAGACACATTATCGGTGGGAAAAAACACATCCGACCATCAATTACTGAAGCCCATCCAGCTCCACCAACATTTAGGGTGTTCGCTATCGCCACTGTCGATAAACTGACTGACTCAGCATCCCTGTGATGGTGTCAGATCTGTTCACTGGTATGATCCAGAGTTTCTACTAAGATTTTATTGCAAATTTCAATCTGTCATATTTTTAAATCATAATCTAAAATAAGCAGTCACAGTTTTTCAACAAATATTTGCTGTTTCTGAGTGTGGTCTGGAGTCTAAAGTGAAAGTTACCAATTATTTGTAAAGCTGTGAGTTATTAGTTCACTGACTGACCATTCATCAGGTTAATACCTTCTACAGATGTCAGCGAAAGTGATACAGGAACAATCAGCGACATAGCTCATGTGGACCTGGATTTGTTTGTAATTGCTGTCAGAGGTGATTCGAGTCGATGTCCTGCTCTGACATTTCTAGGACCATAAAGAAGACATTTCAATTAAATAGCATGTCTTCGGGCTGAGAGGATGTGACAGGCACGTCCTTGATAGCTGCCACGAGGGCCGGGGTGGACCTCGGTGTAAGTCAAACTGTCACTGCCTCTCTGTTGTTTGGCTTTGTCATCTTGGAATTAAAAGAAGGAAAATGCAGCATGGAGAGTCAATAAATCAGTAAGAGTCTGAGTTCTGATTTTGGGAGAGAGAAGGACAATCCATTTTTAGTTGAAGGATTAGAATCATGCAATGCTCATTTTTGCTTCATTCATTTTTTTCCAAAAAATATTTTGACAACAATTTTTAAAATGTTAAAATTTTGAGTGATGAAAGTGCCAAAATATAATGAATGAATGAATAAATAAATAAATAAATAAATAAATGTATCTACAAGTAATTAGAAATGGCAGTAATTTAGTGAATAAATAATTGAATGTGAAATTCATTGATTAATATTTGAAGTCATTATAATTTATCAAATGTTTATTTCAGTAGTTAATTAATTCATGGCTCCTCTGTTAGTCTTAATAAATGTAACAATTAGATGTGCGTTTCTAAGTATGCTGACAGTTTTTCCTCAGTGGCTTTGGTGCATTTCTCGAAACATCCTCGATATTTGAAAAACAGTAGGTGCATTTCTCAAAGCAATTCGTACAAACAGCAAAACACCATGGATTACCTGCAAAAGACAGTTTCGTTCTCAAAAGTATATATCTGTGTCAATAAACATGTCAGTGCCTCATATGAAAAACCCTTGTTTCATTGTGCACGGATAAGACAGCCAAATTGCTTTGTCACGTTGTCAGTATAACAGTGTACTCTTGAGGGACGTTCGGTTGTGAACTATGGCTATAGTTTTGATAGAATAGAATAGAATAGAATAGAATAGAATAGAATAGAAATCCACTGTCTGTACTCTGAGTTGTCCTCACCTGTGATGAGGCCAACTATGCCAGAGTCATCAGAGAACATTTGCAGATGGCAGTGTGGGGAGTTTATGGAGAAGTCTGCAGTGTAGAGGGTGAAGAGATGATGACAAATATTATGAATTGTAATTGTGGGAGATCAATGGCAAGATACTGGACAAGATTCTTTTACTGTAATTTGTTGACAGACAGAAAAGACAGCACTGCAGAGCACACAGAAAACAAAATTAAAGCAGAGATTGGAACATGCTGAGAAAAAAAATCCTCAATGGGGTAAAGGAATGAAAAGCAGGGTGAGAGGAACTCCGTCAACATCTTGTTTTAGGTCACAAACCACATCCTGATGATGTTGGAGCGATGAGAACTGGCATATGTCCTCTGCCTCTTCTGCATCTTCCTCTGTTTTGCCTCCGAACTCCTCCCCCACAGCCTCACTCGTCTTCCTCTTCTTGTCTCTTGCTGTTGACCCTGTCCAAATTCTTGTCCTTCCATTGTCAGAAATGTAACATGGTGTTGTGCTCCGGCTATACTCACTCTATACTTTCCAGTTGATGGTTCATGAGATACACTTTTGATCTATTTTAGAAAACTGGTTGATCATTGGTTGATTTAATGCTTCATACATTTACCTGCATTGGAGAAACTCACCTGGGAGCAATTTACCAATTCAGGACAGATTTAGAAAAAAGTCTAAAGGATATGTATAGAAACATGCTTGACATATTATAACAACTTGTTCAAGCATTTTGCATGTTAAGACTTATATGATGAACTAAAGTTTAAATATTGTTGAGGTTAAGATTATTCAACATTTTGATCAACAAGACATAAGCAATTGAAAATGTAGGAAAAAGCAGAGAATTGTACATAATCACTTGCATGGATGTACAAAAGCGTTTGCAACATGTTCACAGAAATGAGAAACTGCTTTTTTTGATGTGCACAAGCATCAATCTTCAATGATTTGAAGATTGAACAATCAGTTTTGAGAATTTCAATTCTGCTCTGAGAAATGCACCAATGTGACTGAGAACAACTCTGTTATATTATTTATTGATTTATTTTCTATTATTTTTTTTTTTCCAAATGTGGCCCTTTTGGAGCTCCAGAATAAAATGTTGATGTAAAATATTTTGAAAATATAACAACTTTTTTTTTTCCGTGCTTAGACAATATTCCTGAAGATATTGCTATATCTATTTTTGTCCCAGTTTTTCCATAATTTATTTCTTCAACCAGTGAGGAATTTTACTTTATGACTGCATAACAGCATGATGCACCCTTTTTATTACACTATTAACATCTTTATTTAATACAATTCCTTAAAAATAATCAAGCTTTGCACAAGTTAAGAATCTATTTTTATCTTTTATGATATATGTAAAAGCATGGCTTTAAATGCCAAGTGTGTATTTAAAAACTCTCTTGGCAATAAAAACATAATGGGCTGCTGGTTGTGAATGTTTTTAGTCAACAAGATATAATTTTGTTTTACAAATCTTGATCCCTTGTTGTTCCTCAGTTTCCTTTTGCTATAAGTTTCCTTTAACGTCTATCATGGTTTCCTTGAGTTGCTCAGTTTATCACAGTTAACATTAGATCTGCTTTTATTTTCTATTATCAGAATGAAATAATGCAGAGCAGATCTTTTAAATCAAATTCATCCTGTCTCAAACTGCTTTAATGCAATGATAATGTAACACTGACAGAATGGAAGAAAACTTGATGTTGACAGGGACGGATTATGTAAGTCAGGCCGGACTGATGAGTCCGGATATTTTTTTTTATGTTTCCTTTGATTGAAGTGGACTGGAAAGTGCTACAGTACAGATTGTATTTCAAGAATCAATTTTAGTTTTAGTTGAACCACTGATCAACTCCTCCGACTGTTGTGGTTAAGAAAGGACAGAACCAAAAATCCAAGTTCTCAGTTACCCAATCTGTCTGTATTCTTATCGTGGTTCCTGGCCCACAAAAAGTAACTTGTAGCCTTCTTCACACAGGAAGGGATGTGGAGTTCAGGTGCAGTGTGAGGCTGATGTCAGGTGAAAGTGGGGACCACAACATGCCAATCCTGGCATCGTAATCTGGCACCAAGAACGTCAAACGTCACCTCACTGATGGAGAAAAAGCTGGCGCTGTTGTGTGAGCTTGAGCAGTTCAGGTTGGTAGGTAGGTAGTTTCATAATCATATCATCAGACCTGCAGAGTTTGGGATTGGATACCTGGGAGAAAAGAGGGGTTGCACTGTCTGATGGAGAACACTATGAAGAAGATCTTCAGTTAATGAATCAAGAAGAACTTCTCTTTGTGAGACAAGCTGAAGACGTGGACTCTGAAAGGGGATATGATCAAGGTCTCCATTGCAGACGAGGCTTCTAGGGAGCTGTGGCCTGAAAGTCACTGGTTTCTGTCTCAGTGGCAACAACAGGACCTGTTGATGGACACCAGCTGTGATGGGAGCCATCAAGCTAAAGAACTCCTGAAACTTGAAAGAAAATGTATTCTTTTCATTTTATATTCAGTATAATTACATTGTTGTGACAATGAAAATCTCAGAAAATGGAAGACAATCTGATTTTTGATCAAGGTCAGTTTTATATGAAAGTGTAACATGTTATAAATGCTAATAGAATCAATACTACTAATAATAAAAAAAAAAAAATCAAACTCTTGGTATAAAATAAAAAAAATGGAAGTCAATATAAAATAGGGGCTCAGTGGCTTGTGGTTCAGGCTGGACTCTGGAAGAAGATTACATTTGATTTCCATGTTCCAAGTAGTTTAAACAATGTGACGTTCCTGCAAATACTGCCATAACTGACAATGATTCATTAGAATGCAACACTTTCTCCCAGCCCAGCTTAAAATTCATACCCCTTGAACATTTTAAACTCAGTCACTTTACAATCAGAAACTTGTTTGTAGTTTTTATATTAGAAAAATGATACAAAGTATTTCAATTATATGTATTTACAAAGGAAAATCTGAAAAGTATTCGATCCCCCTTGAGTCAATATTGCAGAAAAACTTTTCATTGTAATTACAGAAGCAGGGCTTCTGGGATACGTATGTCTTCACCAGCAAAATTACTGAAGCTCAGTCGATTTGGAAGTGAACATATGTAAGTCTTGCCACAGATTCTCAATTCAGTTTAGATCTGTACTTTGACTGGGCCATTCTAACACATGAATATGCTTTGATCTGAACCACTCCACAGTAGTTTCAGTTGTATGTTTAGGGTCGTTGTCCTCTTGGAAGGTGAACCTTGCCTTAGTCTTAGCTTTTCTTCCACTGTTGCAGTGTAGTTAAGTGCCTTCTTCCCATCACGTATGATCAGCTTCCCTGGACCTGCTGACAAAAACATCCCCCGCAGCATGATGCTGTCACCACCATGTTTTACAGTGGGGTTGATGTGTTCAGGCTGATGTGGAGTGATACCTTTCATCCACATAGAGTATCTTGCATGTACAGCAGGTAAAAATGTTACAGGGTTTCTGTGACCCCAGTATGACATGTTTGCTGCACTTCACAGCATGAGATGTTCAAAACCTCTCTACAGCTTTCTCCTTGACCTTTCAGTTGTGTTCCTTGGTCTTCCTCACGATGTTTGCTGATGTTCTCTAATAAACCTGAGGCCTTCACAGAGCTACCGATTTATTCATATCAGTTATCTGTTGCTTTTTCTTGGTATAGCATCTAAAAAGTCAGGTAAAATACACAGAATATTGTGATTGTAATGTGATGAAATGTGAAAAAGTTCAAGCAGTGTGAAAACTTTTGCAAGGCGCTGAAAATATTACAAAATGACATATTTTTATTTGAATGTGTAAATGCTTCTGGTTCATTTTGAAGTTCTCGTCACTCAACATTTTATTGGCATAAAGAGGCAAGAAGTAATGCACCTACATGTTCTGATAATGAATTTAGTCGACGTTCATCTCCATAAAGTCTTGCATCATTACTTGTAAATGTGTTCTGCAAAATGCTTCCCTGCCATCTTGACATGATGTGGATCTCAGTAATAAGTCCTTGATTTACTAGCAAAATGATCCTTTGTGATTTTATTTGTGCCTAATGTTGTTTTTAAAGTTGTCACATAAATCAAGTCGAATCAAGAGGAGGAAGAGGTGATTCTCCCTTCCTCCCTCGTGCATTAGCTCATTCTCCTCCTGCAGACGCTCTCCCCGCCTGACGCTCACTTCCCGTCTGTAGGCGCTCATGCCGGGACGGTGCTCGCTCAGCGCTTCCTCTTGACGACCCTCTGAGGTACATTTGATGTCAGCGTGAACAGCTTGTTTTCCTTTTCTACCACAGATTCCCCATCCTCTGCTTGCTCTCCCTATCACGCTCCTTTTCTCTTCTTCAGTCTGAAGTAGCGTCATGTTATTGGACTCGGGTTTGAGTGGCTGAGGTACCAGATTGATGGCCACCAGGGAGTGAGTCCATGACATGCCGGCCCTGAGAAGAAGCTCAGAAAGAGAGTGTTTGTGCCCTCATCCATCATCCCAGAGCCTTAATCACCCAGTGATGGAGAACATACAGGATGGAGGAAGAGAGCATTCTGGATGACAGACATGTGCTGTACCAGGAAAACAGTTCAGACGTCTCGCTTAGTCTGAGATCGTTTCTCCTACAACATATTGTCTTAAGGTGGCTGTTTTTTTTAAACTGTCACAATCAATCTGTTAAACCAATAAACCTGAGAAACACAGAAGTTTGTAATTGTAATTGTCACAAAAGTCTGCATTTGAGAGGTTCATAACAACCAGAGATGATTCTCTTTTTCTGATTTCACCTTTTCTAGTTTTTTTTTTTTTTTTTTTTTAAAGATCACGCTCCCCATGAATTTTCAGGTTATTGTTTGGTTGTGGTGTATTTTAACAAGTGAGCTATCAAAAACAATTGTGAGGAGGCGTATGATGCCACCATTGTTAACGTATACCAAGGCTATAAATGGATTCGGTTTCATTTATGCATTTCCTACAGTTAAAAATCCACTTAATGCAATTCCAGAGAAAGTTATGGAGTGGCTGGAACTTCCTTGATCTATGACTTGTGGCTATAATAATAATAATAATAATAATAATAATAATAATAATAATAATAATAATAATATAAAGATGCCTTTCAGGACACTGATGGTTGTGAAAAACTTATAGAATCTGACTTATCAGCTGATGTCCACTTGTTAGACTCCCATCATAACTCTGTATGGCAAGACAAGCAAGATTTAGTACATATTTGATATAATTCATTGGGAGTTTATCACAGTTTTTGCTTAAGACTTATGTAATAAAATAAAACAAAGATTGATAAATGTTATACATAATATTTTAACAACTGAAATTTTAATTTATAAATAATCAGAAAGCAGGGATTCATTTTGCTTCTTTTTTCCACTTTTTATAATCAAACACTACTCAGTCAATTAGGTATTGGCACCCTATATAGTGTTGAAGACCAACTCCCTGTGCTGCTTACATAACTCTGTCATAGTAAAACATTATGTACTCAAACAAATTTAAAAAGTAAAAACAACAACAACAAAAAACAAACAAACAAACAAACACACCTAAGGATAGAGGATATAAACCTGGACTACTGTAGTAGTTCACATAATATAAAGGGATAAGCAGATAAACAATTTGAATAAAGTATTTAAGTTTATTATTAGCTGTGTGTCTTTTATTAAACCTCTTTAATTCAGGTAGGTTCCAGTCTTTCCTCAGTACTTGTATTACTTGTGCTCTTTCACACTGCTTTCACTGCTCTTCTTCTGTCTGACAGAACAAGGCGATTTCAGTAGGTGTCAGTGTGGAACGGTTTTTGATGAGATCCAGTGCCGACTGCAGCGAGCACGCTTAAAAAAAAAAACCACTCATCACATCCAGCTACACTCCTGACATTTCTGTCAGCTCCCAGTCGGTTTGTTTTGTCAGAAGCTTTAGGGTAAAGATCACCGTTTGACTTAAAATAAACACTTTCACAGCATCATCGTCATGTCAGAATGGAACCTTTCCCAGTTTGTTACAGGAGCTCCCACTTTCTTGATAGATGAGTCCTGCTGACTGTCATGGCATTACAGCAACGCAATCTCGAATTTTGGATTTGCTGTTGCCATGTTATTGTTGAATATTGGAATAACAATATTGGTTGCCATTAATTAAGGCGATTAGAGCCAGTGAAAAGTCCATCCATTAGGTCAAATATTATATTGGAAATCATCCATCCATATTTCAGTCCGTCCACCCATCCACTCGTCCATCCTTTCTTTGCTGGATTACAGGGATCTTGTGCCTCTCTCCAGCAATCATTGGGCAAAGGGCGGGGTAACATGAATGCTTTACATTTCTTGAATTATTTGCTTTTTTAAATCTAAGAAGTCCAGTACATTTAGATACCGTACATAACTGAAATTGTGATAACGTTTATGTTTAAGCACTATGCAACATCTAATCAAAGAGATAAAATAGAACTTGAGTAGCAACAGAAAACATCACAAGTCTTTGTACAGTAAATGTGTTGTCACCTTACTGTCTATGTCGTCAGCTACATAGCAAAACAAGGGGGCTACAATAGAGCCCTGTGGAACTCTGCAACAGAAAGGACTGGAAGAGAATGGGAGGTTCCAAGGTTCTAGTGCCCCCATAGAACCGGTCCTGGGCCCTGTTACGGCCCCTGTACTGAACAGATAATTCTAAATGAGTTTCTCATGATGGCATGGACTGACACAGAAACCATAAATAATTGGTCCCTTGGACCAATAAAGTCCTTTATCTTCACAGTTTTACATTAACAATGAATTAAAAATTAAGGTGTCACACTGTTAGCTTCAGCTCTATTGAGACAGGATCATAGTTTTCAGCAGCTGGACCAGGGATCTGCAACCTGCTGCTCCAGAGCCGCAAGTGTTTCTTTGGCTCACTTAATATATTAAACGATGAAATATCGCCCTGTTTTTTTTCCCTTCATGCTTTTGCTCTGTGCCCCCATGAAAAAACACTGTCCACACCACTGTGGAAGAACATAGAGCCTGGTCCTCCAGGTTGGCTCTGAAAGGTTGGATTGCCAAGTAGGACTGGGATCAATTCAGTTCTCTCTCTCTCTGATGGCAGCCCTTTGCTCCAAATAAGAGTGTAAGATTTTCTGATGAAGTTCAGCAGTTAATCCAGAAGGACAACAATGCAAGCATCAGAGCCTGTAGCTAAAACATATTATAATCCCTTAAAACGGCCAATTCTGTGCTGTGTAAAGATTTAAAACCAGACTGGAAAACCTTAAACATGCTGCTCCCCCAAAAAGCCCATCAATTGATAGTAAAGTACTTACAGGAGGATTTTAGAAAGGAAAGGTGGAGAAAAGCCTGTCATTAATCCCTCAATCCAAGAAAAGTCTGTTCAGCAACCATTCATCCATCACTTTGATTCATAATGTGTTAAAATTAAAATATATTTTCACACACTGACTTTACAAGAATGTTTACTATGTGTAAAAAGGCTACTATTGAAATGGTTTATCTTGTTTATGACTTAAAGAATGTTGACTGTTTTCCATGAAACTACATGTTTATGAAGGGTAACTTAAATCTCATCTGGCACTTATCTCCTTCGAGACGCAAAAACCGAATCAAGCCAATACAAACACCACTGTCAGTTTAGACAATTATCCTGTCAAGGAAGAAACTAATGATGGCTATTAAAGAACATGTTACATTTTGCACAAAAAGTAATAATAATTATAAATCTTTGAATTTTATTTAAATTTTTGCGAAATGCATTAACATGCAGCAAGAGTTTTGTCTGGTTTAGTTTAAAAAGTAGTTGAACATTAAAATTTGCAAAGACAAATTTGGAGTTTCACAATGTCTTATCTGCAGAAGACTTTTCATGGCCAACATCAATCAAACCTTTGCCTGCTCTCATACCTTAGCCTTGTTTTGTTATTTGTCACAGAGGTGATTAATAGTTATTCAGCCTATTATGGCACAGCATGCTGAAGCAACACCTGCAATTACACAACATTTGGTTCCTCAGCTGTCAGTGCTGCATGAGAAGAGGATGCTGCAGGCTCATATGTGCAGAGAAGTGTCACTCACAGCCCATCCATTCTTGTGATTGTCCACTTGAGTTAGTCACACAAAGTTCAGCGTCTAAAGCAGCAAATATCACCCTGAGATACAAAGAATCTTGACACATTGCACTGCAGAAAAAAGATCTGTTATTGATTGATGCTTTGTTGCAAAAAAGGGCATCTTTAATTTTTTTTTACGATCACAGCAAATTTCCAAATTCAGTTGAGTTTAAACATGTAAACAGAAGTTGGGTTTTTCCTCAACTGATCAGCAAGTTAATGAAAGAAAAAAAATGCAGTCTTGAAATGAATTTTCAGTGGTGCAATTTCAAAATCCAAACAAACAAAAACCCCTGACCTCATTTAGTCATGCCATTAACATTGAACTAATGCATGAGCTGTTTTTCCAGGTAGGACTGCGCCCCATTTATCAGTGTCAGATGAAAGGTTCTGCAAGACAAACATCCATTAAGTGCTCAGACTAAGTGTTTCTTCTTTCAGAATATCATATGATAGTCATTTGTTTTTTTCCAGAGTAAAAAATGATTGATTTTCATTTAAGGAGCCAAAGAGTTTATTTCAAACTCTCAACTAATTTGCAAACATGATTTAATATTGAGGATTGGTGCCAGTGTTCTTTTTAGATTTTTCACTCCGATAAAATAAAAAATATAATTTTTTACAATAAACACACTTCTCTAACAGTGATGGGTAATCATAGTGAATGCAGTAAAACAGACTCATTGTGAAAAATCTCTTTTGTAGACTTGCTGATGAATGATCTTGGCCAGCACTTAGTGATAAGTACAGGGAATGACAGGAGCACATTTATCTCAGTGCAGAATTTGACTCCCGCATAGATTCACACAGAGACCATCAAACATTTGTGTGGCTATGACTCTCTGTTTTACTTGAACTGGACATGTATACATCACAACACAGTTTTATTTTTCCCAAACTGGGAAAGTTCCTCTCAGGACCCACGTTTGGTGTTTGAGGTTTATTTTTTGATTTTTTTTTTTTTTTTTTATCAATACTTGGATGGATGGAAGTTGGATCAGTTTTTGAATTAGGTGTTCCTGCAGAAGCCACAAAAGTAACGTCTGAATTGTGTTGGAAAATGTGACCACATGTTAGTAAAGAAGGTGAAAGTCCTAAAAAAAAAAAAAAAAAAAAAAAAAAAAAAAAAAAAAAAAAACTAAAAAAAAAAATGTGACTGGCAATTTAGCAAAATATTTTTTTCTAAATTATGAAATTGCTTAGTTATGTTTAACTTAGCTTGTGGGCCACAACAGAAAATTGAGGCTCACATGCAAGTCTGCTTGAATACAAAGGAAAGATCAGGTATGATTCTTTCCAACAAAGAAATGGGAATGATGCTGGGAGTTGCAGTTAAGTCACACAAACACAAAGTCCAAACTTGACTCGTCCCCGAAGTTTTAGCCTCTCAGACTGAACTTTGTCCTAACTTACTTGAATTGTACCACTGTGCTGGAAACAGAAAACAGATTGTTTTATGAATAAAAAGGACTTTTCTTTGTGGAAAATATCAAATGGCTGTGTGCCCACCCATGGGAAACACAGAAAAAGGATGGAGTGAGCATAATTATTTTTCCCTAAAGATCCTTTATGTAGGGAATGTGTGAAAACTGGATTTCTCTCACACACTCCACGAAAGCCCCATTCAGCATCTATCATATAGAAATGCATCAAGAAACTGATTGGGCCTAGCCACTGATCAGCCACTTGAACACTTAAAATTTTTTAGCTACTTTGTAGCTCTGCCTTTATGGTTTACAGCCTATATGAAAGCATTAGGGCTGTCCCGAATATTTTTGAGATGTACAGTGTGAAGTGATGAAGGTATGTCACCCTTTGAGTGGAGATTTTTCAGGTAAACCCTTGAGACAAAAGGGTCAAGCATCATTTCTTCAGGTTTTCTAAATGTCTTAAGTTCTGTGGATTTTTCATTTCTTTCTCATTTGTCTTTAGTGCAGAATTCAACCATTTTTTACTGGGATGTTAATTAAGCCTCCTAATTTACAAAAGTTGCAAAACCTATGTGATAAACCATTTAACACACATAGAGGCATTTTGTGACTCAAGAGACATAAATTTGTTTTTTGAGGACCAACAAGGTGTTTCCCAAAGAGCTATTTGCCAAAATCCTGACACATAGCATGAGAATGAGGATGAGAAATGCAGCAAATATCTAAAGAAAACTTTTCAAGCTGTTGAGACATCGCAGAAGCAAGGCATAGGAAAAAAAAATAGATCTGCTTTGCAACTTTTGCACATTGCCTTACATGCCCCAGACATGTTTACTTTAAAAACAGAGAACCTGTTTTATTTGTTTGATTGACAAACTGTGTTCCTTTTCATCCTAACAGTGGTCCTTCAACCAAGCCAAGAGAGAAAAAGAGAAAACACAAAACATCAATCCAGTTTCCTGAAAAAAGCTTTTACTTTGAAATTCTTGTTTGTTTTGGCCTCCCGGTCTAAAAGATCAGCATGGAAATCCCCCTCTTTTAGAACAAAGATTTCACACACGCTCTCTGCATTCATTGGCCATTAAGGTGCTCAGACTGTTCACTTTATCATTCTTATGACTTCAGCATCAGTGCCGAGGCTTTCCTCCACCTCTGCCTCTAATTCATCATCCTTTATAGAGACTAATAGGCGAGAGGTGACACCAGGGAGAGCTGCAGATGACTCCTGGCTGCTCAAATCCACTCAGAGTGAAGGGTTTTCATTTGCCTCAAAGACACGGTGGTATTCATTTGTTGCAATGGCACACAATTTTCTCCTGGCTCGGAGCACAAACTGTGTGAATCTTTACAAGGCCTCCTAAACAGAGACGTACGGCGAGAGTTCACAAATGCTGATCCTGGTTGCCTCTCACTGTTATTATTACCTATTCCATATTAAATGGCTTATATTTTATTCAGTAACTGGTGGAAACACTGGGGTATGAGCAAATTTATGGCTCTGAGGTAATAGATGTATAAATAAGAATATTCAACAAATAAAATGATGACACTGAGCATTTATTGAGCTGTGTGAAGCATTTATTTGGATCCCAACAAAATATAATATACTGAAGAAATCTGTGAACTTGTGCAGATTTAACTGCAGGATTTGAGTCATGAGTTAGTGTTTAGCTTCAGATGGTTTGGGTTGTCGCACAAATAAACATTGTTTTTCTACATGAGCCTATAAAAAGCTGATCATATGTTTGAATTTGTTACAATTTCAGTTGCCGTCAAAGTTTCTTCTTTATACTTTAGGGGTAGAAGAGGTAGAGGTGTGCAACTTTTCTGCTTGAAAACATAAAAATATGTTAAATTAAGTATAAATGACAAGAAACGGTAATTGACAGATCTGATTTCGCTTGGTTTGTGCTTGATTTTCACCAACGGGAGTCTTTCGAACGTCTGATTTGAGATTTTTGTCACAATATATGCATCCTGCCAGATCACCGGTGAGTTGCTGAGCTCAGCAGGAATTGTACTTCTTTACTGGTAAATATTCATCCTGCCCTGAGGAATCCGGACTCCTCTATGAACTTGCAAAGTGTTGGATATGACAGCTGCTGTCCTCTAATTTAAGCTTCTAAATGCTGACTTTTTCCTTATATGTAAGCACTGTTTCATTAAACGGGGTTAAATAAATAAATAAATAAAAAAAATCATATAGTGAGAATCTAGAATTAAAATTAGTGTGAGTCATTTCATTGGAAGCGTTTGAAATTATCTGGTGTAGGACCAGCTTTTTGAAATTATTTTTAATATTGCATAACTAAAGTGGGGTTGAACTTAGGTTTACAAACTGATGGTGTCATGATTTCCCTGTTTCTGTCATGTTTCATGCTGATTGCTGCTAATTGCAGAATTCCCCCACCTGTTCTGCTGCTCCTCTGCCTGCCCCTCCTGCTCCTGATGGCTGTGGATTACTTCCACTTGTTCTGCTTCCTATATAAACTTCTGCTCTGCACTCAGTGCGAGATCATCTATCGTAGCCTTCGAACTTTCTCTGTCCAAATTCCTGTTTGTGTACCTGACCTGTTCTTTCTGCCTCCTGACCATCATGTCTGCCTGCTCCCTGTCTGTCTTTTACTCTGAAACTCGCTTCCTGTTCCTGGACCCTGATGACTGCCTCACAGACTCTGAATCTGTTCTGCCTTCTCTCCCTGCCCTGTTGCTGACCTGGACTATTTGTCCGACCATTGAGTTTTAGATTGTGGACACTTTAACACCTGATTCTTCCATGGTTTGTCTTGTGAAGAGGATCTGTGTGTCTACGTCAGCTTACCCCTTACTTCATTGCTGGAGTTTCCCCACTCTGTGATATCATTGTTCCTGGTTTCCAGCATACAGAAAGCTCCCCTCTATATGGACCTGCGGGTGAAACAATCCCTGACAAATGGACATCCTCGTACATCTCCAAGGATTTAAGTGTACTGCTGTCTGAGTCTCTGAAGAGGATCTCCTGGGAAACCACCTCTGTTGGGTGATCCTTTACTTCATGTTTGCACATTGCTTCCAGTTTGTACTCCCATTCACTCACCTATTTTGCAGAGTCTGACCTGAAAGCCATATCCAATCATCTAGCACATTCAAATTGTTGTCAATAAAACTTGCTCAACCTTTCCTGGGTTTTAGTCTGCGTTCTGGGTTCATTACAGGTGGTCAGACATTGACCAGACCAGAATTCATGTTTCCATTCTTCACAACAAGTTGTCCAGGATTAGAAGGAGGAAAGCAGTTCATATCCATCACACTGCCATCACCATACTTGACTGTGGGTAGGATGTTATTTTTCGCCTTGGAAATTGCTTTGCATCCCTTTTCGGACTGAGAGAGGTCAACAACTTTGTTGCTGATTTGTTCTTGGATTTCAGTTGGACTGGGGGATGCTGTTTGACAGCGTTTACCCTTCTTCATGTTGCCAGACGGGTTCTGTTTAGATGATTTAGTGAAACTAAACTCAGCTTTCCTAGAATTTGGCTGACAACAAGTCATGATTTAACAAGACTATATTTTCACAGGGAGCCAGGCTAATAGTTGTTGACCTTGTATTTGATCCTACCTGGGAGTTGAGCCAGCAACTGGTCACTTTAAATCTCAAAGCAGATGTCATTCATCTCAAAACAAATTTAATACTAATAATAATAAAAATAATAATAATGATAATGACAACAACAATAATAATAAAATCATGCTACCATTTCTTTTGGAATATAATTACATCTGTGATAGTTTTCCCTGAATACTGGGACTGTCTGTTAATAATAATCAGTGCATGAACATATTGGTTAAATGAGATTTGACCATATAAGCATATTTTTAAAAACTAATATCCTAATAGCATCACGCTCTTGCACATCTGCTATAGATTTCACTGGGAAAATTAATATTTTTCCAAAATACATTTTCTTTAATTTGCAGGTATATAATTAACTGGCTGAGGTGAGTTATGTGCCTCATCATCTAAACAAATGAGAAATTATTAGATGAATTAACGAGGCTCTGATAATATCATTTTCCCCCTCGCAGTTTAGGATAACGTGGGAAGAAGATGCTAAATGACTCCACTCAGAAACTGCTCATCTGTTAATAGTATTTCCAATAAAGACTAATAAGGTTGGACTAACCAGGACAGGTTCCTTTGGGAAAAAAATATTAGGTTGAGAAACAGTTTATTTCTATAACCTGGGAGGACGGAAGATATATTCTTAATTTCTTTGTAGATTGTGATGATTCTCATAATTACAATCATATACACAACCATAACTTAACATTCTTAAATACTCATATTGCTAAATATAAATATGTTTTATAAACTGAGTCATTTATACCCCAAGGTCCCCTAAAGAATCAACTTTTATAAAGAATGATTTCTGAAAAACACAAAATACAAATAAAATAGTACTGTACGAATCCATCTCAAACATTTTGGAGCAGCTAAGAAGGTTCGCTCTTCAGCAACAGTCTTTCCCACATATATCTACATCTGAGACATCTCTGATCTAGAAGGATGGACAAGGCCCTGCAAAATATTCATACCAATTGAATTTAACATTTTGTAGCATTACAAATTAAAACTTTAATAGAACTGAATGGGATTTAATGTGCTATGCCCAAAGAAGAAACATATAATTGTGAAGGGAAAGAATATTCATGTGTTAGAATGGCCTAATCAAAGTCCAGGTTTAAATTCTTCTGAGAATCTGAGGCAAGACTTGAAAACCAATGTTCACAGAGGTTCTTCATCCACTGAATTTGAGATAAGAGAATGAATGGTCTGAATTTAAATGATTTTTATTTAGAAAAAAAATATCTCTAAACCATGTATCCTTTTTTATTCCACATCATAATTGTGCACTAATTTGTGTTCGTTTATGACAAAAAAAAATCCCAAAAGATTACATTAAATTTGAGAGATTAGCACAAGCTGCATGATGGTGCAGTTGGCACTGCTGCCTTGCAGTAAGAAGGTCCTCGGTTCAAATCCCAGCCTGGGATCTTTCTGAGAAGCACATGCGTGGGTTCTCTCCTGGTACATCAGCTTTCTCCCCAGAGGTGGGTAGAACTCAAAGTACCCAAAAAAATGTACTCAAAGAAGAGTAGCACTACTATTCAATGTTTTCACTCAAGAAAAAGTAGCCGTTTAAGAAATTACTCAAGTAACAGTAAAAAAGTAGCAGAATAAAGTATTTACAGTGACAGTATATAGTGTTTATGTGTCTTCTTGACCTCCAAATGGCCCAAAAGACTCAAGCAGATAGAAAATAATGTCAGATAAACAAAGCTTGTGTACAAACAGGAAGAGTATACAGACATTTTACACAAGTAAGAGTAGTGACACTTCAGAATAATATAACTCAAGTAAAAGTAAAAGGTATGGTGTAGTAAAATTAGTCTTAAATGTAAATTTTTTCCAAGAAGGTCTCCTTAAGTAGTCCTGTGTATCTCTGCGTTGCCCTGTGATGGACTGGTGACCTGTCCAGGGTGTACCCTGCCTCTCACCCAATGACAACTGGAGATAGGCACCAGCCCCCCCCCTCAACCCCCCGAACCCTGGAAGGATAATCAGAATCAGAATCAGAATTAGAATGCCTTTATAAGTCCCCCAGGGGGGAAATTACATCAGCATAAAAACAGCAACATACAGACAACAGACAACATCATAAACATGTGGAATGGATAAGGATGAACTGGGTTGCAGGGGGGAGGTATCAGCACAGGCTGCCCAAGTGAGCAAAGCAGCCACCTGGCTCATCGCACCCAACCTAGGTTTCCATACTGGGGGGTATGCAAAGAGAGGCTCCAAAAAAAAGATTAACCAGACAGGACACACAGAGCTGAAGCAGGGCAAGCAGGGAGGGAGGGTGCAGGAGAAAGAGAAAAAGCATCCGCCTCTGCTGAGAGCAGAAGAAGACAAGAAAATTGTCTATAGACAAAGTGCCTATAGACAAAGGATGGATGCTTTGTTTTATGGGACAGTATTGGGGTGATTTAAAATCTGCTTAATGTAATGTTTTCTATCATATTTGTTACTTTTATTTGAAAAAAAGTAAGTTTTGATTTTTGTGTTAAAGACATTGTAATGTTTTCGTTTTACTCAGGAAAGAAGTGTTCCACAAAACAAGCCAACACAGCTGAACAATCTTTGTTTAAAGCAGTAAAGTTATAACCCAAGCTTTTGAAAACTAATCCCTGTCTTGTAATGAATAGCTGATTCTGCTGCTTTTCAATGTGGGCGTGTCTCTGTCCGGTGAAATCTCAGAACTCACATGGACAGACTCAGTAACTTAGACATGAAAACATGCAGACAAACTGTGGCCCCTGTGAAAGGGGTCAGATCTCAAGTCTCATGCAGATGATCACTAAGCAAAAGGTCCCATCTGCTCCGCCATGCCGCCCCAAAATCCCAAGAGAGTGCTTAAACAGACTGTCCAGATATTAGACGTGCAACCAAAAGTCTTGAATGTGAGGGAAGGTATTTCTAATGCAAGTGTTACAGTCTTTGACTGCATCTTGTTTTGCATCAACTGCATGTTTTAAAAGTGAAATGGACTACAGAATTTATTCATCTGTTATTTTAGAGACTCATATTCACTTTCCCAACTCTTCTAGACTTGTGACACCAGAATAATGTTGCAAAACCAAAATGTGAAGCCTAACCCGTAGATCCTGGAGCTTTGCATCAGTTCAAACAGGCATGAAGTGAAGATTAGAGACATATTCAGCACAAATTCCTTTGTACTAAATTTGTTTTTATATTGACCTGCCCATAAGTTCAGCTCTAATTAACAACTGAACTACTTTTATTTTTTCAACTAACATGCTGCAGCTATTTATTCAGTGGCCCTCTTGCAAAATTTCCTACAATCCAAAAAGCTGCATTCGAACCAGGGAAGCAGTAGATTTGTCTCTCAGATTTTATAAAATGAAGGGGTCAGCAGAATAACTGGTCTAATCCAAACCCAATGCAATTTACAAGACGTAGAAAAGTTAAAGGACTAAAATGGATTAAGTAGGTTTGAACTTGGCTGTTTGGCTCAACATTTTACAATACAATATCACGGACTGCATTACTCAACAATTTTTCTTCTTTCATGGTGTGCAGGAAAAACATGCAGGACACCAAGGGCAGAGTTAGACAGATAATGCCACTATGATGACTGATTTGCTAGAAATGCATGTCGAGTATTTCTTCAATAATATTTGGCTGAACTCTGTTGCGATCCTCATGCTACAAAAGCATTTAGTGCTTTGAGTAAAAGTCAAAGTAGAATCATAAAGTTGATGTGCTCTATTTGCACCTGCAGACCCCACTTCTGCTCCTGCTGTCATCGTTACTTTGTTTCATCTCTTGATTTTACATGCTTTCTGTGATCCAGTTTGCGTCACGGTTCTGTGACAAACTCAAGATATTACAGAGGCACAACAGGGAAGGATCAATTTATGCTCCCATTCCTTGTCAGCACTTTTCAGATGATTGTGAATCTTAATTTAATATACAAGAAATGTAAAACTCTTCTTAAAAACTGGTTAACAGAAGAGTGTAAATGTTATTCTTAAACCCTTTTAAATCATTTTATGAAGTCTTAATTCTATGTTCCATTTTTGGTAGTTTTTATTTTGTGTGTACTTAAGTGGACTTTATGATGTTTTAATTGTCTGTACCTTTTAATCATTATTTTGTCTGCAGTACACCACCGTGCCTCTTGGCCAGGTCTCTCTAAAAAAAAAAAAAAAATTTCATCTTTAGGGATGGCCTTGTAAAAATAATGGTTAAAAAATACCAACAACATGTAGAAAATGGATTGAAAGCACGATCTGAAGGATTGACAAATAGTTGCTGTGACAGAAAGCCACAGAAGCCAAAACCACGAAAAGGACAAACACTAACAATGTGAAAGAAACATGTAAAGGACAATTTTGTAAAACGTTTATGCAATCAGAAAACCAAAAGCTATGACACCTTTGTATGTTGATGAACTTTATGCAATTCATCAATATAAGCTTGGAGAATATATACATTTGGGATAATACATAGGAAGATGCAAGCATGTAAAAGCTAGATGAGCGAAATTGTGCAAATGAAATTATAACTGCCCAATTAACTGATAGGGATTGAGTTGCAATTTACTTAAGATGTACTTTACATTTTCAGTGGAATAAGTTGGATCCTTATCAGTCTAAAGCAGCTAAGACTCCTAATTGTCAAAGAATGTGGCGCTCGTTGTCTGCTTGTGTGTTGCATGGCGATGAACTGGTGAACTGACAAAGCAGTACACACCTCTCACCCACTGATTGTTTAAGAGAAGCACCACCCCTCCATAAGCCTTCAAGAATTAAGAATTATTTCAAATTTCAATTGCAATTTTAACAATTTTACTATGTGATAACTCTTGGTGGGAATTGATACAATACAAATAAAACTGAATGGATGTTGCATTTTGTATTTTGTAAGCCTCTTGTAATCCTGGCATTTCCTATGATAATGGATCTATGAACATCACTGCATCATTCTCAAAAAATTAGCAAGTTTTGAAAAACTTTTAAACTTTTTTAAAGAAAGTATAATTCTAAATAACATTACATTACTTTTGAACATCAATTCTAAGTCCATTATCCATATGTTCCTGCATGCATCCTCCATCTTCCGGTGACCTCATGTTTCCTGTACTGTGCACTTAATCCTGAACCCATTTCCAAAGTTGGGGTCATTGATTGGTAACTTTGATGCCTGAACTCTGGCCCCCATCCAAAAATGATAACTGTTCATATGGGACTATGAAGCTAAGTGCTAAATCAATAGGGCCAGCCTTTCTGATCTGGATATAACGTTACCAAAGAAGGCTGGTGGCATGCGGTGGGGCAGATGTTTCCCCTGGGAAAGCTTTTGGAGACACAGCACTTCTGACAGGAAGAAGTCTGGTTTGTGGATTGGTCATTTAAATCATCAATCAATTATACCACCTTTCTGAAGAACTTTAGTTTGCTTTTCATTCTTAAATTTAAGTTGATGATGCACTAATTTTATCACATGTAGTTGTTGCTTGTTTGTCTTAGAAGTTCAGATTTTTCTGTCGATGATATGATGATTGAGAATGTTTGCTACATGGATCAGGAATCAGCAGAATTCACAGCTTTGTACATGTACTTTCTGGATGAATATGACCTTTTGAACCCTGAGCATCCACTTTCAAACCAATCTTTGCTTTCTTTGTGGTTGGAGAAGAGCTTGACTGTAATCCAGGCCAGTTACAGCAGCTAGGCGATCATTATGGCTACCAAGATTTCGCCAAATTAGCTCACCCATCCCAGATGGACATTATGCCTGCACACAACTGCAAAGCTCACTGTTGGGGAGGAGTCAGAACGATGTTGCTGCCACATTAAGTTGTTTCCATCATTATCCTTGCAGTTGCTTATTTCCCTTGTGAGTCGTGTGTTTTTTTTTTTGTTTTGAGGGATTTGTCTATCAAGGTTGGATGGGAAGCTGAACTGTCCCATTGAATGGTTGCATCAGTGATTATGGTTCTCACTATATGTGCCTTCTTTCTTTTTTCTTTTTTTTGCTTTTGTCTCTTTAAATTAAAAACGAATCCCCTGAAACGCATCGACGAAAATGAGCATTTAGCGATCAGACAACATAGGCATTTGCCAAATGAGCAATTTCTTGTATAACACTCTAATCAACCCCGCTGCAAGGGTCTCAGACTCTCACTGTGATAATGGTAGTTGATAGACTGGGTCCAAATTAGCCATTGGTTTTATTTTTCTCATTGTCTTGAATATGTCTTTGTCTGAATTGCATTTCAGGATGGAACATGATGCAGAATTTGGATATAAGCGTTCAATTTACCTCTTATCCACACATTTGGATTGTTTGTCTAGTTTTAATATAGATAAATTATATTTTTAAATACATGAGAATTCATACATTTAGACTAATAGATCAATATGTTGGATTTTCCAGTAAATAGTTGTTGCCATCATGCTCGCAGGGGTGCATTTTTCCTCTCTTTCTGGAGAGTTTAAGTGCACTCCCAGGCGTCCCCCAAGCCTGGTTTGCTTGTGAACATAAGGGGGCTCTAAAGATGGAGCAGTTGTGTCTGGAAACCTGATAGAGCACCCCTCACCCTGAAACTCAAAATACCAGCAGAGATCAATAGCTGCAGCATGTTAGCTATTGTCCAGCAGAGAGTATCGCACATCCCAGTGTTTCAGCAGGATAGAGACCTGTGTAATGGATCTTCGCTGGGACTCTAACACCAGTTCAGCCTGCTGGATGTGGAAATAACTGTGATTATTTCAAAACCCAATGAATGGAGGGGTAGATATGTTATAAAAAAAACAGTATCTATTTTTTGTAGAACTACTCTATATATTTTATATCTATTCACATTAAGAACTGCTCAAATTACTATGGTTCTTTAAAAAAATAATAAGAATAAAATCTTGACAACAGTCAAACCAAATAATAGCTGCAAATTACTTTCAACACTTCCCCATTTATATTTTGCGCAACCTCTTTTGGCAACAGGGCAGCACAAACAGTACCTTGAAAAATTATTCATAGACTTTCAAGTCAAGTCATATCAAAGTGAGTCAGGATTATTTGCATAGCACATTTCAGCAGCAAGGCAGTTCAAAGTGCTCTACATCATGGAAACATCACTTAAATATACAAGAAAATCATCAAAATCATCAAGCAAATATACATCAAAATAATCAAAATCATTGAGCAAATATCAAAGCATCAAAATCATAAAGATCATCAAGCAAATATAATCAAGCAAATATAGTTCGGAAATATTGATCAATGTTCTACTTACTACTAATCAAAGGCAGCTCTAAACAGGTGGGTTTTTAGCCTTGATTTAAAAGAACTCAGTGTTTTGGCTGTTTTGCAGTTTTCTGAAAGTTTGCTCCAGATAAATGGAGCATAAACACTGAAAGCTGCTTCTCCATGTTTGGTTTTGGGGATGCAGAATAGACCAGAACCAGAAGACCTGAGTGGTCTGGAAGGTTGATACAAAGACAGCAGGTCTTTAATGTATTTTGGTGCTAAGCCGTTCAGTGATTTATAAACTAACAGAAGTATTTTAAAGTCTATTCTCTGAGCTACAGGGAGCCAGTGGAAGGACTTTAGAATTGGGGTGATGTGCTCTATCTTCCTGGTATTTGTGAGAACATAAGCAGCAGCGTTCTAGATCAGCTGCAGCTGTCTGACTTTTTAGGCAGACCTGTGAAGACACTGTTGCAGTAATCAATGCGACTAAAGATAAACGCATGGATGAGTTTCTCTAGATCTTGTTGAGACATTAGTCCTTTAATCCCGCAGATGTTCTTCAAGTGATAGAAGGCTAACTTTTTGTCTTTATGTATCTCTGAAGGTTCAGGTCTTGGTCCATCACCACACCCAGATTTCAGGCCTGATCACTAGTTGACTCTGGATCATTTGTCTTGAGGTCCAAAGAAACTTCAGTTTTGTTTCTGTTCAGCTGGAGAAAGTTTTGGCACATCCACACATTGATTTGTTCAAAGCATCTGTTCAGTGCTTGGATGGGTTCATAGTCATTTGGTGACATCATAATGTAGAGCTGTGTATCATCTGCGTAGTTATGGCATCTAATCTTAAACTTCAATGATTTTATTAGTATTTTATAAAATAGAAAGTAGCACATAAATGTAAAGTGGAAGGAAAATGATGCATGGTCAAGATTTTTTTTACAAATTAAAGTCCCACAAGTGTGTTGCGTAATTGTATCCAGTCCCTCTGAACGCATTGCTGGATTTTCAGGCCCTGTCCCAACCTTCATTTAGATTTAAGTCTGAACTTTCACTGGACCAAATGCCATCTAACCCATCCGTCTTCCCATGAACTCTGACCAGGTTCCCTGTCCATGCAGAAGAAAGACATACCCACAGCATCATGCTGCCTCTACCATGTTACACAATGGGAAGGATATGTTCAGGATGCAGTGGAGTTACTTATTTTCCAGAACACATGATGTTGTGTGAAGGCCAAAAAAGTTTCGGTCTCATCTGACTTGAGCTCCTTCATTCACATGTTTGCTGTGTTCCCTACATTGCTTTGTGCAAAACTGCAAAAAAGAAACATTATATCTTTGTTTTAACAACGACTCTCTTCTTATCACTCTTCCATACAGACCAGATTTGTGGAGCGCGCTACCTGTAACCACCAACATATTCTGCTATGTTAGTTGTGGATCTCTGCATCCTTCAGCGTTATTAAAACTCTCCTTGCCCAGCCTTTTGGTTTAGCTTCATATCTTGCTGGGTTTGCAGCTGCACTGAGCTCTTTCCACTTTGACATGATGACTTGAACAGTCAGACATAAGGAGTTTTGCCCAATTAAGTCCTTGATAGTTGCTACAGAACTAACACTGTTTCAAACTTCTCCACAACTTTCTCCAACCTGTCTTCCTTGGTCTTATTGATGCTGTTTGTTCACTAATATTCTCTATCAAACCTCGGGTGCTTCACAGCTGGATTTATACTGAGATTAGATCACAAAGGTGGACATTACTGACTATTTTCTGAAGGCAGCAGTTAACACCAGATTTCATTTAGAGGTATTAGGGTAAACTTTTTAAATTCCTCTTTTTTTTCTTTTTTTTTTTTTGAAAATCATGCATTATTTTCCTTTAACTTTACATTTCAGTGTTTTTTTTTTTTTTTTTACCAATATAGGAACACCACAGAAAATCCCAATAAAAGACAGAGAAATTTGTGGCTGTAACATATAAAAATGTTAAAAAATTCACAAGGTATGAGTGATTTTGCTACATATTTTAACTGTTTTATTTACAGTATTTATTTTCCAGACAAACTAACAAAAACAACAATTTCAGACTTCATTAACTCAAACATTGTGAACAAATGTCTGAAAAAAAAAATCACTGTTAACTCATTTTTAATTTTAAAGTAATAAAACGAATAATATAATAATGTTTGGGTTTTTTTTAACTGCTGCCCAAAAGGTTCCCTGCAGAAAAAAATGCAAATATGTATATATTTAATAAACATTCTGTTATTGGCCTGTTATGAAGCTATGCCGAAGATGCAATGAATTATTTCTTGCATTTTAAAAAGAAAATCAAACATGTTGTTTTATAATTAAAACCTTCTTTGCAGCCTCTGGGCTTTGCAGATGTAAACTCAAACTGTGTTAAAAGATGAAAAACAGATCCTGCATTTAATCTACAAGCCCCTCTGCAAGTCAGTGAAAGTGCACCTTACTCAGACGCCTTTGTGGAATGCATTCAGAAGAACATGCTGTCTAGACCTCCTGTCCATCATTTTAAAGACAGAACACTAGTGGTTCTTCAAGGCAGATTTATGGCCTGTTAACGTCTTACACTTCACCCTCTGTTTTCCTTCTGCTTTTGTTTTGCTGGGGCTGAATGCAGGCAATGGTTCTCCAGACTAAATTATGATAAATTACAGAAATATCAAGTCAAGCTGACTCACGCCCAGGCCTCCATTTACTGGACTGTCAATCAGGGTGGATGTGACAACAGAGGTCAGTCAACCCCTCAGGGTGATGGGGTCAAGTTTAGGGAGACTTTTTAAACAGATGGCGTTGGGAGTTCAGTGTGTCTTTTAGGAGGAGTACTGAAACAGGAAAAAAAGACACTTTAAAGAATTAATTGATTCTTGTGTCTCAATATTGACCCAATTTCCCTTAAAACCACTCCCCTCTCTGTCTCCAAAATGAGCCAGATCAGGTCAAAATGCCATCAAAACAGTCCTTAAATAGCACTTATTCTTCAACTTAAATATTGATGACTATTCAAGTGACTTGGCAATCTTCTCATTGAATAGGAAATCAATTCTTTTAGCTTTTTTTGCAACCAGCTGAGTTAAAACTCATTAAATTTGTAAACTCAAGGTAATTATTATTTTTCTGGGTGACAATAAAGAGCTTTTTTCTTTCTGACTGGTGCACCAGAAATTTGTGAGACTTTCTGAACAAATTACTCACACCAAACTAAGTAACTTCATGTTTCATGTGATGATGTGTGAATATCAGTATTTTGGTATTTAAATGACCACCTCCATTGGTTTTATGGGTATTTTGAACTCATGATGACTGTGTTTTATGTGAAAAACTTAATGAAGGAGCAGTTCATTCAGATAAGGCTAAACAGTTTTTTTTTATTTGGGAATGCTCAGCTGCTGCAAAGAGAAACCATTTTAGCTGGATTTGGTCATTTTTTGTAGAGTAAAAGCTCACATTTTTGTTTCTGGTCAGGCTTTGTTTCTCTGGTTCTGCTCAGCATGCTGTGGAGCTGTTCCCATATGACTCATAGCTCTGTTGGTGTCCATTACTGATGAAATGCATGACTTTTCCCTCACTTCTAAATTCATCCATCCATCCACTGTTTTCTGCTTATCAGAGATTTGGTCACAGGGGCAACAGGTCCAGGAGGGAAAACCCCAGACATCTCTCTCCCCAGAGACATCCTCCAGCTCATTCTGGAGGATCCCAAGGCATTCCCAGGTCACACAGGATACGTATTCCCTACAGCAAGTTCTGCGTCTTCCTTGGTTTTCCTCCCAGTGGGACATGCCACTGGGAGGAATCACAGTCATCTTATCAGGATGCACCCAAGGGGCATCTTGATAAGATGACTGAACCACCTCAAAGGATTTCTTTCAATGCGGAGAAGCAGGAGCTCTACTTTGAGTTCTCCCTGGATGATGGCGCTCCTTATCCTATCCTGTCGTTAAGGCTGAGTCCAGCCACCCTCTGCAGGAAGCTCATTTTGGCTGCTTGAATCCAAGATCTCATTCTTTAGGTCATGATCCATATCTTATAACCATAGGTGTGGGTTGGAATGTAGACAGACCGGTAAATTGAGAGCTTTTGCTTTCTGGCTCAGCTCTTTCTTCAACAGACCGTAGCAGCACCGTTGCTGCAGACAAAGCTCCAACCTAACCTAACTACTAAATTAACTCTATACAGAAAAAATGCACAAACATGCCTTTTACAATTGAAAGTGAAAGCATGTGTCACTATTAAAGGTTTTGTTCTGGGCTTTAACAAATTGTTTGAAGGCAGAGTGATCTTAGTGTATATTAACTTCTGACTTTAACGAAACTATTAAAAAATACTCTAAAATACAGGTGTAAGTCCTTTGAGGGTCAGTGTCCTGCAAATGTTAGATCTGTCAGTGCCTCAGTCTGCTTGAGTAAACTAATCTTTTCATTAGCATGGCTCTGTAGAGCTTGACCTCATGATGAGGAAGTAATTTTGCCTTTTTATTCAGGTGTTTTGGACAAGGGATAGATCTAACAGACACAGGACATTGACACTAGAGAACTCAAGTTTAACACCTCTGCTCTTAAAAAACCTCATGTTTCTAATTTAATTTTAGACTGTGTGGGGAAAGAATTGAGTTTGTTCATTTTTATATAACACCTGTAAACTTCTAGTTTCAATCGTAGAATGTAGATATTAATCTTCAGACATCTATGCCTTTTTTCCACTGAGGACAGGTTGGTGCTATGCTATTTTCTCTGTTTCCAATTGAAAACAGCACCATTCCTGGGGTCCTTTCAGTTGTATGTCCATAGGACGACGTTACGGTATGGTTAGAGTGGAGCTATTGGCATCGCACAACCCTGTCCATTGATTGGGGGACAGAAAAACGTGACTGCTTGTGACAATCACGAGCTATACTAGTTTGTCATCTCACTACTATGACACCACATCAGGATTTTACCCCACCTGCCCAGTGAGAGTCCAACTGGTGGTGGAAATGCTCTACTGAATACGGTGGACCATAAAATAGGGTACTGAACCACACTGACCCATGCCATACTGCTCAGTGGACAAGAGGTAATAGTTTGTTTACCAAAGAAGAGATTGAAAAAAGAAATCCATTCAAAGCAAAAACCAAAAAACAACTGAATTAGCTGCTTCTCAGAAGAAAACTGTGAAACTTCAACAGTGCAAGTTTGATTAAATTATAGCAAGTAAACAATTTACAACCAAATAACTCAAGCTTTATTATATTTTATGTCTGTCTGTTCTTGATCTTTTACTTACTTGCAAATTTCAGGTGACAATTAGAACTTTTGCAGATAGAACTGTTGACCTCTTGCTTTATGTTAATCTCTTTATGCCAAACCAAAATAATTTCTTGGTACCAAAGTAAAGGAAATGGCCTTGTGCTTACCTTTAGCCTTTGAGGGAACTGTATGCTTGATTTGTCAACAAAAAACATATTGAGGTCACTGTAACACCATTAGTCTTCAACCAGTGATCTAGATGTCTTCAATTTGTCAAGGTACAAAATGAAAATAAATATGTAAGCTCAAACGAGACAAGAGGGGGCTCGGAAAGATAAATACACGGTAGAGATGTAGAAAATGTATTAAGCCTCCACTTGCTATGCACTAAATGAATTCTGCCTCTGCTCTGCTTCTTCTTTTCAGTTCTTAAAATTTTTCAAGTCTTAATCAATCACCTGTTCTGTTGGTTGGGGAGCTATGTTCATATCCTGATGTTAATCAAATAAACAGCACATGTTTTACATGGGTTTACCATCCCACACTCATCACAGCTTGCTTGTATTCCAATGGTGTAATTATTGTAATGTTGATTAGGCCACTTGGGTAATTAGCAATTTTGATTGCAACTGCATCCGCAGGTGAATTAAAGGGAGGGAGAAGTAAAAGAACAGAGACAGTTGACTTAAACTGAAGATGTTAAAGAAGCTTGCAGCTGTTCAAGAACGCTTTCAGACAATCACTAATGCAATGCAGTAGAGCTACTTTTCTCTTTTTTCTTTGCTTGCAATATCAATATCAAAGTTAAAACCTACAAGCAACTTCATTTAAAGGATTGAAATCAGATCCCTGATGCAAGGAGGTCTCAGTGAACTGAGCCACAACTTAAGGCACCCTCTTGGTGTCCTCTTTTCTTGCTTTGGGAAAACATGTCTGTCAAAACAGTCAACAGAGTGCATTGATGTACGATGGCCTTCGTCTGCTTTACTCGGGTTACTCCATATGGACACCTCACCACATAGCCCCTTTTGTCCAGCAGCAGCAGCCACAGCTCCCTGCCCTTCAGGGGGACAGAGGATATGTTCAGAAGAAGCTCTGTGTAGGTTTTTCTATGTGTAATGTAGATACTAACAACACTTTGATTTTGTGTGTTTGGGTTTTTGTTTGTTCCTGCATCACAGTTAAGCCCTCAAGGTCTTAGAAGATGGTCCTAAGTGGACGTGAAGAATGAATTATAAATGTAAAATTATTCTATCTCAGTCATTTTGTAAAGTAGTTATGTTGTTTCCAACAATATTCTGGTGTTTTGTTTTTATGTTGTGAAAAGCAAAATTAATATATTTTTGGCTGGCACAATTTCTGTGGAACTTGGAAATCAGCAGCTATGTTGGAATAACCAGACCATTACATCTCATTAATGCACATGTTCAGATATAAACAGCTAATTCAAATCATCCAATCATATTCTGATTAGCAACCAACTTGAGATTTCTTGAAGTCACTCAAAGTATTTTCACTGAAGTAATGAGAATTTATGAAGGATACCTGACTAGTGTTAATCTGTGACCTGTAGCTTGTACTGTTGATGCTGTTTGGACCAAGAAGGGAGCAGAGGCAAAGCCAGAACGTTTTCATAGGGGTGGCCAGGATGCGACTGTTGCTTACTCAGGGGTGAAACAAATTAATATATGGCTATATTTATAAATATGTGCTGTCTAAGTATATATTACTGTGTCACCAACTGCTTTGGAGGGGAACTGCTTGTTCTGGAAGTGTGCTCTTTTGTTGAATTACCGGCCCTTGAGATCAACCAATCACTTCACAAGGGTGTGTTATTTTATCTTTTGGATATCTTCTTCTATGGTTTGAGCTATGTTATGCTAATTTTGGTGTTTGAAAGTTGTTGTAGGTGTATAAACAGGACTCCCATCTATTCACAGTTCAGTATTGGCAGATTCACCATTTCAGGATTTTCTGTGGAATGTGACTCTAAATTATTTATGGAAAATCTGTCTATTCGCAGATTCTTGTCATGGAGCATATCTAAAATACTCAAAAGAAAATGCACTTTGGGAAGCTGAAATACCTAAGTGTGAGGCTACTTAACACACTATTGGCAGGCATTGCAATGCAGTCAATCCAGGAGTGCCATTCATTTGCCATGTTGATTGGCTGTACCCCAAGAGCAGAAATAAGGAAGACTTTAGACATTAGCTTCTGCGATACTGCGTATTCATGCATATTAGGGTATGTTTCAAGTTTGAACAATTAAAATAGGCAGTTATAAGTGTTTTTAGAGGAGGATTAAAGTATTAGTGGATTTTAGCTACTCATGGACAGTTGTGATCCCCAACCTCCACTGTATAATGAACACCTCAGTGGGATACACCTTTATTTTATTTGATCAGTGGGGTTTTGGCACAACTTTGCTGTGCTTCCAATGTTTTTTGTGCACCTGTTTCAGGCTGTAATCACTTGCCCTTTTGATGTGTTCACTTGTGACTTTGATGAAGAAACAGATGGTGTTGAAATGTTAGTCTACATGTTTGCACAATACAGCTATAAACTGGTCAGTGAGCTCCAGCTCAAGAAGAAAAGGACAATAAAAATTCTGTGTTGACTTTACTTCAGTATTCCAGCCTTATTTAAGAAATTTCCATTTTGTTGTCAACCCCCTTTAATGATCCTGTTGGTTGACATGTTCTTGAACAATCAGGATCTGCAAAGCTCAGCTGTGGCATGAACCAGAAACAGAAGGAACACCAGTGTCACTTTCCACATTAAAGCCAGTTTTACATCACAGAGGACTGGGAGGGTGCTGACCATGAAAGAAAGCCTCTGCTCCAAAATCGACACCTTGTGTCTTTATGTATGGTTTTGAACCTGTGCTAAACAGAGAAAATTCACATTTATTTGAAATGTGTGGACCAAATTCTTCAAACACTTGCGCAGTTGTTAGGACTGGTGCCTTGGACCAGTCCTGGCCCAAGGACTTCCTATATTGAGCTTGCATGTTCTCCCCTTGCATGTGAGGGTTTCTCTGCAGTTGCTCCTTCAACAGCCCAAAAACAGGGTTGTGAGGTTAATTGGTCTGTATTAATTTGAATGAGAGTGTGTATTTTTGTCTGTGCATGGTTTTGCATCTCTGTGATGAACTATTTACCAGTCCAGTGTGGACCTGCCTCTCACCCAATGACTGCTGTACCAGAACCTGGTACCTTGCCCTTATTGTACAGTATTTTTATTATTTTTTTAAATATATTTTTATATTCTATCTTTGTGTGAGTCTATTTACTGTTTTTGCCTGTCAGTTTGCTGCTGTTGAACAGAAATAAGATATTTTTATTCTATTCTAATTCCCTACCCCCTACAATAGCTTTCAAGGATATGTGGGTATAGATGATGGAAGAGTGATTTATCTTGTATCCTCCTCCCACCTTGGAAAAAATTGTTCTAATAAACCATTAAAAACCTAAAATTAGTATGAAATACATGGTTACAACACGCACATGTAAACCTTTGAGCATAACTGTTGGTTTACAGCAGGGGTCTCCAGCCACAGACCTCTGGAGCTACAACTTTGAGGAACATCCCTGCTTCAACACAGCTGAATTAAATTATTGGATTACCTCTGTAGCATGCCATCAAACTTGACAGAGGCCTGGTAATAACCCATTAATTTGATTTAGGTGTGTTGAAGCAAGGAGTGTCTAAAAGCTGTAGGACAGTAGGTCTTGAGGACTGGATTTGGAGACCCCTGGTTTAGAATACATCACGACCCTCCTCAATGACAAAAAACCCAGTAAGACAGAGTCAAAGAAAATAATCCAAATAATTTATTTTACTAAATCAAATGAATACTTTAGAAATCTCAGAATGACAGTAGGAGCCAGTGTTGATGTGCCTCCTTCTGTCTCTTTGTGGGAGACAGAGATCAGTAGGAGTCTTCCATTAGCTTTAAGTTCTTGGGAGGTCAGGTGCTCCCTGTCAGGCTGATTGCCAGAGATGATCAGGAACTGCAAGGTCAAAGAGCACAGGTTTAAGTTGCGCTACTCAAAATGAAAAATTATTTTAACGATCACAGTACACTGGAAATCTAGAAGTCTGCAGACTGACTGGATGATGATTAATTGAGACAAAGTGTCTGTCACCACACTCAAACCAGTAGGACTGTAGAAACAATGACCACCTAATCAACCTTTGGTTTGAACAGTTTAGAGAGTTGAGAAAAGTTAATGGATGTGGTCCCTTTAGACCTCAACAGGTACAACACCAGAGCCCAAATACATTTAAAAATGTTTTATGGTCCAAATTAATGCCTCTTTCTCAATGGTGGAGTAAGTGGTAAATTGTGAATCTGTGGGACAATGTAACTCACCAACATTTAACTTTACGCTCTAAATCAAGTCCACTTTAAGCTGCTCTAAGGACAACTTATCCTGTTCATTCTGACGAGGCATTTTTTTCTAATGCCAAGTCTTTCTCAATGTCTGCAGCAAAACTAACTTTGTCATGCTCCAACTAAAACATTAGCAACTCCTTCTGCTGTTCAAATGTCAAAGTACTTGGAGAAACTGGCAAAAACAAACCTGAACCCAAATCAGGAGATTTTTGAACAGCTAAAACACCCATCTTACTCTAATTGGGTTTCAGTATATTCTTTATCTTGTCTTTCAGACTTTAATCTGAAATTTCAATTTTGCAGTCATTGGCTATTTTCAGTAACTGCTCTTTAGAAAGATTGTCTAAAAACTCCCGTGATGGAGCCTTAACAAAGAATTGAGTACAATATCAGATCTGTTTGTTGAGTTTCATCTTTGTTCTTTTTACGTGAACAAAAAGAACAAAAAAAGAAAAAAGAACAACCATTTTTACCTTTTACATGTTGGTTTTTACATGTTAATCCACAACTACTTAGAAACATAATTTTGGCCATACTATGTTCTTTACATGTAAAACAAGATTTAAAAAAACAGGTACAGTATGTACCAAAAAAAAGGAAATTCATGTAAAGATATTTCCAATTAATCCTCACAGACGAATTTAAACACTAGAACATATCTAAAAAAAAACCTGAACAGCTATGGATGAGGATGCATTTGACAAAGAAAAACACAAGAAACATTCATAAAAACCCTTTTTGGCTTGTAGTTAGGGAAGGGATATTTAGGGAGGGATGAAAGCAACAAAGCTAAAAGGTGCTTGATGCAGGGGGCTGATGGAGGTGGGGGTATGATGAGCTGTAGTCCTCATCCATCAAGACCACTTACAGGCCATAGGATCTGCTCTATAGCTGAGGGGGGAAATTAAGTTATAGACCCACATCTGCTGATACCCGCTGGTTCATTAGAGGATCTGCTTGCTTAGGCAGCAACTGTACGACACTAAGGACACTGCAAAAAGTGAGGGGGCATCTCAAAGATTGATTCTTCGTAAAATTAAAACTGGGTAGAGTCGAAAAAATACTTTACATAGCTGCTTTCTAATTTCTGAAAAAACAGAAATTTAATGTTTCTTCTGATGTTCCGTAAGAAAACCAGACTTCCCATTAATGTTCAGCAGAAAATCCAAAACAGCTTCAGCCACACATTTTTTGCAGTGCATCTTTTAAATAGCAGAGCTCTTTAGGTAGGATCAGAAGAGCCTACGAAGTTAAGGGTTAATTTAGGGTGCTACACTCAGCTTGAGTCCACCATCAGAGCCCCATGCAAATTAAACTGAATGGAAGCAATTGGTTTGATGCTTGTGTTGCTGACAAAGACAAAAAAGTTAGCAGGATGTTGTTTCATTTAGTGGAACAGGATCTGCTGAGGGAGGAGATGGCTGCTTTTACTTATCCTCTTACACGAAGGTACACAACCATCCATCATACAGTTTTGACTGAGCATTGCTGGTTATTTCTGTCAAGGAAAGAAATGGGAAATGAATTTGCCAGTCATTTTCAGGTATGTCATTAAGTTTAAATGCTGGGCAATTTCCCTTTTGTGTATTCTTTATAATAGGTGTTATTTCAAGTCTTTAGGATGTCACATCGGAAACTTAACTTCTATGAGTAACATGAAAGGCAGATTTACTTCTTGCTGTCTTTCCTTCTGTTTTTGCTTTTTGGTTTGAGAAAATATAACTGACTCCCTTGTTAAATCAAGAGTTAACTGAGATTATTTTTTAATTTTCTGATTACTGCCAGTAAAATCAAGATTTCCCTTAGAACCTGTCTAAAAACATGAAAAGACAGGGTATATCCATATATGAAGCAATTCAAGAACTTATGACAAAGTCATTGAGGTCTATTAGTCTGGAAAGGGCCACAAACTCATTTTCTTTGGGACTCCAGTGAACGCCATTATCTCGGAATGGAGAAAACAAAAAACAGCAGTGGACTTTACCAGGAATTGAACCCAGGACAACCACATCGAGGACTACAGCCTCTGCACATGGTGCATACGCTCTATCAGTGCCCGAGAAATGCCATTCTAGCACATGTAGTATGGGCCATACAACAACGACGTGTGCCATACACATAGGAGAGACGGTGGAAACAGCTGATCAGTCATGTTAGATAAATGTTCGCTAAGTCAGAACTTATTCGGTACGTGTTTCCATCTCCCCTTTAGTGCATTCACTCTTTTGGAAAAGCCAAAAACCACCTCAAGCGAGTGTAAAAACTCTTTTGCGAAATTAAGGAAGTTATTTCGAATTTTGCTGCGCTTAAAAACCGTTAATGGAAACACGGTTTCTTATGCTAACTACAGCTGTCCTCTTGATATCACTTCTGACCAGGAAATTCATATCTGCACACAAAGCAATGTACATTTCACCACAGTCATCACTATCTGTGTACAAATGCATGTTAAAATTGTAAAACAACATAACATAAAATAAAGAGAGCATTTTCTCACTTTATTGGAAAATGAAGTCCTGCCACCTGTACTTCTTGACAAAGTTGATGACATAACTGTAAAACCAACTCTGTCTGAGTCTTCAGTTGATCAGCTCTGACTGAGACAAGACTGAAAGATGAAATTCTTTCTTGCATAGTTTTGTGTCAACTGTAGCAGAAGAAACGTTTCCACACGTCGCTATCTGTGGTGCCTTGAAACAACAAATATTAGAGACTAAACATCTTGCTAAGTGAAGCCCATTGCAGCATTCAGTTTGAAAGCTCAGACATTTTTCTTGTTTTTGTTGGACAGCTAGTAGGTTTGGGTGTTAGTGTAGAAATGTTCTTCTTCAGCCGATTTTCATCTGAACTTTGACATTGTGTCAGCAATGTCAAATTCTGAGTTAGACCAGAAGGTAGCATAAAAATCTGCCTTTCTGCTTTCATTGTTATTGGTGTGGTTACTTTGTGCATGTTTAAATTCTATTAAAGGGGAGTTGTCCGCTGTCACTACATGCATGCTCGGTATGAGGGATTGCTGTGAAGTTAACAACCCAGTGCAAGCAACTATCTGCTGTCGCTACGTGCTCGTTCAGGAGGAGTGAATGCTGCAAGTCAGTGATTCGATGAAAATTGCTGGGTTTTCTTAGACAGAAAACTTTTTAACCCAATTGGAATATTAAACTGAACTTGCGTTGTTTGATAACTGAGATCAAACTGGAATGAATGTAATTGACTTTGAATCTGCTTGTGTGATTGGAATGAATTTCCTTTTTTTTTTGTACATTGCCTTGGGATGGCATGTTGTGAATTGGTGCTATGCAATTCAATTACACTGAAACTGAATTAATGTCATGAAATTACTGTAATGTGTCTAAATTAAAATATATGAACATCAGATTTTTAAAATTTTTATTTTAAGGAGCCTGGTGTAGGCATTACCTATCCTCTCTGTATGTCACTGAGTTTTTGGTCTCATAGTGGGAGGCGCTGAAAAACCTCCAAGTGGAGGTGCACAGAGGGCATTTCTGTTGTTTCTGTTGTTTGGTATCTGCCTGTTAGTTTTGAGGATCCTTTCCCAATTTCACTGAAAATACTTGACGACATCTGGGATCCTGTTTCTCCTTCGTGTTGCTGCAGACTGTAAAGCATTTTTCAGTTATGCATTTCATTTCTGACAGTTGAAGCGAAACCACCGAGGCTTGAAAATGTATGAATGATGGCACTTAGTCAGACGCTGCAGTCCACACCTCATTAACCACCATTGTGTGTGCATTGGGTTGCACGATTACAAGTCATGAGTCAAACGTGCTTTCCTCGGGCCCCTATGTCCTCTTAGTTTCTGAATGTGCAGTGGTTGAAGAATCAGAGCATGCAGGCTCCTTGACTTCACCATCACATAGGGGTCCTTCCTTCCTCAGTATTGCTTCCCTTCTTATCTTGATCTCCAGATTAGGCAATCTTGACTCTAAACAAAAGCTAGGAGAGATGGTGTCAAGCAAGACAGTCACTGTAGACTAAACTAACTAAGCTGACAGATGTGAGTTTAGTTTAGCATTTAGTTTATGGGTCAGATTACTTAAATAAATCCACACAAATCATATGATAGTTACAATATATTTGGTTTGGTTCAGCCTGTAGGGACGCTAGGAAATCACAGTTATCCATCAAGGCCAAGGTTCAGCCTTACCTTTGCACATGTTTCGTTTCTTGATCATGTTCTGTAAAAGTTTTTAGTTATTTTTCTTGTTCCACAAACTAACACATTAATGTCCACATCAGTTCTTTCTTCATAGATGATTAAAATAATAAGAGTACAGTAATAAATAAATTATTGAAGCTTATAAACATTTTTTTCCTTTGAATTGTGATGACAAAGCTAATTGCATATTGTTGCTTCTCATTGTTCAACCCTATTTCAGAGCAAACATACATATTCTACTGATTTGTGTCCACAAATATGAATTTCAAAATTTTCAGAGATTTTTTTTAAACATCGTCCATAAAGGCATAAAAGGAATTTCGTAAAGAGGATGGAGTCAGGTTGACTGATAAAATCCTTTGCTTTTTAACTGCATTTTTCATTCTTTTTTTCAACTATTTTAAAAGAAAAACTAACTTTGAATGGCCTCTTACATTTTGTTGCCTGTTTTCTTTCACATATCAAGAAACATTTTTTTCATTCAAAATAACTTGCTTACAGGTAAGTGAAAAAAAAAAACACAAAAAAAAAAACACATTTAAACCTGATGATGTGTGATTTATTTCATGATACCAAGATGAAAATGAAAAATGTTGAAGGTTTTGTATGCGTGTGCATGAATAATAAGCACCTTGTCGGTTTTCCCTTTTCTTTGACCACAGCTTGATTTCTAGTGTTTCCCAGTAAAAATTTCTTTGCTGGCTCAAAATTTTGCTGACCTCAGCCTGGATCTGTACAAACTTAAATACATCAGGAGGTCACCACAGTTCCTCCTATGCTGCACAGATGCAGTGATGTAGTATGAAGAGCAGCTTGTTGTGACAAATGTTTTAAATTATTCTGTTTTCTTACCTGCATTACATTTTTGTATTTTTTGTCTTCACAACTGGCACAAAATGCTCAGAAGGTTACGTTTCTTTACATCATACAGTAGGTCTGCAGATCTGCAGATATTGTTATAAAAATACAACTTTTAACTTGAGAACATTAACATTAACCTTTAAAACCTTTGTGACATTACAAGAGCAACTCTTATTTGTTTCTTCGAAAATCTAAATAAAAATGGATTTAACAAGATCTTTTTGTATTTACATTTTATCATCTTGGAATTTTTCATTAGTAGTCATTAACAACCTGTTTCCATGTGATATTTATGTTGTTATGCCCAGTTATGTTAGCCACTCTTCAAAATGTGAAAGACAAGGAAACATCTTATTTGAATTTTAACTCTAATGGGTGCAACAAAAAAGGTGTTTGCTTAAAATTGGCCACATATAATAATTAATAAATTTAAAACAACTTGAACTGTGACAAACGAGGCAGGGAGATGATTTAAGTTCATCTTGGCACCAAGATGAACAGTGAGGAAGAGGGTAAGGAAGGTAAACAACCTTCAAAACTCACTGTTAGAGAACTAGAGTCAAGTCTCCATAACAACCACATAAATTGTTTTAAGGCTTGGAATACATTTTTACCAATGGTTTGCCTAACTGTGGATGGAGTTGTATATAAATCCTATAAGAACAGCTGAAATTTTATTAAAAAGGACACATAGTCGGTAAATCTTGCCAAAATGCTGAAAGCCACAAGTCAAAAATGCAAATTTAAATCTTTGCCTCATTTGAGTAAAATTAAATCACTCTTTTTAGCTGTCATATTGCAGTTAGAACAACATAAAAACATACAATTTCTTTTGTTCAGTTTTCAGCAAAAAATAAGAGAGAAAGATTGTAAATACTGACACTCATGCACTTATATTATGCTAAGTATATGTATCGGCAGTGCTGCTCAGTAACTCTGTGAGTTTGGATTATAATCAGATGGTAATCTTGATCTCTCACCTTGGCACTGTTTAGATGTTCTAATGAATCCCTTTTGAATATAGATTTCAAAATATTAAGTCCAAGTTCAGTCAAGATCATTCAACAATTTTGTTTCCTAAAAATGCTGTGTAAGTATTCAGCGTAGATCCACAGAAAGGCCTCCTAATCATTTTGTGCAAATCAGCAGTGCAGCTATTGAGTCAATACAAATTTCCAGATAAAATACAACATGCTTGGTTGACCAAGTGTGTAGTTTGTCATCTAAAAACAAAGTAGTAGAACTGAATAAACTCCAGCTGACGTTCTTCCAATCAGGAACTCCTCCATGTGCTTCATAACAGTGTTCATCTGAATGATTAATAGTTTTCTTTATCATCCAACAACTTACAGTGCCAGTGATGAGGAAATCTGAGCGACACTCCTCTGCCTCATCAGAAAAGATCAAAGGTTTTATCTCTGTAACCATCTTCACTGTTAATAGCCATTAGCCTGATCGCCTCCGCTTCTTTAAAGTTGAGGGTAACGCAGCTCAAGCAGGAGATCAGAGACATGCTGATGAATGAATGAGTCTGAAGCCATGAGGGTAGCGTTTGTTTTCATCCAAACACTCAGTTTTTAATAGATTATTATGGCTCAGCATCAGTGCTTGGAGCTTCATACATCACCTGTTCAGAGATGGTGGCTGAGGGCGTCCTGGCATCCTGTGAAAACTCACATCTGTAACCAGACTCTATAAAAGTAGCAGAACTGCATGGGTCAGAGTGATTTCCCCTGATGATCCAAGCTGATGTTAATGACTACAAATCTTGTCCCGTTCGCGGTGTGTCGAAAATAATCTTATGAGCTTCTTGAATTTATGTTTCACCCCTGTAGGTTCACATGCTGTTTGATGGTCTTGAGTGAGTTTCAACAGATGTTTTAATGCAGTTGTTTTGTCTTTAATTGTTCTTTTATATGTTGCGTTTTCACAGAGGAACCATGGCAAAGACAATTTACTGTCACCTGCAGAGAGACAGACATTAAATTTTTGCTTATTCTATTTCTAATTATTCCTTAATGGAACATTTGGAAAAAGACTGCCATGTAATGCAGTTTGCTCATTACTAAAGTTTTGCACCAAGGTAAATATTGCTGCTGCAGTACCTTTAACAAGGCAATATTTTTCCTGGAATATTACACCCAGCTGGGTGTCCTGCTTGGTTGGCCTTATCTTGCGTTCACATGACAGCACTGCACTCATGTCAGCCTGAATCAAAAAGAGGGGGCTACAAGCGGGGAATGTGCCCCATTTCCCTTTAATTGAAATACTGTAGACCCCATTGCCCAAATGTAATTATAGCATCGAAGGTGGGCACAAGAGGAACCAGCGAGAAACAAATTGAAATTTAACAGTGGAATGCAAACTGTCTCCAGCAGTGAGTAAGTGCTCACGATACCCACAAGACCTGGAGGGGCTGGTAACTACGAAACAACAAGGAGATGAGGTGGAAATAACTGATGATAGACATTTTTGAACAAGCTTCACACCCAAGCTAAATTAAATGACAACATTTTTAATTTTGTGGATGCTCTAATTAACCCAAATAGACATAAGGCAAAAGCAGTAAAACAAAGAAAAATACACAACAAATGTTTTCATGGTTAATAGGATATAAGGACGAAGTTAAAGAAACAACCATCAAACTAAAAAAAGGCTTTGAAATTATTTGACCCACCGTGATTTATTCATTTAATAAGTGCCCTTTAGCATAAAAACAAGTTACAAAACCAAACATTGTAATTTTGGGGCATAAAGCCCTCCTTTTTCATCACACTATTGTGTATTTGTCTTGTTCTTTCTATCTGTTGGCACATAAAAATGGACATCTTCAAAGAAACAATACTGCATCTAATTTTTATGCCTGATGTAGTACCACACTCACTGTGATCTTCTGCTAAACCAAGCTGCTTCTGAATATTTAGACACATTGAAAATATCAGTGGCATGGACATCACTAATTAAAGATGCAACACACCAATGCTATGAAAGTTATGTAAATGCTACAGCTACGTCACAGTAATGACCTGACAAAAATGCTATTTAATCTCATGTCATGCTATGCAGACACTCTGTCTGCACTGAAGATGATCACAAGGGGGCAGTCAGAGACTGTCAACATAGCAATGAACTTTCATCCCAAGATGGTCAGATGATCAGTTAGTATATAAAAAATAAAGGAAGGTGGTAGTGCTTGGCAATAAGTAACTGATTGTGTAATTTTACAGTAGCACGCTGAATTTTACATGTTTCATCTCAATAAATATTAGTTTTAATGGAGGAACATTAAAAACTATACATATTCTTCAGATATGTGATAAGACTGGATGTCCCACCAATGATCTTACATAAAGTGTTTATAGAGGCAACAACATACAGCAATTTAAGAAACAGTGTGACATCAACTTAAACAAGTGTTTATAAAGACAAACGTTCATTATCTCCAACATGTTTCCCAGCTTCTGAAAGATGCAGGAAACATATTTGAAATATTTGACTTGCTCGCTGTGAACAAACATTTCATATAGATCAGATTAACTTAGAAAGATGTTAACAGTGGAAATAAGAAAAGGAAACAAACAGGTTATCAAAATCAAACATCTTCTATACTAACTGAGTAATTTTTAGCTTTAAAACTAAATTTAAAAGTTTAATGCTTCGGATAAAATTTGATTTTGTTCTTTACCTTTAAAGCGTATGTGTAAAATAAATAGAGGATTGCAACATTCATAGATTGATTTTTTTTGCATTTTTCTTGCACCACAATGCAGCTTTTTTCAGATGTGAACTCAGAAACTTGCTAAAACAAGTTGATGGAAAACATGAAACACACTTTAAAACACGTACGAACATTGTCTGCAAGTGTAGCAATTTTTTCTAAACTATTAATAGTTTACAGCTGCTTTGAACTCAGCTGTAATTAAATCTGGACAAAGATAGCAATACATTCAACAAATCTGAAAACAATTAAAAGTTGCTTTTGTTGTTTCCCAGGCATGCTCAGAACAGAAAGCAGCTATGAGCATCCACAAACAAGGCAGCAATGCCATTGTCTGTCTGAGTCTATCATGTTGGTAATGAAAGGACAGAAACAATCTTCCCTCAGGTAAAAGATTTTCAAAAACACCGTTTTTAATAAGTAAGAACTTCATTTTCATGTTCCAGGTGCAAGAGCAGGAAAAAAAAGTTTGATTTGCAAAAATTTCCATGTTGAATATCCAAAACAAGACAAACACACTATGCAGGTAAGCATGTTATATTCGGTGTGTTTATACATTTATCTCTGGCTGCTAGTGTTGAAGCTCTGCTCACATTCAGAGGCTGTCAGCACGTCGGCCACAGGAAGCTCAGAGTGCAGATGACAGGTGGAGGAGCAGAACGTCTGCACTGGAATGAAAATGCTGTAGCCTGGACAGCATGGCGACAAAACGTTTCAAGAGGCTGAATGGTTCAGAGGATCCATGCACAAGATGATGTCCAGATGCCTCTCCTCCATCTCAGCTGAAGTGCTCATTCCATGAGTCAGCGTGTCGATCACTAGGTGAGAGCCGGGAGGGAGAAGCGGCTGTTTTTCTCAGCGCTCTGCTGCCTGTTTGCCAGACAATGGCAGATGGGAATGCTTGGATATTAGCGGAGGCCTTCTACATGCTTGGACATGCTATGCAAAGTTCAACAGTGTCACGCTCCATCTCTGACTCTGCTGCCATGTATCACTTGTGAATGTGTTCCTTCACTGAGCCTCTTAGGTAACTTGTAAGCTGTAAAAACTTGTAGCAGCATGTTTCTCTGTTTGCCTTCCTAAAGATCCTCAGAGTTTGCTCCAGTCATTACTCTGATTGATATTGTCTTTACAAACTGTTTATGATGTTTGGAAAGGCAAACATTTAAATCCAGACAATCTTGAAACGGGGTCAGTTGCTCTGAGGTTATACTCCACACACCTGCTTCCTTGTTAACATAAGAAGCAGCAACAGGCTCATTTTAAGCTCCAACATAAATTAACTTTTGTCCTTCTGAATAAAAGCACCATATCTGGTTTCTATGGGACTGCTATCCGCTGGGACTAATGTGTTTTCCTCCTGCTGGAAGGCCGTGTTGTCGACGAAAGAGACGTTTCACACAAGCTGCTGAAAATGGCCGCCACTTCACTCATTCCTAATCCACACACTTCAGTCTTGACACCTTTATGGGTGGACAGTCAATGGAGAGGAGAAGTTGCACTGCTGTGAACAGAAACAATCCCCCTTAGTTACAGTAGCCAGGAATCTGGCAGTGGTGGAAACACACAGATGTGGACGATCAGATTTCAGATGAGCGCTGATACTCCAGTGACTCCAACAAGCCTCTGCAACAGCAGGTATGCTCCACAGTTTCTATGGGTGATCAACTTTTTGATGACACATGAGGAAATTTCATCAAATCTTTTCAGCTCCTTTCCAAAGCACAATCCTCACACGAAAAAGGCGGACAGCTGAAATGTTAAAGATACCCGACACGTCTACTGCGGCTGTGTGTTTTCCTCCATCTATGTGGCGCCCTGAACACCAAAATCTAGTCACCACAAGTGGATTGACCTCGCTTTGTAACCAGATACATAGTTGAACATTGGAATTCACAAACTTTCATCTGTGCAGTCAAAACCTTTCATCGCAAGTGGCTCGGCGTCTTGATCTGCTGTCAGTTATCTGCCCTGGAAAGTAAACACGAAACAAAAGGCCCATGCTTCAAGAAATGTAGTGGAACAGAGATGTTTTAATTATATGAAGCTGTTGCATGTTCAACTTGATCAAGTGTTTCACATCTTGTGAGAACGTGAGCAAAGTCCCAACTGAGGCATGTATTATCTTTTTTATTTTATGGAGAAATACTTTCAGAAACCAATAAAAATATCTATTCACTGGGATTACAGGAGCTAAAACAAGTTCCTGTAGTATAGTTAAATTAGCATGAATGCAAAAACGTAGGTATTTTTTAACTGTTTTGTGTGTTTAATATTGCGTTTTGTTCATAATCATCCCACTAAGTACAAGCAATCATCTTATAGAATATAATAAATATCAATCAAATATGAATTATATTTTTTACTGTTTTTATGGACTTGTTAAGGATTATTTTGCTCTTAATTTAACAATTTAACTCCTTACTTATCTCAGTTAAGGCTAAATCTTGACCTCTATACAATGGTAATATTTTTCATTAAGTGGATTTAAGTTGCCTCAAATATGAAAGCGCATCGAATTTTGAAAATGTTGGTTCTTGTGACACAACATTCTTTGCTAGTTTATTTTTTAATTATATAAATTATCTAAATTCAGCTCAAAATTATGTCTTTACTATCAGAACCGGTCAAGTCAAGTTTATTTGCACATTATAGCACATTTCAGCTGCAAGGCAGTTAAAAGTGCTTTACATCAAAAACATCAAGCATCAAAATCATAAAGATCATCAAGCAAATATAATTCAAAAATACTGATCAAGGTTCCACTTACTACTAATCAAAGGCAGCTCTAAAGTGGTGGGTTTTTAACCTTGATTTAAAGGAACTGAGTGTTTCAGCTGTTTTGCAGTTTTCTGGGAGTTTGTTCCAAATTTTTGGTGCATAAACTAAAGGTTCTGATTAAAAGTCTGGTCTACTGTCATCACGAGTCAGGTTATATTTGGAGAAAGCAAGCGAGTGCACAGTGAGCATCTCTAGCTAAAAACAAAGACACCTTTTTATTTATTCATTTAATAAAAAAACAGAACATATTCATGGTCAGGAAAGCACAAACTTCTCTTTTATTCTGACAATAGATCATAAATTGGTACAATTATATAATATCGCCAACAAGGAATATTTGACGATTAAAGTTTTTAAAAATTATAAATTTTTTTATCCGCTTTTATAATATGTAGCAATGTTGTAAAAACATCCACACTCCTTACTGACTTAGAAACACTGTTCCGAAGAGGAATTGTGTCTTATACAGTAAAGTCACAGCTTCTTAAAATTTTAAATAGTGCCTCATTTGCACAGGACCTAGAAGTCACTGTGTGGAAAGATTATTCACAATCTCTTTGATCATTTCTGGACCTGCCGTGTGTCTCAGAAGACTGCAGACTCAGCCATGTTCCAGCTGGAAAACCAGTGAGATTTGCAAGTTGTTGCTCTCAGTGACCAGGCTAACTATGTGGAGCGAAACAAGTTGAGGTAAAATGACCTTTGAAGCATGTAGTCGCCATGCTGGATATTGGGGTCAGGGGTTTGGAGAGAAATCTTGAACTTTCTGATTCAGAATCCCACATTTAGACGTATAAGTAGATTTGCCTGACTTGAAACTCAAAAAAGGTGTTGGAAGCTTTATGAAAACCTAAAACTTCTGACCCTTTGACTTCTCGCTGAACCCTGCCCATACTTTAATTGACAACACCACATAAAGTTGGTTGCAACTAAAGCTCTAAATAAAATATTTAGCTATGAATATTGTAGTTTTCTGTCATGAATTTATGTCCATACACTTTTTATTTTAATTTGAATCATTTCATTAGATTTTAGTTGAGTAAATATAGCCCATCTGTTTATAATTTAATCTCTGTATGAATGCAGTTGTTCAGTGAAGACCTTTAAAGTGAGTTTGAGAACATTAGTGAACAAACAGCATGATGAAGACCAAGGAACACACCAGGCTGGTCAGGGGAAAGGTTGTGGTGAATATTAAAGCAGTATTTAATTAAAAAGCAATATCCCAAGCTTTCATCTCACAGAGCTCTGCTCAGTCTATAATATGAAAAAGGAAAGAATTTGGGACAACTGAAAACACAGCCATCTACCTAAACTGATAGAGTCCAAGGAGAGCAATAATCAGAGAAGTGGCCAAGTGGCCTTTGGTAGCTCTGGAGATCCACAACTCAGGTGGGAGAATCTGCTGGCAGGACAACAATTAGTAATGCACTTCACAAATCTGATCTCTGAGGAAGAGTGAGAAGAAGATACCCATTGCTGAAAGTTAATTTCGAAGATCCTCAGTTTGGAGTTGGTCACATGAGAGGATACAACACACATATAGAAGAAAGTTTTCTGCTCAGATGGAACCAAAACTAAACATTTTGACCTTTGTGCAAACTGCATGTGTGGTGGTAAAGCTTTGGTGCAGTTCACCCCAAAAACACCATCACCAGGGTGAAATATGCTGTGGTGCTACTTTTCTTCAGCATTAAGAGGGAAGCTGCTTGGTTGAATAAAGGACAACCCTGGAAAGCTTTCAACACAACATACATTCAACACAACATACATTCAGAGCTACAATGGAATGGTTTAAATCAGAGCTTATTCAAGCTTTAGAAGGGCCCTGTCAAAGTCCAGACCTAAACTTAATTGACAATCCATGGCAAGACTCAAAAATGTAGGTTTACAGATGCTGTGCATCCTAACTGACTGAGCTTGAGCTGTGCTGCAAAGAAGAGGGGGGACAAACTTCAGTTTCTAGATCCAAATCCAATGTATTTACAAAGCACATTAAAAAAATGTACCAGATAGAAACATCTCCCAAAAACAGTTACAGCTTTAATTGCAAAATTTTGACTCCGAGGCAGGAATGAATGTATGTCACATTTTTCAGATTTTTATTTGTTAAACATTTTGAAAACCTGGTATAATTCTACTTCACAAATATGCTCTACTTTGTGTTGATCTGTCACATAAAATCCCAGTGAAGTACAGATAAAAGAGTTTGGATGCTTTTGCAAGGCACCAAATTTAGTGTGGAAAAATACTGAGCTTTAAAACATTTCAGCTGCTTTAAAATGATAGAAAAAGTCTTGATCATACCTACAAACTATTGTGGTGAGAACACACCTTTCTTTAAACTGGATCTACACACCTATAGTTTCGTCAACAGGTTCTGCATGACTGTCAGTTGTCATGTTGACAAAATCTGTCCATAGACAGAGCCTCCTATCATCACTTGAGTAAATAAAACTGCATAGGTATTCCCATGATGACACACACACAGAAAAATAAAATCACTGTTATTTTCCATGTCACTCTGTGTTCAAAAAAACATCTTCAAAACTAAAGTAGAGGGAAGTCACACAAACTAAAAGTCTGAATCCTGCATGAATGTAGTGGGATAATACTGATCAGATTAATTGAAAATAATTTGCAGCATTTGAAGCTTATCATCTAATACAATACAAAACAATAGGCACCAAAGTTAAATGATTGGGACCTTTCCTGAAATATTAACCCTTTGAATGTTTGGGATCATTTTCTGAATTTCCATGCATGTGCACTGCTCTGGTTGGCAGAAACCAGGAGATAACTTTGAAATCAATACTTAAAGAAAATAAATATTTATTATTTTGAAAAATGTGCTCAACAAGTGGACAAAGTTTTGTGTCAGATGTAATATTACATCCACTATATGTTACTCTGTAAACAAAAGAATTTGGTAAAAGCAGATGTGTTAGTTCAAGTTCAATTTTATTTGTATAGCACATTTCAGCAGCAAGGCAGTTCAAAGTGCTTCACGTCATAAAAACATCAGTCAGGTATACAGCAAATCATCAAAATCATCGAGCAAACATTCATGAAAATCATCAAAGTCATCAAGCAGATATCAATGCATCAAAATCATGAGGATCATCAAGCAAATATCATCAAGCAAATATAATTCGAAAACACTGATCAATGTTCCACTTACTACCAATCAAAGGCAACTCTAAACAGGTGGGTTTTTAGCCTTGATTTAAAAGAAATCAGTGTTTTGGCTGTTTTGCAGTTACCTGGAAGTTTGTTCCAGATTTCAGATGTTATAATTACTTTTTTGTGGTCAGATGTGCAGGGACTTTTATATTTTTAAGCGTTAAAGAATGCACTTTTCATAGAAAATAATCCTGGATGGTATCTGAACAAACGCAAGCTTGAACCTCGCGAGCATGGATGGATTTGCCTTCAGATCCTGCAGCAAGATGTACAGCTGAAATAAGATGGTCTGCAAAGTTCAGATTTCACTGTTAATGTACTTTATAACATACAGAGCTTTAATAGCTGCTGTGACAAATATGTGAATATATGTACAATTAAGTGAAGCTACAGTTTCACCCATGCCAGCTTTATTTATAAAGCCCTTTAAAACAACCAGAAACAAAGTGTTGCACATAAATGGAATTCATAAACCTACATTAAACAAAAAAAGAAACTAATAAATATTACATAAGAAAGATAAAGGATTAAATAAAAACAAAGAAGGTCAAGGTAAGTATCTCTAAGCCAAAGGATTAAAAACAGGTTTTAAGATGAGCTGTAAAGGTTTGCAGTGAAGGAGCCTCTCTAATATTCAGGGGTGGGTTATTCCACAGCTGAGGAGCAGAAACAGAGAAGGAACTGAGACCTGAGCGACCAAGAAGGTAAGTAGGGAGGAAGAAGCTCAGAGAGGTAAGGCAGAGCAAGATCATTAAGAAATTAAAATCAGAATTTTAAAATCAACTCTAAAATGCACAGGCGGTAGTGGAGTGAGGCCAGAACGGAGGTGATATGTTCTGTTTGTTGAGTTCCAGTTAAAAGACGTACAGCCGCATTTTGGACCAGCTGAGAGACCACAGACCACCTCACTCCAACATAAAGTCCAATACTGTAATAATGCAAATCATAGCTATTGCTACTGGAACTTATAAATACTGTTCATCTTTTTGGGAAACAGTGAAAACTGTTTGAGTTAAAGTGATGACAGATGATGTTTTGCTCCGTAACAACACACACGTTCAGAGGTGGGCGAACAGGAGGCGTCTATGAGCTCCAGCTTGATGCTTACGAATGTTACATAAAGAGCGATATCAACACGGTGCAAAACTTCCTCATGATTAAAGAAAATTTGCCTGAAGTAGAAGAAAGATGCTCAAGCGCCTATGACAATGTAGGCTCCCACAGTTTGGCGAGTCAGTGATGTCTCTGCACTAAATAGCTCTCTACCAACCTTGTTTTCCTTTATATTCATTACAAAAATAGCTAACATCTGAGCTGTTCATAAGCCATTTCTTCATATAGCAGTGTGGCTTTTTTGCCAGCCACAGAGAAACTGAGGAGTGGCGCTAATGCTCATGACATCATGCTCCAGTGCCAATTTGTCCTTAATGCTGATTTCCTGATCACTTGTCTTTTTCGCCACACAAGAAATGAAGAAAAGAACCTTAACTGGCTCACAAGCTCATATATTGGGTAGTAAGTAAGTCCACTTTATGAGCTCACAGCTTTCTCATTTATTTGAAGTGATTTCTGCAGAGTACGAAGCCAGTTTGGACTCCTGCATACACTCATCGAGCTGCTGTACGAGTCCTTCTCCTTCTTGTTGCCGTAAAACAGCAATCATTTCTTCATTAGCCTTTTATTTGTTTCTAACCGTTCCACTTCAGGGGTAACACACACAGTTTATTTGGGTACTCTTAATTACAAAAGGGAGATTGTGTGCCCTCTTCACTAAAATGAATGTGTCTCTTTGCCTCCCAAAGGGCAGCGTGGCTTAGAGTTGGACTGTATCTGATTACATTTTCCAGGATTGATTACAGTTTTGAAACGCTGACCAGACCAACTCAGACCTTATCTAACTTGGATTGAGGTAAGAAGTGTTTGACCTGTGTCTGTCACGTTTCAGGTTTGGAGGATTAAGAGGAGAGATGCTTTTATTTCCTATTTGTTAGTTGTTTTTTTCTTTCATAGAAGAAGCCTAAGGGCTGTGAACTCACTCACAATAAATTGCATTGCAGTGCTGTTTCTCTCTCCAGATAGCCATTCAGGAGGTATAGCTACCTTCAGGAGCTTTTCATTTTTCCTGTTATTAAACATAGTGAAAAGATTGGCTTCCGCGAGTTGATTCAGAAATGCCAAGTCGACAACGGGAGAAAATAAGCAGCTTGCAAGTCTCGGCACTTAATGTTACAGCATGCATGCAAACAGAACCATCCATCACTGTAAGTTGTGTTGAAAGGAAACTCCATCATTTACAGGTGCCTGCAACAAGATTTCACACTTTCATCTACCAATCTGAACTTATAATTTTTTGTTCAAGTGGTGAGTCTAAAATGGCTGTAACGTTAGCATTCAGGATTTGCAGTGTTTATTTTTTGAAAGTTACCAGTGACCAAATTTTTTCGGTATCTATTTTACCAAAACTATGCACAAAATCTCTAGAAGAGCAAGGTTTGCTGCTCTGAGTTGTAAACACAAAGGTAATGGACAGAATTCAACGTTGTTGCTGTAATTGATTTAAAAGAAATCCGTGTATACTTGAGGTTCCCTCTAAAAATTCTTATTACTTCCTATTTTATGAGTTTGAACATGAAACATACCTTAAGATGCATTAGTACCCACACCAGAAAACGTCTTGGCGCTACCACAGAAGGCAACATCCTCAGTCTTCCTTATCTCTGCTCTTGGAGTTACAGCCAATCAGTGGAAAGGAAAATGAATGGTGCTCCTGGATTGGCTGCTTTGCAAACGCCACCCAATAGTGTATCAAGTGACATTGCACCTAGTTATTTCAACACCCCAAGCTACATTTTCTTTCAAACATTTTAGATATGCTTTCTGAAAAAATCAGTGAATATGTGGGTTTTTGTGAATAATTTGAAGTTACATTTCACAGAGAAATCTGCAAATACTGAACCGCAAATAGGCAAGAATCCCATGTAAGGTGACTGGCAGAGGTATCTCTTTTTCACCTTTTTAACAATCTCAACCTTTTCCATTTTTTACCACCACAAACTTTAAACTACTTCTTGGGATTTCATTTAATCATCGTAATATAAATGTAGTGCATAACTACACTAGAAGGAGAAAAACTTTTATTTAGCCCCTTTAATCTACAAATCAGGTGGGAAATCTGTAAATAGAGCAACTATTAGGTGTGCATGAATTTGGCCTTTGTGAAAGAGTGGCTACTGTTGAAAGAAAAATCATAAAAAGTCCGTTTTGCAGTTAACAACAAGCCATGTAGGGGACCCTGCAAACATGTGGAAGAAGGTGTTCTGACCAGAGGAGATGAAAGTTGAACTTGCCTGAACCCACCATCCAAGCAGTGAAAAACAGCGTCTGCAACAAAAGTTAAGACTAAGACCGAACTTCACTTTCCAGCTGGACAGTGTTGCTAAACATACAACCACAGCTACTGGTTCAGATTAAAGTATGTTTGTGTGTCACACTGGCCTTGTTAAAGTCCAAACCTAAATCCAATTGAGATTCTGTAATAAGACATCCAAATTGACTGAGCTTGACCTACTTTGCAAAGAAAAATGGGCAAAAAAACAACAAGGTTTTGATCATGGGGACTGAAAACAAATGCATGCCACACTTTTCAGAAAGTTTCTTTTATTTTGCAACAAAATGTTTTAAACCACCTATTTTTTCTTCATGTTCACTAGTATATGAAATAGTCTAGCTAAATAAAAAATATCCATAAAATACATTGAAGTTTGTAGCTGTGATATTTTCAGAAGGGAATATATTTCTTTTTTTAGCTGTTGAACTCACCACTTGCTAATATCTCACAAATCCAGTCTCAACCTCAACTTTTTGAAGCATCAGCAGTAACTCTAACATTGCAGTTACATTTATAAAGAAGCTAATCTTACATTTGCTTTAAATGTTTCTCAGAAAAAAAGTTTTTTAAATCATTTTTTTAAACTTAGAATAACTGAAAAAGTTCCAGTTGCAGTCATACTGAGGAAAACATGCTTGTGTCACATTTCACGCACCAACAGCTGCAAATTTATCAAGCAATGAAAGGTTGCTTTCTGAGTTTGCTTCTAAGCACAATCATTTTGAAAGGCCCCTGCTTCCTGAAAAAAACTTGCATTTAAAGATTCTGGACATGACTGTCAGGACAAATAAGTCAACAGGAGACAAATGTTACCCCCACAGTTTATTTACTTTATTTAGTTTAACTGGAACTGGAGCCCCACACCAGCCCTGCTGGGTTGCTGCAGTTTTTATTCAGTTTTACTGGAGCTTTGAGACTAAAATGAGTTGAAAGGAATTAGATAGGCGGTGTGGAAATGGGTGATTGTTTTCCTTTTTGTATTAAAAGTAGACTTCAAATAAAAACTAGTTTGTGATTAAAAACTTTCAGTTGCTGTCGTTACCAACAATTTTTAGGGAAAAATATCTTCAGGAAACACTTGTCATGATCTTCGGGACTTTGGTTTTGTGTTCAGTTTTATTTTGGTATTTCATATATATGTATATTTATGTTTATATTTATATGCTCCCTGGTTCCCTGTGATTTCTCAGTTCAACTTCATTTACTTGACTTCCTTCACAGCTGCACCTTGTTTTCCAATCAGCACCCTTTCCGTGTTCAATAATCAACTCTCCAGCCTAAATATCTCTCAGTTGGTCAGATCATCCTTTGTTCCCACCAGCCTGTGACCTTGTATTTCTCTTGTGGTGGATTGTGGTGTTTTCCATTTGTAGTCGAAACTGGGAAATTCCGACTCTCCAGTTGAAAAAAATCAGCTGGAACGCCCCCCAAAGTCGGACTTCCTACTGGGAACAACTCTGATTGCCCCCAGTTACACCTTGTAAGGCCGACTTCGCATTTCAACATGGTCGTTCATCGCATCAACGATAGTAAACTGTGGTGGAAACGTGTTCATTTTACAAGACACAGCATCTGCAACTCTAAACTGAACAAATTGAAATTGATGTTTGGTTATGGAAAGTAAAGCTTAAAACGATGTTGGTAAGAGGTACTGCAAACGATGTCTACTTGAGAGTTGCCATGCTGAAATTCTGATTTCTCCATCTATGTTAAGTGGAACACTGTTACCTCGGGTGTGACGTCGATCCCAGTTTCTACTTCTGAGGTAAATGAAACTCAGCATTATTTTGGATATCCCCTGGACCTAGAAGTTTTAAAATTTCTTTTGTCAAGTAAACTTGTTTATTTCCACCTGCCTACCTCTTGGCTCCCCATTTCTATTTGGGTCCTGCTCTTCCCCGTTACATGACAATATTCCCAGTCCTTCCATTTGTCCAAACACTGTTGTGCACCACACCTCTTACTTGTTAGCTGATGGAATAAAACCCATTAACCCCATATCACTGCATATCTTTCTGTCATCACCTGGAAGACTCATTTAACTAAACATCAATCAATGCAGCATGTCACTGCATAAACATAAGCCAAAGACAATGAACGGACTGACTGAAATCTAAGGGTCTGTTCATGTTTGGATTTTTTTTACTCTGATCTGGTTATTCTGCATGGGTGTTTACATCATAATTTTAAAACAGTTTGACCTGTCTTTGACCCAGAAGTGACCCACATTCTCAAAAGATGACGTGACGTCACACGTGGCACGCTGTGTTTGTGAAATAGAAATGCTACACATAGCAGTTCTGATGCGCCTTCAGTGGTGTCTGTTGTAATGCTTGTAAATATTGTTTTGGCAAGACTTTTATTTTGAAGGGGGCCCGCTTTTTGCTCGGAGTGTGAACTAGGACACGCAGCTGAAGCCTACAACTCCAAACAACAGTGTGAGTGTGCAGATATTAAGTAGAGCAGTGATCACAACATCTCCCTTGTTTGTTTTGCCCTTTATTTACATTTGATTTCTTTACTTTCTGCCTCCAAGCGCAGTCTAGTGCGTTTGTCGTAAATGATGTAAAAGCAGGACAAAATGCAACATGACCATTCAGACTGAGGCTAGGACTACATGTGAAAATGACCTGGGTGTGATCTAAACTGATGAAATTTTTGCATCTGCATCACATATAAGCACTTTTCCCGACAGTGTGATCATAGCCTGATTACTCCACAGACACACTGAGTTTTCTGGTGATGTCACTTCTCATTATGTACACTGCAAAAACAGTGTACATAATACTTGATACAAAATCTTATCAAGTATTTCTGGTCTAGGTCTAGTGCAAATATTTTGAATACACTTGAAATAAAACAAAACTAACTTACAAGTAACTTTTCAGCTGATACAGGAGCTTGCTTTAAGTCAATAATTCCTTAATATTTTGGATACCCCCAGACCTGGAAGTTTGTAAATGTCTTTTGTCAACTAAACTTGTTTATTTCCACCTGCCTGCCTCTTGGCTCCCCATTTCCATTTGGATCCTGCTCTTCCCTGTTACATGACAATATTCCCTGAATAAAGACCATCCATTTGTCCAAACACTGTTGTGCACCACACCTCTTACCTGTTAGCTGCTGGAATAAAACCCATTAACCCCATATCATGCAACTCTCACAGTATCAAGTTGGCACAGTAATGGATGGATGTTTACCTTGTTCATATTGACATCAGTGAAGGAATAAGTTGTATTAAAAGACAGAAACCACTGCTGTTTACCAAAAACATGTATTTATCCGAAATCTCAAAGACAGAACCCAAAAGGCTTTAAACATTATCCACAAGTGATTGTAGGCATCAGGTCCAGCATACATTAATTCAGTTTGGAGCCATTAAAAAGAAAAAAAAAAAAAAAAAAAACAGTGCTTGGGCTTACAAACGGGAAACTATGACTGTCAACAGAATGATGTATGGGAGCTTATTATTTCCCACTCATTATGATTAATAACACAGAAAGGTATCCTCTATTCTTGTCGAGATGGAAAATGCAATTAGCTGCCTTGGCTGCTGCTGCAGCCTGCTTGCTTCTCCAAGATAAAACATCCCATTTACAGCGAGAGAATCACCGTCTGCTGCATGAAAATCTGCAACTATTGATATTGATGCACCACAGATCTTCTTTTGGTAAATATTGCTTCTTTTTCCAAAGCTATTTTATATTATAAAGGGCTGACCCATTAAAGTTTTAGGCAACATCAATATGCATTTAACAGCTCACATGCGGCTATAACTCTCTGTCAAGTGTCTTTTAAAGAAGCAAAATGTTCAATGTGACCCTTTCCTTCACAATTTCTTAATTTCTCTTCATACTGCAGAAAAGTGAAGTCAGAGAGAAGGTTGAAGTTTGTGGGCCAGGCTCATTGCTTCCTTCACTGCACCTGCTGTCATCACCTGGGAGACTGATTTTACTAAACATCAGTCAATGCAGCAATGCTCTCCTGGAGACCCAGCTCATTTCCTGGACTCACAGAACCAGACTCATGTCACAGAATGCAACCTGGATACTGAGACAGAAGGTGACGTTGAATCTGTCTGTGTTTGCACCTTTTTGACCAAGGATAACATTTAATTTGCGTTTGCATTCTGGTGTGTTACAGTAGAGAACATCAAGAGGGATGGAAACTGTATTTTTGGGGTGCAAAAACACTTTGGGGGTAAAGTAAACAGTCTTTTAGACAGTATTTCATACATTTATTGTCAAACTTGCATAAAAGTACATTTGAGTTTGCAGACTAGTATTTGAAAAGTGTCACATTTTTCATGGAAAAGTAGGTACATTCTGATACCAAAACCCATTTTGTCTAACTCTACCTGACGTGTTAGTCATGCATATTTAACCCATTCAGCGTTTTGTTATTTCCATTCCCATTTAAGCTCTTATAGAACCAGGACGTGCTTATTTAGCTTTAGAGAGCCATGTGGAGTACATTTCACATGCCTTTCAGATCCTTAGCTGAAATGATCAGCTGTCTCATTGTTTCTGATCTGACTGGTTGAACTCTGTTTGATGGTGATTGAAAGATTGGCATTGTTTAAAGAGACTGAACTTTTCCAAACCATTTTCCATAGACAAAACCTGAGACTATTCCTTATAAAGAAACACCTGCTGCATCGAGTTAACTATATTTAATTTATTATACCAGACTTTTAGAGATGTTATTGAAGACTGTAATGTCCACTTCTACAATGCCTTGCAAAAATAATATCTCTTTAACGTATTTTGTCCTTTTTTTGTCACATTACAACAAACTTTATACTTTTCCAAATAATTTTTTCATGAAACTAATACTTACAGTAGGTGATGTAAACATTAGAACAAAGTCAAGTACTTCTTGTGACATTATATGGTGTTTACTGTATCTACTTGATATCTGAATGCACAGAAGGCTCAGCAGGTAGAAAATAACATTAGAATAAAAAAGCTTGTGTAAAAACAAGAGGTCTCACTTTAACATAAACTGCTGGAGTGTGTCTGGTGCATTTTCAGTTAAAACGTGTTTGTTCTTACTTCAAAGAAGTTACTCGCAGTGGGTAGAGTTTCCAGAAATTGTACTCAAGTAAGAGTAGCGATACTTCATAATAATATTATTCAACTAAAACTAAAAAGTATTTCATAGTAAAATTATTCCTAAAGGTACATTTTTTTCCCAGATCGTTACTCAAGTAAATGTAACTGGTTTCAACCCACCTCTGCTTATTGGTGTATCTTATTGGAGGTTTTTGGGATCTGTCCTACTGGGAGGAGACTCCAGGGCAGACCTAAAACTTGTTGGAAGGACTATATTTCCATAATGACCTGAGAACACCTCGGGATCTTCTAGCATGAGAAGGAAGAATGTCACTGCATAAACATAAGCCAAAGACAATGAACGGACTGACTGAAATCTAAGGGTCTGTTCATGTTTGGATTTTTTTTACTCTGATCTGGTTATTCTGCATGGGTGTTTACATCATAATTTTAAAACAGTTTGACCTGTCTTTGACCCAGAAGTGACCCACATTCTCAAAAGATGACGTGACGTCACACGTGGCACGCTGTGTTTGTGAAATAGAAATGCTACACATAGCAGTTCTGATGCGCCTTCAGTGGTGTCTGTTGTAATGCTTGTAAATATTGTTTTGGCAAGACTTTTATTTTGAAGGGGGCCCGCTTTTTGCTCAGAGTGTGAACTAGGACACGCAGCTGAAGCCTACAACTCCAAACAACAGTGTGAGTGTGCAGATATTAAGTAGAGCAGTGATCACAACATCTCCCTTGTTTGTTTTGCCCTTTATTTACATTTGATTTCTTTACTTTCTGCCTCCAAGCGCAGTCTAGTGCGTTTGTCGTAAATGATGTAAAAGCAGGACAAAATGCAACATGACCATTCAGACTGAGGCTAGGACTACATGTGAAAATGACCTGGGTGTGATCTAAACTGATGAAATTTTTGCATCTGCATCACAAGTTAAAGTAAAAATGCTTTTGGTGCAAAAAATAAATAAATAAATTACATGCTGACCTTTTGTGACCTCCTGTCAACTAATACTTGAAACAGGCTGAAGTTGCATCCAAAAATAAATGTGAAGTGTCAACAAACAAGAGAACATAAATACAGTGTGACTCAGTAGCAGAAGCTAAAGTAGTTTTACGGTGTGAACATTGTTGCAGTTAGCACTGGGAAGGCTCTTGCATCATTACTGGCTAAGGTTCAGCCTCCCTCCTGCCCTCCCTGTTGCATTTGCCGCCCTCCTATAGCTTCAATAAAGAAAATATAAGGTGCATGTCAGAGGACCGGCCAGCACTCCAATTAGAGGAGGAAAAGAAAAACACAAGCAGCAATCGACTAACGGCAACCTGAGATGACGGGATCTCATCCATCACTCTGCATGCGCACAATTGCCATATGAAAACACAAACAAGCAATCAATTGTTTTGCTCACAGCTTGGGGCCTCCTAATAGAGCACATTTATCTGACGCCGTGGTGGTAGCCCCAGCAATACTTTAATTTGTGAGACATTATGTTGAGTTAATGCCTACCAGGTTGCCGTTCAACCGGGGGGACTTGGCACACTTGGCGGCGATGTAAAAGCCGGTATCATGCTGTATTGTGCTGGGGTGCTGTGATGTAAATGATCTCACCCGCTGTATTTTAATGGGCTTGTGGAATGAATTTATGTGGGAATCGTTGCAGAGGAATATTGTATCACGGCGTAATTAGAGAGCGGGAGGAGAGCTGCACTGCATGGAGGCCTCCGCACGGTGGCCGGCTCTGTTTGGCCTTTGACCGCCTCTGTGAGCTGGATGAAGAGCGTCTGGTGGAGGGAGGTTTGGGGGTGAGGGGGGGCATGAGAAGATAGAAATGGAAAGAAAGAGAGGGAAGACAGGCTCTCTAATAATGATGTGCCCTCAGGCCTAATGTGTCATCTTTTCCTCTGTGCTGGTAAACAAACATGCACAACACTGCATCATTCATTCCTCTTCCAAATGGTTTAATCCCAGTAAAGAATTAATTCATATGGGTCTGTTGCAAACAGGTTTAGCCTTTTAAACTCATTTGATTTTTAGAATGTAAACAAGGACTAACTAAAAAAAAAGTTTGAGTTTTTGAAACCCAGGAAACCAAAAACCCCAAAGATTTTCAGCTTTGAATGTTAAGGTGGCTCTTTTGTTCTCTTTCTTCTTGTAGGAAGATTTTTCTTTTATTCTGTTTCAAAAACTGTAGTTTTAGTGAAGAAAATGTGATTCTTTCTGGGGCAATATATACCTTTTGGGGAGTAAATAAGGAAAAAAATACCCCAGTGTTAATTATATTTGCTAATCATGGATACGATAAAATTATCATGGTGAGTGGCTCCCTCCTTTCTTAAGACCACAGTTTTGTTTTTGTAGTACATTACATCTGTGGCGTTAATGAAACAAGAGATTATCCTCATTAGGGACAGAAAGTGATTATCAAAACCGCGTTTTCTTTAAAAATTGAAAGTTTTGCTGCTTGATTTTTCCCAAGAATCCCACGCTTTTTGTAAATTGTTGATTCTTCACACTTAGATTAGCAGAAGTTGCACTTAAACACCTGATAACCAAAGTCCCTCTTTTTAGAACAATATTTTCCTCTTGAGTGAAATCTGATGATTGAGATATATATATATATATATATATATATATATATATATATATATATATATATATATATATATATATATATATATATATATAATATGCTATTTGAAAATGAGTTGGCTTAACAAATTGCATGTAGAAGAGAACTGACATAATTCAAAAGCTTATTGAGTAATTTAAAGTTAGCAATTTTCCGTGCATCATAAAAAGCCCATTTCTTTGAAGCTGTATTCCATTCTTTCTCAGCATATCATTCATATTGACTTTTATTTGGAGGCAGATGTCACCCTCCATCCTCCACCTCCCTCCCCTGTCCTCCTCCCTCTCCAGAATGGCCCCAGGGCCTCTCCTGCCCTCTGCTTGGGGAAAGAGAGGCTGTGCTCGGCCTGACAGGCGGCTGGTGGCGCTTCAGTGCTGTGGAGGAAATTAAATTACAGCTCCTGTTGTCCGCTTTGTAAACAAGACAAAAGCCAATGATACGGCCAATTACACTTAAATACGGCACATGTGTACATAGAGGGGCTTCAGACACAAGGATCAACGATGCTGGAGATGATGAACTAAACCTAGGAGAGAAAATTTGTTACAATTTTTTTTAAGGTTTCTTGTAAAACAAAAAATGATAGAAAATAAGAAGTCCATACGGAAAAGTACAAATAAATACATATTTGAAAAAAGGATGAAAATGCACATTTATAAAGAGAAGTAAAAAAAAAACCCTAAAAACTAAATCTATTTTATCTATCTATCTATCTATCTATCTATCTATCTATCTATCTATATATATATATATATATATATATATATATATATATATATATATATATATATATATATATATATATATATATATGGAGATAGAATTGTCCCAAATTATTAAAATGTTATTGTCGTATTGATAGCTTACAAAGACTGATCTAATTAACTGACTGATCCAGACATGTATATAGTTTTGCATATATCTGTTATAAATTTGGTAGTTCATAACAGATATATGCAAACACTGTTTTCCTTAATAATTGAAAATACCTCATTAATTAGCCTTTGGAAATATTAGAGATTAAAACCCACTGTTTATTTTTCTCCTGTACAAAAGCAGGAAGTTGTTGGTATGAAATAACTCCTCTCAGTTGCTGTGCCGTATGTTGTTGCAGCTCTCCTGGCAAAAAACAAGCAAAAGAAAGACGTCACATGAATTTTAGAAATAATAATAATAATAATAATAATAATAATAATAATTAATAAAGTTGGTCCAAAAACAACAAAAATCGCCTCGTCTCATCCCAACTCTTTCCTCACACTCAGAACAAACCTGCGATGAAAATGGCTATCAGAGTAAATAAAATAGATGGTCTTTATCAAAGTAAATTAGATTCACCTAAATAGTTCACCGGAGGGGCAGAGCAGTTCCTGTAATTCACTTTAAGGCTCACCAACTTACTCAATAAAGCCCCGGCTTGGAATCTAACTGATGTCTAATCGATAGGTTTATCCGAGGCAAACAGGCGAGAAGAGCGAAATGAAACGGTTTGCATTTGAAGGAAACGAGGAAAAAGTCGAAAAATCACACTCCTGGTAATGCAAATATGGCTCTCATACTGTCTCTGCTGGTTCCTCTCAATAATAATAATAATAATAATAATAATAATAATAATAATAATAATAATAATAACAATAATAATAATAACCTGCTATTTTTACCTTTCTGTAACATTTAGAAAATCCTCCATCAATCCCTCCAGTCTCAAAGCTGCATTTCAGCGCGTCCTGCTCCTTTCCCCCCCACCCACTGTTTTAACTCCCCCCACCTCCTCCACTCCTCTCTCCCGTTTCGAGTCGTCTGATACTGGCAGGAGGCGCCAGGTTTTCCCCTGAGGCAGGCGAAGAGTCAAGGACTGAACCCTCCGAAAGCAGAATAATGTAATTCTACACTCTCAATAAAAAGGGTTCCGCGGCGCACGGCGCTTCTTGATGGCTTTCATAATTTGTTGCAGGACACTGGCGGCTCTGCATGCTCCAAATCGGTGCATCTTCCTGAATGCTGTGAACGCTGAGAGGCTCTACTTGCAGCTACTTGAACAACTGGCTCACAGTTTAGCTTCAAATGGTTTTGTTTTGTTTTTATGGCTGAAATGCCTCATTGCCTGCATTAAATCATTTGCTTTTCTGGTGTTTCTGGTCTTTTTTGTGAGACACAATGAATATAAATCTTACTTTAAGTTGGTTTAAAGCTGGGGTCTATAATAAGCAGCAAATCACAGCCTTTTTAAGGCATCTATGAGATTACTACAAGAAATGCATCTCCATTTTACTGATACTCTGAATGGTTAGATTAATGCAAAACATGTTGAACATGATTATTTTATGATAATTTCTCAGATTAATGTTAACTCAGAGACCATTTGTTTTGATTTTATAGTATCACATTCATGCTAAAAACGCTGTAGTCTTTTTGTTAGATCAGAGATTAGTTTTAAGGTTTTGGTCACCATGCATAAAAAAACAAATCTCACACACTCTTTATTTCTTTAAAATTTGTATTTCATACATGTTGCATATCGGAACGTGTTGGCCTGAAGAGCAACAGTCAAATTCTCTACCTAGAAGAAGATCTTAGCGCAGAAATAATTTTAGTTTCAGCTTGCTCTCTTTAGGAAGTAAAACAGCCTTAAACTTTTGTCCTGACCATTCCCATTTTTCATACAAGAAAGGATATTTTGTTTGTAAATATTTAGAAAAATTAGCATGTATGATGTTTGCTTTTTTACTTTTGAATGAATATTTATATGTAGGTCAAAGCATTACTGTCTGACAGCACAGTTCCCTCCAAGGTGATGTTTAGATAGGAGCAGATTTTGCTTCAGAATTTCCGTGGAATGATCATAACTGAGTCATAACAGGCTGAAAGATCATTCAAGGTGTTTTTCTGGACTGTTCCACCTTTTCTTTCATGACCCTGAACCCAGAAATTGAGATTTTCAAGTAACTTGGAAGAAATCTGGTCAAAACTAATGGCAGGAAAATGATTTTACATTAAAAAGTGTATTTTTACAATGCAAATCCATCTCTACAAGTCAAACATTTACATGTGATACTTTAAACAAAAAATAAAGGAATTCTAATTGTCTAAAACAATTATATGTAATCAAACCAAATTGAATGTCAACACACAACAATTTTTACCTGCACTCTTTACTGGGATTCAAAGGAATGCAAGGAAAAAGTTACAAAGCATATAAGCAGAAATCCAGCCTTTGGATAAATGTCTTAAACGAGGAGAAGACATAATTAAGAACTGCATGACTCATCCAAACAGGATACAAAGTTAACAAAAGAGTCCAGATTTTAACTGGCATCAGTTTTTTGTCAGAAAGCAGGCTCTTGGTCTTTACAAACCTTGTTTTTTTTTTCAGGTTATGTCTGCTCTGAAGTTCAGCAGCAGAGTCCAACAGCACCAGGGAGAGGAGAAGGTGACAGACTCCATCACAGTAATCTCTGACATCTTGGACTGCAGAGGCAATTTCCCCCCCTCCTTCCCAGGTCTGGGATCATTTCAGCTGTCATTTTAAATGAGTGTGTTATCGGACAACTTAGCAAATGGACATCCATTATCAGGACGTCCCTACTCCTACTGTCTGCTGTCACTTTTCTCAGGTTTTCCTGCATCTATCTTTAGATCTTGGTCTTCTTAAATTCTCAGATTCTTGTCTACAGGCCTTCTTTAAATATTTTGTTGAATAAATAGTCTGTAAACAGCTCACCTGTGTAAAAGATTTGCACATTTTTAACACTAGCTTTCCTGCTTGATGATGCAACCTTTACAAGAGAAAGATCTTCATAGTAAAACACGGTTTTTCTTGATCAAAACAGCTTTTTTCTCCACACTGAGTGTTTCATGCATGACCAAAAAAAAAGTTTAAAAGCAAAACTAATAACACAAAATAAAACCCCATGTTAACATCAGTGGCTACAACGAATCTGTTTTCATAGCTGCTGCGTAATTTAATAAAGCAATTATTAGGACAATAAATATTTATCACCACCTTAAACTAATTATTTCAGTAATACATATATGTTATTACAATTTAAATGCTTCTTTTTTACTTTTTTATTAAAAAAGATTTTTTTTTCTTATAAAATTTAAGTAAATAGATTCCACAAATTCTTAAATGATGTGGTCATATATATATATATATATATATATATATATATATATATATATATATATATATATATATATATATATATATATTCTACTGCATGCCAACCACAACTAATACTGTATGAGTTATTTGGTATTTTGGCTTAATTTGATGCTGTCTCTCTTTTAAACCAAAGTAACACCTTTAATCTGACTCATTCCCACGGACTAAGAAGCCTGCCAACTTGCTTTGCGGTGAACTGCTCAGTTCAAAAAGCCGTTTTCATTGCGAGCCATGCGTCCTGCAGAAAGATACCGCAGCAGAAAGTCACCTGGAAATGAATAATATGGTTATTTTTAGACGCATGTATTTGTTTAGGCCTGGCAGGAGGCGTTAATTTAAAATAAAAATAAATTAGCCTCCACCAAAAGCCTCGGCCCGGCGAATCTTGGTTTGCATAACGTTGTCCTTTTGCTTCGTTCATTTTAATTTGGCGTGCTCACCCCTCCCCGCTCTCTCCAGCCCTCCAAAATAAACCAAATGAAAGCTAAATCTGCCGGTAGGTCACTAATATATCGGGGGGTGAAGGAGAGGGGGCGCAACTGTGACAAATTCCTTTTGTCTCCGCTTTGCTGGTACTTTATTACCCAGGCGAGCAGCATCGCCTGGAGATAACGATTCATCACGCACAGCCGGCAACCATAGACAACGCCTTTGGGCAAAGTCAGCAAGGGGCTTTCATTTTAAGATAGAGCGAGAATGCACGCGCGTGGGTGTGTGAGTGCACGAGCCTGAACAAAATGTGGTGGTGGGATAAGGGGAGGGGGAGTAGCCAATCTTAATTGGCTACTGGGTTTTATTGCGTTAGTAAAATTGCAGCAACAGTCCCGCACTGCATCATGTTTGTATTTCAAATCTCAGCCACTCAGGCAATTGTCTGATTGCGTTATAATGCAAAACCATCAGGACTCAAGGAGCTTTGTTCAAAATAAAAGAATGTAAAACCCGTTTATGGATTATTCAGTGGAGTTTTAATCATAATGTGGTGAATGTGGGTCAATGCAGCAGCTATGGATGGAGTTTGGGCATTTAGATTAAGGAAGTTTTCCCTAATCATACAAATCAGCGTGATTTTGTTGAGATCCAGTGATTCCTTTAGCAGTTAGATGTAGGTCACAGGCCCAAGATTACCAGGAAGTAGACTCTTTTGTTTGGGAGCTCATCTCAAGTTGAGCCCACTGGTCCCACAGCACCGTAAACCTCACTTTTTATTGATAGACTTGGCCATTTCTGCATTGGACACAACTCGTTTTGCAGCAGTTCCAACGAGGAAGTCACTACTGAATTATTACTAACTATATAACAGAATGTATTTACAGTCACATCAGTCATGTTACCCTATGGGATAAAGTACTAATTAAAAATATATATATACATTATGTTTATTTAGTTATTATTTAATGAAAAGTGTTGTTCTTTAAAGCTTTCCTGAGCTCAGAATTTAACAGGTTATTTGGTTAAAATGACTGAATAATCCTTCATTTCAACCATGTCCTCAACGTAAAAGATGAATTCTAGCAAGTTTGGAGTTTTGTCAGTTTTATTTTCAAATGCTGACATAGTGTGAGTCTTTACTGGCTCAACTTCTGCATTAAAGTTGGAGTTACATGTGAATTTTTTTTATGGTCAACTTAAACCATTTCCAGAATCTGAGGCTTAATTTCCAAAACGTCATCAGAAAAACTGCTATGTTACATCAGACGTGTAAATAAAGAGCCTGTATTTTCTGGAACAAGAGGCCAAGTTTATTTTTGCATTCACAGAAAATGAGTGATGTGTTTAAAGGCTCTGACAGAGTGCTGAAAATAGTTTCCCAGCTCAGAAACAAGCAACTGAAATGATCAAATTAGCTTCAAATTATGACTGTTAAAATATGAATGTTTTCCTGCAACTCATACGCAACCTGGTCACCAGCGTGTGCGGAAACTGCTATAAACAGAGCTTAATATGAATTCTTTTCTAAGATGTGTCCTAAAAATATGTGTTCTGGTCCTTTTAAAATGATTGAATAAAATCCTTTCATCACAATCCCAAAATACCCCAATCAATACAAACACATTCACACACATCCAGAAAGAGTCCCAGACTGCACATTAGAAATGAGATAACTTTAAAACAAATCTCTGTCATCCCCTGGTGCTTCCCTCCAACAGCAGACGCGGGAGCTAATCACGGCCAACAGCCTGAACTGGTGAGAATAATGAAAAGAGACACTTGGTGTCCTGATGAGGACGGATCGGCTTGTCAGTCTCAATAAAGAGATCTGTGATATTGCTCCTGACGGTTACAGGTTTTACAGCTGCACTCAGCGTGCAAATAGACAAACACCAATTACAGAATTGATTCATAAAAACGCTTATATAAGAGTTTCTTTTTTGTTTCCAACTAAATATTTAGCATAAAAGGTATGCTTATCAACATAGGCTGCCCAAGCTTTGATGGGGCCTTAAGCAGAATTAAATTGGGGGGCCTGCTTGCTGTTTTGTACATTTATAATCTTTGGGGCTTTATTTGATTTAATTGCTGTGGTGGAACTTGAAATTTCAAAAATCTTCCTTTGGATTGTTTTTAATCTGCAAGTTCATGTTTTCAAGTATTCCAAAATATGGAAAAAAAAAAACTTAATTTATCAAAGTTTGACCTTTCCTTCTTCAGTCATTGTTAATACAAAATATGGATATAATACTGATATTTCAAATTTATAGGGGTAGACATTATTCCCTTCCCTTACCAAAGTAATAACACTTGCAACAAAAAACATGACAGCTCTGAATACATTGAGAAGATACATGAGACATTACTTGTCTCATGTATCATAGAAAGTTGGAAATTATTCATTCAAATCATTCAATTGTAGCATTAAGGCATGTTTATAATTAGTACATTTGTCAATCTGTTTATTTCATCTGAAATTTTGAAAATTAAACTTTAAATGAATCGTAAACTCGTTTTTAACAGACAGATTTTTGTGATTTTAGTTTTCCAACATCTTAGCATGACAGGTTATGCTAAATCTTAATTTTTTTTAATAGAATAAAATAGGTTTAATTGGCAGCATGGATTTCATGCTAACAGGTCAATCTGAATGGCAATAATGTAGCTAGTTGAAGATTTAAATGTAATGAATGACTGGAAATTTACTCCTGGACTTTTCAGCAACGACTATGAATGACTGATGAGAAAGCTTGAGATTTTAGTGGAATGCCCCATTCTTGGATAATAGGTTATTTTAGTAACAAACATCAATATGTTCGCATAAAGAATGCTAACTCTGATTTTCAAAAGTTCCATCGCTAGGTTCTAAAACTTTTATATAATACATTATTACTTTTATATGTATTATACTTTTATATAATACATAAATTATATACATAATGCATCCAATAGTTCAAATTTACTTTATTTGCAGATGATGCAACATTGTATCACTCTAGTAAAATAATACTTTCCGACTGTAAAGGAGACATAAGTGAAATATTTTAAGAAATGGTTTTATATAAATAAATTAATCCTAAATTATAGCAACACTGAATTTGCAACATTTAATGAAAGGCAAAAATTAAACAAGGCCACTCTTATGATGAATTAAGTTCATACAGATTGCATTTGTATGACATCTGATTTTCTTTGAGTGATAACTGACAATAAATTATGCTGAAATGTAACCATTGCAATTCCTTTGAAAATCATCAGACATTTTACCTACCTAACAAACATGAGGTATGATGCTGAAGTGGAGGATAATGAAATAAAACTAACACTGACCTGGTTTACATGCAGCAGAATTATAAATGGCTCTTATCCAGCCAACAAACTTTTCATTAAATCTTATGCCTTAAAATATGATTAAGAGGAAATCCAATATGGCTCTGATAAGCAAACAACAGTCTCCTTCCGAACTGTATCCAGAAGTTGTTTAAAATTAAAGAAACAAAATATAAACTTAGAGGAAAACATATGAAAGAAGTAGAAGTCCAAACAAATATTTAAGAAAAGGACATATATCAACGGAACTAAATACAATTGGTAGACAAAGATAAAAATTAAATTTTATTATGATTGTGTTTGAAATAGGGTTGTTGTAAACAATTATTTTAGTAATCCAGTAATCTATTGACTATTCTGGCAATTAATCGAGTAATCGAATAAAAAAATTTCATAAAATAAAATTTTGTTAAATTCTGCCATGACAGCAGTATTAAAATTGGATAGCAATATCAGCCCAAATTTTCATATCATCATCCCCAGCAATTACTTTTCTGTTGCTTAGAAAACTAACCTGTACAAATAATAGCTCATTTTAAATCAACCTGGACAAAAATTACACAAAAATCTGAAATTATATTCAATTTAACAATAAAAACAAAAACGAAGCAGGTTGACAAAGACACTTTAAAAAAAAGAATATTCCAGTCTTTAGTTTAGTTAATTAAATTGATCTTCAGTCAATTTAATAGATGAATTCTCACTTTGAACAGCCATTTGCAGCTTTTGTGTCCATGTCAGTAGCGGATCTTTGGCACCTTTGTCACACACAGAAAAACACATGCCAGCTATGTCCACGCCACGCTGCGCTCTGCCACCCATTCGTTGCAACCAGGATGGTATGAAATTTATTTCCCAGTTTGTCTGTAAAGCTACACTTGCGCTCAGCATCAGCTGCAGTGGCTGAGTGCCCCCCGCTGTTGTGTTCCCTGTATCTGCATCCGTATCCGCTCCACCTGTGCGCATGCGCCCGCTGCGCACTTCGCCGCCGCTCGCTCCGAACCAGCCTCGAGCCAGCAGCTCCGGGAGGACGGCCAATAAACCAAAGGCTGTGCTATTCCATGCATGGCGCCAGTCTGTGAAAACCCGGACCTGTCTGGCAAAAAGAGGACGTTTGGTCACACTTTGTTATGCTAATAGCATTTAGCATTCGTCAACAGCTCATTGGCGGAAGTGAGAGAGTTGCGCAACAGTAATAATTATCCAGCCGAAACACATGGCGCTAAATAGAAAAACATTATTTCACGAAGCTTTGAGGCAGATAATTTGCCTCCAGGAATTTTAATAATCAAGGTACTGCAATCATTCCATGAATCATTACAGCCCTAATTTGAAACATATGTCCCAAATTAATGTACATGTTCAGGAATATCTCTCTCTTTATATATGTTTTTTGCTTGTTCAGTTTTGTCAAAGAACAGTAAGTGCTGCCATCAATAATTAAGAATTCAAAAATTCATATATTTAATGTGGGTGAGAATTCAAGCGTTCTGTGGAGCCCTCTGTTGTTTTCAAGCAATGGGCTGGTTCGCTTATGCCTTGGGCCGGCTGGTCTTTGCTATCAGTAATTTGGATTAATGAGAAAAGCATCAAATGATCTAACAAAAACTGAATAAAGTGCACCTCAGAAGGACTGGGGAGCCTCATTTCATGCTCACGTGGATATTTATGTGAACAAAAACATCTGTTCAGTTTGAAAAGCTGATCGTTTGTGACTGTTTCAGTTAAACAGGGCTGTTATCGGGAAACCCTGCTCCTGCCTTTGAGCATTATTTGGGAGCTGCATAGTGCTCAGTCAGACGTCACATCTCTGCAGCTGCATCATCCATACACAGAAAGAGAGAGATGTCATACAGCCCAAACAGGCTATCCAACATTATTTTCCCTCCTCCTGCCCATAGATCCTCATGGTTTTGCATAAACGGCCAATTACCTCGTCGGTAAGATGATCTGAGGCTCGGCGCATCCTCTCCTCCCTGTTCAATTCATTTCCCTGTGACGCGCAAACATAAACAGGCCGAACTGCAGCGGTGTTTTCCTTCGCACCCGTTCATCGTCCGCGCACCGCGTTATTGATATGGCCTCGCATTCACGCAATTGATTTTTATGCTTCCCTCTAGCCACCTTGTGCAGTTGAGAGATATCTTTATTCGCACGGAAAGTGAAATAAGTGCGTAATAAAACGGTGATATATTAAATCCGTTTTTCCCCGTGTCGCGCTTTTATTATGAACCATTTTTCATCTTTATTGAATTGAGACCCCGGCGATCAACGTCGTCGCTTCGGGCGGAGAAAGGTTAAATAATTTGTGCAAATCAGATGCACCGCTTTTTTCACAGCGGATTCTATCTATCTATCTATCTATCTATCTATCTATCTATCTATCTATCTATCTATCTATCTATCTATCTATCTATCTATCACTAGGTTTACATTTCATTACTTTGTGGTGAAATGGGCCCATCAGTGCCTTTTAACCAGGCCGATATGCGCTGCACACTTCCCGACAATGTCAGCTAATTTATGGCCTCATTCTCCCTCAAAGTGCAACAAATTATTGCTTCAGCCGGCCTCACTCGCATAAATCTGCTAGCTCTGCATTGGAGCGCAGCATCCTGCAAAATGCATTGACGCAAACGTGCGACAATACGGATCTGGTCATGATATAAAGCCCTTTCAGTCTTGTTGACTATTTGATGTTTTTTTTTTGTTGGTGTTTGTTTGTTTTTTGGCCAGCTTTGATGGTGTATGTGTTTTTTTTAAAACTTGCATAAGCAATGAAGACAAGTGATTAAGACCATCATGAGCTTAAAATAGTCTGCTGTGAAGTTCCCAAACATGTCCAAGAGCAGACGCCTTCTCAAGGGTCTAAATAGAAAATGGGCCACCCCTGCGTCCTTCAGTCTTTGTCCCCAAAACATGTGTAGGAAGCCTTACGGATCCTAATTTGATAATACTATCATATTATTTATATTAATAAAAAAAGAAAATAAAGTGATTTTTTTGTTTGTTTTTTTTTTTGTTTGTTTTTTTTTGTTTTGTTTAATGTATTAGTTTATTTCAAAAGCTTGGTCTATGGAGCTCCAACAGTGTCACAATTCAGTAAATATATTTACATTTAAACAGCAGCTTAATTGCATCAACAATCAATGAAAGCAGACATAAATAATTTACAAATTTACAATTTAACATATGTTTTATTAATTATATAGTTTTGATTCACAAATATAATAATTTTGAGGTCATGCTGCAGCACATCAAGAATTTTCGATTCCTCAGGCTTAACCATTATTGAAAGGGTGGGGCTTATAGCGCTCTAGTCAGGATAATTGGTTGGAAGTGCATTTACTTTGCAGGTTAGCCAATCAGAAATCATGAGGGGAATAGGGGGGGAGGGTAGGGGGAGGGTTGACATGCAAAAGTGACAGTAAAAGTCAATTTCTTTAAAATGTAATAAACAATTATATTTAACTATTGATTTAAGAATTTATTACAAATTTGAAATAATTGTGAACACATTCATGTATTTATTTCCAGTTTTTTTATGATTACATGTATATCTATCGATTTATTTTTTTAATTTTTTTATTTCCTTATTTATTTAGGTACAGTTACCAGGTTACAGTTAAGAAAATACATTACTCATTAAGCTTTTATGCTTTTGAAACTATGCTGTAAAGTGTTGGATTCCTCAAAATGTTTTATTACAGAGCAATTTTCATTAGAGATGCACCAATCAGACATTTAATGGCTAATAACTACTTCCGGGTTTCTTTTGGGTTGGAATAGGAATAGGAATAGGTTTGGCCGAATCTTTTTTTTTTTTTTTTTTTTTTTTTTTTACTGTATAAAACAGAGAAAATGTGCTGCAAGTTGTGAAAACAGTAGCAGGTTTGAATCAAATAGAAAACGAAGGAGTCAAAAAATTATCCATACATCTAAGCACTTTTATCCAATTTTTATGAAGTAAAAAATATGCGTAAGTGCATTTGGATGATGCGTGTATAGTTAAAACATTATGTGAGTTGTTACGGTTGACGCGTTTATTAAATAGGCGAAGAAATCTATGTTTGACCTACTGAATACTGATCTCTGGCCGATTGATTGTTGCGTATTTAGTTTCAATTTAAAAGCCCACTGCTGTTGGATTAAAACGCGCAAATCCTTAAACACCAGCAAAGCTGCGCACAACATTTGCTGCGGCCTCTTTAAGACATCCGAGCAAAACAACTGTCCTGGTGGAGGAGGGAGGAGGAGGAGAATGAGGAATGAGAGGGAGGGCTGGCTGGATGGAGGACCGAATGGCTGCTTTTTACGCTGTTACGCAGAGGGCAGTCTCACCTGCTGAAACGCTTGCAAGTGCACTTCGCCATTCAGCACAACAGAGCCCTCTTTCAGCGCTCACCTCCAATTAATATTCGAGCCAGCGAGGTCAGCGCTTTGTTGTTGTCGTTTTTCCTTTTTTCCGCTTCCTCGGTTTGTCCCGTTTTTGCTGTCCTGCTTTGTTTTTGATCCGAGGAGCTCGGTTATTTTACCATGTTTCCTGCGTATGGATTGCCTCTGCCAGAGTAGGCGAACAAAGCGCATCAAGTCTCTCCAGAGAGCTGCTTCATCTCAGAATCACGGATTTTGGTCAGTGAGTAAACTTCTCTGGATAAACGACACGCATCGTCAACGGGTTTACCTCGTTGATAGGCTTGCCTCTTTCTAATTCACTTGGAAAGAGAGCTCTGTTAAAGATGGATAAGCTAAGCTTCTTTTTAGCCAGACGGATTGGCATTTAATTTAGGAAACACCCGATCCCAATGCTGGACAGAAATAATGGCATGATTTTGGATAGCACTGGACGCGTTATTGGTTTCCTGGGAGTTGATGCTTAAATTCAACAGAATAGTCCTGTAAGAGCAACCGCTTAATTTCCCCAGACTCGAAAATACTACATCTCTAAAATCTGGTGAGATCATCACTGAAATAAAGTATGGAGCACACTGGGATCGAGGAGGTGAACCAGACGCACCAGCAGCAGCATGAGCCCATCAGCTTCGGAATCGACCAAATCCTCAACAGCTCGGATCAGTCCAGCGGCTGCATGCTGCCCAACCGGACCGGCGACCCGGATTACGCGCTGGCCCCCAATGTCTACAGCAACGGCTACAACAGCGTCTACAACCCGGCCTGCTCCTACAACGTCAACATGAACATGAACGTGAGCATGAACATGAACATGAACGTAAACGTGAACTCCGGGAACTCGAGCGGGGTGATCCGGGTGCCGGCGCACAGACCGATGCCGCCTCCGCCTCCACCGTCGGCCGCTGCCGCGCCTCATCCGCCCCCCGGAATCCCCGCTGTGCCGGGGATGGGGATGGGGAATCCGGCGAACTTCACCTTCCCGTGGATGGAGAGCAGTAGGAGGTTTGCCAAGGACAGATTAACAGGTAAAAACAAAAAGAAGAAAAAATAGAATCATCTGTGGTGTTTTTTTTTTTTTCTTTCTACGTGGATTTACTTAAAATTCATTCCGTTGTGAAATGCAGACAATTTAGTTACTAACTGAAATAGAAAATGAGGGATGAATTGTGCAGGCAGGGTGGGGGTCTCACCAAAGCGGAGCCGATGTTTTAATCTTTAGGTCGTAATCTATAACGCATCATATAGGCGCTCACAGAGTCACTTTTATTATGCTGGAAGGGCAGCCTGATGAACGAGAGCAGAAATTGACACAGACGTGCTGATGAATCAGTATTGGACAATCACTCTCCATTTACAGTGGATGACGGATAACGACGCTCTCTCTTTTTTTTTGTTTTGTTTTTACTAGGATGAATCATTTTCTTCTTCCTCTGTGAGACATTGGCGAAAAGGATGAGTCACAGAAATAATAACATTATTATTATTATTATTATTATTATTATTATTATTATTATTATTATTATTATTATTATTATTATTAAACTGAAACGAGAAGAGGGTTTAACGCCAGTTTATTTTTGCTTAAAAATTCAAAGACATTTAAGTTTATTTTGCTGTTGCTTGAAATTTACATTTCTTGACAAAATGATAACCCTAATGTTGCATTTAACTCTACTAGCTTCATGGTTTCAACTCCTATTTTTTTCTTTTAGTTTCATAACAACAACAACAACAACAACAATAATAATAATAATAATAATAATAATAATGACAAATAAAATCATAAAAAAGCTACTTTATCCTTTAAAAACTAATTTATTTTTTTTGTGGGGGTTGACCATTTGTCATGATATTTTGCCATTTTCTCTTACTATAAGTCTTTTATCTATTGCATATGACTTTACATATTTTTATAGATGACCCTCATGCACACGTCTGAAAATAAAATAGAAAAAGTACTCTGAGTCCTTATTTGCCTTTTGAGTGGAACTTAATAGCTTTTCTATGCTATTGTAGCATAAATACATAATACATACCCTATTTTACAAACTTATTATTTTAAGTTTGTAAAATAATAAATTAAGTTATTAAAACAAAAAAAAAGCAGATACCACACATTTAAAGACTATGTGACTGTTGTTTATTCTATAAAACATGTTGTTCCCTTTTTAAATGTTCTTAGTAAATTGGTTCTGATTCGTATTTTCAGTAAGCTCTTAGTTTTAAGGATAAAAATGGGAAACTTCCTGGAAATGCGCGTACGGGTCATCCTCCCCACGCATTAAATATTCATATTTCAGCTCCTTCTACCTTATTAATTATTCAGTACTGGTGACGATATGTCATCTGCAAAAAGATACAGTGTAAATAGGCTTATCAATTTTACTTATAGTCACAGAGGGCCCCTCGTTTAACTTCTCTCAGCTTTGTGTAATTATTTCGCTGCTTATTTTCGTTCCTCTGTATTGATCAGCCAAAGATCCGCAGCAGGACCGCCTGCGTGGTCCTTTACCTGATCAGGAAGCAGAAACGTCCCAAATTTGCCCGGTAATGTTTCCTATAAAAACCTATAAATCATCTCTCGTCCTGGCAAGTTTGAACGTTTCTCCTCGTTTCTTTTTTCTCCTCCTCGCCACTCCAAGATGAAACCAGAGGAGGAAAACTGCCCTCCAGTGCAGCTCAAATCAGCTCAACTTTTTGCCAAAAGGCTTTTGCGCTGTGTAATTCTGGCGTTCATTGGAGCTCGTTTAGCGGGGATGTAAACAAAACCCGGTAAACTGCGCCGCAGACTCGTTTTTCACGTTATATGGAGCAGAAATTCACCACCATTCATCACAGTAGCCAACGCACAACCAGACAGGCGCAAAAAAAAAAATGAAGATGTATATAGGACGTTATGAGCCTCAGTAATGCATCTGCAAAAAGGACTGAGTCATAATCTAATACCCAATCAGTCAGAGCTGATTTATGTCATATTTTAGATTTATTTTTGAGTGAATATGATCAATTCATCCCGTAATCAAACCTAGATGACGTGTTATACAATTTTTCTATTTAAAACTGATTTTAAGGTTTAGAGTTCATGTTTACATTTTTATTTTCTAATTTGGGAAAAATGTACATCTCAGTTTATCATAACAAAAAATGATAAAAAAAAAAAACAACAACACTTAAAATACATTAATAATTTAAAAATGATATAATTTAGGTCAAATGGTTAATAGCTCTTATAAGCTAAATTAAAACGTTAAATTAAATATTAATAAAGCAAGCAAACAAAACGCATTAAATATTGTTAAATTGTTAAATATGGAGTTAAAGTCATTTACGTTAAAAATTCTTAAAACAACCAACTAAATATATAATAAATAAAAACTATAAATATAAAAAGTGTGTGAGATGAAATATGATACAGAGTCAAGTCTGAACAGAACGTATTTAACTTAATAAATCCGAGCAAAATCTGAATAATTTAGTAATAATAATAATTTAATACATGACCAATTTTAGCATTTACTCTTCCGCTAATAATAAGAATAAAGATTATTATGATTGTCATGCATCAATATTGTGGATTGTTGACGCATTTCAGTGTCATGATACAGACGAGCAGCTCCATAATTCACCTAGCAGCAATAAAGCATAATTACAGGCTTTTTTTTCTCTCTGCAGTAAATTTCTGTCTGAGAGCAGCAGAACTCCTCCCTGCGCTGCTTGTTTTTATTTCAGGGTGACGGAAAACAGAGTCCTCTCCTTTTTGTCCCGTGTTGTGTAATAAATAGCAATGTATGTTCACGTTATATTTCAATATCCCCCCTTAGAATCCTTCGCGGATATATTTATTAGATTGCTGCGGAGGTAATATCCGCAGTGGGGAAGGGAGGCGCTGTCACCGAGAAGTGTTATTAAGTATAAGTGGTTTTATTATGGGAAACATATTCTCCACGGTGGCATTTTATTTTTTCGATAATGCGTATGCTAAATTGTGTTACAGCGGAAGGAGATTTTGTATTTCCACCCGTTTCATTCTTCTTTTTCGCTTCTTCATCTAATAAAGAAGGAGCAAAACTCCAATTATTTTGTAGAATTTCTGCTTTTATTTGCTTCTCCTTTTATGTTGGAAGGTTTCATGTGACCCCATGAAGGACCGACCCCACACAGGCTCTTCACTGAGCTGTTAAACTGATTACAGGATTTTATGTCAACGCTATTAAATTAATAATGATGACATAAAATTACTAGAAGTAGCACTGTTATTTTAATACTACAAATTTAATATATTACATACATTGCTACGTTATTTATGGTCATTGTTTTTACTGAGCCCCACTATAAATATTGTTTTTTTTAAAAATTAAATTAAAAAGCCTAATATTCAAAAGCAAAATGTCACTAAACCTGCTCATATTTTGTAAACAGTAACAATATGAATTGTGCATTGGCAATTTTAGCTATAAACTACAAACTATTAATTTACAGCTATTTCCTAATATTGTGCGGAATTTCTCCAACCTTAGGTCCTGAAAGCTTTTACATCTGGCTCACGCATCAGAACAGCACACATGTAATACAAGTTCAGCTGGATTTCAGAGTCTGTAAGACAATGCCTTGCTGCAGTTGGCATCTCCAAAAGAGCCTGCAGCTCGTTTGGTTGCCTCCGAACGTGCTTGAATGTGCCTGGCCCATTAGTTAGGCCACAGATGGCCTGAAATAGCCTCCTAATGCAGGATTATTTGGCCAGACCTGCTGCTGGGAGCAACAACAGGCCTCCTCCGTGTTCTCCCTCTGCGCCCTGTAAGGCTCCAAGCTGATTTAAGCAACAATTTCTTTAAAAGTCAATGATAATGGCTATAAAGGTGTTGGAGTCCACTTATAGTGAAGTTATAGAAATAAAACTGGGTTTTTGTTTGTGTAAAGTCTTGATTAAATACCAGAGAGGGTTGTCCATGTCCCAGAAGGTGCATCAGTTGGGTGCAGTTGCCACTTTATTGTTATTGAGCGATTATCAAAGCGAACACATAATGTTAAGTTATATTACGATCCAATAATAATATCACAGAAGATTAAAAATAACAATAAGAGGAGGAAACAGAGAGGTCAGGGTTAGGCCTGCTGCAAAAGTGTGTAGCTTTCTGTGTCAGACACTAAATGTGTGTTGCTAATTCACACAGCACTGATGTAAACTTTATGTGACCCACTGTTACAGCAGAATCTAGTTGCTCATCTGTTCTTTACAAATCATTTGCTCGTGTGCGCCTCAATTTGCCAATCGTGTTCAGCACCATCAGGGGACTCTAGCAGCTCTTTGGAAATGACTGCAGCACAGATAATAGCTTCATGTTCCATTTCCCATCCAAATTGTCATCGTGTGTGCGGGCAAATGAATTTTCAGCTTGCTGAAACTCTGATAGCAGCAGCAGCACGCAGCCCCGGGGGGAACACCTATGCAGATGTTTTCATATTCATTTCGGCTCCTGGTGAGCTTCTCTGACAAAACAAAAACAAATAAACACCCTGTAAGACAGCAGCCAAACAGCTAGCTGGGGAAGAACAACACAAACACGCACAGCTTTTATTTTTTTGTTTGAGTGTTTTTCTTTTTTTAAGCATTTGATTTCCATTCAGTTTCAGAACGAGAATGTGGGCTGCAGAGTGGATCTATGGCCAACGATCTCATTACATTTATTGATCACCTGTTTACCCACGGCTGACAAAATAGACAGGATTCATAGATATTTTATGATGCAGAGGATATGTTGTCATTAATACCCTGCATGTGAGGTGCGGAAAAGAAAAAAAATAAGCTGCATAAATTTTAGTTTTAGTATTTTAAAAGGACACAAATGAAGAAACGGCAACAACAACAAGCTCATGCCTGAACTAGTCAGGTTTAACTAGTAGTAGTTTCTACGTTTCTATGGTCCAGATGCTTTTTTTTGTGTGCTTTCATACACAAATCAGAGTAAAGGTGTTATGAATCTTAAATTGTATTTGAAATGATCCATTCGGTTTATTTGTATAAGGCCAACTTATAACAGAAACAGTCCAGAATCCTTGAAAAAGAGGAAAAACAACCCTTTGAATAGTGTAATGCTGGAAACTTCAGTTTCATTGTCTAGCTGCAGTCCACAGCCATATATCTTTAATTATGCTTTGACCTTGCTTAACTCAGAGGGGCATCCAACTATCATTTCCTAGACATACAAAAAAACATTTCAAAAGTCATTTTGGATGTAACTGACAAATAGCTGTTTTTTTCTGTCATCCTTGATAGAAGGGCACCCTGGGCTGTTAGCCATATCACCCATTTCAAAAGCCACCACATCAAATCTGTGGTGAAAATCTGTAGTGTTTGCATGCAGATCATTTCACTTGGAAAAGATGTAATGGCCTTAGAGTTTTGATTACATGATTAACCACTTTCTTTGTTTAAATCAGATTATGCTTTAAGGAAAATTTGCTCCTAGCTTCTGTAGTTTTTCATTCTAACATTAAAATCTCATTCAAAGTTTTTATGGATGGCCTGTTTGTGCTCCATTTATCTTTATAACTCTGAAAGTCCTCTCTCATTTTCTCTGAATGAGACATGTCTCGTTTTGTGGTAAAAATGACCAACTTTAAGAGAGCAGCAGTAAATGTCATTAAAGTAGAGTCTGTTCATCATTCAGGCCCCCTTCATATGATTAGTTGCTATGGGTCGGTGCCAGCCCGACTGCTACTGCTGTACTCCAGATGTGGGACCTGACTGTGTCTCCCTTTCCTTTAGGGGAGGAGGCAGAGGAGAGCCGAGCTGGGGAGGCCACAGGGGGGCCGGAGGCTGCCGGGTCTCTCTGTCCTCTCCCCAAGGGAGACATCGGCAGGGTCCCTGTCTGGAGCACGGTGGAGACATTAGCCAAATGCTATTACCCCGAGCTTGCTCACCTTCGAGACAGCAATGGTCTTCTGGCAGACTACCCTTTTCCAAAGGGAGCTTGCCCAGGTGAGTCTCCCCCAACCATTAAATAACCATATTTTACCAATTCAGATGAATTTAGGATCTCTTTTGAAGGACTGTACTTAAAATCAGTCCTGCTTATTCATCTCCTTTTTGCATGCTTGCATTTCTAGAGCTCAGACAAAACAAACATCTATTTATAATGAGGAAGGGACGTTTTCTACTGTGTCCATGAAAGTCTGCTAAAAACCTGAGACCAAACACTAAAACTGTAAAACCTAATTCATAGCTTCAGTTTTGTAAAAGTGAAGAGTTCACTTTTCCCACCCGATTTTCCAGCCGCCCTCTCACCGTTCTCCGTGACTCGCCGCATCGGCCACCCCTACCAGAACAGGACGCCACCCAAGAGAAAAAAGCCGCGCACATCCTTCAGCCGGGTGCAGATCTGTGAGCTGGAGAAACGCTTCCATCGGCAGAAGTACCTGGCGTCGGCTGAGCGTGCCACTCTGGCGAAAGCACTCAAGATGACAGATGCACAAGTCAAGACCTGGTTTCAGAACAGGCGGACAAAATGGCGGTAAGACTGCAGCAAGGGGGAAGGGGTGCTCATTTCTTCCACGTGTCACAGCTTACTTGTTCCCCCCCCCCCCCCCTCAAATCTGATCCCTTAAAGCAAAACAAAGAGGCTTACGACATTTTACCTGAAAAGGACATGAGGTTTTACTTCTGCCATAAACTGACAGCTCTAGATGGCACTTCCTTTTTAAACTGCTCACCTACATCTTACCTTAAGCACAACGGCCTGAAGCTGAAGCATTGAAGAGCTTGTAAAACTCAACACCTATTCTGCTTAGCTTAGCTGCCTGTCGAGGCCGGTTCGCTTGACCAAGCACAATTACTGGTGAGGCTCCTGAAAGGCCTTTTAGAAACCTGCTGTCCAAAGCAATACCGAAACACTCGCAGGAGGAGCCGTCTGCCAAATCCATACACACGCAAGCATGCACACACACACACACACACACACACACACACACACACACACACACACACACACAGTCACACACACGCTCTTTCACTTCAATCTAACTGTTCTATATAGTCATTTGGCAGTAAATGAGTATAAAATCAAATTATAATGCCCTGCCCATTGTTAAAGGAGCAGGATGCATACTTCAAGAGCAAATTACAGAGAGCTAAATTACCTGAAGTCATTACCTTAAAGGTTTTTATGTTTAAAAGACCTTAATGCTTTTTAAATGTTTTTTTTTTTGTATAAATATTAATTGCAGTTAGAAAACAGGTGAAAAGTTTTTTACCTGTTTAAATGTTTAAACGTAGTGGCTGTATATACAGTGCCTTAGGAAAGTAATAATACCTCTTTTGTTACATCACAACCACAAGCTTCATTATATATTCTAGGGATTCTGTGTGATAGAGAAACACAATGTAATATTTAATTGTGACATGGAAAGAAAATAATAAACAGTATCTGGATCTGTTTTATAAATTAAAATCTAAAAAGTGTGACTTAGATTAAATCACTTTGTAGTTCTGTAGTTACAACTGCAAGTGTTTTGGGGCTTTCTGATTTGGTCAACTTTGTGCATAATTATTTACCTATCAAAAAGAGAGTTTATGAACGTGAATTCATAAGTACTGCCACAAATTGACGGTTAGATTTAGGTCAAGCCTTGTCTAACACTTTGGTTTTGACCTAAACCATTTCCTTGCAGCTCTGGCTGTTTGTTTAGAGTCATTGTCCTGCTGGCTCCGTTCATTTTCCCAATAACTCTGGAAAGCTTTCCCACAGCATGATTCTGCCACCACCATGTTTCACAGTGAGGATAGTATTTTCAGAGTGTTAGTTTAGTATCTATACAGAGATTACATCTCACACAACCAAACCCCATATCCTAATGAAGTGACATCTGCAGACAATTGGTTGCTCTGAATTTTCTTTGGTGCTAAAAAAGAAAGAAAAATCATTTTCTTTCCACCTTATAATAATGCATCACTTTATGTTGAACTGTCATAAAAACACAAATAGAATATATATTGAAATTTATTGTTTTTACATAAATTATTGTAAAAAGGTTAGAACAGCATGAATACTTTTGTAAGGCTCTGCGGTTTGTTAAATTTTGCTGTAAAACATAAAGAAAAGATAATTTTTTTAATGAAAATCCTCCAAACAATTACATCATCCAGGCTGAGTCTGCACCACAGGCTGTAATAAAATGAGTCTGCTCACAATAAAACACCAGCAAAGCGTATCCTGACTGAGCATCATGTCACGAGTGCAACAGGGGAATTGGTTAAACTCATTTTTCTGATTCCTACTTTTACTAAGATTTATGCCACGCTCCCCCCGTTAGTCTTGCATCTGATCGGATGAGCGTGAGGGATGTCTTTGCGTGACGACCACGCTGGTAACAAGACGATGATCGAATCAACAGCCGGGGAATCGGATTATGATAATGCTGTTAACAATAATGTGTGGCTAATGGATGGAGGTTGGTGTGCGTGAAAGAGGGGGTGTTCAGAGGTGTGCTCCTGCTCCTGATTCTTACCTACCATTCAGATCTCACTGTTGATCAGCTTTTTCCTGCATCGCTTTCCTTTCACAATTATTGGTATAATTTGCGCAAACATCAAGAACAGAGTTTACTAATATTTCAAACATATGCCAAAATGATTGATCCGAATATTAAATTCAGCTCCTTAATTATATAAATGCTAAATGAAAAGCAATATTTCATCTTCTACATCTAAGGAGAAACAGAGGTATATTTAGAAACTCAAGTCTCCCCATGTCAGTATGAACTTCACCATTAATGGTCGTGCCGGATATACAGGATGTGCTTTACTGCTGTCGCTCTGAAATAAACAGAAAAGCAGATGTAAGTTTTCACCTTGAGGCTCCCCCTCACTCCCCCCACCCCCCACCAGCTCCTGTGACTCATGTCAGTCAGCAGGCGTCTGGGCCTGGAGCTAAATCCTGTGGCACAGGAGCTGAATAAATATTCAGGTGGCGCAGCCAGTTTGCAGAAAAACAGCTTTTCTGTTCACATCCTTGCTCTCTGCATGGCATTAGACTCCCTATCAGAAAAAATATTAATAATGATCTTTTAGGGAATTAATTTTTTTTAGAAAAGTTTAATAAACCGTTTCTGGGTTTTTCTAAGGAAAATTAAGTTTTACTGTGAATTTCTTTTTTATTCAGATTTTAGTGCTACCTGATGTAAAAGATCTTGGTTTATGACTTCTTTGAATGAGCACTTATCATAAATGTTTGTTTTTCTTTTTTATTTACAATAAATAAACAAATAAATAAAACTGAGGAATTTGTGAAAATTTTTTTGAAGCAGACATACTTTAAATCTTATTTTATTTTTTTCCCCTTTTTTCTTGGAAAAAACTCTCTTTTGCATTTGTGCTATAAAATTTTTATCGATCATTTATTTTTTTTTTAGAATTTAACTTTTCCTGATAGAGTTATTATTATTTTTATTCACATTATATATTACTTTTGTCATAGTTAACATGTTTAAGATATTACTTTGGGAAAGCCACATAATAATTTATTAAATAAAGATAAATAAAAATAAAAAAAAATAACAGCAAAAAGAAGAATTCCAGAAAAATAGATTTTTGCAGCAGACATATTTTATTGCTATTATTTTTTTGTCCAAAATATGTCCTATCTTATCTTTTTCTGCATTTTACAGCCATGTTTTTATTGCGAATTTGTTATACAGCATATATAATTTTCCCCAATTTTTTTAACCAGTATGTTTCAGACCTGAGTTTTTTGAAAGCCACAGACTCATTTACATATATTTACGTGTCTATTTTTATTTGGCTCTCATTCTTTCTGTTTTAGAAAAGTAAAAAAAAATCTAACTGGTCCAAATTAAATATTATTAATGATACCTTGCTTAAAATGCAACAATGTAACATAAATAGGTTCTTCTGGAAATGCACAATAAAACTAAACATCATGTTGGTTTTAAAGGATTCTCTGCTCACAGTCCGTCTCCTCCTTCCTACAGGAGACAAACTGCAGAGGAAAGGGAGGCTGAGAGGCAGCAGGCCAACCGGCTGATGTTGCAGCTTCAGCAGGAAGCTTTCCAGAAGACGTTGAGCCAGCCGCTGCAGCCAGATCCCCTCTGCCTGCATAACTCCTCCCTCTACGCCCTGCAGAACTTGCAGCCTTGGGCAGAAGACAATAAGGTGACCTCCGTCACCTCTGTGGCTTCTGTGGTGTGACCGTGTGGGTGTGAATGTGTGTCTGGAAAAGAAAAGGGAGGGAGGGGAAAGGGACAAAGTTTGGAATGAAATGCCTATATCCAAGTGCCGTCAGTATAAAAAGGACAAATGTGAGGAATTTCCTCATTTTCTCCTAAATTCTTCTCACTTATCTGGGAGATCATAGACAAAGGAAAATGGTGCTTGCTTTGCAGGGAAAGACTGAGTGGACATTGTGCTTCCTCACTCATTGATCATTACCAGCAACATGGTGGGGGAGCGAACGTAGACAGAGACGGCTGTATGTTACTGTAAGGATCTACAAAAAAAACACTGCGCGGACCTCTGAGCACAGGAGCCGCATTTAGATGCTGTTTGTCAAAATTAAGCAAGTCTACAAGTGTTATCTAAGAAATCTAAAGTCTGTTGAGTCATATCCTGCCTTACACCAAGTTTCCGCTTTTCCTTCAGCTGTCGGTCTAAAAGAGAAGAGGGCACTTTCCCCACTAAGTGCCAGGAAACAAATGGACACCTCTGTACATGCCCAACAACCAAGACTGCCCCCTCATTTGCCTCTGGACCCACCCTGCAAGGCAGCAGGAGGCTCATTGCCAGTGACGGAAAATATACAGCCTCAGTTTTTTTTTCGCTTATGACTTTGTACAATGTAGTAAAATGCATGTTTCAATCCTTTTCTGTGTGCACTCGGAGGAACCACTGAAGTCTGCTGCGGTCGAGGTGGATCTCCTCCACAGCTGCAGAGCTCGAGTGGTAGTGGATTGGCCCTGATAATGAATTCCTCATTATGTTAAAAAGTGTTTTATATTAAAAAATATTGTGACTTTTGAAACGATGACCAACATCTCTCCTTTTCTTTCCTTGCCTCTGTCTGTCGCTTGTTGGGTTCTTTTCACCAACTGGCTGTTTGTTGCTTTTGTCCCCATTATGAAAAGACGCAATAATGCTTTATGATTTTAGGGAAGCAGCCAGCCTCACGGGATTACTTGTGATTACGCATTAAAGTTTCAAACCACCCAAAGGTAAGATGGCCACAGACCTGCATCTATGAGAGAGCACAGTAGCTATTTTTAATCCATAAAAACTGATGACTACAGCTCCCATGTGTGCATGTGGAGCAGGGCGGTGCCAAATGACAGTATGAAAAACCCTCCATGGATAAATTAAAGTTGAAATCAATACCAGCACAAGCTAAAACATGGGGATGGAAAAAAAGCACTAGTTTTGCTTCCGTACTGTAAAGGTTTGAAATGAATCAACCTGTTTTTTATTTGTTATTCTGCATTTTAAAGGAACATGTGTTTAGCAAATGAATAGGAAACTAAATTACACTACATTTGTGTCATTCCTCCAGATCGTCTCACACTTTCCATTCTTCCTGTTTGCCTTGTCTCATTTTGGCTCTAAATGCAGACAAATACTTGTGTTAATAAGGCTATGTTTGCATGAAAAATATATTTATTTTGTTATTTTTATTTTGTGCAAGGTCAGTCCACATTTATTTACATGGTGCCAGGGAAAGGCATTTTTTACAGATTCTTTTTGCTTTTATTTTGTTCATTTGTATCAGCAAAAATATCCAGAGATTATCAGATTTCCTTCATTAAGCCAAACAGCTATTGAACCACCAACCTGGCCCCAGTAAGAAAAATATGCAAAACTAGCTTATGCTATAATCTGGTACACTCAAGCGCATAATGGTGACATTTATGTTTTAGCTGTACATTGTCCCCTATTTAAATAAAGTGCATTTATTTATTATTTATTTAAATCCATGTTAAATCCCAAATTACCTGTAATTAGCCACAATTTTTAAAAGCGGAGTTCAATTTCATTCATCAAACCCACTGATTTCTGCCTATAGAGTCATGAAATCACTGAAATAGAACAAAAAGATTTTTTAAAAAATAATAAAATCAAGGACCTATGAGAAACAAACTAACTGACAATCTATCAGTCTGGAAACGGTTAAAAACATTTTTTTTAAGGTTTTGGGACTCCAGCAAACCCAAATAAAGGAGCTTTATTTACAAGTGGAAAAAATATGAGACACTAGTAAATTTCCCAAAATTACTCCAAGAGTGCATCAGCATCTCATCCAGAAGGCGGCAAAAAAAACCTGGAAAAACATTTACAGCACTGGAGGCCTCACTTGCCTCACTTAAAGGTCAGAGTTCAACATCTACAAACAACTGGGGCAAAAATTGTAGCATTCCAAGGTCAAAACACAGCTGATCATAATGAAAACAAAGGTCTATCTCACATTTACTCAAAACCATCTTGTTGACCCCAAAGATTTTTGGAAAAATACTCTGTGTACTAACAAGGTAATGTAAAACTTTCTGGAATTTGAGCATCTTGTACACCATAAAACTAACATAACATTTCAGTAAAAGGAACATCAGCTCAGCAGTCAAACATGGTGGTGGCAGAGTGATGGCCTGGGATGGCTTTTCTGCTGCAGGACCTTCACAGCTTGCTGCAGTTGATGAATGTGTAAATTCTGCTTCTTAGTCAGAAAATCATGACTGGAAATGCCCAGCCATCAGCTTTTCAGATCAAGTACAAATTAGGTATGCATCTGAAACAATGATCCACAGCACCAGCAAGTCCAACAATGGCTAAGAAAAACAAACAAACAAAAAAAACATAAAATTAAATAAAAAATAAAGCCTGGAGAAAGTGAAAGTGTTAAATCAGGGACTGCTTTGGCCGTTTCACATTAACCAACCTCCATTGAGCCTGAATTTAAACAGCTACATTAAAGAATCATTCCCAGTTATTGTAAATGGTTGATGGCATGCCAAGAGTAAACACAAGACAGTTATTAATGTGAGGACCCCAACCTGTGTGTGTCCTCACATTCTGCGTCTTTCAAGTGAAGTGAGAGTGGCCAGGTGTCAGCTGCTGACTGGGAACACCTGAGCCCAGTGTTCCCAGTCCTTAGTCCCCATACTCTGGGCTGCTCTCGCTGACATCCACTAGGTTGTAGCTTTGCTTCAGTCCAGGTTCGGTGCGTGATTAGTTGTCTTGGTTTTAGATGTCTTGTTCTGAAACATAATGCTAAAATAGAAAAGCTGTGTTTTGGAAACTAAGTACCTCTATAAATGTAAGGACAGATGTTACTGAGCTGCTCTGCAGCATACAGATGTGTATTAACACGATGCCTAGCTGGAAAGACTTCAGCATTGCCCATCACTTTGAGCAATAAAGTCATTTCTAAGCAATTTGTAAGACAGACCAGATCATCCAATGTTCAGAGTTCCTTCTGTATAACTTCTAGTTTATGTTTCTTGAACTAATGAAAACCAAATAGAGATGTTTGGTGAAATAAACACAGCATATCAGTAGAATTATCTCATACCGACTGTCAAACATGGTGGTAGGAGGAGTGATGATTTGGGCTTACAGGGCTCTGCACGTTGCAGTCTCTGTATTAGTCTGTGTAAACCTTCTGTCCAGCAGCTGTTGCTTGGCTAAAACTGGTTCCTGCTAATGATAAAGCAATATTGCATAAAAAAGCGTGTCTCAAAATTCCTCCCCAGCGATGTGAGGAGAATGACAGTCATACAGATATCATCGGGTTTTTTGTTGATAAACGTGGGTTTGCAAGCATCTTGCATCAGTTAGTATCTCCACAGTTTTTGCTTCAAAACTAATGACAGCGTGGAGTCTGTTATATAATTTTAAATTATTAAAGTATGATTTAAATTATTCTAGAATCTAGTAATGATCACATCATTATCATTCTTCATGAACATGAAAAAACTAAACATTTGGAAGAGGGTGTACTTACTTCTTCCCATAACTGTGTGTGTATTGTGTAAATATGACAGTAAGAACTCCCAGGCTTTAAACTGAGAGGTGTTTGTCTTGGAAAACAGTCATTCCTGTTTTGGAGTTTCACTCCTCCACCCTTTTGTTTGGTCTCATTGTTGTCTTCAAGAATCCTCGCCACCTACACACCAGACGGTCGTAAACAGTTCGCTATCGACACATCCAGTTTATCGTGGAAGTGTTTATCATCTTAGTCATAACAAAACAACAGTCTGTTTAGAAGAGCAGTGAGCACATCCTTCAGGTTCCCTGCTTGTAAATGAGCCATCTTCACCACAAAAGTCACAAGAACTGCTCGCTGCTGTGCTCCGTCTCTTCTTCATGGCACCAAATTGCTCATCTTCACTGAACTGTGAGCACAACGCTGACCTCTTGTTAGCTTTGGCTGTACCTGACAACAAACACCACATTTCACAAGGAGTGTTGTTTTGTTTAAACCTACTCATATTTGCTCTGAGCAGTTTGATGATGTGGTTCGAAACAGCTGTCTGCATCTGCAGCCACCCCCAACAACCCGACACAGTGCCAGAGTAAGTCAGGTTTTCAGGGCGTCTTGCCTGGTTAGGATCCTGTCAGTAGCAGGCAGCTCTCCAGGTGACGCCTCCTCAACCCCCATTTCCTCTTCTCCATCCTGCTTTCATCTCTCACCCCCAGAGACCTTGAAGACGTGACTTGGCCCATTTTAGAAAAATTCCTCAGTTTGCTGTTTTCATACCCTTGCATTGTGTTTTCCTACAGGTGCTTAAAGATTTTTTTGATGTTTTTCTTTTTTGGGGGAGCTCTCTCACTGTCTTCCTGCTGCCACCAAAGCGCTGTGTCCTTATCCAATAAAATGTCACCACACGAGATGAGCAAACACACAAGGCTCACAGTCTATCAGGCTTCCTATCAAGTACTTTGTTTTGAACAGAGGCACCTAAAAGCTATTCACTGCACAGAGCTGTGTGTCACGCTCTGTCTATACTCATCCGTTGTTTCCTTTCTTGAGCAATAAAGTAAACATTTGAGGCAGGTCTGCGGGTTTATCACTGAAACGCATGAAAGTCTGAGCTTTAATTTAAAATCAAATCTCTTTGCAAAACCATTCAGTTTTACTGTTATCAGATAAAAATTCTGTGCATTAGCAAAAACATCTATTCACCCCTTAAAAATGATTAACACCTCCCTATAATGAATAATTTAGTGGCCTTAACTTCTTTCTGACTACCAGATGTAATGATATCACCCTGTGGCGCTTATAACCAGTTTTATGCTTTGACAGCTGCTTGATTTCAGTGAAAAGCAAACACTATGAGAAAGTGCCAAAGTGTATTAGCTCACTGCTAATGTGCTGACATGCAAGGCTTTGTTGACAAAAGCGTTCATGGTCCTTGAGGATGAAATCCTGCCATGGTCCGTTAACTTGAGTCACTTGGGAAAAAATGGATATTTAAAAGGAATTATGCTAAAGACAAACATGTGCACTGTGGATGTTATAGTACTTAATCAATATATGCATGACAGAACCCTGTATTCACATAATATTTGGTCAGTATTAGTATAAAGTATTCTTCACCCAAATTTAATTACTGGGTGTGTGGGAACAAACATCAGGAGCAAAATGAAACACTTTTTAGCTTTGATGAAAAGCTGAAAGCAAAACAAATAGTTTCTTTTTCAAATGCAATTTCTGGAGAATTTTCTTCTGTTTAATTTGGCTTCTAATGAAAATATAACTCAGTGTGTTGTTTATATTTTGGGGATAGAAACCGTTTGTAGTTGCAGCTGGTTCAGATGGATATATGGACTTCTTCTCATACTCTATACACTACTGGGCTTTAAAAACAACCTGATTTGGGTTATATTTTCTAGCCAAGGTTTGAGTGGAGTTATAGATTTGACCTAGTAAACTTGGTTTGGTTTTCGACTCTAAAACCTGAAGTGTTATCTTGATCAGTGTCAAGCATTAAGGTCACCAATAAATAGATAGAGAAGAACTCATAACTTGGCTTACTACAGATTTGGGGGGCTTGGTGTATCTCCAGCAGTCACTGAGTCAGACAAATGGGTCTCCATCTGACAGGTTGCCAGTTTATCACATGGAGATACAAAGAACATATTACCATGGATTTACATGGTTAACCGAATCCACCCACCCATCCATCCATCCATCCATCCATCCATCCATCCATCCATTTTCTTCTGCTTATCCAGGGTCGGGTCGCAGGGGGAGCAGCCTAAGCAGAGAGACCCAGACTTCCCTCTCCCCAGCCACTTGGGCCAGGGAAATCTGGGGAATCCCAAGGCATTCCCAGCCAGCTGAGAAAGATGGTCCCTCCAGTGTGTCCTGGGTCTTCCTCTGGGTCTCCTCCCGGTGGAAATAGGTCCCAACCCCTAATGCATTATGTGTTATATGCATGCAAGTTTCTAAGAATGCAAATTGAAAAGTATACAATTTGTAAATCAATGGAAAGCCTCAATAAATCCCAACATTTATTATTTATATATATATGCAAAAAAAAATCAAACAAGCAAATGAATACATTTGAAAGAATCTGTCATATTGCTCCACTTGCCAGTAACCATCACTTACTCCAAGCCCCATATCTCACCCCACTATATTTGATAACAGCATAATAAAACTCCTGAAATCATATACCTTATCAGTGGTCCCCACCCAGACCCACCCCTGAAAGCCCTCTTGAGTCTCCTCTGTTGTTGCTGCAAGGGAGCATTGCTAACCACAGTGCCACTGTGCAGCCCTGAAAGAGTTTCAGTCGGCTGGAGTCTACCATAAAAATTACATTGACTAAATAACACAAATAAATATAATAACCTCAAAATGTCAAATTTGAAATCAAAGAAGGAAAAATTGTTATTTTAATCAACAAATATTTTAATTTTAAAAAAGTTATACTCAGTATATAAAACTTAAAATATTTCCTGTCTATGTTAAGTTTAAGATCAGTTCTTTAGTCATTTTCAATGCTGAACATGTTAAAATGAGTCTTTGATAAAAAATTTAAAAAAAATTTCCATGTAGTATGATATTTATATTGTACAATTCAAGTAAAAAAATAAAATAACATAGAAAATTATCAGAGGAAAAAATATTAAAAACAGAAAGATGCTATAATGAGGATGTATGGACATAGTTAAACTAATACTGTAACTACCATTAATTTCAGAATACAGCATCATTTCATCATCTTCTCTCATCTTTGTTCTGTCACCAGTGATGAAGCAATTTAGGAAATGTGTTTTAGAAATGCATTATGCATACGTATGAGATGTATAATGTTGTTTTTAACATAAGTTCTACACCAAGGAGTAAAAATAATGACACACAAAATAATGACTGTCAGGAGTACAGATTGTGAAATATTAGGATTTCACTAGCATGGGGGCAGCATGCTGGAAAACCAAGAGAACGAATGACTCAAACAAATTTCAGCTCTTGTTGATAATCTGTATCTCTTTCTGATGTCTCGCATGATTTAATTAGATCTTTCTAAGATATCCCACAAGAACCCTGCCTTAAAATACATCTCCATGTGTATCTCCATTTACTTCTACTCAGAAACATGGCACCATCATCTGGGCTTCCCTACACTGTTTAAAAGCATAGAAAACTTAATGCATGTAAACTTCTGAGTTCAGTGAATGTAAAGAACAAATTCTCTAAAAAAAAATGATCTCCCTCATTATTCTGATATTGGGAAAATAGAAATAATTTGGGTAATTTTAACTGAAAGCTTCAGCTTCAGAGTTCAGAACAATCATAAAGTTATAAAGTTTAGTCCCAAAAGTTGTGTTAAACAAATATCATTTTCTAGAATTCAGAGGTAAAAGATTTTTCAAAATTTTTAGCTAAAGTATTTTATATTGAACTGTTAATACAACCAGGTGTAACATTCTAGACAGGTACAAAAACTACTAAAAACACAAAGAAAATGGAGGATGAATCAATAAAGGAATAAATCAAAATGTTGGCAGAGTAAAGAAATGAGAAAGAAATATAGAAAATTTATTTTTTATTAATAATGATCATCTAAAATATTGGTAAATGCATTATAATTAAACAGATATAAACATAAAAACTGTTTAAATGTGTAAAATAAATAAGATTGAAATAATATAAAAAACTAAAAGAAATGTACATATTTTTGTTGTCTAACTACACTGACGAGATATTTCTAAATTTAAATTTTAGACTGATCAACAGTTAGAGTAACAGGAAACCCCAGTCTCTTTGACTAACTGGCAGCTGTTTTAGGTGGAGAATGACAAGCTCTTTCAATATGCTGACTGCTCAGAGCAAAAATAACCTGCTAGCACAACACACTGATACAGATCTCATGCTTACACGTATACAGTTGTCGTTAAACATGCACACATACAAGCAGAAATACAAAGACAGACTTTAGCAAAAGATTAAAACCTAGCATGCACATTTCAACATAAACAAAGCAAATCATCATACTACTAATAATGTAAAGTAAAATATTTACTGTTACAGCTATGGTTTGTTAAATCTGTAAATATAATATAAACAAAGCTAATTTAGATGCGTCTGAAAATGCAAAGCAAATATGATCAACATTTTTCTTCAACATTATGCCCGTTGTGTATAACCTACAGACATGTCCTGACAGTGCAAAAATGTTTTCTCAAGCTTCTGGGCAAACAGGATGTGGACTCCTTCATTCATCAGCAGCTGGAGCTCTGATTGCTCAGTACAGTTCAGCTACCGGTACATCAGTCAGAGAGGAACTTAAAAATAAGGTGTTATGATCACAAAGTTAAACTCAGCTGTGTTGTTCTGTGTTATTACATATTCTCTTTCGGTTTTTGGAATCACAAAGTGAAGAGAATAGATTTGTGTTATGCTCACATTTCTGGGCATTAATAAGGTCATAAAAAGACAGGGAATGTGTCAAACTTACTGCAGTGCCTCTGAATGCAACAATGTGCACAGCTATGGACCTTAAGCTTTGATGGTGGAAGTAACACAAAGAGTTTAAAATGCTTTGGAAAAATGTAAAAAAAAAAAAAAAAAAAAAAGTTATAGAAATTAAATAAAGTAATTTAACAACAAACACACCAATGTATGGAACTGGTCACTGATGTGTGCTATACACATGCAAAAGATATCCTAGTTAACACAAACATGACTCATTCAAACAAACCTGACTAAGCACATCAACTCAGCTGTATTTATAGACATACACTTCAAACAGCAGAGGTTGACCAAAGTGCTGAACAAATAAGAATAAAATACATGAGATCTATATACAGAACATAGGAAATGGACAACATTTATATTCTACAGACAGCTCAAAGTGCTGAACATTGAGCCACATTCACCAAGTCACACTCACAAAGACACACATTTATACAGCAACACGCAGGTCGGTAGGCAACTCAGAGTTAGCCCCATGCCCAGGGGCACATCGACATGAGGCAGGAAGAAGGTGAAATCGAACTCACAATATTTGGACTGCATGATGACTCTTCCCACTGATTCACATTTAAGCCCAGTAGTGGCAAGGTGGAAAATAGCAAGACATCAACTTTACCACAAATTATTGTGGATTTTATCAGGATTTTAATATGAAAGGCAATATAAGTATGATACAAAACTGTCTGCAAGACATATTGATCTGAGTTAAAAGTGGTGCATCAACACCTAACAAACAACTTGTCAAATCTTTTTGACGTTTTGCTCATTGAACTGGCTATAAGCATAAAACTTGATCTCTTTTCTTTAGTTGCAAAAATAAAAAATGATAGAAAAGTATTACTGGCATGAAATAATATTTTTGCACCATTAAATGTGATTCCCAAAAAGCTATTAGCACCAGGCTTGGCACACAGCAGAGGTGTTAACAGAAGAATGTTTTAGGTTATGTGCTAGGTACAGATATTACTTGATAGTATGTTCATTGGCTGTTTTAGACTTCTCACTCCTTCTTTTCTCCATCCACGCACTTTATTTTTTATAATTCCCTCATTGTACACCAGACAAAGATATATAAAGTGTTGTTGCTTATTGCCCTTTGGGAATCCCTATGTAGATGTTATGTTTGGCATCTCTCTTAGATTCCACTACCATCTTGATGACAGGCTGTTGGTGACAAAGTGCTTCAAGACTGCAGTGCATAAAATTGGTTCTTGTTGCAATACCGCTTCATTAAACTTGGTGCAAATGTGTGCTTGAGCATTTCCTTACAAAGCTTTGCAGATCAAGTCACCATTTTTTCATTTTCTCACAAACCTCAATGTATTTTATTTGGATTTTATGTGAGAGACACTATGCAGAGAATAACTATGACGTAGAAAGAAAATGATACCTGGTTCTCAGAATTTTATGGCATATATTTTTATTTAGCCGTGTATACTCTTTTCCCAAATAAAATACAGTGCAACCTTCTTCCTTCAGAAGTCCTAGCCTAATTATGCTGCACTTTGTTTGCCTCAGAAGTTGGAGCTTGGAATGTCATCACACCCAATATAGGGAACATTGTTGTTATAGATCAGAAAACCCTTAGGATTTTCTGTTTATTGTGATGCTAACCACTATTAGCAACAAAAGACGAATATGTCATTCTTTCAATTTTATACATTCAAACACTAAATTAACATGTCCACAAATAGGGCAAAATGAGTGGCAAAACAAAAGCCACTGTTGAAAAAAAGCAATGTGAGGTCACGTTTGCATTTTTCCAGAAGCCACGCAGGGAACACAACAAACATGTGGAAGAAAGTGCTCTGGTCAGATGAGACCAAAATTGAACTTTTTTGACCAACAAAGAAAGTGATGATGGAAAAGAAACACTGCAGATCATCATGACATCACCATCTCCAAAAATTAAAAATGGTGGTGGCAGAACCAAGCAGTGGAAATTTGCTTGAAAGTCGATGTTCATATGCTTTCCATCCAGTCTGACTAACCAGGGGCTGTTTTGCAATGAAGAATGGACAAAAATGGATATCTATCTTCCTTTCTAGATCGCTATCTAGCATTCCATCTTGCTAATACATGCAACGACAGCACCATCTACTGTTTACATGGTGATACCACCTTTGTCCCGCCTTCCCCAAGTCCAATTGGCTCAGATTTTTCAGGGCACGGTTGACGTTCTGCTATCCTATTGGCTCACTGAAGTGTCCGTGACGTTGTTCTCATCTTCTCCGCCCACTACAAAGATGGAGGCGATATGTCAGAATTTAGCAGACCTCAATGTATTTGTTTGGTGAGCCTTTTCCTTCTGATAAATATTAATTTAATAGGACCCACAGTCAGTTTAGTATAATATTATAACTTATATATGGGGGTTGAAACGCTCATGGAAGCGTAAAGTTACCGTAATAAGTGTTATTTCTGTTGCCCCTACTCCCGCCAATCAGCTCTTTGTTAGCTAGCTCTGCAGAGCTTGTAGAGTAGAAACCCCCCGTAGCTCATGCTACTGTTTGTATTGTGCATGTGTAATAAATGCAACTGTAAACTTAATGTTAATTAACGATCCCTGCCTTCCTAGGTTGCCACTCGAGGTCGGATAAACGGGGAGTTCAGATGTTCGACCCTTCGATGACGAAGATACAGAACACAGCTGTCACTCAAAGCAGTAAGACATTTAAACGTTTATTGTTTTGATAATCCATACTATCCATCTTCAGTGGGGATAGCCTAATGTAAAAAATATTTTAGATTAAAGCTGTAAAGTACAACTGCATTGTGAATAACTCTACTAATATATTTATTTGTGACAATTATTGAGAAAAGGTAATTTTTTTAATGGAGGGTTTCATTTTAGGGTTTGATTAAAATAAGTTACCTTTTTGATTCCTGAAAATAAACATTGAATGATGTTAAGATTATGTATGTAGATTTAAAATTAGACATCAACAGCATTTAAAAAAAACTGAACTTCTGGGGGCAATTTGTGTCCCTTAAATTAATTTGAAGCCTATGAAAAATTGTTGCAAAAATCATTAAAAAATATATAATTAATATTACAATGAAACGCTCAGCAGATCTCTGTATAATGATAGGTCTTTGTTAAATAAATAAATATCAGTTGATTGATTTGTACTTTTATTTAGCAGAAATGTCACCCTCATATCGTGGAATATATTTTCACAGTTGAAAGCAATGACAGATAATATTCTGACTTGAAACAAAAAGACAGCCACCTTACACTTTTCAAAGTTATCATAATAGTCAAATTCTAATTTCAGCTATAATTATGTCCCATGGATGGATGGAATCTGAACATATCAAATCAGTTTATCCTTTTATACAGAAACTTAAAACATTACAAGACTATTTGGTTTAAAAGCCTTTTTGTGTATGCAAATTTTCAGGTAAATCAAACATGGTTTTGTTGGATCAAAACTTCAGCATTGATTCCAGGCTATGTTGCTAACAGGAATTTATAAAGTTTGAAACAAATTATATTTTTGGCTTAAGTTTAGTTCACAGCACAGTCATAGATTTTCAAAACTGCAACCCAAAATAGCAAATAAAAAGCAATTTTATTAGGATTGTATATTCACACCAATCAAGCGACTGGCAGGAAAAGCAGCTTTCAATAGACTGACATCTCTATTAAAAGAGCTTCCAGGTTTCATGAATTCAAATAATTACAGTGCTTTTAAAAGGCTGATATTTGAGCATAATTTATGTCCCTATATTGAAAGTGAAATATGTGAAGAATTGTTGCTTAAAATCAAAGCAATTACTTGATGTAAAATTTCTTTATATGCTGCAGTGAAATGCTCTTTGATTAACACTCTCCCCATTTTTAGTGGTAAAAAAAATCAATCACTATACTTTTAGTAGTCCTTTTATTTGGGCCACTAAAGGTAGGAAGGTTGATACAATGACAGCAGGTCTGTAATGTATTTGGTGCTAAGCTGTTCAGTGATTTATAAACTAACAGAAGTATTTTAAAGTCTATTCTCTGAGCTACAGAGAGCCAGTGGAAGGACTTTAGAACTGGGGTGATGTGCTCTATCTTCCTGGTCTTAGTGAGAACATGAGCAGCAGCGTTCTGGATCAGCTCCATCTGTCTGATTCACTTTTTAGGCAGACCCGTGAAGACACTGTTGCAGTAATCAATTCGACTAAAGATAAGTGTATAAATGAGTTTCTCTCGATCTTGTTGAGACATTAGTCCTTTAATCCTGGGAATGTTCTTCAAGTGATATAAGCTGTCTTTGAAACTGTCTTTATGTGTCTCTGAAGGTTCAGGTCTGACTCCATCACTACACCCAGATTTTGGGCCTGATCACTAGTTTCTAGTTGTAATAACTGAAGCTGCTTGCTGACTCTCGATCGTTCGTCTTTAGGTCCAAAGATAATAACTTCAGTTTTGTTTCTATTCAGCTGAAAATAGTTATGGCACATCCACGCATTGATTTGTTCTACGCATCTATCAACTCAACTAGTGCTTGGATAGGTTTGGAGTCACCTGGTGACATCGTAATACAGAGCTGTGTATCATCTGCATAGTTGTGGTAACTAATCTTATTACTTGTTATAATCTGAGCTAGTGGGAGCATGTAGATATTAAATAGAAGTGGTCCCAGGATTGAACCTTGGGGTACTCCACATGTGACTTTTGTCTGCTCTGATGAGAAGTTGCCTTTTGACACAAAGAAGTCCCTGTTCTTTAGGTAGGATTCAAACCAGTTAAATACTGTACCAGAGAGTCCAACCCACTCTCCAGTGGCTTCAATAATATAATCATGGTCAACAATGTCAACTTTTGACGAGGGCAGTCTCAGTGCTGTGGTGAGCACGGAAACTGGACTGAAAACATCAAAACAGTTTGTCATGTTAAGAAGCTGCTTAACTGTTGAAACGCAGTTTTTTCAGTAATTTTTACTGATGAATGGAAGGGTTAGAGATTGGCCTGTAATTCTGCAATAGTGATTTGTCCAGATTGTTCTTTTTAACATTAGTTTGATAACTGCTGTTTTAGAGCCTGGGGGAAAACACCTGATGAGAGGGAAGAGTTTACTATTTGAATCAGTCAGATGCAACGACAGGCAGAACTTTCTTATGGAAGGTTGTAGTAGGATATCAAGACAGCAGGAGGAGCTTAATTGGTTCAGAATTTCAGAAGTTTCATGGTTGAGTTGATAAAATTCAGCCATTTTGTCTGCATTTTTTATGTTTGGGCATAGCATTGTTGGATTTGGTGTGGATGTGCAGATTAACCCTCTAATTTTTAAAATTTCTCTGTAAAAATGTTTTCATTGCAGCCCCTGGTAGAGTGGACTTCAGTTGTTTACAGTCAAGTTGTGGCAAACAAGGCACGAGCATTGTTGATGTTTTTGTTTATGATTTCTGCAAAAAATGTTTCCATTGCATGTAATAGTGATGAGTGATGGCTTCGCAGCCCTTCTTTGTAGATTTCATAGTAAACATGAAGTCGAGTTTTATGCCATTGATGTAAAAAAGCCCTCGACAAAGGCTTTTTTTGTTTCTTAAAAGTGGAGCATTTATTCACAGAGATTTCTTCCTACCAGACACAACCTTCTCTTTAACAGGAGCAATGAAATCAATGATGTCTGAAATTTTAGAACAGAAGTTACATACCAGTTCATCTACTGGTTTACAGCATGGAAATGAGGTTTAGGAGTAGATTTGATAAAAGTTTCAGCTGTGTTGTCTGTAAAAGAACGTTTTGTAATAATATCTGTTTTAGTAAGCGAGTCAACAGAGGCTGTACTTTCAAAAACAACAGAAAAGTGATCAGACAGAGTGACATCAATTACAGAGACCTTGAAGATATTTGCAAACCCTTGCTGATTCATCAAATCCAGAGTGTGTCCTCGATTGTGTGTTGGCTGTTTAACATGTTGAGTTAAACCAAAGTTTGAAGTACAATCATTCAGCTCTTTTGCCTCTCCTGTCTATTGGGTTGTCAACATTGATGTTAAAGTCTCCTATAATTATTAAACGGTCATAATCAATGCATATCATAGATAACAGCTCACTAAAGTCATTGAAAAAATTTGCTACACTTTTTGGGGTTTTGTATTGAGTTTGTGACAGAGTTTGTTTTTGGCCTTTTATCTCAATTCCCAAATATTCAGAAGAGTCAAATTTTCCCAGGAAAAGCTTTTATAGTTTTGTGACTCATGAAAAATTGTTGCAACCCCTTTGCCCCTCTTATTCTTTCTGTTCTCAGTTAAAAAACATGTAACTAGGAGGCGCTGATTCAATTAGTACAGGTGTTTCATTGTTGTCATCCAACCATGTTTCTGTTAATATAGATGAACATGAGCAAATCAGTTGAACACATTTATAAAATATTTCATTAGTTTGGACAAAAATAATAACGCCAAAAACATGTTTTTTTTTTATTTTTATTATTATTACATTTAGAGGTGGATCATGAAAATGCTTCTCATTTACCATATGTGGAAAATGACATCACAGGCGGACAAAACCTACGTTACTGGCATAGTGAGATGAATGTAGAGATTGTGATTTTTCTGTTACCATCCCTAAAAACATCTTTTTCTGTTAATTTGTAATTCTAAGGGACATGGGTTAAGAGCTTGCTAAATACCACTCCTGCTCTGGGCAACTCAACAGTGTTGAACTATGTGATCAGCTTCAATAATAATGAATTTTCTGGACATGAAGATACAACAGAAGCTTAATTTCTCTGTGAAACACAAAATTCTCATCTTAAATAATAACCATAATTACTACAAAAGACAAGACATACCAATCTGGTAGCCAGTTGGCTGCTCGGTCAGCTGCTGAGTCTCCTCAAACACTCAGGTTTCATGACTCATGTGTTCAGATAGCAGCATTAGGATCATTCTAATTGCTCCCGGTTTGTCTCCTTGAGGAGCCTGGCTGTAGTTCTCCTTATTGCTTGCTTTATAGCAGAAAGCCATTAAGCTGCCATAGTGGTGCTCCCCTCCTCCTGCTATGCTGCCCCCTGGTGGCAATCTACAGCAAGATTTCCCAAAGATTTGTTCATTTTTCTTCAAAACCAATGCACTAACTGTTCAGCTAGTTTCAAAATCGTATTCTTAGGTCAAATATAAACAAAATATTGAAAGAGGTTTATCGTGGTGCCTTTAAGTTTGCTAGAGAGCATGTAAATGATTCAGAGAAAGTGTTGAGGTCAGATAAGACCAAAATTGAGCTCTTTGGCATCATCAGCATTGTCAAACATGATCTGAACAACATCATCCCGACAGACAAGCACAGACATGGAAACTTTATGCTTTGGGTCTGTTTTTCCTGGTAAAGGGTTCACCACATTGAGGATTTGGCTTGTAAATGGGTCTCCCAGAAAGACACTAACTCAAGTAAGACCACCAAGGCAAAAGAGGATTGGCCAAAGCAGAAGCTTATTAACATCATGGAGATCCTGAGCCAGTGTCAAGAACTCATTCCTGTTGAAAGCTTGTAAAGGGAGCTAAAGACTTGAGTTACAAAGAGAGCGTCTGTTGAGAGTAATAGACAAGTTGGTGTCCAACTAGAAAAAGTTTCTTCAACCTTGTGCTGAACAACAAATCCATGTTAAACTTAAAGTAATGTGTTTTTTTTTTTTTTTTTTCAGGATTTTCAATCAGTATTCTGCAATTTCATATTAAAAAGAAACTACCACAAACAGTAGAGACTGTTTATTCCTGGGTAAATAGGCAAAGGTACAAAGCTAGCAGGAAATCAGTTTTTTTTTTTCTACCACTGTTCAATTAAATACTAAAGCAGAAATTTTGTGCCCAACAGTTACTAGAAAAAAACAGTCATTGCTCAGCTTGTTGACAGTTCTTGTGTTTTCTTTCTTTGGTAACTTTTCTTGTCAATTAATAATGTCTCAAAAAACCCATCAGTTACTTATGAAAACCTTGGGCCATTTTAGAGGGAGCTAACATCAACCTTAACAGAAAACTAGAACGCTTTTTGGACCTATATATTCAGAGGAGATAATAAATCCACTGACCACGTTGGTGCTGTTCCAGGTGTGTCTGGGAGCCGAGGCGGAGGACAAGTTCCACATGGTGGAAGTCGAAGGGCTCGCTTATGATGCGAAAGCTGCCAAAGTGCCGATAGCGGTCCTGAAACCGTCTGTCCTGCCGTCTGTGAGTCCACACCAATTTTGACTAAAAAAATATTCTAAAAGCTTAAATAAAACTGGTTTATTCTGTTTAGGCCTGAAGAAAATAACATAAAATAAGGTCATGATAATTCAGTGCTGGAACATGTAAATACTGCTAATGGTGACTTTTGTTTATCCAGATGAATTTAGGAGGATTTGAGATCACTCCTCCTGTTACCTTTCGCCTTGTTTCTGGTTCTGGTCCAGTTCACATTAGTGGACAGCATTTTGTCAGTAAGTACTATCTTGTAAACTCTGGTAGCAGCTCAGAACATCTTTCAAAGTAGGACGAGTAGTTTAAAAAGAAGCCACCTCATGTCTTACAGAAAGGTACATCAGTTTCAAGCCAACATGATATATTGGCCATCACAAACCTTACAGGGACAGGAATCATTTTTGTCAAAAAACCTCCACATTCTAAGCTAAGAATAGAGAAATATCTAGCTTTTTCTGGATTTTAGGACTTAAGTTAGTCATGAAAACAAAGATGTGCAAGTAAATTTCTGTTATTGTGCTGCTCCAACACGACTGAAAAGTATTTATTTCATAGGTGTAAAAGATTCAGACGATGAAGAGGAGGAGAACAACACATCTCCAGTGAAACGGCCTGCAAACCTTTCCTTAGTGAAAAAGCCTCCGCAAGTGATCATCTTCATTTTTTTCCCTGTTAATCCACCTACAGATCTCCTTTCAGCTCAGCAGCAAATATCTCCCAACACTCTTTACAAGTTTTCCTGTACAGCTTCTAAATGTAAAACTGCAAGTAGCCACATGAGGAATGTGATTTAAAATAAGAGCAGCTCAATCCAGAGTAGATTTATTATCATCAGCCAACATGAAAACACAAGCTGATAATGTTTTGTGCTAATTAATGTGTCGTTGCAGAAAAAAATTAAAATGGATTCTGATGACGAGGATGATGATGAGGATGATGAAGAGGACAGTGATGAAGATGAGGAAGAGTATGTCTTTTTTGTTGTTTAAAACTTTTCTGTTTATCAGCTCAGATTGTCAGGTAATCCGAGACCTGTTGCATTTCTTCTAGTGATGATGAGAGCGATGAAGAGGATGTGAAGCCTCAAAAGAACTTGGCAAAAGCACTCAAAAAGGTAAGTCTCGTCTATTTTATGTTTATAACTTAAAAATTCATAATTAAAACTTAATAGAGTGTAAAAAACAGAACAGCAAGAAAAGATGTGATTGTGAAAAGAAACAATTGAAACTGAAATCATTTATTTTATTTATTCTCTGGGGTTAAGAATGGGGAAGGAGCATTGAGCATTGCACTCATCATCGGCATGATTATCAAATCAGTTTGGTATTATTATTATTTATTTGAAACTTTCTTTACCCATCATGCAATGATCATCAATCATTGATTTTTTTAAAAAAAACAAGAATTTATTGTAAAAGTTTTAATTTATTTTGGGTTTTCTATACACTACACAGGGTCATAATTATACATACCATACAGGCTATAAAAGATCCATATTTGATTAATTGTTGCAGAGCACATTGCACCCCAACCACACCCTGTTTAACCATCAGAATGTTTCTGGGATAGTTCTGGCTGGACCATTACTCTTGGCAGAATTGGTGGAGTTAATTTAAACAGGTCGGTTGTTTACGTGTTTTATTCATTCCAGCTTTTATGTGTTTGGGATCATTGTTCTCTTGGAAGACCTAATTTTGTCCAAATTCTAACCACTGTCTGTTGATTTAAAATGAATTTAGAGAAAAAGATGAATGGTCAAATATCCAGCCAGAACTAGCTTATAAAAGCTTGAGGTCCAGTTTGCTCATGGGCATTTCATCAGATATTAGCAGAGGTGTTTGCAAGTTTAGGCCTGTATTTATCATTGTGACTATATTGATTAGAGAAAATTCACTTTGAATTCAAACTTGTGCACTCACTTCTGCTTTTCAAAATTTATTGAACTTTGCTGTATAATTGTTTTCACCCTGTAAACAGAATGTTCGTATAGATCAGGGGTGTCAAAGTCATTTTCATTTCGGGCCGCATCGAGATCGTGAATGCCCTTTTTAAGGGCTGGTTGTGGCAGAATGTATTGATAAAGGAACCCGTGAAGAAACTGTGAAAATATTATAGGTGTCTCTCTGTTCAATTAGTGCTTCTTGAAGTGTAACAGTTTTTAATACCTTTTCACATGAATGTAATTTGGCCCAATACAAATGAAAACTGGCTTGATTTGACTGGTGAAAAATATTTAACCACACAACTGTTAACGTTCAATCTAGAGGGCCACATAAATAATTATGGTGGACCGAATTTGGCCCACAGACCTTGAGTTTGACTCCTGTGGTATAGATTATTAGAAACACAAAAATGTGAGATTCATGCCCATGATGAGTAGATGATAACATGGGTAAAAGATGCAACTGTAAAGCCAGATTAATGTAGAAAAATGTATTGTTCTTCTTATCAGTATGTTGAATCATTCGTTTGTTCCTTTTTTAATTGACAACCAAAAATCAAAAAATGAAAAAGTGATTTTTGTTTTGTTGTTATTGAATCGGATTTAAAAAAAAAAAAAAAGAAAAGGTTTTTTTTTCAATTGACATCAAAAAATGAAAAATTTTCTTCTTTTTTGGTTTTGAATTGGATTTTTAAAAAAGAAAAAGGTAATATGAAATAAAGAGAGCAACAGAAAAAATAAATACATATACAGCATGTCTAAATAAGATTTTAAAGGAAAATACTCTTAATCGAGTCGGCATGGTGTCGGAAGTTACGTAATCATGTCAAACAAACAATACTCATTTATGTTTTGCTCTGTTTTGTTCTGAGTTTATATTGCATTGTAACTGATTCGTTAGTCTGTGAGCATCGCTGTTTAAGAAGTTCTGCACCGAGACAGAAGAACAGTTGCTGCCTTGTAGAACTGGTACTTTAGGGCATCCGTCATATTGAGTGGCAAGTTTATCTTGGGAGCTAATTCAAGTGTGCTTGCAATCAATGTTTTCTAAATCAAACAAGCACTAAAAATGACTTTCAGCTAATATTCATGAGATTTTGAATACAACTATATGTTCATTTTAGTATTCCAATGAGTAACCTTTGAGACAAAAGTGAAAAATGTCTGCAGAATAGTATATAAATTGCAGTTAAACCATAGCTTTTCTCTTACATAATTACCTCTAAAAATATTCTAAACCTCTTAATCTAGTTAAGTTTAGAATGAAATTAAATTAATGATCAGAATTTAGTTTTGTAGCTGTTTTCCTTTGCCAGACATAAATCTTTAAACCATTTTTAATTGACTCTAGTAATAATAATTAAATTGTTATTGTTGTTATCATTCTGTAATGTTATTGCTGTTGTTATTATATTACAGATAAACGATAAATATTACAGAGTTGACCCTGCCTTTTAGGATTAAGGGGTAACCAGGGAATGAAGACGTAGTCTCTAATCACTGATATGTTTATTTACTGGGTTAATGTGGAAACAATTTTTTTCAAGCTATATGTAGTTTAGTATCTCAACTACCTCATCTTCATATGAAGATCATGAACTGATATGCTAAATGTCGAATGTGAAGCTACATAAAGACCTGTAGACTAGATAGATAAATAGATTTGGACAACGTGCTTCATTTATCGTTTCATTTATTTAGTAAATTAAAACTAATTTGAAACGGAAGAGCCTTGTGCTTCTCAGGCCTCACAGCTTGTCCTTAAAACAAATATATCATGTGTAGCTTTTGGCAAGTGTTGCGTCTTCCACTCACAATATGGTGGCAATGCTGCCATACAATCTGGAGACTTATGCAGTGCCTGCTCTTCAGTGTCTGTATTCTAGCAGCAGCATTTTCTCATACCTGTGTTGTCCACTAGGTGTCAGGGTAGCCAGCCGCTTACCCAAGGGTACTTTGTTGTAGAAAGAGTTTCTCTCTGAAGCTGCTGTCACTCCCCTCCCTTTGCTTCCACATCACTCAAACTTCTCGAGACTATACGCAATGGCGTCTCGTTTCAGCAAGCCCCGCCCACTCCTGCACCCACTGACCGTCCAGCTCATTGCATGAGACAAAACGTGGAACTTTTTCATCCTGTGCGCTCACGTACCCACCTGTTTTCAGAGAGTAAAATACAGGGTTTGTGTGGTGTAATGATCGGATTTCTCCTCTGTAATCTGCGCGGATTCTCACCAACAACACTGTGCTACACAAAGACACGTACACACACACACATGATCTTCCTTAAAGTCCAAACTATAGAGCTGCACATTTAAAAGTGTGTTTATGCACAGATGCATGAATTCACATCAAGAATACACATGTAGTTTGCATAAGCTGAAAAGCTCAAAGTGTTTTCTTTTACACACACACACCGCTGAGTTATGGGAAACATCCATGACCTTTTTTTCTGAGGTCCTGCATATCTTTGTCCCTCTGTCATCCCACTGTTAATATGATTGCTCCTTTTTATCGTTTCTCATGCCATTTCAGCTTTGCACCTGGCTTTTGCCTTTGAACGCTTGTTTTGCGTGTTACCGCAATCGCTTACAAGTGTGTGTGTGTGTGTCTGAATGCATGTGTGTATCTGCCTCATTTTTTTTACGTCGGTGTCTGTTTGTAATCTTTTTTTTTTTCAAAGCACGCTATCCAAGTGCAAACTGTGCCAGGCAAAAGATCAAAGCAGGGCAGATGCACATACCTGCAATGTGAGCGCCGATCCTTCCCTCAGGGTCAGATGACAGCTGAGCATTTCTGTCACCTGTTGATTTATTCTGTTGTCTTCTCATCCAAGTCCTCATGCATCCCACCACTCACCCCCTCTCTTCCCAGCATGACCCTAATCCTTAGCTCTATAGTTCCCCCGTCCCTTTCTTTATTAATGAGTACAAAGTACAAAGCTCCAAAAAGCATGACTGGGAGCAATTATTCTTTTGACTGGAAATTCAGTTGTTTCAGAATAAATGTTTTCTTTTTGTTGTCAAGCTTCAGTACTGTACGGCACATCCAAAACTGGGTATCAGAAATTGCACCAAGTAGTCCTGCATTATTCAAAAGAAATTGCATCTTCATCAAATGACTTTAATTCAAATCATCTTTGATCATTGAGGTTTTCCAAAGGTTTAGTTTTCATCGGTTATTATCTGAGGAAGGTAGAAAAACTGTTTGTGTGGCGACTGATGGTCTTAGCTCAGTCAATGTTATTTAAATAGACACTTAACTGGATTCATGATTATCTTTATTGTCTCTGATTTGACATATTCCATCCTTGCAAAAAATACCTGGGGCTGTTTTGGATGCACCAAAAAAACAAACAAAAAAACACAAGAAGTTAATACACATTGTTACTTGAGATAGTAATTACGTGTTCAGCAATGCGGGCAGGCTGTGCTGCTGTTTGTCATGAGGACAAATAATCAAAGAAAGTCAAACTGTTTCAAAAGATGAGTTTTTTTGCAAGGAAAAAAATTTTGTGGTTTTAAGTTTAATCGAAAATATTTGGCAATGTGGCGTAAACTTTTTGTTGGGCCCCTTTTTGCTGTAGTTTTAGCTGCAAGTCCTTTTGGTTATGTCTGCCAACCTTACACATATAAACACTGATTTTATTGCCCCTAATGTTCTTCTCAACATAGCTTAAGCTTCTTCAGACTGGGTGGAGAACATTTGTGGACCTTAGTTTTCAAGTCTTGTCTCAGATTCTCAGTTGGATTTAGGTCTGGACTTTGACTGGGCCATTCTAGCACATAAACATGCTATGATCTGAACCATCCCATAGCGCAGGCTGAGTGTTTAGGGACCTTGCCTTGCTGGATGGTGAACCTCTCCCTCAGTTTCAAGGCTTATACTCTAAAAGGGTTTTAGCCCTGTATTTAGCTCCATTCATATACCCCTCAACTCAACAAATTCTCGAGCCTAGCTGTAGAAAATCAACCCCACAGCATAATACTGTCAGCACCATGTTTCACTGTGGTGCTAGCGTGTCAGGGCATAGTGAAGTGTTGGTTTTCTGCCACTTTTAGTAGTTTTTTGTGTTGGCCAGAAAGTTTAAATTTGTCTGATTTGACCAGAGAACTTTCTGCCACATCTTTGCTGTTTGCTCTACATGGCTTCTCGTGTTTGGCTTTCTTGTTGCTACTTTTCCATTATGAAAGGTTTGTGGAGTATTTGTTTGTGGTGCTGTGGACATTTCTTAATAATCTTGTAGTTGTTCAAGTTCAAGTAAACTTTATTATCCCCAAGGGGCAGTTTGTTGTGCAGACAGCAGTAAAGACATAAAAACAATCACACACGCACACAAAAAAAACAAAGCAAAACAAAGACAAGCCTATATTAGTCCTTACGGAGTGGCCCTGGAATTGACTATGCTGATAGCAGCAGGGATAAAGGATTTTTTTCAGTCTGTTCATCTTACAATATGCAATTTTGTATCTCCTGCCAGATGGTAAAAGGGAGAGATTTGCCCAGAAAGGATGGGATGGCTGGGATCAGCCAAAATGATCCTAGCTTTCTTTAAAGCTGTAATATGTAACTTTTATAAAAAAAAAAAAAAAAAAAAAAAAAAAAAAAAAAAAAAAAAAAAAAAAAAAAAGAGGAAAAATCTACAAATTTGTTGAAACTGTCACTATGTTGTGACAGTTTGGTATGAGACAGATAATCTTTGGAAAAAAAAAAAAAAAAAAAAAAATCGAGCTCCTCTGTCTTCTCCCAGCGCTCCCAGTACCACTGGGATTGAGTACCACTCAATCAGAAACAACCTGTCAGAGCCAGGAGGCGGGTCTTAGCGCTGTCAATCACCATGCTTGTGGTGGAGGAGATTGATCTTTTCACAGATTATCTGTCTCATAACATACTGTCACGATATGGTGACAGTTTTAACGAATATGTAAAAAACTTTATTTTTATTAGAGTTACATACTGCAGCTTTAAGGACCAAGAATTATTAAGATCACTCAGGTCATTAAAAGATATGCCAGCAATTTTACTGCAAATCTTGACAAAACTTTGCAGGTAAAGTGACCCATACCAACAAATAAATGCAAAGGTAAGAACAGATTCATTAAAAAAGAATAAGACATCTTCGAAAAAACAGAGCTGACATTAAAAGTACGAAGCTTACGATAAAAGTATGCCATGCTCCTTCCTTGTTTAAATGGATCGAACAGAGCTCTGTGAGATATTCGAAGCTTGGAATATTGTTTTAGACCCAAACCCCGCTTTAAACTTCTCCTTATCTTTCTCCCTGACCTGTCTGCTGGGTTCCTTGGTTTTGATGATGCTGTTTATTCTCTGATGTTCGAACTGCTGCATTTATACAGAGATTGAATTACACACAGGTGGACTCCATTTAATTTAATCATTAGCTGACATCTCGAGGCAAGTGGTTGCACTGCACTTTGTTTCTGAAGAGAAATCCACCCATACTAGTCAGATTTTTATTTCTGAAAACAATTTGAAACCACCAGATTTTTCCTCCACTTGCGATTTATATGCTACTTTGTTTTGTTCACATTAAATGCCAATAAGAGTTGAGATTTCTGGTTTTAATTTGACAACATGTGTAAAGCTTCAAGGGATAGGAACACTTTTGCAAGGCACTGTTTGCAGCCACAGGTTGGCCCAGCCCTAAAGGACATGTATCTTGATCTTTTAGCAGAGAAGGTGGTGTTTTTGTGTTGCTTGGAGCGTACACACAAGCCACCAGCTGCCGCACAAGAGTCTGCTACACATTTACTGTAAATATTTGTACATGGATGTAAAAACATAATACAAATAATTTGTTCCTTCTGCTACTCTGAGCGTGAGGTGTTACCTTTAAATTATTTATGTAATTGCCTTGTAGCAGTTCAGTCACTGCAGGGAATTACTCTTCCAGGCTGCTCTGAGGTGAACACATGTAATTGCCAGACAGCGGTTGGTGCTTAGGAAATGTAGGTACTTGCCTTGGCTATTACAAGGTAATTACACAGCAGTGTAAACCTGACTGGAAGGCCTGTATAGCAGAGAACAATGACGGGTTATTGGGTTACTAAGTAGCTGATCACACAGAAAATACCAAGCATGTTTTGCATTTTCTGTTCTGTTTTAATCTGCTTCTGCAGATTTTCTGTACTTACTAACTGAGCTGTCTGAAAGTTTATTTTGTGGAATGTTTAAATCTACAGGACTGACATTTGTCTGATCTTTCAAGCAAGGAATGAGGAAAACATGCTGGGTTTTGCCAAATGCATCAAGCCTTTATATTCGGTTATATGCCAATTATTTTACCTTTATATTGTAAAAGTTACTTTATTATCAATACTGCAGACTTCATATCTGTGTTTTTTATACGTAGCTGTAAATTTTGGAGAAGCCTCAATGGCAAACTTAGCAGGTTTAAGTTCCACAATATCTTCAAGATGTGTTACTTGAGATGTTTGTTTTTCTTTAGAGCCCAGAGTCGACGCCTAAAAAGCCCAACAAGACGCCTATGAAACAAAATGGACCTACAGAAAAATCCTCTGGACCTGCAGCGAAACCCCAGAATAAGGTATCAATCATCCCTTTGTTTAGTTTTGGGTATTCAATTATTACAGTGATTGTGTTTCCCAATTTTGTAATCAAAATAGTGTGTGATGTTAAAGAAATACAAAAGATTAGCTCTGCTAGGAAGAAAAACTAAGAAGTTAAGACTTTTTTGGGATTCGCAAATTTATGTAAAGGAGACTTTAAGATTAACATGACCAGATTCGAGATTTAAATTAGTATTAGTTCAAGAATTACTGGCGTTGTAGCAGACCACAACTGTTTCCTGAATGAAATGCATCAGTTTTATATGGAGGCAAAAGAGACAGTGTGCCATTTCAAAGAATATTCGGCACAAACATGAGCAGACTGGGATTTAAAAATCGCCCCTTAAATATCTCTCCAACCACTCTGATGTGTAAATTGTGGGAAATTATTATAATTTGTTCTAGATGTGGCCAATAAAACAGTTTCAATATTTTTTCAAGGGATAAAAAATGACAACAATGATAAAGGTATGCTTTTAAATTCAATAAAACAGACAATATATGTGTGTTAACTCATATTGTGATAAATATTAAAATCATCCGATACAGAAAAACTGTAGTGACATTTTGTTTTGTCCATATTTCCCAGCTCTAATTAGGGTTGTCACGATGCTAAAATTCCCAGCTTGGTACCTGTACTTGTTGTTTGATTCAGTGACAATCAAGCGACTTTGTTTTAGTTTCTTATTTTAATGCCATCCTGAAAATTCTGCAGCATTAGGCAAGCGTCACTACATAATAATGGCAGAGAGCCTAGATTCATGGTACTGGATTTATTACAGTTCAAGCAGTTCTTTTAGATATTTGTACTGCATACAGTCATATGGCAATAACAATACATTTGCAATATATTCTGCAACCTGAAATAAACCCAAGTAAAACTAATTACAACATATTATCTACTTCTTTACAAAGCAGATTATAGCTCATTAAGGTTTTTTTGTACACCTTGTAGAAGAGCACCATATCATAAGATAATTATTATTTTTAAAATAAATTACACCCTCATCACCTTAATAAGTGGAGGTTTCAGAAGTGCTAAATTGGACCAAATTATATTTTTATTCATTGCAAATATACAGGAGCATTAAGAATCCTTTCTAGAACTGATTCTTATTTAAATATGGAGTAGATGGGATGTTACACTGTGTGTGTGGTTGTGAGAGAGCAGTGTTACACAGCTCTGTAGTTACAACAGGATTTCATCTTTACTCAAAACAAAAAGTGTGATTACACAGGTGAATTTGGAACTGTCTGTAACATTGTACATTAATGTCTAGCATCATTAGCAAGTTTAATATTACTAACAGCAATCTCTGTATTTCCTGCAGAGTTGGTAGACCCAGACCATAGCTGTGAGATTTTCCAAAGACTGCCAGCATTTCCAGATCCAGCATATTCTGACGCAGATAGGAATAGAAAAGGGATAAAGTAGTGATTTTGCTGTAATACATTCAGCCTTCATGGTATCTGCTCCCTGTTTAGCTGAAGGAGCAGCCTGAATGAACAGCTGACATGGCTCCATTAAAACAAGGGTTCATGAGTCCTCTTGCCTCAATGCCAACTTCCACACCAAAGAGTGCCGTTGTCAGGACAACCTGTTAGCATCTACGTATGGTTCGTTAGCTGATCAGACAAAAAGAACAGATTTTTAGTTTTTGACCAGTCAGGTATGAAATTGTCCATTTCCAGTCTTCAGCTGATTTCTCAGTTCATCTTTACAAAGCAATAAACAGCTATGATGGTATTTTAATGTGTTGTTCTATTAATTGCAGAAGACAGAAATGAACCCCAACTAAAATGTCAGAAAAAAGACTCTCTGTTGTGCAACATGTAGCTGCTGAAGAAAATATGTATGCCAATGTTGAACTGTACTATACTACATTTCCCTTGCAGCTATTATTTTGTGCACTTTAAATGTACTTAAGAATCACAATTTTTTTTTTTTTTTTTTTTTTTTTTTTTACACAATCATTTGTGGTTGTTTTTTTTTTTTTTTAATGTTTGCATCATTCGGTTGAAAATTACTTGCATTCACAATTTAAAGAATGCAGAGAGACAGAAAAAAAAAACAAAAAAAAACTTGGCGAACCTTTTCCATTCCAAAGCAGAGGAATGTGATAAATGCACATTACCATTAGTTCAACCTGATACTTAATTTCATGGATAGAATGTCTCCTCCTAAAACAAACAGCTTGAACTCTGTCTCTGTTTGAACAAACACACATGACCTCTAAACAAGTTTCCCGGGGCAGGATTTAAACCTGCGACCCCTTGTCTTGACCCCGCTGCGTTGGGTTGCAGCCACCTTTGATGCTCTTCACCTCTTCAGCTCACGTGCACAGCAGTGAAAACAAATTAGGAAGCTTTTCCTGCTTGTTTAAACATTTCACAAATCATGTTACTGTGGAGGACAAAAAAGGATTCGGATAGAAACTGTTTAGATAAGGCTTTATGTGTTGGCATGGCGATGCCACCACATAACACATCATAACACATATCTGTGTTTATGATAAGGTACCTTAGATGAAATGTGCAACATCCTTAGCTTACATGCACACTTCCAGCACACGAGGAAGCGGTGCAATGTTGTCTGAGTTTGCGGCAGAAGGTTTTGTGATTGCTGTCGTGATAAATGCTCAGCCACCCTGTTGCTGAGCTCCTGAGGGCAGACTGAGGGTGAGTCCAGCAAAGTCTGCACACCCTGATTTTTGCCTTGCTCGTGCTGTTTAGCCGATTTCTGACCCAGCTTGCTCAAACTTTCCCAGCACTTAATTTTTCTGGTCTTTTATGCTTTTAGAGCTGCTATCCCCTCTCGACTGTTTCACAACCGTTCTCGTTCTACAACCTCTTCACACCCCTCACTTCCTGGACACACCTTCTCCCAATTGCTCTCATTACCAGTGTTTGATGTCTGGTGCAGCTTGCGCTTCCAGATGCCCCTGAGGAGCGAGGAAGCGGGTGTGGGTGTCTGTCCCCCCCCCCCACTTCTAAATGCAGGTGACTGGTCATTAGATTGGCTTGTCAGATCTGTTGCCAGCACCGCAGTTCTCACCTCTCTCAGCTCAGCGTGTAGCGGCACCTTTGCTGTGTAACCGGCTCAGCATGAGAACCAGCTAACTCAAGTTCTGCTGATTTGAGGCAGCCTAATTTCCCAGCTGGTGTTTTGTGGGTTTGGAGAAGTTGATGCCTTGCAGCACACGTCACGGTCGTAAAACTGTTAATCACTTCACTTAGCCGTATCCCAGAAGGGAGTGAGTCATTGTTTCAGCGAATGATTGACGTGCACTTGTAGCAGGTGCATTAATTATTTCTTTCAGGATGTTTCTTCTATGTTTGAATGGCAAACCCAAACACTTACACACAGTGCCTTGCAAAAATATTCACACCCCTTAAAATCTTTAATATAGGGCCGATGGACAAATTGATTTGATCAATTAATCGAATTTTTGAAGATTTAATTTTTGGAAGACCAGGATTTCTTTTTTTTCCAGTTCACTCCTTAGATTTCTGTAGTTCAGAGTGATGTCAGCGCGCCCAAAGCCTATCAGCTCGACAGTCGTGTTTTACAGCTTCTATTTATTTAGACTTTTGAATTCAGGTCAATTCCATGATGAAATAAAAGGGTCAGGCTAAGATTTTCTTTTTTCATTGAAAATAAAGTCACACTTTACAAGAATACAGTCGTAGTAATAATAGAATGAAGTTGTAATATTTGGAGAATGAAGTAGCAATTTTATGAGAACTCACAAAAAATAACGAAAAAGTTATTATTCAAGCTTTTTTCTCATTAAAACAACTTTTTTGTTGTAATTTTAAGACATTCTTCTGGTAAAATTGCACCTTTATTTTGCTAATATTATCACAACATTCATGTAATTAAACAAAAATTCTTGTAGCCTGGCCTTAATACACTGTCGTACAACTGAAATAAAAGCTTTTGAAAATATTTTCTGCCATTTCTGATTTATTTTTTTAGAAAAGGAATTGAGAAAAAATAATCGACTAAAATTGGAAATCAAATCTTTTAAGCCATATCACTGAGCCTTACTTTAATGTAATTCTATAGTATTTTATTTGACATGGCAACACAAAGCAATGCATACTTATGAAGCTGTGCAACAAATAAGCTTAAAAGTTTGGCATCCATATCAATTCAGCCCCCTTTATTTACTCTGATACCCTTAAGTAAAATCCAGGACAACTAATTTACCTCAGATGTCACCTAATTAGTAAATGGAGTACGCAAGCATTCATATGTATTCAGTCCCCCTTAGTCAGTACTTAGTCAGCCACCTTTTGCTGCCATTACAGCTGCAAGTCTTTTTTAGGTTTGCATCCATACCAGCTTTGCATGGCTGAAAACTGAAATGTTTGCTCATTCTACTTTGCAAATATAGCTCAAGCTCAGTCAGGTTGGATGGAGAGCATCTGTACAATTTAAATCTGAAGTCTTGCTACTGATTCTCAATTGGAATTAGGCCTGAACTTTGACTAGGCCATTCTAACAGATGAATCTGCTATGATCTAAACCAGGGGTCAGCACCCTAACAATCTAAAGAACCAGTTTTGCCCTCAGTCTGCCTAATTGGAACTCGTTTAGAGCCACAGATGTTACAGGACCTTTTGACAAAAGATGACTTATAATTTATAATAGATAGCTACTATAGGAAATTTGTTATCATTTTTAAAGAACTGCTATTTTATTTCTATTTTCTAGGTTGAGGGGGAAAAAAAAAACCTTTCCAAGGTAATAAGAAAACTTAATGACAATAAGAATATTACTCGTGCTTTTAGTGTTGTTCTGTTGTGAAAATTCAGTGCAATTATTCCATGACAAAACTTAAAACCATTTTTAGCTAAAATTATTGGGAGCCATTGAGGAAGGTTTGAAGAGTCACTTGCTGCTCTGGAGCCGCAGGATGCACACCCTTATCTAAATCAGTCCAGTGTAGCTCTGGCAGTATGTTTAATTTCATTTCCCTTTGGCATTAATAAACTAATTTTGAAACGGAATAGAGTAAAACAGAACTGGATTGAATGTTTAGGGTTATTGCCACGCTAGAACGTCAGCCTCCACCCAAATCAGAGGCTACAACAGTAGCAGTATTGCCCTAAATTTAGCTCTGTTCATCTGTCCATCATCTCTTACCAGCTTCCCTGTCCCTGCTGATAAAAAAAAACAAAACAAACAAACAAAAAAAAAAAAAACATCCCCACAGCATGATGCTGTCCTTTGCACGTAGAGCAAAAATGTGTCTTCTGTCCGGAGGAGCACCTTCTTCCATATGTTTGCTTTGTCTCCTCCATGGTTTATGGCAAACTGCAAACAGAACGTCCAATTCTTTCAACAATGTCTTCCTTGTTGCCATCTTCCTACATGCTCAGATACTGGTTGTGGAGTTCGCACTAATATTTACCCTGTTGATAGATTCTCCCACCTGAGCTGTGGATCTCTGCAGCTATTGGTGGCTTCTCTGATTAATGCTGTCCTTGCCCAGCCTGTCAGTTTTTCTGGACAGCCATTTATGTTTGCCGTTGTGGCATACTTTTCTCATTTTCAGATGATGGATTGAACAGAGCTCTGTGAGATGTTCAAAGCTTGGAATATTGTTTTATATCATAACCCTGCTTTCATCTTCTCCACAACCTTCTGCCTTACCTGTCTGCTGGGTTTCATGATGCTGTTTGTTCTCTAATGGTCTCTAATAAACCTCAGAGGCCTTCACCAACAACTACTGCCATGTGTTGGTTTGTCACATATGGATGTGAAATTACAAAATGTGAAAAAAGTTCAAGGTACATTAATTCTTTTGAAAGGAACTGCACTTTTTCTTCCCACAGCTAAGGTATACTCAGTAGCTTTATTAATTTTATTCAACTAATTTATTGTTTTACATCTGTTTCATGTCAGCGTAGGGTAAGAATATATTCTTAGGTTTGATGTTGATTGTAAGCATCACTTCAAGAAGTAGAAAATATTTTAAATGTGAGACCAAGCACGACGATACACCAAGTAAACATAAGTATGTCGTTATATGTGATTCATAGAAAGTTTTGTGTCCTAAATCTTTCCCCAAACAGGAGTCTCCAATGATTACACTTTAAAAACAAAAAAAGACGATTACTATCCCTGGACAGACTTGATGAGCAAATGTGTCACAGCCATGTGGTTGCACTGGATTGAAGACGAGAGATTGCATCAACTGAAGGCGTGCTTGTGATTAACTTCCATGTTTTGTGCCATCTGTAATCAGCGTCTGGCCCAGATGAAAAAGCTTGCCGGCTACGAGTGTTTATCAGCTGTTTCAGGTCCACAGCTGTCCTTTGGAAGTAGAGAGCTGCCCGTAAATAATAAATATGTGGTGCATTTGTTTTGGCCTGGAGCCAGCAACATATGTCTGCGTGCTTTTCTTTTAGTGACGTTTTTAGTGAAGTGTGGTGTGTTTGTGTCAAAGGTTTGCTCATTTTACCACCTTCTCTGTTGTAAAAAAAAAAGGCTGCTTTTTTTAAGGGACAGATTATTGCATTTTTTTAACTAGAGGGAGACTATTTTTTTTAATTATTGCACCTGTGTTTTATTTTAAGTTCCAGTCCTAAGATTTTGCCTCAAGAACTAGTTTTTTTTTTTTTTTTTTTTTTTAAACAATTAGAGTAAAATGAAAGGACATTCCCCGTCAGTTATGCGTCAGGTGTTTGTTATTAGGACATGAAAAGCACCACGTCCCCACCAGATCTTTCTGGTAACACAAATATGTTGTTTACTCGATTCTTTGAAGTGGCATTCTATTAGGAGGTTGCGACTAGAAAAAGACTGATAATTTGCTGTTGAAACCAGAAGTTTACATACACCAAATAAAACCTTTTTTGTCACTGTCTGAACTTAAATCAGACCAAACCTCTCTTGTTTTATATCAGTTGGAATTAGCTAAATTATTTCATTTTGCTTAATGCCACATTTATTTATTGTCTTCAAAATCAGAAGTTTGCAGACATAATGATTACTGTCTCTTTAAACAATGAGGGAAAGCTCAAATGATGATGTCATGGCCTTTGAAACGTCTGATAGGTTAACTGACACATTCGAGTTATTGGAGGCACATCTGTGGATGTATGCTAAGGCCACACCTCAAACACACAGCTTTTTTGTTTGACATGATTGGAAAATCAAAAGAAATTGGCTAAGATACCTAAGAACAGAATAGTTGAGCTGCATAAGTCTGGTTAAATCTTTGGAACAATTTGTAGATGCTTGAAGGTGCTGCATTAATTTGTTCAAACAATTATACGCAAGTATAGACATGATGGAAATGTCCAACCATCATACTGCTCAGGAAGGTGACGGGTTCTGTGTCCCAGGGATGAACGTGTTCAGAACAAAAGCCAAAGACCTTGTCAAGATGCTGCTGAAGCTGGTAAGATGTGTCCTGTACCGACATGGGCTGAAAGGCCACACAGCAAGGAGGAAGCCATTACCTCAAAAGAAACATGAAAAAAGGAAGATTGCTGTTTGCAAATACACGCATGGACACAAACTTTCATTTTTGGAGACATGTCCTGTGGTCTGAGCAAACTAAAGGGCAACTGTTTGGCCATAATGACCAAAGTTACATTTGGAGGAAAAACAGTGATGCTTGTAAGTCTGGAAACACCATCCCAACTGTAAATTATGGGGGTGGTAGCATCATGTTGTGGGGCAGTTTTGCTGCAGGGGGAACTTGTGCACTTTAAGAAAAGATGGCATCATGAGGAAAGAACATTATGTGGAAATATTGAAGCAGTATCTGAAGACATCAGCCAGGAAGTTAAAGCTTGAACGCAAATGGGTCTTCCAAATGGACAATAACCCTAAGCATTCAGCCAAAGTGGTTACAAAGTGGCTTACGGATAACAAAGTCAATGTTTTGGTGTGGCCATCAGAGAGCTCTTATCTCAGTCCTATAGAGAAGTTGTGGGTAGATCTGAAAAGGTGTGTGAGCGAGGCGGCCTACAAACCTGGTCCAGTTCCAACGGTTCTGACAGGAGGAATGGGCCAGAACCCCAGCAAACTATTGAGAGAAGCTTGAGGAAGGAAACCCGAAACACTCGACCCAAGTCATACGATTCAAAGGCAAGGCTACTAAATACCGAGGAAATGTATCTAAGCATCTGATTTTGAAAACAGTACTATGATTATTAGTACAATTATTATTGTGGTAATTAACAAATACAAATAATTTTAGTGATTCTAAGTGACCTAAAACAAGAGAAGTTTGGTCTGATCTTCATACAGTGAGAAAAAAAAAGGTGTGTGTGTCTTTTCATTCAGTGTTTGTAAACCTCTGGTTTCAACTGCAGTTAATAGGTAGATAGGAACTGAAATCCAGCATGAAAACAGTAAAAGCACTGTTGTTATACTCTGAACACATTTTCACCAACAAACAGAATTTGTGCCCCTGAAGTCTGATTATTACTTCACTCAGAAGCTGCCAAAAGCACAACGTAGCAGGAGTACAGGGCTTTATCTTGTAATTTCACACATGCATGTTTTTTGTTGTTGGCGTTGCTGAATGAAGGGCCACTCTGAACTCAGCATCTGTTGCCTTTTTAACTTACAATCAATGAAACCCTGCAATTTCACTGGATTCCTCGCTGGTTTTGCATGCACGGGCAAGCTCTGTGGCTTGTTTAGCGTACAGTCCCACCATATGGTGTGTGTGAGTGTCACAGTGAGACACTTCCTAATTGTGGACCTCTGGGCCTTTGGCTGTCCAGAACTTCACACACCCACAGGCATTAAAGTGCTGCGCTTATGTCTGCTCTCATCCTCCCAAACACAAGGGAGTCATCAGGTTTGGAAGAAGCACTTCTAATGTCGCTGAAAAGATCGAGAATAGCTGCTGGTCTTTTAGTCTGTTGATCATTCATGCCTGTTGAACAGAAATAAGTGATTTAACATGAGCTGTAAATCCATATTTTAGTTTTATCTGAGTTACACTTTTCCTTTAACAGATTGAGCCTTCTGCTTGCAAGCTAATACAAACGTAATTGTTACCTGATGTAATATTATAAAAAAGAGCATGTAGTTAGGCCAGAATGTGTTGTCCTTTTTAATGCTTTCATCCTCTTCCAGCTGCAAACCCACGCCAAGCCTGTAAAAACAGACCCAGACTAATCAGGTCACAAGGAGGCTCTTGGACTAACTAGCTTATTGGTCAGCAACAGGGACTGTTGGAAAAATGTCAGACACAGGAAAAAGCAATGCTGATATTTTTCTGATTACCTGATTGTTCGATGTTGAGTTTAAACCTCTACATTATTACATAAACATCCCCACAGCAAATTAAAAGGGTGAATTTTAAATCAGTTTTCTGAAGAGCTTTTTTACTGTTCATGGAATCTTTTATTTTTATTATCCATTTGTTATTATTTGACACCATTGTGCTTCAACTTTAGTCCTCAAGAGCTGCTGCCCTGCAACCTTTAAATGCATCCCTTCTCCACCACACCCAGATCAAATGAATGACTTGTTACCAGGCTGCAGAAGAGAAAAGAAATTGCTACTTCAACGGTTTACTCTGCATGTAGACCACCTGAGTTCTGGTCAAGCATGAAAAAGTTGTCAGACGTTTATGTATCACAGTGGTGTTGCTGTGTAAGGAGAGCTGTGCTTTGTGCTGTTTGCATCCACCTTTCTGTGAAATGGTCGCATAGTTTAGAATAGGGGTTGGCCATAAATTGAATTATGATTGTTGCTGAGACCAAATCATTGGTGTAAATAATTTACTCAAAAATATATTTGATCAAAGATTCGGAAAAAAGTTTTTTAGGTGGTTGCTGATAACAGTTGTTGCAGCTGAACAATGAAATACAGTCTGCTGAAACCTCATATTACTTACTTACTGTAAATAATTATCTTTTACAAAAAACAATTGTTAAAATAATGAAAAAAGCTACGCAAGTTTTTGTAATTCACTGAATGCTTCATCTGAAAATGGTAAATTAACTTGAAATCTCGGAGAACAGTTGCCTGTTATCTGCAAACAGAGCTGCTTTACCTAAAAGCTGGGCTGCATGATATTAGGAAATTAGACTCTTATATTATTGCATTCAAACTTTGTGTGACCTTTAACACCTTGGTCGCTCCCAATGAGATTCCATTGTATATAGCATTTATTGATTATGTACGCTACATAAATGGTTGTTACAGTATCTTTACAGCGATCCTTCTACTGTGTATACATTTACTTCTCACTGTTCTTCTGTGCTTACGTCGAACACATCTCTATACTTGTTCGTACTACATCAGCCTAAACCAATAGCAGCATAACTACAGAGATAGCTCAGGATAACCTAAGCCAGTTTAAGTGTAAGCTTTATCAAAAAGGAAAGTTTTAAGCCTAGTCTAGAAAGTATTACAGGGTTTCTACAAGGTCTTAAAAATGTATTGTGAAAATCAAGTCTTAAGTTTAATTATCTTGATTTTAGCCTGAAAAAAAGTTTAAATAAACCCAAAGTTTCCACATATCATAAATTACATTTCGTTAGATCTTGCTGCATGATTCGGCAACTAAAACCCAAATGTTGTTAGTAACTAATAATTTAAACGTAAGTTGTTAAAGTAATTGTTCCTTTTAAATTATATTAGTCTTATAAAATCTGAAATTTAGCTGAACATTACAAAAAAAACCTTTTGTATGTAAGACAATTGGAAATAACAACCAGCAAATATGGCTTTACAAACAGTCCTTTGCAGTGTTGATAATGAGCAAACTGCAGGCCTTACTTTGGAGTCCAGATATCGCTAAAAACTCTGCATTCTGTATCAGTCCCTCTCATTGAGCTTGAGCACAGACCAGGGGGCTAACGTTGCCACCCAAACAGAGAAACTACAACAGTCGCCCTCATAATATAAGCAGTGTATTCACATTTGGGTGGGTAATTAACATAGTATGCATGTTTAGTATCAGATTTTCTATTGCACTTCATGGCACGATGTGGCACATGGACAGAAAAACGGTCGGGCACACTTGAGCAAGTCGCTGTCTCAGTTTTGAAACATTCGGTATCAACTTTCTCCCGCTTTGTTTTTCCACCTTGTTCACTCTGTACGTTAATCTTACTTCTTCATGTTCTCCCTTGTTCGTAGAACTGAAACTAAGGAATATTGCACACAAAATTTGTTGCAATTCAACTATTAACTGTACAAAACAGAAAACTAAGGCATTTCAAGAGCATCAAAGCCTAAGTCCTTAACTTTATCTGTTTAATTAAAGTTACAACTAAGTGCAGCAAAGAACATGCTGTTTGTTGATGTGTTTACACACCAGAAACATGTGTTTTCATTTTTGATGCATTTAATGACCAGCTCATCCAGGTAAAAATTTGGCCAGTTGACTGGTGCACTGCTCCTTATTTATTATTATTTTTCCCAGACTCCTGGAAAAGACAAACCCCAGGCTGGACCGTCTAAAACCTTTACTTTGCCCGAAATTAAGAACAAGTTATCATCAGCAGCCAAGGAGGTAAGGCCATCTTTCCTTTTTTTTTTTTTTTTTTTTTTTACTTTTACAAATTATTGTTCGGTTTTTTTTTTTTAAGTGATGACTTAACTACATGTTTTTTAGGGAAAACCACTCCCGAAGACGGAGCAGAAGTTTGAGAATTTTGTGAGGACTTCTTACAAAGTCATCGACAAGAAAGTAAGAAAAGGATGTCTGTAGATTTAAGTCCTTTATTATCCAGAATTTGAGGTTCTTTTTTAACATTTTAATTAGATTTTATATTTTTGTGTCTGGCATCAAACCAACAGTTAATATTCAATTTCCAAGGCATTACTATTGATGCATTCACTACTGTGAGCCAAGGTGAAGTTTTTTTTCTTTCATTTAAAAAAAAAAAAAAAAAATCTGTGTTGTGTTTCTGTGAACGCAGGCACATTTATACAAATGCTATTTTAGCCCTAAAAGCTTTTTACCATGTTAGATCCCCAGGGATCAGTTATTGTTCATCAGTCTCTCCAGTACAGTGAGTATTTTTCAAAATGACTTCATGTCTCTGTGAGCTCTTATGAGACTGAAGGAAGTAGACCTGTCAAGAGAAACTGGCTCTCAGTGATTTACTGCAGTTCGACTTTTGGAGCCCTAATGAAGGGACTGGTGGTATGTGTGGTGCCATCCAAAGCCTTTAACCAAATCCAGAACTTTAATCTTTATTAATGCTGCCGTTCGGATGAGCAGAACAATCCCCTGTACATTAACTTGAGTTAACCCCCCAACACACTGTGTCAGATGGTAAAGCTACACTGTAGCATCGTTTATGTTGTCTTGCGAAAGTCTTTTCCCAATAAACCTTCAAATCCCATCATATTTTGACGTATTATAACCGCAAATGTATTGTTTTATGGGTTTTGTGTGACAGACCAACACAAAGTAGTGCAGAGCAGTGAACTGGAAGGAAACTGAAACATAGCCTTAAAATTTTATTTTGCGAATAAAAATCTAAAAAGTCAGGCCTGCATTTCTATTTAGCCCCCTTTACTCTGATGTATTTTTAAAAAATCCTGTGTTCAGAGTTAAAAGTCAGCTGTTTGTAATATACATATCCAACTAAACTGACAGAGAAGTGGCCAAGATGCTTATTGTAACTGCGGAGGAGCTGCAGAGATCCACAGCTCAGGTTGCAGAATCTGAGACAACTATTAACTGTGCTCTCCACAAAGCCATATACTGGTTCACAGATACAACGTGAAATAAGGGGTTTTGGTCAGATGTGACAGAAATGGAACCTGAGAGATGAAGATGCTGAGGTTGGATTTATGGACGCAGTGAAAGAGGACATGAAGCTAGCTGGTGTGAGGCTAGAGGATGCAGAGGACAGGACTAAATGGAGACAGATGATTCGCTGTGGCAACCCCTGAAGGGGAGAGCTGAAAGAGAAGAAGAATGACCTAGTCAAAGTCCACACCTAAATCCAAGTGAGAATCTGTGGCAAGACTTGTTCTCAGATGCTCTCCGTCCAATCTGACTGAGCTTGAGTTATTTCGCATAAAACACGGGGGAAACCTGGTCAGCAGAAACCCCGAAAGACTTGCACCTGTGAGAGGTTGTTCTATAAAAATCAGAATCTGGAGCTTTTCACAAGAAACTGGAAATATCCAATCACCAAGCTTGTTTAGGCTCGTGGATCTGTGTGACGAGCCAGGAAAATCCTCGACTCAGTACCATCTCTCTTTTCGCGACAGCAACGTTTGACCACACGGAGCTTATTGTCCAGGAGTGAGATGTGTGATGTTTGTGAGGACCTGGTGAAAACCTCCGTTTTGATTTTTACAAGGTGCTGACAGATCTATGATGCCCAGTAGTAACATATCCTTTAAAACCACCGTTATCCATTCTAGACGCAACACTCCAATCAAGTTATGTTAAATCATGAAATTATTCCTGAAGCAGCAACAAAGCTCATTCTTCCATTCGGGGCTGGATGCAGCAAGATGTTGAGATTGGTGGATAAACATATTTAGCCCATCAAACAATACTGCACCGTGTGGAGATTGCTGTTGCTCCGTTAGACATTTATCCAAACCTCCTAACCAAGTTAAGAGTTTGGTGTTTGACAGAGAAAATGCTTTTGCTTGTTGAGAGACTGCATTTGTGTGGAAGGAATGCAGTGTTAAACCACATCAGCTGTTTGCATAGTTCAGTTTTTAGGGAGTTTTCCTGTTTTTTTCATGTATTTTCAGTAAAAAGCCCAAGAAAAGTTTTATGCTTCATTTGGACACAAATTTTGAGTGTGACGCCTGAAACTTTGCCCTGCCCCTCAGATGTTTAACCCGGCTCCGTGGTTCTGTTGGGTGGGTCAGGGAACCACTGTCTTAGATACCAGTCACTCCAAACAGACTGCGTAAACGCTCATTTGTTCTGTGTTGCTGTGCTAGAATGTGAAAAGTGTAGTTCTGGGAGCAGGTGGACGCTTTTTTAGCAGCGGAGGGCTGGGTGGACGAGGCAGAAAGAGGGGGTGGAGTCGGGTCTGGGAGAGCTTGTTGTTCCCAGTGTGTGGAAACATCTGTGGAAGTGCTTTGGTTTCATCAGCCAAGGCTGAGATCTGTCAGACCTGGAGCACCTAGTCATATACTCTGGTATGTAGTGCTGCCCCCACCCAACCCCTCGTCGTTCCCCTGCAGCCCCATCCAAGCACGGCGTTCCCACAGGCAAGACGCGCAAAAAATCATGTTGTAGTAAAAGTGAGTCATGTGCCTCGTGCTGTTTAGCTCTTCATTTGAATGATTTCTAATTCTTTCTCACCTCACCTTCCTCAGGTGGTCAAGGATCTCTGGAGTTTTCTGCAAACACTGAAGACTGAGAAGAAGTAACGCGCTTTTATCAGGAGGAATTTCGAGGTTTTCATGTGAGACGTTTAAAGGCACAGTCTGCAATGTTTCCTGCTTAACACAGATAAAGACTACAGTCAGGAGGGATTGCAGATATTTAGTTAAGGATGCTGCAAAGATAAAGATTATTTTCATTTGCTTTGGTTTTTTTGGATGCAAAGCACTCATCAAGTTTGTTCTCTCATGAATTTGTTGGTGGACATTTTGCTGCATTTTTGAAATAGGTGAGCTGATCCAGAGCACCTGTAGGGAAGCAAACTGTCACTGCAGTAGTTTGAGCGTCTCATTATAGGAAACAAACGTTTCTAACATCTATGGCAACAGCAGGTAACAAATCTGCTGATTTTCAACAAGGATGAGCAGTTTCAAAGATGATATTTATAGAACATAAAAGCAATGACTATAATAGCCATCTTAATTTTATTCATTTCAGGATTCACAAAGTTGAATATTCTACACAGTAACTGAACGCAGCAATGCGTCTTCTTGCAAACATTGGAGCAGATAGAATTACACAGCATGTTCCTTTACTTGGTTCCCTCATGTTCGAGCTCACCTGTAATCAGCAGGTCCAGAGCAGCTTGGTTTGGGTGCTTTGGATCTCTGACACTATGTGTCCTTCTTTAGGAAATGATGCAAAAGGAAAAATTGCACATTGTGCCTTTTAAATACTTCATTTGCAGCCTGGGTGAAATCTGAGTCTTATTTTTGTGAAGCTGAGTAGTTTTCAACCATGCTAAAGAAAAGAAAGTCGGTTCGTTTTCTATCATCGCTCACTTATAGTTCATGTCTTTTAATTTCTGTTTTTTTTCATCCTTTTTATTGTAAACATGCATATGGATCATTTATTGAATTTATCAAAGATTCTACTTTTTCAGGTGTAGTGATTTTTATCTGTTAAATATATCTGTCTAGTTAAAGCAAAGTCCAACGCTTTTTGAATGATCTTTCTACTAACCCAAGAGGTTACCCTTTCATTCATACACAAAACAGTCCAGATATGTTTCTGGGAAAATAATGCAACCCAGAACTTATAAAATCTGTACATCTGCAGTAATGTGTGCAGCTCATATCTAATAAGGAGTTGAAAAGCTTGTTTCTTGATGTTTTCAGCAGAATTCGGCTTATCTTTCATAAATTTTTTGTACCCTAACATTTAACTCTGAATGCATATTAAATCAGTTGTTTTTTTAATCACTGCTGAATATCATCTATGACCAACAAAATCCTACCCAAGACCATAAGCAGAAATTGAGCCAAGTGTTGAATGAAGATCAGTATTTGGTTTTGAGCTAAAATCATAAGCAGATGCTTGAGACAACAGATCATATTTCATACAATGTATAATTTCAGGAGGATTATATTAAGGGAATATAACTCCAGAGTATTTTCCAGTCAATATTTCTGTGATCTTGTATAATTCAAATCTCTGTGAAAAGATTTGATTTCAGTTTATTTTGTAGTTAGTGATGTTTTTATTTGATTAACATCATTTAAATGACTTTGATAACTTACCTAAAACCAGGTTCAAATGTTTCCTTGTTCTTAGTTGGAAAACTCTTGTTATTGTTTTTAATCAAGCTTATCAAAATTAATGAACATTGTTTTTCTGTAAATAAATTTCTTGCGTTTATTTGCATATCTGGCAGCTTAACAGTTTTGTTCTTTTCTTTCCCAAAGCTTTCCAAAAACATACATAAATCTTGCTGATGCTCTTTATTTCCAGTCATGTTGCAGTTTAATTGAAAGTGTATAGAGTGTAAACCCTTCTTTTATTTTTATTGCTGTCCTGTTCACCTCTAATCTTTCACTTTTTGTTTGCTATGTTTATTTTTGAGTGATGCTGAAATATGTTAAAATAAACGAAGGCGCTGTTTCTCAATACGTGTCAGTCAATACCATTGCCTGTAAAAAAAATTGAAAAATACAATTTGCTGTTAATATTTAGTTTAAATCAATTGTGTTTTCTGAGCTTTGACTTTTCATAGCAAATTATGAAATCATTGAACAAAAAAGTCAATTTTTCCATCATGTGTCATTATTGTGTAGTTGGACCTAAAATATATACAATATCTGTATTTGGTCATTTCATCCTTTATTCTCAGTGGTAGTAAATGTTTTTGTTGGTTTTAAACCTAGCTCTCTTCTTATCAAATAAATTTTGCATTTAATATTTCGAGCCATATTTCTAATATCTGCTCACTCTAGTCCAAAACAAAAGGCTTGCAACATCTAGGAATTTTTCTAAAAACTATGTAGCAAGACAGTAGGACTGTCCATCCTGCAGTGTGTAGGATCAGCAGATTGGCTGTGAAAGTAGCCATTCCCAAAGTCTTTAGGTCAACCATATTAGAAATACAGCACTGTGGAAATGTTTAAAGTATCTCTCATTTCTTTATACTTCCCTTGAGAAGGGTCAAGGTTTCTTATGTCTTAAAAATCATCTCGATCAAACGTTCTCTGGATAGTTAAATGCTGCTTTACGTTACGTTACGTTTTCAACCAGAGCGCAGGTGATAGCACTGGTGCCTCGCAGCAAGACGGTGCAGGGTTCTTTCTGCATGGCGCTTGCATGTTCTCCTTGGTGATAGCCCCCTCCCTCCAAAGTAACCCAAGTATCTTTGGTGTTTTTTTAAAATGGGAGACAAAATAGGACTAACCCAAAAAAATTAAAATGTAATTTAATCATCCATTACTTTCTGAAGACGTTATACATCACCTAGCCTGGCCATTCCCTTCCTACGGAGTTCTGTTAGATTCTCATCTTCTTTCAGTGCTCCGTCTGGGATTTCTCCCATTGAGCTTGAGTCCTCCAGTAGAATTTAAATCAGCAAATATAAGCAGTTGAGAACAATGACGTTGATTTTCTGGGCTGTTTTAGAACTGTAGTCTGCCAGTCTAGTTTGGCAAAGGCAGCGGGGGACGTGAACGAAGCAATTCAGTCTGTGTTGGTCATGCTTCCAAATTTTGATCTTTCAAAGTCTGAGCATGAGGAATGTTTAAGACATATTATTGCTGGCAAAGATGTCGCTCAGCTTGGCACCTTCATGGAGCTGGTGCATTACATACGTCACAGCCAAATGTTAGTGATTGGATAAAATCAGAGCCTATTGTTTAAAACTTCAACAGAGTCCACACCTGCAGGAAGCAATTGTTTCTCAATAGCCCAGGGTCCAGAACCCTCTGGACGAAGCAAAGCGTGGAACGAGGAGGTTTTTACCAAGCTGTACATCACTCATGAAATATGAAGATATGGGCAAAGCAAGCAAAAATAAATAAATAATAATAGTAAAAAAAAAACTGAACACCATTCTTTTTCAGATTTAAAATAACTTCTTTTCCACTTTGTTTTATTAAAATATTGCATGTTAAATTTATTGCTGAGCACAAGAATATAATAAATATGTAGTTTTGCTCTTATTCTTTTAGGGTGACTTTTACATCTGTCTTGGGATGGAAAGTGAAAAATAGCCCTCTGGCTAACTCTGGGATATTGACAGAAATCTCATTAATATGCATTGTCCCTGTAATAAATAAAGAAAGGAAAGAAAAAACTAAAAAGAAACACATTTTAGTTGAAAATAAAATTAGCCCCTGAGTGCTTTCAACTTTCAACTCAGACAAAAGGGTTCCTGAACATCATTGAAGAGATGATGGGGATCTCAAACTGAGGCCAGATCCCCTTGAATCCTTTTTCATTTTCATTTAATACAGTGTTAATTTTATATCCTTAAAACCTGAAATTTAGTTATTCAAAACATTAAAATGAAATTATCTTTTTTTCTGCAAGGTTTTCATATTTTTTTTTTTCACTTTTTAATCCTTGTCACCAGTAGAAGGCACTAAAGTCCAGGTATTAACCAGAACCTGTTATGAGTTAAATTTATATATTACCTGAACTGTGAGTCAACAATTACTTCACTCTCAGCTGAAGGCTTTTTTTTTTTTTTTTTTTTTTTTGCCCCATGGCCACAACGAAGCGAGCGGATGCATCCATAGCATGACGCACAACTTTATATTCCAGGCAGGACGACTGTGAGGCACGTGGAAATCCCCCCGCTGTGGCTGACTTGAATTCCAGTCCAGGGTTTGACTGAAGCAGCCTGGAGGTATTGGCACAAACCACAATCTGAAAGCACATACGCATTATCAAAGAATAGTGGGAATGCTGGTTGTACTGATGTTCCTGCAAGTAATAGACAGATATGTCCTGAAAAGTACCTACCGGTGTTCAGACCCAGATCCTTTGCTTTACAGCATCAGACAAACAGAAAATGTAATTCTTAATTAAAATTTCCTGCTGCTCTTCTTGACTGGGTCTGTTTTGCTTGAGCAGGCACAAAGACCCAAAGCAGGTATCAATGCCCAACTCATACCAGCCCAGCATAAGACCGGCCCATTAGGGAAATATTGCCCTTTACTTTAATCCGGTTGCAACATGATATGGGATGGGACAGCCAGGGCAATCAGTTCTTACACCGAGACAAGTCTACCTGAGAAACATGACAGAGTCCAGTGTGTTCCTGTGTTTGGAGGAGAACCAGTGAATTTGTTTGGGATCCGAAGCCCATGGCTGGCTTGTGTCACCACACAGAGAGCCAACAGTCTGAGAGGGTTTTTGTTTCCTTCATCTGTAGTTCTGGATTTGCTTCACTCAAAAGGGTTTTACCTCAAGCAAAACGTGATTTGCATGTAGCCTTAACTTTGAAAAAGTATGAAAATGTGAAGCTCCAGAGGTAATTGTCCATGTAAACTGTTTCCACAGTACTTAATGGAGAGTTGATAACGTGCAATGGGCTGGTTTCTTTTGTGAATTCAAATAATCTGTCGTAAAAGAGCAAAAATCTATCCTAGACCATTTAAGTGCTAAATAGAAAACCTGGATAACATCAGAACAAGAAGTTAAAACACGGCGATAAATGAGCAACTGTATCAATCAGTCAAGTTTATTTGTATAGCACTTCAGCAACACAGCAGTTCACAGTGCTTTATAATGTGAAAACATAAATATCGTATAGTCAACAACTGTGAAACTAGTTGCAAACATTACATTTTGTCAAGTGCCATCATTAAAAACATCAATACACATCAAACATGTTGGTCAATGTTTCTGTTATGATGAGTCAAAAGCAGCTCTAAATGTTGGGTTTTTATCCTGGATTTAAAGGAACTCAGTGTTTCAGCTGTTTTGCAGTTTTCTAGAAGTTTGTTCCAGATTTGTGGAGCATAGAAGCTGAATGCTGCTTCTCCATGTCTGGTTCTGGTTCTGGGGATGCAGGGTAGACTAGAACCAGAAGACCTGAGTGGTCTGGAAGGCTGATACAACAACAATAGGTCTTTAATGTGTTTGTTGCTAAACTAACAGAAGTATTTTAAAGTCTATTCTCTGAGCTGCAGGGAGCCAGTGGAAGCACTTTAGAACCGGGGTGATGTGCTCTATCTTCCTGGCTTTGGTGAGAACGCAAGCAGCAATAGATCATGCTTCCATGAAAATGTGATCAAAAACATCCACACAACATATATTTTTTTAAATTTATTAATTATTTTAGGCTGGTGGCTATCTCCAGAAGTTTCTAACTAGACAGGCTACCAGCACACAGGCACAGGGAGAACATCCAAACCCCTTAAAGCAAGCCTGGTTGAGCTCTGAATCCAGGACTTCTTTGCTCTTCGTCAGCAGCTTGCTGCCTTCAGTGATATTCCTGTACAAATACTTCAACTAACTCTCCAGCACAAACCGCAATATTTGCCGATTTATATTACGTTTATTTTTTATTTATAATTTGCTCTGATACTTTTTTCCATTGATAGGTATTCTTTCACTTTTTCTACTCAAACAGCCTGTAGTAACTAGTACCAATGAAGCTACAAATTTCCATTTGATTCAGTCACTCGTTTTTCTGCCAAGCGAATTACTCTACACGCTCTTCTCTTCACATCTTGAAGGTGTCAGCGAACGTTTCTTAAACCCAACTCTGTTTTCCATGAATCCCAGGTACTGATTATGCAACCTCATCCTACTCCATTCTTTAAACCGCCCTCAGGGAACATTAACACCACTGTCACAATGACAACATCACTCTACCCATAAAGCTTGCTCTATTACCGCTCAGAAAACACAGATGATAGATGCAGTTTCTTTTTCTGCACTCTCTTTGAAAGTTATTTCCGTCTTTTTAAAGTACCTGCAGATTTATTTCAGAGTGAAAGGAATTATTTTTGCCTCAGCAGGGTTTACCTGTAGGTTTTATAATTGAGGACAAGATTTTCCCACTCCATCTCTAGTGGAAAGAAATGTAAGGTCATGTCTCTGCAGGCATGTACATTTCCGCCCTCTTTTCTTCTCACCACCCAAAGCAATGGTTGAATTTAGAGACAGCTGTATACCTAGTGTAGAATAAAAAGAAAACTTACTCCACAATTACAAATGTTTACCTGTTCCAATTGTATGCGATAAATCTTCTATTGGGGTATATTTCTGTAATGTAACTGCTGATAGATGTTGCATTTGAGGTGAGATTAAAATGTGTTCCTTAAATAAGTAGATATATAACACTTTTTCAAGACTTTTGAAGAAACCCTTCCGTTATTTCTGCTATTTGGCGGCCCCTTGTGGCAAAGAAGTATAACAGAATTTTTGTGAGTCCTTGGAGAGAAGTCAGTTTTTCTACTTTTAAACAATTTCAAAATTGCAATTTTGTTTATATATATATATATATATATATATATATATATATATATATATATATATATATATATATATATATATATATATATATGAAATTTTCAGAATTTTCTTTGTGATTTACTTTAGTTAGATAACAATGAGGCATTGAAGGGGATAAAAATGGAACATGCTTGAGTGCACATGGTCTGAATGTCTTTCCACATCAGTTTGCAGTTCAAACATCAAACTATAAAATGCTTTATTTTACTGTCTTGCAAAACTGTTGATACCTCTTGAATCTCTCCAACATATTGTGTTTAGATTTTATGTGGTAGACCACCACCAACCTGTTATTAAAAAAATATTATCCACAATTTTGTGAAGTGGAAGGAAAATTTAAAAAAGACCAAAACAAAATAAGATCAGCAGGTCCAGCTGCAAGTCTTTGGGGTACGCTTCTCCCTTTGCACATCTAGTGACCAAAAATGTGTCCATTTCTCTTTGCAAAACAGCTCAAGATGCATCAGATTTGATGGAAAGGTTCTGTGAACATCAGTTTTTAAGTGTTGCGACGGATGCTTAATTTGATTTAAGTCTGGACTTTGACTGGGCCATTTTAACTTAACAATTTGTTTTGACCTGAACCTGCTGAAAGGTGGACCCCTGTCCCAGTCTTAAGTCTTTCGCAGCCTCTAACAGGTTTTGATTCAGGATTGTCCTGTATTTAGCTCCACCCATCTCCCCATCAGCTCTGATCAGCTTCCCTTTCCCTGCAGAAGAAAAGTATCCCCCCTCCATGAAGCAGCCATCACCGTGTTCCATTGTGGGGATGTTCAGGGTGTTAGTTTTCTGCGACGCATACAGTAGCCTCATGCAATTTGAATTGTGAAAATAGTAACATTTTGGTCTCATCTGACCAAAGCACCTCCTTTCACTTGTTAGACGTGTCCCCTACATAGTTTTCTGCCAGTCTTCTATAAAGCCCAGATTTGTGGAGTTCACTAAGTTGTTCCACCTAGTTATTCCATCAACAGACTCTTCCAGCTGAGCTGTTGATCTTTGCAGCCCCTCTAAAGGTATCCTGGACTCCTTCCTGCTTCTTTTCTGCTCTACATGCCTTTTGATTCAGGCAGACAGACTTGTCTTGGTACATATGCAGATGTGTCATCCTCTATCCATTTTTGAATGATGGATTGAACAGAGCTCTGTGAGATGTTCAACGCCTGGGATATTGTTTTAGAACCAAACCCTGCTTTAAAGCTCTCCACTACTTTCTCCCTGACCTGTCTGCTGGGTTCCTTGATCTTCATGATGCTAGTTGGTCTCTAATATTCTCAAGCAAACATCTGAGGCCTTTAGAGAACAGCCACATTTATACTGAGTTTAAATTACTACAGGTGGACACTTTTAACCATTTGGGTCATACTGGATTTTGTTTAGGGGCATAAGAGTAAAGGGGCCTGAATAAAAATGCATGATTTTTTTCTTCACCTATCATGTCGAAATCTGTTAAAAGACTGTGAATTTTATCGTTTAATGTGACATAATGTGAAAAAGATCAAGGGGTATCAATGCTTTTGCAAGACATAGTATACCCCACCGCCATCCCTAACAGGCAAACACCCACCCACACCGCCTGTTGCGATGCTTTTAACCTTTGCTGTGAATAAATAAGTCCGTCTGTGCTTGATGTGACAGTTTGGCACATCACCTGGAAACAACCAAATAAATGAGCACAGAGGGAAAAAAATACCCAGCATCCACAGGGAGCTTTCAAACTGGAACAATGAGTTTGCCCTGAGGGGAAAAAGTGATCAGGCTGGTATGTTTATATTAGCGAGAAAGGAAGCCATCATTGTCATCGCCAGCGATTTTCTCTTTCATAGCTCAATTTTGACAGTTGAGTGTATCTTAATGACAATCCCTTCTATGTGTTAGTCAATTGTCAAGACTGATGTGCTTGTATAAACATTTTTTTCTTGCACAAAAAAAGAAGAAGAAAGAAACCAGTCAGATCTTTTTCCTGTCAGGATTTGTGAACCTTTTGACATTATCACTAAAAACCAAACCAAGCTATTTTTATCGTATGAAGTTCTGACTAAAATATCCGTGTTGTCATTCAGGAGCACTGCAGTTGCACTCATTTATTAAAAATATCATATTCACATTTTTAAACTCTACTCTGTACTTGGCATTTGTGATTCTTAAGGGGACAACAGGGTGGGGGATGTTCAAGTAGTGTTCTTCATTCACGGATTGGGAATACTGCAGCAAAACAGACATCTGGGGAAGTATTTGTGTAAATTAGAGGAAGAGGTGGAGGAGTTCATCATCTATCTTCCCGTAAGCTAAGCCAGGCCCTGTAAAACACAGCCCAGTTGATACAGCAATAGGACATGCGGTTATTAATACAGAAGAGGGAGGTGCACTCACCTCGACAAGCGCCGACATGCGAGTGCATTACCTCTACGACTGCTATGGCAAGGATCTGAGCTGCATTCCTCTGCCCACAAACTAAGCTTTTTCTTTCTAATGCAGCAGAAAGGTGTCTGGGACTTACTTGACTCAGGTGTTGAGGAATTTGAGAGCTCAGGGTTTGTAAAATGGAAGCCACCAACAATCTGTTATGAGCTACTAACAAAATTGTAGTTTTCAGCAAATTATTTAAATTTCAAGTGTTAATTTTAACATCTTAAAAAAATCCAAACATTGAAGCTCATAAATGCTGTGAATATGTTTCAGCTTTATAAATTAAGATGTTTGTTGCTGTTTGGTCAATGTTAGATTAACATAGAGTTTCAACAGTGTACCAGTAGCGTTTTGGCAAAAGGAAAGAAAAGCTCTTGGATTCCAAAAAACTTCCATTGATTTCTATAAGACTCAATGTACTGTTTTCTTTTAAAAAGTCTGGACATGTCACCCGATTGCAAAACTCATCACATCAGTGTAAGGTGTTTTGACAGGTGATATTTGAGCATAAGTGGATTCCATGTCTGCTGAGTCCGGACTCTGAGGAGCTAAGTTGAGTTGCAGTGTCCTGTATGGATCTTGATGAATCACCCTGTCAGGAGAATCTTTATCTGTTTCTATGAAATCTAGTTAATGGGGATGTTTGTCACAGTTAAACCTTTTGTATCATGCATTCTGAAAGGTAGAAATATCTTCAAATGCAAACTTGCATGAGTTTTTCAATCAAAACACATTTTTATTAAAACTGTTCATTAATATAGAGCTGTTTGGAGTTTAATCCTACAAAAGCTCCAATTATTCTTAGACACTAAGCCCTTATTATTTTCCCAAGCTCTGTTTCCTCTTACATTGTCTAAAAGGTTTTTCTTACTACTGCCCCCAGCAGGCTCTCCATTATCAACAGTTCCATTATCAACCTTTGTTGGGTCCCCCCTACTTGAGAAATATCAATATAAAGTCCTCATGCATTGTAGGTAATTAGCTCTACAGAAAGGCTGGCATAAACATCTTGGAGGTGACGCAGGTAGATTTGGTGAAAGGAAATTAACAGAATTGAAACTGTTCTTGATTTTTGATCCATGAATTCTTTGGTTTTTAAGAGTACCCCAAGGCTCTCTTTTTGGATTGTTCTATCCTACAATGACTCCTGGCACCAGGAAAAAGTTTAGTTACTTTTTTTTTTTTTTTTTTTTTTTTTTTTACTAAAAAGTAAATAAAAATTGTTGTAAATAAATACTAAGCAGAGGAAATTGAGAAACCTTGACTCCTTTGCATAGTGAGAATTTGGACATAAACTTGTGCAGGCTTGCTGGTTTACCTGGATCTTGAATGTTTTATAACTTTGGTTAAAAGTTCGTTTAGTTGGTTGCCAGAAAATTAAAACACATTTTTCTGATGATTGAGCTATGGAAAATAGAAAAAAAAAAACTATAAATGTAGTTCTTGTTTCAAACTAAAGCCCCTTTCAGAGGACACTTTCAAACTTGGATCTTGACATGTTTTGCATGCCTCTGTGTTTTATATAAGGGAATCAGTACAAAATTGGGGGTTGAAGTTGATCCACTACTGTTATGCCTTGAAACTACTGAGCCACCTTTGTGAGTAGGTTGATTTATGAAAAGGCTCAGGCATCTCGTCTTCTGGTTTCTTCTTTAAGGCCACATTCCAGAATTATGTTATGATGTTTTATCATTGCGTGAGTTACATTCCCATTTTGGATCTCATGGTTTTCTAGTTAAATACTTATTGGAGAATAAGTGAGTTGCAGGGACTACCACTATAATTTAGTATACCAATGTCAGTAGTGCCAATTTAATATTGCATAACTGTGCTGTTGTGCTTCAGGAAGTGATTCTTTGGAACAGACCTTTCACTCTGGTTTCAGTTTTATAGTTGGTCAGTTTTCAGTTTTATGGTTGAGTTTTGCTAACTCTGTTGCTGAGTTTACATAATTGACCACCTGGAGCTTTGGTCAGAAAGCATGTAGGGCATCAGCAGATTTTAAACTGTTTACTGTTGAATGACAGGCTGTAGTTTTATACCAATGCATTCTGGGTTCAGAATAGACATTTACTACACCGCATCATTTTGATGTCTTTCAATCCGATTTCCATGCTCACCACAGCACTGAGACAGAGAGGCAAAAGAGCTGAATGATGTACTTCAAAACTTTGGTTTGATTAAACATGTTAAACAGCTGACACATAATTGAGGACACACTCTGGATTTGATCATCAGCAACGGTGCAAATATCTTCAAGGTCTCTGTAATTGATGTCACTCTGATCACTTTTCTGTTGTTTTTGAAAGTACAGTCTCTGTTGACTCACTTAGTAAAAGAGATATTATTACAAAACATTCTTTTATAGACAACACAGCTGAAACTTTTAATCAAATCTACTCCTCGACCTCAATTCTATCATGTAACCCAGTAGATGAGTGAGTGGATAATTTCCATTCTAAGATTTCAGACATCATCGATTCCATTGATCCTGTGAAAGTGAAGGTCGTGTCTGGTAGGAAGAAATCTCCTTGATAAATGCTCCACTTGTAAGAAACAAAAGAAGCCTTTGTCAAAGAGCTGAACGTTAATGGCGTAAAACTTGACTTCTGTTGACTGTGAAACAGCAACGCTCGTGCCTTGTTTGCCACAGTTGACAGGTTGACAAACCCTCCTGTGATTTTACCCACCTGAACTGCACTCTACCAGGGCCAGCAATGAATTTGCCAACTTTTTTACAAAAAATTTTAAAAAATTGAGGGTTAAGCTGCACATCCACACCAAATCCAACAACAATGCTATGCCCAAACATAACAAGTGCAGGGAAAATGGCTGAATTTCACCAATTCAACCATGAAACAATTAAGCTCCTCCTCCTGTTGTCTTGATATCCTACCTACAACCTTCCTTAAGAAAGTTCTGCCTGTCATTGTATCTGACCGGATTCAAATAGTAAACTCATCCCTCAGGTGTTTTCCCCCAGGCTCTAAAAACAGCAGTTATCAAACCACTGTTAAAAAAGAACAAACTGGACAAATCACTATTGCAGAATTACAGGCCAATCTCTAACCTTCCATTCATCAGAAAAATCTGTGTTTCAATAGTTGAGCAGCTTCTTAACAATGACAAACCGCTTTGATGTCTTTCAGTCCAGTTTCCTCACTCACCACAGCACTGAGACTGCCCTCATCAAAGTGGCATCCGCATAAATACAGACTGCGGAAGAACCACAGTGTTGGTTCTGTTGGACCTCAGCGCAGAATTTGACACTCTTGACCATGATTTATTATTGAAGCGATTGGAGAGCTGGGTCGGACTCTCTGGTATGGTACTTAATTGGTTTGAATCCTACCTAAAGAACAGGGACTTCTTTGTGTCAATAGGTAACTTATCACTGGAGCAGACAAAAGTCACATGTGGAGTACCTCAAGATTCAATCCTGGGACCCCTCCTATTTAATATCTACATGCTCCCACGAGCTCAGATTATAACCAGCATTAAGATTAGCTACCACAACTACGCAGATGATACACAGCTCTATATCATGATGTCACCAGGTGACTTCGAACCCGTTCAAACACTGAACAGATGCTTAGAATAAATCAATGTGTGGATGTGCCATAACTTTCTCCAGCTGTTCAGAAACAAAACTGAAGTTATTATCTTTGGACCCAAAGAGGAACAGTCTAGAGTTAGCACGCAGCTTCAGTTATTACAGCTAGACACGAGTGATCAGGCCTGAAATCTGGGTGTGGTGATGGACTCAGACCTGAACCTTCAGAGACACATTAAGACACAAAGTTAGCCTTCTATCACTTGAAGAACATCTCCGGGATTAATGGACTAATGTCTCAACAAGATCGAGAGAAACTCATCCATGTGTTTATCTTTAGTTGCATTGATTACTACAACAGTGTCTTCACAGGTCTGCCTAAAAAGTCAATCAGACAGCTGCAGTTGATCCAGAACGCTGCTGCTCATGTTCTCACTAGTACCAGGAAAATAGAGCACATCACCCCAGTTCTAAAGTCCTTACACTGGCTCCCTGTAGCTCAGAGAATAGACTTTACAATAATTCTGTCAGTTTATAAATCTGAATGGCTTAGCACCAAAATACATTAAAGAACTGTTGTCATTGTATCAGTCTCCCAGACCACTCAGGTCTTCTGGTTCAAGCCTATTCTGCATCCCCAGAACCAGAACCAAACATAGGGAAGCAGCTTTCAGTTTTTATGCACCACAAATCTGGAACAAACTTCCAGAAAACTGCAAAACAGCCAACACACTGAGTTCCTTTAAATCAAGGCTGAAAACCCACCTGTTTGGAGCTGCCTTGGACTAGTAGTAAGTGGAACATTGATCAGTATTTTTGAATTATATTTGCTTGATGATATTTGCTTGATGATCCTCATGATTTTGATGCATTGATATTTGCTCGATGATGTTGATGATTTTTATGTATGTTTGCTTGATGATTTTGCTGTATACTTGATTGATGTTTTTATGATGTGAAACACTTTGAACTGCCTTGCGGCTGAAATATGCTATACAAATAAACTTGAACTTGAACTTAATGCTGCGTTCAAACCAAACGTGTTTCGTGTATCAAACCAGCGTTCAATGCTTCAAGTTGGAAGCTTGTGCACTTTAAAGTCAGACTCTTGAATCGAGTGCCAAAATCACTCTGGACACGCGTCTAAGCAAAGTGTGGAAAGACTTGCATCGGGAGGACTCTCTTCACTTGGCTCTTTCGCTTAGACTCTTCCACCGTCTCCTGCACATTTCCTCTGAATAAATACATTAATTCTTCAGCGTGAAACAAGTAGTGGCTCAGTGTTGTACTGGATGGATTGGCTCACTCAAATGGGGGCAAATGCTTACCGTGATAACAATGTTTTGACCTGTGATCTCAACTTCTCGCTAATCCTCTTCCAGGCAAGGTCTTTTCTGTTCCTGTCTCTGTGGTTTTGACTGGTTGTAGACGGGTCCTTGGTCCTTCCGTCCCATCGGAAAATATGTCACATAGCAGAGTCCCTCTGACTGGCTGACGCTTCACATCCAGTGGGAAAAGTTCAGATTTTTCAACTCCAGCGTCTGCTGCGCTGGACACGCGTCAACACTCAACACTCAACACTCAAAAAGCTTGACACAGTTCAAAACGAGCCACACTAGACGTGCTGCGAGACTTCTCGACACCCCTAGGCATGCGTCCACCATAGACTTTGAATGTAAACCAGACACCCCTGATGCTCAAATCGCGTTCAGTCTGAACGCAGCATCAGTGCACTAAACGTTATCAAGGTTGGCAAAAACCTTTGACTGCTCCACAAAAAATCAGCTTTTCTAATTTGTGAAGTGTACTCAACACTATCAGAAACTTTATACCTAGGACTCCCCAAATCTCTGTTCTTGAGCTACTTTTACTCAATAACAACATGTTGCTCCAATCGTCTGACTACTATAAAGTGTCTTACCATAGCTTTCCTGATGACACACACCTGTAAATTTCTGTCACAACATGACCACTTTCCTTTGCAGTCAACAAGTGAGGGTCCCATTGTGCCAATAACAGGATGAAATAGAATTGTCTCCAGTTTAATGCATAAAATACAGAAGTCTTTACTTTAGCCCTCTAATACCAGATCACAGACCAGCATGAATCTAAATTGAATGACAATAAAAAACACAGAGCCTGCCCAAGACCCACAATAAGTGTAGCTATGGCTTTATACTTAAATTTGAACATGAAGTTGAATTTTAAATCAATTTACCACCATATTAAAATCAGGGATTGCAAAAGAGGTCAACAAAGACTCAATCAGGGAGGGAGCAGCAGCTCATCCAAAATGTTGAATGAATCCAAACCAACTCTTGGAAAATGGAGTAAACCCTCTGAAAGCCTGAGATACAGCTTTCCTGTCAAACAAAAGTTTTTTTTCTAAGTTCAGTTTACCTATCTGTTTTCATCTGTTTTTATTTCAAATAATGCTTAAATTTAACTGTAACTATCTGTATTTATTTTCCTTTTCTCCCTTTTCATATGTTTTATCTTGTTTTTACTATTATCTATCTTCTGGACTTTACACTTTTATGTGACATGTGACATTAGTTACATGTGTACTAATGTAAAACAAAAATACTGAATACTTGGATGTCTCAGTTTGTTACCAGTATTCCTGACTGCCTGGGTAACATGTTAAGATTAAATTTCTAATTGAGTTATTCTGGAAAAAAAAAAGTTTAAACATGTCGCTACATTAATTTCCATGCATTTTCGCACTATCAATCCAAGATCAGTCCAACAGCAGCCTTGGGGAGCATTTTTATCAGATATTTGACAGAGCCGCCTCACTTAGAATATTGTGGTTCAACAAGGTAATTTGTCAGTCCCTTTTACATCAAAAGGCTGATATCTGTAATGACTTCAGCCCCGAGCTCTCTTAGGCTGCTATGCACCTTGCACGCCGTCTCACCTGACACCTTTCCCAGCTTCGCCAACATATTCTCAGTATTGCTTGAAAACAGCGAAGGCTTCCATTTTCTGTTTAACACCTGGAGCTGGAGCAACAATGCTCAGAATGAGTGTCCATAAGGCTCAGAATTAAAGTCAAGTAGAAATGCAGTGCTTTGATCTATTTTGGTTGCTTTATAGATGATTAAGAGGAGAAATTATTGAAAATATAATTTAAAGAGAAATCATCCATCCATACTGAAAAATCACCCCTCAAATTTTATTACTTTGGTTCCAGCCAAAACCTAAAATGACTAAAACAACTGGATAACTGGGAAGTAGCTCAGAACTGGGAAGTATAAATAAAATCACACAGAATTTTCATCATTTTTAAATACTTTGTAGATCCACTCTTTGCTACTTTTACAGCTGCAGGTCTTTGGAGGCATTTCTCTACTTGCTTTGCACATCTTTTTGTTGCTTTTTATTTGTAAATGAGCTAAAGTGTAATCAGTCTGGATAGATAACATATTTCAAAGCTAATTTTTACATCCAGCCACAAATTCACAGTTTGATTTAGGTCTGGACTTTGACTTGGCCATGCTAAGACATGAATATCCTTTGATCTAAACCATCAGTTTTAGCTCTGACTGTAGATTTAGGGTTGTTGTCCTCTTGGAAGGTGAACCTCCATCCAGTCTCAAGTTATTTGCAGCCTCTAACAGGTTTTCTTTCAGGATTGTCCTGAATATATTTTGATCCATCTTCTCATCAGTGCCAAACATCTGCTACCACCATGTTTCCCCCATTCAATGGTGTGTGTAAGGTTGGCATTCCAACACACATTAAGTGTTTTTGACTGTCAGCATGTTACATTTTGAACTTATCTGACTAGAACACCTTCTTGTACAGGTGTCCTGTTTGTCTTTCATGGCTTATGGAAAACTGCAAACTGGACTTACTACTCTTTTCTTGTCACTGAAGTGCATGACAAGCAGCCCTGTAAAAGTTTCTGCCACCTGAGTTGTGGATCTCTGCAGTTCCTCAAGAATTACAATGGCCCTCTTGGCTGCTTCTGTACTTACCAGCACATGCCTAACCTTAAACCTAACCTAAACTCAACTCACACCTTAGTCCTAAATCTAATCCCTAACCCTAAACCAGCACGTCTTCTGATGGGACCAGGGCTTTGGGCCCCATAATGAGCACTAGGTCCTCACAACATAAGTACTTGTTGGGAAAATGGGCCTTACAAGGTGAGAAATGCTAAAATGGCAATTGGCTGGGCTAGAGATTTTCTCTAGATATCATACTATGGGGGGTGAATATAAATTTGTCATATTTTTATCTATAAAACATTTTAAAAATTGCAAGGAAAATTGCTTGCATATAAGGTTTTTTTTTTTAGGGCCAAGCTTATAAATTTCATGACTCATTTTCCCTTAGCGGTGAATTACTTTAACAGTTTACTTCCTTTTAAAAATTGAAAAAATTACAATTACAATAAAATTATAAATTTTTTTATTAACGGTATAGGAAGGTAAAAATATCTTTGCAGTATTTGGATGCATGATGGTGCTGTGCCACAATGCTAACTTGCAGCAGAAAGGTCCTGGGTTCAAATCTTGACCTAGTATCTAAGGGCTCTCTCCGGGTACTCTGGCATCCTCCTACAGAGCAAAACTACAGTATGGCTGCCAGGTCAACTGGGCTCTCTAAACTGTTATTAGGTTAGAGTAAGTGTGTGTGTTCTGTGTGAGAAAAGTGAAACCAGGGATGTATTTGAAGTAAAAACACTCATATTGTTTTAATGCACAAATACAGCCAATCAATTTCAGATATTTTTTCAAACTGAATTGTCCAAAAATTTCTGGTTTAAATATCAGTTCTAATTCCAGCAAGAGACTATAATATCCTTCACAAAGCCATGATATTTCTAAACATCAATATTTTTTCTGCTGAAATATTTACCAAAGTGAGATTTTATTTTATCTCTCATTTGACCATGAGGTGACATAATATATCACACATTTATTTGACAGAAACCACGTGGGCAAGAGAAGAAAAAAAAAAACCATCAGTCATATCAAACATGGATGGGTGTGGTCCAGCCTTTTTTATGTCAGTGGGTGGAGGTACCAGCCTGCCTTGCTTTTTTACATCTTACATCTGCAACGGGCACATTTTTTCCCCTTTCCCAAATAACATCTGCAGCTAAAAAGCCAGACAGGTAGTTAGAGTTGATTGGTCATGGATGGATTTTCTCCCTCTCCTCTCTTTCAATGTAGCTCTCTCTTTCCCTCCCTTTTTTCTATTCTACAAAGCCCAGAGGCTAGTATTTCACTGATTACAGAGTGCCTCCATTTGAATGGTCGTTTGTGTATTGTCAGAACAAAGGAGCGAGCGGCCTCTGAAGAGGTGCTAGACAGGGGAATGGATTGGGCTCAGCGATTAGGATGAGTGGAACTGCAGGTTTGGGCTAGCTTAGCAGGGCAGAGGCAGCTCCTCTACTCCTCAGGGTTCTTTCTTGACCGGGAACAGACGACCTGTAAAGCTGCCACTGCACTTCAGTCAGTGCAGCACGTTGTAAAGTTTCAGTTGTAATGAGAAAGGCTAGGCCACTTACTTTTAAAGTTGACTGTCACTGAACCATGGGTTTGAGTTCAGATTAAAATTCATAATGCGTCATATTTTGGTGCCAGAAATCCCACAATTCATGTTTTGTAGTAACATATCACTATTGTATTTTCAGTGTTTTTCAAAATAATTGAAAATCTGCAAATACCTGAGATGCCTCTAAAAACATCTATAACCATCTATTTTATTTGTTCAAACACTATATATACATTAATATGCATTAATATGCACAGTGGACAATGTCTTAGCACTACTGCAGAAGCTAACATCCACAGTCTTCCTTATTTCCACTCTAGGGGTAACAGCCAATCAGTGCCAAGGCAAATAAATATAGCTCCTGGATTGGCTGCTTTACAACCCATCTTCGAGGTCAGCAGCTTATATGCATTCCCTTAGTATTTGCTGGAATACTAAGGGTCATTGGTGGCTATGCTAACTAGCTATAGCATTTGTGGCATGCTATCTTGTGGTGAACCAGCTGTAGTAGCAGAGAGCAAGGGGAAGTGTGTGAGCAGTGCACACAAGGGTGATTGACAGCGCTAAAACCCTTCTCCTGGCTCTGATTGGTTGATTCTGACTGGGTGGTGTATTTCTGCAATTAGTACTGGGAGATGGCATAGAAACTTGGATTTTTCATAGATTATCTGTCTTATATTATACTGTCACAACATAATGATAATTTTAATAAATATGTAAAAAGCATATTTTTCATAAAAATTACATACTGCCGCTTTAAGTGATAATTGGGATGATTAAGGTCATTATCCATTTGGAAGAACCATTGTGGAATATTATTCCCTTGTAATATCATATATTTTGTGAAGAGCATCAGTCCCTCTTAAAGCAAAACGCCCCTGCAACATAATGCCACCTCTTCTGTACTTCATAGTTGGGATGGTTTTCTCAGGATTCCAACTCCCTTTTCCTCCAAATGTAACAATGGCCATTGTGACCAAATGCTTCAATTGTACTTTTACCACAAGGTATGTCTCTCAAAACTAAGGTCTTTGTCCCTAAGTGCATTTGCAAAGTACAGTTTAGCATTTTATGTTGTTTTTGGCATAATGGCATCTTCCACTTTGAGTGGCTTTTCAGCCCATGTTGGTCCCGGGCTCATTTCACTGATATATGTGTTCAGCAAAGTTTACGATCCAAGGAGCCGTTTATGCCTGATAAAGAACCCCTGCATATGGCTCCTTGGATCGTAAACTTTGCTGACTACATGAACATCAATACATCTTATTTGGTAGGAGTCTGTACTACACCTCACAGGTGGGTAGACTAGTTTTCTCCTGAGGCAATTCTGGTTAAATCAGACCTGAAATCTGAGAGACTGCCATCTGGTGGTCAGAAAATTGTACTCCAGGTAGCAGACACCACCCAGAAGCAAAGTTAACTTCAAGCCATTCTCATTTCAAGTGGCACATTAAAGACCTTCATTTTATTTGAAGTAAGCAATTAGACTGTAAGCTACCTCAGATCAATAAGATACTTTAACTAATATAATATTAATCACATTGTTTTATGCAGGATTTTAGAGGAGGATTTGTCCATGCCTATATATTAGTTGCCTGACATTAAAGGAAATAGCCAAATATAAGCTTTAGTTTGTTGGTTTTGGCCGTGAAATGTCCTGTTCTTCACCTTGTTTTTTTTTAAAACCCATACTCTTTCAGTTTGCACCTGAGGAGTAGCTCCTCACACAGCTCAGTAATCAGATAAAAGTTAGCCTGACAGGTTTCTGTTTTGAACACCCACTCAGTACCTCTCACCCCTAACATGGAAGTAATGACCTAAATATCAAAGTCCTCATCAAATTCAGCGGGTGGGCTCAGGTCACGCCCCTGGTGGGCTTCTTTTGATTCTAAAGCGTCGCCTTTTCAAAGCTGTTTTCAGGCTAATTTTTAATTTACTTTGAACCTTCGCATCATTAATGGCGCCCACGAACATCCATCAAGAATCGGGTGGCTGAGTGTTTTAAATAACTGTCAAATAATAATAATAACGTTTTGCGTGAATGAGTTAAGTATTCTGGCGAGTTTGTGACTCTCACAGTAATTTCATGCCACATTACAAACAACGAGCCCCTTAATTTGGTAATCACGGTCATCCAAGAAAACAATTACAGGGTCATTCAAGTAAGGGAAAAAAAGAGCTGACAAAAACCACTTACATCATTCCACTTCCCAAAATTTCACCACTAATCCACCCATTTCTGAAGGCTTATTATATTATTAAAGCACTCGTCTTATTCAACACGTCTGCACACAGCAACAGGACTTTTTTTTTTTTCGATTACCTCTTCTTGACCAAGGGAGTTGACATTTATCTGTCAGATGCGGGCCAGAATTTTGGAACACATGAGGTCTTTGGGCTGATTGTTATGCAGTTGTAACACTGTGACACATTTTGGCACCTTCTCTATGCTTAGCAACGGCCAGGGATTTCGTCCAAGAATGAATAGTTTTAGTGATGTCTTCAAAATGCAAGCAGTCACATTAAGTTATTGCACATGTTTGCAACTAGCAACAAGGGAGCCGAAACTTTTGTTTATGTTTTCGGACAACTGTAGACTCCCTGTTGGACCGAGATGGAACAGATCAGCATTAATGTCAAACAGGCAACTGGAGCTAATGGAAACATTAGTTTGCTTGACGTGTACTCTGGTGTTCGGATGATTTGTTGAAGAGCAGGGCTTTAATTTTCATCCTCTGGTCTCCTCCCTGCAAGGCAAACCGAACTGAGCGCTAATGACTCCGTGCAAACAAGGTGTGACAAGGGGGGACAAATTAAAAACACTTCCTGCTTCTTTCCGCCTCCACCCCCTTTCTTCAGGTGATCTTTGAAGGGTCTCTGAGGTAGCTCCCTCCCTCCCATCTCTGGCTCCTTTCTCCGTCACCCTCCATAAAGCCGAGGTGTTGCGACCCCATCACAACCTGGATCCATGTTAGCCGTTTGACTTCGGGTAGCTGGCAGAAGGACAAAATCAGTAGTGTGAAAAAGGGGCGTCTGAGTGTGTGTTTGAAGCGGTGGGGTGGGGCCGGCAAACACAAGTGGGGTGAGGCTGAGTTTGAGGGAGATGAGAGGAAGAGGGTCGTTCCATTTAAGTCTCACATGCTTGTCGAGCTGTGACTTCTTGTTAAAAAACAGAGGCTTCTGGGTGGTGACCCCACCGCATCAGTCGCTTCACCTTGGGGATTGAATGGGACACACACCGCAGCCACCAAGCCCTCCCTCTCCGACCCTGACACCCCCTCCTCTCCTTTGAGTCAATATGTCCGTGTCAGAGATGAAAGTGCAAAGTGGGAGGGACGCGGAGGGGGTCCTGACACTAATGTAGTACATTGGGCTTCACTTACTGATCTGCCAAGTTCTTTTGTCAAGCCCTAAATGCCTGCTAGGGTCCTTTGAACTGCTGAGCACTCGCCCGCCCTCAGATGCCTCCTCCTTTAGCTTCAATGAGATATCCCCGGTGACATTCCCACAGTCTCGCCGCTGCAGACAGACACGCATAAGTGCACGGAAGCGGTTCAAATTCAAAGACTTGAAAGGGCTCTGAGAGTAACATCATTCACCACTTCGCAACTCCTGGCTCAAATTTGCTTTTTGTAAGAGAAATTAAAAAGAATCGGTGAAGGAGAATCGTTTTCAGGTGATTTAAAAGCACTTTCATTGGCTGGCAAGAAAAGCGAGCCAGGTAAACTAAGACCTTTAACTTGCTTGCTAGTTTTCCTCACTCCCTCGCTCTTGTCGGCTTATCTGTGTGGGTAACCTTATCCCCCCCACACACACACCCACACAACCAACCCCACCCTCCTCCAATCCTCAAGAACTGGACTGAAACAGCTCCTCATTCACAAAGCCCTTTCTTGTTACGCTTCTCCATCCAGTATTTGATTGATTCTCCCTGATTTATCAGGTTTCTTCATCTCCCTCTTTTCTCTCTATTTCAATTAAACTCAGCAAGCAGGTTTGTTTCCAAACTGGCAGTGTGAAAACAAATATAACCAGTCTTTCTCATTTTAAAGGGTCATTTCTCCCAAACAAGACTCATTTCCTGCAGTAGGCCTCCAGTTTGAATTTCAGTCAAACAAATGTTGAGTTTTATTAGTACTGTAAAGTTAATTTGGATTTTCAATGTTCTGATCAAAGAAATATAACCCATCGTTTCTGTGTGGCAGCAAAGAGCTTCAAAATGAAATGACTGAAACACTTAGAGGGCTTTCTTTCCATCTGAATTTTGGATCTGCCAAACATAAGCCACAAAAGGTCATTGTCAAAGACTGCAAACTGTATTCAAGCATTTTAATGGAAAATTGAGTGGAAGGAAAATAAATTGTTGCACGTGTAACAGGGAAAACAGCACCTTTGAAAGAATTGTGAACCAAAGCCCACTGATGAGTTTGGAGGAGATTCACAAGGTGCGGACTGCAGCTGAAGCCAGAGACTTGAGAGTCACCACACACAGAAGTGTCCAAAGTCCCCTTTCAGAAGGGAGAAAACTTTGCAGTTCATTTGGAAATCAATGCCTAATGACTGGAGGATCAGTGAAGAGATACAGAGTCCAAGCTGCTTGATGTAGAGAATTGGTGGAGCGTTGTCAACGGGAAGAGGAAAGAGACCAGAGCCAACAATGCAGACAAGCAGAACCACAGGCTGATTGCCTCCATGCCGGGCCGCTACGATGCAGTAATTCATGCACAAGGAGCTCAGACCAAGCACTGAGTATATATGATGCAGAGTAAGGCCACATTTCTATATTAAAGGTGCTTTTTTGTTGGTTTTGGTGTTGTAATTTTCTGAGAAACGGAATGTTGTGATTTCCTTAGCATCGAAATGATCAGAAATAACTGAAAATCTCACTCTGTTCTCAATAAATTTATATAATGTGTGAAATTTCACATTTTTTTATTAAATGATTGAATTAAATTTACTTTTCTATGATATTCTAATCTATTGTACCTGTATTTTGAATTTGTCCAGTACTGTAACTTCAGTCTCTGTTTGCCAAAGTAGCAGACTTTGCCAAGTCTGTTTCTTTCAGACAGCCTAACCGGAAAAGACAACAAACAAGTAAAAGTTTTGATTAGGCATCCTATGAATCAAACTGTGCAGTAAGATCAGAAAAGTATTTGCTTTACTTCTTTTGCACTAAATCTTAGTTCATGTTTTTGGAATAAACCCCTAGCTATGGCTCCTGATTGGTCAGCTGCCAAAGTAACTATTACAGCAGAGGAGTGCATGCCAGAACCATCAGACACTTGGCTTGTGTCCAGTAGCTATTCCCCAATCTCTCAAGACTGATAAAATGATAAAAGCAGGTCTAAAAAAGAAGGGGGAAAAAAAAATCATGTTTCTCTACTCTTCTGAGCTTCACATTGGCACCGCGAGTAATGATTAGCAAAAAGCCATGAAAAACATGGATCTTTTATGGTAATAGCATAATCTCACAAACACACAAAAATCAGATTAAACATAAAAATGATGTTTATCTGGGTAGATTTATCAATAAAAAGTAAAAAATATATATATATAAAGAAAGCACAATTATTGGTACCAGTAACAATCCCTGTAACATAAAAATAACTGAAGCAAATTTTTAATGCACACTTTAGATTTTTTTTATTATTATTTCTACGAACTTCTAATTAGTAATCCATGACTTTCTACAAATTTGGTACAAAATATGACATGATGCATAGGCCTATTTCTTTAGTCACTGGCCAGTAGGCTAGGCACATTTATCGTGGGACCATGCACATATAGCAGGGTAGTAAGTTATGTAAATAAAAGAGTGGCATCATAGTGTCATAAGGTCTCCATGACAACTGTAAATGCCAACAGGTTGTTGGGGAGTGATGCCAAACAATCCTTTTCAGTCCTACAATCACCAACATTGCTCAGGTTTGTTAAACCGTACCAGGGCGTTTTACTGGAACCGTGTGGTTTGGTCAGATGGGAGTAAGACTGAGTCTGTCAGCAACAAACACTCCAGGAGGATCAAGGATGAAACAGAAAACCTTGGGCTGAGCTGCAGAGCAGAAAATATAAAAGGGCTCTGGACGATCTCGAAAGACTGCACAAACAGGAATATTTAAAGATTCTCACTATGTGTTCTAATTATGCCAGCTAATACTAGGAAACTGTGGAGTTGTGATACTATAGCTGAATGGGGTAATAGCTGATATAATTAACCCAGATTCTCGTAATATTTCTCTTTGTTTTCTACCATTATGATGCCCCCATCACTCTCATAGAGCTTTATTGTCTCTGCTCTAAAAGCTTTCTCAAGTGTGGTAAAAGGACTGATGTGAACAGATTCATGCACCGATACGCAGATAGGTTGCAGCTTGGGGTGAATTTCCTTGCTCAGGAGGAAGCTCAATGTTAGACCTCCTCTCTTTGGGCCTCCATTTAAGGGCTGTTAGACTCGTTTTAACTGGCCAAATATATGATCAGCAAGAAGATACTGGACTCATGCCACTTAATGTCCTACAAAACGTTGCATCCAGACATTCTTTGGAATTGCAATATTCCAAACATTGATGCTGCAATAATGATTGCAATTAAGTATATTGTGCAGATTTCCATGTACAATGTTGAAATAAGCAGACTAATGCTGTCCTTTTGCAAAAAGACCAGAGATTTAACAGCAGGGGTACCAATAAGTTTCATTTTTATATATTTTTTTTAGTTTGAGATTGTTCTCTTTGCAAGAAAAGAGAGTTTTATTTTAAGGCAGTTTACACCTTTTTACCAGGAGGGCAAACATTTTCTCCCACATCTGTATCCTTCGTTTTCTTCCTCTGACTCACATGTGGCAACCTCTAAAGCCTTCCGCTGCTCTCTCTGTTATCCTTCAGTCGTGCATGGAGAAATTTGTCCCAAACATGTGTTGAAGAGAAGGCTGGTTCAGACCCTCTGCTGATTGCTTCTAATCATCCTGCCTGTAAATCACTTCTCAGGTGTCTTCACTTTTCATATGCAGAGGAGCCATTGTGAGTGGTGAGCAGAAGCTAATGTAAGCTGGATTTCATTAAACACCAACAGCCTCATATTTGTGCAGCCATCATTCAAAATAGCCTTTAGAATAATTACTATATAGTGCATTTTGCAGTGATTTCCCTCCTATGACCAGAGAGAGTGAATTAGCTGTGCACAGTTGTGTTACAAGGATTATTACAGTGCATTGCTGACAGGATCATTTACCTCCAGAAAAAAAAAAAAAAAAGATTCACCCTATCACTAATATTCATTTAATTTTTCAAGTTTTTATGATGTATTTCTTAAGATTTAATTTATATCAGCAGCTGGAGCTCTTCATTTCCCACCAAACCGGCAGCAGGAGACCCTTTGAAATCCCCAGCATGCATGGGAAGTATATGTAATCATTTAGAATCATTTTAAATGTCAATGCAGAAGGAATCCTGAGGATCCAGTTTTAATGGGACAATAAAACCGAACCACAGAGTTGTTTTTTCTCTGTTTTTTGTTTAAATTGCAGGCTCGCTTCACTGCTGCCAGCTCTGTAGCACTCGTAAACACATTCACACCTCTCTTTTATTTAAATGTCGGATAAGTTATGGCACATAATTGAAGAGACAGAAAAAAATGCATTTGAATGGTGTCTGGCAGAGCAGGGCCAATCCACAAACCCCACATTGATTTAAAAATCGCACAGAAAGAAGAGACAAGTTTCTTTTGTTGGAAGAGCAAAGTAATCCCGACAATCAAGCTCATTAGAACTACTGCTGGTATCAGAAATAAGAGTAACGACATAAACACACATTAATTGTTAAAAAATACACAACTTGCATAATTAAGTGGTTTATTTAGATTGGATTATCACACAAAGCTGTCCTTATTAAGGTCTAATTTGTTCTTTTTTAAAAGTCAGTTAAAGGAAAAGAGGTCCTACTTTAAAAAAGTAAAATAATCTACCACTTGCTCTTTGCCCACCAGGAGAAAAAAAATCTCTAAAGCTGATGGTCTCTCTGCGATTACCCTATCAGGTGCAAACCGCTGACATGTTTCCACCCACCAACAACAAAAAAGCCTCTCTGTGCCCAAATCTCCAGCCGCAGACGCACAAACACCGCTGACAGGCAGGCAGGCAGCGCTGCGCTGCGCTATTATCAGCAGGGATCTATGACTTTTACTGTCATTGCGACTTTTTTATTTTAATTTCACCTGGATAAGTTTGTCTGCTTGACTTGTCTTTTGAGGACCGCTTTATTTGATTTTTTTTTTCTTACATTCCCGCATTGTTAGAATAAAATGTACCTTGCAAGGTGTAGAAATCCCCCACAGGTACGGACCAAGATGAAGAGCCTGTGATCTCTGGAGGAGCAGAAGCTCAAAGGATATTTTTTTAAGTAAGGGGGATTTTTTGAGACGTCGCAGCTTGGCTCCGGTTTAAGGTGAACTTTTGATACTCCGAGGACGTGATCTGAGAAGTTAATCTTTGGGATAGTTCCCCCAACAAGGAAGCACCCAATGTTGTACTCCGTGCCTTTCCTACTGCATATATCCTTACACTGGGATTCAGTCTCCTGCTTACCGCCGGAGTTGTGTGCGTAAAAAGACGCGCAGCGGAGCGAAAGCCAGAGAGAGAGAGGAAGAGAAGGAGGCGATCCCGCCAACCTTTCCCGGGGCTCTGAGTGTGTGGAAGCAGGTGTATTTCAGCCGTCTTTCTGAAAGCCAAGATGTCCGTGCTGCCTTCGAGGTTCCTTTACCTGTAAGCGCTCCACATCTCTTTGCTTTTTTTTTTTTTTTTTTTTTTTTTTTTTTTTTTTTTGCACATAAACTCATGCATTCTTACCAATAGAAGTCGCCAAAAACTTCATATTTGTGCATTGCTGTCATCCAGGTAGGCTGCGTTTATTTTCCATGTAATTGCCCGTGTGATTCACTCCCCCTTCTCTCCTCCTAGGTGTTTACACTTTCTGGTTCTCTACTTCCAGCTGCAGGTACGTTTGCTCTCCTCTCATATACTTTTGAATGTTCATGTGCAGCTTTTTATGTGAGTCATGATGGAAGAATGGCCATGTGCTGCTTTCAGGGCGTTTACTATAACATAAAACAAAGCAAATTAGAATGAACCCAGATGTAGAGAAAACATTTTTAATGAAGTCAGAAAATATTAATAACTTGACTGAATGTAACCGGTTTGCATTAAAAATCACAAAAGCGAGCGTTTTATAATAAGTTTAATTATAAGAATTGTTAAATACCTAACGTTTCTTGTTTCCAGTTGGGGATTCAAGTAGCATTTTTCACTAATTTACAGCAACAGCTGGGTTGTAAACATGTAGGTGCCTGGGGTTGAAATTTGCAGTTTGAACAGATGACTCGTTTGGCGTTTGTTGCCTTGTTTTTTTACTAGTTTCGTCTTACTTTGAACCATAACGATTTGCAGACATCCACTCAGCTAATTGACTCCGTTGGCTTTGATTCAGCAGCAGCCCTCCTCCCCCTCCCCCTTTCTCTTATAAAACTGTTTATCAGTTCATTGTGTGACATGTTTGATTGTTTTAAATAAAAATCCACGTTTTTCTCGTCTTAAAGATGCGAAATATACTTCATAAAACATAGTCTGGAACGTATTTTTGCTCATAAAAATACAAATTTGCTCATAAAAATACAAATTTAACAAAGTATTTATTTAAAAAATGCAGAAAATATTTGATGACTTAAATTCTTGTATGTTTTAACTCTAAAAATCGTTTCCCCCCCTCCAGTTTATTTGATTGCATGTCCAAATTTGGGCATTGTCCTAAAAAAAAAAAAAATAAATAAAATAAATAGAGAATCATAATAACTTCCTGTGAAATTCATGCACAATTTGACTCATTTCTCTGTTCTAATAGGAAATCTGCATAAAATTTCTTCTTTATTGCTTTAAACATACTGAATCATGGATAAATATAATAATAAATGCACTCCAGTGATTTTTTTTTTAATATTAGGAAAAGCCATTAGGCCTTAGATCATTCTCATTGTTCATCTGTAAATATCTTCCTGTGGCTCATGAACATTTCTTGTCAAACTGTGGTTTATAATTTTATAAAAGAAAATAGAAGAAATGAACCACAGTTAGAAGTGAGTGCATTGCCAGCATGGGAGTGTGTTTCAGTACCTTCCTGTGTGTGTGTGTGTTTTGTAGATAGCATGGCGTATCTTAGATGGATGCAACAACTGAGCTTCCTCCGTGAAGGCGACGGCCAGACTTTTTGATGTTGAGACAATATCTGTTTTCATGCTGCGTCTTTGCAGGAAGGAGATGGTGTGATAAAAACTATTGTCGCGAGCATTCACCTCAGCCATGTGCTTAGGCTTGCCTCTCCATTGAGATGAAATCCAACTGTCTACCGAGCACACCTTTGTATTTGTTTAGAGAGGGGAAGATTTGGGATAAATCCCTCAGCAGCTCAGCGAAGCTATGTTTTGTTGTGTGGTAGTTCTTTTTTTCACTCCTCAGCTTTGAGGTTCATGTTTGACAACAGATCACGCTGATGAACAGCTTTGAACATATTTGTGGAGAGTTTGGCATGAAGTGCTTGCAGTTGGAAACATGTCTCAGTTGAAATTGGAATGCAATGTCTCCGGCTGTTGCAGCAGTGACACCTTTTCCCCTCATTTGTTTAGCCGTTGTGGCTGTTGCAGCTTAACTGACATGCTGAGGGACGAGAAATCAGCAAAGCATGAAAGAAGGACTTTCTTTTGGGAAACATACATATTTATATCTAGATCAGTGCAGTTTGAAACATGTCTTTTACACGTTAAAATGTGAATCTTTGGTGTAGGGTAGAGTTTGTGTTTTTCTTGTTGCAACTGCTGATAATATTTGACGTCACATTCTGTCCAATTGTGGTCTGGATGCAAGTGATTTCAAAGAAGCTGAAGCACAGAAGATAATAACCGTTGTAAGAAGCATTTTTTTTAATACGTCAAAATCAATATTACACCCCCAACTTAGTTGTATCTTAAGTTTTAAGAACGGTCCTTTGAAAAGCAAGGTATTGCCAGTAGATGAGATTAAGCCTTAATGTGTTCTCAGTTCTTGAGGTTTTATTTGGGGTGGAATGTGTATGTTCAAGCTTAAACAAGGGATTTCAGAGACAAGGAAACATCTGAATGAGGGAAAAGGACATCAGGAGCCTAAACAAGTTTGCGTTTGGATTTGAAGAAGTTGTTTGTCTTTCCTTTGTGATTTAAAGGATTTGTTCTTCGAGGGCTAACGTTTCCCCTCATGTCTTTGGTACATGCCATCAGTTCACCGAAGTTAAATCAACAAGCACTCTGGGTATGTAATCTGTATATAATTAGCCACCTGATATCAGCCACATAAAAAGCCATTACTGTGCAATTACCACACCATATACAGCTGGGGAGATGGGATCATGGCGTGAACCAAGATTCCAGGGCTTCTGAAAGTATACGTTTTCTCCCGCTCCTCCACATGTTGGGTCACAGTTGCTTTTCTGAAATGCTGCCAAATATTTTTCCACATCTTTATGTCAGGTCTTAGGTAACTCAGAAACATCAAGATGGTGAGAGGCAGAAGGAAGATTTGTGCAATTTGATTAAAAAATCTCCAACAAGAGAGTCTTTGTGGTTTAAGGTACTTCTTTCTTCCTCACTCTTGTCCTCTGCCTGCTGCATTTTCTAATTTATGGACCCTATTTGGCCTGCAGGCAGATATTTGTTTGATGATAGTGCAACAGGTCTGGATGCTTCAGGTGTATAATTGCTAGTGGCTTGGTTGCTGGTGGAAATGAAGTACAGGTTTCTCAATACTGCCTGAAGCACACTATATATACTGTGCCCCAGTACTCAGAAACAAGGCTTCTCTGCAGAATTTGCACTTGTTCTGTTGGAGATTTACTTAAATTTCCTCTTCATTTGTGTGTCTTGTAATGTACTTTTCTTCTTGTAAATGCATTGCATATAAATTGTGCTACTTTAAGGGGGAGAAATGGTAAATCTGGGCAGCAACAAATTTCTATGTTGTTATATCGGTTTTTCCACCCTAAAGCACTTTTCTTTTGACATAGAGCCCATAAAACCAACAGCACATATTATTATCAACCCCTATGTCTTGACAGTCTCGCTGTCTGTCTCCTCTTGTGTAGGAATCACAGCAGAGCACTGCAGATTTCAGGATTTACATCGAGAACCACACGAGAAACCCGGACGACCTGAGCCGAAAGCAGGTCCGGATCTACCAGCTCTATAGCAGGACCACGGGCAAACATGTCCAGATCTTGGGGAAGAAAATCAACGCCAATGGAGATGATGGGGGCAAGTATGGTATGGGAGAATTTCTGTGCATCTCACTTGACACTTTAGCTAGTCTGAGATCGCAAACCCTGCTAAAATAAAGGTTTTGGTGCTTCTAGAGACTCCTTCTTAACCCCGGCTCTTTAAACTGTTTGCTCTTCATTGTTCTAAGGTGGTTCTCTGTTTGCCTAGTGCAAGAGGGGCCAGTTTTGGAAGATAGACATTCATGAATGAGGATGGATGAAAACCTGTTGAAACTACTGACATTGCTGAGGATCTCTGTGATAGCAAATATCAAAGATGCTCGAGTGAATCAGGCAGATATTGGCTCAGATCAGTGATTGGCAGATCTTTGCTGAAAAACTTTATTCCTCTTACTGTTTATTAAATGCATCAAAACTAACACCCATCATTTTAAGTCTGTACATGCATAAATAAACAGCATCTACGTGATGCACTTCCTTAAGTTTAACAACAAATTCAGATAAAGGTTAGAAAAATTTACTTTGATGCATAAAAGTTATTGATATTGTAACCCCTTCGTTCTCTGTTGGATTCAAAGCCACTTGTTCTGTAAAGGAATGTGTTGCATGTTTTTTTTCTCTGTTATCAATTACTGTCCTTGGGGAAAAAAAAAGAAATAATTTGGCATGTCCGGCTTAAAATAAAACCAATAAGTCGGATTGTTGCATCTCTAGAAAGTATATGTTGTTTTTTATTTTGAAATCTCGCCCAGGAAGTGTTGGTCTTTGCTCATTTTTTTTTTTTTTTTTTTTTTTTTTTTTTTTTTTGTGAATGTAGGATTCCTTCATGAGGAATAGATACTCTTTGTCTGTTTAAGGTGAACGATGAGTTTTGGTTTTTTTAAGCAGTAGAACTGATAGTTCTTTTATACTTGAAAATGTTAAGCATTAAACATAACGTCACCGTCGTTGGCGGATTTTGGTCTGAAATGAATTATCCACCTTGAATCTCACCACTTAGCTCTGCACATGCTTTTTCATTACTGCAGATCAAATATGGCGGACGGCTAAATTGATGGTCAGTAAGGCACTCTTTGATGTAGCCTGCCCCGCACTTCCCTGCAGATATTTTCTTCTCATAACAGCTGACTCACTGCTCCAAAATTGCTGGTCTTGAATGCCTCTGAGTCAGTGTGTTCAGTTGCAGATGCGCGCAGGCGAAGTTTCCTCACTGCTTGTTAGAGCTTGAGTGGAAGCAGATCCAATTTTTCCCATGAGCCTTTGCCAATTCTCTCCCCCTCTCCCCCGTCCCTCACCACCTCCTCCCCATCCAGCTGCAGTACCTGGCACCTGTGAACTCCTTTGCACTCACTAGTAAAGTTCACTTTGAAAGATTGTACTCTCACGGCAAAAGGCCCAGAAAAAAACCCAGACACACTAAACTTGGTTCCAGACCTTTGACTTCAGATCTCATATCTATACATCTAAAGTGCAAGAATAATAATCCATCCCAGGTACTAGTATATTGTATTTGTTACTTTTAAAAGACTAAAACAGACATCTTCCAGATCTGTCCATTGTAACTAATGTCTGTTATCCTCTTAAAGTGGGCAGTTTAATGGTAAAAAGAGAAGTTTAACTAATAAATGCTATAAAATGGAGTTATAACATGATTTATTTTTGGCTTTTGAGACAAACGTCTACTTCTTGAGGTCAACATACAGCTGTGTCTCCCATTTTTCATATTGCACCAATGCACCAAAGGGATAAAAAAAAAAAAAATAGTCCAAGGAGGAGCTCAGAATAATATTTTTATTCACTCACAATCGGACAATCACAGTCAGCCCAGTTTTTGTTTCTCATGTCTTGATCGGACTTCACTCAGATTTTTCTAATTTTGGCTTGACATCCTTAGGAAAACAGAACAAAACTCACACTCAAAATGCTGTTCAAAAAGAAAAATAAAAGCACTTTTTTGTGTTTTACACTCTCTTACAAATTAAGAATTTTAAAAAAAAAAATCCATCATGGTTGTATTTTGTTCATGATGTACACATCAGTATTCACTCCATAAATTCAAAGTCAGGACAAATCCAAAAAAGAGAATATAAAATCCTGGGATTAAACAAACAAGAAAAAAGAAGAAAGAAAGAAAAAAAAAGTCTTACATAACCCACCCTTCTCAGACTATAATGCAACAGAATAAAATACAGATGGCTATCCTCATTAAAATATATTTATAACTATATACAACACTATGTCTCATTATTTTTACTTAATAGGATACTGTACCTCAAATTGAATAAGAGATCAACTATTGTTAAATCAAATAATTGAATGGTTTTATTTTCCAAACTGAACACATCTGTTTATCAGTGGATGTTAATGATCCATTTTTCTCCTAAAATCTTAATTCGATATACCCTTTATACTGAAACTCTACCTATTAAATGAAATAAATCGTCCTTTTTTCTAGTTCCCAAAAATGAGGAATTTTATTCCAGTTTTTTGGAGTTTCACACGTCATACATAAACTAAAAAAATTGAAGTCCCAAGACTGAACCTTGTGGGACTCATTTAATGGCTGTAATACTTTACCATTAAATTGTTCAAACTTTGATTTTGTTTAGTCAAATAATTGCACTGCTCCTGTCATCCTATAAACAATCTTGGATTACGGATTAAGATTGTGATTATGTAACACTGTGGTTCTGATGACAATAAAGTTTATGATAGATTTGAATTTCATTCTAAGTAATTAATTATTAATAATGGCATGCTCACTGATGTGCAAAGAATCCAAACGTTTGGTCAACAAACCAAGGGCTGGGGTTAAAAACAAACGCAATTTGCAGAGAAGAAAGAAAGAAGGGGTGGAAAACTATTATAAATCTGTGAACCAGTCAGATTGGATTTTGCTTTTTCGTAAGTGCACCTCAAGAGATCCAGATTAATCTATCTAATTGTAAAACCAAGGTAATACCACAGGGAAGGCACTACTATCCCCTCCCAAACTTTTCAGAGAGGTCACCTACTTCCCACTTTTTCTCTCAAGGTTTGATTTTAGGGCGGGAGGTTACTTCTGCCCTCAAGCCCATCCCATTCCCTTCCACTATTCTTCCCCTGCTCCCTTGAGTGCTACTGAATGGCCCTGTGTGTTAAACAAATGGATCATCTTAACTTTTTGATTGAGTGAGCACAAACTAAAGGGAACTTGAAACCTAATCCTGAGGGGCATATAACTGCTTCACAAACGTTTGGCAGATTTCTTTTCTGGTCTGAGGGCGAGCGGAGACAAAAGTGACCTTGCAGGTCGGATGGGAGCTGGAGCGGGGTGTCGGGGGCTAGGAAGAATAAAGGAGCCGTCTGGATACATCTTTAGAGCCCATTACTGCCATGTCAAGTCATGACAGTGGCCTGTTGGTTTGACTGGTCATTATTTTTACCAAAGCAGCTTGAGGAAATCAAAAAGAGAATCTATTAATGCTCAGAATCATTACAATTCAAGCTGCCTTTGGATCTTAGTGAATTTTAATGACAAAGAATTACCCGTTGCGCTACATACGCTCAAAGTTGGGAAGTTAGATTTAAGACTGTAGAATAAATAATGTATTTAAATGTATTTTATGTCTTGTGAGAAGATATGTTTAGGAAAAAAGTTTGTGCTATGAGGCAATTTAATGACTTTAACTAAGTCTACTGTTTCTTTTTCTTTTCCAGCTCTTCTTGTTGTTGAGACGGAAACCTTCGGAAGTCACGTTCGAATAAAAGGAAAAGAAAGTGATCATTATATTTGCATGAACGACAAGGGCAAAATTGTCGGAAGGGTGAGTATAGTGTAGTTTATGTCTTATGGAAGGTTTTCAAAAGATTGATTTGCCAGCACCTTAATATTAGAACCCGTATTTTAAACCAAGCTCTTAATCCTAGTTGAATTTCGTAGAACCTCAGATCGTTTTTCTCCTTGTGTTTTTTGCACAACCGAACAAAACCCCTTTGATAACTCAAGCCATTCTTCCATTACGTAATCGCCCAACTCCTTTGACACTCGATCAGTCAATTACTGACTGCAATCACCACAATGCATTGAGAGACTAATGGTCACTTAAGAGGAATGCCGTTGCAATTCTATCACTTAGTCACACCAGGTGGCCACAAGAGCAAGATCACTGCATGTGACTGCAGAGAACCATTTAAATTTTGAAAAGTAGTTGAAAAATCCTCAGAGACACAAAGTTTAGTTTAATTCATAACTCAGATTGTTTGTAGCTTTAGCTTCATTTTGGTATAGATGTAAGTGGGATGAGTTTTTCTTTTTCTTGCAAAACCTTTTTTTGTTTAGAAAATGAAAGTAGAATAAGCTGCTTTTTCTTAGTAATGAGCAGAGTGTTCACAGTTATGTTTATTTACATGTTCTCTGCAGGATGGGATGGAATGCACATCATTATCTGAAGTAATGGTCATTATCCTAGAGTTTTTGGCTGAAAATAAATAAGTTAACATCATTACTTAATTTTCATTATTTCTCTCTATTAAACTAATAAATGATTTTATGACACATTTATAATTTACTGTGAAACTTTTTCAATGCACCTAAGCATGAAGTGGAGCTGTAATTATATAAACACCTTCATTATACAGGGACATATTACCCATTAAAAGCTATTTGATATACAGGATTTTAGGAAAGATGCACTGATGAGAATTCTGTGTGAGATTTCTGATTCTGAGTTTCTGCACAACTTTGATTTGCCATTAAAGATTTTAACCAAGTCTAATTTAGGAACTATAATACAAGAAGATGAGAAACCCTGCCATGAGTGGTTATTTATGATTTATATTAAAAGTAGAAGAGAAGTCACTTCCCTGTGTAAGAAAACAGTCAATATAAATCAGGGTGTTATTTTCAAACGAAAATAGAGTGATTATAAAGTGGTTGACATTGTTAGCATTACAAAAACAGCAGTCTCCATGTGTATCTTCTGTAGACATGTTGATTTGCAGCCTATTTTATACAGAACCTAAAAGCCCAAACAGATAAAACAAAGCATCTTGTAATCCATACATTCTTTCTATTATCTGCTGAAAGTCCTGTTTTCTCTCACATAAATCACAAATATCTCAGTATGTTGTAGCAAATACGTTTTCTTTCTAAATTAGTTCTTGCCGTTTTTGTGCTTTCCATTACCATATTTTAAACACCTTTACTGAACCTGAAAATATTAACAGAGTCTCGCTCTTTGGAAACAGTGTCCAGCAACTTTTATTGTTTACAGATTGGTTTAAATATGTGGTTGTTAGCATTTGACAACTAATGTTTTCAAAGCCATTTTAGATGGCTCTGATTAGGAGATAAACTGCTTTAACAGCTGCTCAACAGTTGGAATTTAAATTAAATATATTTTGCCATTTTTGTCATGTCTGAAAATCAAAACAACTCATTTGGGACGTTAGCATGCTAATGTTAGCCTTAACATGCTAGGCTGACTCAGACCTCAGTGCATAATGATCTGTTTTTGACTATTATTTTGTACAACTCCTGTAGCTGCTGTGATGATTTCCGAGAGCAGCATCTGGAGAAGAAAATGGCACAGTTGAAATTTTGAAGAACGTTATAAAACAGCTGACTCCTTTTATAATGCACTGTAGAATGAATGAGTGGAAAAGTTGTGATTATTGTGTCAGCCCACCTTGCTCAGATGATTCTTGATGACATTTTAAAAAAATCTTATTGTTAATTGTGGTGATCCTCATGTATTATTGTAACCTACTTGCTACCAGGTAACTTTTTGATTTTTAATTCTTTCCTGTTTGCATTTCTCACAATCATAAACTCTATTTTTAAAATGGCCCAATTCTCAATTAACTTTCCCTCATTCAAATATTTTACTGCTTTAGTGCTGGAAAGCAAACTGAGTCTTAGGTTTAACTGAAAGCATGTTCATTAAAGCAGTACAAGGTTGATGCACCTGTACCTTTGTCAGCTAACAAAACTCATTTAAATATATTTTAGTTAAGGTTAAGGTTCAATAAAAGTTTTGTAGGTGCCATCTGGCAGATATCTGTTCCATGACAGTTACGCCCACTTTAAGTAAAACCTCAGAAAATTGAGGTATGCATTTGTCCAACAAATGGCAAAGAGATAAATTAAAGTCACAGATGCAGACATAGATGTTGACATTTAAACTCAACTTTTAGTTATTTTTACTTTTCATTCTGGGGAGACTAAAATGTTTTGTTTTATACTGTAAATGTGTTAATAAAGATGCACTATGCCAAAAGCACAAAATTATGCCCTTTTAACTCAGACTTAAGCGTATGAACAGTAAGATTCTTGCCATTAGTGCTCCTAATCAGTTTTCATGGTAATATTTAGACATGCACCAATTAAGAAGTACAAGCAGTTAGCAATTTTAGCTGATTGCAGTTCTCTTTCTAAAGTGTATTTCTGAGCATTATGTCATCTCAAGAATTTAATATAAGAAACCATAAAAGACAAAACAGATATCATTTGGAATCCGACAGAAAATACCAGGATTACAAGATTATCCCCATTTCATCAAAATATTTCTTCTGATTTTTACTTAACTCAAACAAAAGTGAATTGCTGTTTTCTAGAAATCTTTACTGGATGAAAAAAAATTAAGGTTCTAGTTTTGAAGCATATAATGAATGTATTTTTATTGTTTGGTCTGGTGATTACTCGTTAGATGCAGTCATGGAAAAGTCTCCATTTTTAGTCACTAACTGATTGACTGGTGCATCATTAGAAATAGTTTAACAGTATGAGACTCATTTTTGACAGTTCATCTCTTTATTTTTCCTTGCCTGTATTACGTTTCCATTTTACGTTGTGTTTAATTTTTGAATTTATTTGTTTAAAGGGTATCTTGTCATATTTATGAATACCTAAATATGACATTTATCTTAAGATAAATAGAGGAATGTTGTGCCCTGATAATCAAAAGCATTGAAATTGCATTTCCATTTTTTCTTAAACTTACACAAATGATTTGGGTTTTGCTCAAAATTAAATGAAAATAAAAAGATCCAGGTAATAGTTTTAAACATTAATATTCTGGTAGCATAGACGTAGAAAGAAGTTTTGCTCCAGTCCTGACCAGCATTGTTACTCTGATGAGCACAACCATGGATCAGCACTTTTATCCCTAACAACTGTGCCACCAGAATACTTCAAATTAGCAACCCATGCAATCGTTGTGCAAGTCTCCCTTTTCTCCACATAATTACTGTGTTTTCCTTATGAGGTACGGACTTGTGTCACACCACATCAGAGTCTGTCTTCAATAGTTTCCCCTCAACAGCATGTGATACGCATGTGCTAGATGGAACGGAAGTTGAAATATTGGTGTACAGTCAGACTGCAGCTGCAGTCACCTTTATTTGGTGTAATCACAAGGAAGAAAATAAGTTACAGCTGAAGCTAACCATTGTGGCTAACCATGCACTTTGATTTTTTTTTTTAGAAAGAGAACAGATATTGACTCAACACAATCCGAAAACATCAGTAGACATTTTGTACCAACAATTAAAAGTATAAAGCACTGTAACAGCAAGCATCTTCTTACATGATGAACTTTATGCTCACAAACAACACCCCTGGTCAAATTGATGCTCTGGCTGTTCACTTCCTGCTTGAGCTAGCTGACATTTGATGCCCTTCTCAGTGTAAAATGTGCTGTGTCCTGTTCTGGCAGCATTGGGTTGTTCCTTTCTTTAAATCCAAAATTGATTAAAATTACTAATCCTTTGCCAAAGTTGGAAAAAAAACTGGGTGGGTGAAGAGAAATCTGTACTGTTCATCTGTTTAATGGGCCTTAGAAAAGATCTTTGTAGCAAATGTGAAGATCAGTGTAAAATCCTACTGTGATTTATCCATGTTTTATACTTTACTTAAAGTTCTATGACTCTCAAATGTGATGACATTTGTTCTCTAAATACCTTGGAGTCATAATTCTAAATGAAAGTGGACTATTTTAGAGGATAAAACATTGTCAAAACAAGACCTCACTGAAAAAAAAAAAAGTGATGCTGCTGTGTTATTCATTTTGTCCATTTTTTGTTCTTCAGCCTGATGGAAGGAGGCAAGAGTGCGTCTTTGTTGAGGAATTTTTGGAGAACAACTACACGGCTCTCGTGTCGGCCAAGTACAAAGGATGGTACCTCGGCTTCAACCGGAAGGGGCGGCCCAAGAAAGGCTCACGCACCACGCAGAGGCAACAAGAAGTCCACTTCATGAAGCGCCAGCCGAAGGGCCGGGTGGACCCGTTGGAGGAGTTCCGTTTCACCACAGTAACTAAGCGGACACGAAGGGCTCGGCGATTAAAAACCAACCCCAAGAGGAACTGATTGGACCATTGGGACAGCACTAGATATCCTCAGAGGGGGAAACAGTAACTGAAAATCTCAAGCTTCTTAAAAGAATCACCTTAAAGACTCTGCTTCTGTAACAGAAAGACAAACAAAAAGAACAAAAAGTCAAAGATGTTTTATTTTTGTATTTCAGGATGACTGAATATTTCCTGACTCTTGGATTCTCCTGGGTTGATGTCATTGTGCTAATGTTTCTGTCATGTTATTTATACTGGATAAACTCAAGGACCTCTGAGAGAACTCGTGTCGCTGCTGTCCTCAGCCACGTTTGAACTGCAAGCTGAAGGCATACTTTCTTTTTGACAATGGGAGCTGAAGCAGGAGCTGACGCAATGTTATAAAAATCAGCCAACTAGAGATTTATTGGAATACCTGTCGGTTTTTGTTTGTGTTGCCCCTGACAACGCGGATCCCATACTTTCCACTGGAATTAGACACCATGGAGATGAAACGGAGAGAGGCGGCAGGTGACACCGCGCTGCTGGGATAACTGTGTAGCTTTGAGTGCAATATTTTACAAGTCTCTTGTCCTCTACGTTCTTTCCATATGTCTTTCATCCCTAAAAGTCACTTGTGGCTCCTGGAATGCGCTGAAACCTCGCAGTCCCCAGTGAGATCTTCATGACATTTCCATGCAGCCTGCGATTCAGCTGAAACGCAACGTGCTTTGACGAGTCTGACACACGTTGTGATTTTAGTCTTGTTTAAACACTGAAAGGAAACCGTACAAACAGAAAAACAGCATAATTCCACACTGTCTTCCAGCTTCAACACACTTGGGGAAGGTTGTTAATCCCTTTTGTCTGTTTCTATCAGCTCTTTGTCACATGTGTTAAAACTGTTTCAGATATGGATGCCTTTTATTCCTAAACTGAGAGCTTGCTAGCCTTTTGGGGCTGATGATGACTTCCTCTACCTCTTTTGTTTATCTTTACCTAGTCTGACTGTCTGTGTTCATTTAATCTCAATTTTGACCTTAAACTCAGCTCTTCATTTTTTTCTCTCTCTCACTTGAAGATGCTTTCAGAAAAAAAGCACATCAATCATCCACAGACAGGAAATCTGTGCATTATCCTCTATTATTTCATACACCTTTATCTGATGATTAAAACTTCTTCTCAAATACTGACATGACAGGATTCAGAGAATCCTTTCAGCCGGATTTTATGTCTGAATCCTAAAAAGGGAAAACTCTTCGTTTCTCACCGACAACAAACTCCGGGTTTTTTCACCAGTAGTTTGTATTTACCTGACCCCTGGCAGGTCTTTTTGTATGAGTTGCTACTAACAACATGACACATTTATGGTTTTTTTTTTTTAAACAAATCTAAGCAAAAAATAATTTTATGACTATTATTAAGATATTTATTGTCTCCCTTTGTAAATAAAATGTGAGTTTTATTTGGCCTCTTTTAATAAAATGAGGACTATATTTAAAAAAGTTTGTGTTTATTATAGACATACCTTCATGAGTCTCAGTTTCAGAATATTTTTTTGAATATGTACCCACTGAATATGACAGTGTTTGAAAGATGAATGCTGCAGGTAGAAGGTCGTTCAACATAGCGTACATTCCCTTCTCCGCATACTGCCAAGGTATGCATTTTTATATACAAACTCAGGAGTGTGAGGACTGCTTTTAAGGTCATCGGTTAAAAAAAAAAAGAACTATTGCAACATCACTGAGAGCTTTTTATACAACCACAAAAGCCCGTGAGTGTTTACAAATCTGGTGCTTTTACTGCATCATTGATACGGTTATATCTGCAAAAGCCATCATTGGACAAGGAAGGAGTATTTCACTGTCTTGTTTTTGTTAAAAATATGAAAATAATGGCAACAAACTCAAACTAACATATTTTTTTCCAATGAAACTAAAAAGCAATTAGAGACAAATTTGTTAGACCAAGAGCACTTTAAATATAACTTTGATGTAAGTGCTATGTCCTCTGAATGTATAAACTGATACAATTTTGGAGACTTGCATGTTTTTTAAAGTGCTAAAGGAATGCAGAGTAGCACATCTCATAATGCTGTGTGCAGGAATGATGTTTACAGTTACTGTCAAGACTGAAAGATGGAGGCTTTGAAGGGGGAAAAATACTTGTGTTTAAATTCCTTGCGATCTTATCAGGGCCCCCCTCCACTCCACTCTGGTAGTCACCTCCAGCAGATCCAGAGATTCCCCATTCTGTCATGGGATTTCAAATGTCTGACCTGCTTTTAAAGGTGGAAACAGAGTGCTCGACGTGTGACCCGGTGATGCACCATTAACGTAATGGATCCGCTCTGAAGACTCTTTGTCTTCAGGGGTTTGCTGTAAGAGGACTGGGGAATTTTGAAGAATGCTTTATGTGGTTTAAACTTGACTGGATGTCAGGTGTTATTTATTTTACTTTGCAAGAGAAATAATAATAGTGATAATAATAATACTAAAAATGGCAGGGGGGCTTCCAGAAAGGTTTGTAATGAGTGGCCTGATCTGGGCCACTCATGAGCTTCAGGTGGGAAACTGAAACATAAAGCTAGAACAACTCTTCAGAAGCTTAGATACACAAAAATATTGATCCTCTTTAGCATCTTTTCAAACAACCAAATAGTCTGTAAAACAGGTTTTTAAGTACTTGTGTTCTTGATTTGATCAATTCGAAGACGCATTTGTAGCCCCCTGCAAAATTATAATTTTTGTCCTAAATTTAGGAGCTGGGTGTTGATAGCAGGGCCAAGATAGGTAACAAGTGCAGTGGACCCTTTGCCTGTTTGTGGTTCAGTATTCGTGGTTCAGTATGTGCAGATGTTTCTGTGAAACATGACTCCAAATTAATCGTGGAAGACTTGTCGACTCGTGGATTTTTCTGTAGAGCATATTTAAAATATTCTAAAGAAAATGCAGCTTGGGAAACTCAAATATCTAAGCACAACGCTACTTGATTGGCTGGCATTTGCAAAGCAGCCAACCCAGGAGCGTCCTTTATTTTTCTTGGTGCTACCTTCAAGAGTGAAGCTAAGGAAGACCATGGATGTTAGATTCTGCAGTAGTGCCAAGATGCTTTCCACTGAGTGTATTAATGGATATTTGGTGTTTGACTACGAATACTGGGGTCCACTGTATTCATTAAGAGGATCTATAAAGGGATAAAAAAGAAAGCAATGTACTATAAATGAACAATTGTTGTAGCTAATCAAAGTTTATACTTTGCTCTCCTAAATTGATGAATAAACAATATTTATGTAAATAAGACTGTGTGAACAGGGGGCCATTAAATTTATAGTGACAACCATTCCTCTGGCTCTTTGTAAATAACAATCTGTCCCATCAGCTTGGTAGTTATAAATAAGTGATATTAAGTTATTCTTGACTACTGAAAATATTGATTTCTTGTGGTATTAATATCTGACTTCTAGTTAAGAGAACCCTTTAAATAGTCAAGGAATCTAATCAATCCAACTTTTCAAACGCTATTTATGTGAGAACAAGGCTTTTCTTTCCTTTTACCCCTCATACTGCATACTTCAAACTTGACCAAGCACAACCAAACAGCATCTGGGTATATTGACATTTAAACGAGTGCCAATGGTTTAAAACATGTCAGCCCATTTGCAATAAGGAGATGACATTTTTGCATAAGCCTCCTGCTAGGCTTTTCTCTGATTCAACCTTTGATCATTGGAGGCTGGATGGTCTTGGAAGTGGACCAATAACTTCAAAATGAAACATAGAATTCCCTTTTGCAAAGCTTAGTCTCCTTCTGAAAGGCGGTGGAATCTTTAAAAGCAGTTCTGCCTGCCAAGAAGGTTTTATTCTATTATTAGAAAGATCTCAGCATGCTAAAACTTTGCACAATGGGTACAGTATGACCAGGGCTGTGTCAATATGGAGAGAAAAAACCTTGTGGTTCTGAATACGTTATACAAGTTTTAGTGCAACAACAACAAAGTGGTTTCTTTGGCCTGGAGCTCAGCAGCCACACACTTAACAATTAGCCCTGTCAACAGAAATGTACCTTCTGTGAGACATAAAACAAGCTTTGTCTCTGTGAATGTTACTGAAATTGTTACTCGAAGTCTGTAAAAAATAGAAATATGAAGCCAAACATAACAAAGTTCAAGCTACTCTATACCTCGTGCCACTAAATGTAGTTTCAGGTCACGTCATTTACTGTCTAAACAACATCGCCGTTGCCACCCGTCTAACTTACCCTACATGCTAACCACAGCCGACTGGTTGCCTTTTATGACTGGATTCCACCAGGGAAACACTCTGTGATGCTCAGAGTATTTTTTGAATAAATGGCTGAGTTGTGTTTTTCCAGGATTACAAATGTGCTTACTGTACATACAGTTTCTGCAAAGGCAGATCTCTTCTGTGTTTTCCTCTGAACAACAAACAAAGTCAAACAGTCAAAGGACAATTACAAAATTTTTAGATTTTTCTTTTTTCATAATCAGACAAAAAATATATCTTTCCAAAAACAGTGATGTAAAGCAAACTTTAATTGTTTTTGTTTAAATACCAACAAAAACTGGATTTAAAAAGAAAGATCAAATTTTCACAGTTAAACTTTAAACTAAATAGAATAACACAAAACATAAGTTTAATGTAGTTGTCACCAAGGTAAGTACACACTTTAATCAAATACTAATCATAGATAGAGGATTTTATTTATATCCCTGTACATGTCACTAAAATCATAGATATAGGCATCAAAACAATTTTTAGCTATTCATTTTAACTGAATTTGCCTCGACTTGTTTTCTGTTTCGACTTTGCAACAATTTTTCTCTCTCTTTTTTTTTTCACATGTTGTCATGTTCCAACCACAAACTTCAGTTTATTTTATTGGGATTTTATGAGACAGACCAACACAAAGTGGTCCAAGATGGTGAGGTGGTGTAAAAACGATACATGGTTTTCTTTATCTGTCATTACAATCTGAAAAGTGTGGCTTGCATTTGTATTCAATCCCCCTGAATCAATACTTTGCAGAAGTGCATATTTAAAATATGCCAAATATCGGCCCCAGAGAGCTGCAGTTGGAGACTCTTTATCCAGACCCTTCCATTGTAGTTCTTTCTGTATGTTTAGAGTCATTGTCCAGCTGGAAGAGACTCTGACCCAGTGTCAAGTCCCAACAGGTGTTCTTCAAAGATGGCCTTGTTTTTAATCCATATTCCCATTAGATGGGCGATGTGGCAACGGTGATAGGAGTTTGTCCTGTAATCAGTGAGTTGCTAGTTTGAATCCCTGCTCCGTCCGTCTCAGTTGTTGTTGTCCTTGGGCAAGACACTTTTTCCACGGTGCCTGCTGGTGGTGGTTGGAGGGCCTGGTGATGCTGCTGCATTGCAGCCTCACTTCTGTCAGACTGCCCCAGGGCAGCTGTGTCTACAATCCAGTAGATTGGCACCACCAGCGTGTGAATGTGTGTGTGAATAACTAAAACTAGTGTGAAGTGCTTTAGGGTCCTCTGGACTTGATAACTTGCTTTACAAGTATAGGCCATTTACTATTATCTTTAATCTGGTTTCCTGTTTACTGAAGAACCTCATCCCCACAGCTTGATTCTGTAACCGCCATGTTTCACTGTGTTTTCAGGTTGCTCTGACCAGAGCACCGTCTTCCACATGTTTGTCGTGCCTCCTACATAACTTGTTGCTAAGTGCAAATGGGACTTCTTGTAGCTTTCCTTCAACAATAGCTTTCTTCTGGCCATTCTTCCATAAAGGCCAGAAATGTAGAGTGCAAGACTGATAGGAGTTCAACAAATCTCCCTCCATAGACCTCTTCCCTGCTTGTCTGATTCAAAGTTTTCTTATCTCTGACCTTGTCTTGGAGGGTTTGTAGTTGTGCCATACTCTTCGTATATTGTTTTGAAACCTAACCCTGTTTTAAACTTCTCCCTGACCTGCCTGCTGTATTCCTTGGTCTTCATGATGCTCTTTATTCATCAATGTTCTCTAACAAGACCCTGAGTCCTTCATAGGGCAACTGCGTTTAGTTATAATTTTACTTTTTAAAACAGAAATCAAAAATAGTGTTCTTTTTCTTTCCACCGCTATGTATTACTTTGTGGGCACATAAAATCACAATAGAGTAGCTTGAAGTTCGTGGCTGTTGTATGAAAGAAAGAGAAAATGGTCAGTATCAAAGCTTTTGCAAGGCATTATATATATATATATATATATATATATATATATATATATATATATATATATATATATATATATATATATATATATATATATATGTATGTATGTTTCATTTCAAAACGATCCAAAGATATGTTAATAGATTTAATTGATAAATGCTGTTCCTTTTTTCAAATGTGGATATAGTGGAAAAAAACCCATTTATAGCTCAATCAACAAGTGACCTGAAAAGTTTTGCATTTATATTCAATTAAAAAAAAAAACAATGAATAAGTAATTTAAAGGAGGACTGCAACAACGAATCAATAAAAATCGATTATTTAAATTATTGGCAATGAATTTCATTATCGATTCGTTGTGTCGCGCGATTTGTGCCTCACTCACCATGCCGTGTCGCGTTTTCTTCACCGGCAGAGCTTTGTCAATGCTGGCTGACTGAATTACAGTTTAAAAAAAACAAAAGAAAACTGAACGTACTGAGGGAGTTGAACGGAGCGAGGCGGAACCGGTGTTTTCAAAGGGAATTAATACAGTCTAGAAATCACCGACACAGAGAAAACGGTTCGATCCGAGTCCTCAAAAGTGTGGGAGCGCTTCAACAAGAAAAAAAAAAAAAAAAAAAAGAAAAGAAAAAGGAAAAGCGTAATATGCAATCTTTGCAAAAGTGATTTGACATGGTATGGAGATGGAAACATGCTGGCGTGATCGATGAGGATGATGGTAGGGGAATCAGCGTCCCCCCTACCGTTATCCAAGGGGGTGCGCAGTCTCGCGCATTGAACTGAGCTCAAGCCACACCGCTTGCTCGGTTTGCACGAACTCATCACACACTTTCAAAAGTGCCAACACCAACACTGCCAAAAGTTGAATGAAAACACGCGCTTTTACTCTGTGTCACCAACGCTCACACGCGCTGAGTCAGGTGCGCTCGCACGCGGGTGAACACACGCTCCAGCCAGCAGACAGAGAGCGCACAGAAACATGGTGGCGAAGGTACAATTAGAAATAGCCAGAGTTCTTCATGCCCTGCCCCTGACACGCAGCAAAAATCCAGTCATCACCGAATAAATGGTGTTGACCTGGTTTGGATGTCTGAGGGGAATCCGCCCCCCCAGACCCTTACTGTGGTAGAAAAAGATCGGTGTATCAGATCAGTTTCACATGTAAGTATTGACCGATCGCCAATCACCCAAAGTTAAAGAAATCTAAAAGGAAACCCTAAAAGGAAGTAATGAAATTTTATTTTATTTTTTATTTTTTTGCCAGATTAATCTATTAATCGAAAAAATAATTGACCAATTAATTGATTATTAAAATAATGTTAGTTGTAGCCCTAATTTAAAGTACTTTCACATTTATTTAAAATCTTATTCTTTTGCCCCAGCTTCAACCTTGAAACAAACATTTTAAATATTTAATATATTTAAAAGACAGAGATACATGGAGACGAAAGAAAAGAAGAAATCGTAAAACATGCATCATTACAATGTTTGAAAATATGTTACCTCTTCAGTAATGTAATATGGGAAAATTTTCAAAGCTCTTTTATTCTTCCATCTGTCAGTAATATAGCAGAAGGAAAAAAGAACATAAAATTACACATAAATGCAAATGCAAAAAGCTTGTCTCTTTCACAAACACCCACACGTCAGTCCTGGTCCCAGCATCAACAGATGCCAGGTGACACAGCTCATTAACTTCTCCTTTCTCCTATTCTTTTGGCCTCTCATTGTCTTGAGATATGAGATGAGCCTTTGTTGAGAGTTTTGTCCCCTTTTCTCTCGGCCAGGCAGGGCCCATAATTAGTGCTTCGCGCTGGGCGTACTTTCTCACAGGGCTACGACACAATTAATCAGCACTTTCCCACCAATAGGCAGAAGCTGCTTGATTCTATCAAGGCCACATTTTTAGGTTCTGACGCCTTTTTTCAGTAATGGTAAAACTAGCACACAATAGAGTTTGTTTTTTTAATAATAAGTGATGCAACCAAAGAATGGCAGATTATAAGAAGCATCAAACTTCTAAACCATCAGCAGTCAGACATTTAAATGGTACTTTTCACTATTTGGGTCAACACATGAGTCAGAATTTAGAGCTTTGTTACATAAAATGAAAACAGTGAGAGACTGAACAAAAATGACATCAGCATGTTGCAACTCAACAGAAGGAGCTCCACCTCATTTTCTTGCATGCTCCACACTTTCATTCTTTCTCTTCAGTCATGCATCCTACATATATTCAGAACCACTCCACTTTTTGTCAGGCTTTGTCATAGTTTTGCATGATGCAGAGTTGTTACATTGCGAGTGCACATGTAGAAGAAATAACATTCAAAGGTTTGACCTTAAAAATACACGTTTTTCCCCCATTTTTCTGAGATATAACCAAAACATGTCAACAGAAATGAACGTACCACAATTAAACAATCATGTCACATAAAGTAAATTAAGATAATAATTGTCAATATGGGCATAAATGTCGCATTGATTTTGAGCTTTCATTCATTTGTTTGAACCCTTCTTGAACCAGAGGGGAATGGTTATGCAACAAACAACAAAAATAAAAATAAGTGCACGAATTTGAATTTGTGCTGGACTTTCTGATTCCAGAATGTGTTTTTACTTCATGAGGCCAAAGGAGTTTAACTTCTCCTTGGTGTTTGTGACTGAATCCAGCTGGCAGTTTCTTTGCCATCATAAACATGATTGTTTGATTGATCAATACTCTGAGCCAGAGGTCGGAAACTCCAGTTCTCGAGCGCTTCTGTCCTCCAAATCTTGGATGAATCTGTGCTCCAACACACCTGAATCAAATGAATGGTTAATGACCGGGCCATTGCAAATATTGCTGACATGCTTTAAAATTAACACCTTCAAGCCTGACTGCAAGTTGCAGCTGGAAGCACGGAAACCCAAATGCCTTCTAGAGTAGATCTCCTTGGTCAGAAGAGACAAAGATTGACTCATTTGGCCACAATGACAACAAATTTTGTATTTAGGGGAATCAAGGTGAGGCTTTCAAGCTTAAGAACATCAACTGTCAGGCATGGTGGTGGCAGCATCATGCTCAGGGGTTCACTGCCAGTGGAATTAGTATATTACAGAAAGTTGACAGTAGTTCCTGTTATGCATTAGTGGAAAACCAAAGTGGAAAACCCATTTTTTTTCTCACATTTCATTCACATTTGGTAAAAAGCTTTAAATGGAAATAAAAATTGGCCTTCAGGAAGTATCTATCACAGCTGCACATCCAGTGATTGTATTTTGAAAGGCCTTTGAAGAGTATTTATAGACTCACAAAGTTAAGGTACTGTCCAATTTGATGGTTTGGCAAATTACCAAAGGAAAACAGTGGCAGTTTTTTTCTTGTACCAGTACAGGATGGCGTGTTCAATGTGTAACGGAGTTCATTGTGTATCCCAGCTGTGGCTGGGATTACATTGACATAAAACCACCAGTCCCAGAGTGCCAAACTTTTCAGCGCAACTTTTCTCCTCATTCTGCAGTCTGTGAACTCAGGCTTTGATAAATATGGCCTGCAATTAAACCAAAATGATCTTCTTTGATCTCAGTAATGACCCACATGGTAATCCAACATTGTAAGAGTTTATAAATAGCCTCTGTGAGTACAATAATCAGTCTCTGCAAGCAAATACAAGGACCAGTCTCAGTCTCCTAGATGCCAGACAGCACACTGGATGAAGCTGTCTCTTTACTTTTGACAAGCTGAACCCACCAGAAGCCTTTCTTTGTGACAGAAACAATTTATAAAGCATTTGCCATCATTGTTGTCGTCCAAAAACTTTTCATTTAATTTTTTAAGATAAAATAAGATTTGTAATATTTGTTGAAATGATACGCAAGAAAAATGTTGGTGGTTTTCTCCAAGGCAATCTGAATACTCAGTGGCAAAATGAGAGAGGTTGGTTAATTTTATAATATGGCTCATGTTGCACTGGCAACACCTTTTTGAACACCATAATACAGAGACAGACCTACTGTTTATGCAGATTAAACTTGAAGACAGAATAATGAGTTACTAATAACTAATAAAGGAGAAGGGAGGAAGAAGCGCAGGAAACCAAAGTAAAATAGCAAAAGGAAAACGGTGCAGACCTTTCACCTGAGGTCGAAAAACAAGTCCTCTGCTGCTAATCTGACATATGTTTTCATGAGCCAAGACAAGCAACCCTGCCATGGTGGCCGCTCTCCAAAACTAATGATGTCAAGTGATTCCCTCAAACAAAATCCCATTTAAAACAGAATGAAAGAGGCAGAAAGGGTGGGAAGTACGGGGGCTCTGGGGTCCAGCGAGGGGATTGCACTGAGAAGAAGGAACAACTTCACCCTAAGTATAAGACTGAGATGACCCCCACTGACTGGGTCCAACCAAAGGACCCCACCAGATACTGTCTGTGCCAAATCTTGCCCCTCGCCACTATAATATCACTGGACAGAGAGAAAAGAGCTCACTTTGTATTTATGCCATCTTTATTGCTAGAATATTGCTTTTAATTGCTGTCCTGGATTCCCTGCTGGGGTATAGGATGAGCCTGAGACGATTACTCAAAGTAATGGAGCATAATGATGTCTCTGAACGGCCCCTGAAGCCCAGGTCAGGGGTTAGACAATGTGAACATTCAGCTACTTAGCTTCCTTTGCAACTTTGTGACAAAATCTGTTTGCCCAACACCAATTAAGATGCCTCTCTGTGCGCTCTGGTTAATGGGTTTGACGGAGGGGGTCGTCCAATGAGTTGACATGTCCTTGAGCACGAACAAGCTGGCCTGTGTCCTCGCCTCGATAATTGGTGTCCCTTGCAACGTGCCGCTTCCCAGGGCTGTCCTTTGTGTCACGATGGCAGTCCTAAATGAGGGGAGTCAGGGCTTTAATGGGACTCCTGTTAGTTTTAAACAAACACAGGGCGACCCCCTACTGTTCAGCATGTTGCATAGAACAGCTGGGAGTCTACAGGAGTCTCACTTGGGAGCCCATATCCCCAAATGGGGGCCCAAGGGCCCATTGCCTGCTAACAATTGTGCCTGAGATGATGCTGTCTCTAAACACATCAAAAATTCAATGTTTACTTTGCTGCTAGACATGTTGCTGTTCCACTTTTCTGAAGAATGAGATGTGATGCCTGCAGAGAGACAGAGGTGGAATATCAGAAAGGACAGGTTTGTTACTGGCTTCTAGAAAATTCCAAAACTTTACTAACTCATAGTGAAGAACAATGATTGAAGCCATAATAAGTTGGTCTCAGAGGAAAATTCCAGGTTTTCTCTTTTCTCCTGTCTCCATCAAATACACCACAGAAAACAAGTATTAAAGACATCAATGTTTCTCACTTTAAATATATTTGAATGGGCCTGTTGAAATTAACTTCATACAAGATGCTGAAAACAACCCAAGTAATCCACACATACAAAGCAATCAAAGCGAATTAGTCCATAAATTAAATGATATGTAGGAAAGTGCAGAGGTTCCCAACCACTGGGCTTTGGACATTTAGAAATTTCAACAGCACTGATAAGAGGGGGCATAAAGTCTGGTCCAGTCGAATGTAATTTCTTTTGTGGTGTATGGTGAAATGTGCAGAAGAAATACTACTCCCAACACACACACACACCTTGGAGTCCAAAACGCTAGGGAACCCTGGCAAAGTGGAATGAGATAGGTAATAAGTACTGAACATAGTTACAGAAATTCATTGAGGAAATTCCTTGATTGGTACTCACAACTTTAAGACACCTCCTGTATGGCCAAACTAGTCATATGCAGTGCTCAGATGTAATTTTGGTTCATTTTTCCACAGAAACTTCAAATCTTGAAGGTTCTGGCCGTCTCTTTCGTGCAATCTGATCGTTCCATAACTTTTCAGTTGGAAATGAGTCCAGTGATCTACTGGACCATTCCAGCACCTTTATTTTCTATCTCTGAAACCAGCTAAGAGTTTCCTTGGCTGGGTTTTGGATTGTTGTCTTACAAAATCCACCCTCATTCGACCACCCCATATTCTCCCCATATTCTATGGCTTCTCCAAATGTTCTGCAGCAAACTTCTCAGTCAGAAATCTTGTGAGGAGCACCTGGCTGAGGCTGGTTTATGGCAAAATTATGTTATTTCCACTTCCACATTATTGACCCAGTGGTGCTCTGTGGAACATGCAGAGGTTTAGAAAACAACAGTGCCATCATCAGGTTATACAACAACAAGGTTGTAAAGAGAGCTGTTTGGCTTTTGTCCATCATGAGATGCTTTTTGGATTATACCTTAGTAATAAACACCTTTGATAGAATAATCATTATGTTTAAACTATTGCTTTCTAAATCCTGGCAGATTTTACCTGGTTAATTAGTTTTCTTTGTCTGTTTAGACCTTCTTTTCCTAATGTGTTCAATATTATTACTGTTCTGTTATCGGCTGTCTTCAGCAATCAGTGGGTGAGAGGCAAGATACTCTGTGGATCGGCTTTCAATTTCATCACAGCGACAATACAGACATTGCTACTAAGCTAGATGAAAGACAGGAAAAAATAAAGTTCATCATTAAATTAGTCAAACATAGTGTTGGTGAAAAACAAAATATGTTGTCAAGTTTTGTTTGGCAGAGCCAAGGTGCAGACAGCCACTAGAAAGAGATATTTTACAAAAAAGTTTTAATGAAGAAAAAGAAACTTACAGGACTGGCACAGGATGTGGAGAATAGACAAAATAACAGGTATGGAAGTGGGCAATGTAGGAGGACATGGAACGGAAGAAGAAACGGATGAAACCAGCAGAGGATGACAGAAACTAACTAAAGAGGGACTGTGATTACTGAACAAGAAACCTGTGGTTGATTAGTAAAAGGGTGTGAGGGAAGGCAAGACAGGGAAGGAGACTAATTAACACGAGGGATGCTGAAGAAGACAAACAATAAACCAAGGGGAAAAGGCTCACACTACTCTAAGGAAACTAAATTCAAATGCACAAAGAACAGTAGAGAAGAATAAACTAAGAAACAAGTCACATAGGAATGAACTGATATGGTAACAGCTCCTAAACAACGATGGACACAGAAATAAACAGCATAAGGGAAGCATATATGGCCATAATAAACCCAGAAAATAATCAGAAAAGGAACACAAAAGAGAACCAAAATACAAACACTAGTAACTTATAACATGTGGTTTATGTCATATATTTCATCTTTCATAAACAATCTAGAAAACATTTACCAATAGGGCTATAATTTGTCTACATTGGTTAACCATGGGACAATCGATGACTTGTGTATGGCTCTTTAGTAGGAGCGACTCTATAGAAAATATGAAACTTGAAAAAAACTGTTCAGACTTTTCAGAAGACTTGTTTTTACTTAGTGGAAAGCATCTAAATCATGGCCCAGTCCAAGAGAAACTCCAGTGCGCAAACATGCAGATACAGTTGATGCAAGAAATATAGTCCAAGTTGAGAAAATGTTGCACTCTCAAGTAGGATAGTTGGACTGATATGAAGGTTTAAAATACTGTTTGAGTATCATCACATTTGAAGGAGGAATTTTGCATAGGTTTCTTAATATATTTTTAATAATAACTCACTCCATCAACATACATACAACTTCACAACCAAGGTTAACTTTTACAAAAATTGTCACAAAAAAAGGAAATATGTGTTTTCTTGTTCCAGTGTGGCAAAAAAAGATAAAAAAGTATTACACGCAAACTGGACTTTGCCGTTTTCAAACCTTGACACCCAACATTTGAGCTCCTTGTTTTCTGGGAAAGGAACATTGCAGCCTCTCATCTGAATTTCATTGAGAAACCAAGGAGGATTTGTCAATGAGGCTCTTGAGTGCAGTGTTGATGTTGTGCGGCTAATGTGTTTGCGCTGGCTGTGATAGAGGGGATTACCTCTATTGTGGTGGTCTGTTGGGACCACAGACTACTGGACTTTGAAAGCATACTTGCCAACTTACTCACAGGCAAATCAAAGCCTGTGAAAAATGGTTCCCTCAGCACCTAGTTGACTGGTTGACCTCTGTGTCAGAAAAGGTACAAATGCAAACACTCCAGCACACACAAATTTTGCTTCTCCTGTTTCATGGGACACTGGATGGCCTTTCATTGATCTCCAAGGGACTTCATTCTAATCATCTTACCTGTCTAAAACCAGTTCTAAACCTAACCCCTGAGTCATTACCTTGAGCTTTATTAGACAATGTTATTTGACACATTTTAAATATAACAAGTGAACAGACACAGATCAGAGCCAGTGCATCTTAAACCATAGCTAATATTTGTTGAATGAGTCAGGGTCAAGGTGGCAACTGGCAAACACCAAGACAATCTCTCAGAGTAATTGATTTCATGTTGACTGGTCAGCCAGCAATTAACATACTTGCTTTGGATAGGCTGGAGGTCACTGCAAGAGCAGTGTTTATATTGACTTTTATTCTTATTTTACTTACATAAATAAAACAGAAGTGAATACATGATTTCAATTTGTGCAGTTTCTTATCAATAAACATCACTATAAAAAAGAATAAAGTAGAAAGATCTAATTGTAAAAGAAGGCCTTGTCCAACATGACTACTTACAGAATGTGTCAAAATATATTCACCAGCCACTTTATTAGTTTCACTTGTCCAATTGCCTGTTAACACAAATAGTGATTCAGCCAATCACATGGCATGCATTTAGGAGCATCGAGAGGTGGAGCAGACAACCCGCTGAAATTCAAACCAAGTATCAGAATAGGGAGGAAAGGGGGATACAAGACTTTAAATGTTGTATGGTTGTTGGTGCCAGAAGGGCTGGACTTAGCACTATTTCAGATTTACTGAACTTCTGGGACTTTCACACACAACCATCTCTCTGGTTTACAAAGAATGGTCAAAAAACCCCAGTGGGCTTTCTGCATGATAATTCACTATGTCACTGTGCTCAGATCATCTTAAGAATACACCCTACATGTTACAAGTTCAGGCAACACAAAGACACACAAGACAAACAACTGTGGGAGAAAGCCACGTGGATGCACGTGGAAAACATGCAAACTCCATTAAGAAGACTGGGATTCGAACACAGGACTTTCTTGCCAGAAGGCAACGGTGCTACCAGCTGTTTCACAGTGCAGCCCCAAATGGGTTTCTTGAACATACCAGTTACTTCACTGTACTCCAACTGCATCCATATTCACCAGATTTCAGTCCAAGAAGGCACCTCTGAGATTCAATGAAACGGGAGATTTGCATCATGGTCCTGTAGCAGAAAAATCTGCAGCAATTATGTGGAGCTATGCCATGAATATTAAAGCAGTTCTGAAGGAACCCACTATGTGCAAGATGTATCTAATATTGTGGCTGGTAAGTGTACGTCATAGATTTCACATAAATACAAAAAAGTCTTCTGTTCATGAACTTTTTTGAATTATAATCATGTGCTAGAACTTCAGAATATGACAAAGTTCTCTTCAGTTGTCACTTTTGACAGGATTTTTAATCCCATGTAAACACAATTCAGTAAATGCCAGACATTTATGCACTGCTCAAACTATGATCATGATTTGCTAAACAAGTCTATTTATTTTGTATGCATCAATGTGTTTATGTCACCACTGCAGACAGGTGGTATATCGGGATGGATGATGGATGATTTTAGACACTGTTTCAACACAACTGATTCAAACCGGATGAAATCAGATCTCTGAATGTCATCAAAACCTTTAATGACCTTCTGATTTAAATCTGGTTTGTTGGATTAGAAAATTATCTAAAACATCCAAGACAACACCTTCCCTAAATATGGGACCAGTTCAACAGCAATGCATAAGTAGCACTGGCACTCAAAGAGCTCCATAGTGTGATGTAACCACCACCATGCTTGGCAGTTGGAACACAAATCTTCATCCAAACATACTTCCTGTCATTGTGGGTAAAAAGCTTAAACTTTGTGTCATCTGACCATAAAGGTTTTCTTGAGAAGTGTATTTAACTTTTCTACATGAGCACCAGTAAGATTCAAATAAATTTGTAGGCATCACGTCTGAAGACATACTTGGTGATGTAAAACTGCTTTCTGGTCAAAAGCGGTTTCTAATTTTATAGGAGCCTCAAGTCTTGTTGGCCCCTGAGTTCTTTCAAAACAACCAAACCAATTTCCTTTCCTCTGAGGCAGACAGTTCGGATATTTATCCTGACTCTAGAATAACGGTGACACATCTGAACAACTTGTACCTTCATTAAATGGGTTAAGTTGATGATCAAAGTCTGTAGTTGTTTAAAAATAGACTCTGAAAGACTTTCCCAACTTGTGTATATCTACAATTCTTCTTAGGTATTCAGTGAGTTCCTCTGACTTTGTCTTAGTTCTGAGCTCTGGTCAATCCAATGATCAAACAATATTTACAATATTTTTATGCAGACAAGGAGAAACTACTATCTTAAGTAAATAATTAGCAGCAATGAGAAGTTAACAGGCCTTTGTCTTGTCAGGTTGAGTATGTAAAACCTTCAGCACTACTAATTAAAACAGTTAGGTTAGATAAAGCATCTAAAATAAATCAGATAAAAAGTGAAATATAATATTTTCAAAAATCCATGTTAAAAATATTCTCAAACTATTGGGGGGTTTGGTTTATTTTTTGTTACATTTTTAAGTTTATAGTACAGTCAAAAGAGCCTTATCCAATGTGACAAGAATTCAACAGCTTAAACTGACTCGCCCAAAAACAACCAATTCTTAAATTTCTTTTACATTTCAATTTCACCACCAAGTATTTCTAAGCTGCGACAAAAGCCTCCACACCCACTCACAAATACTCATATGTGACCTCTGTGGCACCCCTGCCTGTGTGTTTACTGTAAACTGAACCTGTCCTAAGTGTACCCCACAAAGGATCCTGCCGCCTTTGTTTTCGAGCACACTCTCGGGAGACTCTGTTAGGATGAAACCAAGATATGAGCAGCTAGAGTTACCTCCTAATGAAACGTATCAACACCAGTGATCGCAGCAACACACACTGCCAACAGCACTTTGCCACGGCTGGACGAAGTCTGGGAAGACTTGTATTGAGAGTGAGTCTGCTTCTTTCATCAGTACTGAGTGGTTCAGGAGAAAACTGTATTGTCATGTTGAATTGTGTAAATATGGAAGTTATCAAACATTCCAAGAACAGGTTTTAGAGTGAAAGGCAGTCTAAAGAGAGAAAGCACTTTGCATGGATGTTAGAGAAAATGTCTTCTTTTATGTACAGACATTTTTACTTTTCAAAAAAAAAAACAGCTGGTACATTTTTATGTGATTTGGTACTGTTTGCTGCACGAACAGAGATGCAACAAGTAGACAAAGGCGTGGGCCAGTCACACCAGTATTAAGGTATATCAAGGTTTTAAGAATAATTGCATTCAAAAACTTTCCAAAAATACCATAGAGTTAAAAGGCCTTTTAATATGATGTTAAAGAAAGTGCTGGAATGACAGATTAGTGCAGCCTTGTCGCTCCTTCATCTGTTGCTGCACACTGCCAGTCAGCGAGCTGTAAGAAGGCCTCGATGATTTTTGATCAAGGTTGTAAAAACCAGAAACAGTGGAAACCAAAAGAGCTCCAGCCACCCCTGGTACTAAAGTACTGCTGTTTTAAGACTACGTTGGGAAAGCTATGAGCAGCATGTGTGTCAAGCAAACAACTGCTGACCGGATACCTGAGCTAGTAGCCTGACTAATTAATCAGCTAATATTAGCTTGTTGTACTTGTGTTATTTGATAAACAGCAGAACAGCTGAAAGGGAAAATATTCTGCTGAATAAGGCTTCAAAAAACATGACTAAAATTTAGTGTTTATTCTATAAATCTGATTGTGTCTCTGTATACAATAACAGTAAACATTCCAAATAACATTCTAGTTAATACTCTAACTGCAATAATCAATGTTGTATTACTTTAGCAGCAGAATTTTTTAGCAAAAATGTACATATTTTTGTTTTATATTTTACCACTCAATAGTCAAACTGAAGCAGTTTTACAGCAGTCATTATAAATATCTGACACAATGTAACGCCTAGTTAAAGACCCCCCTCTTTTTTTAGTGGAGCACTGTAGAGTAAAATTAGATAAAAAAAAAAAAAAGACAACTGCAGATCACCAAATGTCCATGGAGTTCCACAAGGCACTGTGCATGGACCACTATATACAACATGTTTTTTCCCTAAAAGATAAATGCACATTTTCCTGTGTATGAGGTTTGAAGGTACAATCAGGTCTCAGAAATTCAAAAGCAATGATAAGCAGGCATTTTCTTTCTGAATTCCCAAAAAGAAAATTGCCTGTTTTCAATTTTGGACTTACACAGTTTTGATATAATTTATCTTCACATGTTGTCAGTTTGTATGTCATTATCTTCGGGATATATACCAGAAGGATTATTTTAATAATCACACTGAACAAGTTCTGTCTCAGTGTGAAGCAGGAAACTAGCTCAACGCATGCTCTATTTCTAGGGTTGTTTGTTGCTCTTTATATATTCAAATACATATGAATTCAAAGTTCTTTATTAAGTTTTATTTTCATAAAGATATTAACACAGCGTTACATGAAACAATGCACTTCTTATTTGGTTGGAAACCTGATTTGTAAATGTAGAGTGGAGCAACTCAGCTGGTTCTGGTCCTCGCCAGAGGATATAAGACAACGACGTCCATCTCCAGTCATTGGATAGTCACAGTCTGGTAAAATAAAAATGCATGCCTACTCCTGCCCACACAGTTTTTGTTGATTAGAGATCCCTTAATCTTATTGAAGGTTCACTAACATGCTGACAAGCAATGCCTTTTAGAATAACTTAAGTATGGACAAATGCTTTTTATGCTTATTACTAATTTGAACAGCAATTGTCGAGAGTATGGTGTCAAAATAACAAATCTTTTTGTGCATGATCATTTTTTTTTTATCAAGCATAGAAAGAAAAACATTTTGTTCCTTTGGGCTGCATATGTGTAGTGCTAGATTGCAAGATAAAGCAGGGAATTTCAGTGTTTGTTGTTGCAGCAGCAGAGCCATCTGGAAAATTGTCTACCTATTCCGAAGCCCAGCAAGTCTTTGTGCGGTCTCGACAATACTCTGCAATATTAGGCTTCTGAGGGGAAATTCCCAAACAATGCTGAAATCACACAGGCTCTTGTATTGGGCCAACAGTTATTTTAGCTATTTAGGAGCAGTGAAACAAAATCACAAGGGGAAAAATGAAAAGAATGTCTATTTTCTTACATACAGCTGGGAGCTTTGCAAAAAATACAGCAGTATTAAAGTTTTAGGTGCCTTACAATCACAAAATTGATTGTCTGAAGAAAATATTTCATCAGTGACAGAAAAAAGAAGACAAGATGATTATTATTGATTTTGCATTTACATTGCAAAATGTTATTCATCCAAATAATCTGGATAAACTTCTTTGGAAAAGCAGTCAGATTCCATGAACTTTAATATTTTTTATGTTATAACTACAGACTTGGGACTTTTCTTTGGGATAGTCTAGCACAAAATAGCGTATAACTGCTAAGTAGAGGAAGGAAAAAAAATGTGGCATGTATTTTTATTCAGCCCCTCTGACCCATTAGTTTGTAGAATCACCATTCAGTGCAATTCAAGCTGAAAGTATTCAGGAGTTGTTTTCTAGCTTCACATATTTAAACTGAAATTTCTGTCCATTTTCCTTTGCAAAAAGTACCCAAGTCTCAGTCATATTGGATTGATTGTCTGTGAGCATCAATGTTCGTGTCTTTCCACATATTATCTATTCAGTAAATGTACTTTGATCCAAACCATTCCATGCTACTAGAAGTCGAACTTCTAACCCAGTTTTTTGGCAGCTGCTAATAGGGTTTCTTTCAGCATCACCCTGCATTGAGCTCCATCTACCTTCCCAATAACTTTGACCTGCTTCACTGTCCACTATGTTTCACTGTGGGGTTGGTTGAGTTTTAGTCTCATCTGACCAGAACAGCTTCTTTCACAAGTTTTCTGTGTTCCGTACATGGAAACTTTGAAAACTATGTCTAATTATCTGTCCACTTTATAATTATGCACCACTGTGGGTGGTTGTATCACGTAAAATGCCAATAAGTTTGTGGTTGTAACACAACAAAATGTGTTAAAAGGAGTGTAAAAATTTTATATAGTTCCATAAATCTTTTCCACAAAGGTTTCTGTGAAAATATCAGGCCTCGCTGAGCTCTTTGAGTTGAAGGATTTTACAGCCTGTTTTTCCAAAGATAAAGGAAATTTATTTCTTGTCTATTCCTGGCTTCTGTCTCACTACTTTTAAATTAATTCCAGCACACACATTGCCCTGTCCACACTCATTTTTATAATGTAAGTACTGAATGTATTTTATCAAAATGTATGTCCCAAATCAGTCAGGAATTTTAATAGATTTTATGGACATTTGAGATGTCATCTAAAACACGTAAATTATTTAAAGTGCAAAGTTGTTTGATTTTTTTGGCTGATGAGGAAAATATTTCTAGAAAGAAATAGTTTCATTCTTTTAAACCAGATTTAACTGTGGGTAAAACTATTTAAAAAAGCAAAATGATCGTTTCAAAACTCTAAAATAGTCCTGAGATAAAACAAACAACAACAAAAACAAAAACATTTTCCCCACCAGGTGTCTGGTGTCTTTTCTACTAACCGTTCACCTTATTACCATAAGTTACAACTGCATCTTGTGACATCCTTGATGAAAAGGCTGTCCGTGAATAGAGCCTGCAGCACACTGCATTCTCCCAAATAATCTGTGTGGTCTCACTGAGCATATTAGGCTTCGTAAGGGAGGAAAATAGCTCTAAAAGAATCATAAGTATGATAAACCTTTCTCTAAATGTAGTCCAGTTGGAATGTGTGGCTAAATAAAACCCGGATGAAAATGTTCCTACAGGTGACAAATAAAATAAACTGGTGAGAGATTAAAAAATATGTAAAGGTTATTTCCAAACAGCTCCATATGAAGTCATGGTTACTATCTCAGGCGAAGACTCCAGAAATACCAGTGACATTTCACTTGGATGAAGTAATTCTTAAATACATCACATATACAACTTCTTCTGCTGCTAAACTGTACAAGATGTGCTGGTAAAAATGCTTAAAGGTGAATTACCGAATAGCAGAGGTAGAGTTTTTCTTTATTCAAGGAGAAAGGTTCAATTCCTGAACACTTGTTTTTGTAGAGATGGTAGTAACAGCTGGGGTAGATAAAAACCTAAAATATTTAATCAGTAATGACTGAATCTTTGAATGGAACCTTACTTCCTCAAGCGCCAGGTGAGGTGTTTATGTTTAGAAAAAATATCTCATCTCCTGTGATTTAAGGAATAACAGCACATCAAATCAGCGGTTGACCTATTAGTAAGACAGCCTCTAAACTAAAGAATTGTATCACATCACAATTTTGTTTAATATTGAATACTCGTGTTTTCCTAAATTCAGCCATACAGGTCAGATTCCAGGAAACGGACAAGAACCAGGAAACTCCTTCCTAACGTTAAAAAAAACAGGATGACAACAGCAAAATGTAGGAAAGTAAAATGATATTTTCTGTGGGCTGCTTACAAGGACCAGATCCACTTCAGGATGTCCCTCACTGTCAAATATTATTATATAAAAACTTTAGAGTTTCTTGACTTTGACGACTGTGATGTCCTGGCAACCGGTCCTGGTGTACCTTGCCTCTCATCAAATTGCTAAAGACAAGCAACAGCAACCCCCCACACCCCCACCCCACCCCGCAACCCTGCTTGAATATTGCAGGTATAGAAACTGAATGGCTGGATAGGTAAATGCTAGAAGTTTCATAACCTCTCACACACTGGGGCAAATTTACAAAGCTTTTTACATGCATTAAATCTGTACAAACCACAATTTGCGCGTTCATCTAATTTTTAAACAGAACACAAAGAATATCCACTTCAAAAATAGTGCTCTACCCAGCGAGATACTAAGATGAGTTAAAATGCATTCATTTTGTGAAAAATTACCCTTTAGTGACAGAACAATAAGCATCAAGTTCTGTAAAAGTCAGCAATACACAGATTTTGCGAAAGAAATACCACATGCTGGAAACCTGTGGTAATTTTAAGGGGGGTCAACAACCTGCTACTCTGCTAGCTACACAAAAACAGGGCAGAGATTTCACAGAAGGTAGAACTGAACTTTTCTTCCAGTGTCATTTGCAAGTTTTGCAGATGATTACGCGAATCAATTAAGTAGCATACACAATCATATGTCCTCTTTGCACAACGTAGGTGAGGCGCACTGAGGAAACATGGCTGTTTTGCTGAGAGTGAATGGAGAACAGCACCAAACGTCCTCCTAGAAACCAAAGAGTCTTTTTATTAGGTAAAAATAAGGCATCTTTTGTATTCTGACAATATATCACAAATTCCACTAGTGGTATTGATTATAGTGGTATTCAGTTAAAAAGTCTGATACATCTAACTTCAATCAGTGTTTTTAGTTTTTGCTGAGCCAGCTAAAGGAACATATTATCCCATCAACTTTTACATGTTGAATATAGCTGCACACACAATAGATTTAAAAACAGAATTCCAAGTGTGATTACTCTGATACAGTTAGTATTCCTAACGTTTTGAAGAGTGCCTTCTAAGGTCAAGATCTGGAGTTCGCTGTAAGGTGACTGTTTCTTTCTACACGTGTTTGTGCCTGAAAAGAGGATAAATGTAACCTGACTCAAAAATAGGTGCAAATTGCTCATATATGCTGGACTTGATTGGACAGTGTGTTTAGTGCAATGTGCTCCATGACTCTGGTGCAGAGATAAAGCCAACAGCGTGTGCAAAAAATGGAGCAAATTGCACAGCTTCTTGTATTTGCCCCTCTGAGTTTCTGTCTTTTTTTCTGCTGCTTTCCATTTTTAGTCTTTAACTGCTAAAATATAAACTTGCTTTCTTGTATTAGCTGTCACAAGTGCCAACGTATTTAGTTTGCAATCAAAGAGGTAATCAATTTTTGATAGCAGGTCAGAGTTGAATATTGCAGGGAGGAAGTAAGTCCTGTAAAAAAGAGCTGACAATGGCAAGAATATATATGGGTAATTGGCAAAGCGAAATCACAGGTTGTAACATATGTATAATGATAACCTAGTTTGAGTAATCCGTTTAAATAAACTTAAATTGTGGTGTTAAGAGTTTCAGATTAAAATATGTAATTTTAGGAATAATTAAGATTTCCTGTGTTTTATATGTCAAAGAAGTAAAATATCAAGGTTATAATGTAACTCAGTATTCCAGTAGAGGTAAACCTAATTTGACAAATTTGCATATTTTAAAATATATCCAGCTAATGGCAGAATATTTATTCTCCACTCTAAATGTCTAATAACCTCTGCAAATGTAGGTAAATGTACCTGTACTGAAAAGGATAACGAATTAAAAGTGATATTTTTGCTGTAAGCACTATCAATACTGCATCAGTATGCTTTAAAGTGAATTTTGGGGTTCAGATAAGGGGAACAGCCTGCTTGCATATCACTCAGTTAACCTGCGTTCAGCGCCAGAACACACATGAAGATAATTTTTTTTTCTTTACCACTCCTGCGCTCAACAGAAACCTTCAAACTTGTCTGTGTGGGACTTTCCACAGTGACTATAGCTACACTCATTAATCAGCTCCAAAAGCAATGTCAAGGCATATTTGTCACATTTTTATGATTCATTGCCCTAAGAGGGGAGAAAAACTCTCCCCTGAAGCTGGGATTTCACCCGCAACAAGCAATTCAAAGGCAATTTGTTGCTTTGTCATGTAAAGGTTAAACAGATAGTGACTGATTGCCTGTCAGAGAGCTTTTCTTTGCACAGAGTTCACTGCTGTGCAAGGCTTCAGACAACTTGAAGCCGTTGTCATTGGGCTGTGATGTATGACCTCACAGACTATCCTCAGATTATCTATGATCAGATTATGGTAGCTCCTGTTGTAAATGGGCGCGGGCATCCTCAAAACACAATGATTTGACCAAACCATCAGGAATGGCTTCAGAAGACATAAGATAGCAGAGATAAGATCTACTTTTTTTGTCAACTGGTTGCGTCTTTTCCTCCGCGTTTCCAGATAAAATTCCATAGTGGGATTTATTAAAATTACGAGTTTGTTCACAAAGAAGTACTCAATTGCATAGCTACATCTGCAGCCCTTATGTCTATTTTAGGGTACAGCCCTTTCAAGAAGAAGTGTAAAAAGTCAGCCTAAGAAGAATAAAGATGGCTTCTTATAATTCAGTAAAACTCATAGTTTCTCACTACATGCATACCTGAAAAATGGGGCCAGTAGCACTTACTAATAGGATGATCAGGCAGTATGTTTTTTCAAATCCAAAGGGTTTAAATCAAGCTACACAGAATGTACAGGAGGTGTGGGTACTTTCAGTTTTAAATAATTCAGTCCTATAATCCATGAGACAAAAATGGCAACAAGGGAGATCTGACACAGACTAAGGCAAAGAACATAGAGAGAGCTGAACTCAATACAAGGGTTTAGAAAAGAAGGGAAAAGCCTAACACTAAAATAGGAGTCTAAAGCCAAACGTAGAGAACAGAACCACAAAAATAAGAAACTCAACACAAAGGAGAGAACTGTAAGCACAAGGCCCAAATGACAAAAACCAATAATGAACTAAATATGAAAAAAAAATGACAGAATCTCAAAAGACCCGAATAAACAGCTCCAAAAGAAACATTCAAAGTTTTCTTTAGGGCAAAACTAACACCAACAAAAAGATCCCTCAATGGGAAAGCACCTAATTTTATATACGATATAACAGTGTAACTCAACAAGTTTTTTAGACTTTGCTGAATCTTGGTCCGAACAAGGCTTGAAAATTGGTAAAACAAAACTATTTGTACTTCCTTCATAAGATCAATAGATGAAAAAAACAAAAAACTGTCTAAAGATACATTTCAGGGCAGGTGAGCACTAAAATTGCTTGGCCAATCACATCCTATTATGTCACTAAAGGGGTTCATATTCCATCAAGAAACCTTCTTATTTAGAGGTCCAGTTTAGTCTAATTAAAGTCATTTCATTTATGTAATATCAATTCATCAATCCAGGGCACTTTATTGGAAAAAAGGTAAAAAGGTCCAAATGCTACTGACTCCCATTCATCCCATTATAATCTAATTACAAGTTACTCTTATACAGTCAGACTTAGATTAAAATCATAGAACACAAATGTCTATTTCATCCAATTACAGTGATGTGTCTACCCATGACAGAATATCATGGCAGAATCATCCATCCATCCATTTTCTACACCTGCTTATCCTTGCATGGTAACAGGGGGGCAGCTGCCTATCTCCAGCACTTATCAGGTGAGATGTGGGGTCCATCCTGGACAGGTCGCCAGTCAATCACAGTGCAACTCAGATGCATATAGGACAAATAACCATGCACACACTCACCTAAGGGCTATTTAGAATTTTCAATTCCCCTAACAGTCCTGTTTTTGGACTGTGGGAGAAAGCCAGAGTACTTGGGGATGCACAGGGAGAACATGCAAAGTCCATGCAGAAAAACCCTAGGCAAGGATTCATACCCAGTACCTATTTGCTGCTTGGCAACAGTGCTATCATATGCGCCACTGTGCAGCCCACAGTGACAGAAAGAATCAAAATCCTTTTAATCTAGCTGTAGGAATGTACATATATATATATGAGTATGTTGACCTGGATAAATAATTAGAAATGAAGAAAATATTGTTAAAAATATTTTTATAATTGAGGCATTTTTCATCTTGGTCCTATCAGCAGAATGTATTTTGAAATACTTTCTCACAGATTCTTTGCCATAATTATAAGCATAACCATAACATTGCTTCTAAAAGTATCACTTGACAGTGTCAGAAAGACATTGCAGATGTGTGTCTGTGTCAACTCCTGTCTGGAGAGCAAAAATACTCTAGAACTGCCTTCACAGATTTCTGATCCTTTGTTTATAATGTGGTCCTCTGTGGTGTCGTGTCTTTTCCCACAGATATTCTTAAACTAATAAACGTCTGGTTTGCATTTAAGGGAGACCTTGAAGAGGGCATATACACGGTGTGACTTACACACACAAAAAAAGAAATATGTCCAGTTGCTCACAAAATGTTTAAGTCTGGTTATTTTATCAGATTTTTATGGATGAGCGGAGGAGGAACAAAATAAGTGGAATGCTTTAGAAGTGCCAAGAGAAAATGTCTTGGTCTTAAACAGAACTTATCCTGTGTGTGTTAGCCTAATAATGTTTGTCTTTTATCAGGCCCACTAGAGTTGGGTTTCTATCTGCAGCTAATGAAGTTTACTTCAATTTATCAGCTGTAGAAGAGAACAGTTTTCAGTATTCAGAAATGCAATAACTTTTACAAAGTTTGTAGTTATAACTTTATAGTTGGTTGATGTAATATTTATACAGTATATGTCTCTTTCACATACCTGCTAAAGCATTAAGACACCTGTAAGAGACTCTGATCACCAGTGAGGAGGCAGGCATAGGGGGAAGCTGGGCTGAGGGTTTCAGTTTCTGCTGGAAATGATTCCTAGGCTTTAAAGCTTGGGTGACTGGATATATCCACATCTAGCATTTAAGTAATTACTGGAAACACAACAGTGAAGACGTCTACAAAAACGGAGAGAGCAGACTGTACTTCTTGAAGAAGCTTATATCCTTCAGTGTTTGCAGCAAGAAGCTACATGTCTTCTATAAGAGTGTAATCTCTTCTGCCATCATCTGCTGGGGTAGCAGCATCAGAGTATGCTACTTGAAAAAGCCTAGCAATGTTATGATTCATGTTTGGTCCTGCCCATGCTGTAATTAGTTTTCATTTTACTCACCTGTGTCACCTGATTGCTGATCTGTGCCACCTGGGCCCTGCTCTACTTAACTCCTCTCAGCCCCTGCCTCCCTGCCAGATTATCGACAGCCACGAGCCAGTAGAAATCCAGCGTTTCATGCCTTGCCTTCTTGTGTTTCTTCGACCCATTTCCGTCCACGGATCTTCCCCTCCTGCCAAGCCCGTTACGGATTCCTTTGGTTCTGGATTTCTGGACCCTGACTCAAGCTCCGCTTCACGACCACCGAGTATTGCCTGACCCTCTAGTTAAGTTTGCTCTCTCTGCCTCTCCGTGTATAACCTCTGCCTGATTATCGTCTAGCCCCTGGTACTGCGTTGGATTCCCTTGTGGAGACCTTCATCGATTCTTCCTGAGCTGCTACCAGTTCCTGATTTTAAATAAACTTGTTTTTCCTTTACGTACTTCTGTGTGTGGTTGAATTTCCGGGTCCTCCTAGTGAGTCCTTACAGAATAATCTGGCCACTATGGACCCGTCACCCACACAGGAGTGGCGTTCAAGTGTTGAAGACGCTATTACCCGCCTGGAGTCAAACATGCAACAAATGATGAGCATGCTTGATAGGATGTCCTCCCTTCCCTCCCCTAAAGGAGCCCCTTCTCCCAGCCTCAAAGCCGCTACATCTGGTTTCCAGGTCTCACCCATTTTTGAGCCCCGCCTGTCTCCTCCGGAGGTGTTTAAAGGTGAGCAGAGTCAGTGTCGTCCCTTCATTACTCAGTGTGAAATAATCTTTGAACTTCAGCCGTCATCTTTTCCCTCTGAACGCGCTAAAGTAGCCTATGCTATTTCCCTCCTTTTGGGAAAAGCCAAATTATGGGGGACTGCAGAATGGCGGAGGGACTCCCTCATTTGTTATCGGTTCCAGGACTTTTCCAAGGAGCTAATCAGGGTCTTCGATCCTGTTCTGCCTCAGAGGGAGGCTGCACGTGGGTTGCTCAGACTCAAACAAGGCAGGAAGCGAGTAACTGAGTACATTATCGATTTTCATGCTCTATCCTCAGGAAGTGACTGGAACGATGAGGCACTATGTGATGCGTTCTATCAGGGTCTCAGTGAGGAGATAAAGGATGAGCTGTCTACCCGAGACGCTCCCAAGGACCTGGAGGAACTGGAGACCCTGGCCGCCAGAATTGATGCTAGGCTCCATGAGAGAAGGTTGGAGAGGAGTTCCCTCAGTCATACTTACCATGTTGAATCTGTTCCCAGATCACAGCCACCAGTCATGGCTCCACCTTTGAGTTCTTCACCCACCTCTCCGGGAGAGGAGCCTATGCAGATTGGTCGAACTCGCCTGTCCCCACAAGAGAGAGAGCGGAGATTTAAGAGAGGCCTTTGTTTCTATTGTGGTGGAGAGGGTCACCTACTTAGTCGGTGTCCTGTAAAAGGCCAGGCTCAGCAGGAGGTAAGAGGCTCCTGCTGAGTCAAAAGCGATGGCAATCCTCTTCATTCTCTGTTCAGGCCACTCTCCAAGCTGATTGTCAAACCAAGCGTCTCCCAGTCTTTATAGATTCAGGAGCAGATACTGAGTTCATGGACCGTGGTCTTGCCGAATCTCTGGGCATCCAACTTTTACCTACCTCTAAGTGTCTTGAAGTTTTGGCTATTGATGGCCATGTACTTCACCAGGTCTCCCATGAAACGGGTCCCATTAAGTTCAGTATTTCTGGGAATCACCATGAACTTATCTCCTTCCTGATAATAGAGTCTCCTGGTCTCCCTGTCATTTTGGGGGCTTCTTGGCTAAGAAAACACAACCCCCACATTGACTGGGTGAAGGGCGAGGTGTTGGGTTGGTCACCATCTTGCCATTCCACTTGCCTCTTAGCAGCTTCGGTCCCTTTTTCTGTCCCTATCTCGGGACAAGAAACCTATCCCGACCTATCCAAGGTACCGGCTGTTTACCATGACCTTCGGGAAGTCTTTAATAAGCATCGCGCCACTTCCCTTCCACCCCATCGGCCCTATGATTGTGCAATTGATTTGCTTCCTGGAACCTTTCCTCCCAAAGGCCGTCTATACTCCCTCTCCGGCCCGGAGGATAAGGCCATGAGGGATTATATCTGTGACGCACTCAAGGCAGGCATTATCCGCCCTTCATCCTCTCCAGCTGGTGCAGGTTTTTTCTTTGTGGGCAAGAAGGATGGTTCTTTGAGACCCTGTATTGACTACAGGGGATTGAATGACATCACAGTCAAGAATCGTTACCCACTTCCCCTAATGAACACTGCTTTCGACCTGATTCAGGGATCCACAGTTTTTACCAAGCTCGATCTCAGAAATGCCTACCATCTAGTCCGTATCAAGGAGGGGGATGAGTGGAAGACGGCTTTTAACACTCCAACCGGCCATTATGAATACCTGGTAATGCCCTTTGGCCTATCCAACGCTCCTGCAGTGTTCCAAGCTCTAGTCAATGATGTCCTCAGGGACATGGTCGGTCGTTTTGTTTATGTTTATCTGGATGACATCTTAATTTTTTCTAAGGATCTCACTACCCATCAGACTCATGTCTGTTCTGTTATTCTCCGCTTGTTGCAGAATAACCTGTTTGTCAAGGCAGAAAAGTGCGAGTTTCACAAATCGTCCACTTCATTCTTGGGTTTCGTCATCTCTCCTAACAGGATTTCCATGGACCCCAGCAAGACGGACGCCATCAAGAATTGGCCCTGCCCACAAGACCGTAGACAACTTCAGAGGTTTCTGGGGTTTGCTAATTTCTATCGACGGTTCATCCGCAATTTCAGTTCTGTTGCTTCTCCACTTCATTCTCTTACTTCATCCAAGTGCAAGTTCGTTTGGAGTAAGAGTGCTGCAGAGTCCTTTGACCACCTTAAAAAGGCCTTCACCTCCGCTCCTGTCCTCTGCGCACCGGACCCTTCTCGCCAATTCATTGTAGAAGTGGATGCTTCTAACTCTGGGGTGGGAGCCGTACTCAGCCAGAGAAACACTGATGAGAAGATTCACCCATGTGCCTTCTTTTCTAGAAAACTGTCTTCTGCAGAGACCAACTATGATGTCGGTGACCGGGAACTGCTGGCAGTCAAACTGGCCCTCGAGGAGTGGAGGCACTGGCTCGAGGGAGCTAAGGAACCCTTCGTGGTCTGGACTGATCATAAGAATCTGCAGTACCTCAAGTCTGCTAGGAGACTTAACCCCAGGCAAGCCAGGTGGGCTCTATTCTTCAGTCGCTTTAATTTTTCACTATCTTACAGACCTGGGAGTAAGAACACTAAGCCAGACGCACTCTCCAGGCTGCATGAGACTATGGAGGAGAGTCAAGAGGCTAAGCAGGTGGACTATGTGCTCCCCTCATCTGCGCGGCTAGCAGTTTCCAGGCTAGAGCTAGAGCAGAGAATCAGAGAGGCCCATCTGCAAAGCCCCATCCCTGAGAGCTGTCCTAAGAATCGACTATTTGTCCCTGAGCAGCTAATACCTGAGGTACTATCCTTTTGTCATGCCTCTAAATTTTTCTGTCATCCAGGAGTCACTAAGACCCTAGCTGTGATCAGGAGGTGTTTCTGGTGGGAGACTATGCTGCAAGATGTAAAGGAGTTTATCAAGGCTTGCAGAGTGTGCTGTCAGGCTAAACCATCCCGTCGACCACCCTCTGGGCTTCTGCGGCCCCTCCCGGTTCCTCACCGCCCATGGTCCCACATATCCATGGATTTTGTTACTGGTTTACCCTCTTCCGATAACCATTCTGTCCTCCTCACAGTTGTGGATCGATTTTCTAAGATGTCCCACCTGATACCACTTCGCAAACTGCCTTCGTCTAAGGAGCTGGGAGCGGTTCTGGCCCGTGAGGTGTTCCGTTTGCATGGTCTACCTACTGACATTGTTTCTGATCGAGGACCCCAGTTCATTTCTAAATTCTGGAAAGAATTTTGTGATCTCCTGGGCATCACTGTAAGTCTCTCGTCAGGATTCCACCCTCAGTCTGACGGGCAAACGGAGAGGGTCAACCAGGAGGTGGAGACCAAGCTGCGCATGCTCTGTGAACATGATCCCTCTTCCTGGTCACAGAACCTTCCATGGGTGGAGTATGCCCTCAACTCACTCCCTTCTAGCTCCACAGGTCTGTCTCCCTTTTACACAGTTTATGGCTACCAGCCTCCAGTCTTGTCCCTTCAAGAGAAGCCCACTAGAGTTCCCTCTGCTCATGCCTCTGCTTTAAAGTGCCAGCGGGTATGGCGCCAGGCCCGCAGGGCCCTTCTAAAGTCCTCTGCTTTATGTTCTAGATTTGCAAATCGTCGCAGAGTTCCGGCACCCACTTACACCGAAGGTCAAAAGGTCTGGCTGTCCACCAAGGACCTTCCCTTGCGGGTTGAAAACCGGAAGTTAGCCCCTCGTTTCATTGGACCCTTCCCGATTTCCAAGGTTATCAACCCAGTGGCTGTCCGGCTCCGCCTCCCCAGGACTCTCAGAGTTTGTCCCACCTTTCATGTGTCACATGTTAAACCTGTCTTCTCTTCACGGTTGGTTCCCTCCTCCAGGCCCCCTCCTCCCGCCCGGATCATTGATGGGGGCCCCGCTCACACAGTGCGCCGCCTCCTTCGCTCCAGACGTTGGGGCCGGTCCATCCATTACTTGGTGGATTGGGAGGGATATGGGCCTGAAGAGCGCTCCTGGGTGCCGGCCCGACACATTTTGGACAAATCCCTTATCAGGGAGTTTCATCGTTCCAATCCTGACCAGCCAGGTGGTCCTTCTGGAGCCGGACCTTGAGGAGGGGGTACTGTTATGATTCATGTTTGGTCCTGCCCATGCTGTAATTAGTTTTCATTTTACTCACCTGTGTCACCTGATTGCTGATCTGTGCCACCTGGGCCCTGCTCTACTTAACTCCTCTCAGCCCCTGCCTCCCTGCCAGATTATCGACAGCCACGAGCCAGTAGAAATCCAGCGTTTCATGCCTTGCCTTCTTGTGTTTCTTCGACCCATTTCCGTCCACGGATCTTCCCCTCCTGCCAAGCCCGTTACGGATTCCTTTGGTTCTGGATTTCTGGACCCTGACTCAAGCTCCGCTTCACGACCACCGAGTATTGCCTGACCCTCTAGTTAAGTTTGCTCTCTCTGCCTCTCCGTGTATAACCTCTGCCTGATTATCGTCTAGCCCCTGGTACTGCGTTGGATTCCCTTGTGGAGACCTTCATCGATTCTTCCTGAGCTGCTACCAGTTCCTGATTTTAAATAAACTTGTTTTTCCTTTACGTACTTCTGTGTGTGGTTGAATTTCCGGGTCCTCCTAGTGAGTCCTTACAAGCAATTTATAAAGAAGCCAAGCACTGTTCTGGGGACTGCTCTGGAGCCTATGGGGATCATTGTGCAAAAAAGGATGTTTCATAAAATGAAAAAATCTACCAACAACCCTGGTAGCATCATCCCATGGGTTGTTTCACTACCAGTGACACTGGGACATTTCACAAAGTGGATGGAATAATAAAGAAGGAGGATCAGAATCAGAGTGCCTTTATTAGTCCCACAGTGGGGATGTTATATCTCAGTACAGCCCATCCAAGAGAACAAAAAGAAAGAAAACAACCAAACAACATAAGAAATGGGTAGACAGGTGTCTAAGGCTGCAGCCATCACAGAGAGGTGCTGATCTTTCATTAGATGAGAAAAAAGATCACATTAGGTAAATGGAGGGGGAAAAAAAATCATATTTCACAGTTTATCCTTGAGAGGATACAGTTTGAGATTGCAAAAAATGTCAGCACAAAAGAAGTAACATGCAAACAACAGACAACATCACACATAAACATGTAGAATGCGTAAGGGTGGATGGGACTGCACAGGCTGCCCAAGTGAGCGACACAGCCACTTGGCTCTGAAATGGTTTCCATACCAGGGGGGCAATACAATGAGAGCCATCAGAGGCAGTGAGTTGAGGGGGTGTGTGTTTATGCCTGTGAACATGTGTGTGTCAGCATGTGTGTGTTTGCAAGTAAGTTGATGAAACACTGTCACAGAAGCCATTGTCCTTGATAGTGATGGAGCGTTTATCAATCAGCCTCATTCAAATTCTTAGTCAGGTCCACAGATGTCATGGGGGAAAGGAGGGGCAGGGGGAACAGAGTATCTTGTTCACATAACATCCTGGAGAAATTGAGATAGCCAGCCTTTCAAGGCTGACACAGGGGAGCCGGATTGAGATAACAGCAATTGTTTTGGGTCAGGCCAACTCTGTTAATTTTCAGTCTGCCTTAAAAGCCCCACTGGTACATCACAGTGGGTCTAAACAGCCAAATTTGTGGTCAATTTAGCTAAATCTGAGTGTACAACTATTCTAAGATTTATCCCCTTTCACTTATTTGTCCAGGAACCACAACCAGGCTGCGGTCCTGTGCAAGGATCACATCCAGTTTCGGATTCTGCTCACATAGTATCTCAGTCTGAGTGTTGATTGCTCTGCAGATTCCATCACACATGCTGGGTTGCTTCACAACTGCCAGAACAGCGTCCGATGTTTTCCAAATTTCTTGATATGCCAGGTAACTGCCAACTCCAAAAAGCAGAAATCCTGTTATCAAAAATCCAGTTGTGTACACATCTTCAACATCCTTGACTGACGATATCGACAGAAACACCATTCTCCACAACTGCCAGGAGTCCATTGTGCGCCCAGAGAAAAATGTTCTGTTGTCTTCTTGACTACCTCTTAAATTTCTTCAACTTAACCTCAAATAAACTGAATTGGTGGTACTTGGATACAGTTGGGGTTTCAAATGTGGCAATAATCCCCCCAAAATCGCTAAAACTACTTTTTAAATAAATAAATATACAAGTAAAGTTATCTTCTGAATTTAATTTAAATTAGCTCTGTCGTTTCTGATAGGAAGTCCTTAAATATCCATCTGGAATTATGCCAGAACCTTGCTGTTCATTGATAACTGTTAACCTTGATCACCTCTGGCTGCCACTGTAGATTTTACTATGGATTTCTTTTAGTATGCCATAACTTTGGTAGCATCTTGTTCTAATATTGTTTTTTTGAAGTTGTACTCACATGCATACTTAGAAACAACAGATAAGCTCTCATTGATACTTCAGAAAAATTTAACCCTTTCTACATCTCGTTACTACACTCCACATTTTGCTTCATATCCTTGTAGTGGCAGTTACAGCTGAATGGCAGACAGACTACAGCCAATATCACCTGATGTCACAATGGCTGTTTCACTTGGCTACGCTCCATCAAAAATATACAAAGTGGGCCGATAACACAGTCATAAGTCTTAATAACAACAGAGCCGGTGACAGCAATGATATTTTGATATGATTTGATTCACCGTGTTCAAACAGAGATGTCTTTGATCTGTGATTAAGTGACAGGAGCTTTGTGAGAGGATTTTAGCAACAGAGTGAAACACAAAACAAATAGCAGGAGGCAGATTTAAAGCCTAAGCATAATAGATCGTGTTTTGGTACAAAGTGTACCAGCTGGACCTGTAGCACTACAAGTCTTAGCAGGTTTGTGACAGAGGACGTCAGAGATGCAGGAACGAGAATTGTGACTGAAAAAATAGGTAGAGTGCCACTGAAGTCCCTATTCACAAACTCCACAAGTGATTGGAATAAATAATTTTGAACAATAAAATCATGAACAGTTTTACAAATCCAGCTAAGCACAGATAAATTCCAAAATACAAAACTGACATAAGAACTTATAAAGAAGACAGACAGCAATAATGTTAGAATGACTCATAGATAAAAGGATGTGAAGTTGAGCCTTGATCTTTTAAATTATTATGGATATTAGGGATCTTGATTTACGTCATCGTTGTTAGGTGGATTACAAAATCCCGCTTCAAGTCTAATCCATTTTTGTTTAATCAAAGATCTTTCAAATATGATACGTGGAATTGATTTGTAACATGATGGAAACATGCACTATCACTTAAACTCGGTGCTCCTAAAATGTTTTGACAGGTTTAAATGTCACAGGGAAAAAGAAGAGTTGTGGGTTTAAACTGATATTTTGTTAATAACTTATTGTAACCGTATGATGTTAGAGTTGAATTGATATCTTAATGTATGTTATTGGATGCTTTGTTTTACTTTGACTGTCTTTAAACTGTATTTTCCTTTCTTTATTATGGTTTTCTGTTATAACATCAGTGGAGATATTTTGGTTTGTTTCACTGTAATTGGTAGAACTGATGTTATGTGCACATGGAATATTTAAAATTATTTCCTAAACTTGCCTAATCCAGTCTTTTCTTGAATAAATATCTGTCATTCTTTCCATTTATTATTTGCATCTATGGTTAGATGCAAACCATATATGCATCTAACCATAGATGCATCTAACATTCTTAAAAAAAAAAACTAACAAACCATCAAACAACAAAAAAAAAAAAAAAAAAAAAAAAAAAAAAAAAAAAAAAAAAAAAAAAAAAAAAAAAAAAAAAAAAAAAAAAAAAAAAAAAAAACCCCCCTCAAATGTTTTATATTTATATATTTCTTGTGGTCAATGAGCTCTACCATGAACACCAAAAAGTTTGCATTCATGCTCCATTTGCTATAACAGACTGGAATACGGCGAGCCAATCTGGCCAGAGATGGAAGTTGCATAATAAATAATGATGTTAAGAGATTGTCTTTGAGTTTTCTGTCTTTTAGGGATGAGTTAGTACACACAGCATTTGTTTTTTTCATTTTTAAAATGGTGAAGCATTAGCATTGTTGTATAACCAAGGAGGCTGGAACACATCTTTGAAGCAATTAGGTGGACCTAGCCGCAAAACCTCGTATAATAAGCAGTATGGTCATGGCTTGGAGTCTGAGTGTGCTTAAGGTTTTGCAGATTTTATACCTGGGGGCATGATCTGGGCAGAGTAGTGCAGTCACACCTGGATGCAATCTTCTAATCCACCTCTGAGTATTTACAAAGCTGTTTGATGACCATTCATCGCCTGATGGACAACTGCACTGGTTAGATATTAACCAAATACTAACCTTCTCAAAATTCCTTTTGCCATTCTGATTTTAACCTGTTTTCCAAAGCCAAATATCAGAGGAGACTCACCTGATCGTTTCTCAGACCCCTCGAGCATCTATTCCTTTCCAAGCCACATTCTGATCCTCCACAAGAACCCCCTGGATAACTTCTCAGTCATCTCTTGCAATTCCTTTGTCTCTGTCTGCCTGTTTGCCCACTCACCTGCCACTCTGGCAAACTAATTCCCATGGAAAGCATGCAGCACCTCTCCTCCAAGCCAGACTGGAACCTTTCACACTGAGCCACTTCCATCCTGCAGACACAGTAAGCTAGAGCTCTCATTTCCAAGCATCATCTTCAATCATAACTCTTGAACTAAGTCTCAATATCCTCATTTCAGAGAACCAGATTCACCCAAATATGGATCATCTCTGCTATAAAGTCTTTAAAAAGGATTTTCTTGTCCTCAGTAGTTGTCCTGCATGTGGGCCAAAAAATGACCTCCGTTCTTGACAGTCTGGTCATGATCCTGAGAAAGTGACTGAGCATATTGAGCTTTCATAAGGGAGGGGAAAGTGTCTAAAAGGTATACCAAATCTTTCTCAAAACATGATGCATTTGGAATGTGTGTCAAAATAAAACATTAGGGAGTAGCTACGATTTTACAATTAAATAATCATTTTGATGTGAGAGTGTAGGTCAGAAGTTCATATACAGTCACCACGTCCATTAAAGTCTTTAACTTTTGGCTTTTAATGATGCTTTTCAAACCATTTCTTTTTTGAGTGTTGAATAATGACTGGCATAACTGCAAGTACTTTTTAAGTACTTTTTAATTTAAGAATTAGGTGCATAAGTTTGAATTTAAGGCAAGTTATCTTCCATCCTCTTGGGTTCAACGATAAGTTCAAAAACATACGTCCTCATCTATTTTTAGTTAATTCTCCTACAAGTTGCAGGCAAACCAATTCTAACAGGATGAAGAGTTCATTTAAACTGTAATGTAATGTAGACCTTCCAGAATTAGTTCCGATCTGTTTGGGAATCTTTCTCCTGTTTGGACACCCAACTTTGTCCATGTTTAAACCATCTGACCAAATGGTTGCCCTCAGATGGAATAACCCAAGAGCGATTTGGAGTATGGAATTGGAATAAGCTGGGACACCAGTGTCATTATCCACATTATGTCATGTGTGGTTTGTTTAGGACCCAAATGCAGAGACTGATAATGACAGAATAAACAAAGGGGGATCAGAAGGAGATGAGGACATAGAACATGGAGGAGGATAATGTAAGAAACCAGCAATAAACAATGAAAACCAGGGAACTTAGATTCCGAGATATAATCAATGACATGGGAACCAAGTGAACTAATTAGAGGGGATATGGAACAGCTGTGGCAGAATGGAAGCAGGGAAACTGAGAGAGAGAGATTAATGAACACAAAGGGAGCTGATTGAACTAATCTACAAACCAATGAAGGGGGAAAAAATAAAACAACAGGAAAAAAACAAAATGCACAGAAGATAAAACAAGAAACAAGAAAGTAAACACAAAGGAATGGAAACACTAACAACAATGATGAGAAACAGAGAAATGAACCAAATTTAGAAAACTTTAAACAATAAAAACAACTCAGAAATTATCAAAACCTAAATACTCATGGACTATGGCATAGTTAAAGGAATTTAACATGTACATGGACTGAAAGGGAGCCAATCAAGAAATAGGTTCTTCCAAAAACTTAAAACCATCAAGCATGACAAAATTTACAGTTGCCCACAGGGTCAAGTCGAATATCTCCAGGAGAAAATTGGTTGAGTTATTTGGCCACTGTGACATGCAGAATTTTCAAAGGAGCCAAAATCAGGTATTCATATATATATATATATATATATATATATATATATATATATATATATATATATATATATATATATATATATATATATATATATATAAGAACACTATACTAGCTGTCTGTATGGCAGTGGTAGCATTATTATAAGAGTTTGTTTCACTAATACTGATAGATTACATGGTCGGTGGAATAATGAAAATGTAGGCTTTTCCATCAAAGGAGTACTTAACCAAAACTAATGCAAGAGCCAGTTTTTAACTACTTCTTTAAAATAACTGGTTTGGTTTACCACAGCCTGAAAACAAACTAGAGTGCACCTTTGACTCAAAATTCAGCACTTGAATTTCTTTCTTTAGATTTTTTAAAAATTTGACAAAAGTTCTAAAGTATTATTAGAAATAATAGTTGTACAGTACTATACTTTCTCTATTTTAATATGAAGTAGTTAAATACCAGCTCAGTTTCAGATTAAGAAACAGAGACAGGCAATAATTTAGAGTAAATTCTGGATTTGTAAACCAAATTTCAACATTTCACAAGACAAAACTGACATTATGTTTTTATTAGCTTTCTTCTAGTGTATAATTTTATTTATTTATTTTTTTGGCAGTTGATTTCAGCCATCTTTCATCTGTTACAAATATTGCTTTTTGTTTGCTGACTCCTATCATGTTTACATCTGTAATACTGTCATATTGGTGTTTTCCAGCCAAACCCTTTACCCAGTCTCTTTCTCATTAATGAAACTGGTCAGATTCCACAACACTCCAGCAAACAGGAGCTTTTGTGCTCCCTGTGCTGGATCAATGAGCAAGGAGAAGGAGGCAGAATGTGTATTCTCTTCTCTCCCCAGTTTGTCTCTTTTGCCTGTGAGGTATTCTCCTCGGTACCTCATGTATGGAACCTTTCAGAGATGGGGTTCCTGTTGCTTTTGGAAAGACCACAGAGTTATTTTGCATATTGTTCATTTTCCTCTACACACACAGATTTGCCTCACTGTGCTTTTTGATGCTTCAGATATTCAGGATCTGTATGGAAGCATGGTAGTTTAATGCTAAAACGTAAGGGACCAACATTTCTTTTGAAATAAAGAAACTCATGAACAATAGCATTCCTTTAAGTTGAGAAAATTCAGCTAAAAATGTTTGAGAACATTAACTTAACGCCTTAAATGGAATGATATAATCTTACCAGTCACTTCATTTCTTTAAGATTGAAAGAATGGCCCAAACAAATGCCCTCAGGCATTAATTTGTCCATCTTCAGCACCTTCAAATAAGTTTTTAACCCATCTCTACTTTTGAGTGATGGAGAAATGGTGAAAGGCCACAGACAAATGTTTTTTTAACCTATATTTTTTTCTGTCCATATTGCCCAGATAAGCTTTGTGTTACAATTTTCATACAAAACTTTTTACTTTATTAGAAAGACAAGCAACTTTTAACAAGCTTCTCATCTTCCTCAGTGATGATGCAATGAAGCGTCATCGCTGAGGCTGAAAAAATCCTGGACGAGTCCCCATAGTCCCTTTTTTCACACTAAACTGGGATATTTTACCATACTAGTGAGACTTCAACAACCTCCAATAAGCTTCTCATCCTCATCTTTTAACACACACCATAACAGCAGTAACTTGATAAAAACCAGCCCCTTGTTCCATGCTTTACTTAGTCCAGAGGATCTAGACCAGTGGTCTCAAACTGCATTCCTCGAGGGCCAGAGTCCTGCAACTTTTAGATTTCTCTTTGCTTCAGCACACCTGCCTCCAATATTATCTCATTAGCAAAGCTCTGTGGAGTTTGACTGAAAGCTAGTGAGGCAGTTTCACCATGTAGTTCAAGTGTGTAGGACAAGAGACACATCTAAAAGTTGCAGGACTCTGGCCATTGAGGAATGCAGTTTGAGACCACTGGTCTAGACCTTTGGCTATTGAGAAACGATTGCTTCCTAAAGGCATGGACTCTGTAGAGGTTTTAAACTTTACCCAGTTGCTAACATTTTCCCGAGACATATGTAATGCGGCAGTTCAATGCTATGAAGCTTGCCGGAAATTGCCTGCGCTATAAACAACCATGCCCCACTATGAAGAGAGAAGTGCCCAGCCGATCGAGATGGCTGTAAATGCTAAGTCAATATTTGGAAACATGGCCAACACAAACTGAATGGTTTCGTTCACTTCTTCCGCTACCATTGCTAAAACTACAGGCAGACTAAAATTCTAAAACAGTGTAGAAAATTGATGTCATCGTTCACAATTTCTCCTTCTTTTCGCTGATTGGCCTCAGCTGAATCCAAGTCAGTGGGAGAAAGCCCAAACTGAGCTGTGAAGCAAGATTAGAATCGAGTGGAATACCGTAGGAAGGCAATGGCCAGACTATAGCAGCAGTATTGAAAAGGCTGTGCCCATACAACTGGCAAAACAGATACATGCAAAAGAGACAACTGCTCAGATGTACTGACATTGCTGATTTAGAAACATCCAATAAACCAAACAAACATGATCTTAAACTTTGAGTTACAAGACTATTCATAAAATAATAAACTTACATATCTGCAAATGCTAACCACCAAAACATGGCACCTCTCGTCTCTGAAATATGTTCTGGATATAAGTTTTTAATTTCTCACTGGCCATCATGTCAGATGTTATATACTTTTGAACAAGTCTTCAAATTGTCCCACTATCCTACCAATTAAAAACAAATACACTTTATTTTATTTTCTCCTGTAGATACTGTGATGATATTATTGTAAATTTCTTTGGACATGACAACTGTCATGTGGACAGTCCTTGTCTTAAAATGTATTTATAGATAAGATTAGCAACTCTGTTAGATGGTAAATCAGATCCTGTGAAAGTAGCATTTTGGTGTTTATGAAGGTGCAAATGTATGACATGAATAAATTGTAAAATTTCATTTACAAGCCCACTCAAAATAAGATGTTTACGGGACTGAAATGTTTATTGCAACATTGCACCATGCACCTATATAATAATGTGAATGTTAACATTTTCTGTTTGTGTTGTTTGGGGTTGTATCTATCTCCCACAAAGGTCAGAACTGTGAGTGATTCTTCCATCAACCTGTATGTTGAATGGAAACCGTCTGATCTTGTTAGTCACGGATTAGAAAAAGATTAAGTCTTGATTCCAGCTTTGGTTAATTTGGTGACCTTATCACTGCATGCACTTATTCAGTGGACACAATGTCTCCAAGCAGGGCAGTTCTTGATTAGATGAATATGTGTGCAACATGGCAGTGAACGCCCTCTTGTTTTGTCTGACAACATCATCCACCTCCCTCTTTAATTTGGGTCGGACATGATCTGACGGAAAGTATGGCACATTCATTTTAACAAGTCAGCGACATGTATGTGCAATTTTACTGTCAAACAATTAAAGCACTGCCCTGTATTAAATATTCTGCTGCACTCAAACATTGAGAAATGATCAGCTCTTTTTCAAACAGCAGAGGCCTCACATAACTTTTTCATAACAATCTGTTCAACAGCAGAATTTGATCTAGGTTAAAATGATCATATATCTTGGCCAATGTATAACTGCAATAAGAACCATATACAGGGGTTTGCAAAAGTATTCAAATCCCTTGAACCTTTACACATTTTTGTTGCATAACAACCACAATATTTAATGAATTTGATTGGATTTTGCTGTGACAGAACAACAAATCTAAAACATGGGGTGATGATTTGTGCACGGCCCAATTGACATTGTTACCCCCAAATAAAATTCGATGCAACCAGACGCTTTTAGAAACCACCTAAGTAGAAGATAGAGTACAGTTGTATCTAATTTAATCTCTTTATAAATGCAGCTGTTCTGTGAAGATTTCAGAGGTTTGTTGGAGAATGTTATTGAACAAACGGCATCATGAAGACCAGGGAGCGCAGCAGACAGCTTTGGAGACATTGATACATTGATTGTCTCAGACCTCTGTTCAATCCATCATCTGGACATGGAAAGAATACTAAACTACGGCAAACCATACTAGAACTCTACCTTCCTTCCTAAGTGAGGAGAATATTAAACAGAGAAGCAAACAAGAGGCTCATGTGGACTCTAGAGGAGCTGCAGAGAACCACAACTTGGGTGGGACAACTAATCGTTGTACACTCAAATCCTGGAGAAGGTTAACTGTCCGGTACAACAACCAAAGCATACAGCCAGAGATAGAATGGAATGTTTTATATCAAAGCACATTCACATTCATGTTGGACTGTCCTAGTCGAAGATCAGGTTTCAGTCTGTAACAGGACTTGAAATTTGACATTCACAAAGCTTGCATCCTTTTCCATCAACTCTGTGTTGGTCAGTCACTTAAAACTCCTGGTAAAACATACACTATTTTGATTGAAATGTGACAAATTATGATCAGGTTCAGAGCTGTTACTTTTGGACGACACTGTACACAACTGTCTATCTGCTCATATGTGAACCGTGTTGGGTAGATTAATAATGTAACTGGTTACAATTACAATAATATGGTCCATATGTCATGTTTAAAACATCTATTATTTAAAAATATTATTTAAATATATCCTGAATGATTTCAATCTATATTCTTATGTCTTACAAAAAGCTCAACTGTTAAAACATTATTTTTTCTTGCATAGCTTAGGTCCCCATTTTCACTGATGTGCATTTATTTACTTTTTGTGTGGAGAAAAAAATGAAGCAGCTGCTGCTTATAGCCTAAAATGAAAGCATATCTTATCTAATACTTTGTCAAAGCAGCTTTTGCTTCAGTTTTAGTCTTCAGTGTTTTTTTTAGTTTGAGTCCATCAGCCTTCCACATTTTGACGTGACAATATTTACCCACTATAAGTTTTAAAAGCTTTCAGATTATGAGGACATCTCTTGTTCACAGCCCACTTCAGGTGACCCAACTGATCTTCTCTTAGATTTAGTTCTGGACTCTTGCTCAGTCATTTCAAAACTTGAATTGAGGTCATTTTATTATTGATTCTGATGCAAGCTTGGACTCATTGTGATGCAGACAAATAAAATCCTCCTTTACCATCTGCTTTCCAGCTGACAGCTAAAGGTTTTCGGTCAAAACTGACCAGTATTTAGAACTACACCTTCCTCCACCTTGATAAAAAAACCTCAGTTCTGTCCCAATAAATCGTAACCCCACAGCTTGATGCTGCCACCACCATGTTTCTCTGAGGATGCAATGTTCTTTCAGGCTATTGTGTTGTTTCAGTGTCAGATACATATTTTAAAATTATTCTTGGAAGTTTGTTTGATTTCCTCAGATTGTTACATATTCTTCCACAAGGAAGAATATGCGAGATTTTTTTTCTTGCAATCCTGCTGCTTTAGTTCAAATATATGAAGAATACAAAAGATTGTTTTCACACAAGTTGTTGGAAATTCCTGTGGCTTCTTTAATGCTTCTGTTGGCCTCTTGACAACCTCCCTCCAGTTTCTGTCACGCCTCTTCATCAATTCTGGAGAAATGTCCAGTTTTTGTCAATTCCCTATTGTCCCATTGTTTCTCCCATTACTGGCAACTGTCTTCACTGCCCCATAGTGTATACATAATGATGTGGAGTTATACCTGTACCCTTCTCCTGTCTGTAATGTACAATGAGATCCTTTGCAATCTATCTGCAAACCTCACTTTAACTAAAAGGTGCAAATGTTAGGAAAATAAAGCTGAATTTTATTTCAGCTTAGTCATATTGCCCTGTACCAAACACATGGTGTCAGTCAGACTGAATACTGATACTGAAGCAAAAAGCGTTGCAAAAACTTTTAGTTTAAAGGCATGTATGCAATTTGGTTATTACAACTTATTCATATTCTATTTTTTTTTTTCTCAAATCAGTCTATTTTTAATTCCGGTTCTACAACATGTCTTTCACATTAAGTAGGTTTGAGATGATTGATCAAAATCTAATTTTTATGCAGAAGATATGGTATTTTAATAGTGGTGTTTAGACTTTTGAGAGCTTCTGTATTTGCTTCTTTAATTAGGACATCATCACAAGGAGTGAAATCTGTAACTTCGGTGGTGTTTTTCTCCCCCTCATTGAGCACTACATGACATACAGCTTAAGATAACTTGAAGAAATTCTCAGCCTAAGAAAATCTAACATAGATCCTATTTGACTTCTTATCTTGTGTTAGAAAAATTATGTATCCAGGGTCCACAGCTTCACCTTTCTGGTTGGCCTTGAATAGACTTCAGTTTTGACAAAGATAGATGTTGATATTAGCTAAAGAGGTCACAAATGTTTTTTTTTTGCATACCTCATATGAATTCAGATCTTCTGTTGTCTTATATTCATGCATATTTCATGCAAAAGAAAAACAAAACCCTCTTACTACTGTGTGCAATCACAATTATGCATGAAGACCGCTGTAGCCTCTGCTTTGATTGATTGCTGGGAAACAGTGGTAAAGTTGCTGCACAGGAATGCCTATTACAACCAGATTCTCACACCCCAACAAAATTCCAATGCACCGGTGAGTCGAAGCATAACAGACAGACTTGAAATACGCCTGGAATCAGTATTAATTCATGTGTAAAAGCAGAGGGAGGACTCAATGTTCTCTGTTCAGGAAGAGATCGTCCATGAATCAGCTGTATCTGCTTTTCACCTTTTCACTTCGCTCATTTTGCTTTGCTCTCTGCTGCTCTTTGCCATGTCCATTTACAGGCAGCAAAGCAAACATTGTCTCTTTTATGTACAAGCTTTAAAAGCTCTGCTGTGGGCCTGTCCATCTCATAAAGGTTGATGACTCTTCAAGGAGTAATTTATCGTGAGGGAAAAAAACAAAAAAACCTTGGATTGCTGTGCTGCAGTGTAATCAACAGTGACATACCAGATAACCAAACTCCTGTATTAAATTTACCTGCTTTTTGATAATTATATATATCCCTTGGGTTTTCATTCCTCTAATTTCTACAATCTGTTTTTATTCTCTGAACTACATCTGCAAACAAACTGAGCTTTTCTGTGATGACTGGTAATGCCCTGAGATTTGTCCGTAATCCCTCTGTCTGGTGTTAATTAACACACGGCGGCTGAGGGTGACCATGACGTGATACTGGATCTGATGTCATGGAGACCAGCGACCTCGCAGGTCAGACACCACATTGCACTATTCAGCTTTGATGCTCACAAATACTTTGTCATTTATTTTGGTCCTTGGATGGCACTAGATATCGTCTTTCCAAAGTGTCCGACTAATGTTTGTTCTCTGAAGAAACTGTGGACCTGCTGTGGGCGTAGCAGTGAGATCTGCCCAAAAACAGATCACTGATTTCGTTATTTTACTCACTGGGTGGCTGGAATCAATCCCAGGCAGAGCAAGAAGTGGAATATATCTTGTCGAGGTCTCCACAAACAGCAAACACACTAAGGTAAGGTCAGTTTAGAATCACTTCCAACCCAAGATGCATTTATTTGGACTGTGGAAGTGGAACCAAAGTGCTGAAGAAAAACCCTTTGCAGGCACTGTGAGAACACAAACACTTCAAACTGAAATAATAAAAATGACATTAGAACATGGAATATTTTACTGTGAACTCAGCATGATGCATAACTGCTGCTCATAATCAATAAAACATAAAATAAATAATAGTGGCAGCTGGTTTGTATTAAACACCAAACTAAGACTTATACTGCAGGAAGAGTAATTGTTATGCAATCCAAAATTTGATTCCAGCATCCTCCCATCACAGGGGGCAAGGCACTTAACTTAATTGCCTGCTGATGTGTGTATGAATGTGTGTTTGTGAATGTGATTGGGTGAATGTGGCCATAGTGTAAAGCACTTTGATTGGTCAGTATGACTAGAAATTGGTTTTACGGCTTCAGTTTCACCATGCTCCCAAAGAGCGACCAAATTTATCTTGAGAAAGTGTATATGTTTGCCAGCAAAACAAAGTGTATCAGTTTTTTTTTCCAAAACTGATATTTCTGAAAAGCTCATAGTAATAATGCATTCCTTTTTATAAACTGTAACATGCCTAAATCCAACCTTGAAAAGGGGATGTTTCCACTTTTGATGACTTCAGCTGGTCCAAAGAAATGGAAAGTTAATGTAGCTTTATTTGCTGTTACTCTAAACAGCCAAAGGATAAAAGTGAAAGTTTAGTACAAACAGGGCCCAAAATGCAGGGAGGAGGCAGAAGGCAAGCAGGTGAAAATGAACAGTTTACTTTCAAAAATAAAAAAGAAACCTAAAACTTACAAAAACAAAGGTCCAGGGGTGAGTTTAAGTAATACAGCACAAAAGGACCAAGAGGAAAAAGGAAATAATTGTATGATCTGATAAAGGCCTGACTGAGAGACATTTAAGCTGGAGAGTTGAATACTGAACAATTAGCAGGCGGTTGATTAGAAACTGGTTGTAGCTGTGAGGGAAGGCAAGTAACTGAGGAAATATAGCTGCGTTTCCATTACAAAGGTGTGCAAATCTCTGTCGATTTTCTGCTAATGTTGAAAAAACACAATTTTGCAATTGCGGTGTTTCCATTAAATAAGAAATGAAATGAAAATCACAATTGAATAAGCTTGTTCACGTGATAAGCCATTAAAAGACATGCTGCACCATGATCCTCCAACTACTTCCTGTTATCATCTTCTTCATGGTTTGTGCCAGTGGCAACATCTGGTTGTTGACCATGTGACTCGTGTGATGCGAAAAAAGTGTTTCCATTGCAGTTTAGCAAAACAAACCACTTTCGATTTGGCCAAAAACCCACCTCGTCCTAGCACTAAAACTTTTCCTCAAAAGTTTTTTTTTGAAGATGGCATGTTTCGATTAAGCAAATTTATGTTCGTTATTTCAATTTGCGCAATTTCAAAGTTAATGGAAACTCAGCTTGTGAGAAATGGCTGATAGAAAACACAGAGAACGTGGGAAACAAAGAAACAGAAATGCAGAAACCAGAGACATAACACAACAGGAGAAGTTCAGACCAAAAAGGTGACAAGAGAACACAAAAGCAAGATGGAAACAAGTAAATAGAAAAGAGAGATTCATAAAATAAAACAAGAACTAAGCTATAAAGAGAACCAGAGCTAAAGACTCTCAACTATGAGCTGAGTAAAAATACATGTCAAATAGTAGATTACAGAACAAAACTGCAAAGAATCTTAAACTTAAGGAATGAACTGAATATGAAAAGACTGACAAATTTTAAAATAAAGCAAAACACCAGAACAAAGTCCCAAAGTTCATGACAAAAACTTGTGGGTTGAGAGGTACAATACAGTAGAGCAGGATATGCAGAAATAAAAGTGGGATCTCTTTATGACATAAAAACGCAAACTTGCATATGGTAATACCATGTACCTTGATATTTTTCAAAGGTATGAAAACATAACATCTATAGATGTCACCCAACCCATGTTGAGGAGACCCATGGTGTCAGATAAAGCTGGGAACTGTCGACATTTAATTTAAACGGCTTTTTGTTGTTACACTGTTATTTATTATTTCTAAACATCTGAAAACTTTGCTGTTAAGCTTTCTGTAGTCAATCTGGATTAAACGTGTAGATATTGCCATCTGTTTTTAAAATTTTTCTCACCTCCAACTAACACCCATGAGGCATCAATGACATCCATAGAGAGACTGCTCGAACAAAAGTACACAATACTTAAAAAAAACAAACATTGTTTAAGAAGTAAAGATATATTGCAATAAGCTGTCATAAATTTTGTCTTAAACACACATTTCCTGGTACAAATTCTTCTGTGTGAGCTTGTGCATACAGCCCCTTACTCCACCTCCCCACCCCACTCCTCCCTATTTAGATTCAGTTGCCTCTTGTTGAAACACAAAGCCCCACGACTCTCCCAACGAGCCAGCACATATTCTGCTTGCAAGCTATTTGCAACATTTTTTATTCAGGTGTCTGCAGTGACAGCACCACTGTCTCTGCTGGCAGCTCGGCTTCAACATGTGTCAGGGAGCAAGCACGAGCTTGTGCAAGACACCTGATCGGCGTACCAGTCAAATGATGTGTCTGCTGCAAAGAAAAGAATAAAAGCAATTCAAAGTAGCAGAAAAGTTGTGTCAGCCTACAACGTTTGACCAGATTTACATGATGGAGAAGATGACTTACTGAAACATAGATTGCACGTTTCACTGTGGGAAAACATTTGGACATTTGAATTGTTCTTGTCAGAGAACAATTGTTCTATCAAACAGCAACACAGAAACAGAAATGACTTGTTGAGAAATGTTCAACGTTTGCCAGCTCATGTTTGGTGTTTGTAAGATACGATCTATTGTAGTAATGAACTTCCAATCAACTTAACATGTCTGAGTAACCTTACAGGCATTCAAGAAGAGTAAACATTATTCCTGATAAAGTGACAGTTTTAACCCAATGAGAAAAAAAACAGCAAGAACACAAAGGACAGTTATACAGGAATACATCTCAACAGAGTAAAAGTACATTTATTTTAATAATTTATCTAAAAAAGTGAAACATAGTCAAAAAAATCATTGCCCACAAAATGATATTATTCAAGCTTCTATTTCAGTTCATGTTAATTATGGCTTAAAGCTAGCGAAAACTCAAATGACACTTCTTAGAAAATGTAAATGTTTCATCAGACTGATATAAAATACTATTAAATCCTGTTTCCATGTACAGCTCAGTATGTGCACTGGGTACTTGGTCAGGACTTCTTTTGAATAAATTACTGCATCAATGCAGCGTGGCATGGTCCTTCTGCTGAGGAGTCTATCACAGCCCAGGTTGCTCTGATAGCAGCCCTCAGTTTGTCTGCATCGTTGTCTTTCATCTTCTCATCTTCGACAGCTGCCCGTAGATTCTCTATGGGGTTCAGATGGAGCCAGTTTGTTGGGCAGCCAAGCACATTGATGGTCACTGAAGCTGGCACTGGCATCATTGGTAGGTGTCATGTCCTGCTATGATATTAGCCTTTTGATAAACCTTGTCATGTCCTCTGTATATCTCAACTCTTCCTCCAGACCTCTATTTCCCAAAAAATGTACAAAGAAAAGATAAACTTGTAGCATCAGATTGGAATTAAACACACAGTAGTCAAACAATAAAGATTATTCTTTGCAGTTTTACAATGTAAACTTGCCAAATCCTTCAAATATTAACAATCTGAAATATTTTTTTTAATATCTAAACTGAAACAAACACAGTTTTATGGTTTCGCCTGCTCAGCAAATTAAAGTTGTCAGGAAACCATGTGCTGTTTCCTGCAGTACTCCTTCAGGTTGTTTTAGTTTAAACAGTTTCTCCAGCATGTTTTGTCACTTTTGTTCAGCTCAGATATGGCCTGTATTAACTGTTTCTGCCATATAACACAAATGTTTGACATCAAAGAGCAGCGCTTGGACATTAGATTCACCGTCATCTAAACAAATGATGAGAGTTTCTATTTTGCATTGATGAGCGTGGAAGCCAGATCAGGATCACGACAGAAATATGTTAATATTTTCCTTAACACACGTCAAATATTTGTTGCATTCCCACCCATTTTTGATGTGGCAGCTGAGGTATGGTGTCAATTTTGCACATTGAAGATAAATGGAAGCATACTGTGTTTGACAGGTTCTCTCTTATTTAGGTCGGGTCTTTTTTGGAGAACAGTCACAGTTCACGTGATGATGAGGTGAACTCCAGGGCAGTGAAGACAATGTGAGAGTTGTTTTCAGTTTTGAACTAGTGCTGTACTAAACTATTTTCAATAATTAAAAATATACAATCTTACACTATACAGTTACAATATTTAAACACTAACCCTCTTTACGTTAAAGACGACTAAAAAACACAGTTAAAACTCATAAACCAGGAAAAGTCCAATTACCCAAACAAGTGCAAAAATATTGTGAAAGATAAATATTTGAAATCTTCATTTCTAAAAATAGCTCCAATAAAATTACAAATGATAAACTATAAAAATGACAAAAAAAATTCTACAGGACAATTGTTTGTAAAGACAAAAATATGTATATTGGCTATTATGAAAGAAATGTACATCACATATATTTGAATATGGCAATAGCCCTTTCGCACTAAACATGGCGTATGATGAGCTTGCCACCGAATGCTGTGGGGAATTGACTGAATGCCACAATTTTCTACTCCAGTGTCAAACTTCAAAGGGGCTCTGACTTCAGCCAGCAAGAAAGGAGCTCTTTCTTTTGTTCAGTGAAAGATATGCTAAAAAACAAGCGTCAGCTATAGCCCTGCAATAAACAAGAACAAAAACTATGAACAAGGAGGAAAAGAAGCTGTAGGGTACAATACTTTATTGGTGTCAACGTAAAATGTTGTTTGCAAAAGTACGTCACAGCGCAACATTCAACCAAGCTGAACTACTACCGCAGCAAGCCCTGCAACCTGCAAAGGTCTGTGCAGCTTTGTGGCGACCTCCGAACACCAGCGAGCTTGTGCTTTTCATGTCACATGACAGTGTTCTGATTTCGCTGCATGTGACGATTTGTGTGAATGTTTTAATATTTAAAAAACTAAATCCAAAGAAATCCACTGTGGATGTACAGTATGCTCTCCCTTGAACTTTTGCATGTTCTGCCACGTTGTGACCATAAAAACCTGCTTTCAGCACTATTTACTATGATACACCTACATAAAATTAAATGTAACCAATTATCCTAATTTGCAAACAGAGTTCACCTGTATATAATTTAACCTCAGTATAAATCCAGATGTTCTACTTCCAGCAGAACAACGACCCTAACAAGCAGCCAGAGCTATGAAGGAAAGGTTCAGGTCAAAGCATATTCAAGAATAGTCTAGTCAAAGTACAGATCTAAATCACTTGCAGCACTAATAACAGTAAAAGGTGGTTCTATGAGATATTAACTTAGGTGGGATAAATAAACATCCACACCACACTTTTCAGAAAATATTTAAATATGTATAATTGGAATCTTTAGTTTCACAATTTTGGACTTTTTGTGTAGGTCAATCACAAACACTGCTAAGTGAAACAGTGACAAAATGTGGAAAAGTATTTTTGCATAGCTGTGAATGGATTTCAAATTAGGTCCGTAAAGGTTACTAGAGAGACAGACTTTTGCAGATTTAATATTAACAGAAATGAACCAAATTTAAACATCAGGTAAGAAAAAAACAATTTGATCACTAAGCTGAAACCTAAACTAGAACAGGGTTAAAATTTTGTTCTTTAAACCTTGTTAAACAAAAAAGGAGAAAAAGAAGGTGATTTACATGATGATTTAACACCCCCCACTGTTGGAGTCCCAATTAGTGCAGTGTACATTTACAAGTGTGTGTGTGGCTCACACATGCTCATAGATCATTCTGACTCAAGTGGGGAGCCATTTGGCCTGGAGCACCATGAGTGAATTATAACTGTTTCCAGCTCCGACTTGGTGGGCCCCCATTCATGCTCCTATAGAGCCAAACTGTCCATCCTAACAGATCACCTCACACTCGCCCCATGAGCCATATATTTCTGCAATCAGGACATGAGTTAGACAACACCTTTGATGCTTTGCAAGTCTTTTTAAAAGAAACGTTTTGCCTTCAAATGGAGGTAGATTTAAAGCTCTATTTTGAGTTCATTAAGTGAAGATTTACCTGACCATTTTATATGTGAGGAGGATTAAATCAGGAGAAATGTTGTCTGAGAGCGATTACTTCATAACTAGCGAACCAGCACTCCATGTTAACTCCAGCCTGTCTGTAATTCACTGAAGTGGGGAATAAATGCTTATGGGGAAAAACGGAAGTTCAAAACATACTTTCAATGTCTTCTTCAGTTCTCACAAGCGTTGTTACTCTGATGCCTAAGGGGGGGGGTCAGCTTACCAGACTGCTTTATATTGTGGAGCCATGTGTGAAGTGAAAACGTTATGCTCAAAAAGTCTTAAAAGCATGAAACATAAATAAATCACAGTCTGCAATTGTTTTTATTGGTAATTTTAAAGCAAAAGAGCCTTTTCAGTCTTACCTATTAAAACAGAAATGTACTACCATGTATGGATGATGATGTAGAGTCTCTTAACAGCACTGCTTCAAAATCTCTCATGAAAATTAAAAAAAAGAGATTGTTTCTTGACAAAATCATCTTTTTATCAGAAAAAGGTCAAATGAGAGGCCGCTTACTAGCCACAGAAAAAGGAGTTAACATTTTGTAGGAAACATGCGTGAACTCTGTGGAAGTTAACAGAGGTGGGGATGGATTTGTCCTCACACACCATTCTTAAAAAATTGGAATCTTTGATTCAAAAGAAGAAACAACCCAAAGCTAAGGGAAGAGAATGCAACACACTACAGCTGCAACTGAAAGTTCAAACAGGTAGTCAACAGCCAGACCACCGAGGTGACTGCAGGTGTTATCCCACATATGTGGGATGTGTATCTGTGTGTATGTTTCATGCTTTTAAGACTTTTAGGTTTCTACCTCGAAAATATGACCAACTTTACACTCCAAGTTGATTTCTTTAAAACCATTCATTTTCAGGTTTAGATGTAGATTCCTACTTCTGGATTTATCTTTTAATGCTAAAACCTACTTCCATAATTTTTGTCTCCATTTGTTAAACATTCAAAGTGATTTCTTGTGGGAAATTTGACACGACTTGCAACCAAGCACTCTCATCATCAGAGAAGCTTAACATGATGTTAAATTTCTCTAATCAAAATGAGATGTTCAGAAAAAACCTTATGAGATGATGGGGGATACCGAGGAGGGATGTAAAAACAAAGCAACCCTCTTTAATAAAACATCCCACTCTTAATAAGCAGGCGGTCTTTGTCCCTTTTTTCCCTCCTACACACTATTTACTAATGAGGACTTGGGGTCATTGTAATTGTTGCAGGAAAGGCTGCACTGATCAGAGGTGCAATTTTAGGGAAAATGAGGTTCTGTCGGATGACTTCATCTCTTTGGTCTGCCAGGCCGAGCCCCGGAGGCTTTTCTGATTCGTCTTCTTGGATCAGCAGCACCACATATGTGGGATGTGTATCTGTGTGTATGTAAAACAAACTAAACTGAAGTCCTCCAAAAAATTGGTGAAGATGAGTCCTGGTGAGGAGCTGAGATGATTAGACCACCTACAGATGGTAGAGTACAGAACTGACAAGATTTACCTCCTTCTTATCAACGTTACGACCTGGGAAGCACTGATTGGGGGTATTTGATTTAAAAAGAGTGCAGCCTGATTTAGGCTTAGTTGATTAGGGATGAGTTAATGTGGATTTTTTTAATCATTATCGGTAGGGAGCAGGGGCCACATTTGGAAAAGATCTTGACCACAAGGAGACCTCCTAAACAGCAACATGGGAACAACAGTGCCTGGATTATCATGATAATCGGTTGTGCTTTACAGAAACTTACAAGTGTTTATTCCTCTGAGATTTTTCTACATTTTGTCATATTTCAACCAAATACTTCTTTGTAATGTATTGGAATTATATGTGAACAACTATCACATAGTAACACTGAATTTTCTTTACAGGTTAACAATGCAAAGGAGCTATGTTTTTTAGATTTTTATTTGTTAAAAATGTTCAAACCTATGCATGCTTTTCCTTCCACTTCAAAATTCTGCATTTTGTGTTGGTCTATGACATAAAATCTCACAGAACACAGTGAAGTTTGTGGTGGTAATGTGACAAACCAGGAAAAAGTTCAGGATTTATGAGTACTTTTGCAAGGCACTGTATGTTTTTCATTTATTAGTTAAACCAAAACAAACTGTATACTCTAATAGTAAATCATTGCAGGTGAATCTGACTGAAGAGTGCACTTCGGTTTGATTAATGACTTAGAGCCATTCTAAATCATCAGAATTGCATAATAGCACTTTTCTGGAGGCAAAGTAAAGAAGTGTTGCATAAGCACTCACCTGTAACCTTCTGTGTTACTGTTTTCTTCAGATTTGTTGCTGAGCTGATTTCATCATTTTGCTCACTGTTTGTTTTTGAGGAAATAACTTTGCAACCTGTTTTTATATTTTTGACAAAAATGATTTGTAATATTGTCAAAGAACAAACAATTATTTTGTCCAGCTTCTGTGGCTCTAGATCTTGATGACCTACGACAAAAATCATTGTTTATTTTTAATTAGTGTTTCAAGAGCAAACCTATGACATAAGGGAGAATGCGTGAGCTAGCTCTCCACTGGTAAATATTTTATGGCATAGTGTCACACTGAAACATTTAGAAAAATCAAGCCTTTAATCTGAGAACATTTCTTCAGCTGGAAAAAAATCTCTCATTCAGAGACAATTAATTGTGGGCGCTGGGTGGATTAGTTGTTACAGTTAGAGTCCTTGACGCAGTTGTCCTGGGGTTTGATTCCCAGTCCTGAGGTTTGATCCCCCCCATTTACTGTCCATTTATTGTTTTAAAAAAGGCCACTACAGCTTCAAAAAATCTTAAAAAGAAATAATTGATTGTAACAAGTGACATACCTGCTGCACTAATAATTTCTATTACCCTCTTTAGCCAGTAGGAGAGCAGTCTTCAGTCTTCTCCTTACACATTTTACAAGGTTGGACAACCCAAGAGAGATCTTTGGACATTTCTTTTTGCAGAATCTTTAGGTCTCTTTTGGGTCCTGGGTCTTTTCTTATGTTTTGTTTTTTTTTTTTTTTTTTTTTTGGTTACTCACACTACATATTCAAGATTTAGATCTGCAGACTGAGATGGTCATGGAAGAAGATTGATGAAGCCCATCTGTGTTGATTTTCTGCATGTTTTGGATAAATATTCTGCCAAAAGCCTGAATGACAATCTACTTTACCGAAAACTGGAACCGCTCCACAACATCACAGATCCTCCACCGTACTTAGCACCAGACATGAGGTATTTATCCCTTGTTTCACCTCACACCCATGGCAGCATATTTGCAAGGTTAGAGAAGAAGCAGGTCAATAAAAATGTCTGTTTATTTTAAATTGTCATTGGACAATATTAAAATAGGCTGGTAATATCTGACTGGCTGGTGGTTTTTCATGAACACTAGACTCAAACCTGTTACTCAAAAAGGTTTTTGAATTTTTTATGTTTCACATTTTTCTTGTGATAGTCCAACAATCCAACAAGATGTGATGATAGTAAATATCACATCTTATTAGACTGATTGATGCAGCTGTTACATGTCATTCATACATACATTCAAATAGATCCTAGTTATCAAACTATCAGTAGCTCAATTAATTATTTAAAGCAGTTCAAAAAAATTTCTAAGGAAACCCAGCAAATTGCATCGAGTCATTGACTTGGAGCATTCACTCCTCCTGGATGAGCATGTTGCGACCACATGGCATTGTGCCGTTGATTTTACAGCAATCCCTCATACCGAGCATGCATATAGCAACAGTGGAGAAGAAAAACTCCCCTTTAACCTCCAGCAGAACCTGGCTCAGTACAAGCTGCCATGACTGACTGGGGGTTTGAGAAGACAGAGCAGAGTGCACAAGAAAAACAGATGAACTGATGTAAGATTATTTTTGATGTTCATGAAAGTAAAAAATTAATAACAGGAGAAGGAGAACGATAAGTTGATGGCAGTATTATTTCAGCTGAAGCCCTCCTCCAGGAAGGGAGGCCAAACAGAACGCCAGACCAGGTGTAGCTTCTATGGAGAGAAAATAACTGAGAGAAAACAAAAAGTTAACAGTTGAAATAACAGCAAATAATCCAAATTTGAGAGTAGTAGAAGAAAAAAGTGGTCAGTTTGTCCTCCAGTAGCCTAAGATTATGGCAGCATAGCTCAGGATAACCTAAGCTAGTTTAAGTATAAGCTTTATCAAAAAGGAAAGTTTGAAGCCTAGTCTTAAAAGTAGACAGGGTGTCTGCCTCACGGACTAAAACTGGAAGCTGGTTCGACAGGAGAGGAGCCTGATAACTAAAGGATCTGCCTCCCATTCTACTTTTAGAAATTCTAGGAACCACCAGTAAACCTGCAGTCTGAGAGTGAAGTGCTCTGTTAGGAATACATGGAACAATCAGATCTCTGATGTATGATGGAGCTTGATTATTAAGGGTTTTATATGTGAGAAGGAGAATCGTAAATTCTATTCTGGATTTAACAGGGAGCTAACGAAGGGAAGGGAAGCTAAAATAGGAGAAATACAATCTCTTTTTAATTTTCATCAGAACTGTTGCTGCAGCATTTTGGATCAGCTGAAGGCTTTTAACTACGTTCTGTGGACTTCCTGACAGTAAAGAATTACAGTAGTCCAGCCTTGAAGTAATAAATACATGGACTAGTTTTTCAGCATCACTGCTGGACAGAATATTTCTAATTTTGGCAATATTCCGGAGATAAAAGAAGGAAATTCTAGAAACATGTTTGATATGGGACTTAAATGACATATCCTGGTCAAAAATAACACAGAGGTTCTTTACTTTATTATTTGAGGCCCATTTAATACCATCCAGATCAAGTGATTGACTAAGCAGTGTCTCTTTCAGAGGTTCTGGTCCAAAAACAAGCACTTCTGTCTTGTCAGAATTTAAAAGAAGAAAATTTAGTGTCATTCAGGTTTTAATGTCCTCAAGATATGCCTGTAATCTACCTAACAGATTGGATTCATCGGGATTTATGGATAGCTATAACTGAGTATCATCAGCATGACAGTGAAAATTTATCCCATGCTATCTGATTATTTTATCTATCTATCTATCTATCTATCTATCTATCTATCTATCTATCTATATATATATATATATATATATATATATATATATATATATATATATATATATAGATCTATCTATCTATCTATCTATAGATAGATAGATAGATCTATCTATCTATCTATAGATAGATAGATAGATAGATAGATAGATAGATAGATAGATAGATAGATAGATAGATATAGTAAAAAAATTGGTCCAAGCACAGAGCCTTGTGGTACTCCACAAGTAACCCTAGAGTGGGAAGAAGATTTATTGTTCACATGAACAAACTGGAATCTGTCTGACTGATAAGATTTAAACCAGCCTGGTGCTGTCCCTTTGATACCCACATGTTCAAGCCTTCCTAAGAGAATATTGTTGTCCACTGTATCAAAAGCAACACTGAGATCAAGCAAAACCAGAACAGACACAAGTCTATCATCTGAGGCCAAGAGAATGTCATTTGTAGCTTTCACAAGTGCTGTTTCAGTGCTATGATAAGCTCTGAAGCCTTACTGAAACTCTTCAAACAGGTCTTTACTTATTATATGCTCACACACTTGATTAGCAGCTGGTTTCTCAAGGATTTTAGATAAGAAAGGTAGATTAGATATTGGTCTGTAATATATTAAGTCATCTTGATTGAGAGAAGGTTTCTTAAGAAATGGTTTAATTACAGCTATCTTAAAAAAAAAACCCTGTGGAACATGTCCATTTACTAGGGACAGAATAATCATATCTAAAATGGAGGCAGTAATCAAAGGGAACACCTCTTTAAATAATTGGTTGGAATGGGGTCCAACATGCAAGTCCAAAGGTTGAAAGAAGCTAATATTTTTGATAACCCAGAAAGCTCAACTGACTCAATGCAGTCCAAAAACAGATCAGCTTCTAGAGTTACATTTGGTGCTGCCTCACTTACTGAGGATGAAGTAATCACATTCGGGAGGATGCCAACAATTTTATTTCTAATAGAATCAATTTTATCTAAGAAGAATTCCATAAAGTCATTACTGCTGAGAGCTGGGGGAATTGATGGCTCAACAGAGCTATGACTCTGTGTAAGTTTGGCAATTCTAATGAAAAGAAACCCAGGATTATTCCTATGCTCCTCTATTAATGATGAAAAATACAATGTTCTAGCTTGGTGAAGGGTCTTTTTGTGCAGCAGTAAACTATTTTTCCAAGTTAAGTAGGACTCCTCTAGATGTGTAGAGTGCCATTTTCTCTAAAATTTTCTAGGGTTCTGCTTCAAAGTATGCAGCTCTGAATTAAACCAAGGAGCCAACCACCTATGGATAATTACCTTCTTTTTTAAGGGGGCTACATTGTCTAATCCCACACACAATGAGGAAGTAACTTTATGAACAAGAACATCAATTTGAGAAGGGCTAGAGATTAAACTGCTGCCTTCTACTGTGTTTATCTGAGATTTTGAGGAAATTAAACATGGAACAGATTCTTTAAACATTTTTACAGCATTGTCTGATAAAACTCTTCTATAATGAAATTTTCTCTCAGGTTTGGAATACTCAGTTAAAATAAACTCAAAGGTTATTAAAAAATGGCCAGACAGCACATGGATATGGGGAAGTACTGTTATTTCTTCATGCTCAATGCCATATGTCAGCACAGGTCTAAAGTATGATGACACAAGTGGGTAGGACTATGAATTCTTTTAGTAAAGCCAATTGAGTTCAAGATAGCATTAAAGGCTACATTTAGGTTATCACCCTCAATGTCAACATGAATGTTAAAATTTCCCACTGTAATAATCTTATCAGTATTTAACACTAAATCAGATAAAAAAAAAAAAAAAAAAAAAAAATCTGAGAGATGATGTAAAAATGGAAAGTAAGGGTCTGGTGGACGATCCAAAACAATAAACAAAAGTGGTTTTACTGCTTTGCTCCTAGGAGGAGGAAATCTAAGGGTTAGATGTTCAAAAGAACTGTAGCTATTAATAGGCGTAGGATTAATTAATAAATCTGAATGAAAAATAGTTGCTACTCCTCCACCTCGCCCTGTACTTCGAGTACTTTGACTCATTTATACTTACATAATCCTCTTGCTGTAGCCAGGTTTCTGTGAGATAGAGCAAATCAATCTGATTATCACAAATCAAGTCATTAACTAGCAAAGTCTTTGAATAGTGCTCTTATGTTCAATAAACCACATTTAATTGTTTATTTTTCTGTTCAGTTAAAGTCGTATTTATCTTTATGAGATTTTCATGATTTGCTCTTTTTAGGTTAGTCTTTAATCCATTTGATTTTGGCCATGGGCAAGACACTATCTTAATAGGATATTGGATGATTAACAGTACAGAAGCTGCAGAGAGGTGTGTTAAACTGCAACTCTACTCCCTGGTCTGCACCCTGGTTTGTCAGTGTTTTAAAGACCTCTGAAAGAACCCTTTGTCCACTTATCTCACATGGAACAATGTGCTTTGGATATCTTTGAATCATATCATATCTTTGATCCACCCACCTTTAAGTTTCCAGCACTGAGTCTTCATTATCTGCAAAATGTGTGTGCTGGACTGGGTGTCTTTGCCAAAATGTCCCATTTACCAGCTGTGAACAAGTTTCACAGTGGAGGAGCATGAGGAGACAATAGGAGAACCATGTCTGTCTCCAGTCCAGCATCTTTGATCTCTGTCTGCTTCAGACTGTTTTACATCACAGAAAGTAACAGTTTTTGATATAATTTAAAGGGACACAGATGACATGCTACATGGATCAGAGAAAAGATCTAAAACCAGGATGTTGAGATTTTTCATTGGATTACTCTTCAGTTAACAGAGCCAAAGGTAAATTTTTGGTTGGATCCTTTATAAGTTTCTGTCTTACAGACCAGTGAGAAGGAAAAATAATATACTAAATTCTAGATGTTTCACAACTGAGAAAAATAATCAGAAAAAGAATTGAGATTTACAGCACAGTGTAAAAAATTCTACATTTGTAAAAAATCATTTGCTTTCTAATCTAGAAGCTGCTGATTTAGCAGAACAAAAACACCTCAATAAACTCAGTAGAGTTGATGGATTTTGTGACTGTATTCCCAAAGATTACCTTTAAATCAAATGTGAAGACGATAGCTGTGGAGTATCCCTGGACTTAAGATGCTGAATTCTATGCAGAGGTTGATCATTTGAACATCTAGATAACAATTTTGTGCTCGGCTAAAGAAACAACACAAAATTTTTATTAGGTGGTTTGTAATCCGATTTGATACTTTGTAAAAGGAATAAATGATCACAAAAACCAGCTATAAAGTCACGGAGCCACTGGTGCTGGCTGACAGACAAGGATCTGTCTGTTTCCACATCTCAACACTGAACAAACAACTAAAACCTGTGAGCCGCCAAAACTCTATCCGTGTTAATCTCTGAGCCTACATCACAGACCCCAAAGCAGCCAGACTGCCCCCAGCCCAAAGCCAAGGCTAAGCAAGACAACACACCTTGGACTGTGGTGAGTAAATAGAGTAGAGCGGATATCTATATCGCTCAAAGCGAGCCTTGGCTCTCAGGGATTGGTAAAAGTAAACAATTGCACTAGCACACCAATAATTGATGGCACCATTTCTTTTCATACAGTAAATAAATGTCAAGTGATGGTGAAACTGAGCCACTAGATTACAAAGATTAACAACAGTCCAGGATTGCAGGGAAATGTGTTCCTTGGATCTTCTACCTCTTAGGTCTTAATTTCTAATCAGTCGGTTTTGAAGGCACAGCCTGAGAAATGACCCATAGTGCGGATGACCAATACTGGCTGCTGTGAGCAAAGAGGGAAAAGACATGGTTATGCTAAAGAACACAAATAAATATTTCATGAAGACCTGAAGAGATTGTGTTCCTTTATCAAAAAAAAACCTAACAAATCAGGTCTTAACAGACCAGGTCTCATAAAATTACATCTATATCTTTTAATGTCATCTAATTGAGCAGTATCTGTTTTTCTTTTATTCTTGAGTTGTTTTAATGATTTAATTGTTTAATATCCGTTATAAAAGTTTTGTGTCAACTCCACACTGATCTCCTTATCCTGCCTATGTCAGTGAGAGTGAACACTGGGCGTCATCAAGACTGATCTTGAAGATAAAGTGCTTCCTCCAGCAGTAAGAGGTGGTGGCCTACCAGCTTGGTGATATCAACACTCGCATGCTACGGAAGAAGATAGCAGAGATAGATGAAAGACTGCCTGCATGACTGGAAGAGAAGATGATGAGACAGGGGGAGTCTCCAAAACAATTTCAATATTGACACAGTAAGTGCAGGCAATAAGGGTCTTCTCTTCTGGAGCCGCATCAAAGTGCTTTATGGGAGGCCAACGGGGGAATAATGCACCAGAAAGCTGGAACCAAATCATTCTTAGTAATCAAAGGACCTCCATTATCTCACATAAACACACATGCACGCACATACAAATTCTTGATTCAGTGTAGGCCTTTGATGTGTATCTTTTTTAATGTTACAAGTTGTTCCTAGTGGGGCACCACATCTTAAATTATGATGAGTCTCATCCATTATTATAACCAATATTTGTGTAACTATAAAAAAAAATGTCCAATTTTATTGTCTCTCATTTGCTGATGTTGCTAGATTAGACATTTTAATGAATCTTATATCCAAAGTACAATGCTACATTGTGGTTTAGATGCCATCTTGGAAACCTTCTTAGAGGTTTTCCACTATTTGTCTCGAGTCACTTACTACTTCATCTCCAACCAGCTAAGTATTGCTTTAAAGAAATTACCAAGTAAATTACCAAAAAAAACAAAAAAAAAACAAAACAGTTTTTGTTAATAAATTATGTTTCCAACAATGTGTATTAATCCCAATTTTGAAGATTTGCAGTTGAAAGGTAAAGAAGGCCACTTCGAGATGAAAAAACAGTTCAGACTCACAAAATCAAAATGTTTAACTCTTTATTGAGAAAGTGCTTGAATTTTTTTTTTTAATAACCAAGAACAATAATGAATGGAAGCTAAATTGATATTATTTTAATTGCCAAGGGGCCACAAACTGTTGACATGAAAAAATTAAAACTAAAAATCATCTCTGATTTTATCCTTTTTGGCTGTTTACTGTTTTGTATGATACCATAATGTTCTGATGATTTGAATCCACATTTAGAGTCGAATCATTAGTATTGAAAACATCTAATCATCTGTTCCTTTGCCACATCTTAGAAACATCCCACATCTCTTAGATAAAATTTAATAACTAAACATTTAAAAGCTTCTAAAACACCTTTAAGAAATTTTCAGGTAAAAAAAATCTCAAAGATCGAAAAGTAGTACATATAAACATTTTAACTTAACAAAGACCAAATGATTGCAGTGAATATTCACAAAGGTAAATGGTTCTGCTTATTCAAGATTGGGTCTTGGTGATAAGACCTTTCTCCTCAGGGACACTTTGGGGGACAACAAGGTGTTTATATGGGAGACAAGATGTACACCAATTACTGTCATGATTCACGTTCTGTCCTGTCCATGCTGTGTTAGTTTTCATTCAACTCACCTGTGTCGCCTGATTGCTGATCTGTGCCACCTGGGCCCTGCTCTACTTAACTCCTCTCAGTCCCTGCCTCCCTGCCAGATTATCGACAGCCACGAGCCAGTAGAAATCCAGCGTTTCATGCCTTTCCGTCCACGGATCTTCCCCTCCTGCCAAGCCCGTTACGGATTCCTTTGTTTCTGGATTTCTGGACCCTGACTCAAGCGTCGCCTCACGACCACCGAGTATTGCCTGTCCCTCAAGCTAAGTCTGCTCTCTCTGCCTTCCCGTGTATTACCTCTGCCTGCTTATCATCTAAGCCCCTGGTGCTGCGTTGGATTCCCTTGTGGAGACCTTCATTGTTTCATCCTGAGCAGCTGCCAGTTTCCGATGCTGAACAAACCTGTTTTTCCTTTACGTACTTCTGTGTGTGGTTGAATTTCCGGGTCTTCCCTGTGAGTCCTTACAAACTACGAATAACAATTTGAGCTAATGTGCTGTTCCCCTCTTGTTGCCAAAATACACCTGACCCGTCAAGGCATTGATTCCACTAGATCCCTGAAGGCAGGGGTGCCAAAGTCCAGTCCTCGGGATCTACTATCCTGTAACTTTTAGATGCATCCTTGGTGCACCTAAATCAAATGAATGGCTTGTTATCAAGCCTCTGCAGAGCTAAAAGATCCTGATGAGCCATTTGATTCAGGTGTGCTGGAGAAGGGAGGCATCTAAAAGTTGCAGGATGGTAGATCTTGAGGATTGGACTTGGGCATTCTGGCCTTAAGGTGTGCTATGGTCCCTGCCACCGAGATATTAGCAGCAAATCCTTTAAGTCCTGAAAGTCGAGGCCTCCATGGGTCCAGGACATCCTAAACATGTTCAGTTAGACTGAGATCAGGGGACTTTTGAAGTCAACGTTTCAAACTTGTTTGACAAACCATTCTTGAAAAGCTTTTGCTTTGTGGTAGAGTGCATTACTCTGCTAAAAGTGGATTTTTCTGCAGGATATTTCAGCAGAAATTTTGAGCTATAGAAGCTGGTCTGTTTGCTTGGACAATGGGCATCTGGCTTCGCTCCACACCTGCATCAGTGAATCTTGGGCTACTATGACCTTATCACCAATTCACCATTGTTCCTTCATTGAACTGCATTGGAAAGACATTGACCTCACGAGAGCTGCAGTTTTGGAAATGCTCTGAACCTGTCATCACGATTTTGGCTTAATCAAACCAGCTCAGCGATAATCAGTTTTATTCACGTCACCTATCAGTGGTCATAATGTTATATTTGATCAGCTTATTCTCCATCCAAAGGATTGTGGGTCTTGCCCAGGATGTCCTTCCAGAGGGAGGTGCTCTGAAAAGCCTCTAAAGCCTAGGAGGCATTTTCACCAGTAGTTGAAAAACCTCAGATGATTTCTTTTAGGGTTCTTCTGGTCATTACCTTAGGTGAGGGTTGGAACATTGACTGACCGGTAAACCAAGACCTTTGGTTGTTTGGTTCCAAACTTTGTTTACCATGACAGACCAGAGCAATTGACACATCATTCCATACAAGGCTTCAATTGATCTATTCATCTCTTGTTCTATACTGCCATCACTCATAAACAAGACATTTGAACTTTTTTGTTCAAGATGGAGTCATTTGAGGAGACTGAAGGAGGACAAGAAATTGAGAATCTCTCTAGGACCTGGAAGGCCCTTCTGAAATGGCTTGGGCATTTTACTGCTCCCCTGGTCACATCTAGCATTTTAGAAAATTTAAAATTTAACATGCATGCGGTATTCTGCACACAAGTTCAAACACACCGCTTTTAATATTTAAAAAAAAAAAAAAAAAAAAAAAAAAAAAAAAAAAAAATTTCTATTTTGAAGGCTTATGCCATTGCTTCTTTTTGGCTAGTTTCATGAACATCTTTGTGTGCCTCCAGTTTCAGCTCATGCTAAGAAAAACTTAATATAGAATGAAAAATGTTTAACACATGGACTTCTATGTAAGAACTGATTAATATGTGGTCACTACATGATCAGTGTGGGGACTCACTGCAGTAGATGCCACACATCACACAGACGATAACGCTCAAAAACTGAAGGTAATGGTGGATGATGGAAGCAATACAGAGGACCCCCTGTATTCATGGAGGTTAGGAACCACAGCCGCCCATAAATAACTAAAATCTGCCTCTAAAAATGCTTATAGCTGCCTATTTTAATAGTTCAAACACCAAATATACCTTAATATGCATTAATACGCACAGTGGAAACTGCTTTAGCACTACTGTAGAAGCTAACCTGTGCCGTCTTCCTTTTGTCCACTCTTGAAGGGTACATCCAATCAGTGTCAAGGAAAATAAATGACACTCCTGGATTGCCTCTTTTGCGAACACCAGCTAATAGGTTGTCAAGTAGCAATGCGTCTCCATATTTTAGTCTCCTAAGCTGCACATTCTTTTGAATATTTTAGACATGTTCCACAAAAAAATCTATGAATTGGTGGATTATATATGAATAATTTACGAGTTATGTTCCAAAGAAAAATCCACCAATAGGTAAATCCACAAATACTGAACCAGCAGGAGGGGGTCCACAGCATTACCACAATCCATTTTTATATCTGTAGCCATTCACTTAAGTATTTATTGAATGCAGTAAAAGGTAAAGTTTCTGTTTGTGGAGATCACACTGTTGTTTCAGGGTTTCAGCTTGAACTATCAGATCAAGCCAACAGTGAAATACAACTAAATGTCTTAGTTTTTTTTGAAGCAGATTTTCTAAAAAGTCATTATTTGCAAGAAGATAATACATAATTTTCAGTTTGGAATGTTTGCAATGGACTGGAGACCTGTCCAGAATGTACCCTGTGTCTCGCTCAATTATTGCTGGAGATAGATGCCAGCCCCTCCGCGACCCTGGAAGGATAAGTGGGTATGGCCCATGGATGGTTGGAGTTTGGCATGTTGCAGTTTATTGTTCAATTGGAGTGACTGCTGTTCCTAACAGCCAATAAAATTGATATTTAGAGTTTGTTATCCAATCTGTTTTTGAAACATTTGAGTTCAAGAAATGACTTCACATTGGCCCGTCAGCTGCAGGTGCAGATGAAGAAGTTGTTCGCCAATTGGTGGACAGTGTTGGGCCTGGGCAAACAGATTCTCCTCAGTATAAATTTCAGTTATTTTCTTCTGCTTACATGCTTCATTTCTGGTCATTATGTCATCACAAACAGTAAGCCACTTACAAGTATCTGCATGAAACTCCTACTATATTTTAAAAGGCAAAACTTTCTTTGTTCTTATTGTTGTCTTACATTATTATATGTAACTGTCACATAGACTATTTTAAATACAATGATGTCAATACTGTAAATTGGCCTAAACCCAATGTAAAGGGCTTTTAATAGTGTAGTTCTCCCAGCCTGCATCCCTCTTTGGGAGTTAGATCCCACTTCCTCTCTGCTCCGTTTGTTATTCTTTCACCCTTATTCTCTTAAATGCCCGTGAAGATAAGATGGTTCTGTGATAACAGCGAACAGGGCAAATAGTGTAGTACACAAGAGGAACAAGTGCGCCTAAGAGCTTTAAATTTCAAAGAGATCAAGGGGGTCCTGCATGAATGGGCTCGGATATCACTGTAATATTTTAATCACATCACGTGAGAGATGAGCAATCAAGAGAAGCCGAGGCCTTCACAAAAGCCACTGAAATTCTCCCGCATGTGTGCCCCTATGCTTAAATGACACAATTTACTTGGTTTTATGAGCATATGCTTTATGAAATCACCTTATCTTACTGTGAGTGTGTTTAGATGTGTGTGTCTGGGAGAGACTGAGTCAAACATATTTTCCATATTATACTCTATTTTATTTATTTAATCAGTTTTACAGGCAAAAAGAAATTAAATACAGGTTAAATACACTCTTGAAAAATGAAAATGTAAAAACATACCATCTATATTTATTATTTCTTCACAATTATTAGAATATCTACTTAGTATGTGAAAAAGCATAACAAGTAATATCAGCAGCAAAATCTTGGAAAACTTCAAATAACAAAAATTCCACACTTTAAGCTAGGGAAAGGGGGAATCTCCTGTCAAGAAACTATTGTTTTTTACCAAAGTTACTGCACTACACTGATAAAGTTCCCTTTTAATTTATGATTATTATTTTTTTTTAAGTTGAAGGGAGCATCCAGGAGCTTTTAATTTGTAATCTACAACTCCCTGTTTCCATGGGTGTAATTGACATCACACACAAGTCCATTTCCCTTTGCCAATTTTCAAAATGACGCTCTATAAAATGCCACTCCAGGGCTTTGGACTTTGGTAGGGTCTCCAGCAAAAAATCAGTCTCTGGGAAATCAAACACCTTGGTCATGTAAGACCAGAATTTTGGCAAACCTCTCCCAGATTAGGGAGACTGAGGTTCCCTCCTAGAGTCAGACCTGGTGGGGAGCTTACCATCGAGTGCTTGGTGGTTGGACCTTCAGGCCCAACCTGAAAAAACAACTACAGACATGGACTCAAGCGGCAGGTGAAGTAGGGGCTTAGAAGAAGCAGTTTCTGGGATCTTAATCTTGCTCAAGGGATAGGATAAGGAGCTCTGTCATCCAGAGGGAGCTCAGAGTAGAGTCATTGCTCCTCCACATTTGAGGAGATTTGGGAGTCTTATCCGGATGCCTCCTGAGAGCCTCCCTTTGGAGGTTTTTGGGGCATGTCCCACGAGGGGGAGACCCCAAAGCAGACCCAGAAATCACTGTAAGGAAAGGTTTGGGATCCCCCGAGCTGCAGACTGCTTGACATACCAAGATCAGCTAAATACACTTGGCTTACATCCAATCAGAAGGAAAAGGAAGGTTGATCAGGGCCTGAAGAGAAATATTAAAGAACACTTTCAAAAGCTCCTGGGGTACTCTTCTGGCAGTTTTGAGGACTTTTGAGGACTCCAAATTCGCTCTCTCTTTGTTCCAGTAATTGTCCCAGCTACCTTTCTTGTAATATTTTTCAGTCTAAGTCCCACTGCTGAAAGATGACTTTATTTAACAAATATTATCAATTTGCTAAATGCACACTCTATGTTATTTTTTATTATCTATAAATTGGTGTCCTTTAAAGATCTAGTCAATAAAAGTGGGTGTTTCTTTTGCTGTTCATTTTTGACTCTTGGACCACATAAATTAAAGTGGAAAATTAAAAGGCCTATTTCATAATTTGTCACAACTTATATAACTATAACCCAAAGCATCATAGCAGCTGTGTTTTTACATGTCTTTTAGTTGTTTCATTGGAGTGGTTGGTGCATACAGTGCAGTTCTGTGACACTGTCATTACAACTTGGCAGAATTTCCACATTGAAGCAAATTCCTGTGCATTTTTGTAGCATTTGAAGTAATTCAGATTGTGATAGTCAGACTTTTGTGCCAGGGAGAGGCCTAGGAGTTTGCACTACATCATTCATTATGCCTGCCTATCAGACAGCACAAGCTGTATTCCTCTGGTGCCGTTCCAAGAGGGCTCTCGTCATTTGCTTGCCACTTGGTGGCCAATTGCTGGAGCAAAGGAGACAAAAGCTGCAGCCCACCCCTGCATGCTCTGATTGCTCTGAGAGAGCAAGAAGAGGGAGGAAAGACGGGGGCCTCCTTTTGGCATGGCAAAATGTAGATTCCTATTGCGGGGTAGTTTTTGCAAAGGGTTTCCAGGACAGAGAGGTAAATGGGGTCTCTATCTGCTCTGCAGCTTATCTGAATTAATACATGTTGACATATTTTTCCTTAAATTTGGGGTAATTAGGCAAAATAATAACTAACATTCAACTGAGACATAGCAAATAAGTTTACATTGCACTAATTTCTGCCTCATTATTCACTGACTGAAAAGCCTCGGATCCCTCATACTTCTGCTGACTTGAGAGGTGTTTGGTCCATCAAAGAAAGTAATCATCTTAGATGGAAGTAAAGGATGACGAAAACAACTGTCATTCTATAAAATTGGGATGTATTATCCATAATTTTGATCTGACATAAAAGAAACCCCCTTGAAAGTTTGAGTTTTTTCTGTATCCTTTTCCCTCTCTTTGACTCATTTGCCACCCCTCTCAGTGCTTGTTCTCGTTCTCCTGGCTGCTGTGATCCTCCAGGCCCTCCGGTTATTTGGATATTGTTTGGAGTCAAAGTTCTGTCAATCAGATAAGCAGTGACCTCGCAGACCCGGCAGATAAGACGTTACATGGCGAGAGGAAATGGCAGACAGCAGCGGGACACAAGGTCTGACTGTGAAGGTTCAGTGAAGCGAAACTGATCACAACAGTTTCTCGTACTCTGAAGGGCCGCTATGAACCAAAAATTATTGCTTCTGTCTCGTCTGTCAATCGGTTTACATTGATTGACTCTGACTTGGAGCCTGTACAGAAATTTCATCTTGAGAATAAAACCCCTTTGTGCAAGGTGATACAACTCTTTTCTGAAAACAAAATATTGATTATAACGTGGAATTATTCCAGTTTTTGTTATTTTTAATTATATTTCTCAGGAAAGGTTCTGATTTCTGCAGAAAATCCAGTCTCAGTAATCACTAATGTTCTACATTCAAAACATTCATGTAAGATTTAACACTCTTAATATATGGCTTGCACGTAACCTTGACTACTACTGCAGAGTCACTGGGATGATTGGGAATAAGACAGACTTTTCAGTCATTTCGTAACTGAGAAATTACAAAAGGATGAATAAGAGGCGAGTCCTCTTCAGGGTCTGTAGCTTTTGGGTGGTCCATAGGTTGGAAGCCCTCTGGGAGGAATCAGGGGGACCGCCATATATAATACCAATAAGAAGACCTGTTGAAACAGAGAACACACTAATTCAAAAATAGCTCAGCCAAAACCCTAGCACACACTTAATTCACCATTCAAAAATATAATTTTCCACAAAGCCGTTGCTGCTCATTCTCCTTGTCAGAAAGTGATGGTATGTAATTATTGGAAAAACAAACTGAATCCTGCCAATGTTTCATTACAAACCCATTTTATGTCACATGTACAACCACTATTAAAGCTCATAAATACTAAATAACACATTGAAAGCTTGAATAATTGTGTCCCAAGCACATGAGCTGCTTTAGTATAAGAGAATGTTGGTTTTTCATTTTAACTTTCTGCTTCATTTTGACACAAATTCAAACATATTTATGTCAGGAAGCTGCCCAGAACAACCACAGTCTCTGTTGCTGCCGGCCACTGAGATGATGGTTCAGTTCTTTTCTCAAGAGACTCTTGGTGGTCATTGTTCAGCGAAGGGAGGAAAGTACTCAGTCAACCCACCCCACCCCCAAAACGTTCTGGGAGTTCAAACACTTCAGTTAGAAGTGCTCCTCTAAATAAAAAGGTTACTGCTACAGACATCAGACAAGTAAAGCCAACTGAACTCTGTTTGGCTGTTTTTTTTTCATTCATGACATTGAGTTTTTTAAACTAATTTAATTGATAATAGTTTTCAAGTGCACAATGAAAACATCTAAACTGATTCGTTTGCATTTAGTTTGTTGTGCATTCCTAAAATGTGTTTAATTGAAGTACTTTCATGATTTAATGCTCTTTGATTTATTTATCAAACATTTTCAGTTTAGATTTTATCAAGATAAACTATAATGTATTTGATATAACTTAACAAGAAACAAATGGGATTTTAATATTCCTTCATTCTCACGATGATGCCTATGTAATGAAGTCAGAAGATTCAGGTTGCAAAACCTAGCATGTTCTGTGGGTTTCTTTGGTGTTGCCCACTAATCTTTTTTGTTCTTGCGTTTAATTCTGAAATTCAGAATTAAAAGAAATTCTGATTTTTTTTAATTTTTTTTTTTACTCATGTAAGCCTGAATCAGTTACATGGATTTTATGATGCTTTAATTGATTAATCAAAGTAGGGTTCCAACAAAAATAAGCAAAGAATGATAAAATATAGCAAAAATCACAGTTGTCATCCTGTTGTTATGTTACCATGTACTAAAAGACACTGTATTGGATTCTTAATGTAAATAACATGTTTTAACTTGCAATAATAGAAAATTTAATTTCAAAATAGCTGTTCTTATTTTATCACATTTTAGTTTCAAATGCAGTATATTAAATTGTAGTAGAATAAGCTGCATTTCATTTAATAATTTTCAATAATAAGAAGACTGCAAATACCAAAATGAATTGTGTGACTTTAGCGCCCTCTGTTTTCCAGAATACAGACCAACTCTGACTTAAAAACACTGGACTTTTGAGATGTGAAAAAAGAAAATGAAAACAATCAAGAATGATAAAATTGATCTGTTTTAGAATAAAAACATAGAGAGAAAAATATTTTGTGTCTTACAAGACTGATTCAGCATTTGTAAAAAAAGAAATTAGACCCTGTTCATCTGATCTGATCACTGCATCTTCACTTCCTTTGTTATACAAGCTGTGTTTTTATACTTTTCTATTATTGTTACATATTTTTTTATTTAAAATGACTTGTTTATGTATTTATTTTAACTGGATTCGTTAACCTCGTTTTTATAAAGATGTGACACAAAATGATACTAGAATGATTTAGATTTAGCTGATATTTAATTTCCCTTAGGGATAAATAAAGTATTGTCTTCTCAGTGTGGTTCTAGTCATGGAGAGATTATATTTTAAAGGATATCATTATAATATTAGCTACTATTTTATATTAATATATGTACAGCATAAAGAGTAGCAATGATTACTTGATTGTAATTTGGATAAAGACTTTATAAACAGTTTTTCTTTGAGGCTTTTATTAGCAAACATTAATGAATGCTGGTACAGAGGGATTAATCAGTTTATTCATTAAATGTAGTCCCTGCTCGGCCCAGCTCCCAATTCCAGTGATGTTCTTCAACTAAGTGAGATAATTAGAGAGCCAGAGCTATCCACTTTTTACATAGTTGCTGATGCTGAGAGTTATTTGCTCAGGTCATTAGCATCAAGAACACAGAAGCACTGGTCAAGGAGTACATTCTGTAAAGGATGTAAAATAGAATACATAAAGTTAGTGTCAGCAGTATCTTCTTAGGTGGCTTTGTCTAGGTGAAAGACAGGGCCAAGTGTTTCTAGAAATGTTATTAGCATCAATAGTTCAGCTCTTCCAGGAAGATGTCACAGCTAAGGACAGCTAAGTACAAATGACCAACAAATTCTATTAAGAGAAAAAACACTGACAGAACAAGAAGGTAATGACAGCACAACTGCAGATAATGTTTCATTGGAAAGCAGTAGCAGATGCCCTGCTTGACTAAAGATAACACCAAGGTTCTTTATACCATTACTGGTGACAAAGTTAATGCTATCCAGACTAATTGACTGATTTGTTTTTCAGATGCTTTGATCCAAAGAAGACAAATTTTGTCTTGTCAGGTGTCTGTATTCCATCTAATTGATTTGATTCTTTGGGATTTATAGATAAATATAGCTGAACATCTTATAGTAAAGAGAACTGGACAAACTGGACAGCACTAAACCTTGTGGTACTCCACATGTAACCTTGCAGTGTGAAGAAGATTTATTTCAGCCAGGAAGTTCAGAATCCAGGGACAAATGGCAGTTTTCATGCCTAGAATTAAAAGTTTCTTCATTAGGCTGAGAGGAATGATGATATTAAATGCTAAGCTAATATCATTGCACTAGATTCTGGCATTGGTGTCTTTCTTTGCTCAGATGAAGGAGTTATTTGTCCATGGTAGATATCCACTAACTCATAATAAACAGCTAATGTTACAATAGCAGTGGGCAGGGATTTTGTGTTCATTTTTGGTTCTTTTTGTTTTGGTGTTCATGATTTAATTCTGCACAGGTTCTCTGTTCAGATTTCTTGAAGATTATCTTGAACTGGGTGTTTCTTTCTCGAAGGAAATGTCCCACTTAGTCTGTTTCTAATTCGCTTCTTGCTCAAGCTTTACTAGCTACACCTTTAGTTGCAACAAGCATAAAATCTGAGCAAGAAAACAAAGATTTGAGGGAGAACACACTATATTTAAAAGAGAGCAGAAGTTTTGAGTGCAAGCATTACACATTTTGAGAGCAAAGATATGAAATGCTGCTCCTAAATGGAAAATGTATACTTTGATTTTCGGCAGTAAAATTATCCAATACTCTACCCCATACCACATTGCTCTAGACCTCAGAGATTCGTTAAACAGAAACTTTTCAATTCCATGCTTGCTACGCTAGCTTCAGGTGAAAGTAGCTTGATACATTTGACAATCAGAAAGATGAACATGACTAATAACATTTTAATAAATTATTGTATTTTAAATTTTATAATAATAATTGAAAAACATATCAGATTTTATGATTAAAAAAATTAATTAAAATGTATTGTCAAAAAATGCATTTTTTTTTTTTTTTTTTTTTTTTTACTTTTTTTTTTTTTTTTTTTTTTTCATTTTTTTCCTCATTTTCCCACCAGGATTCTGAGGGTCCCCTAGCGCCCCCTGGTGGAAACAGTATGGCACAGCTGTAAACCAACTAAGACATGGCTGTTCACCTAAACAGACAGGCTAGCCAAAGAGAGCATTAATCAAAAGAGCCAACAGGCTCTTGGTAACCCTGGAGCAACTGCAGAGATAGAATCTGTCAATAAAACCTCTATTATTTGTGAACTTTACAAGAACAAGGATAAAGCACTTTCAAAAAGAAAGCCATAACAAGTCTAAATTGCAGTTAGCCATTAACTATTTAGGAGGCAGCAGTTATATGGAAGGTGGTGTGGTCAAATGAGACCAAATTGTAACTCTTTGGCCTAGTTGCAAAATGCTGCATTTCACTCTGAACACACCATATTCACTTTTTGTCATGGTTGTGACAACGTCATGTCATGGGGATGCATTATATAACTACAGCAGGAGCAGGGGATAACAGGGCACCTCAAAAAGTAAACCTGTTGGAGGCTGCAAGGGACTTCAGATGTGGGTGGAGGTTCACCTTCCAGCAGGACAAAGACCCCAGAAATAGAGCCAGAGCAGGTTCAGATCAAAGCAAGAACCAAGAATACAAATACATGCCACACTTTTCAGAATACAGAATGCAGGTACCCTCCAAATATGGTTACAATGTATCATTCTGCATTACAGAGAGGAAGAGTATCATTATTAACCACAACATAAGCCGAAAGTAGAGGACTATATCAATGAAACTAGGGTAGTTAAAAACCCTACTTAAGTAAGAGTAGTGAAAGTAAAAACCATCTGAAAAATTACTCAAGCAAAATTAAATGAAATGACATCAGACCTATGTAGCACTTTTCAGGACACTCAAAAACACTTTTCATTGAAATCGGTCATTCCCATTTACACACACATTCACATGCTCGTGGTGGCAAGCTACTAGACTGTTGCCACAGCTGCCCTGGGGCCTTCTGACAGAAGTGAGGCTGCTCTATGGCACCAATGACTCTTCTGACCAATCAAAGACAGTGAAAAAAAATCACTGGTAAAAATGCTATTTAAGCTACTTAAGTAGCACTGTCTAATCTGATTTAATTTGCAAAAACAATGTAATGAGACTAAATGTTAAATTATTTCCAGGTTCTGGTGCTAATAAAAAGTGAGTAAAAAAAAAATCTGCTCATTACAGAATAACAAATTTGGGTAAAAGAAACACACATTTTCACATATAAGTTTTTCCCACCACTTGAAACCTTTGAAACCAATACCTATAGTATGTAGCGTATATATTAGAACAGTAAAACAAAACAAAACAAAAAGTCTTCCAGTGACAATATCTGCTTACACTTGATTTCCAAAAGACACAGCAGATAAATAACATTAGAATGAAGCTTGTTCTCCAGATGTCCCACCAGACATATGTGCCTGGCGCATTTTTTTTTTTTTTTTTTTTTTTTTTTTTTTTTTTTTTTTTTTTTTTTTTTTTTTTTTTTTTTTTTTTTTTTTTTTTTTTTTTTTGTTGTTGTTGTTAAAACATGTTTGTTCCATATTCAGTGAAGTAACTATAGGTGGGTATAGTAGCCAGAAAGTTGCCTCAATTAAGAGCAGCGCGACTTCAAAATAATATAACATTCAAGTGAAAAGTAAATTACTCCTAGAAGCTGGGGCACCGGCAGGAACTTTGGGCCTCATGCAACTGTTTTGCTTCCTTTGGGACAATAGTGGTACTAGCACCATATTTACTGGTAGTGAAATGTACATACAACAGTCTGCAATTCACTATTTGAAGCAAGTTTAAAAGCAGACTTAAAAATATGCTTATATCTTAGTCTATTTTTTTCTCGCAAAAATTCAAAACAAACATTTTTTAAATATTTTTGAAAGATAAAAAAAAACAAATATACGTAAATATACATTCATAACTATATAACGTGTTAAATTTTACCCACTGACACGGATAACTTTACAATTAAATTGAATTAAAACATATTAACATAATCTCAACGTACTGGAAACAGCTGAGTTTTGAACAAGATCAGAACAAACAACTAATGAAAACTTCTTCTGGAATTGTCCTTAATGATGGGAATAATAAAATCGGTATTTATATATGTCATTTAACGGCCAGAAAATCAAACAGGATTATTTTAATATAGTAAACAGGCTTTTATTTTGTTGCTTAACCCGTCTCGATTCGCAATAGATGAAACATCCGGCTTACCCGGAAGCCAGCATAATTCCCAAAGATGGCGGAGCAAGGTCCAATGGCTATAGCGATGCGGCTCCGAAATCAGCTTCAGTCCGTCTATAAACTGGACCCACTACGGAACGAGGTGAGCTGCTTTGCGTTTTAAGCTCCTTCCCAACAGAGGAAAACGTACCGACATTGAAAGTACCAGATACGGGAGTTAATGTGGCGTTCTAACGGGAGATGGTTGTCTCTGCTGCGCTGATGGAGAGAGACTGAGAGCGATGCTCGAGCATGCGTATACGGCGGGGTCCAACCGTGTTGTTCTGCGGAGCAACGTGCATCAAAGCTTCCCACCAAGTGTTAAATTTGACCATTTCAGGCCATGTTTTATTTGTCTCAGTGGGAAGTTTACTTTTTATTTTGCGCTTTACGGGGGAGTAAACTGTGGCACTAACAGACGCTGCACTCCGTTGGTTCTCATTCGATTTGGTTGACGAAGTAACGGCGGTCCGTTTCGAGTTGCTACTGCTTCGCGCTCGGCTTGTAGTTTGATATCACTTATTTAGCCGTTAGAGCTTGGAGTTAGCAATCAGCTCTCGACTCTTTCGACTACCCAGTTCCTTCTATGACAGTGTGTTGGTCTCCTGGGAGAAACGCTACTTTTTCCATTTCAGCGTTTCAACAGAGGTCACGCTGAGCTCGCCTGCTCCCCCTCCGAGTAGTTTAATGCTCGACAGGCTGGAAAACAATGTTTGCATATACAGCGTTAACATTCCCGATTAATGATTGTGCTCTGCCTTTGGGAAGCCCGTCAACGGTAAACCGGGGTTCATAAGCTCCTCTCTTTGTCTCCAGCGCTGTGATTTTGTTCGTGGTAACTGCTCTGCAGCATCTGATCGCTTCTGTAAAAACGTTAAAAGCGTTATAGTTTGGAGAATGTGAGGGATTAAAGCACGACTAGCTAACACCAGTCTTCAAGAGCTGCTGTCCTGCTTATTTTAGATGCTTTCCTGGTTCAACACACCTTTCAAATGAATGGCTCATTCGCAGGCTCCATTCTACTGGATACCTGTGTTACTGGTAATTCCAGTAGGTTCAGGTATTTTATGGATTTGAATTAGTTGTTTGAGAAGCGACACAATAAAACATGCAGGACACTGGGTGACCCCCTCAATTAGACTTAACTCCAAAGTTTGGAAAATTAGGACAACAAAAAAAAAAAAAGACTATCCACAGTTTGCAGTCTGGCTAAATTTTAGATCAGTGCTCATCAAACCCTTGTCTCAGAGGGACCTTTGTGTGTTTTAGATGTTTGCATGTTGCCACACACCTGATTTACATGAACTGGTCCTTAACAAGCTGTTGAGCAAACACAGTCCCTTTTTAAATGGGGTGAACTGGCGTTGGCAAACACGTAAAACAGGACAGTGGGCCAGACATCTTTTCAGAGCTGCAGAATATACTGAAAGGACTGCTTGAACCTTATAATAGCTAAAGCGTGATGCATTCAAATTCTGTTTTCAACTAATAGATTTGGGCAGTCCCTGGGCTGTCTCTTATGTCCAGAAAAAAAGACTAGTGAGGCAAATGTGGGTTGATCAGTCGATATTGTCATCACAACATGCAGCAACCATGTATCACAGGCTCATGTTTTCTTCATATCCTGCAGCCCTACATCCTGTTTAAAGGGATTATTTACCTGAACCTACAGAGGCCTGTGTTAATTGTACATTATTCTAGAATCTAGATCATGTATGTTGAAGCAGGGAAACATCTAAATCAGGGCTACAGTTCAGTTCAATACAGCTATGAGATAGTTTAGTCATTAAGTAATCTCTAGATTATTAGAGTAATCGGATATACACATACTACACGGCTAATTCACAAGGCCGCCTACTTGAATTCACCTCTTCTCTAGAGCTGTGCACACTCGTGTGTGTTTATCCCTGCCCATCATTTACTGTTAATTGAGTACTTTCTTGTTTATAAGTCAAACTCTTTTCAAGGCATCTACTTTAAATGAAAAATAGTAGTCAGGTTGTCTGTAACATCAAATTATAGGCTTTTGTTTTTTTCTTATAAGGTGCTGGAGTCTTCATGAGGTGTGCGTATATATGGAGAGAGAATAAGAGAAAACTGTTTCTGTGTTCATGATCAAACCTTGTACTCTGTGCTCTTTTGATGATTTTTTTTTTGACACTAAAGTCAGAGCTCCTCATAGATGCTCTGTAGGAACTCACAAACTTATGATTTCTTTTAACAATGTGTCTGCATCTGATTAGTTATAATATGACAATATTTTAATCTCCTTAATTAGGGCAAAACAAATAAGTAACTTGTGGCGTTTGGGTATTTCCTTTTCCTCCGAACAGCACTGCAGTGTTTGTCTTGTCGGTCAAAGAGGGTTGCATGTTTTTTTTCTCTAGATGTACTCTCCATGTTAGCAGAGCTTAAAACTTCCTGAATGGGCTTTATGCACGTTACTGCGAGGCTACTGCCGGAAGAAGTGCAACAATTTAGGCAAATGTAAATGGATCAGTTTATATCGATTTTGATGCAAATGACTATCTTTGAATAACTTTTCTAGTATCGATTATATGAAGATATCGATTAGTCTGACAACCTAATCTGGGTTTATCTGGATGCTTAAAAATGTTGCACTGTTATAGTAAGCGATAAAACTGCATACAGAACAGTATGCCCTTATGTGAAATAAAGCATCAGGTCACTGGTTTTGCCTTGAGGATATTTTGTAATCAAGTCATTTGAAAAATCGTTTGAGTCCTAATCTAAATCTTGCAGTGATTTCGATTAGGAGTTTTGATGATTGGGAGAAGTAAAAACTGTCACTTTTAAAGTCTTGAGTGATTTCTCAGTGTTATACATTGACCAAAAAACATTAACCGCCATGAAAGCACAGTGGTCTTGAACAATATTTCTTTAGGTTCCCTGAAAATCTCTTAGTTTCCTTTGACATTTTCTACTCATTTTCACTCATTTTCAGTCCCGTTCCAAAACATTTTTGACATATTTTCTCTGTTAATCTACTTAACTCTGACTTATGACTCATCATAAAGCCCCTGAACTCCGAGGATGAACTGTTGGTGTCTGCATGTAACAATTTAGCACAGAACCAATTATAAATTGCCCTTTTAGTTGTTTTCTTTCAAATAATCTGTCATAAACACAGTTTTCTCCCGTTTTCTGAGAGTTGAATCTCCTGATAAAATGGCGAAGGTTAGAGTTTAACAGCTGGGAAAAAAGTCACGCCTGAAAAAGGTGATTCCTGAACTTGTTGCCAGGAATGTTGACATACAGTAGATGAACAAATGAAGGATGATGCTTCTCTCATTTCCTGTTTCGGGTCTTTACTGTTATTTTCCTGTTTCTTCAGGACATGACTGTCAATTACTGTTTATTTGCTCTAAACAGTTTTAGGCCTGACTGTTATTGGCTGCCGTCCACTTGTGGTCAGGGTGAAGAGCTGGAATAAGAGAGAAACGCTGATAGACCTACAGAAAGCCGAGAGAACCATTTATCCTGACATCTTTAAATAAATGAAAGAAGAGTTGGAACCCTGGAAAAAAGTATGTAGATGTTAGGACTAAAAACCTTTGGATGGTGATGGATTGGGCCAGTTTGAAGGCTCAGGATTTTCGACTGGGATGTTTGGAGCTGACTTTAATGGCCCTGTGTGTTGCAATCTGTTAATTGGTTGGGCTCTTTGGTCCCAAGACACCCTTCTCTGCTGCCATCTTGTTCCCATTAAATGGTTACAAACAGCACTGTGGTTCTGTTTGGAATGGAAAACCAAGATTTTTTTCCCCTGACCAAATTGAGACACTGTTAAAAAATAAATTGATGTTTGTAATTTTTCTATTCAGTGTTTTTTAAAGTTTTGACTGTTTCTTCTTTGGTTAGAATAATGGCTGATCCGAGAAAATGAAATCTTAAAACCAAAAGAATTATTTTCTGAGTTGCTGACCAAGAGTGAGGCCGAATCAAGTGCAGAAGAAATTGGTGTTTTTAAAATGTTTCGTGATGCTGTTAGATTATGCTTGCGCTCTTATTCACAATAATCCATATACATTCATGTAAATATGCCTTCAGAACTCATAATACAGACTTCCATCTTTTATGAAATTTGTGAATATTCAAAACCTGTGTTGGTTTATTCTTTGCTTTTCTAGGAGGAAGTCAAGTTGAAGATCAAAGACCTGAATGAACACATTGTCTGCTACCTCTGCGCTGGCTATTTCATAGACGCCACAACAATTACAGAGTGTTTGCATACTTGTAAGTTTACGAATCTTAGCATTTTTTTTTTATCCCCACCACTTCACTAAAATAAGTTGTTTGCTTGTGTGCTTCAGTATGAATTGTCACATTTTTTCCCCTGTACAGTCTGTAAAAGTTGCATTGTTAAATACCTGCAAACCAGCAAGTATTGTCCCATGTGCAACATTAAGATTCATGAAACCCAACCTTTACTCAACCTCAAGCTGGATCGAGTGATGCAAGACATTGTCTACAAGCTGGTGCCTGGCCTTCAAGAGAGTAAGTTCTCTGCTTTTTGATCCGTTTTCCTAATGTATTCTATGTCTTTAATACACACAGAACATGCCTTGACGTATTCATGATATCATTTTTTCAGATTGTGTCATGTTAAAACCACAAACTATATTTGTATTTTATTGGGCTGTGTAATTGTGAAGCGGACAGGAAATACCACATGGTTTTCATAATTTGTTTTACAAGTTAAAATCTGAAAAGTGTGGCCTGCGTCTGTATATGTCAATTCTTTGTCAAAGCAAGCATTTTTCAGTTTTAGTCTCGGATCAAAAATATGAAATGTAAAAACGGGATACAGGAGCAAATTTGATTTTAGTATTTTGTTGCTTCAGTTTACGTGACACGGAAATTGTTCTGTGTGCAAAAGTGCGGATTACGTTCAACAGAAAATAGTGTCAACATGAGGTACTTTGGTTTTTACAGTATTGGAACACAATAAAAGTAACCTACCGTATCCTTCTGAAAAATATTTTAAAAGTCAAAAGTACTTTGAATGCATAACTTTAAACATTATTCAGGTGTGGAAAAAAAGAATAAAGAGCAGCTAAAATGATCTCCATTAAGTATACAAAGCAACATTACTGCCAGACTGGTTCCCAGTCCAGGCTCTGCTTCAGAGAGCCCAGTGAGTCTCTGTGTTTTGACGTCAAACTCATCCGTTCTCTTAGGATCCATCCGTCCAACCCGAACTTCTCCTGGATGCAGCGCCACTGATGACAGATAGCCAGTCATGACCATATGATGGTCTCGTCTGTCACAGAATTACACATTTAATGGCAATGTTTGCAAAATACTGTGGAAATCTTTCGGTCCAACAAAACCCCCGCTCGTGCCGCGTCTGACAAATGTCTTCTTCTCTTCAAATTTTCTGACGCTCATTTCCAAGCACAGTTGGATGTTCCTCTGCTGCATTGTGCAGGAAACTTCTCCGTGTCACACTGGTGTTGAGTAAGTCTGTAATCAAACTGGTGTGTTGTTCCAGCGCTGCCATGGTGTCACTAGGTAACCTGCACCTTTACATGCAGAACAAATTCTGGGTCACGTAAACCCGAGCGATGAAATGATAAAATAAAAAATTCTGTCCCTCAGCCCATTTTTCCATTTCGAGTTTTTGATTTAAGACAAAAGTTAAAAATATGTAAAACAAGAAGAAAAAAAAAAGTTGTTTTTTTTTTTATCCAATAAAAAAAAAAAAAAAATCTCTTTGATTTATGGTTGTCAGTCGAAAACAAAACGAGTGATACATGGATTATATTTAAAGAACAGAAGTTTATTGTCCTGTGAAATCGGAAGTCGTCATAAAAAAGAAACTTGTCAGCACATTTGTGTTTTCTTTTTCTCAGGTGAGGACAAACGAATAAAAGAATTTTACCAGTCACGGGGCTTAGAAAGAGTCATCCAGCCTGCTGGAGATGGTGGGTCTTTATTTCACCCCTCAATCTATGGAACGCTCTAAAATGTTCCTGTTTTTGAAAGAGCTCTGTCTCCATGTTACATTCTAACCATTTACGGCTGGATTTATTTGTTTGCCCTACAGCAGTAAAATATAGATCTAAACCTCATCCTTTTTTCCTCCCAACTCTTTAGATGTTTCAGACAGTGCAGCTCTACCTTTTACAAGCTTTGACCACTCTAAAGCTCACTTCTACAGATATGATGAGCAGGTTTCGCTCTGTTTAGAAAGACTAAGGTAAACAGCTCCTGTTTTTATCTTAAAGTGATCTGTGTGCACTTTAAAAAATGAGAGAGGACTGAAATGTGAACATTTGTGTGGATATATTTAGATTTAACAGTTTTAAAATGAACTTTTGCAAAGTGTTTTAACGCTCTATCTGTCCATCTGTCTTCATAGTTCATCACTCTCTGGGAAAGATAAGACAAAACTTACTCTCCAGGTAGGTTTAACAAGCACTCTAACTTGCAACTAGTGTTTTATTTCAGTCCAGCTATGTGTGCTCATTGAAGTTGTTAAGCTGGTTCTGGATGCTTTTAAAGCAACAAGGCTTTTCACATCCTAGAAAAAGATGTCTCCAGGACATAAAAAGCCCAAACTGCTTTGCAAATACATGGCACATTGACAGCTGCTGTTACAGCAGAATCCAGCCTTCAGAGCTGCTAAATCTCCGTGCTGCTGGTGTCTCGTATTTACAGAGTGAGGGATAAGTAGGAGAAGCACGTCACCAGGGCAGGAGATCATTCTTCATTTTACACCCAAGCGACTGCTCTCCGAGTAACCGGGTGGTGTCATTTAGAAAATAGAATGACTTTTTGCAAGAAACGTAGGTAACCACCATTGTTTGATCTTTTCTTGTCTTTTAACTTTATAAGCAGCTTTAATATACCTCCAAAATGTAGATGAAATTCTAATTAATAGCACTGGAACCCTACATGGTGCAGAAGTGAAGCTGCAGTGAGTGTTTTTATTGTCCTGTTATAGAAGTAGCAAAATCTTTTGGTTTATTATGAAGAACAACTTCCTGTATCATTTTTTGCCAAAAATGATTTTTACAACAACAAGAAAAAAAATCACCACCTCGTTTTTGCCAAAAGATGATTCAGAAAATAAAATGACTTAGTCCATGATATAAAAATCACTACTGCAATATTTTTCTTCTTCCACCAGGGGGCACCATGGTTTACTTTATGAAGTTATGGAGACAGTTTTAGGAAAAGTAAACTTTCTTTCATTTTGCAATTTACATTTCTGAACAGAACATCATAATCTGGTCTTTCAGTTATTGAAATTAAATAAGTGTTATTTATTTATTTATTTTTTTTACATGTCTGGTAGAATGAAACCTTATTTCACATATTTTAATCCAAAATTACATTTATTAACGTCGGCTCTTCTTCAGAAGTTTGGATCAGTTTGTCAGTCAGACTTTTCAGGGCTCTTATGCAGTCTGGAAAGTTATTGAAATCAAGTCTTTTTCTGTTCTGTATAACTGCAGAAAAGAAAAAGGAGGGTGCAGAAATATTTTTATTTCTAGAGTTTATTCCTGGGACATTAATGTTGCATTTATCCAGCCATCCATCTTTTTATGTTCGTCTTTATTGTAGATACCCTAGTAAAGCCTGACTCCTGAAATCTCTGCTGTAAAATAGACTTATTTTTGTACTCTTAAAAATTGGCAGAAATGGACTGAGGTCCTGGGAATTTTGAGTCTTAATAGGTTTAGGATCTTGGCATGAAAAAAGTATAGGAACGCTGGCTTTGATCACTTTTGTGGTCGGATTAAGTCAATATTGTCAAGAGTTTGTCCTCAAATTTTAATCTGTAATATTGTTTGGAGTCATCGCCCTCACTTGCTCTTGGTGAAGCCCCCATCTCTGCACCTGAAATTCACTGAGAGATGTTGGCGCGGAGACAGATTTTTATTCTCTACAGTCCAATAAGTATTTTTGTTTGTTGGGATGCAGCTTTGCAAACCTGAGCAGTGCTTTTCTCATTGCGTCAGCCTGGCCTCAGCGTGAACTCGCTGGGATGTCCACTCCTGATTGGCAAGATTGGCAGCTGACTTTAAAATGTTTCCACTAGTGACTAATCTTTCTCACTGAGTCATTGTGAATTCCTAATAGCGTGGAACTGGCCCTTTAACCCTTCTCAGATTGATGAGCAGCAACAGTTGCTCCTCTTAGGTCATTGTTGATGTTTTTCCCTCTTGGCATTGGGGCACATGGTAAACCAGTGAACTGCCAAAACTCTTTCCTTTGAGATCAGATTAATGTGATTTTTATTCTGTTGATGATATCTGATTGCTGCTTAAATTAGGAAAACAAACCCTTAGCTGCCAAGGATTTCCCAAATTGCCACGTTTTTAAGGTTTTGCTTTGAAAACTTCATCCTTATGCAGGTGTTTTATTAAAACAAACCAGCAATGTTGCTTTGGCCTTAGATGAGGTTGTAGAGTATTTAAAAAATATGAAAATCTTGGACTGAGTCAAAGCAAAAGAGTTAGATTAACTGCCCAGTGATCTGCTGACTGATATTTTGGAAGTGTTAGTACGTTCACTCATGTCCTCTCTGATCATTTTGCAAAGTCAAAATGTTGTTTATCGTTTGTCTAATCTTCCTTTATGTAACAGGAACATGCAGCCACATTGGTTCCATTCCTGCCTTTTTATATGCAGTTGTTTTTCACTCTAGCCCCTCTGTGACCTTATAAAGTGGATTAGCTTCAGACGAGAACCCTCATAAATGTATAAAAACAAATCACACTCCTGGGTGTAATGTCGGATCAGTTTGCTAATGCAAACCGTGTCCTTGCAGTGTTCTGGATTTAAATTCAACCCTTAATAATTTGTTACAAGCTCTCCTCTCCACCCTCCTTGTCCAGTGATATTTACTGTTTTTTACTGAGATGTAAATTTAATAAAACAGGTTTCTGCCCATGCATGAAGAGAAATACTATGCCTTTGCAGTGCATGAGCTAAAGCGGTTTAGCTCTTTGGCTTTAGTGTGTTTAATAAGTCAGCAGGGAGCAGAAAACTTCCAGCAGTAAGCGAGATCATTCTTCACTGTAAATCTAATCGTAACAGGAGTATGCCGTTCCTACAGTTAGTCCATTTGGATTTCTGCTGCTCCGTGTGATTCAGAGTTGCAGTCAGATTTGCTGTTTATGAACAAGAATTGACAGCAAAAATATTTATAGAAGAGTATAAACCAGCTTTCACAAGAAAACAGCCTGCACTCCTAGTTACACAGGCAAAACCATTATGTTTCCCTTGGCTCTCTGTTGGGGATAGTCTGTACTTCCAAGTTACATGACAGTTTTCCATGGTGCAGATAATGAACACTTAGGTAAATGGAAGTCTCAGAGCAGAATATTATTAAGAATTAACCATTGCAGTGATCACAAGTTGGTCCATTAAACACCATTGTTGAGATGATCATGTGTCTCTGGAGTTATGCGTCGTGTTGAACTTCTGAGCTGCATGTTATGTTGCTCATGTTTTCTCTTCCTTCTGCAGCAGAAGTTTGTGCGCTGCTCTGTCCGAGCGGAGGTGAGACACTTGAGGAAAGTCCTTTGTCACAGATTAAATGTGGAAAAACACCAGGTGAGTCAGTAATGTCTTATTACATCAAAATGATATTTTCTATAATTTCTACTTAATGCTGTATTGGTAGCTAAAAGTGATGCGGCCAAAGGCGTTATTTTCTCTACAGCAGCTGGTTTTTTTAGAGTGCTCATGTCCACGGCTGGTGAGAAGCAGACTAAAAGTGCATTTCAAATAAGGCAACGTTTCCAGGAACAAGAGTAGTTTTATGAAGCTATTTTTAAACCCCATTATTTCTATTCCAGTCAGAATCAAAGTACCCAGGTTGAAATCTTCCTTATAAAGTGGCCCTGATGGGCAGGTTGTTGATGTGGGTGCACAGGGATCTAGAAGTGGAGGCGTTTATAGTGAAAGGATGCAAAAACATTTCTTTCTGGTTGATTATTCCCCCCGTTTTCTTTTTCATGCACCCTTTAGTTTAAACTCTGACACTTCATACTTTTGTTAACTTGAAATTTGACAGCAATAGTAATTGGTGTTTTTGTTTAAAAATATAATATTTCAACCTGGCAACTCTCCTTCAATATTAGTGCTTTTGGTGGTTATATTTAAAAACCTTTATAAAATCAGCTAAACTTAGTGGAAATATTAAATAACTGAATTAAATAAAGCACTTGTCTCAGTCTTGATTACCAATAATTGTGCATCATTAACATGTTTTTAATTATTAAAAATGCTTACACTATGGCAAAATTTCTGATTTTTTTTATAATTGTTTTTCAGAGAGTAACCGCTGTAAGGCTGTAGAACATCAGGTTTTAATCCCAGCCAAGCTCTCTTTTTGATGAAATTCGTGTAAAGTTTCTTGCAGTTGCACCTAACCCTATGGTTTGTAGTGATTTTAATAAGGTATAAAGTGTAGTCACGGTGACCAAATTGCTTGTTATGGTTTTATTTCTAAAAATCACTGCCTTTCTATTTGCGACTGGAGCGTCTCTCACACACACTCAGCAGCTGAAGAAGTCAGCAGCAGGAGTTGCCACACAGCTTAGGCAGATGGAACTTACATGAACAGAAAACTGCCTGCATGTTTTTTTTTTTAGCTAAAAAGGGAGTTGGGAAAATATTAACAAAATCTCATTTTTAGGAATTGAGAATCTGGGAAATAATTTGTCGATCCACTCACTATGCTTTATGATGTTTATGCAGGATAAAATTACATTTTTTTTTTAAAAATATATTTGTAGTAGGTTTTATGTGTTTGCTTGTCTTGAGACCTTTATTTTTAAAGTGTTTCTTATAAACGTGTTTACATTGGTTGATCCACTCGAACATAGCCACCAGTCGTTAGCAAGGAGCAACAACAGCTTTCTGGACCGCTGTCTGGAGACTGTCGGTATTTTTGGATGTTGACGGCACAGATGCCTCGAGTCATTTGTAGTTGCCACTAACAGTCCACTACAAGCCGCTGTGATTTTTAGCATGTCATCAAACGCACATGCGCTTTTTAGCTTCCACCTCGTTGTAAACAGGAACCTGTCTCCATCTCTCATGAACGAAGTGCTCAAGGAACACACACATTATCAGAAGTTGTGTTAAATTGAACAGTCTAAGTAGTCTGCAGTTGTTTTTGTCATCTGCCTGTGCCTGCAAAGAATAAACCATGCAGCCATGCATTCTTCGCATGTTCGCTTTCACACCTGCGGAGTACTTCACACCCCTGCGGGGGGGGGGGGGGTGTTACAGAAAAGTTTCACTCTGAGCCCTGGTTTCAAATAGTGTCAGTGTTAGCATCTCTGATCACTGGTGGTGTGTGAAGGAGTGGCTGGATCGCAACAGAAGTGCTACGGTTTAACTGAAGAGTAGCTCCATGTAAACGGGGCCTTAATCTGCTTTGTACTAGTACATTTGGAACTGGTGAGAACGGCTGAGGTACGCTTCAGAACTGACTTCTCTCCAGGTTATTTACTACTTGTACAGAAAGAATCACTTCCTGTTAGGGTTGTCACAATACAAAAATTTCAAACTTGATACAGATGCTAAGAAGAATACTTGATACCATTTTTGATCCGGCTGCAGCATTTTCTGAAGGAATAGGATTCTTTCTCAGTGATGGGTAAGCGGAGGAGCAATTGAGAGGCCTGCACTGGTTGGTTTCTGTGCTGCACTATTTAGTAGCCAACTGAACAGTCAGCTGGTTAACATTTTCCTGCATTAATTTGTACCGCAGTACAACGAAGCGTTGCATGGCTTCGAGACAAGAGAGCTTGGACCGACAGAACCTCATTATCGGGCTGTCTGTGTAGCTAATATTTAAACAGGCAGCGTTAGCCTATGACAAGCGGGAGGTTCACCACTTCACTGTAGCAGATTCAGGAGCCTTACTGACCTTCTTAAGTTGCTCTCAAACATCAGTGTCTTACTGTTAGCTTGTAGCGTTAGCACAACCACCATGTGACATCCTTCATTTTGTTTTTTTCCTGTCAGTTTGGCTCAAAGGGAAATTACCGCCGCACAATGCTTTTGGGTTTGACTTGTTGGCTAAAGAGTGTTTTTGTTAATGTTAGCTGAGTTTATAACTTCTAGCAGCAGCAGCTCATTGTTTTAGTCAGGTGAGTGGCTGCTGGGAGGCCATGTGCTGATTGTCTCTTATTGCAGCTCAGTTCAGTTTCTGTTTGTCCTGATAGTTTGGATAGCATGTTTTGTTTTTTTTTTTTTGTCGCTTACCTGTTTTAAAAGGAAACTTTTGTTTTTGGATGGAACACAGACATAACTAAGTAATTTTCATGTTGTCTGCTAAACTTTAGATTTTTGTACCAAAGCACTTTTTTGCTTGTCCTCAGCTGTGGACTGAGACATGACTCTACTCTGTCACATCATGTTGAAGTGTGCTGAGACAGAGAGGATTTCTGTTTTTGGTTTTTCCTGATAACATTATTTCAGTAAGTCCAGAGGTTTTAGACCTTATGTTTGAACTTTTTCTCTAGTGAGCAGGATATTTACTGTTGCCTCTTAATACTTGACACTCATTTTACATCACTGCAAAATTCTAAAAATGTGTAAGCAGTCATATTCAATAAATTGGAATATTAGTAAATTATTTTATTTTATAATTCATTTTTCTAAGTGAAACACATTATATAGATTAATTACACCCAGACCGATGTTTTCAAGTCTTTTTTCCAGTTAATTATGGGTTTCTGCTTACAGCTAATGAAATCATGGCGTTTAAGATTAGCATATTACATTTAATTAAATTTGTCACAGATATTAATTTAAAAAATACATTACAGAAATGTGTTCTTAATGAAAAGTATGTTTAATGCCTACTCATTTTTAAAAAAGTATTTTTAATCTGACTGTTTCATCAAAATGTATTTTATAATTTCTTGATTATGACTGTATTTGTCTCCGTTTCGTTTTTTAACACCACTCATTCTGCAGTAGCATTATGAAGCTCACCATTAGCAAAGTGATACTAAGATCATTGTATGCATGGAAATGATTAGTAGTTGAGCCTCATCAGAGGTTTAATTCTTGATTCCTAATGTTCCTCAGTTTACACTGAAGCCTGGAGAAAGTTGACCCACAATCAAAAAAATAGTATTTTTAGCTCGAGTGCAATAAAGGCCCAGCAGATGATCTTTGATGAATCTTCATTTTTCAGTGAGGATATTAAGTCAGTTAAGTGTTACTGTTTATTCAACCAAAAGCTCACGTTCATAACTGTGGAGTATTTTTACCATTTAAAAGCTATGGTGAAAATATGCCACAGTTAATTGAAAACAAGGATAGTATTAACCTGAATTGGACTTTCTGCTTGTATTATTTATTTTTGAGCAGTCCTTTATTTATTTTTATGTCTGAATTGACTTCCAAATGTTAAATGGAAATTAGACATGGATGGGCTATAATTAAACATGTGCTAATCTTTTAAATCGTAGGTACTAGAAACATTAACTGCCAACTTGCTAGCTGAAAACATGAAATCTTCTCATCTTCAGGTAAACTGAACGCTGGTTAGTCAGAGCACAACGGCAACAATAACCATCGGCTATAAACAGGGATGAAAAATGATGATATCCTGGGGATCTTTCGATTACGGTAACCAGACTTTTCCGAACTGCTGCAGTTGTGGACGGAGCAAGCAGCAGCCGACTTACTGATGGGAACAATGATCTGTTGTCATAGAAACCATGCAGCGTTCTCATAGCGACAGTCTTGTCAGTACTTCTTTAAAGGCCAGCTCATACTCTGGAGCTCCCAGCATTTGTTTCCTTGCATGTTGTCTGAGAAATATGAAGAGAGTGTGCGACGGCGGGACCTTTGAAGTCTTCCTGGGACTTCTGCACTTCAGTTCTTATACGTCCTGACCTGCAGGAGATGTGTCCCTGTTCTTGCAGCGTGGAGTGAAAGAATTAATTTCTCTTTTCTTGTGGAGTGGGTTCAGGCCTGAAGTCTGCAGCTGCTCTGTCTGCTGGTTAGTTTGGAGGTGAATATGGTTCGTGGGGTCCTGTCTTCCGTCTTTCATGGTAATGATGATATGGGCTCTGGGTAACAGGAAGGCAGTCTGAGCACAGTCATGCTGCAGGTCCTTAAACCACCGGCTTTACATTGGGTCCACCCTTCTGTACTTGTACTTTATCAGGCAAAGCAATAAATTCTATTACTTTTAAGCAACAGAAATGATAGGATAGGTAAAGTTTGACATGACAGACAACTGTACACAGAAACGAGTAGAATTCTTGGCGTTTCTTTCTGAAGTTCATATTTTCTGGCTGATTTCTGCTTGATGAAAAAGCAGAAACCAACAGCCACAATATTTGGGCAAAATGTGTGAAATCAGACAAAGTCAAATTTGTCACTTGATCCCTCATTTAAAATGTGTCCCCTTCTAACTGCTCTTCGTCTGTCTGTGTGGTCTCTCTGCAGGTCCAGATGTTATTTAATAATGAGTCGTTGCCTGATCACATGACCATGAAACGGTTATGGCTTTCACACTGGTTTGGCAAGGTACAGTCCAGCTAACACCAGCTGCAGCACCAACAACTGTCACACAAGCCTTCACACTGGGTCAAATACTTCTTTGCACTAAAATATTAGCTCCGCTTTCTTCAAAAATAATAGAAACTAGATTATTAAATTTTAATTTGATTAAAAACATAATTTGGATTAATAGAATAAAACTATTAGAATGTTCTTATATCTTTGTTTCTCCCTCCAGGCCCAGCCGTTAGTTCTTCACTACACCATCAAGGACAAAAGGACCAGATAGGATTTGTTTTCAGTTGAGACACGGCTGTAAATATTTTGTACAATACATATTCTATTTTAATAGTGTTTGTGTACATAAACTTATTTTCCTTGTTTTGTATTTTTGAAAAATAAATTTGAAATGGAAAAAAAGATATTGTTGTGGTTTATAACTGAGCTTTCTAAACAAACGTGTTTGAGTAATGGCCTGGAATTGAAATCAGTTCAAGTTTCTAACAATGATTTATACATTGAAAATGTTTTACTCTATTTCAGAATAAAATCAGCATTTAGCATTTTAGTTTACTCAGAATTACAAATATACATGCATGATGCTGATGAATGAGTCCATCAGTATCACACGATGCCCTATATCTTTTCAGTAATTCAGTTCAAAATATGTTCAAAATTCAGTTCAAACTACCTTAAATACAAAGAGTCATGTTTATGTTTATTTTAATGATAATTTTATGGCCTAAAAGTATGAAAATCCCCAAAATTTTGTTTTTCATATAACTTGAATATTACATAAGGCCATAATGATGGCCTTAGTGCAGAAATGTTACACAACCACAGGGAACACTGCTTACTTAAAAGTTGTCCTGCAGACAGTCTCAGACATCCTCCACAAGGAGGGTGAGCCCCTGAAGATGCCTGCAGAAAAAGCTGGCAAGCATATTAGGGGACAGTTCAGTGGAAGGAAGAAATCCAACAGCGATCGCTGCAGGATTCTGAAGGAAAGCCCAATCCACACTTTGGGTGGAGATTCACAAGGTATAAACTGTAGCTGGAGTCAGAGCTTCAAGAGCCACCACACACACACACACACACACAATATCCAGCACATGGATTACAAATGTACCATCATTTGTGTTAAGCCACCTCTAAACCACAGACAGAAGGAAAGTTATAAAAGTCATCTGTACAGATTAAAGTTTGCATTTCTTTAGAAATCAAGTTCCCAGAGTCTGAAGGAGTGGAAAGACGCAGAACTGCAAGCCATAATCATCAAAGCGTTAGATCAGAAGTAAACGCCTAAAGTATATCACTTCATGGTGGAATAAATCTTTACAATGAGTTTTGGTGTTTGAATTTTCATACTGTAATTAAAATTTAGTAGATATTCTAATATCTAAGTGCTTTGTAAAAAGAAACTAACTTCTTACTCCACATGACGTCCTCTTACAAAGTTAGTTCAAATTTTTAGTATTTAATTCCAGGAAGTACAATATTTTTGCAACCAGTTCTATTCTGCTGATGTTCATCATGCAGTTTGTGCTCAGATTTAGACAAGGTGACAGAATTTGCCTTTAGTTGTGTTTTCTGTTTTTGTTTTGGAAGTTCAGCAATGTTAGCATTTCAGCGCTTCGGTGACTAAAGTCTCAGACTAATATTTGACCTCAACACACACAGGTCAAAGTTTCGTTGACCTGTGTATACTTTATATTTTGGCCGGTTTTTATTAGAAAAAGATTTCAGTCAACAGAAATATTAATTACAAGTAGTAAATACACAAGCTGCAATGCTTTTGTCCACATCATGTTTAACTTTACTAGTGTAGGTTTTTCTTCAGTATCTCCATTATAGTTTTTCCCAGTTGTTTTATAATTTTGTCTGTAAATATTGCCGAATGCAGTTTTATGAGTTCTGTCCTAGCTGCTCCTCACTGACACAGAGACACAGTCAAGCCAGACATGCAGCTTTCCTGTGTCCTTTTATTTATTGATTTTTTTTTTTTTCAACATTACTGCAGCTTGAAAAAAAGAAGTTTGCTTGAAATTGTCCAGATTCCTCCCTGTTATAACCACACATATGCCAACAAAGCTTCCAGCGTTTAATTCGAGCTTCACCCTTCCCTATGCCTGAACAGAATAGAGAGAATATATGCAGCTGGCTGAAGCAAACCAAAAGGTGTCCGTGCTGTTTCCTGCACTGCCTCAGAGGCTCAGACCAGCTTCAGTTCAACTCTGAAACAGCTGAACTTTGTTAAACATGGTATCTCTTCAGATCACTTTCCTCTGGGCCACATCATGGATATTTTCCAAACATGCCAACATTAACCCAGCAGATGCAAACTGGGCAGACACTTTGTCTCAAATAAAGCAAACATGTTCATGTTCAGCAGCAATGTTGCGTGCTTTTGTAGGAATCAAAAACTATTTTCCAGTGCAGCTACAGATCTGGCCGCAGCTGTTTTCTGGGCTACTCTTAAACATTTCTGAAGAGAGCTGACCTCCATGTGTAAAAACCCAGTGGTGTTCTTTATCTGCTTTGTTCCACCTCAACCCTAGGGAAATTGCTCTGCGAGTTTTCAGAAACCTCTAGAGTTCAGTAGCAGCAGTTTATCGCGAGAACACTGGGAACGCACAATTTCTAAATGACAAAATCCCGTTGATATTGTGCCCTTTGCTTTTCTTGCTATAACAGTTCCCCTAGATGAGCACTAGGTGGCAGGCTAGGAGCAGCGCAGGCTTCCGATAACCTTTGATATTTGTAATCTTCTCCAGAGTGAAAGAAGGGACTCTGATAACTTGATGATAAATGCTACATTCTCTTCTCCTGTTAAGGAGAGAGCACTTCGTGTGATTGTGTTTGATGTTTACCGAATATCTCAAAATTAATCAAACTGCCTGTTTGACATTTGAACAACAATCATTGCTTCAGAATCAAAGGTTTGGATTTAGATCTTTTTAACTGCTCCAATTTAGCACAAAGATACGTTTTAATGATGGAGGATAAGATTTATATATATATATATATATATATATATATATATATATATATATATATATATATATATATATATATATATATATATATAGACCTAATATTGATTATTTCAACACAGCAGAGCTAAATGGTTCCTTTAAATGAGAGAACAAAAAAGTCGGGGTTGGAAGATTATTCAGCAGCCGCAGCTCTGCGCATGTCCCTTCAGGGCCCTCATATAGTGAATGAAGTGATGCTGATAATTCTCCTGAGGCTCTGCGCCTTTTTAGTTTTGTGCTCAGGTGCTCCTGGACTTTTTTCTCCTGCATTAGGAAACCAAAATAAACAATTACAAAAGCGGGCATCTCCGAATGTAGACCTTAATGATGGAGAAATCACTTCCAGGCGTATCTTATTCACTCAGATTCAAAGTCCAACCCTGTTATTGTAGAATAAACGCGAAGCTACTATAATTTAAGGGATGGGCAATAAAGTCTTATAAAGTATATAAATGGTTAAAATACTGGAGACATTTACACTCTAAAGAGGCTAAAAGATATGTTGGGTTTAATGCATTTTAATTTGTAAAATAAATGTTTTTAAAATGATATTTACAACACAAAGAGGTCTGTCCTTCAAGTTTTTTTGTGTTTCATCAAAAGATTCATCTTCCTTCTTTATTTTCCTGCCACTCAACAATTAAAACCCTGCTTGACTTTTCAACCTCTGTGATTCCAGCCGATTACCTCTATTGTGATCACCAGCCTGCTTTGGTACACACACACACACACACACACACACACGCACACACACATAAAAACGAGAAAAGGAAGGTCTCAGTCTCAAGATCTATTATTATTATTATTATTATTATTATTATTATTATTTCTATACAAAACACTTCTTTTCCTCCCAAATCTTCGTTTTATTTAATTTATAAAGCTACCTGGGGAATATTATATTCTGGTATAAAAATATCTGTAATCTCTAAATGTGACAAAATCTTGAATTGTTGCAACATCTATAAGATATGCAAATATTTATTTCTAAAATACATATGCATGCTCCAAAAAGAGTTGAATTTTTGTTTTGTTGTTTAAAACCATAAGAAAAAAATATAAAAAAGAATAAACTAATATTTGCTGATGCGTTTGAGAGATTTTGTCAGTAAAAACTAACATCACCCACCTCCCCTCCCACCTACACACCTACACACACACACACACACACACACACACACAAACAAACACTCACTAAACCTTTGATCCCGCTGCAAAACTGTTGCAAATGGTCTTCCAGCAGCAGCAGCGCGTCTTATTTCCACCGCCTCCCTTTAGGTTTTATTCATTAGGCTCCTCACACTAACCCATTTGCTATTCATGGCGAACTTTGTCTCCTTTTTCCTGCCTCTTTTTAAACAAACCCGGGTTAAGAGTGGCAGATGCGTGGCCATTATTACCCACGGCTGGGTGGAAGCTGTTTTATGTGAAGCACAGGCGGGTTAACCTAATCAATCATGTCGACCAGTTGTGTTAAAGACGATTCATACAGAAGGAGGAAGAAAACATATGGCGCTGGAGCTGGAGGAGAGCTTTTCTTAACACCGCGAACAGATCGGGACCTTATTGTGACAAGATGCATTCAATGCCGGCCCAAATAATAGGAATAAAGGCGGTGGACGGCTGCTAATTGAAGTCACGGCACTTTACTGCTAAAAGCAGGGGTCAGTGTATCTAAAAGTCACATCTTTACCTCAGTCTGTCTGAGGGGAATCCTTGCAGATTGTTTTTTAAATCTCACATAACTCCTCAAACGCCTCGAGTGTGGAGAGAATAAGAGCTTGTATAAATTATTATAAAAATATCGACATATTTCATTAGTAATTTCCTGTAGCGCAATAATGTCCCACTTCTCTCCACTTTAGGGAAACCACACATCCAGTAGCGCTGAAAGCTGCTTGAAATACAATATAACCTTTATTTACATAGATGCTGATTAAATAGAACGTTACAATAAAATTATCGCATAGGATGTTTGATCTATATACAGAACTCAGAGCGGGTCAGAAGTTGGTGCAGTTGGTGTCGGTTGGCGCCTCCACGAGGCCTGCATGCTTGCAGAGACATCTTTTTCTCAGGACTAAAAAAATCTGGACAGAGTGCGCGACATCAAATCAACTCAAATCAAAAATAGGGCTAATCTGTGATATTTGGCAACTGGATAATGTGATTTGATGGCGCATAAAACAATAATTGCACAACGTTTTTCTTTGCCTCTAAAACCTCTGAAAAATTATAATTTATATTTAAATGTTGCCACGGTCTGAATGACAGAAAACCAGATATTCCCCAAATGTGTTGAAACTTAGACAGAAGGAGGGATTCATTATCAGTCCCACTAATAAATTAAAACGAAGAAATAAAAATCGGAAAATTATCCCGAATGTTCATATATGTGTGTATTCTCCTTTTATCAATATCCGTGCAAAAGTTTGGGAAGAAAAAAATGTCCCTCTTTTATTTTTCTTGCTTAAGAAAATCCCAGCCCTTCCTCACTGTTAATCGTCCACCTCAATCTCCTCATCATCCTCCGAGAACTCATCCGTGGTTTGGTCTCTGGATGAGGAGGGGGACTGTGGGAAGGCTCGGTGTCCTTGTGAGGTCGGGGAGACGCTGGGCGAGCGGGCCCCGGGGCCCCCACCCTGCGGGTCCTCGATGTTGTCCATACTGACGAGCTTCTGCAGCGTCTGCGGCGTGATCTTCTTCAGGGACTCCACGTCCGCCTTCATCTCCTCCAGGTCCCTCTTGAGCTTGGCCCTGCGGTTCTGGAACCAGGTGATGACCTGCGCGTTGGAGAGTCCCAGCTGCTGCGCGATTTGGTCACGGTCGGCCGGAGAGAGGTACTTCTGGTACAGGAACCGCTTCTCCAGCTCGTAGATCTGGTGGTTGGTGAAGGCCGTCCGCGACTTTCTCCTCTTCTTCGACGTCTGCCGCTGACCGAAGGAGTTGAGGTGCTCCCGACCTTGGAGGAGGGGGTGAGAGGGAGAGATGGGGGACGAATTAAACATCTGCAACTTGGAGATGACCTCTGTTTGCCTGAAGTTTAAAGTAAAGAAACGTGTATTTATCCCTCCTAATTAGATGCGTTCACTTGCCAAACTTTGATGAGAGAGAATCCTTGAAGAGAAACATCATTTTAAATACTGAAGAATTAAGATTTTCTGCCAAATTAAGTTGAATCAAAATATTCCAATTTCCCATTTCATTTTAGGTGAATTTTTAAAAAACTACAATAACTACAATAATAATTATTTTTTTTATATAGTTGTGTATTGAATTGAGATGATGCTTAAATTATTTTATGTATTTTTTTTTTTAACAGTAATTGAATATTTCAGCCATGTGTATCTGTCACCCTGTCAATGTAGCGCTGCATTTAAGCCAGAATGGTTGCCTCACGACTTGACTACAGGTTTTTCTGCAGTCTCAACCTGTTGTTACCCAGATTTATCAGTTTATAAGTCACGTGGAGCCACATTTCTACATTTCTTTGTCGTGTTTATCCCCGCACATTCCCATGCAGCTGTCCTGGCATGTCCTCATTAAAAATCAAAACAACCCTCCAGCTTTCTGCCTATACGCTCTCATTTAAAATCGGTCTCAATCTAACTTTTATGAAAATCCATCATTTAAAAAAAAAAAAAAAAAAAAAAAAAAAAGCAAGCGCGCAGCTACCTTCTGCTGCCTGGATGACGCTGACTTCCAGGCCCTTGAACGTTTTGCTGGCCAACTCCTCCAGCGCGCAAAGCGGCGAGGACGGAGTGCTGATCCCGTTTCTCGCCGCGCTGGAGCCCGTGACCTTCTCCAGCACCCGCGGCGGACAGATGCTGGCCACCGACTTCTTCACGGAGGGTTTGTTGAGAATATCCTCGATGCTGAACGGCGTCAGCGGCTTGTTGGAGTTGGCCGGCGGCGGCAACTGGTCCAGCGGAGCTCGCCTCCGCTCCTCGCCGCCGGACTGCAGCACAGACCCTGCCTTCATGTCTTTACTGGAGGTCATCTCAGTCCCGCAGATGTTGCTGCTCTCAGGGAAAAAAAAGTTGGTTATTTCATTCAAAAGGCAGATTAAAAACGTCCACTAGCGTTTCCTGTAGAGCTCGGGGCTCTGGTGGACCTCCGCTGTAGTTTAATGCTTCGAGTCCAAAGCTGCAAACTTAGCTCGCCTGAGAGCCTTCCTCCAAAATAACCATGCTTCGGGCGTAGTTGCAGAGGCAGCCGCGCTGTACTCCCCTCAGAGCGTCCCGATTCCTCTGCCAAACTCCATGCGGATCTTTAGAAAGTGGCTGACTGGAGGTGGTGAATCCCTGAAAGGGGGAGCGGGGGGTGGTGGTGGGGGGGGACGCTTCCAGGCACCAAGAAAAGGAAAGCGACTGCTAACGACTTATTGTTGATTGGGCGAAGTTCAATTAGAGAAACACTACACCACTTGGTGACCCGCTGCTGCGTCTTAAAGGGCCGGAGCAGAAGAACTAATTGGACGTGAGGAATAGGAGGAGTCTGGTGCTGCCTTGAAATGTTTATGCATCTGTTTCCCTCTGTTGCTGTAGTCCTGTAGAAAAGCAGAGCCGATGGTCAAATCAAAGCACGTTTTCATCATGGAAAAAGGTTTGGAACAAAAGCAAGCTCTGTCCTATTCCTACGTAATTGCGCACGGAGCGGTTTGCGGAAAGTGCGAAGGTGCCTCCCCTGTTGCGCACGGACTTACAATAAGAACATTTACTGACCTTTTTGCATTCGTGTAAAGCAGTTTAGCGTAACATCATATTTATTAGTGATGATTTATTATGGTAAGAAAAAGCTCATAATCTGAGAATAAAAACGTATAAAAAGTTATGTGGTTGTATTTTAATATTTTCTACTCATTTAATAAGGTATAAACTTATACAGCTCTGGAAAAAAACCTGTATGTCAACAAATCTGAATTAATTCAACAGAATATGGGGGGTGGATCATAAATCATATCGTTTTGCTTTTTCCGCTGCTTTCCCGTTTTGTTTGTGATCTGTTATTTTACTCCCGGTATTTCAGCCATGCTCCAGTGTGTCCCCGCAGGTGGAATCCAGTGTAACCCAGTATGCTGTAGCGTGAAATAAGCGAGTAATAAAGGTGACGCCGTGCTATGGCTTCTTGTCTGAGGACGGAGACTGAATTTTCCGAAAGGAGGTCTAACATGTTCAGCAACAGAAAAGGGGATTAGAGAGAGACGCGTTTGGAAGAGATCAGCAGGTATGTCCGTCCGGAGGAAACGCACCTTTTTTATGTCAAGTGCGTTTGGTTTATTCTCTGCCGACTGGATTTAGATTTGGTTCAATAAAGCTTTTCTGCAGAAGCTGTGAGTTAGCGCAGTATGCAAACAAAAATAAGAAGAACAAATTTTTTTTATTTTTTTTATTTTTTATGCTAATACCTTGAATAAATCTGTCAAACAAAATTCAACAAAATTTGTCAGCAGCTGAGTCGTAAAATTCTGCCAAAGGTTAAATTAAACGAACACCAACTGAAACTAGGAGCTTGTTTTATTTATTTCCAACGCAGCCGGGAGGAGGCTGCCGCTCATGAAGCCACTGCGGAGAGTCTTGTGCCAACAGCAGCATATGGTGACATTGGTTTAGGGACGGAGTTGTAAAACAGCAGGAAATTCTATTATCAGCCGTGGAGGTCCACCCTCTGAGGCTGCTTTGAATACATATTTCTCCATAACGAGCAGGAGCTTGCGGGGATAAATCCAGTTAGAGGGAATTTGGAGAGAAACGCGTATAGTCTTGGAGAAAGTTCCGGGAGGAAGAAATGATGTTAATATCAGAGTGAAGCTAATTTCAGCGGACACGATTTGACTTGATTTTGAAATTAGATTAAACTGGAAGGCAGGTAAGTTTGTATGAGCAAAATTAAGGAGAAGAGATTATTTTTGTTGCATGGCTTAAATAAAATGAATGATTTTTAATCCTTGAATTTGGATAATTAGTAAGGAATTAATTTTAATCTGGATATTTGTCGAATGTGTTATTTTTTACTGTTTATTCCCTACCTGCACATTACTCCTGGAGATCTGTTTGTATGAAAAGGTAAATAATATCCACTGTAGTGAAGATTTAAGAGAAACCTTCCAAAAGATGAACCTGCTCTGAGCTCGGCACTAACTTCCAGGGTTTAAAAAAAAAAAAATAAAAAAAATCATTGCTTTTGAATGTCTTGTAGAGCTGCTTAGTTTTTCTCACCTTTGGGCTAATTTGGACGTTAATTAGAAGCAGAAAAGTTGACATCATCAGTCACCAGCTCTTGGTGGATTTAATTGGATGATTGTCTTCGCTTTAACCTCCCATCAGAGCGGCCTTCTCGCGTTAAAACGTGCTGCTTGACGTCCGTTCACTTCACAACTGATTTCGTTTGGGTTTTATTCTCTCTGTGGGGATGATTCATCAGAAAAGCACAGATTTTTTTTTTTTTTTTTTTATTTCGATTTTTTTTTCTGGATTGTAAATTCGCAACCCTTTTAAAATCTAATAAAATAATAATGATCAAAAGGGCCAAAAGAGTCTTTTGTGTCAGTAAAATCCAACGTCCCTATTAACAGCCGTGCTGTCATTAATCACCAAATTTATTCTCTGCATAGCAAAATAGCTGCTTTAAGCAATCCAGATCAGCCCCTGTTGGATATTTTTTTTTAAAAAGCTGTGACAAATACAACAACTACTGGAACAATCTTAAATAGGTTTGCGCAGCCGCAGCTCATCATTACACCTTACATGCCAGTTATCATTTTTATTTGTCCGCACAAAAAAACAAACAAAAAAAAGAAGAAGAAGAAAGAAAACAGCAAAAAAACTAATAAGGATGAACTCAAATAAAACACCGTTTTATGGTGTGCTCTCTAATCTAAACTGGTGCTGAAGTTTGTTTCAAATTCCTTTAAAAATGAAGTAAATTAAAAAAAAAAAAAAAAAAAAAAAAAAAAAAAAAAAAAAAAAAAGAATTAGACGAAATTCGAAACTAATTTGTAAACCAACGTGACCCGGGAATATATATATATATATATATATATATATATATATATATATATATATATATATATATATATATATTTCTGTCTTTACTTTATGTTCCTGTATCGAGGCCGCTCTCAGCGAGCACCGTGTCGCTGTGCAGCCACTGCTGCAGTGGGTGTGTTGGTTTCCAGACCTAAACGGGCTGTTTTCACTGGGAAATGCAGCGAGCCGCTGCCGGAGGAGCCTGGTGGAGGAGGAGGCTGCTGAGGAGGCTCCTCACTGGCTTCTTATCAACTGAACCTTAAAGTACACTCCACACCTTGGTTGGATTTAGCAGTCTGAAGCATTTAAAACGTTTGTGAAAAACATGGATCAGTCGAAAGATAACAGGTGCAAAATATAAAAACAGTTATAACAGATGAGAGTCTGAAGTAAAAACATTAGGAGTTTTAGTTTTACCTCTTTTTAAGCCTAATAGATGAGGTGACGTTTTCAGTCTCTTGTCTGCATGAGTTTTCCAGCAGATTAAGTGACGTCACAATGTTAATGCTTTCTTTTCGACTTGCTCTCGAGCTCGCTGCAGAAGCGGTTTCATTGGCGGAGACGCGCAGGTGCTCATGTTCTCTGTTTCCTGCGTCCCCTTCACGTCAATGCGTTCTGGGTTCCTATTGGCCACTAAAACTCTGTCCACGCGAGACACCGTGTTACATCACTGACGCTCACGGTTAAAATGTGTCTCCAACATCTTTGGACCTTTGGGCCCAGACAGAAATGACCGACTGAAGCTTTATTTTATGACACAAAGACCTGGCAGTTAACACTAAAGCTGTTAGAGGGTGTAGATTTCAGATCAATCTGTTTCCTTTTATTGGTTTTAGGTCGACTTTAGTGGTCTAATTTATACTCACTAGATAGACATTATCAGATAAAACTAACTGACTCCACTGGCAAAAGTCTGGTTTTTAGTTATTGACCAGTAGTTGTTTTTTTTTTTTTTTTTTTTTTTTTTTTTTTTTTTTTTTTTTTTAATTTGTTATCAATCTATTTTATCAGAAAAATACTTGCTAAGTCATTTTATAAAAATACCAAAAATATTTTTCACTAATTAATTTTTCAGTTTTTAGCTTCCATTACCCACAGCCAAAGTAATGCACATATATTCCGATTATAAACTGCATACTAAGATTGAGAAATTATAACCAATTCTACAGCACTTTTCAGTGATAAGCAGACTATATATGCACATATATTTATAGCATATATGTGAATGTATGTGTTTACTTTTGCCTTCTTAAATCATTTAGTTTAAAAAAGTGAAAAATCTAACAAAGCAAAGACGAACCCCCTCCAAAAAAAACAACAAAAAACTTTGATCCAACATCCATTCCTTCAAGTTAAAGCTTTAATTCATTAACTATATAATAATAATTGACATCAACAATATAACTAATGAACTAACTAAATAAATACAAAAATATTGTGTTTATTATGATAATTAGTTGTTATTTAACCAGCAGTTTTCTTACAGTGTTGTTAACACAGTGACTTGGTACTGCTGCTGTTATGATTGATGAAGAGATCAGAACCACTGCACCATGAATGTAACACACCTGTTTCCATCTGAAATGCACCAGAGGAATAATTTCTGGTGGTCCATCTTCTCCCTGGACCGACACCACTCGCCCTCTCCGACGGGGTGCACAGATGCCCAGCCAGTTTCCAAACGCGAACACCTCTGACCACAAAGTGGCTTCACTTTGTTTCAGGGCCCCCTCCAGGTTCAGAGCTCCCCTCCTGGGAGTGGACTGCAGTTGTCCTTGTTGCTCTGCAGTGGCCCCATGGGGCCTATTTAAGATCATAAAGAAGCATAGGTGGGGGGCTTTAGCAGGATTACAGCATCTTGAGTGAATGTTTCTCCTGTTTAACTCCTGACTGGCTTCATTATTGTGTAATTAGCTCTGCTGACCGGTGATACATGTAATGTGATACTCAACATTAGATTTATACTGTTTATGTGCATGTTTGTGGCCTACAGCCAACTCGTTAAAGAAGAGCCATTAATATGACAAGTGACATCGCAGCCCTACTACAATAACATAATCATTTATGTTTCTCAAGATTAGAGAAATATAATTGTTGCTTTAACCTAATGAGATGTTGGTCATGTCTAACGTAACTCAGTGTTTGCATTCGACTCAAATATTTGTAATTACAACAAAGTATGCTGTAAATCATGATTTTATTAATAATCTTTATTTATAAAAATACAAATAAGCAAAACTAACAAGTATAATACATTTGATAACTTTGGTAAATGTTAGCCAAGGTGTTTGTGAGTCCTTTTAAAACATTCAGCCTTGCAGAGCTGTTTAAATAACATTCTTCTTGCTTTTTTAACTCACATTCAGAAATACAGAATCATGCAGTTTTCCAGATCTATCAAAAGGTAGCAATGACTCTCTGCTACTAAATCAGTCAGGAAACACAATCTGAGGGTAAAGTTCATTAATAAAGTTTCCCATAAAAGCTTTCTTTATTACTAGCTTACTGCATCAGGCAGCTGAGACAACACGAGAAAATAATAAATGTTGACATCTACAAGGGAAAAAGAAACAGAGGTTCTTGAAATATAACAGCCTGTTGCTAGTTGTACATAAAGTCAATGAATGCATGAGATAACATGAATTTCCTCGATTACTATGATAACTTGATAACATTTTTGTTTTAATTCATCTGCATGTTCTTCAATCTGTTCTAAGCCAAATTTGTTCTCAGATTAGTTCTTAAATATTGTGTTACATATTTGAAAACCTTATTATCCTTTTTTATAATATGGAAATTTCCCTTTACTTTCACCATATCATTAAATTAATACAAGACATATAAAACATATCAGGTACCAGCCAGTCAGACAATGCAATTCATGTAAAAGAAAAACAATGAGGTGTAAAAAAAAAAATAAAAAACTGAAAAAAACCATCTTCAGTACCATAAGTCCTGGTCTTTCTGTGGGTCAGAAGCTGTGTGTTATTTAATATCTTGATCATAGTCGGGACAAAGGAGTTGTTTTCTTTCTCCTTGCTGTTTGTAAAATGATTTCCATCAAAGTTTTGCACATCGTTGCCTCTCTCTGACTTTGTAATGTTGCATACACCATAAAACAATAGAGGATATTAAATTTAAAAATCATTTAAGTTGTAGTGAACCGTATTAGTTGTAAATATAATTTTCATTAATGGTTAAATTCTAACAACATGAACTACTTTTTTTGGAAATAAATTCTACCAAAAGATTTTGATCAGAATTTTCCTGGAGGCGTTGGTTAGTTTGCATCCAGCTTGAGCTAGTTCAGCGTCATCGCTGATACTCTTAACCCTGAGACAGCTGTTGTCAATGAATGACACGTCTTAGCTGCGTATGTGAGAGCAAAGGTTCACATGCCATCTTATTAGAATAGATGTAAAATGTTTATTCAATTCAAATTCAAAAATGCTTTATTGATCCCAAAGGGAAATTAAATGCTCTTGTAACTCATTTAATTAAAGAGTTATTGTAGATGGTGATGGCAGGAAAGATCTATTTCATTAGATCTATTTTATGAAGATTATTGATCTTTCAGTAAAGTTTTATGCTTTAATTACAAACTTCATGCTTTGTGTCTTTATTACATGGAAGATATAACTTCATAAAAGAAACAACTGAGGCGCTTGTTGCTTGTTTGTCTACAGTAATGACTGAAGCTATGAGATTACTGATCTATCTGAGCTTCTGGAATGAGATGGATAATCAATATATGGTTAATTTAAATAGAATTTTTAGAATTACTACATTTTTACTAATTAATTTATGATTAGAAAAATTATCTTAAAATTAGTCAAAATGTAACAGTTTTGTTGAACAAGTATGTGTTAAAACTGATTGAGAACTATGGGTTCTCAAGCTGTTAAACTGACATCATTTCGATGCAGACATACTGATAAAAATGGAGCTAAATAAATTGTGTTCAAACTTCTACACCTGTTTTATTGGGTGAATTCTGACAGCTTGTTTTATCTGCACACATTTTCAGGAATGTTTTAGCTAACTCTATAATTGTTAGGTTGTGTTCCAAACAGATTCCTTGTGAGGACTCTGAAGACTTTTTTTTTTTTCTTTTTTGGCAAATGTACTCCTCTGTCCCTCCCAAATAATGATTCCAAATGCAAGTTTTATGTGTCACATTGTACAGCTGTGCCATGTAAGGCAGCAGCTCATAATATACATGCACATTATCAGTTCTTCTTCTTATTATTTTTTACATCTTCTGCTGCACGTTCATTTTTTCTGGCACAGTTTTGTCTTGAAGTGGCCTCAGACTTTGGAAAACCTCTTTAAAAATCACTTAAAGGAAATGCAGCTTGATCTCGTTGGAGATATTGCTATTTGTTAAGACACCGGAACGACAGTAAGACAGTTGAGCTACTGTCACAGAACTAACTGGAGGACTCCAGGCACTTGAATGGGGTTTTGTAAACCAGTGTTGCAGCCTGTCTTAGTTTTAGTGAGAGCCGGCCCAAGGCACAAACAAACTAAGCTCCTCCTTATGGCCCCCAAACCAACAGCGGCCTCCCATAAATGCTTGTAATGTAACTCTGAGCATACATCTAAAAGTTTTATATGTATTTATTGATAATGAAATGCTATTAAATTTTGTTTGTTTTTTCATATTAGTTAAATTAAAAGATTTTAAACTGCTTTAAATTCAAATTTAAGATTTAAATTTGATAGTTGTGTTACCATAGTTACAATTCGATGACAAGTTTAACCTTTTTTGTGTGTTTGAGCTCAGCTTGTGCACAAAAACATTTCAGAAAATAATAACCAGTTATCTGTGAGTACTAATAAATTCAGCCAATTAAACTCCGCCCCATTGGTGGCAATGTGCTTCACAGGAAGAGGGGCCCCAAATCAAATTCAGCCGTGGGCCAGGCCTGCCTCTGACCAGAGGCAGTAAAGGTGCTGCTTTAGCTCTTTGGCGTTTTTCTATCAGGCAAACAGTAAAGACACTTCAACTTTTCTCTTTGTTCTGTTTTCTGTTGTGTGAGATGTGATGACGTCATGCATTTATTACTCAGTGGGACACAAGACTGATATCAGGTCTTTCTCTGATATTTGAACAACAATGACAGGTAGCCTTTATATAAAATTCCTCACCATAGATATCTGCAACCATTAACCCGGTTCCCTGCTGTCCACACCAGTATGGTTAGCAATACATTGCCACTGCTCTTGCCCTTCCAGTAATGTCTCTTAGTTGCCCACATTTAGTTTTTCTGTCAGTTACAACAGTTATTTACCTTGTAATTTAACTTGTTAATTCTTGATACCAAAATTTCTGAAAGTACCACCAGTGGTTCACGTACCACAGTTAAAGAACCATGTATGTAAGATATTATCTGCATGCTGAAAGGATCTTTAAAAAACACTCCCCTCTCCCAGATGAGTGCACACAATCACATTCAATGGTCTGACACTGATTCCAACATGTTCCCCTTCATTATATTTGAGTCGCTGACAGAACTGAAATGGTTTGTTTCAATTATGGGAGTGAAACGCAGCCGTGACATTTTATCTGGAGAAAACAAAACACAATATATGTTCCTGCTTTATGACCCTTGTTATTTGTCCATTAGTTCCATGATTTTGTTAAATGGAGCAAGAAGAGTTTTCCCCCTCTTCAATATGAACACTGAAACTGTATAACAAGCATAAAAGCATCATAGAGGTTTTATTTCCTCCCCTAAACTCTAGTTTTTTATAAAGAGAGAAAAGATAGATTTGATTCAAGGCTCCTCAGGCCTGTCCTCTCATGTCACGGTACACATCTTGGCAAATGAAGATAAATCCACGTGTGAGCTCACCATGTTCCAGAGGAGCCTTCAACAAATTAATCACCTGCAATTCTATCCTTGTCCACTTGGGCGCCTGGCGGGTCCCTGAAGCAGCATCCGCCGTGTAATGAGGGCCCTTTACGAGCCGCGCATGCTCTTCCAAACGAGAGAAAATAAATGAGTGCGTGAAGCCTTCTCTCTGGAGGCGCGCCGTTTTCTGGAGATGGTGTGGCGCCCCGACCTTCAGGATCACCCCTCTGCCTCTCCCTCCGCACATCAGGATTTCATTAAATGGTGAGCCGGACACCCCAACCCAGCCCCATCCACTTCACTCCATCATCACCCCCACCACTCTCACTCCCCCCACTTCTTCTGCTCTCTCCTGCGCCACTTTGCTCCCAAACCAAATGAGGAAATGGCTCGTCTGGTCGCTGACAGACCCCGGGTTGGGCCGTAAAGATAAATGACCCAAAGTATTAAAGTTTAACACGTTGACAAAACCCACCTGATCTGTGGGATTAATGCAACAAAAAATCCATCTGTGGAAAAAAAAAGGGGGAGGGGGCTCTGTTGGGAGCAGTGATGAAGACTCACTGGGGAGTAACAGGCGGGTACTGGGAAGGTCAAACTAAAACCAGAATTAGTGCAAATTCAGCACTAAGAGGCAAAACTTTGCAGATATGTATTTTGTTTGTTTTTTCCATGGCTTAAAAAAAAACAGCATAAACAGTTTTTAAAGCATACATGCAACAGTTGCAGCTCAAAAACAAAGATGGACTTTAGATAAAGCCACACTGATACATCAAGTCAAATTTATTTTTGAGCACAAATTAGAATATCACCAAAAAGTAATTTTATTTATGTGATAAAATACAAAAAGTGACTCATATTGTGACTATATAGTGATATATTTCAAGTCTTTATTTCTGTTAGTTTTAACTATTATGGCTTTCAGATCAAAAAAGTCAAAAATTCTGTTTTCAGCAAATGATAATGTAATACATAACAGAACATTACACAAGAATGAATATATATATATATATATATATATATATATATATATATATATATATATATATATATATATATATATATATATATATATATAAAATTATACATTAATGTTATCTCTACACAACTCACAGCAGGCAGTCCGTGACACCCTCCACAAAGAAGGTAACACACAAAATGTTCATTATAATGGAAAACTGAGTGGAAGGAAAAAGTTTGTTTGACAAAGATGGAGCAACAGGGATAGCTACAACCTTGAGAGTATTGTGATGCAAACCCAATTCAAGTAATTATCTAACAATATTTTAATCCACAGAGATCCACCTGTATATAAAATAAAAAATGTAAAACAGTGAAATAAGTAAAACAAGAGAGTTATAAAAGCATAAGTTTAGAAAAAAGAGTCACAAATTAGACCAGTACCAGACTGGTTTAAAGGCTGGGCTTTTTTCTTTATGTAGAATCTTGAACAAGGACGTTGTAAATAGAAACAGCTTTTTAAAATAATACAATTTAAATTTAAGTTCTCACTCATGTTTTATGTACTTATAGAATTTTGGTTGACAAGCGCCGTTTTTTTTTTTTTTGTTTGTTTGTTTTTTATGTTTGAATCTTTGCAAAACACTTCAGCTCATATAAATATGTATTTCAACAGAGTTGTCCATTACCGTCCTGCTAAATTCAAAAAAAATCTGAGGGTTTTTTCTTTAATATTATAACTAAATGTAACCATGAGTGGAAAATCCTGGTTAACAACTTTGATTTAATTGTTCTAATATCAACGTAAGTATCCAAAATTAACAGCTTGCAGTGTACTGCTGCCTTTTAGAGTTGGTATCTGTTTTGCAGAAAAAGACTTTTGGAGCATCCTGAAAATTTTAGGATCATCATATTAAAGTTGTTAAACCCATAGAACATGTCAAGGTCAGTTTTTCAATTGCTTTTAAATTTTTTTTTTACAAATTTTAAATTTTTTTTTTTGCTATTAAGATGTGAACTTTGATTTAATCTTACCTCCCAAAACAAGTTTCTATACACACATCTCTGATGACATCACACAAGGTTGGAGGTCAGAGTTCTTTTGAGTACATCCATTTATATTTTTTGTCTGAGTCGTATATGAGAATAATACATAATTTCAGGGGGAAACTGGAAACAGTAGAAAGGATGGAAGGAATTTGTGAATCGGACCGTGGTAGATCTCTAAAGATCTATCACCGAAGATCTTTAGAGATCATTTCAAGCCAAGTTGCTCTAAAAACTGTAAGATCTGGTTGAAGCTTCCTGTAGAACCGCTGCATCACCCTCGACCTCCACGGAAAACGATCGCCAAACAGACCAACTTCTGTCTGTGGCTCTTATGATGTCATCAACCCTGAGCCACAAAAAGAACATAGCACTTTCTTTTTTTTTTTTAGCTTACTTAGTTTAAACTTATTATTTTTGTACCCTGTAGTGAAAATTCATACTTTTTATCTACTTAAATACACTAGTGGAGAGTATCTTTGTCATTTAAATCAATCCTATTCAAGCTTTCATGAGCAAAGTTGTTAGAATCACATAACAGATACAATTATTGTCTCATCATCTACTAACCAAAGAAAGACCAACAACTGCCAAAATTAAGCTCTGTAACTGAGCTTATCTTATGTTTAAGTTTAATGTTAAAGGTGAAAACTGTTCTTTGTCTGCAAACTGTTGCAGAGGACTTGTATTTTTGGTTTTTAGATTTTGTTCTTAGACTGATTCATTTATAAACATAAATATCGTTTAACGTAACATTTTAACGCAAAGCAATGTTGAGGTGCAACTACACCCAATTCATGTCTCACTTACATCGGTGTTAAGGTACCATTTATTCTGGTGTAATTAAGGTTGCTTTGAGGTTGATTAAGCCTTTCATGTATAGTGGATCTACTGAAAACCAATTTCCATTTGTGTGTGTTGGTGCTGATGATTTACTGCCTCGTAAGCCACTTCATTGGAGTCTAGTGTCACTCCATAAACTAGCACCTACCGGACATCCAGTAAAAGCTCAGGAAAAAAAAATCTTCAAACCCACATCGTCATTAGCAATCTCCTCGTCAAGACCTTCTATAGTATTCACCCTTACAAGTCAAAAAATAAATACCAGTTACATAAATGTACAACTCAGGACTAATATAATTATTACAACTTTGAAGAGTTGGTCTCAAGTTGTTTGGAAAGTGCAATTGATCATCTCAGGTGGACATCATGGATCACTGGCTTTGTTTCAACAACAGTAACTGTTTTTGCAGTAATAAGAAATATTTTTTTTTTAGAATATAACTTAAAGTTTTTTATGAGCAGTTGTGCAGATCAGCTAAAATGTTTGCGCTACAGTTAGTGTCTTTAATCAAATAAAGATGGTGATACCAACAGAGATGTAAGAAACTTTAAAAATAATTTTAATATATTTTTCATGCCTTAAGGTTTTGAAAACATGTAGGAAAAGATATATATTGAATGGGATGCATAGAGTTCACATGTTCTCCCTGTGCTTGCATGGGTTTTCGCCTGGTACTCTGGTACAAAAACATGAACGTTAGGTTAATTAGTCTCTCTAAATTGTCTTTCAGTGTGATCTGTGTGTGCATGGCTGTTTGTCCGTTGTGTCTTTGTTGCCTTGTGATGGGTGGATGAATGTACCTCGCCTCTCGCCCCCCCCCCTCTCGCTCTCCCCAGCCAAAATGGATGGAGGGATATACTGAGTGCTGCTATCATAAATTAAGCATGGCAGGGTTAAGAAGAACAATGAAATATCTCCTTCTGACTGATCTATAGTTCAGATTTGTTTCCTGTTAACAATTTATAGCAGCTCATGAAGAAATGAACTAGGGAACAATAAGCAGCTGAAATTTTGCATTTACATATCCAGCATTTTTTCAATAACTTGTTCTCATGATTTTTAAATCAAGAAATGAAATGATGAACAGGCATCAGAATACTGATGTCATGATCCATAGTAAAGTTTCTAGAAACTGGAACCCTCGATAAGAACGGGTAAAGAGTTAGTGAACACTTTTGAAAACAATGTGTTTGTAAGTGACTAATATGCTACATGTGTTAAAGACTTCTCATTACCTATCATTTATCTCCAAGGAGAAACGTTTAATCACCTCCAGCAGAGACAACAGATGTGTAAAGCATTTGTTATAAATCGCTGGTGTTTGCTTTACCTATCTGGACACCTATAGGGAGGAAGACACTCACAAAGGATAATCTGACTGCCAGAAGGTTTAGTCATTTTGAGAAACATGAATGTAAATAAATGTGTCCTTTTGATTAGGAGCTGATTTGAAATATGCAGAGTCCTGATCCAGAAAACACAACTCGAAGCAGCGGGATAAAACAAACGGTAAGAATTATTTGCAGACACGTCGTTTTCTGGCTGAGCTGTGAAATGCTTTCATGGAGTTATGAATGTGTCCACATTAGTGAAATATAAGCTTTTAAACTGTTCTGAGGAGCACTGGAACATGTTTAAATGTTTCCAGCCAGCTGGTAAATCATTATTATTGGGTCTTATTTTTCATAAAAGTCTAAAATGAAGGTTCATCCTTCTGGGTGACAATTCTTTTTTTTCCCCCTGAAGTGTTCAAATGATGATAAAAACAATCTAATAAACCCAACATTTAATACAGAGTTTTTAGAAAACACTTCCAGGCATTTTACTAACACCAATTCATTTGATGGGAAACAGATATGCATACTGGAGCTTTATGGATCTTTGGAACTTTGGATTCCTAACCCTCAAAATCACAGTAATTCACACAAAAACTAATATAAACAGACTTCAGCAGAACTTTTCAAAGTTAAGCCATGGAAAATGCATTCTGATTTAATTAAATGGGTGCATATTCTTTCTTTGTGGCCTTCTTTATCTCTCTGATGGAAAGATGTAATGAGCAGGAAAACAGGAAACTTACAAAAGGGGAAAAACTGTCAGGAATCATAAATACTGAGGGAGTGAAAACACTAAGCGAGGTCTTGGCTCAATATGTGTCCATAACTTACTCTGATGCATAAGTTCATAAATATTAGGAAAAAGGCTCACAGTCCATCGCAGCCATGAGCAATGAATCCTCAGAGAAAAACTTCTACAGACCCCCAAGTGGCTGAGCTTTTGTATCTGTGTTTCATTTTTCTTTTTCAAATCAGAGGAAGATGGATGTTGATCCTTAAAAAGCCAAACTGCTGTCAGTTAATGATTCAGGACAGGAGAAGCAAGGAACACGGTGTGACCTGGTGGGTGCTTTTCCTTATCATGCACACCATCTGCAGCTTAAGTTAATCAGTGTCGAAAATAATGAAATATCTCTTTTGGGTGCTGGAAGGACTGACCTTTTTGGGGTATTTTTTACAGCAAAGAAATTCCCAGGTATTTAAAGTGCTGTGTTGTTTGGAAAGACCATTTCTGTTTAAAGCAGTTTCTACAGTCATCTATACTTACTGGCAACTTTGATGAGGATCTGAAAATCCTTAAAGGGGCAGTATTATGTCAAACTTTCTTGAGCTTTACATCATGTTATAATGTTTTTCCCTCATCAAAAACATACCTTGATTCATTCTCTCCCATGGCAACCATTCAGCTGTGCAAAACGCCTGGATGGACCTAGCGCCGCCTTTTAGGCCCAGCTCCTCCTCAGAGCTGCAGTTTCTAACAAGTAGGTATGTCTGCAGATGAAGTAGGTGTTTCCGAAGGAGGTGTTTCTCAACAGTCACAACTCATTAGACAAGCAAAAAAACAAGGCGATTCTCAAGACCACATCTGATTGGACTAACAAAATCAAGTGCAACACAATTGGATGAGCATGTGATCGTAGGCGTTTCTCAAGGACCACACCTGATTGAGGAATTTAACGTCTGTCATTCCACGTCTTCTTATTTAGATATTGCTAGCTTACTTCCCTGCCACTTTCATATATTTCTTTAGTTTCACAAGCTTGCTGATGTAACTGGTTGCCATGACAGATTAAACGATTTTTCAAACATGCATGAAAGAATCAAGGCAACCCTCCAGGTATGTTTTTGATGAGGGAATAACATTATAACATGATGTAAAGCTGAAAAAAGTCGATTTTACATAATAGTTCCCATTTAAGTTCAGGTGCCTGTGCTCTTCTAAATAGGTTTTTGTATTTATATTAACAAAAGAACAAATAACCAGAACTTTTTGAGATAATTTTTGTTATATTAAAGGAGAAAAGAAATCAATTCTCAAAATACTGATATTGCATGAATGTCATTTAGTGAAACACTTCCACAGAATATTCCAGGGACCTATTTCTCTGATCTAAAACTTAAATAACTTGGTTTTTAGTGGGGTTTTTTGATACATGCTGAAGTGGGGTGAACTGGGGGCTGGAGTTACCATCCTGGGCTCATGATGTGCTCTGTGCCTCAGCCACCAACAAAAAAATATTCCTGAAGAACCAAAAATGGCGCAATTGCCCAGTTGTTTGTTAGTGGAAACGGAAGAAGAAGCCTTTTTTCCATATAAAGAAACTCTATGGGAGAAACTGATATACAACTATACTAGGATGAACCTGAACCAACAGCTGACGGTCCAGAATCGAGTGAAAACTCTTCAGATTCGGATTCTGATGATCAGGACTGTCATGGCTGACAGGACAACGTGCATAGTGACTGAGCTGGGAACTGATTACCATTTGCAATGTACATTTTGTAGATTTAGTGCATTAATAGGAATTTCTGTTATGGTAATTATGTGCAGCACTTACCTGTATGAAACGAGTGCGTTCTTGCTTGAGATAAGCTCTTCGTTGCTTCATCTTGTTGTCTCTGGTGATGTCCTCCTCTCCATTCGGCTTTCTTTTTATAAGTTTGGATGGTAATTCTCATGTCAGAGCTTATGTATCCAAATCTGATTAAGTTTTCTATCTTTAGGGAAGCTGAAAAATGAAACTCCAGTAGTATTTTCTGGCCAGTTCGAACAATTAATTAAAACACACTGTACCATGTTGCACCCATATTCTTCCACTTGCTGTTGAAATGCTGAATGCTTGTAGTCCTTGGTGGCACCATGTATGTCACACATCTGGGGTGGTCACGGAAAATGCTGAAAACACTCAAGAGGTTTCGATAATATTCAGTAGGCTATTAAAAAAAAGAAATAAATATATACGTTTACATTTAATTTTACAACAACCACAATTTATGATTTTCTTTCACCTTTAAGCTAGAGGTGTCAAACTCTTTTCTTTGAGGGCTGGTATCCTGCAACTTTAACACGTGTCTCCGTTTCAACACACCTGAATCAAATGATCAGGTCATTAACAAAACTATGACTGCATGTTGAGGAGGTAATTCAGCCATCTGAGTTACATGTGTTTTCCAGGGACACAGCTAAATGTCGCAGGACAGCAACTCTCAAGAACTGGACTTTGACATCTCTGTCTTAAATTAAGGTAAATTATATTCAAGTTCATGAACTGGATTTGGTTTAATATGACATGTATAGTTGTGGTTGTACAGAAAACTGATCAAACACTGGTGACATAAACTGGAGGTGGGCCCCAAAAAGGAATTCTCCACAAGGCTTCACACAACCTCATCCTGGCTCTGGTTGAAAAAGACGGATGACCAGGAGATGTATAAATAAAAAACAGGGTTGTATTGTGTCTGAGATGTTCTATTGTGCTTGTGTGTATTGCACAAAGGCTGTAAGTTAATGAATTTTGTAAATATTTTCTGTTTCACAGCTGATTTGCTCTCATTTTTTTCCAAATGAGAGCAAATCACTTCTGATCCCAGAACCTGAAATCTCCTGTTTCATTCCTCACACTTTCAGAAACTTTCAAAACAACAGTGAAAAAACAAAACAAAAAAACTAATAAATACTGGAATGCACCAGTCAACTCAGTGTGCTTTCAGAGGATCGACAGTCTGTGTGCATCCTCCATGACACACCCCTCAGTGACCACATCCGCCATAAGCAGCCGCAGATTAAAATGATATGGAGATTATCGGGACAAAAAGCCTCCCAGCTTGTCACGGGATGCAGAGCGTATTGTACATCCACATGTATTGAACACAAACCTGTCACCGTCTGTGACAGCCCCATTCATCACACACAAAGCCAATCCTGTCAGCAGCACAATGCCTTCTATCTGTCCCTCCCCCCTCCCCCTTCTAAGTGACAGCATGGAAATGAACATTAGGACACCCGGGTGTATATTGAAATTATTTGTTTTTCTGCCTCCCACTGAAGCCAATTTCCAGAGGCTAATAAACCTGGGAATCATTGTGCCACAGTAAAGGGGGTGGCTGTGAAAATATCATGAGGTCCCAGGGGTGGTTGTCACTTAAACTGGTCAATCTGTTTTAAAAGGCAAAAGAATAAAGTTATCATTTCTGTTTTAACAATTTCTTGTCAAAGGAGAGCTGACTGGCATTTACTTGCACCTATGGTAAAGAAAAAATAAAAGCCTTTATATAAACTGTTATGGTTTGCCGTAAAATAATCCTACCTTTTAAATAAAATTTAAAAAAATCAACCTACTTTCCATAAGTGGGGAAAATACTCCCATGTTAAGAATTAATTATTTTAATGAAATCACAATCTTTTATTATGTCAATAATAGATTTCAGGGGAAACAGGATCAGCTCAAACCCTATTTCCATCATGGGAGAAGAAGTGGAGGTGGTTGAGAAATATAAATACCTCGGTGTTCACCTAGACAACAGACTGGACTGGAGACTCACCAGTGAAGCCGTCTACAAGAAGGGACAGAGCAGACGGTATTGCTTCAGGAAGCTAAGATAATTCATGGTTTGCAGCAAGATGTTGCAGATCTTCTATAAATCTGTTGTTGAGAGCGTCATCTCCTCTGCCATCATCTGTTGGGGCAGCAGCATCAGAGCCAGGGACCTAAAAAGGCTCAATAACCTGATAATGAAGGCTGGTTCTGTTCTGGGGACGACTGTGGAACCGCTGGAGATGATTTTGCAAAGAAGGATTTTGCATAAAATTAAGAAAATTATGGACAGCCCTGACCATCCTCTTCATGAGACTGTCACTGGAACAAAAGAGTCTCTTCAGTCAGAGGCTTCTTCAGACTGGTTGTAAAATGGACCGCTACAGGAGATCTTTCCTGAACACAGCCATCACCATTGATAATAACTCCTTAATCAAATGAGTTACATCAACATTTAATTTCCCTTTGGGATAAATAAAGTATTTTTGAATTTGATTTGAATTTGAATTATTCTCATAATCCCTTTAAAATAAATGTAATTGAAATATTTTTGAGTGTTAATTTTAGTGTTATTTCTTTACTTTCTGATCAGAGTTTCCAAAAACCTTTATTTGATCATTTTGATTGTCTTTGCCTGGATTGTAAATATGTCGTTTTAGATTGTATGTCCACAGTACATGAGCCGACTGTGCTCTATGCTGGATCAGGTTATCAGTTACAATAGAGCTGCACTGTTCTGGGAACTGGGACTGTTCTCGCTCCTTTCCTCTTTACTCTCTACACCTGTAATTTCAGCTACTGTACAGACACCCGACATTGACTCTGTGGTGGTGATGAGAGGGAACATAGGATGGTGGTGGACAACTTGTCACATGGAACATGAAAAGCCACTTAGAGCTCAGTGTGGCAAAAACTAAAGAACTGGTCATGGACTTGAAGGACCAAGTTCCCTGTGACCCCTGTTGATATTCAAAGGCTCATGGTGGACAGAGTATAAGTACTTGGGGGTGTACTTGGACAATAAATGGCACTGGTCAAAAAATGCAAATACGGCTTACAAGAAGTGCCGTCCTGCAGCTGTTATATGAATTAGTGAAAGCCTGCGTCTTCACGTTTGTTGTCGACTGGGGCAGCAGCCTGGGGGTTAAGAGCATCAACAGTCTCAATGGTCTCATCAGGAAGGCCAGTCATGTCATAGGAGAGGAACTAGACTCTCTGGACAACGTTGTCAAAAATTAGGACAAAGTTAAGCTCTACTTCACATCCTCTCCATTATTTTCTGAATAGTTATAGGCTCACCCATCATACCTTTTTGTTTTCTTATAGCTAGAACTGTATTTTAATTTGCTGTCAGAGGGGGGTGTTTGCTTGTTGTTTTGACCTTGGAAACCCTGAAGCTTCACTATTTTGCTCCTTGTTCTCCCATGTTGGTTGGTTTTTGGCTTAATTGTAAAATAAACACTTGTTTTCTACTGACATCAACTATTTAGTGGTCAAGTACCAGACAGTGACTCCATGCTTGCACAGTCACAACAGCAAGTCAACACCATATTGCACATAATTATGAAGTAAAATGAAATAATACACAATTTTGCAACTAAACATCTGATAAGGGTGGTGTGCATATGTATTCAGCCCTTTTGTAGAACCACTTTTTGCTGCAACTGCAGCCACCAGTCTTTTGGGGTATCTCTCTACCAGCCTTGCACATCAGGAGACAGAAACTTCTAGTTATTGTTCTTTGCAAAATAAGATCAATCAGATTGGATGAACAACATCTGAACAGCTATTTTTAACACCTGCCACAGATTCTCAATTGGATTTAAGCCTAGACTTTGACTGGACCACACACAATGCACACATTTGCAGTGATCTAAACCATTACATAGTAGCTCTGGTGGATTTTTTCCTATATTTACCTTCTTCTTTTCCTTAACTCTGACCAACTTCCCTGTCCTTGCTGAAGAAAAGCAATGTCACAGCATGATGCTTCCACCATTATGGGGAATTTAATGTCAAAATGATATACAGTGTTACTTTTTTCCACGCAAAGTTCATGATTGGTCTTTTCTGGCCAAATGTGTTTGCTATGTCCCTGATATGGCTTGTGGCCAAATACAACACCTCCAAAGATAACATGGGTATCTTAGCTGCTTCTCTGAATAATGCTCTCCTAGGCTGGGCTTTCATATTAGGTAGACAGCTATGTCTTAGTAGGTTTGCAGCTATGTCATGCCTGAATGCCTTCATGGAACAGTTGGATTCCAAAAACAGGTGGACTGTCCTTAGTAATTAGGTGAGATCTCTACACAGATAGTTGCAATAGATTTTATTTAAGGGTATTACTGGAAAGGGGTTGGCTACACCAGATTGAAAAGCATTTAACCATTTTCTTCAACTTCATAATTACAGGCTACATTGTATTGCTGTAATTAATAAAATCCCATTACATAAATTGTGTGGATTTTTGAGGTTGTAACCTGACAAAATTTGAAAAAGCTGATGTGGTGTGAAAAGTTGTGCAAGGCACAGCAGATACTGTATGCATTACATACATACAATTACATGTTGAAAAGATGTGTTGAGTAAAGAGATGTAGAAATTTGTGGAACTGCATCCACTGTGTGATTAGCATACAACTAATATTCCAGGAGACTTTATAACATAGAGTTCAAATTAAGTTATATTTTAGTCCATCTATCCATTGTCTATAGCTGTTTATCCTTGCAGGATTGCAAGGGAGCTGGTGCCTATCTCCAAATTAAATTTAAGTCATTTTCAACAACTACATAACTTAGATTTAAAACATATATGCTGAGAGTATGATAACTAACAATAACAATAAAGTCTTCCCCAAATTATGAAAAGGAAATCTCATAAAATCTAAAGTCAGCCCCTGTTGTGGTTGCGAAAGTCTGTAGGAACAAAAGCTTGCCGACATGTTTGTGTTCACGTGTGAGCTGTTTTCTCATGTGCACAGGTTTGTGTGATCGAGTGTTTGTGCATGTCTCCTGAGTCAGCGACGTCTTAGTAATTACCCACAGATCCAGAGGCAGAGGGGCTCTGCAGCGCTGACAGGGTGAGCATCATTTCCCGAGTGTTCCTGAGAACTGCAGACTGCAATAACACCACTCAACAGGCCTATCAAGTTGATCCACATCACATTTTCCACACAATAACAAACAGCTAACCTATTTAGTCTGTAAACAACAGAAGCAAGCTAATAAAACAACTCATTGCTGTGTGAGGATTTAATCCGATGAAGTGCCGTCTTAAATAATGCCTCTTGTACTGTAAGCAATATCGGGTAAAGGAACAGTGGTCCCAATATGTATTTTATGAGCATAATGAGACTTTTCAATAAGAAATTCATAAAGAATGTATGAATTCAGGCAGAACTGGGACCATTGGTGTTGACAAGATCTGACGAACTGTTCACTTCACTTTGTGTCAGTGTTCTGTGAGACTGAAGCTTTCAGAAATGTCTTAACAGCAGCTGTATTGATGAGGACTGATAAACTTCATCACATGGGCTGATTTGACATCTTATTGATATCTGAACATCAACCACTATTTGTCTGGAGGCTGTCAAACCTTCAGGGATCTGACTTCTCTGCAGAGTGGCATTTCACTGGATAAAGTCTGACCACTCACTCGTGTATAAATTTGAATTGTAATGTTTGAATACTATATTCTTTTTTTTCCTCAAAATAATCATGTTTTCATGCTTTTTGTGGATCATTTTGTAATCATTGCATCAGTTATAAAATAGAATCAAAAACACAGCACACACTGATCATATCAGGGACATACATCTTTTTTCAAGTAAGAGGATTTGTGATATGGTCTTCATTGCTTCTCAGCCATGAATTCTAAGATTGAGCAATTTACTCTTATTTATGTCATAAGACAGTAAAATTCAGAAAACAGTTGATTCAAAAATCATCAACTTATTAGCTGTTTTCAAAATCAAGTAATTCAGATGGATGCCCACTTTACTGTTGCTGAAGGTGGACCCAGATGGACACCATATGAAGGGAGGTAATTGGTTCAGCAAAAGCAAAGAAACACCAAGGTTCAATTCTGCTGTAGCGATGTGTCAGATATTTGATTTTTCTGACACACAAATGTACGACTTTCACTTTCTGACAATACTTTTACAATAAACCTTTATCATGACATTAGATGAACCTGAAATTATATTTTGTCTAACAGATATTATTCCTGAAATATTCAAAAGATGACAAGAAACTGTTTGGGTGCTTGTCAAATCATGCCAAATTATTTCTTAAATCTAATGATCTTAATCTGCCAGTTTAGAACTCAGTAACTGTTTGAAATGACCCAAATTTAATTCATGACCAATTATTCCTTTTAAATGAGATTATAAACTTTGAGTGTATGTATTTGTATTTTTTCTCATTAGAATATTACTGTTCACGTTGATGAAAATGAACCTTGAGTACTACCTGCTTCCAGCCAGAAGCAAATGTCATTGAGTGTTTTCGAACTGTCTGTCCCTAAACACTTTAACAATAGGTTCGGATCTTGATTGTAAACGTTTTCTGAATTTGTATGTTGGGGTATCTACTGTCTGATGACTTCCCAGTGGGTAACTTCTGTCATCTCTCCAAAGCTGATTTATAGGACAGAGTTGGACAGCCAGCTTATCTAGAAAGAGCGCTTTTATTTGGTATAGAATTTAGTTTTCAGATCCAAGCCAGGAGCTAATCGAAATATCCCAAGGCCACAAGGAACTTCCTCCTGGAACTAATCAGCACAGACATTAATCTGCGATTAATAAAAGTGGAAAAAAAAAAAAACACATTCATGTTCATTAGACCAAGACAAATTTTTTGTTGCAGAAGTGCCTTCCTTTTTCTTTCTGGACATCTGGATAATAAAATTGTGATTATATGTGGTTAAAATAAATTCCTGCTTATTTGAATGATTGACCTTGATTATTCTTCCTAAAATTAAGTGAAAAGCTTGGTTCATTTACGTGCGCTCTCTTGGCTGTTCAGGCTTAAAGAGAAAGTAAACAGCTTCTCTACCATTTTATTGTATGCTGACCACAAACATTCACAATGGAGTGAGCTCATTTGGAAGTCAGTGCACTTTCCCCCTGTGAATACACCTTCTGCCCTTCCCCCTTGTGCTTTTATTTTTAATTAACCTCCCAAAGATACTCTGTTGTTGCTTCCTGTGTCTGTGCCAGTGAGGTTAATTATTTCACCAGTTCGAGGAGACGCTGCAGAGGACAGATCAATGCACCTCAATTCCCTGCGCCTCATGTTCAGTCTCACTTGCTGGACCACAGTGAAAAGGAGCAGGGGCCGGTACTGATTGTGTAGCTGCAGATGCCATCCGTCTGACTCGTGCAGCACTCTGCATGCCAGCAGGCAGACAAACAAACACAAACAGGACCTATTCAAGACATAAACTCTTCAAAAATCCTCACTTAAAACATCCTACATTCATGCAGACAGGCACACTTTGCTTGTATCCAACAGTCTTAATGTGATTTCCCTGGAAAAGAGCATTAACTGAATTTATGTACACAAAACAAAGCTCTGCAAAACTAAAATATGTTTTTATATTTCAAGCAAATGCAAATTATGGTTGTGTGATAATAACAAATGTATAAAAAAAAGGCCACTTCTAATTTCAAACTTAAATCCTTACAAACATCCATCCATCCATCCATCCATCCATCCATCCATCCATCCATCCATCCATCCATCCATCCATCAGGGTAGGGCAGGGTACACCATGGACTGGTTTCCCCAGGTGGACACAGAACAATCAACATAGCTTTCTTCCAAAAGCAATTTACAGCGACTACTTAAAACATGCTTATTTTTGGACTGTGGGAGGAAGCTGGAATACCCAGAGAACTGGCAAATGCACGCATGGGAAACATACAAGTTGCATAAAGAAAAACTCCATGGCCAACATTAAAACCCAAGAGCTTCTCGCTGCAAAGTAAAGTGCAAACAGCTGTCCCACTGTGCATAAAAATTCTTATTAACAATATTTATCCAAATGTGATAAAAGTTGTTATATTTTATATCAGCTATATAGCTTTATTTGTTAGCATGTTAGTTTATCGAAGCTTGGATTAGTTTATCTTCGCTTATTTAAGCTAATCTTTGCTTTATTTCTGCTTAGAAATGTTTAGTTCAGTTTATCTGAGCTAATATTATCTTAGAGTAGTTGAGTTTTATAAAGGGTAGTTCAACTTAGTTTAGCCTATTTTATTTTAATTTAGTTTAGTTCAGCTTATCATAGATTCATTTGTTGTTTGTTTAGCTGCGCTTGAGTTCAGTTTAGTTTAGCCTATCTTAGTTTCGTTCAATTCAGTTCAGTTTCAGTTCAGTCTTGTAGTTTAATTCAATTAGTTTAGACTGGTTAGTTTTGCCAATTTTAACTTAGCTTACCTTACCTTATCATAGTTTGATTTATTACGTTTAGCTTAGTTAATTTTAAGTTTTAAGTTTAAGTTCAGTTAAGTTTAGCCCGTCTTAGTTTAGTTCAGCTTAGGTTTAATTTAGTTTGGCTTAGACTACTTTCGTTCCATTTTGTTCAGTGCAGTTTACCCTTTTGCAATTTGGTTTAGTTTAGCTTATCTTAGTTTGGTTTTGATGAGTTTAAGTCAATTTAGTTTGGTTTAGCTTATTTTAGCTTAGTTTAGTTTGCCTATCTTATCTTAGTTCGGTATAATTTAGTCTATCTTAGATTAATTCATCTTATTTTAGGTTATTTCAGTTTAGGTTAATTTAGCCTATCTTTGGTTCAGTTCAGTTTAGTTTCATTCTGTTTAGGTTATTTTAGTTTAGTTCAGGTCAGGATAGTTTAGTTTTGCCTATCTTAGTGTGGTTTAATTCAGTTTAATTTTGCCTATCTTTAGTTAAGTTTAATATAGATTAGTTTAGCTTACCTTATCATAGTTTAATTCATTGTGTTTTGCTTAGCAAAACAATGAATTAAGTTTGAGTTCAGTTTGGTTGTAAATGACAATAAATAAATAAAATAATGCACATGAACTTCCTGTTAATTGTATCATTTGTAACATATAAAACAGTTTTTGTGGCAGCTTTACTTTTTAAACTTCTTTGACTTTTATTGCAGCAAACTGAGATCAGGCTCTAATTAATTGTGACTCCATCAATAAGGAGTTGAAAAGTGTGATGCTGTGTTTACTCATTTACACATTCAGCGAGGGGTCATTGACTTTCTGTCTCTGTGAATGTTTGTTTTTAAATGATATTGATCCAGAGGTAATAACAAACACCTCTGGAAAACAAGCCATTAAAAAGTCACACTGATGAGGAGTTGTGCTACTTATAGTCAGTTAACAAGTAACCATTCACATCATACTGTTTCGCACTTCTTTCTACTTTACTCTGAACACTTTTGTGAATAAAGAAGTGGAAAGTAAATCAACTTTAGATGGCTAAACTGGCTTGAAAACTGACAGTTTTATCCCTAAAAATTCTGCTCCTCCCTTTGGACAAGAATAACCATGAAATGTTGTGAAATGGTGTATGATAGAGCCATTAAAGCACCAGCGCTAACTTGGCTTGCTGACAGGAGCACAGGGACTCCCTGCTGAGGTCATCTCAGCATGCCTCCATGACTATCTGCGAAACACTTACTCTCCGACTCGCACAAACCCTTCCATCTCTCCTCTCTTTCCTTTCATCCTTCCAGCCTTGATGTGTAACAGAACTCAGAGGGAAGATGGAGTGGCCGTACATAATCAGAGCCGGGCCTTTTCTCCCCTATTGTGTCTCCATCAAGCCTGCAGCAAGACCATCAGCACCAATCCCTGCTTGTGAACGTCTTTGACACATCAAAACTGACTGACTGTAGGGAGCCGAAACATTAAAAGCAGCACATTTGCTGTACTGCAGGTATGCGGCATAGTGGCCCGAGCTTTGAACCAACCGCTTGCTGGGCTCAGTTCACATTTGGATGTCTCTATCTGTGGAAAATTAAGCCCTTCTCCACCTTAACCGTCCAGCCCCACTCCCCTGCCTCCAGCTAACACAGAGATGGCAGCCAGAAAGCATCAATCACTGCACGCCAGGGGGATGACATCATGGTGAATTGGCAAGGCTATCTAAGCGGGGACAGGGAGTTTTTCAGAGGGCTAACAGAGATAAATAGAACTCCCGTAGGTTCCATCCTTTTCTGTGAGAACATTATCTCTGAGTCTGACTTCAGACCTTAACTTTTTGCCCTTTTCTTCCTTATATTATGCCGTCTGTCATTCGTTTTCATCACCGACATCTTTGTTGTTCCATTTGCCCTGCAGCTTGTGTTTGTGTCATCAGTCTTAAAATGTTTAATGATGCAAATGTGTGGTTAATTTTAGTGATGTGCAACATGATCTCCGAAGACCTAGTTAGAAAATCCAAAAAGCCCACAATATGCGTCCCACAATATGCAACACACAATATGTGAAGAAGACTGCAAATCAACCCATATCTACCTATTAAAGTACTTCATGAAGAACTGCTAGTTTATGTGTTGTAGTTTACTTCTCTATTGTTTAGTTTCAGCAAATGACTCAAAACATTCAAGAGGTTCCCCCTTTCTCCTGAGCTCACTGATGAGGGCATGACTGACAGAAGGGAAACTGATCTGGAGGAGGAAATCTGGTTTTACTTTCGTCCCTGGTCTCTCTTTTGGCCTGTGAGAGCCAATAAATCCCACATCTAGAGCTTTTAGATTGACTGAGCCAAGCGCCGTTTGATGTTAGGCTGTCTGAGAATGGCCCCTGTACATTCCAGGGGCCAAATGCAGTTTGGCTGTCATCAGAAGCCCTACATTTGGATGTCATGGCATGCATGTCAATTATCCATGCCTCTGACAATTGTGTGTCTGAGATAATGCTTATCTTTTCACCTTTTCACCTGCGCCCAGACCCTGCAAGGATGCACAATCAACATGGTGAAGATAGCACAGGAGATACATTTTACATTTACTCATGCCAGTTGTTGGAATGGCATTTAGGAGTAAAATGTTTAAGAAAAACAAAAATGTTAGCACGTCACAAAACAAAAATCAAAGAAAAATGTTGGTAAAGGAAAAGCAAAAGGAAAAATTATTTTAAAACAGATGGGCAGAAATAGAAGGAAAGGTGATATCCTAAAGTAACAGTTAAAGAAATTTTTCATCACCTAACTATAATACATTCTGCATATGTTTCAACATTCAGTGCTGATAAAAAGAGAGAAAACCTTCCTGTCCTCAGAAGTGTGAAACTTCATTCTTTGCTCCCAACTTGTTCAAGCTGGACAGCAGTCAGGATAATAAATTACCTCCTGAAGTACACCGCTGAGGTTTTTAAAGTGTGGGGATGAGGCCAAGGGAAAAGGGAAAACTGTGTGACTCGTTGACCTACAAACTCTTAACCCCTGGCCTGAGTCCTGGACACCTTCCCGAGAGCTCTCAGAAATGCCTGAGTCAACCATCCCATTTGGAGTTGGTCTGACACGTGCTGTCACTCCAGCTGCTCACTGTTCCCCTTCATTTCAGTACACCTAGGATAGAGAGAGGGGAAGGAGAGAAAGCGGGGGAGAGATGAGAGATAGTCTTGTTGATTAAAATTAAACACACCCGCTAGGAATTTCTTGCTGATTCTCATTATTTCCGCGTTGTTTTTTCTTCCTCCTGTCCTCCTCCCTTCCTTCCTTCACATAAGGCAAAGACTGTGGAGATAGTAAATGAGTAAAAGACATGTTGACAAGAGAGTGCTAAGTGGATTTGAGTTATGGGCAGTTGGGCGATGTGTTTGTTTAACCATCTGGTAGCAACTCCCTTTCTCTTGTGATGGAGTGCCTGTGGAGGGAAAGAGTCCAGTCCCAATATTGATGCACATGTAGAGTGTTGATTGGTCAACCATAGACATAGAACCATAGACAACCTGATTGAAGGGAACTCAGGAAGAGCTAATTTCTTAAACTGTACATTATTCAGAGAGGATCTGATTTGTTTGTAAAGTGAGTTTTACCGTTTTTTATTAACAGAAATGCTAATTACTGTCCCTCAGAAAAAAAGCTGCTGGTCTGGCAGACTTTATTGGCACCTCAGTCTTTTTTCCCATTACTTATTTAATTAAATATAGTAGGCATACTTGTGATGCCTTCCAAATTCCAAGCTTATCTTTTCTGTATTTAAAAGTAGTAAAACAAAGGCAGAAATAAGTTTTGGTTTATATTTTATTAGCTTTTATATGTTTACAAAAGAAAAAGAAGTTAAAATAGATTCAATACTTAAGTTTTTCTATTTTTTCTAAACCGTCAGAGAAAAGCTAACTGTTTAAAATTTCTCCTAGTCTAGAGAAACTTTTCCTCCCATTAGAAATCTCCAGTACTACCACATCCCTGACTCTCTGCTTCTTTGTCAGTACCAACAAAAACTAAATCTATTAGTTTATCCTTATGCTCCAATCACTCTATTCCATATCTGCTTTTCATTTCACAAATTACTCACAGATTATGTGTAATACATGAAATCTTCAGCCCAGTTTGGGCAGACAGAACTGGCCACACTGGCCTCATGACCAGGCTATAACCTCATCACACCCACATTTTGGTGGCAGCTTGCAAGTTACTCCAATGCTCTCTGTGGTGTGGCTGGTTTCTGCATAACATCCTGCCGCCACTCTGACTTGTTCCAAAATGGCCTCACCACACAGTTGCAATGAGCAATCTACACTCTAAAAGCCAATAGATGACACACCATGTGTTGCCCCAATGTATTTAAGGATGGATGTTTACTTCTGAATGCTGAAGTAGGGCTCCCAGATGGGGGAAAGGACATTGATCTCTAAATTTTAGTCAGATGTGGCTGTGCTGGTTGTTGGGAAACGGAAGGAATGGGAGCATTTTTAGGCTCCAATTTAATCTGATGTGTTTTGCACATTACAACCACAAAGTTTTATTGGCATTTTATGAGAAGTAAAAATCTGAAAAAATGTGTGCTGTATTTGTATTCAGACCCCAGAGTAATATGTTGTAAAACCACCTTTCTTGAGATTACAGTCTTTTGGGGTATGTCTCTGTCAGCTTTGCATTTCGGTAGATGGACATATTTTTTTTAGGTGTGAATTTTAACTGGACCATCCTCTAACACATTAATATACTTTGATCTAAACTATTTTATTGTAGCTCTATATTTAGTGTTATTGTTCTGCTGGAAAGTGACCCTCCGCCCCAGCCTCCATCCATCTTCCAACTTAAAGCTCCTTGGTGTTTTTCAACTCTGATCAGCTTCCCTGTCCCTGCTGACAGAAAGCGTTCCCACAGCATGATGCTGCTGCCACCACTTCAGGATGGGCATGGTATATTCAGAGAGAACTGCAATTTGCATTTGCAGGTTTTTAAAATGTTATTTTGTTTGCCAAAAGAATTGTAGAATAATAATAGCATTTTCATAACAAAGGCAGAAGAGTGTTTTTTTTTTCCATCAAAGTTACATAAACTACCCTCTTTTTGTCCTTATAGCTATCAAGCTATCAGAAAGTGGATGCAGAGTGCTGTTATCAATTTCAAGGTTTCCTCTTATTAAATCAGGTGCATCATAGGGACTTTTTGGACTTCTCTTTGTGCAGAAGGTTCTGTTCTCTCTCAGCAATTACACACAAGGTGGCAGTAACCAAATTAGACATCTCTTATTGAAACGGTGACATGGAGTTCTAAAGTAATTACTCTGCCTTTTAATAACGCGCCAAGGAAACCCACTTTTAATCTCGGCCTCCTGAATTATTAAGCAACTGTTTCTATCTTGTTGTTTCTCAGTCACTTCCTCCTCTCAGGGGCCAACTGCCTGATGCTAGCAGACACACAAAAAATGTTTTGACAGAAATTCCCTTCATGAAAGCTGAGAAAAATAATTAAACAAATATAGATCTTTTTAAAATTGAATCAATGGTTTAAAAACTTCCATGAATGTTAAACGTGTTGAAAACTTTCAGGAGTAAAATGCTCAGAGACAATTTTTTTTCAGTTTTTCTGATTTAAAAAATATGTTTGTATGTTTTTCATCCTATTTCTGATTAACGATGTATCAAACCAACTATTAAGCACTCATTTTTCCTTTTACTTCATGCAATGACAAGAAAAGAAAAAACAATGTACATATGTATAAAAATGATTGAAAATACAAACACTTGTTTTTCAGCTGCAGAGACTTAAAAGAAGGGTTTGCAGTTTATAGCAACAGCTGAGCGAGTCATCTCACTTACCTCCGTGGAGGTTATGGTTAATGAATCACATTAGCAAAAATCTCTCCTCAAACCAAGTCCAATGGAGTGTTCAATTTACTATGATCTGATAGAAAATATTATGTTATTAAATCAAGAAACATCAGAATATGAGACATCTGCATTTCAAAACACATTTTCAAATAATAAATAAGAATCACTTTTGTTACAATCAGTGTTCCTTCACTGTGTATCAAACTTACAGGCATATTTTCACAAATTATAACAGGAACCTACAGTGAGAGTTATATGGGGGGTTAACCACCCTAATCAATGCTTGGACCCCCCTAAAAGATGGAAAAAATAACAGCTTGTGGGTATAAAAGATTTATGCAGTCAGTGTTGCTTGTTTTCACACGTGTTTTAAAAATAAGTGTGGAACACTCGTGTTTGAAAATCAGATCCCCCAAAGAGCTGATCTTATTGTTACTTTGGTTACTTACTTCTCCCACCAAATGTGGAGAAAATTCCATCAAGCATTTTTCTTTATATCCATTTTCTGTTGCCTATCTCCAGCCATCTATGCATGAGAGGCAGGGTACATCTTGGACAAGATTGCCAGGCTAGCTCAGGGCAACACAAAGGACAAACAGGCCAATAATCATGCATGTAACACACTCACTGCTAAAGGCAATTTAGAGAGGCCACTTAACCCAACATGCAGGTTTTTGGACTATGGGAGGAAACCAGAGTACTCAGAGAGAGCTCACACATGCATGGGGAGAACATGCAAACTGTGCAGAATTTAAACCCAGGGACTTGCTGTAACTAACTGCTGAGCCACTGTGTAGCCCAGTTAAACCAAACCATTTTTTTAACCTGTTAGTTACTCTGGGCTTGTTAAGTATGATGGTGGAGGTAAGTCTTTGCTTAGTTTTTCATTTTTCAATCTCAGTCTTATCTGTTTTTATCTTACTCAATTCATTTACCGAAGTAATCACATTTTTAAAATCAGTTTCTTACTATTATGAAGGCAACGTCAACTTGAATAAATGACCAAAAACAGCAGAAAGCTGTAGACAGTTTATTGAACCATGGCTTTTTTACCAAATGAGAAGCAAAGATGAGTAAATGTCCCTGAATAGCAGATGTCTGACTACAAAGATTAATGTGCGATCTTTGCTGTAACTTCTGGACTGAATATGATATAATTCTCTATTATCTACATGGATGGCATAAAGTCAAAACAAGAAAACTTCTGGAAAATGTGAAGCCTTTGTTTTACTAAAGTACATGCCTGTGACTCCTTGGTCTGCTTTCACAATCTGGAAAAAATGTCAGTCAGTTTATTGTATCATTTGTTGTATAGACTTTTATCCATTTAATATGTTGGTTTTGTGTGAAACAGATTTATCATGGAAATGTGAAACCATGTCTCAATGAGATTTACCTGTACAAAAATAGTTAAAAAATGGGCTTGAGACACGGGGAGAGATGAAAGAAAGCGAAAGGCAAAAGTTTTACATCTCTTGGGGTGCACACAACACAAAAGACGCGATAGCGACAGCAGCAACAGCGAGAAAAGTAGAAAATTGCATCACGAGCCCGGGTGTGCAAGCCTACATGTATGAGCTTGAAATTTCACATGTACGAATATCACCGGTTGTTTAGCTGGAAGACGGCACGCAGTCGTCACCTCATTACACAAGATCCATAGGAAATGAATGGAAAGAGGGCAACGTCGCCTCTCACATGACGAGCCCTTAAGGCTGCCAAAAACTCAAAGATATGTTCAATGTCAACATATTTAAATACTTTCAGTGTTTAACAGAGAGCATCTGTGAGCATTAAATTTCCAGTCTTGCCATAGATCCTCAATTGGATTTAGATCTGGACTTGTTTTAACACATGAAAAAGCAAATAAAGGTTCTAAACCTAAAGTCATAGCTTGGGTATCTAAAACCCATTCATAATTGATTGTTCATTTGATATTATCTAGTTTGGAGACCACATTTAAGTACTTTTAGCAGCTTCTAAAGAAATAAAATATTTCACACTTTTTATAACATTTTACTGGAGGCAGGCCATGTTGTCCACACTTTTCAAAGAGAGTTTTCACTCCTTTAATATAATTTCTTTGAAATACTTCTTAATTTAATTTATCTTTAAAATATTTTATAAGACTAATAATAATAATTATATAATAAGCTGCAATTTTTAAGAAAACATTTTACAAGCGAATGTTTAGAACTTATGAATTAGCTGAATTTTGATCTTTTTTTTTGTAGTCTTTTCTGTTATCCTATATTGTTATTAATATCAGGAGGTGTGAAATCTAAGGGAGACAGCAGCCAGTTTGAAGTTCACAATTGTGTACCAAAGGAAAAGAAATCAGCCCTCAGGGCAAAACCTTTTTCCTCCCTTTTCACTTCCCACTAACACTGAAAGTGACACAGAAGCTAATAAAACGGTATCATGTCTCCAAAGAGAGCGGCCACAAGTTAGTTAGTGTTGGCAATCACAGAGCATCGACCCTCTGAGAAGTCCGAGAGTTTGATCGATCCAAACTCTCTAACCGCGGTGAGGGAGGGCGGGTGGAAACTGAAAATCCTTATTTCTGCTTTTAACACCTCATTCTGTTTTTACCTCCTTCATCTTGGAAAAATGTCAAGAGAACAATAAATGTATAAAAGGTCAGCGGCGTACTAACAGACCCTTCCAAGCTTTCATTACATTTGCTGCTGGCTATAGCAGAGGCGCTTGGGCAGCAGTGCTGACATTTGGTTTGTTTTTACACCATGTTGAGTCTCACACAGTTGTAGCTCCTAATAATGTCACAGGGAAAGATCCTGGGGCAGCTTTCTTGTGTTTATTGCTACTGTGCAGGAAAAGGAATAACATTATGATTCATATCTGAAGCCTACCATTGACAACACAATCAATACTGAAAGAAATTCTTCAAACGGCAGGAGAAATACCTTTTAGGGCTTAGATTTATTGTTGTTTTGCTCATGTATGATGAAGTCCCACCTGTTTTGGGCTGTTTTTGAAAAGTTTTTTGAAACTTTACCCATCTTGCTTTACCTTTGACAATTTGTAATGGTATTCTTTTTAAATCTGAAGCATCTAAAAATCAGATGTGCGCCTGCACATAAAGACATCCATGTGGTGAGCAGAACAATCTGTAATTTATCACCTTCTGTGACCATATGAAGACATCAAACCCTTGGTCTGAACGCAGTGGGCCAGCAGCTTTGAGATGCATAAAAACGAAGACAGCTGAGAGCCAAAATGACAAATAAGATCATCCACATGCCAATTCCTTTGAGACTACAACATCCTCTAAATTAAGCTCAACTTGTGTTTTCACATGCAATCCTTCAAGTTGCCTGCTGCTTGGTTTTGGGCTGTTTTCACGCAACCGATCAGGAGACAATTTCTCCCTCGAACACACAGCAATTCAGATCTGAGATGGTCTTTGCGCCTCGTTAAATCCACTGATCGAGTGACTGCGTCAAACCGCAGTACGGGTTAATAAAATCTGAGCTGCAGTGTGTAAATTGTCAGTTTACTTTAGCCAGGCGCTCAGCCGGTGTGGAGAGGAAAGCACATTTGGGAGACTCGGCTGACACTCCTTTCAGGTCAGAGGTTAATGAATGATTATTTCTCCTTCCCACCAGCCGCTGTCCGTTCTCCTGTGGCTTGAATGGTGAAAGGAACTCAATTTAGCCAAGATAAATCCCAGGGAGATAATGGGCTGTGATTTAATCAGCAATGAACTGATTGCTGCAGACAAGGTAAAACATAACCAAGAGGAATTGGTTTATTGATTCTTTAAGAAAAAAAGAATGACTTGCAGAGGATTTATTGGGTGTTAATGCACAGAAAGCAGTTTAATGGGAAGTGATTAAAGCCCATTACGGGTAAGGCCCTTTAAACTGTAAACACATCAAAAGGGTGCAGTGCGCCAATTGTGGATTAACAAGAATAGCAGACATCTTTGTTAAAGATGGTGAATGTTTTAAAAGAATAAAAATCTGTGTAATGTGACCCCCTTCTAACTCAGTGATGCAGCAGCTTTGAAACACATTACTGTGTGAAGCTGTCCGTGTGTTTGACCTGAGCTCAATTCCTGACCCAGAACTCTGCTCACGGTAAACTGCCCAAGCAAAATGAGAGGAGAGACAGAGTTCAGGATAGATTTGATTTCACTCCAGGGCCAGGTGTGGGCTTTGTACTCGCCACGAACCGTGTTGGCGCTCCAACTTTCCTGTCTAGGCTTGGATTATTTATACCTGCCCTTAGAGGTTGCGTGACAGCGTTACTGTTAATGCTGAAATCAGAGGTGTAAGAGATGTCCACCAAACCAGTTCCTGCAACCCCTGATGCCTGAATGGAGAACTATTTTTGACTTTTATTGGAAGTGGTGTAATACTGCAGATGCTACAGACTGTGAACTGTTTCAAGGTTATGTGTGGAAAAGTACTGAGATTCAGGGTGCTTCTAATATTTTTAGTGCACACATAGAAACACAGCTGTTGTATCAGAGGATAATCATGGTAATCAGCATCTTTAAAAAAGTTGCTGTAAAGCAGAATATGTCAGATACAAGTCCTTTTAGCCCAGACAGACTATTGCATATCTGCTTTTAAGTAAGAAGATACAGTGCCTTGGCTCTGACATTGCTTTCCTATGGATTTGACACTGTGGCTAACATAAATTGATCAGCAGATAAGTCAGGCTTCCATGATTTTGTGTTTTTTGACATATTGAAACATTCCACCACATGAGCCTGCTCGTGCTGCAGAATTGACCTAACTTCAACTGAAATATTGCAGCAATGACCCAAATATAGTTTTTTAAAAACTTTCATTATGTTATGCTGTTTGTACTGATGACAATTCACTCTCCTCAGCGTGCTGGATGCTTGAGACTGGAAGTGAAACGAACAGCTTAACCTGCATTGTGATTATTTGGCTAATAACTCTCAAACTGCTTGCAGGAAGCTTTGGATTTCATTCCCAAACATCGAGGTGATCCTTAAATATGAAACAAAATAAAAAGAAGGCACTGACCTCACGGCAAAAGTAACAGACTGTATTCTCAAGCAGTTGCACACTATGATTTCCCTACATTTGATCCCAATACTGGAGACAAATTAAAATCGCTTTAATTTCATGTTTTGGGACATGAAATGCCTTTTTGTTGAAATACAATAGGATACATAACAAGATACTTAACAGTGTGACAGCAGTTCATGTTGCATACAAAGTAATGAAAGAATTCGACTGTAACAATCCATAGACAGAAGGCTGATGTTTAAGAAGACTGATGTAAAGCAGCTACGGTGTATTTTAGGAGGATTCTAAAAAGTAAAAAAGGATGATTCCTATATTCTGGTGTCTGTGATTTACAATAATCCTTATGGAGTATTCTTAATTAGTAGTTCACAAGGATTTCTTCACAAGGAGGTCTTTCCTTTAAATTTCATCTTTTTGACTTTCTTTTCAACTTAAGTTAAAAGACGGAAACAAATCTCCAAAAATCTCAAGATGATATGAAACAGAGCCTGAGAGATGCATCATTGAGTTGATCATTTACTACTGTATGCCAAGTTTTTACCTAATAGCCCTTTAGGAATAATGCTGCACTGGGTTTGTCTCGAAGTCAGAGCTGAGTGTGGTCTAGTCGTGTGAGGTACCTGTTTTTATGTTCACCAGTCTATCTTTTATTAGAAATACAAGATAGTAGCAATGTATTTCTCCCATGCACTCAAACTGTAAAGAAACATGCTCACAAATGGAGATTTCACTTTATTATATGTACCGCTGGTTTAATGAGACAAACTGGTTATTTCAATAACTTTCACTAGGTTTAATAATTGGAGCAGTTATACAATCTGAACTTTGAGTTGTCCAGGACTTTCAAACTGAAATTTAGACTTGAGCAACTGTTCTGTATGTGATTTCTGACTTGGAGCTTAGATTTTCAAGAACAAATAAAATGCACCATAACCTTGTTAAAGCTCAAATAAAATTGTTATACTTTCACTCTTTGTAAGTTTTGGATTTTTGCTAACTAAAAAGATGAAAAACTGACAGTGACAGGGTGCTAATAACAAAATTCCTTAAGATTCAGTTGATGGATCTTCATTGTTTGTAATATGTAGACACATAACTGGTTCATGTTCTTATGCTCAGAGGAATTTTATGGTGAAATGATTAATAAGGCAGTGTTTCATGGCTTAGCAAACAAAATAAAGCATTCCTTTGAGAGTGATCAGGTACTGGAGTGCATAAAATAGCAGCTAAAATGAAAATAAACTTTGACATCGTACCAGTATCTCCAGCCAAAAATCATACCCAGTTCTAAAACCAAGGTTTCATGAAGCCTTTAATAGCAGCAATATTCACAAATGCACCAGAAGAGCTAAACAAAACCAATAAAGACTGTCAAAAATACTGTATATGCTTGGAATGTTCTGCTCTGATCCTGGGTATTAGATGGTGGTTCTGATCACAGCATTTTTGAAATTATCTGTTTCAGCAGTCACTAATGAAACCTGTTGTTGGCATAACCTCTGTAATTATTACAGCCACACCTCCAGGGAAACTTGTGGCACAATTTGGGCTGACAGCTTTTGATAGTATTTTAATAGTCAAGGCCTATGTTTACATGGCTTGCTAGGCCATATTTATGTTTGTGGACATTATTTTCCTGTTAGAATTCAAACCTTTTCACCCTTTACTCTGAGTCTGTCAACGAACATTAAACCAAATCTTTAAAAAAACACAGTGGATTCCAATATCTGTCTGTTGTTTAGAGGTGTTATTGGTAGCTGGCCAGTTGGCTCATTATTGCCATACTTCGTCATGCAATACTTACGAATTCCATTTTACAATCTTATCAGTGAGATTGACAAAACTGCAGAAGAGAAAACTGATTAGCCTTTTCTATGTGGTCTTTTAATCTCTCTATATAGGAACAACAATGTCTTAGAGTTGTAAGTTTTTATTGAAAAAGGTCAATTTTGCCCCCATAAACATCTTCTGCATTTGGTATTAGAGATAAAGTCAGTAGATTTCTGAGCAAACGCAACCAGTGACTCCATGGTTGTCTGAACTTGTTAATGGGAGCTTCATTTCTCACATTAGTGGTGGACAGTTGTCCCCTAGGTTAATGGCTCACTGAAGACCTGAATCAAACCCAGATGAAAGCGACCTTAAGGGCCCTCATTTTTCTCCATTAATCTTCCTTGTTTTCTTTCAAGTGATCTTTTCACCCTGTTTTTAAGTACCTGTCTGTTTTGTAGAAAGGGGCTCGTCCAGGGTTCAAGGGCCCAACTGGAGGCCTGTCCAATCCCCATCTTCGGCTCTCAAAGCATTCCCAGGAGCTCCAAATCAGGGCCCCAGGTTTATTGGCTTTTGCAATGGCAAATTATAAGCCACTACAAGGTTAAGATTAATTGAAGGGTGGTCTCAGGCCACTGCTTGGTTCAGGCTACAGTGTAACCTGAGACATTAGCGTCGCAGTTAAAAAATGTCGGCGCCTGCAACATTGCCTAACAGCATCATATACCCATGAACTCTTGCAACATTTCAGAAAGGGTTATATTTTGTTTGCCCAGAGGGGCCATCAGACTTTAAAAAAATCATTATCATTTGTAAAATTAACCAATTGTTTTGTCAGATTTTCAGCGCTGCCATCATTCCTTTGCTAATCGACTCACTATAAGTCAGTGGCTGCTTGCTTCACTCCCAGGATATGGGGTTACAAAGCTCAGTGTTATAATTTAGATCTAGAAAGCACAAAACTAAAGATCCAAATCATCTCTGTTACAGTAAGAGTAGAGATTTAAATTGCAATATATGGGGGAGTCAAAGAAAAAACAACTACAGCCTCAATTTGTCAAAATAACCACAACGTGTCCCAAGACTGTTCTCATTAGTCTCTGTGGGGTATGAAACACAGCTAATGCCCTGAGCAAAGCAACAAAGAGCCTGAGTGTAGAGCATTAAAGTAGATAATGGTTCCCAACACAACACTCCGGGTAGCCCAGGACTCTTTCATTTTCCTTCTTTTATTTCTCCTAAATGTTTAACTTGGACAACAACTGTGTTAGGTTCATAAAATCTGAAACTAAATAAGTTCATGATTACCATTAATAATGCTCTAATCAGCTCCTGTCATGACAGTTTTACTATTGCTATTTTTCTTAAGTTTGTAGTAATCTTGATCTTATACTTTTTTACAGTGTGGGGATCCTTATGAAGGATTTTCTCATATAATTCTAAAAAAAATAGTATCTGACCAGCTTTTCCATCATGTTGTTAGTGACTCTAATGAATCTTCATAAGCTACAGATGAAAGAATAACATTTCCGCCATTACAACAGCAGGAGCTTCACCTTTTAAAACCTCTGCACCAACAGGATGAGCAGAGTGCAAAAAACCCAACTACAGAAAAATGTACCCAAAGCTTTAACAATTAAATAACTAACAACAATTATTAACAATAGCAATTAATACATTCTTCATTCAAATCTGTCCTCGTGGTTTAAATTTGATCAGATAAATACTGACTGTTTTTGCTCCGAACACCATTTGACCTCTGTAAAGAATGCAATGGAATAAGGGGGAAGAAAAAAGAGAGAGAAAGCAATGCAAACGAAATGGGAGGCCCAGGCACCCTGCTCATATCTCATCTCTATTAACGGGTTTACGGTTGACCCCAGGGATCCTCGTAAAAGTTTACGTGGAGGTTTCAGTCAGAGCTCCCTTTAAAAGAATGAAAGAAATTGGTTAGTTTATGGTTAGCCTTCAGAATTTTATGGCATGTTTTACTTAAGTTCCCATTTTAACAGATCCTGGTTCCAATTAGCGGCATAAGATTGGATGGATCTAAAATGAGCTTCTCTCAACCTTCAGAGTACCACATATCCAAAAAAAAAGAATATAAATATAAAAGGGGTGCGTAATTGAGTGTAGATCTCCGAGGACACATTCAGGTCACGAACACAGCTATGGTGAAAGGTTTTTAAGATCTATTTGACCTAATAGTTGTTACCACCAGAGTAGCAAATTTTAAACTACAACCAGAGAGTAAATGTGGACCCAATCACCTTAAATGAAAAGTCAATTTTAACTAGAAACCATCAAAGTGAAAGTCACAGTGAAGTTAAATAGAAGCGAATATTGTAACACTATTTTATAATGAATTTCTCAAGCGTTTGGGTCAAACTTCGCCCTGTTACGTAATTCATAATGTTTACTAAACCTGGCCTGTACATGCAAAGCTTATACTACAAATCCCAGAACGCTGTGCTGGTGACCCACGGGGCCCTCTCCTCTGCTGAAATCTATTACCGACATCATGCTAGAACCAGTCACATCGGCAGTAGAAGAGATGCCAGGTATCTGCCTGGGACCAGTGTGCATCAGAGTACATCAAAGTGTAGAAAACTGAGCTTTAATGAATGTTTACTTTAAACAATTTTTCTTATTACTCCAAAGAATGGACTTGAATGGAAGTAAGTCATTATTAATGTTGTTAACCTAGTATAAGAAAGGTTACTACTGAATTTTACCTCTGAAGGTTACAAATAGAGAAAGAGGTGTAGGACATTTTACTGTTGTATTTGAGAAATGGAAGCCACAGTTTGACATTCCCTTGTACTGTTAAATTTGCATGTTTTCATATGAAAAAGGTTTTTGTTGCAGCTAAAGAAAAAGACTTGGACGTGGCATCTGCCCACGCTGCCAAAGCTGTCAAAAGCACAATGACCATGATGGTGCTGGGCTTGATTGGCCAGCAAACTGGCCTGACCTGATCCCCATAGAGAATCTATGGGTATGGTCCAGAGCAAAAAGAGACACCAGACCCAACAATGGAGATGTCCTGAAGGCTGCTATCAAAGCAGCCTGGGCTTCCATTACACCTCAGCAGAACCACAGGGTGATCTCCTGATGTGGTAGTTCATGCAGAAGGATCCCCAACCAAGTATTGAGTGCATAGAAATGAACATGCTTTTCAGAAGCCTGAGATTTCTGTATAAAGTGTCATTATTATGTCCTGTAATATTCAAATTTTTTTCAAACGCTGTATTTCAAGTTTTTATTCTGTAACCCATATTAATCCAGGGTTCTCCTTGGTTCTGCCTTTCCCATGCCTCATTCTAGGGGGTTTAGGTTATCCTGCACTATCGCTGTAGTTATGTTACCTGCTGGAGAACAAACTGACCATTCTTCTTCACTCTGCTACTTTCTTCTACCACTCTCCTGTTTGCATCAATTGCTGTTATTTCAACTGTTGACTTTATGTTTTCTTTCAGTTTTTTTTCTTGCCATAGAAGCTACCCCTGGTCTGGCATTCTGTTTAGCTGAGATACCTTCCTGGAGGGAGGTGTCAGCTGAGATAATCCTGCCAGAAAATAAACGTTCTCCCTCTCTTGCTATTAACTTTTTACTTTCCTTTATCTGAGAAAATAATCCTCCATCAGCTCTTCTGTTTCTTTTTGTGTCGCTGCTCCATCTTCTTAAACCCCCAAGCGGTCGTGGCAGATGGCCGATTGTCCTGAGTCAGGTTCTACTGAAGGTTTCTTCTTGTTAAAGGGGAATTTTCCTCTCTGCTGTCACAACATGCATGCTCAGTATGAGGGGTTATTGTAGGGTCAACAGTAAAACACAATCGATTTTCTACTGTCTCTATGTGCTCGTCCTGGAGCAGTGAATGCTGCAAGTCAATGACTTGATGCAGTCTCCTGGGTTTCATTAGATAGACAACTTTTTTAACCAGTTTGAATAATAAACTGAACTTGGTGCACTGTTTGATAACAAGGATCAGTTGGAATGTATGTATGATGATTGGACTGATATGACATTTTCTGTAAAGTGCCTTGTGATACCACGTTGTGAACTGGTGCTATATAAATAAACTGCATTGAAGTGAAAACTGAATCTATTAAAGCTCTAAATAAAAATACAATATAAGTATTAAACTGAGTATTTCCTTAAGATTGCTGTTGTTACTGAATATTTGAGAATGCTGAATGAATGAAGATATATGAAGATTACAGACAATGATGAACGCTATCTCAGAAGAGCATATTTTAGATCTGAAAACCATTTTTAGGAAAAACACCTGTAAGTGAAATACTTCAGAAGATGTTTATTTAGGATACATTCAATCAAATAATCAAGTCCAGTCATTCCTAAATTGGTGCATGAGTCACTATGAAGTCAAAGGAGGACATATAAATATGCACATGCATACAAACAGACTAAATAAGCTCAAACAAAAATTCAAACAATTACCCAACTGCACATGTATCCTGCAGATCTCCTGTGTGCCTCTGTGCCTGCTTTAGGAAGGAACTATAACCATAACACAGTGGTTGTTTCCTGCCTACAGGAGCTTTAATAGGCGACTGGGCAGCTGACTCACTCGGCATGCAGCGGATGTGTTCCCTTAAGCATGACACTTACAATAGGTACTTGGTTTTGGTTGAAGGTTAAGAGGCAGATCTTTTTTTTCAAGTTTTTACAGAAGTAAAGCCAAAATATTATAAGAGTAAAAAAGAAAAAAAGAAAGAAAAACGAAAATAAAAACGACAGTCAAACCAACAATACATCAGAAATTTAGTTCACCGTCTGTCTCTACATGATATTACATAAGTGAGTTATGTTTTATCAAGGGTGCAGGACAAAATAATTCTTGAAAATGTAAGCAAAAAGCAGCTGTGACAAGGTATAGAAAACCAAGACACCCGCTGAAATTTGTTGCTATTTAGAAAGCCCAATCAGTTCAAAATAATATGAGCTGGTTTAGTCCTAAATGATAGCCCATAAAAAAGCTTCTAGTTACCAAAAAAAAAAACAAAAAGACAAGCTGCATGTCATGATGGCTAAAAACAAAGAACTCTCTGAAGACCTTTGCAAACTATACAAGTACAGTCCATTTACCATTTCAGTCGAAAATACACAGAAAAGTTGTTGAGGCACCAAGGACCTCTCCCATGGACCCTATGCCTGCCATCTGTGGAAGACTCCACTGCAGAAGAAGAACAATTTGATGCTTGTTTAAAGTTTGCTGCAGAACTTTGAGTCAGTTCCTCTCGACTGTAAAAAGGTGAAATGACCCCTCTGGGTTGGGAGTTGGTCACTGCCTCAAGAGCTTAAGTGTCTTCATGATTGTTCACCAGTGATGGTCGAATAGAACAGGATATGGGCAGATGGATTGGGGTTCATCTGTAGTAATGTGAGCTCTGCTAATTTATTTTGTGGTAAAGAAGGAGCAGGTCCAAAAGCAAAACTTTTGACTTACTTTTCTGTCTACGTTCCAACCCTCACGTATGAAATAGAATGAATGAAATCCTGGAAACAAGGAGCCGAAATGATATGGCGAGGAGCTCCATCATCCATAGAGCCACTGTTTCACCCCATCAAAAGAAATCAGTTAAGATGGTTCAGGCGTCTGATCGGGAGGCCCCCATGGGCACCTCCCTTTGGAAGTTTTCTGAGCATGTCTCAATGGGAGGAGACCATGGGGAAGAACCAAAATTAGAGGGATCATATTATCCTTCTGGACTAGGAATGCCTTGGGATCCCCCAAAATGAGATACGGCAGGTTCTTGGCATGTAGTATGGATAGGCTTCATATAATTGAAGGAAGCACACGTGGAGAAATGGAGCAGGACATTCTTGATAAGAATCTGAAGATCACACATGGGTGAATTTTTCAGTAAATCAGAATAATCCCAGAGACACAGCCATGGAGACAGCCAGCTGGTTTCAGACAAAAAAATAAAGCTGTCCAGTCAAAATTGAATCCAATTGAACATTTATAGAAAGGACTGAAGATCAGGGGACACAGGAGAGGCTCCAAGAACCTTCAAGATTTGAAAACAGTTTGTGTGAAATAATGGACCGAAAACATTTGAGCAATGGATGCCACTAATTCCTTCATACAGGGGAAATATTCAAGTTGTAACTGCCAAAAAATATGTTTTCACTAATTACTGAATAAATTTCAGTAAGCAGGTTCAACACTTACGCACTCTACCATTCTATTTTATGCCGCATAATTAATGGAGTTATTTGTTTCGATGTCTTGTAGTTTTTGAATTACTTGTGTTATAACTGACATCTGGTGTAAATTTCATGTTCATCACCTCCTTAGAAATATGTTTATAGAGTAAAAATTATTAAAACATTCAATAATTATTTTCCCTGCTATGAGTATTTGAAAATATGTCAAATTTGTTTTGTTTATTTAAATTAGTGTGTGCATGTACGTATATAGATGATAAAGAACACACTTTACACCAATGTTAATGAAAAATTACATAATCTTAAAAATAAGGAAAATGTAGGTTTCTACTATCTTTCAATACTTGTGTAGGGTTAGATGTTTAAGAGTTTTATAAATATGAATACTTTGATGGTTTTATCTCGTTAGATCGGAGGGCTCACTACTACAAAGCTGCTGTTAGACAAAACTGGTACAATGCCTCCTGAAGGTCAAATTTAAAGATTTTATTTTTGGAATAAAATAAGAATTTAATTGTGTAACTTGAGACAGACATTCAGGATGGTTACGATTTTAAATTGCAAAATATTCCTGGAATGTCCGCAGTCTTGTCGACCACAATCCAGATGGGAGGCAACAGCTCTGGCTCACCGTTGGCCTGCAGTTTGAATCCAAGTGCTGCCTGGCCTCAGCATTTATCCCTGCTTCCAAACTGGAACCTAGAGAGAAATGCAATTCAGGCTGCATGGCCAAACGCAGAGGACAGCTGGCTGCTAGTCTGATACATTTGTTTTGCTCTTCACAAGGCCTGTTGACAACAACATGCTTTAGAACAGCAAGGAATTACCTGGAAACAGTCTGAGATTTTCAGAGAAACGCTTTGTCATTATAATATGTGACTCCCTCGTGAATTTGTGATCCAAGAATTCTTCTGATTTTTACGTTAAGTGTAAATATCAGACTCCAAATCAAATCATAATACTGATCTTGACTAGCATTATCTTAAAGCCACAGTTCTTCACTTCACAGAATATACATTTGCTGAAGTTCTGTAGGAAATGACAACAGGATAAGACAATGACATTCTTTAATGAGAAAATCTGAAAATTATGAATTTTGTAACGCTATAAACAAGTGGTTTCAAACTAAGAAATATCTGATGAAAACAGTTTTCTTGACTATAACTAGAACCAAACATAGTTTTATATTATCTTATTTTGCTTAGTGATTAATATTTTGATTAATACTGAAATTCCCAAATGCCCGTAGAGAGCTCCAGAAAAATAAGCTATTTATATTAAGGCACACAAATGCTTTTGGCTGTGTGAGGAAAACTAGAGATACATAAATAGCAGTTGAGAGATTACAAGAAAAATATAGAAGGAAAAAAAAGATGTCAAGGGAGAAAGAAGAAGAACCAGGGAAGCGAGGCCTTGCTTTATTATATCCTAATATGCCTTCCATACTCAGCCTGTGAGGAGAAGAGTGCCGAGACATAATTATATCCCCTCCCCAGGCCGTCTTCCTGTATTAACGTCTCCTCTAGTTCACTGGCTGCGACAGAGACAAATGAGAGAGTTTTTCCAGCAGATCATTCTCATCCGTTACTGCCAGTTCCGTGTGATAGATCGTCAGAGCTAAAGCGGGGCAATAGATCAAGGCGTAAAAGAGCCTCTGTAGCGTAGACTACCCCTGAAGAGCGTAGCTTTACAGATCATCGCCCGTCTAATGCTTATGTGGGTTAGGAGTCAGATCCTGTTAGTTGTGGTGGTCCCTTTTCCAACCTTTCTCTGAAACCTTTCTAACATGTCTTGTTTCCTTTTCTAATCATTAAGCTGGAATAAATTGCTGTAATTGTGCTGTTGACCTCACATTATCACAGGTAGTGTGCTTTTTGAGCCTCCTACTGTGAATAATTGAGAACAATTACCTGGTTATTATACATGCACTTAGTATTATTTAACTCATTCTTCATATTTACCAGTTCAGTTCAGGGTTAAAGAAAATGCTGCTGTTGATATAAAAATTAATTTTGCTTTAACATGGATCACTGTTTTTTTTGTAGACATCCCACTTTGGACATAACACATCATTTAAGTGTAAATATTAAAGAAGTAGATGCTTCTGCCACTTGAAACAAATATGATTTAATAGCAAAAAATAAATAAAACCCCCCAAAAAGAAACAATTCAGAAGATGGAAAGATGTACTGTGCCCCTCGCCCAATGACTGCAAGGCACCAGCACCCTGTGACCCTACATGGGTAACCAGATATAGACGATGGATGGATGGATGATTGATCGATTAAAAATATATGTTTCCTCATATTATACGTGGACAACAATTGCAAATGCAGGAGAAAATTTGTTTTGCTAAATATCAGTATAAGTCTGGACTGGACCTTAAGTTTACCAAGTAGTTGTTTTTTTCCAGTATAAAAGCTCAGTGCGGCTGTGTTCAGCTCTATCCTTTTCCTGGGAAGAACCATTAACAGAACTTTCTGCCATTAACAGTTTTTCTTTGACATAAAAATTGTTTTGGCTCAATCCTTCTGTCTTCTTCCTTTGACTCCTTCGTGTCCTTTCAGTGGTTATGATAGGAGGCTGTTGATACTGGTTCTGATTGTGGTGAAAGGGAGTTCACTTATACTCCATCTTTGGTCAGAAGGCAGTAGGCTTGGATTGTATGTCATTGGTTCTGGATCTCAGTACATGCTAGTATTGTACTGAATGGAAAAAGACAGACCTGAATTTAATCTGGACCAGACTGGAATCTGTATATTTGAACGTGAATGGGACATGTTTGACCCCTAAAGTTCTGATGAGTTGACATTTAGCACATTTACAAAATAAGACTTGTAACAAACTGTTGCACCAATAATGAAAATCACACAGTGCATGCTTGGTATTTACATTTAAAGCTGGTAATTGTGACTATGAAAAGGTTACAAAAGCATAAAGTATTACTGCTGGAGAACAGCTAAATGTCCTGTCTCAATCAGGGGTAGTGAAAAGACATCCCTAAATAGCATTCTGCTTCTTTATATGCTACAAGTAACACGGCGAATTAGCAGGGCTGCACAACATTACAGATTTCAATTAATTCTGATCAGCACAGATGTTGCATCACTCTCCCACGAAGCAGGCTCATTTTTATGCAAATTGAAGCTGTTAGACGAGGGAAAGGATAGCTGGAAACTGTGCAATGGATAAAATTACATCCATAGAAGCTTGAAGGTATTTGTCAATATGATGCTTAAATCTTTCATAAATGCTAGTGCTAATTTATCTTAGTGGATTTCGCAACAACTACAATAATTAGGTGATGCAATATTTTGCTCTTAGAAGTTTTGATTTGAGCAATTTAGAGTTTCTTCCATTGTAGCTAAACATAGACAAGTAATGTTGTAATTCTAGTCATAAATATCCACTCAGTTCCTGACAGAAGCCTTGACAGGAACCCTGAGATCTCATAAGGGTCAAAGAGTGTGTGACTTCCCTCACCCAAACAGGATATGTTTAAAGAACTTCTGTAAACCTCACCCGCTTTTTCTGTAAAACGTGTCAAAGGAGTCATTTTTCTTGTCTTTCTCTTCATCGGAGTTGTGGGAACCAAGGCTGCGGTGATGACAGCTATCGTGGCATGGGCTGGTTCGAAGAAGTCACCCCATTGTTCACTTTGATAAATCGTTTAGATGGTAGTGACCTCTTCAGACTACTCTTCCTTCTATGACTTTGATGTATTAAAGTGTGAGAAACGGTTGAAATGTAGTTCTCTGTCTTCTTTAGACAGTTTCCTTGTCAGACCATAAAATTAAATCTGAATCCTCTTGAGATTTAAACACGTCAGAGATAGGTATTAATGGATGTGTCCATGTTTTCCTGTATTGACATCTCAACAAAACTTGCCACATTAAAACTCCTGAAAGCAAGGGAGCCTCCAGGAAGTTTTCAAAGTGGGGTCACTGGTTATTTTGGGGTGCCTTGCAAACGTCTTTGCAGTGTACTCCCTACAGTTTTCCACATTTTGTCACCAAGCAGCCACAAACCTTTGTGCATTTTATTGGGCTTTTAAATAATAGACAAACACAAGGTAGTGCTTAATAGTAAAATGCAAAGGAAATGATAAGGTCTGGTATGCATTTGTATTATGGCCCCCCACAACACTGTTGCCCTAAGTAAAATCTACTGTAACCAATTGCCTTCAGAGGTGACCTAATTAATTCAATGGTGTGTAATTAGTTCTCAATATAAATCCAGCTGTTCTATGAAGGCCTGAAAAGTTTATTAAAGAACATTAGAGAACAAACAGCATCATGAGGACCAATGAAAATTGTTGACAGGTCAGAGATAAAGGTGTAAAAAAATTAATGCAAGTTATAGAACAATATCACAAGATTTGAGCATCTCAAAGACCACTGTTTAATCCATCATCTGAAACTGGAAGAATATGACACAACTGCAAAATACAGTATATGATCATCCAGCTAAATTTACAGCTGGTGCTTGGAAAGCATTGATCAGGAAACTAGCCCAGAGGTCAACGGTTACTGTGGAGGAGTTGCAGGGATCTACAACTTAGGTGGAAGAATTTGTTAAAGTTGATGTCAACAAATCTTACCTTTGCTGAAGAGTGACCATCTTTATGTGTGGTGTAGAGGGAATCAAAAACTGCAAATCATCCTGATAACACACCATCCCCATGGTGAAACAAGGCAACATCTTGCTGTTGGAATGGTTTTCTTCAGTGGGAACAAGGAGGCTGGTCTGTGTTGATAGGAACATGGATGTAGCTAAATATCACACAATGCTGGAAGACAACCTGTTAGAGGCTGCACGACTCGAGACTGGTGGGGAAGTTAATGTTCTAGCAGGAGAACAACCCATTATATGCAACCAAAGCTACAATGGAATGATTTAGCTCACTTTATCCTCATATGTTAGAATGGCCTTGTCAAAGTCATAATCTAAATCTAATTAATCTAATTTGAATCTGTGCAATATTTGAAAATTACTGTTTACAAAAATGTCTGTATGAAGACAAGCAAAAACTGGTAAATATACCCCAAAATCTGATAGCTGTTAACTGCGCCAAAAAGTGGGACTGAATATGGTTTTGATTTGTAAAATATTTTAAAAACTGATAATTTTCTTTAAACTTTTAATGATTGCTACAAGTGTTACTTCCTGTTAGTGTGTCATATCAAGTCCCAATAGAATATATGTAAGTTTATGTTTTTAAATGTGACAAAATGTGAAAAAGATCTTGGAATAAATATTTCTTGCAAGACACTGTATGGACAAGCAAGGCAAGAAGTGACTTTTCAATTGACATAAATCTGCATAAAAAAGTGTCGAACACTGGAGAGAATGTCACTTTTTCACATTTTGTTTGTTCAAAGATATTCAGAACATTTAAATGTGGGAATCAGACACTGAATAATTAATCTCTGTCTCATTTCCCAGGTATGCTTAAGTATCCGTCTTGCTCTCTGTTTCATCCTTCCATCTTGTCTTTGCCTGAAACATTGAGATTCACCACAACAGGTGTAGAGGTCAACAGAGAGGTCACAGCTTTTATATTTGGCTTGCTAAAGACTGGCGACAAGAAACCTGCAGGAGGAAAAGAATCCAGGATACTAAAGGGCGTGATTTATCACGTCTGCCAGAATTCTGCCAAGACTGGATGAAAAACGGCTTCGAAGGTTAGAAAACACAGTCTGTTGTCAATATTTTAATCCAGCTGTGTCCACACAGTGTCATGCTTTACTTAGCTTTTTCATACTTCATTACACAAGAATCCTGAAATGCTAAGCGAGGCCATAAATATCAAGGTTTTCCTTTAAGATAGTTGTATTCTTGTTAGAAATTGCATGACAGATTTTATAGAAGGAAATGCATTTAGTTAAACTTTGAAGAACTGAGCTTAGTATAACTTAAGGATTTACAATATTACCATATCTACAGTATGTAAATATTAAAACTTGTTGATCCAGTAAACACAAAAAGGACAAAAGAACAGGCTGTACCTTTTAAAAAATCTCAGAAATATATATATTTTTTATTTTTATTACTCCAGCTGCCTGATAACTATGTTGCTCTAAAAACTTTCTATAATTCATATCATGTAACATGTCATTACGTCACAAATATGTATTGTAACTGTTATATTTAAAACCAGCTCATGTGTTTTCTATAATTTTAACAGATTATTTATCTGCCTAAAGGAAACAGTCCTTTTTTAGGTTGGCAGGGCTTATCCTGCTTCATCTGTGTCCACTTGCTTGCTGTTTACAACATATAAAAAAAAACAAAAAGGTAGGGTCTGTATAATGCTTGAAAGACATTTGCACAGTAGAAGACATTTATATACATAAAGTCATATGTAAAGTACAGCTGCAGATTTAAAAAAAAAAAAACAAAACACAAAGCTTCCAACGTAAAGAAGTCAAACTTGTTTCTCCAAAGAACTGAGCTCAAGTGTGAACTCAATTTGCTGACACATGCTTACTCGGGACGAGGGATTGCTGCAAACTCAATGACTTCATACAGGGATTGCTTGAAAAGAAACCAATTGGCTGTAAAAAAAATCAACTGAATTTTATCATTCTATACTATAATTGGGATGATTGCATTGCTTTGCAAATAATTGAATTGAGAGCTGAATTTGAATTTAAATAACTGGCATTGAATTGAGCCTTTTTTCTTATAAAGTGCCTTGAAATGATCTTTGTGGCAATTTGGTACAATATTAATAAAACTGGATTGAACCGAATGAAATATCTTACATGCTGTAGCAGCTGTCCAGTTAATGAAGAGATACCCTTCCAGCTAATATGGCAAAACAACTTGACTATCAGAAGGATTCTGGTTTGCAGAATAAAAGTCTAGAGTCTGCAAGCCCAATTTTTTTATACCTTTCTATTAGTTAAATTGTTATTAACGTCAAAGTATTCTTTGCAAAACTGCTAAATTTGTGACTATAGTCACAAAGAAGACAATCAATGACACACTGTGCTGTAATTGGTTGAAATGTTGCCCTGGAATGGATGGCACATGTAGAGGTCTGTCTTAGGTTTACTAGATAACATCTAAATGTTTCAGAGAACACTTGAGAGAAAGTACAGTGCTCGGAAGAGATCAAAAGTAGGACCTTTGGCTTCAAGAAATGTGTTTATAGAAATGCTGAGTATGACCCAAACAGTTCCATCCCAACAATTCAACCATGGATTTGGAATCATTGATCTCTTTTTCTCTAAAAGACAACTCCAGTTCATTTATGGGCCATTTAGCTGGAACATGAACAATGAACAACACAAGAATATATTTCACTCAGAAAACTGAATATGGGTCATGAATGGCAATAACTAAGGTAACAAAGGAGTGCATAAAGAAGAATTACATTAAGGTCATGGAGTGGCTTAGCCAGTCTTCAGACCTCTTTTCAGCAAAGCAATCTTTGGATGAGAGTAAATAAAGCTTTAAGTTGAGATATGTTGAGACCTGATTAAAAAAATACAGAATAAAGGCAACAAATTCAAATCAAATCAAGGCAAGTCAAGTTTATTTGTATAGCACATTTCAGCAGCATGGCAGTTCAAAGTGCTTTACATCATAAAAACATCAATCAAGTATAAAGCAAAATCATTAAAATCACTGAGCAAAACAAAGGTTCTAATGTCATGAACTTTGATCTAGTGTTACACCGTATTTTACAAATTGTCAGTCTTTGCTTTCCATACTCAGTTCCTTCCTAAAGTTAAGATTCCTTGTAGTTTTGTTCTGGACTCTAGTATTACATATGCATTTTTACTCAGGTTATAATGTCCGTTTTAATTACGGTTCTTTGTATATCTTAGTTCTTGTTTTATTTTGAAAAGCTGTCTTTTCCATTTACTTGTTTCCCTGTTGTTCTCTGAGATCTCTTATCACCTTTTTGATCTGGATCTTGATTGTTTCTCATGCTGTGTTGTTTCTTGGGTTTGTTTACATTTTTGTTTTCTTGTTTCCTTTGGTCCCTGTGTCTTATATCTGCCATTTTCCCCATTTCCTCAGTTTAATGTCAGTTACTTGCCTTCTCTCAAAGCTGCACCCAGTTTCTAATCAACCACCTGCTCCTTGTTCAGTAATCAACTCTCCAGCTTAAATATCTCTTAGTTAGGCACGCTTTGACAGAGCGTATATTCTACCTTGTAATAAATACTGACATGAGAATTATTAGTCAGAAAGCCTCACAAGAATGATTTAGGTAAAGTGAATTACTTCAAAGAACTTCAGGGCATATAGCTTTTGTTGATGGGTTTTTTTGTTTTTTTTTTTTGAAAGCAGCATGATTTTTAAAAGATTTTTCTTATTTTACTAAGTAAACTACTTTTACCTGTTCATTTCCTCTCTTCATTTTGCATCCTTCTTTTCAGGTTTTATTACATCTAAACCATATGAATCTATTTTTTTTCCACTTAACAAGCAATTTTTTAAAAATGTAATTTTTATTTTGGCTTTTTGATTGATATTCATCATTAAATGATAGTACAGTACAGAAAAGGGGAAGGTGTGGGCCACCAACAACAGGTGTTTATGCTGTAACCAATTAAAGCTGTGTCGACTGCACTTTTACCACCATAGATCCACTAAAAAGAAAGCTATCCTTTGCGAATGATAATTAATGCTGATGACTCACATGAACAGATTACAGATTGTTGCATCCACAGACATACCCCTACAGATTACCTATCCCCCACTACAGGCACACATACACACTGGCAAGTGAATTATCTTGGCTGCTAAAATGATGAACCTTCAACCACAATGTGACATTGAAAAATTCATTTGCACACTGTTTGCCAACTGAAAACTCACACGTCTGGACCTCCTTAATCCCCCCTGCAGCAATCTAATGTCAACCCCGCTTCCATCAGTCGTGGCTGGAAGTGGAGCCTGTATGCTGAAACGTGTGCTGGTTGGAAATGGTGGTGAGAGGAGGTTTGGTACCAGAAGGAACAGCCAACCAAATAACTTGAAGCTGTCTCCACGGAACCACACACCCCACTGAGGCTACCGTCGCTCCTGTACCCAAAACAGCGACATAAGGCTGTCACTGCCCAAAACAAGATGTCATGTCAAGGCAGGAAAATTACACAATAACGAGGCTCACTGGAGATTAGGCTAATGAGAAAATCAAAAAACAATTTAATTCTTGTCAGCATCTTTAAATTACCTCTCATCATGGTACACTGATTAAAAAAAGTCTGCCTCTCAGCCGGCTGCCCACTATAAATAACCTCTGGGCTTTTTGGACTATGGACCCCTTACTTTATTGTGCACAACCCCCCCTCCCCCCACACACACACCTCTGTGCACATGTTTTAACCTTCCCCTGAAGCTCTTTTAGTTCTTTTAGAGTAAGCAAGATTTGCTTGGACGATGAAAACATATTATTTACATTTTCATATAGAATAAAATATAGAAGCCCAGAATTGTTCACACCTCTGGGGGCTTCAGGTTTATAAAGTATTCTTTTCATTTCACCAACCTGTTTCTTCTGACTGGACATAATAATACATTTTGTAGAAGTCCAGCCAGAGTCCCAACAAAGCTAAAGTTTGAGGTGATGGCAAAGAGGCATTCCAGTCATAGAAACTTGGAGCTCATCACTGAAGATAAATTGTCAAAATACCAGTGAAAACATCTGAATAACTTCTCAGCAATTTTAAGACTGGCTGCTTTAATGCTATTGATCACTGAGAAAAGTTTAAGTTTTTGGCATTTCATTTTCTTACTAAAATGCAAATATAATGTAAAGTAGATACATGTATTTTGTCAAATTCATTCTCCTTTTATATAGTTTCATTATATTTTGAGAGATCTATATCAGAAACCAACTTTATGGTTAAAAACACAGATTTTAAAATTGACAGGATTATAATTTTTTTTAAAACTATCGGGCTATTGGAGAGAACTGTGTTTTGTGTTTTTTTTTTTTTTTAAACTTTTCCAAATTTGCCATGTTTGTTTGAGTAAACAACATGATGGGGTCTGTGGTTTTGTATGCTTAATGTTAGATGTAAATCCATTTAGGATCCAGTTATTCCCTGATCACTTACATATTAAAACTCCAGCAATAGCAGAGGGTGTACTTTCTTTTGACCATGATAGTGCCTTTCCACATACATTGTCCTGAACTGTGTTGTTCTCCCCCATAAATCATAAAAAAGATAAAAACTTCTGAAAAGTTTGATCATTTGCATCCCTTTGTAGGAGAGAGTCCCCTCACCTGTTCCAATTAATCCTCAACTTTGTTTCTGATCTTCCCCTGAAGCCTCCCCAACTCTCCCTCTATCCCAGGAAGCTTTTTTACCAACACGGCATCTGCTTTTTGCCTTCTGCTCCAATGTCGTGGTGGCAATTAACTGGCAAAATGTTAGCTACAGCATGTCATGATATGGCCACATTGTTATTCCCAAACATCCTGCAAGCATATGGCACCAAATGTTACATTTCCCTAATAACCCCTGAGAGTAGCAGTGTAAGATAAGTGAAAAGAGGGAACGTTTTTTGTTTGGATATCAAGGGCTCAGGAGTGGAGCTGAGAGTTATCGATTCATTCTGCCAACAGTAGAAGTCTACGGAACACAGCTTGGAGCTGTTTAGCCTTTAAAAATAAAGGCAACATAGGAACAGGTGCATATAGCACCTATATATATATATATATATATATATATATATATATATATATATATATATATATATATATATATATATATATATATATATATATATATAGCAGTATCTGAACAAAGGTTCACTCCAGTGACTGGGGCACTGCCTTGCTTGAGGCTGTTTTATGTCTGTGTTGCAATCATAAGTGCCTAATTATGTGATAAAATGAAGGAGTAAAGTTTGAAAAAATATATAACCCCTCAATTCCCCAGCATGCAATTCACATTCCACCCCATCTAAAAAAATACATCAAATCAAGACTAAGAAACTCCTATGCCATGTGATACCTGTGTGTCCAAAAGAGCTAAGATGTATTTTTTTTGGTATGGGAGATACCAAGCTGGATCCTCATTAGAAACTTTTTTTTCCTGCAGTCTTTGCTGTCTTGGCTGATTTCATGAGCCTAATCATGGAGGTTTTTACATGGTTCAACAATAAACCACGTTCTCATGTATTCATATTTACTGGTGTTCTTTCCTGAAGGAGTGGTGGTTTGCATTTTTTTTTTGGCTATATATTGATCTAAGCCTAGCAACAATACTTTTACAGATATTAGTGGGGCGTCTATTACTTAAGTTTAAACTGCTTGAAAATAATGCAAATTCATGCCCATTCGCATGAATTTGCAAAAAATCTATACAGTATCTGTAACTGTTTTAGGCAGGCTGGGTACATGTTGAAATAAGGCCTCCTGCAGTGAAGCTTACAGATGAGTTTTAGGTTTTCAAATTAAACCTCAAGACTAGTAGCTCCTTTCAATAGTTGAGAAAAGAATTTTTCTTACAAAGCTGGTAGCCATGTTTTCCTTTGTGTTAGTCAATTACATGTCTAACCTAACTAGACATAAACTGGCGGTGTGTTGCACTGACACTTTGTTGTTCTCCATATTGATGAAATGTTAAGAAGCCTAAGCACTCATAATTCTGACATTAGCCTCTTTCACAAAAAAAATCTGTTATAAGCCACCTCTGACCTCTCTCTGGCCATTCAGAAAACCCAAAATCCTCATCAATCCTGTTCTTGTCTGAATAAAAATCTCCCAATTGTATATCGCATCTTCTTATTTCTTGTTTATGCTTAAATTCTTAATTGGACACAAAAAAGCGATGTATCATAACTGCATCAGTTCCCCAATTTGAAAAGGCAACTTATACAAGTCAGCTAATGCAGGCCTGTGGCATAACTGAGGTGGGCTGACTTCTAACCACCATATATAATATATTTTAAGAGTGAAGTTTTAGGAGACTGAAAGGATGTTCTGTCGATCAATCTATCTGATTGTTCTGTCTGTTTGATTACAAAACAATATCATTTGATACAGATTAATGCTGCAGTTCAGCATGTACTGAAACAAAAGGATAGCTTAACTGGGTGCATAGTTATTGGCTGCTCGACTGACTTCCTCAGAGAAATGAGTTAAACTGTTTGTGGACCTCATAGCTCAAACATTTTTTTTTTATCAGGATGCTGCCAAATTAAGTCACCTTACTCATGATGTTCCCTGCCGCTTCCATCTTTCACCAGTTCACCAAGACTTTGATTGCCAGTCTTGAGCAGCCAAGCGGCTAACGCCATTTCCACCTCTTTACGTGCACCACTGCTCATCTCGTCACTGCTCTCGCAAAGCCATATGGCTTACGGACATGCTCCCCATTTGTCAAATAATTTCTCAAGCGAGAGGACAGGACGGAGGGAAGAGAAAGATGTGCACCCAGCATATTCTCATCCACCCACTCATTTTCCGACTGAGCACAGTTTTTGAGAATGGAGCAGTTGCGATTGGCTGGTTAGTGTTCTTCTGGACTGATTCTTAACTGATGCTGAATCTGATAGAAAGCTGATGCAATTTCATTAGCTTTTAATCACAATACTGTACTCGTTCGCATAGCTTTTAAATCTGGATAGAGAATTCAGTGGTGAAATTAAAGATTAACTTGAGGAAATTTTGAGATCATCATTTTTGGCAGTTGTGGCCAGATTTTGTCTATTGCTCCCCATTCTACTCTTGTTAAATGAACTCCATTACCTCTATCAACTAACCCCCTATTGAAGCCAAATGCACTGAAAACATCTGAAGTTAACCAATGAACATCACCAGTTCTCCACAATTTTCACATTTTCTAAATTTCTGTATTTTCATACATGAGTTAGTGCATTCCTGAAGCCCCATGTATGCTCTGAGGACGCTGCTGCTGAGAGAGTTAAGCCTTCTTCTCCTGATGGCCTGATGTTGGCAATGCATGACAGCGCCAGTTGACAACAGCGGCTACGGATGACAGATGACAGCAGAGGACGAACTGGTTTGTTGTGTGTGTCAGTAAGTGGGGGCTGATTATGAGGATAAGGTGTCCGTGGGAGATCTCTGAACACACATGCTCACACACCATCGCATTACCACAACTGAGGCATTAGCTCAAACACATGCAGACATTCTTGTGCATTCAGATTTGCATGCACGCACATAAAGGCACACACACATGCATGTTCCTCCCAGGCATCATCCCATCTATTTGACACAGTAATTACAGCACACACTGATTCCAATGATGGATGAACTCCCAGTCTGGGATGATCAGTCCCTCCTTCCTCCTGCTCTCTCCTCTTTCTGCTCCCATGTGTTCCTCATCCTGTCTCACCATACAACTTCCAGTATTGTTTATTAAAGAGCTTTAAAAGCCTCCTACCAATATTGTAGGGATGATGTAAAATATGATTGATAAGTCCAGATAAGATGATTTCAACTCCAAGAAGTGGCTTGGTAAATTAAGTCACTATGTTTCCTTTTATGGGTTAAAGTTTTTAGGAGATGTTTCTTAATTACCATCTCTGACTATGGTATAATGTCATGTCATTTTTTGTGTTTGAATTATTAGAAGGAATTTCTGCTGTTATTGTAGCAGTTGATGAGCTACCATAGACTATTGTAATGTACGTCAAACAGTATCTTAATCAGTCTAATAATTTTTCAAAAATCTCTGTTAATGTAATCAAGAATTTATTTTATCAATTACACCAAACTCCGCTTTCCAATTATTTAAAAAATTCAAAACAACCACAAAACAAATAGAAAACGAAAACCTCACCTTTTGCACTCTGCTTGTACTGTAAAATTAGAGAAAGTTGTCTGAACAAAATTAATGTTAAAAATACTGTAATGAATATATAGAAAGGTTTAGCTTTCATCGCAAGTGTTTTGAATTCACTATTTTTGAAGAAAGGGGTGTCATGGCCAAAAATGTAGAATTCTAAGACCTAACATTAATTTGAGAGAGAGAGACTGTGGGAGAGAAACCAAAGGACAGGAATTCAAAGTTCCACCTTTGAAATTCTCACACCACAGACTCTGCAACAGAACAAGAAAAGAATGAGCCTTCTTTGTGAGTAAGACAGGTAGTTTACTTTTTGTGATCAACTTGCGTTGCTATTTTGGGGTGGCATCACCTTCATCCCTCTTTTGACCGGAGGAACAGTCAGCTTCTGCTCCAACAGGGGCTCGGTCTGTCCAGTAAGGTAACTTGGAGCCTGCAAGGCCATTCATTTGGCTTCACTTTGCTAGATCTCCAGGTGGTTTCTCATTTTAAATTTAGACACCAGGTAATATACAAAGTGAAGCAAACACAATAAAGCATAAAATGTAGACAAAAACATTTAACACAACAGGATCTAAAACCTTGTTCAGGGTTGGTTCTCATTTGACAAGGCTTCTTGATGGTTTTGAGTTAAAGTCTGAGTCTCAAAACTTAGTTGCCTTGGGAGTAGGCAGTTTTCAGGGTAAGCAGTTGTCAAGAGGGCTTGTTCAGCCAATCAGAAGCAAACCTAGACAAATGTAGCAAACAGCCAATAAGATTTTTTTTCAACCATGTGCTTCAGCTGATAGCAGTGGTGGCTGCTCAATAGAGGGTGCAAGGGTGCCACCCCACCACTCACCGTATTACCTTGAATAAGACATAAAAAAATAAATAAAAATGAAATAATAAAAATATTTCGAAATATATGTATATATTTTTTTCAGTTGTGTAAGATAAATATTTGATAGTTGATGAGTAAAGTTGTTTCGTTCAATGACATTGTCTGATTGATGACGTATTTCTGCCTGGGGCGCAAAAATCTTTGTCCATAGACTCTTGTTAAAAGTTGTACATGCGGAGTAGCTCCTCTTCAATAAAAGAGATAGGACCATTCTGGGGCGCACGTCTCCTGTGCCCAGAGCTGAAGGCAACTTGATTTGCATACCACCACCCTCCCGCCATGGGACTGATTTTGGGGCTGACATCACAGCAGCCTGTTTATAAAGTTCAAAGTAAAGAAATTAAATAATTCAGTGAAGTCACTTAAAACCACACCTTTTGAGAGAAGAACATATCAGGAGAAGCTAGAGGTGAAAGAACTTGGACCTGATCAGCTGCACACCACAATTAATCAGCAGTCCAAAGACAGAGGGAAACAGTACACTCTATCTTTTTCATGGACATGGTTTAGTAACAAGGCTTGGCTAACTGCATGTAGCGAGGCCTCCTTTTTCAAACATCAGGGTCTGACCCAGCATGGATTAAGACAGGTATGACTGATTTAAAGCACTTTTCAAAAAAGGTAAAGAAGCAAGAACAATCTGGGATCCACATGGAAAATGCACTGCAGCCATGTTTGGGAAAATAAACATTTCATCTCAGCTTGATTAAGGCTATTGAGAAATTTGCTTCTCTCAAGGACAGAAGGGCAAAATTTATGTACAAGAAGTAGAACACTGCATGGAATTATAATGTCTATTTTGGAGTTATAGCCCCCTGGAGAAAACTCCACCAGGCACCACTGGCTGCAAGACTGACTCAGAATGTTAGCAAACTGTCTGTTTATAATATTCAAGGTTTCAACTGTGTAAGGTTTAAATGGAAGACAGTTCTGATCAGAACTGAAAGCATCAACAAAAAGAGTGAAAAGAACTAATCAGATTATTTTAAGAGCTTTTCTAAATTAGCAAAATACAATTATTCAGATATCTGAAACTGATTTTTGCAGACATGAATAGAAGCAGTCATTCTTTCAAAGGTATGGGGTTGCAGTCGTTAAATCTGAAGGGCCTTGGAGGATACATTTTCTGTGGATGAAAGGTCTGAGCTTTATGTTCATGCAAACAACACAATTAAAACAAATGCAGACCACAAAAGGAGATACCCTTCTTAAATTGGCCTCTTTGTATCTCATCAAAAGACTTTTTGAGTTTCATTCAAACCAAGGGAGACTTGGTAAGACCTTTGTTTATGGCAGAATTGCAAGGTTGCAGACATATTATATAATAGATGTGATATTTTAACTGCTGCATATCTTACCTTTGGCGCTTAGGTCTCTTGGTCTAAGACAAAGACTTGGAGAAAATTTTAAATTTTAATTAACAAAATATTAGTTCACTTGAAGATACAAGGAGATGTTACTTAGAAAGACTTCTTTAGCTAATAATGAACATACAACATGTGCATCAATACTGAAAAGAAAAACAAAGGTTCTGAATAAAGCTAATTTTGAAACATATTTTCAATCAAGAGAAAGTTAGACACATTTCAAAGTGGTCACTACTTTGGAACAGAAATATCAATAATTCTTCAAGTTCTGATTATCCAGTTTGGCCCAGTATCAAATAATCATGTCCTTTTACCTATTGCACTGACTTTGCTTGTTTTTCCTTTTTTTCCTATCTGTATAACTAAGCTGCTATTTTTTACATGGGGGAACGGAGTGGGGGGGCAAACATGACGAAAAGGAGGCTTGTCGCCTCAGGATGAGAGTGAAGTGATGCTGTAAAGAAGGTTTGCACTGCCCATCCACACAGCCTGGCTAAGAAATCACCCACCCCTGATGCATCAAAATCTGTCAGAGGAAGAACAGAGACACAGTGAGGTCATACCAAATGGGATGAGCGACCTTCTCGACGCCTGCTGATGTCTTTTTCATTAGTTGCCATGGGGCGGGTTGAGGGAAGGTGGGGGGGTTGCTGATTTGGTTGAATGCCCCAGCGAATTGGCCTGAAATACAAGGCAATCAGGGATAATGTCATTGCCCACACAAATTAATGCAAGAGTCATAACATTATGAATGCGACTATTAATATAGAGAAGACTCCGTGAGACATTATCTAATTTTCTGAAACATTTTATAATCTATGTGAATGTAGAAAGATTCTGTGACTAAAAAGATGATTAATATGTCAACTGTTGGATATAAAATTAGCTTTATTGCTGGAGTTATGAGCTTCTGTTGGTTTTCAGAGATCGTAGATCTTGTGATACAGCACAAAAGAATGATATTCTACTATTGCAATGTGTTTAAACAAGGTATGCTGCCTCTGATTTATTGATATATTTGCTTTTGAAAGCATGATTATTTTCTTACTTGAGCCAATGATATATTGTCTTGCATAACCCAGAGCAGTTAGCTAAACAGAGATGAGTTTTTAACACCCATAATTTCATCAGTCGTGCTTTTCCTGCAATAGGTCATTCAACATTTTTGAGGTTGCACATGGACCTATAGAGGAAAAAGGCACAACTTACCAAGGAGGTCTGTATAAGGCAGACTTGACCCAACAAGATCTAAAAAAACATTTTTAAATGTCTGACCTACTTTTTATACACAAAATTGCTCTTGTGATAACCTACTTCTACTGAGATTCGCCTATAGTCTAAATTGTTCCTCATTAGCATATCGCTCCTCAAGGTCTCCATCATTTTGCAATTAATTGTGCCTTAGGTATGGAAAGCAGGGAAAGCTTTTAACTTTTGATGATCTTGACCAGAACCAATATAACTTTCTGGGCATATAATCCAATCAGTATGTCTTAAACCAGGTGATTGTTTTTCTTCGATTTGATTTCACCAAACATTTAAGTGATCACCATCACGATCATTCAGGATTTATTTTCGGCCACCTTAAATCCAGCAAGCCCACCTGGATTTTATCTACTTCTCCTGATTAGCCACTCCAAGCCTGATCTAGACCAATCATCTCTATTCAAATCTGATCATATGGTCAAATCAACAGCAGCATGGGATTATTGTATACCATTTTTACAGGCTAATGAAATATTTAGCCAGTAAAAGACAATGGACAGTAAATTAGTTTTATATTTCCCTCTGCATTTACTTTCCATCAATCCAAGATTGAGGTCAAATATCAACTATGAGTGATTTAGTGGAATTTTCACAACCATTTACCTTCTCATTCAGCATCATAATTACTTCAAAACAATGGTCTGTCTCCCCTCATATAACTGGCGCCTTTTCCGCCTTGAATATTGCTAGAGAATGGGAAAAAGCACTGCTTCCACAGAGGATGTGAACATGGGCTGTGGGCACATTGTTGGCCTTGAGTCCCACCACACTATGGTCTTCCAGTGCTTTTGGTGTAGAGGGGGTCAGTAGTTGGTAGTCCACTTCTGCAGTTTCCTGTTCGCATGGCATTTAGACCTACAAGGCACCAGGGACCTGGCCACTGTGAAAGACTATGAGCAGGAGGCGAGTAAATCCCTTCCTGACGTCAGTGACGTGTTTGGCTCGCGTGACGAGTTGAAGGCTCAGGAATAGATAAAAAAAAAAAATTCTCTATTCTACCAGCATGACTCAGTGTTGTTGGTTTGCAAAGGAAACCATTATTCATTTGTTCTCTTTAAAAGAAAAAGTCTAGGAGCTAACCATTTTAAAAAAAAAAAAACTCCTCATCTGTTTGGTTGAAGAAAACAACTTTTTTTAGTTCAAATTACACCAGAAGTAATTTTGGTGATTAAATAGTTAAGAAATTAAAGCAAACAGTAAAATCAGACTGTGTAATAAACATTAATTAAATAACTTTGTCTTGTGTGTTGGGCTTCTCCAAAAAGGAGCTGCTTCTTGTGATTACTGGACTCTCCCTACATTATGCCAGCTTTGCATAAATCTTAGGACAATTGTCATCACCCCAGGAAAGGAAGACATTTTCTTGCTCTGTATCCTTGTCATGTTTTCACATTGGCATGGCCCCCTATTGTTGTACAGAATTGGACAGAGTCGGGCTCTTTGATGCGTTAAGTGATTTACTAACCAAGTGGACATAAACACATGATTCATTGAGGACTCTGGGCAGGAAGTTCCCTCCGGCTTCAAACGGGCGCACCAAAAAACAATAGCCTGAGGTCCATTTCTCTCTGTGATTTCTATCATTGAGCTCAGTGATAAAAATGGGAGCACTAAGCTGGAAATATGATAACTATGACTTTTTCTTTGTAATCTTTACTACGGCATTGTAAGTTTTAATTTATGGGATCAACGACCTTTTTCATAGCTAGAAGCTTGTTAACTTTTGACTTTTGATACCTTCTGATGGTTAACATGTAATATCCATGTAAAGAAATTTTGATCAATAGCTGTTGGATTTTGACCTTGCAGTGTTATCTGGACTGCATGGACTAACGTTGCTCAGTAGAAATAAGATGTAAAATAGATGGTTGTCAGAATAATTTTATCCATAACAAGTTATGTTTTTCTTTACAGGATGTTAATGTTTAAGTTACACTGGATTTATTCAATAATCAAATCTATTTTGCTCACTCAGATAAATGGATCTGTCTTTCAGTGGGTGTGTGGGAAAAGCAAAGTTTACGCAGAATTGTCTCTGCTAACTCTGTTCAGTTACCCATAAGTTATGCTAAATCACATGGGTTTGCTTTTAATATTAGAAAAGTATAGCTGGTTTTGCATTCAACCATAAATTGAAAAAATGCTACATATGTCAGTTTTTACCCAGAAAATCATATACTGTTGCTACATCTATGACACGATTTAGAGCAATGCTAAAAAAGAATGCTAATGTGTCAGACTGATAAGAGCTTTGGCCACTGTGAAGAACCATATTCATGGTTTGATATGCGTTTAGAGGTGGTATTCTCCTCATTAGAGTTGTACAGTGGTCCCCTGTCTATTTGCAGTTCAGTATTTGTGGATTTATCTATTCACAGATTTTTCTCTGGATCAAGACTCCAAATTATTCTTGGAAAATCTCCCTATTCACTGATTTTTTTTTTCAAGAGAATATCTAAAATATTTAAAGAAAATTCAGCTAGGGAAGTTGAAATACCCAGGCATAATGCTACTTGATATGCTATTGGCTGGTGTCCAGGAGCTCCATTCATTTTTCTTGGCACTGATTGGCTGTACCCCCAAGAGCGGAAATAAGGAAGACTGCAGATATTAGCTTCTGCGGTAGTGCTAAGATAGCTTCACTGTATGTATTAGTGCATATTAATGTATATTTGATGCTTGGACTATTAAAATAGGCAGTTAAAAGTGTTTTTAGAGGAGTATTTGCAGGGTTTAGCTATTCATGGATGGTTGTGGTCTGTAACCCCCTCGAATACAAGGGGTTCACTGTTGTCTAGTGTAAACTGTAGACTAAGCACATATGAAATTTGGTTTGTTTTCTTTTGTGAACATAAGAAAGGATATAATTAAGAGACCAGGATGTCTCAAAGTAGCATTTAAAACAAATGCTTAGCATTTTGATATAATTAGCATTTTGACATAATTTTGATCTAATCAGATATTTGTAATTGAACCAGTTGATTTGTTTGCATAAGTCAAAAATGTTATCTGCTTTTTGAATCACGTTATTCATAAACAACATATGTTCTTAGAACAAACAGAATCATCATTATCTGCTGGATTTCAGGTATGCGTTCCTCTCACTGTGTCTTATATGAAGAGGACACTCGGAGAGGAGGGGGATCTGGGAGTGCCCTTTAAATTTGGATCCTATTGTGTTACAAAGGGAGAAATAATCATTCATTAACCCCCCCGACCCCACAGAGGAGGGGAAGGGGTTTAAATCGAGACCCTCTTTGTGTCATCCACTGCAGCTGGGTCAAGTCAATTGGCAATGCACATAATGATCTTAAATGGATTAACTGGCCAAACACGCCCCAGAGTTTCCTTTTCAATTATGAGCATACTCGTTTTTAAAATGGAGCCCAGTGTGGATTGTGGGTCCAGAGGACCCCTGGAGGTTATGCCGGCATGCTGCGTGTTGGTGTGTGTGTTTGGGTGTGTATGTTCCAGTGTGTCATTGGGGAAGAGTTGACAGAGTTGGTTAAAGCCTTCAGGACATGCACACACTCACTTGGAAAGGTGTTTTATGATAATAGAGGAAGGATGAAAGCTGTGAGACAGGAGAGGTGAGCTGGTGTATGTGTCATTGTGAGTGTGTGTTTATTTGTGTGTGTACGTGCAAGCCTGGGGGTTTCACACATGTCATCTCTCGATAAGCTCCCTGAGGAATAGACTTTATTGTCACAACGAAGACCCTGACAGACAAGTTAATCAATCTGGCAATTTGGTGTTACACGTCTCCCTTGTTCCTGTACTTCCTCTCTACTCACAATCACATTCAGATACAGTGTGTGTGTGTGTGTGTGTGTGTGTGTTCACCTGCTGAAGTGTTCCAGGTTAGGTTGTTAAACAGCAGGTCATAAGGATCTTCTAATCGCCTTTAACGTTTTCTCATAAAAGAAACAAATTAGCAAAATTAATATGCATGTGAAATGAGAGCTTCTGTGTTTTGTTACTGGATGTTAGCTTAAAGCTAGATGAATTTGAGAAATAAAATCTTAAATCATATTGCGTTTAACTTCTGTTATCATCTGGCAACACCAGAGGTTTAACAAAGACTCGGCTGATGAGATAAGACTAATGCTGTCGCTTCATTCAGTCTTCAATGTGTAAGAATTATAAGCACAAAAAGATTTTTAACATGACATATTTAATGTGTAAATCTTTTTATTTTTATGTATTCAGTGATATTCTAAAAAGAAATGCTTTTTCATTTGCAAAGTGCATATGAAAGAAATGTAATGTAAACGATTCAAACAAATATGGTGTTTCTTTTTGACTTTTTTTCTTTTGGAAGGAGGTCATGTATCTAACCTGACTGAGACATCAAGCATCTGAAAGTGTGTGACTAGAGCCCACTGCTAATGAAAAATCTGCTTCATGGATGCTTTACAACACAACCAATCTGCAGCCAATGATTGCTTTACACATACAATGTCATTAAGACATTGAAAGGTGGACAGATTTCAGGATAACTGTTTTTCACGTTTCCAAATCTGCCTATGTTGTGGAAATGAATAATAAATCTATACTTTGTGACTTCCCATCCATCTTTATCACAACTGAGTTAGTCCAGATAGTAAAAACAAGCGATCAGACACATTAATGTTTCTAGAAAAAATGTCTGAAGTTCTTGTAAATTTTATTATTTATTTGTGCTACACTGACACATTATCAGAAGAGGGATGTGAATGTTATTGATATCTTCTTCCAGCAAGGATCTCCAGCCCATATGTGAGAAGTTTGCGTGTTCTCTCTGTGTCTGTGTTGGTTATTACCATGTGAATTTTTCCTCCCATGGTCTAAAACCATACAAGAGTGGCGAAAAGGAGGAGGAATTAATCTCTTCAGACATGTGTTGGCCCTTGGAAGAGAAATTATCAGTCACATAGTTTAAACTTACCTGAATTGACAACATTGTGTCGCATATTATTAAGTCCAAAAGTTACTTTTTTTATTTGTCACCTTTGTTTGGGTATAATATGCAATGCTTTGAGTTACATGCAAGTCGCTGATAAACGGAAAGTTACTTGGCACTAATGCTATAAGATGCATAAAAATCTTGAAATAAATACATCTTTTCTGCTTAATGAATACTTTCAATATCTGTTTTTCACAATAAAAGATGTAGAAAAATTCAACTTTTGATATTAGTACCTTTTTTTTTTTTAGAGGTGATTTAATCAAAATCACCAGTTGCACAGTTGCTGGTAACCCTGACAATAGCTTTAAAAGAAGTGTCTCTGAATATTTGTTTTACCTTATACTTTACTTCTCTAGGTTAACCAGTTTCTAGAAACATCGAACAAGACTTTCTGTTTCCCTATCACAAAATAAAATTACAGCATGCAGAGGCCAATTTCTTTTAGCCACTTCAAGTTGATAAGGAGTAAAGTTTATTTTGCCACCACCAAAGCAATGAAGAAGATGGAAAGGGAAATTAAAAAAAGTCCCACAGTTAGTGAACTGCAGCAAAGAGTGGCAACTTAAGGCCACAAAATCTCTGACAACCAATAGATGTTGTGTGTATGAGATGTTGTCCAACCATCACAAAGAAAATAACTGAAATACACTAGGCTCTTCTGGAGATTTAACTGGAAGTGTGGGGTCAGATCAGACTGAGACAAAATCAGCCTTCCGCCATGATCGTCTCAAGGCCCAAAACTTAAGCCCCAAAACTAATAATAGATAACCTGTGCGATGAGCTGAAGGGAAGAGAGCACACTAGAAAATATAGAGGAAGGCTCAAAAATCTCTCTCTCTCTTTGCTCCAACCTTGAGAGATGACAAAGGAGAAGCACTGTTGGTGAAAGGGGATGTACAAAAATACTCGCAGCTGGGGTTTTGCTCAAAAATATTTTTTTTAGCATGGGATTCATAATATAATTGTCAAAATTCTTCCATTAATTATGCACTGGGGTGACAGAAGTGTTAGTTTGTATTGTTGATGTTAACATGGGATTTTAAGTTTGAAAATGACCTAAAAAGTTAATTAAATGCCATCATCAGACTGTTTATCAATACTGGACTGACAGACATGAAGAAATGAGCATGGGCTATAGCTTTGTGCATTTTCCAGGGTATGATAAAAAAATTGATCCAAACTAAGTGATGTTTTGTGATCATAACAAATTAGCGAAGCTTTTGTGTGTGCTTGAACCTTCTCTGGTTCTTAAGTACAGCTGTGTGTGTGTGTGTGTGTGTGTGTGTGTGTGTGTGTGTGTGTGTGTGTCGGGGGGTGTTACAGTGCCAGCACAACCTCTTTTCTGCACGCTCCAGTGTTACATGATCTAAGTGTTTTTTTCTGAATCACAGCACTGAGTTGACCGCAGCACTGTGCTGTGTTGTGACAGCTTTGATTAATTTGATAATGATGACCTATTGTGGCATTTTATGCTAAGGTAAGCACAGCTGGCTGTCCGGGTCAGGAGAAGTAGGAGGAGGAGGTTGCGTTATGAGAGAGTTAACTTTGTTAACGGAGACACGGCCAAAGGGGAGTCTCAGACCAAGGACAGGGATCAATGAAAGAGTCGTTTAATGAAATGGACAGTAACCTTGAAGGCAATGTGGGTTATCAAGCTTGAAATATCAAACGCTGTGGCTTGTATCTTTATTTGTGTTTTTGGCTTGTATTTTTTCTTCTTTTGTCTGTATTTCTGAAATTTGTAGTGGTTTCACTTGTATTTTACAAATCTCAACATTTCTAAAATAATTTTTGCCCTCACATGTGACATTTTTTACTTCTTCGTTCTTCTATTTTTAATTTCACACGTAGGTTTCCTGAGTTGTCGTGGAAAGTTGCTGTTTCCCGTTAAGCTTATGCTGCTGAGAGTTTTACTCTTCTGTGCTTTCTTAACTGGGAGAAGACAAGACACCCGATAGCTATTTGGGCCGTGCTTGTGAGTCATCCTTTTCCAGAGTCGGATGGAACTTGAACCTTTAATCCAGAGGATCTCAGAATTCGGAGAGTTGCAGATTCCTTATCATTTACATTAATCTCAGGAATTTGCGCCATGCCAGGAAGACACAGGCTCCATTTACTTAACGGACACAAAATAGGGGCAACAGCTATGATGATCCTTGACTAGTTTGAGCTCACAACCATATCATGCACTCAGCTGTAAATAATAATGTAATAAGGCTGACAAGGGACACAGATGTTTAACATTGGCCACAATGCTTTTTAATTTGTCCAAATTATTAGTTTTTATAATAAAATCCTGGCTACTTGTAGATTTTTCACTTCACATATTTTGGTGTAGATCTGATGTCTGTCAGCAGAAGATGGAGTCTTAATTCAAAGGATGAAGCGTCTTAGAATTTAGATCTTCATGACGACCTCTGATCTAAAGATCTCTCACCTTCAGCTAAAAGTTCAGCCTCATCTCTTTCCAAGTTCTTTGAAGTGATACTTTCAAAATAAAAAACAAACCCAACACTTGTCCATAAACCCTGCCAGCCGCTGTATCGAAGCTCATTGGTGAAATTAATACCCGTTCCGAAACTGACCACAGAAACTGCTACTACTTCTGCACTTAACCCCACGTCTGCTCAACCTCTTTAGGGCTTGTCATGAAGGAAATACGCGAGCAGGAGAACAAGTTGTGAATGCACCTTTTCTTTGCATTTCTGGAAAAAAATGTACACAAAAATGATTGCAAAGGGAACTTAATCTGTTCTTTGGAAATGCTGCATCAAGGTAATTCAAGACAACATGGCAGCTGTAACGATGACATTTCGAAATGCCCTTTTTTTCCACTACTCGAAATGCAACAGTGGCTGCAACTGATTCTTCAACATAAACCTTCGTATATTGCTGCTTGTTTGATCGTAGCAATAAAGCAGATTATTTCAAACTCAAGTAACAAGCATTAGCTAATGAAAGAGTGACTGTAACTGCATGTGACCAAACACTAAGCAGTTGGATTTTACCTGCAAAGCAGCAGGATTATTAATAAACTCTGAGTAGATCTGACGTAAAAGTTTTTTCTAAATTAAAATGACGCACAGGGACTGTAAATCTAAAACTGTTAATTGTGGCCATAAGAGCACAGACCATAGACTGTTTTACGGTCTGATTACATGCTCCTCTCTGTGCCACAAAACACTGAGCCAGGAATGTTAAGCCAGCCTTAGTTTATGAAGAGAAAAAGGGTGGTCAGGAGGTTAAGGCTTCCCAGAATAGTGGAGCCTTGTACACACAGCACCCACTGGCTTCACTTTGGCCTCGATGTCCATATTTGCAAATGGGAAGTATTGCTACTGCAGAGGTGGATTTTTCTTACAGAGAAAATATTCTCTTTTTTTCCCCCCATTTTTATTTTTAATCCTGAAAGAACAAAATCTTGTTGTCCCACATGAAAAAAAAAGGTCATCAGGAAAATAGAAATAAAATATAAAGGAAGTTTAAAGTTTTGAGTACTAAAGAAACTATAGAAATATCATAAGTAAAGAAACTTGTGAAAATGGTTAAGGTCCAAAGGGGACACACACACACACACACACACACACACACACACACACACACACACACACACACACACACACACACACACTCCAGTGGTTGGGTAGATTGAACAAAAAGTAAATATTCTTCCCTTTCTTCCAAAAATTAAAAAAAATCCACATTTATCCTACATTTTCCAGTAATCATTACCTGACTTATTTTTCTAAACTTATCAATTTTATTAACTTGCTCCTTAATGTTTTTTTTAGCCTCTGCTTATTTCACCACTTCACTGTTTCTTGCCTTCAGAGACTTTCTGGAGTATGAATTGGTTCCTCCAGTTGGATGTTTCATACCAACCCTGCATCAAATTTTACCCACCATTGAGATGTTTCTTACCCACTTTGAGAGTCTATGATTTAAAGTAATTGTCCATAATCTGTTCATAGCCTTTTGTAATAAAAACAATAATAAAATATACCAGCATGCAGTTGCTTAAAGTTATTTGGGTTCAATCAGGGGTCATAATTTGTCATAATGCCAAATAACCAGCTGACCCAAACGAGGATCAGAACCAAAGTTTTCAGATAACATACAACTGAATAAACTTATAGGTGTGATTTGAACATTTTTATGATCTTTCATCTCCGTCATTAATGAATACTTACCTACAATAGAAAATAAAATCATACACCATAATTTAAGTACATGAATGGTTTAATAACGGGTATGAAATGGAAGTGTAAAGGGACAAAATTAGCTTGAGAAATGCCCTTTTCTTAACGTTTTTATACAAAATATCACACTTTTTAAAAAAGATAATGTTCTGATGCATATTACAATAACAGTATCATTAGTTGGATAAACACAAGCTCTTGTCTAGTAAATAATGTGTATGAAATTTATATCTGAATGCGCAAAAAAGCAAACAAGAAGATCACAGCAGCTTATTTTATAGAATTTTTTTACACAGCATTTGTTTCTGTGATGAATTGCACGAGCAGAAAATTATGGCCTTCATTTGACTGACAGTAACCTTATTTTGCTTCAGAAAAAGTGTATATGCATAATAAGTTCAGAAACACTGCACAGACAAATCAAATTAATATATGACATTCTTCTAAAATGTTACTTTATTCCTTTATGTTTTCTTTTCTGCTATATTTATAGATGAAATAATCAATTTGTAATCGCATTTAATTTCAACCACAAATCCAGCTGATTGAAAACCAAAAATTCCTAGTTTGAAGCAACAAAAAAAAAAAAACACTTAACATTTCTTTAAACAAAAATTATTTCTAAAGGGGGTTTTAAAAATACAATTAAAGGTACGTATACATCTGTCTCTGTGTGTGTAATCAAGAATTCATAATTTACACAAATAATACCATTTTACAGTTGGTGTGTCCACACATTGAAAGGTTGTCAGGGGATTGGTATGAAAGAATTTAATTACGTGTGTGTGTGTGTGGGGGGGTTATCAACAAAGGTAAACATAAAGTTGAAAAACAAGATTCATCACATAGCAGAGACCAAATCTAAAAGGAAAAGCTTGTTTAATTTACACGGTTATTTATCTTCAACCTCTTAGAACGCAACTGGAGATTCAATACTAGAATGAGAAACTTTGTCCGTTCTCAAAGAAATTACAGTCCTGGAGAAAGCTAAAAGCTAAACTCACAATAGAGGGCCAAGCTTAAACACGAAGCAGCAGGACATGGAAGAGAGGCTTTCAAGAGCAGATGAATGGCCACTACAAGATGAGGATCAGTTGCTTTGGGAACTTAAAACCTCGGAAGACAGTAAGAGCCATTTGTGATATTAAGATAAACAGTCTGACTTTGGCATGGGTTTTCAGGGTTGGAGTTTCTCATTTGATGCAAATAAACTAAATCACTTCATCAAGAGAATATTTATAAACTAAAAACTAAATCTAAAAACTAACTGTAAATAAATGATAAACAAGGATAAATCTGGAATTAAGTAAAGAAAACGTATCCTTGCCTTCTTTTCTACAAATAATTGTTATCCATTTTGTTGATTTTAGTGTACAGGCTTAATCTTTTACAATAGTAATGGCATGACAGGATCTGCCTCACCTCATTTCAGGAGTATCCCTCAGTGGCAGGTAAAACCTCTCAAATCAATAGCACATATGGTCCACATTACAGTGGGAAAGGCCTCCAAATGGCCCGTTTTTTTCTGAGAGTGGCTCACGTCGATGACAGACGTGTTCTGATTCCACATATGTTGAAATGTAGAAACCGTTACAAGGCCTCTTTGATACAAGATGATTTATAGGGCCTTGACACCAGTTGCAAATGTCTTTTCAGAGGGCATGAGGAGGCCTTTGCTGCAAGTGGATAGTGTCGATCAAATCACATTCCAGGGCTCAACAAAATGGGTAGCATTTCCACTAAGGGGATTTTGCTCTTGCTTCCCTTGTTTCACTGTCATCAAGCATCGATTTTGTCTTGAATGAAAGAAAAGCTGAACAAAATGAAGGCCTTGTGCATATTCAGCACTTCCCTGAAAACACCATCTGGAGAAAATTTGTATTTTAATCAAACTTCCTCAGTATTTATGTTGTGAACAGATTTTATGCTCCAGTTAGAGAGGGGTTAAAGCCGATACAGACGGAGAAAAACAGCAGACAATGCTCAGTGAAATCTGCTCAGTATGCATCAACAGCCCTGCCAAAGTGCTCAGCATTACAAAATGAGGGTGGCTGAGGTCGCTATCTTGTGAGGTATAATTATATCTTTAAACTAAGCCTCTTGCTTCAACATAATGGTAGGTAAACAGAGCCTGATTGGTGACACTTCTCAGTTTCAAATCCTGACTGATGCAGATAACTCAATTAACACAAGAAGGATCAAAAAGTCCCTTAATATGGATTGGTGTGTATGAACAAACATGTTCCCAAAAATTAATTACTGATCAAATTTCTCATGGTCATGAAAGTCCTGCTGGCTAATGGTATGGCTGAATCCATATTCAGTGAAGCGTTCATGTTCCATTACAAATGTCAGTCATTCACTTGACAGAGTGGTCCACTAATGCACGCTGTTGCCTCATGCAAAAGAGATCCTTAACTAGTCTTTAGCTGTGTCTCTGAGATGAAATAATTTGGTTTGGGGGGCATATATAAATATGTGAGTACCAACTCCTGATCATTTAGTCCACTTTTAAACAAAACTGAATACAGGAGGGCAATTATTAATGCAAACTGAGACCTGACAACACCCAGAAGGATGTAAGTGACAACTTGAAAGTGAAAGTTTAACATAATTTTAGATGACTTTATTGAATAATACCTCATATCTGAGCAATGCTAATAGTAAGCTGTATGTTGGACAATTGTATGACATGCTACACTCATTGCATACTTTCTTGATTTATTTGACAGGTTGTTTAAGAATCAGGGAGGACTTTAGCATAGACTAAATATGCTGGTGGTGAGCTCATCCACACAACTGAAATGAAATGGAAATGCCCTGTAAGACCCTCTTTTATTAGCCAGTTGCTAGAAGTGAATGAATATTTATTACTTTAACAAGGTTTGATTCCCAATAAAGTTCATTTATCCACTGACTATATATGCTTATCTTTGCAGGGTTGCAGGGTGGCCAGTGCCCATCTCCAGCAGTCATTTGGTGAAAGGCAGGGTACATCTTCGACAGGTTGCCAGTCCAACAGAGGGCGAAAGTTTTTGTGATTTTCATGACCACACAATAAAGGCAACTTTCAAAGTATTTTACATGTGTATCAATCAGTCAGCAGTGCAAAAATAAACAAAAAACACACTTATTTTGTTTACTTACGCATACCAGTTACCAAAATGCTTGACCTAAAAGACCCAAATTAGTTTGGAAAACTATCTTAGCTCAGCATTAGAGGGATTGTTTACTTTTTGCTCTGAATTTATTGGTGTTATTATTAATAGTATGCTTACATGTTGCAGACAACTGTAATGTCACTGTGAGCTTTTGAAAAAGCAAACAAAATGTCAGTGATGAAAGATATACAGCTACCTAGAGTTAAATCAACTCAAATCTAAGATACTGAATCCACTGGAAAATTCAATACTTTTAAGGGTTTTTTTTCCCACCCAGCCCCTACCCCAGAGGAAATGTTACACCCAACAATACTCAAAAAAAAATTCAAGATTAACAGGATACACTTTAGGTTTTGAAATTTATTGTCAGGGTTTTATTTAAGCAGTGGCACCTAAGATGTTTTTCCTTGTGCTTCTACAGGTCTCATCAGCTGGACTGATCAGCTGATGAGACAGACTGATAAACCCAGTCTAGTGTGAAAGTCTTGGTGCTAATATACCATTGTATTGCACAGATATGAACATTTTCAATTTAAGTTGTACATGAAGTTAGCATTTCACCAACCAAGTTCATACAACCAGACTTCAGAAGACTAGTTAGGACTCATAACTGTCCCTTTATGTAAGCAGTAGGTAAACTGAGTCAGGTTATTGACTTCTTGTAAGAATCAGCATCAGTTTACAAAACACCAAATACTATTTACTTTCCTGGTTGATCCTTGGTCTTCTGTTCGGAGCCTCTGTGGCTGAATGACTTTTACATTGGAGTACAATGTAAAAGGGAGTGTTCATTTGACTCATCTTACAATATTCAACAATAGCCATAAGTACTATAAGTATTAAGGGAAGAACTTTGTGTTTGTTAACTATTTAAATATTGGTTCAGCTCAGTCCTCGACTGGTCATGTAAGCTACTGTATCCTTACTGACAGATTTCCTGTATTCATAATGATCGGTGGTTAATTTTTTTGGCTCTGCAATACATTTCCATCTACAGCTTCCCTTTGTAATACCATATTTTTCCCTGCTGATTTATTTCCCACCAGTGTTGCCATTGTTAACCTGAAAAAGTAATCTGACAACCCCCCCCAAACTGCCTCAACCTAAAAATGACAACCAGTTTTGCCAATACTCACTTTATTGGAAGTGCATTTTTATCAGTAACATCAACAATGTTTCTCCTGGCATTCCCTTAAAAACTGTTTCATGGAGAAAATAAGTTTTTATAAAAAAAAAAATAAAATAATAATAATAATAATAATAATAATAATAATAATAAAATAATGCCTGCCTTTCTTTACTTAACATCAATACTTGTTTTTATATAAAAAAGTAAACAAAAACCTGGTTTTGCACCAAAGTCCAGCTTTTGTTTTTTGGGTGTTGGGGAACCTCCTGGATTAGTCACTGTTCTATGCTTCGTGCTACCTAGTGGAACTTTCTCTTTAAGTTTGATTGCACCATGCTGTGAATCAAAATGTTTCTTCAAATTTGACGTAGTGTTTTAGAAGCTAAATAAGACTTTGTCACCAACAAAGAGTGTACAGCAAACCTTAATATCGTCTTCTTCATCTGACAAACTACAGCTACCTCAAAATAGTGACACATTTCTGGCTAGAAACGTGCATCTCTCACCTCCCTCCATTGTTGTTTACGTCTGTGTTGTTGGCTGCTTACTATGTATTTTACCAGATGGCAGTGCGGAGGTGAGTCACACTGTGCAGTTTACTGTGTAAGCTGGGGGTACCCCCACTGCTTGCGTCTCTGCTCCTCTCCCCCACGTAACAGACTCCACAGTAATTACGCACACATTATAGTCGAGCTTCACAGTCCATGGTGGCGCAACGCAACACACTTCTGCACCGTCACCAAATTAACCTCAATTAGGGTGAGGTTTCATGCAGGAAACATGACTTGTTGCACATGTAATACCACTCACAGTGATGCAAAGAGATAGCAAATATATCTTTTTGCAAAGAAAAATGACAAAGATAGTGATTCACAGTGACTTGGGTAAGTAACTTTAATCTGATTTCTGGCTTGGAAATAGTAACACGTTAGATTACTCATTATTAAAAAAGGGATCATATTAGAATAACGCAAGTGCAAAAAACTGACTCTCTATTTCAAAGTTGGAAAGACCATGCTATGTTTCCTATGTAATGTCACTTTGTACAAGAATTCTTTGTTTTCGTTGTGGGATACTGTACATGTTAACTGTTGTAAATGGCTTCCAGGCCAATGCAAATGGGAAAAATGAATTGATTGTGGGGGGCATGTTTTGTTTTTTTGTAATTCTCTACGTACCCCATTTTTACTTTTACTTTCATAAAGATTTTTTTTTTTAATAGACAACTCTAATTTGCTTCAAGGACATTTTGTGAGCTATAAAATTTCATTTCATTACTGTTTTATTTCAAATAAGGAAACAGAAGAACTGACATTTTGGATAAGAGTGGGACTAAATAAGTTTGTACATCTTCTTACTCATTTTCAAATATGTTTCATTCTGTTATCTTGTTACAAAATTTTTTTTACATCTTTGAAAAAATTAAACTATTACTATTTTGTGTTTTGATATAGGTATATATTTTGCCTAATGTGGCTACTTTTGGGCTGATAGATTTTAACCCTTGAACTCCTAGGGGAGCGGCTTTGATCCTATTTCCCCTCATCTGGTTCCAATGGAAGAGCATAAAGAGCAAAACTAAATCAATCTCATAATGATGTTCATATTAATAAACCTAACAATAATTCTACTAATTCTTTTCATAAGGATCATGGTGTGTAATTTAATTTAGTAATACATATGATAATTAAATTATTTTCTGTGTCTCTGTCTTTCAGGCTTGGGCAGTCAAGATAGTCGAAGCCAGAGCTCCATGAGAAGAACTGAGTTCTGCTCCTCTGCTGGCTGCATTAGGGTTAGGGTACCCTCAGTGGGTTCAGATCACTTTCAACAACTGACAAAACTCCTGAACACTTCTGTTTGGTAGACCTGTAGCCAACCACTCAGCAGGTGCACAACTTAGCTAGAAGTACTTCTGAACAGGCCAAGTCTCCTTTATGGCAACAGCAGGGTGTTGGGCGAATGACCTCCAGCATCATGCACTTTGTGCGACATGCCAGGAACCCAGCCGTCATCTTGTGAAGTGGTTCCATTATGGTTGTCAGCATTTCTAGAAAACCTAGGAGTTAAGTGGTGTTGTGGTGCCTGTATGTTGTAGATTCATTTCACATAAAAATAAAAGTTGCTTCTGAAAACTCTCTTTTATTTCAAAATTAATTTCATTAATTTTTCTTTCAAGGTCTGTTGTTGATTGTCTCAGATTATAAATTTCTTCATGTTTAGTGTCGCACTGTGTACATCTATCCAACGATTCATCAACCACAGTAGTTTGAGTTGTAATCTCTGTGATTGTTGTTTTCATCTCATCCAAGACTTGACCATCTGCAAGTATCAACTTCTCTGATTGAACACTGTCTGGTGTTGGAGCGTGTGGGACATCAAAGATGGTTGGCACGTAGCCAGGGTCTTTAAAATCATCTAGTTTTGAACCTGTAAAAAAATAAAAAATAACCAGCATCTCATAGATTATGGATGTTGGTAAAATACTAAAACTGCACTGGTAAAAAGAAACTCCCTGCTACATAACAGGGCAGTTGGAAGGGCAAAGTTTAATAATAGATATTTATCAATAATTTAAATTTCAATCATCGAGCTACTGTGTTTTTAGCCTCACCAGCTGTGATAAAGCTGACACAGGTGATGTTTAATCTTAAAGTGTGCCACTTTAATAAATAAAACTGAACAACCTAAAGCAAAATACAAGGGAAAGTCTGATGCCAAATCCATTAAGATAAACAGACACTGATATTCAAATAATGATCTAGACTTCATTTTATTATAAAAGACAGTGGCCAAAAATAATATGTAAATATTTCAGTCTTGGAAAAACAGAGAAACATCATAAAGTAAACTCTAACTTAAAAAAAAAAAACAAAAACAAAAAAAAAACATACCACAAAGATCATTTAAAGATCAGTTAAAGAACTTTGAACTGCCTTGTTGCTGAAACGTGCTATACAATTAAACTTGACTTAACTTTTACTTGAAAATTGCATACTGGCTTTTAGTTTAACAGCATGCTAAATAAACCTGCTTTCCCAGATAATTACAAGAAAATGTGTACAGAGTGTGTATTTTACAGTCTATAGCACAAACTAAAACCTTAAACAGCAAGTTGTGCATAATGGCTCTACGATCCTATAGTGCACAGGTTTGGTATGGCAGGCGTGTGATAGAAACATGAGCCTGAACAGTAAACGTGCCATGAAGGCTGGGGAATGTGATCCTTTAAGCTAGGCTGAGCTGAATTGAGTTTTTCAGGAGAGTGAATTCATGGAATATGTCAGCGTCAAGTTGATAAATATAATAATAAATAATGATACTGGATTTTAGTTATGTTGAATACAACATAAATTAAACCGTTTTTACAGTATGCCAAGCAGGTACCAACATTTGCATTTATTTGTTGTCAGTAATAGATATGCGTATTTTGTTAACCAGTGTGGATTCAAGTTTTTTTTAATTAAAACATATACATCATTTGTATTTTATCCCAAGCTTGCTAGAATATAAAAGAGGTGTTTATATCCAGAAAAAAATCTAAAAAAAAGATTTTTGTTTCCCTCTGTCTGAAGTACAAATAGCTTAGAATTAAAAAGATTTTTTATGATCCAAGCAAGATTGTTTATACAAAGATGAAGAGTTACATTTAGCTTCCTACTGTACTGCTCTTTTATTAGACCTTCAGGCTCAGCCAGCCTTTGAGCCTCTAGCACTAAAGTCAACACTGGAATTTAAGCCAACATCAGTCAAGTGTAGGGGACAAAACCAAAGCCTAGAGCTGTGAACACAATGTAGTCTTCACGCTGTCAGGTTGGTTGTTTACATGTGGCCTGAGATAATTAGCCAAGAAGTAATGACTGCACTCTGATGACAGCCGCTGAAACTTGATCTCCTGGTGTGACATCCTCTCCTCGTCACTCTCCCCTGCCCAACAACTGCAGTGGGGCTATTTTTGCACAGGCTGAAAGCTGGGCGAGCCTGGCGCCAGCTCCTGGGACCCGGTGTGCTAAAGGGTTGACGGGGCCAACATTGCCATTCGCCCCTTAACCTCCCATACCCTAGTAGTGCCAAACAGCACCCATAACCCAAGACGGATAACACTTCCACGATCCCCCATTGGACAGAAGAATAAATGTGGCGCATTCTGATACCCCATCTCACCTTGATTATAGTGAGCAAAGCAAAGGGTCAGAAGGCTTTCTGTGTCAGATGCCAATTAAGGATGTTATGGGTGTCACTGGCCAGGAGTACCCAAATCCAGTCTTCAAGAGCTACTATCCCGTAGCTTTTAAATGTATCCCTTTTCCAACACAACTGAATCAAATGTGGCTCTTTTGAGGCCTGACTATGAGCCCTTAATTTGATTCAGGCGTTTTGGAGCAGGAAAGCATCCACAAGTTGCAGGATACTTACCCTACCCGAGGACTGGAGTTGAGCACCCCTGTCCTAGGTCTTGTCAATTTGAAAATGTTCTGATGTGTCTACATCTACATGCAGAGTTTTTGGTAATGCCTGGATTAGGAAAGACTGTAAAATTGTCGGTTGATTTTCAACACCTAAAAGACCCCACACATGACAATAAAAAAATCATAGATATAACAGGTTTGGTCCTCAGCATGTGGTGTACAGCCAAATGGCAAAAACAACACAACACATATTTCACTCATGAATTTTCAGATGTGTGAGACGAAAAATCTCGCAAACCTCTCGAGATCAAACGTGATTTCAGAGTAAATAAACATGGCTGATGAGGAAGAAGCAATGGTGACAGTTTGTGGACTACTTTTAACAGAGAAACAATCCAAAAAAGACATCTTCAGTGTCTAGTGGACTTTCTGGTGTGCCATGACAGTTGCTTTGTCTTCTGTACTTTGAATTCCCTCTGTGTTTCCGTTATCTGTCTGATTGGCTACACATCACATTCAACAGGCTGCATGCTCATTTGTCCTTGGGGAACCCCCCCCCCTTATGCTAGGATATTGGGCTAGGACAATCAAACATGTTGAATATCCCCAATTTGAGATCAGAGCAGTCCCAACAGCCTTCCTAGCAAACTAAATCACTCTTAACATGTCACACACAGCAGGAATATTTCATAAGGTTATCTTTAGAGACAACACAGGGTGGCCATAAGATTGTCAGAAGGGGAAGATCAGGTCAAAAATTGTTTTAATTATCTGATCTAATTCCAGAGGCAGCTGTGGCTACAATCCAGTGGCTTTCCACCATCAGTGTGTGAATGTCTGTGAATGGGTGAATGACTGAATGTAGTGTGAAGTGCTTTGGGGTCCTCTGGACCATGGGGACTGTGCCAACCTTCAAAATAGGCCTAGAAAACTTTTCTTTGCTCAATGTTTTTTATCGTTTCCTTTTAATTCATGTGTCTTGTCTTCATTTCCTTATTGTTTAAATCTGTATTTTATGGTCCTTGTTTGTTGCTGCTCCTGTTTTATGTTAATTGTTTTATTCATTGTAGCACTTGGAGATTTCTATAAATGTGCGTTATAAATAAAAATTATTATTATCATTATAAAAGTACAAGCTATTTACCATTTTTTTTATGTGCATGGGTCAAAAAACAACATTTTATGTTGTGCACATAATTTTGTTGATCAAAGAAGTAAGCTTTTTATAGCAATCTTTGTGCTTTTTATCCTTCATAGTGATATTCACATTGAAAGCGAGACTGTATTCACTGGTGAACCCACCTATCTGTGTCATGTAACCTGCTCAACAAGCTTTGGTCCAACAGCTGTCCATGCAGGGACACAGCTGTTTAAAGCACAAACCCACATTGCAAAATTGCTCTGGTCCAGTTCTGGACCACACAACACACTTACACTTAAAATGAAATCCCTTTGGTGGCGCAGATCTAGTTTGCCAGGGGTGGCCCACATATGGGCCAGCATGGTGCCGGCTGTGGAAACACTGGTGGCTCTGTGCTTGCCCAGAACAGTTTCAACACTGGAATCAGATGTCAGCCTGGTGTGCATCCTAATGGCATCAGAGGTGAGGTGATTACATCGCACAGCTGGACTCACAGCCTCTCTGAGCAGGCTGAGGGACTCACTCACTCGCTAGCGTCATTTTTTGCTAAGCGATAATAAAACAAAAATCATTTCAGCTAATTAGCCTCCCACAGCTTGACTCCAGGGGGACACAAAACTTCAATAAATTAGCATTTCCCTGTTCATATGTATTTTAAATTATAAAATTGTTTCTTAATCAAACATCTTCTTTATTGATTAAATGAATAAAATCGCTACTCACATTCTTCTTCTTTTTTTTCCCTTCTTCTTCTAGAGTTAATGGACGGTTGGCAAACAGCTATTCAATGTGCATTACTGCCACCAACTGGTGAGGAGTTTGGGTCACAATGGCAATATTATTAAAATAAGCTTTAAAAAACTATATTCTGAACTATAAATTACTCACCTATCTATTCAACAGCAAATGTTTCTTCTTCATGCGCTCTTTACAACTGTTGAGCCAATGAAGGCATATGAAATAAGATCACATGAGATGGCCAATGAGAGCGAAGGAGTGGTTTTAAATCTGTTGGCCTGTTTGTCAGGGAGGCACAGCTTCCTTTAGAATTGAAAGATGTCTTTTTCAAGTTTTAAAGTTGTCCTGTAAGTCAATAATGGGTAATGCTTGTGCCATTTGTTAATTATTTTAGTTGTTACATTTTTTTTAATATTGTGCATACAAATATTTCTTACAGGATAGGAACATGTTATTTTAATGTAAAATTTAAATGTAATTACTCTAAAATATGAAAGACTGAATTAAATTATGAATAGCATGGTGGTGTTTGAGATACCACTCAGGATGGAAACAAAGGTTAAAAATGAATTATTTGTGGTTCACAATAAGCACATGCCTGCCATAGGCAACATAAGTTAAATCACAATCATCCCACATACGGCATATAGATCCGGGCCACTTAAACCAAACCATTATTGGGCCACGTGCGGTATCCCATATTAGAATCTTTCAATCGGTACTGGTCCTGTATCGGTTGAAAGACCAGTTCCTATGCCAGCACTCAGCCAGCAGTGTCCAGCTGAACAACAGATCTGACCCAGACCTGTCTGCTATGTGGGTATATATCTGTAGTCATTACATTTCAAGATCCTTCAAACAAAGCTCTAAGTATCTGAAATGGAAGAGCATTTTTTTGTATGCTTTGGCCACACGGTTAGCTAAAATATGTAAGCAGCTGAATTTTGTATCAGAGCTGGAAAAAACCTGCTAGCCTAGAGCTTGAATCAGAAGGTATTGTTTGGGACATGCCTGGAATGAAGGTAATCTAATAATAAATCAAAAGAAAAAACATGAATAAAATCAATAGCAGGTGTAATGAAGCAAATAAATTCAACATTTTTCACGATATAGTATAGCTGCTTGCTATCTGTTTTTATTGTTTGTTTTACATGTAAAGGAATCTGTGATCTCAGACTTGGGTAATTTTATTCATTCTTCTAGCTTATGTCAACTTATATAAGTCTATGATAGACATGAATACATCTCTTAGCACCTTAATTGCCAATAGCAACAAAAACACCCTGCCATATATACAGAACACCAACTTCCCAGTGGGCACCATCCTAACAAAGGCCATATGGTTTGAGCTTCATCAGATCTAAAGAAAACAGCCACAGCGTGGCAGCCATACCACCCCTGTAGTTCGACAGCTTTAGTAGACAAACAATGATTTTCCTAAGCAGCTATCACAACTTTTCTGCCAGGCAAGTGTAAAGGCTTACAATCTAGTGTACTTACAGGGTGTAAAAAAGCTTTAATGTTGTGTGTGTCAAGAAGTGAGGGACCTGATTTATCTTCATCTTCCATCCTCTCTCTTCCTCTGTCTAACCTCAAAGCACTTTGAGCAAAGCTTCTCCACAAATCTAAAAGTCTAAATTTGGATGGCATTACATGAAGAGTTTCAATGACTCAAAGCATAAGGAATGGCGTTGCCCAAGCAGCTAAAAGACAGCATACCAAAGACATGTGTCTTTCTTTTAAAGATGATCCCATCACTCTGCTTGTCAGTTGTTTGTTTTGTTTTGTTTTGTTTTTTTTGCTTCCTTGAAGTTATGTTCCTCAGAAAAGAGAAGCAGTAGCACACAGAATCATGTTTCTAGGGCAGGAAGTGGAAACTCTGTGTATATTGTACTGTTCTGTGTTGTTTGTTTGAGATATATGTACAGTCAGACTGTCATTCATTTTCAAACTATTTGTGTAATTTTTGCTGGCAAGAACAGGCATAATAGTCATATTTTGTAATGTTCATAAAAGTTTTCACACAGGTGTCAATAAGAAAGTGACTTAATGATACTTTATTTGTGTCTGCCTCTTTTGGTTTACATGCATGATGACTATATTTACAACATCTCACTGATTTATCTCTACATATTCAGTCATGTGAGCACCAGGAGGTGTAAAAATATATCTTATATTTGTAGCTACAAAAAGCACAGTAAATAATTCATCCCCTCTGATTTATTTGATGGGTAATCATAATCTACTGTAGGAACTGACAAGAAGCAGAGCTGTCGAACATGTATCTGTTTTCTTCTCGGAGGTTTAGAGGTTACATCCTTGCTCTTGAAAGGCAGACACTAACATTTAAAAGGCCTAAAGGACTGCAAGGTTGCCACTTGTGACCTCCAAATGGTATTCATTCCTTGTCGGTCTTGTGTGTGAAACATTTCTGTTGACACCCAGCAATGTGGTGTTGATGAGTTAATCTAGCAGCTGAGTGTGTCCTTTAGCTACACTCGGGCCCCCTGTAGATTTTCAGAGGAAAAACAGCCTTTATCTCTGCAGGAGAAGTGAAAAATAAGAGCCTTGGTGGCAGTAAATTCACAGGATACCAGTGTAAGCATGACAAAGCGTGGCCTCCTTTGTATATGGCATGCCCCATCATGACTGTTTGCGCTCACATCACTGGGGTTAAATTGGTCTCAAGCCCTTCCCAAGTATTTCTTTTTCACAGCCAATATTTGGCCCATAGATGAGCTGTAGCCAATGGGAGTGGTTACGTCTGATGTGAAAATATTCCTCTTGTTTTTCACCAGGCTGCAAAGACAACAAAAAGACAGATAGGAAGGCTAGTAGGTAGTATGCATAGCACAAAACATCTGGACCTGGTTTTCTCAAGAATTTATTCCTAGGCCATTTCGAAGAAAATCTTATTTACCTGGATTATTAAATATTGTGAAATTGTGCATCAGAGTTGCCCTTTTATCATTTCCAGCTTTGCTATTTTACAACACTGAAAAGGCACTATCTCTTACAGGATGTTTCATACTGACCATGCATCAATTCATATCCGACTTCAAGAAATCCTGTGCTAGCTTTTACAACAAACAATGTTTAATAATTTCATAATCTATTTGCAGTCTGGTTTAAGACAATGTGTTTATGTTACTCCAATAAGTGATAGCCACCACCAGGATTTCAAAGGATTATGTTTTGACCAGGGGTTATTTTCTGTCATATTTTATTAGACTCAACTGGCTCAAACAGGGATCAGAGCTACAATGAATGGAAATGGCACAATATAAAGTCTTAACAAAATAATACACAATTAAATTCTGATATGAATAAGATTACACTTTCTAATGGGTTCTTATCTCCATATTCCATGACATTGCATTGGGAAAAATGGTTTGTGTACAGGGATCAAATCTCAAAATGGAGTAACTAAAACAAGTGGATCAGCAAAGGGAAAATTTGATTTGTAACCACTGACAACAACAACAACATCAACAACAAAAAACATCACAAATTGTGATAGCTTTTCCTCGAACTCTGGACTTTTTACAAAACCATTCTCGAAGATGCCTCAACCTTTCACATGTCATCCACTTGTACCAACCTTGTTCCACAATGACATGTACCAATCTAAATAAACCAATACTTGAACCAAAATGGTGAGCAACAACAGAACCACTGGCTGTACTGGAGAGGACCCCTTTACCATTTGCCATTCAGCTCTGTGATTGCCTCCTTTGAGAGCTCAGAGGCATGAGAGAGGCAGGTTAACTTCAACCCCCTTGCAAACTAAGTCACTACATAATACCCCCTATCATTCTATTGGATTTTTGCCTTGTGTGTATAATTTTATAAATCATATGTACATATATCATTTTCTAGCAGTGGCATTTTACATATTTCCAATGCTATCAGTGTACAAGATAGGGTTAGACAATTCATTAGCAAGTGTTGCAACCAAGAGAATTACAAACGTTGCACAAATGTTTTAGTACTGACACAATCATTTATTTATGTATATATTAATTTATGCTATTTTATCTATGTTATGCAGATATTTTGTCTGCATTGATAAAGGATTCACTCACATCATCATGACCAATCACCATTTTCTGATTTATAGAACTGATTGATTTGAGAATGTGCTAACACTCATAGATTGTGCATAAAGCAAAAACCTAATTCCCATATGGTACTGGTGGCACCACAGCAGAAAAGGCCTTCCTTTATGCTTGCATTTTCACACATTATAAATTTTACGTTTCCTCTAAATCTACAAGGTATTGAATGGGAGAACCTCATAAAGCGTACATATACTTCATAAACCTGACACAATTTGATGTTTTTCAAATGCACTTCATTTTTTACTTGAACCTATGCAAAGCATGCTTTTAGATAAAAAGTATCAAGTGAAAGAGGCATGAGGCCAATAGTTTTTATACTTGCCTTTTTAGCACCTTTTCTATTATTCTTAAACCTTGGCTCCTTTTCTTGTAGGTTCAAATGGAAACCACAAGACCAGGCAGGTTTACTTTAACCATTTGGATGGAGTCCAGAGTGGGCCCAGATCAGGACAGCAAAAATAGGCTCAGTGTATGCTCGGCCCTGAGTATGAAATCCACACTACGGCTTGCTTCCTTTATTGTATGTGTGGGACACTCAGCGGATATCACTTGCTTCTCAGAAACATCTTGTAACCTGGACTTATTAGACAGCCTTAATAAGGACATCTGACAGCTGAGACACATTCTTCTCACACCAGTCTGATGTAGGTTTTAACATAGTGATGTTGGGATTGGGGATGTTTGAGCATCATAGATTAAATAAATTAAACTCTTTCCACTGGCTAGAGGTGTTACAACTACAATAGCTGCTTCTTGTTCCAATTAACAGTACAAAAGCATAACAAAGTTATAAACTACATACATGTTATTGGAAAATCTTGAGTCTTGGATGTAAAAATGCTTAAATCTCCACATGAATTATCTTAAATAATACATGATGAAGTGAAAAAAAAATCAAAGTTATATTAGGGGGAACAGTAAAAGTTTGGTCCACTAACTCCACTCCAAGCCCATTTTTCACTGTGGGAAAGTCCAACTAGGCCCCAGCAGGGGTCCTCCTCATGAGGGAGGGGGAGCTTGCATGCAAACTAGATCTGAAGGTGGTAGAGATCAGCATATTCTTTCACACTGACAGCTCCTCTGACATCCTGGAATTTATCTCTTGCAGCACATTTTCACAGGCTTAAGACAGCAGCCAATTGCTTTGTGGTATATCTCACTTACTGTTTGGACAGAAACAGCTGTAAACTGAGGCTTGCATGGGGAAATAACAGTGCATTTGTTTGGGCTGTGACACAGCTACAAGAATTTACAGCATCCTCTCAAGGTTCCACGTAAGTGCCAAAATTTAGTTTCACCGTGAAGCCACAGTTGCAGCAAACTCCTGAAGCCTGCAGGGTTTGTTTGAGGTGACAAACTGTCACCTCAAAGGCAAAGGTGAATAGCAAGTGTGGCGCTATCAACAGCCCCAGCTTATTAGCCTGCTGCTTTGACACTCGATCCTGAAGGCTTATTATGAGGGATGAGTAATGTGAGCCAGAATAAATCAATCCAGACCTGTCTTATAAAATTCATTCAAAGCAGCATGATGTCTCATAATGTAAATTATGGTGGAAAATTGAATGCCTGCCAGGAGAGCAAAGATGTGAGCTAGTGTAAGATGGAGAGATGCACTCTCTTATTGTCAAAATTTATAGGCCAAATTCAGTGCTAATGCAAGTTGCATCATCACATTTTTCTACATTTTCTTATTATCAAGAATAACATTTTACAATATACAGCAATTGAATGGAAGCTAAATTCTCCTAACTCTTGTTTTTAACGGCTTAATGAACCTGAGGTCTTTTTGTGTTTAGTGTTAATGCAAACTGAGAAACTTCCTAATGTTTTTCTTTCTGTGTACTTAAGCAGAAATGGCCAAATGCCAACAAGTAAAGACCATGTATTTCTGCTGCTGCACAGTTGTTCTTGTCTTTAACCCACGGACACTCAAGCCACAACTTGAGCCCATTTGTTATCTGTTGCTGCGGCACGAGTTATTTAGCCTGTCAGCAGAATGATAAACTCTCCGCTGCCCTGGGTGTCACTTCGACAGCTAGCTCCCACATTAGCCAATAAACCTATAAGGTGGACAGGAGAGACGAGACTGCTCCAAAATAAGACATCACGACTCTGACAAGTGGCAACTGCACTCACACAGCGATCAATAACATAAAACAACTGAGTTCTTTTTTAAATCTATAAAGCAACATCAGCCCCACAGTTGTTTACCTTATATGCTGACAGTTTTAAATTTTGAACCTAACCAAACATTGCTGCATGAATATACGGTACAGAGTTCTGATGTGGACCTCTGCAGATGATTCTATAAATGATTTGGATTACTGTGAAATGCTGTGAGCTGTATTTAGGCAGTGGGTATTGTGCACAGAGGAGACTTTGTGCTTGGTACCACCATTAATCACAGTTAACTTGACATTATGGGGCTTCTTTATTAGAGGTTAGAGTTGGATGTGGGGTTCGGGGGAAGGTCAAGGCGAGCTTTATTTCTGTGGATTTGTCACAACGATACTAAAACACATTATTCACTTACTGCTGCAAAATATTTTTTACCCTGCAAAAGCTGCAATAAAAAACAGTACCTGGTACTTCTTAAAAAGAGGTACATGCATGTTTTTGCTTTACATTAAAGAAACATTTTTGTCCTCTATGTGTTAAAGAAATTCAATTTAATGTGAAAATATATGTTTAATATATCTATGTTCTTAATATGTCACTATATAATAATTCCTTCTTTTAGGCTCAAGGTGTGAAATGTTTTCACTCCTCAAATAAAACCATAATGGGATGCTTTGAAAGCGATAAATCACTTCGAGGAGCCTTGTTTTTATTTCTCTGCTTTGATGGGGTGATCTTCTTTCTTTGTTTCCAATGTTTTTTTCCCCCTTGGATTCACAGGCCACACTTTAGGGATTCCTCATACTAGTTGAGTGTGGAAATTGTCACATCTGATAAATTAGCTTCCTGTCACCAAGAGGTTTTGAATGAACAATCCTTTCTTAAGCTACTCAGAAGATTCTGATCCTGTGTGATACTATAGAAGCTCTCCTGCCTCGGTTGATATATTTTTCCATGCAGTGGAAGTCTTCCAGGTTTGACCCGTTGGCAAGGTTTTTAAAAGTGCTGCGTGAAATAGTTATTCCTCATTTCTGTATGTTTTGCATCCAGACCTTCTTGTTTTCTCTTAAAGTGACCTTGTTCAGCAATTATCTAGTCTCTCTAAAGGCCTTTCCTTTGACTTCGCTTTTTACATGATTTCTGTCCACTCTTTTTACTTGATCATGGCAGCATACTGTGCCATATGTGCTTAAAAAATATGTTAGACTCTAAAATGTAACCACCAACTTATTGGAGTACTGACAAGCAAGTCCAAGAAATTTTGGCTTTAAGAAATTGGAAAAGGAAAATAGAATAGACAGGACCTAAGAGATGCATATTCCTTTAGTGTTTTGTTCCACTTTTAGCTTATAACACGATGGTAATTGTCATAAATAGAAAAATTGGGGTACATATAGTGTTTGTGTCAGGCTGGTGAAAACTTTTTTACAGATCAAATTAACAATTAGTCCCCTGGTTGTTGTTTTTTAAGTTGTCTGTTGTGTGTGGATGTATCTTAAATCTTTATTATGCCTAAATGATTCCAAGGTCAGAGCTAGAAAATAATAAAAGAAAGATAGTCAGCCACTAGACAGAAAATGACTGAGGAGTTTGACACACTGATCGAAACCACATATTACAACTTTGGAGGAAAAGGGAAATCCTAAAATTCAGAAAGTTTGTAATTTTCTTTTTTTAAAGCTGGTAATTTTGCCCTTAAGGTTCTTGTACCCTAAGTATGGTATTGATATGATGGTTAAAACTGTGTAGAATGGTTAAGCTCACATATTAGGAACAGCGCTGGACTAAGCTGTCTCTACTTGGCAACATGTCACAGTCCTGTTCTGCACATTTGCTGGGATCCCACTTCTGGCTGTTGCTTTTCTTTCAGTGCATTCTCTGGTTCTGCTGTTGCTTCCCCCCCAACTGCAACAGACACCAGCTGAGGTCTGACCCCTGCTGACAGAAATGGAGGTTGTACTGAAGAGCTATTGCTCTGATATTGATTTTAATGTTAGCCTTGATTTTAACTGCAGCCAGTTAGATACAGGTTGCTTAATATAACATGCAGTTATCAACTTATTGCTTTAAAATCTGTTGTTAGAGTAGTTGTACGCCCACTAAAATGGTAAACACGAGGGTGTATTTGTGGTTTGCTGCATTTTCCAAATGTGGTGTCAAATATTTATGAATTAACTTGTCTGTTCTGTTCTCTGCTACACAATAGAACTGTCATGCCATGTTGATTAGTGAACATGCATGCGTTTAAATGTGAGCATTGCTATGCTGACTTCTGACCGGCCACCTACTGAAAACAGAAACCACACAGAGTTCAGCCACAAGCTGAGGGACACATCTCATTCATGCATTGCTTAGTCTGTGGTCAAATGTTACACCACAATGAAAGTAAGGGCATAAACATAAATTTACATGCAGATCTAAAACAATGTCCAGCATAATGGGTCTTTCATGTATTAAAATATATATTTTTCCATTTCAATTTTATTAATACACTGTATGTAATCAATTCAGTTTATTAAAATAGCAACATTTTAAAAATGCTTCATCCCAAGGACCTTTACAAGACAACAAGGTCCAGTCCTGTTTGATTCAAATTCAAGTCCATTCCAATACAATCCAAACATTTAGTCAACTTATTTGTTACTTCTAACCTAATATTTCAGTGATTTCATTCCTTTCCCTACAGGATGATTTTATACTGATCAGCCTAAAATCATTTTAGTATTTCTTTCATCAGTTGTTGGTTACTGATTTTTATTCTACTCATTTTTATTTTCTCTTATGGGAATCACATTTGTGTCTCAGGGCTCATTGTGGGATAGTACGCCACACAGTACCCCTTGAGGCAACAGGAGGTATTGTGCATCTCAAAACGACCATTTAGTGGGGTCTTGGTGAAAAGAAAGTAAACCCTCTTTAAATCTTAAGAGTTTTGTTTATGTTGTAATTGTTTAAGGAGTTTTTAGGGTGCATTTATTTTTTTACATATTGATTTTTTCTTTCTTCTGTAAATAATAATGCAATGTAATCTTCTGTAGGTTTTTATACACTTAAGGTTTGATTATAAAATTTTAGATCCTGGAAAAGATCAGATAATTTAAGTGCTAAAAACCTTAAAATTTACAGGAGCGACCCAATTTCCATATTTCAGCAAATATTGCTCTTAAATGAGTCATTTTAAGAAGCCACTAGTCATGCTCAGTACCTGATAACTACCATAAGTAATTTTATCTTTAGCCAAGATAGGCTGGCATGGAAATTTTGTGACATATATCAAGAAATTTGGCATCATGACCTTTGCAACCTCAAGACCCACATTCACCTTATTCTGCTGGAAGGTTGATGATGTTAGCACTTTCTGGTAACTTGATGGAAGCTGTATTAAAACGGTTTGTTTTGGTACCTAATTATATGTAGTGACCTTTATTTCTCAAACAAGGTTGCAATTTATTTACATTTATATAGTTTTTTTTTTCTGTTATGACATTTACACACATATGGTCTGGTTCAAGCTTTGTAAATACATGTCTACCTGTTTTATAATTCCTGGTTCCATCTTTAATTAGATGATGCTTAACCTGTGGCTTCAGCTGGCCTCTGTTTAACGTGCATTAAAGGGAAATTGGATTATACTTGCAGTCAGTGGAGATGAGGAAGCAAGAGTTGCTAATGAAGTTAAAATTAATGGAACCTCCAAAAGTACAGTATGTTAGCTGTTTTCACTTATAAACTAAACCCCACAAAGAATGCCTCTTCCATCCTCCATCCTTCTGTGTTTTTAATTTTTGTGGTATTAACCTCATATAGTTGTATTTTAATTACCTTTATCATAACGTGAGAATCTCATATCACCTCATGCTTATTCCCAACAACTGCAGGTAGAATGTTCTTCAAAGATAAATACAGGTTTTAATCCCTTTGGCCCAGACATTGTCCAAAAGGACACTGAAAAAAATTAACAACAGCAACTTATTGTTCAAATGGGGCAATTATCACCTTTAGATATCATAAAAGTGGAGTGCCTTGATATTCTTAAATGCCAACCTGTGTGAATCCCAGGAATTGCTGATAGATTTTTAAAAATAAATGTGCTGAAAACTAAAACAAAACCATCAAAGAGTTTTTAAAATGTTTTTGTTTATGAGAGAGATTCAGGTCAATATTTGCATTAGTTCTGGTACAAGGACATTATTTCTGTTTTGCACCTGTGCATTGCAAAGAATGAAAGTATGTCACAGTTGTCTTTACAAATAGACATGAGTGGTTGCTGGAGAATAATTTTTCCTTTCATGCCATGCCAATACATGCGGTATTAGATATATGTCCTTTTGATCTGTTTCAATCCATGACATGAATTCCAACCATGTTACAGCGATAAGTTGAACAGAAACCTCTGTCACATTTCATCATGTTGTGCTGCTTGTTGGAATCCACTGTTTTGCCATATTACATACATTTACATACTGCTTTATCACAGTCAGGAGTAATGTTAAAAACAACCTTTTCAGGTCATGCACTACTGTGTATTTAAAGGTAATGATTTATCTTCAAGTGTCTGATAGAGACAAGGTGGTAAGGTACTATCTGTTATTTATCTCACACTGCCACCTAGACTTTATGCTTGGTTTTAAAAAAGAAGGCAATCTGTAAGCATCATACCTAAGAGTTAAAGGTTTACTTTGGTTAATCATTATCCAGTTAAGATTTCAGTTTTAGCCATAGATATATTTGTTGATTGCTCACATTTTGCGTTTCGTGTCTAATTTCTGTGGACAGCGCTTTTTTATCTTATATCTGTGAAAGCCATGCAGCATCTCGTCAAAGTAAAATGTTCAAACTGTTGTTCTGTATACGGGTCAAAAGAGGTTCGTAACAGCAGGACTCAGTTATGGTTTGATCCCTTGCCATATGGCGACATCTTTCAGAGCTTTCAGCAGAATTTGGCTCAACTCCAGAGCCTTACTTCGATCGCACCGGTGATGCTTAGCGTCTATTTATACAGTGCGAGCAAATGGCTGGAGCAGGATTTAAAGCACGGCATTAACAAGCTGAGATGTCTGAATGGAGCAACCAATGGCTGTGAAGTGCTATGTGCTGGGGAATGGCAGCTTGGAGGGGATATTTGAGATGACTTCCTCATTGTTGAAAAGCATCCGCTTCCTCACATTGGATCAGGGGATAGTTTTTATAGGTGGGGCGGCTCATCCTCTTCATTTACCAAGGAGTGCGAGCGTCGGCACTATAACCACAACCCCTCACTTCTTCCAGACTTTACCCTATTGTTGGCCAGCCTGGAGTTTGAATGCAAGCCAGACCACCTTCGGTCTTCGTCACGCATTGTTCACTGCTGTGTTGCGACAGACCCCAGTTTACTACGGCTGCACTGGGACATCTGGCCTTCCAGCAACTGCCACCTGTTTCTGTGGAGGGTTCGTGCACCAAACTGGGATCCCTGATATGCCCATTTGTTGGCTGCATTAGTTGCAGCACGTCATGTGATGTGACAGACTAAGCTCTGTACTCAGTACTGTCTCAAGTTTCCCATTAAAGATGAACAGGAAGAATGAGTGGCCAAAGCGGGGGGGGTGATTAGATTTTCCATTTCATATAGTATGTATCACACTAAACTCATATGATTTGTCAAAGTTGGGTAACATTTTTGCTTTTACTGTTTATTTCATAACAAACATACACCTATACATTTATTAAACAAAATAGATTTTAATCTACATTTTTAACATATAGCCCAAAGGCTGTTTGAAAGACTATACCACCCTGTTGCCCACTGAGGTGTCAGAGTATAAAATTATTAAAGTTAGTCACAATGGGGGCGTCATGTGGCGTAGCTCCCATCCTCGGTTCCTTTGCTGCATGTCTATTCGCCCCCTTCCTGATGGATTACTATCAAATAAAGGTCACTAGTGTGAACAAAATTCTTTAAAAAAATGTTAGTCACAACAGCCATTTAAATTTGCAATAAATAATTTAATTGTTTTAGTAATAAACCCTCTCATCTATTTCACTTTTAATTTCCAGTAAAGTTTAATGTTTCACATTAAATATAAGTTTAAATATAATCAAGTATTGAACATTTATAGTACCTTTGAACCCTTGCACATTTTGTAACATTACAAACACAAACAAATGAATAATAGCAAAACAGAAGAAAATGATACATGGTTTTTAAAAGGTTTTGAAAAATAATCTTAAAATGGATACATGCAAATGCAATCTGCCCCCTATACTCTGATATCCCTGAATAAATTCTAGTACAACAATTTGCCTTCAGAAGTTACCAAATCATTGACTAAAGTCCATCTGTGTGTAACCTTAGAGGTTGTTAGAGAACATTAGTAAACAAACAGCATCACGAAGACCAAGGACAAAAAATATACCTAGCTTCACTCATCTCATGGAGCACTGTTCAATGATAGGAAGATGAGACTGGAGAGGAGGTTCACCCTCCAGCAGGACAATGACCCAAAACATATATCCAGGACTACAATGGAATTATTTGGATCAAATTATTTTCAGAATGGCCCAGTCAAAGCCTAATAACTCTCCCTTAAATTTGGACAGTGGTTGTTGTGGCTAAAACTGCTCAGGAATGGTTTGGCAAATACCACAACAAATAGCCTGAAAGGTTCAATTACCAAACACATCAATTGACAAAGAGACTGTGAGAAAATAGATCCAATTCTATAATCCAAAGTATTGTAAATTATTGCTAATATTAAGCCATTTATCCATTTGCTTGTGCTTTTAGCTATGAAATTGTGATGCAAATTGTGATCCAAGTACCACTGGTTGTATTCCTTTAATTGTGCACAGAGGAAATTTTGGTGTAATTTATTTACAAGGAAAATATGGATGAGTTGAATGTGACATAGAGTTAATAAGCACAAACAGCCAAAAATATGAAAATCTCACAATGAACCAGGATCAGGTGCTGGTGGGTACTTATGCATCAAATTTATCTCTAAAGTTTTAAATTTAGAATGGGAATGATATCAAACCCAACATAGATGAACAGATAAAAAAAAATTGCAAACTTGATTTTGACATTGGGAGCAATATTGAATTTACTTACAAAGTTTTTATCTAACCTGAATCTTCTTCAGGTTACTGATAGCTTTATCCTTTTATTGTTCTATTTATAGACTTCCTACAGGGATAACAACTACCATGTGGTATGAGGTACCACTCATTATTCCAGTATTTGTATTTTTTTTTAGAAATAAATAAAGAATACAGATACGTCTAGATTATAATAATAACCACAAATATAGCATTAATTTACCATATTTACCGAAAAACACAATACGTGATTGCAGATTATTGCACTGGTGGACAGTATAATTCACATAAGTTAACAACACAAACAAAATGATTGTTTCCACTGTGAAGATCAAGTGACTTTTTACATTCCTCTTTTAATCAGATCCAACTTGTTGCGAGTCAGCTTCTTCTCCAGATCTCCAGATCAACAGAACCAAACATGGAGAAGCAGCTTTCAGTTTTTATCCTCCACAAATCTGGAACAAACTTCCAGAAAACTGCAAAACAGCCAAGTTCCTTTAAATCAAGACTAAAACCCCAACTGTTTACGGCTGCCTTTGATTAGTAGTAAGTGGAACATTGATCAATATTTTCAAATTATATTTGCTTGATAATCCTCCTGATTTTGATGCACTGATATTTGCTTGATGATTTTGATGATTTTGATGTATACTTGATGTTCTTATGTTCTGTGAAGAACTTTGAGTTGCCTTGCTGCTGAAATGTGCTATACAAATACTCTTGACTTGACTAAAAAGATCTTTCTGTTAAACCCCCAATAAAGGTGTTCTTTCTGAGAATACTGCCTTAGATATTCATGCCTCAGCAAAATTGTATTCTTGGAGAATACTTCAAAGAAATAGGGATTGTCCATATTTGAGGGATGGTTTCATCCATGGGACCATATAGAGGAGCTAACTCTATCAGCTGGAAACCAGGAACAAAGGCGTCACAGAGTATGGAAACTGGGGTAAGTTCTTCCTTACAGCACTTTATGACCCATGTCTTCAAAGGAGCTTTATGTATAAAGTTATACTTACTTTAGTTACTTATGCATTCGACTCTAAAGAAGCATTTTCACTAATAGGGATTGATAGGTGTTAAGGTTTTATTGAGATAAAAACGATTAGAAGTGCAAATAAATGGCTTATTACTGCTGTTTGAACTTGCTACAGCCATATTGAATATGCACATCAGGATGAAGACGTAACCTCAGATGTTGAACACTAACTTCGTTTTTATTTGGAATCTTTGATTTATTTTGAAACACAGCAACATAAATAGACCAACTCCTCAGTTGTAAAATCATTGTTGCATTTGGTGTGTTGGTCCTTGTTATAAAATGATGAAGAGCCACAAGTCATTAAACTTGTGTTGTTTGTTTTATTCTTTGAAGTCAAAACTTGGATCTGTTAATGTTATCATATCCAACTTAACTATGTTCTAGCTAAAAGTTCAATAGTCTGTGTGGTTTGCCTACTTTTATTGTAGATATCAGTCAAACCACTATAAATAATATAATTTGATAACAATGTATTTCTACGCATCTTTTAGATATAAACATTGTAGAAATTACAAAAGATTGTACAGTATTGTAGCTGGTGATTTATTTATTCATAAACAACACTTTACTATCAGTATGTATATACAAATGGCAGCCATGTTGGGTTGTAAGGTTGGCAATTATAAGGAAACTTATTTTCAGCTTAGCTTTTGCTGGTGTTCCAATTGATTTTTTTCTACCCTAAATACCAAAATTCTGACTTCTAAAAACAAACAGGAAGTGTCGTTACTCAGTTGTCTTGGTGGAGAACAAGGTCACATTCAACATGTTTTGGGTGGTCATAATGATATGACTTTTTTGCTTGGAGTAATCGACAAAGTAAAAATTATGGCAATTATCTGAATCATTTATAGAAAAGTCTTCTTCCAGATGTTCTCTACAGCCATGGTGCTAATAAGCTGCTAGAGGAAACAGGAAATAACTTCAAGCCAGTACATAAGGAGAAATACAGAGATCTTTGATGCATTCCTTATGAGCAGGAAAGCAAGAATTTCAGAGTTCACAGTGGGGATTTTAAGCTCAAACAGCTTCTTACCACTGTCTCAAATAAAACATAATTATTTCCTTCTGACATAACAATTTTTGCCTGCACCCCCTGTGCTTATATTTACATCTGGAGAGCATATTTTTGTGATGTTTAAAAAAAAAAAAAAAAAAGTAATAATACTTTTCATTGTTGTTTGCATATTTGCAACTTACAAGTGCAACACAGCCAAATGGATTCTAATTATGAAATCCATATTCATCTGCAATAATGTATATGCCAAAGTGTAGCTGCACTGGATCGTTCAACTGATAAATATGAATGAGTATATGAAAAGGTTTAAGAAAATTCCCTTTTTTCTGTGTTGTACCAGTGGGTGGGGTTGTGCACACCCAGAGAAGACAGTGATTGTAAAAGTAATAAATCATCGATTACAGGACTGTCTTCCAATTTTCCCCTTACCCTTTAGTGTTTTTACAATCTGTGTCTTCAATGGGTCAGTACTGGGAAAAATTAGCATTTGTATTTCCATCTTTATGTGTTTCTTGACTTGGAGCTGATTTGGAGTCAGTGGGGTGGGGTGAAAGAAAACATCTTACTTCCTCTTTAAAAAAAAAAAAAGACAGTCTGAAGTAGTATGAGTGACTAGTAGGTCACATCAGGGGGTAAAAACTACTGAGGACAAGAGTTTTTTAACACCCACCCTGTTAATTAGCTTCCCAGCGGTGCTTGAAAACTGTTCTTCTTACCTCACCCAGCAGGGAAGAAAAGAGAAATGCCTTTCAACCTCTCAGGAAGAAGTGAGCCACATAAGTTATCACTCTTCTGTCAATTTGTGTATCATACTAACAAGTAAAGCATAGAAATATGTAAAAAAAAAAAAAAAAAAAAAAAAAAAAAAAAAAATATATATATATATATATATATATATATATATATATATATATATATATATATATATATATATATATATATATATATATATATATATTTGTCGATTCCCACTGAAAATTAAATCATAAAAATCCAAGTGAGACCTCCTCTGGTTCTGCTCTCCAGTACACAATCCCCCCTTTCCTGCAAGGCTTTGGGAAAGCCTCTGGAGTGATCCAACATGTCTCCCACACGTTCCTATCCTTTCCTGGTTGCCTTCTGAGGAACAGCTGCTCTGAGATTTGGATATAATCATTCAGGCAGGTGGAGAGGGCATAAAGACATTTCCCCCCTGAGAGATAGGAGAGTATGAAGGAGCAGAATATGAGACATGTTTGTCCGACACAGTTTGATGAAGGGTCTGTGTGTCTGCAGTAGTAAGATCTCCCTAGAGTGTAAACCCTCACTGTGTACTACTACTGTCCAGACTTTTAAATGGAGTTTAAAATGAATATTGATCTTATTATGTTTTAAACCACAGAAAGAAAATTCAGTGATATGATCACATGGTCAGCTAAAAAAGATACAATTAGGAAGTTCTTGAAAATAAGATGGTGAATTTAAGCATTTGTTAACCTTTCCTTTTATTCCTTTATTCTTATATGGATGTATTGTTCTATACTTGCTAAAGGCATCTTGTCTAAAACTTAGAGACCTATCGAACGTCTATGAACAGATGCATGAGTTTAAATTATTTACTAGAATTAAAGAAGCTGCAATGCACTTGTATCGCTCACTCAAGTTCAATCAAGTCATGCAAAATGAGTTTGTTTTTTATTTCTTTTCAATCTGCTTTTAAATTGTCATCTGCCGGAAAATACATTTTCCTTGTTTTTCTGCACCTTCTCAAATGATCAAAGACTTGTTCAGATCCTTAATGCATCTCTGCTTATTGCATTTCTTCATTTCTTTTCTTTTCAAGACGTTTGGCCAGATGCTCAGTAAGACTGTTTCATGGCAGTACTCATCAGATGGAAATTCAAATTAATTTGTCAGGTCATGTTCGACCAACTCATTACTGGTGATTTGGTTAGAAAGCAGAATGGACTCAGGTGACTGACAAGGCAGCTGAAGCCATTATGCATAGATTTGGGATCACATCCCAGTGTTGGAAGGCTATTCCCATCCACAGGCCTCCAGGAGTCATCCATCATGAGGAATTTCATTTTGTTCTTTAATGTTGGCAACATGTTGCTGTTGCAAGCCGCAGAAATGATCAGAATTTGGCCAGATTGAACCATGGATTGAGCGTGCTCAGTCATTGTTATCAGCAACAATTAATGTCTTTCAGTGATTTGGCAGGGAGAGACTGACAGCCATGTTGAAAATGGAGGCGTGTTTCACAGAACCTTGCCAACACTGGGCAAGATCAAATACTCAAGGCTGCTTCCTTTGCCAAAGACGGCAATTAAGGTACATTCCACTCCAGACTCCATCCTGGTTTTAAATGTCTCCAATATTTCCTTTTCAACAATTGTGGAAACAGTTTGGATTATTAACATGTGTGTCAACTTAGCCATAGATAGGTACACACACCAAACAGGTAGCCTTTTGTAGCTGCAGTTTTAAGGCCCTTAGTAAGGCAGCATTCTTAACTCTAAGTGGATCTGTGGTGGACTGACAGCACAGCGGACACTATACTAATAATGACTACACAATTACACCCAAACTGACCACTTTGGGTTTCTCTAATTTTGACAAATATCACACGCTATTCAGGTATCACTGCCCAGCGGACCAAGCAGAAGTAGTAGAAGTATTCAGACAAGGAAACAGGGTACTCACCAAGTAGACAACTTATGCCAAGTGACCACAGACAAGAATTTCTGATTGCTTTATTTATTTCTGAATAGCAAAAATGTTTATTTACTTGTTTATTTATTATCACTCTTACAGGACCTTTATGAGGTTGCTAAGTGGTCTAACAGTTTAGGGCTGCTCAACATGTCACATTAAAGCCTTCATCATGTCTGTCTTTTAGCCCCACCCTGCCCAAAAAAAAAAATAAAAAAATAAAAAAATTACATTATACACCTTGTGATTGACAGGATGAAAAAACATTCAAGGAGTATGAAACCAAAACCTCTGTATACTATACAATCGTTCTCTTTGGCAAGACTGTGTTGGAAAGTTTTTTTTCTTTGGGTTTATAAAAGTTTCATAGAACGCTGGTCCATTTTTCTTACAGGTTCATTCAGCTTCATACCTGTTCATCCGAAGTCATAAGTAAACAACAAAAGGGAAACATAGCACTCTGTGTCTGAGGTTGTGGTCTAAGTGAAACCAGGAAAGCTCTAGAATCAATTATCCAAATGATTAATTGCGCTTACAGATGATCACATAGAAAAACAGATATTTCAATTTCCAGTGGGCAATCACACTGAACTGACCGTAATGGTTACCATGCATGTAGCATTCCTCTGGCAGCAGCTTCTGAAAAAAAGTGACTGAGTGCATGTATAATATCAGACCAGATTCAGACCTGCTTTAATTGTTAACATACAGTGTATATCTATATCTATATATATATATATATATAATTTCAATCTGTGCTCCAGTTTTGGTCTCATAATGGCATAGTACATACATAGTACAAACATAATCTCAGACAGAAAATATTGATTTACATTTTATTAAAACAGTGATTATAGGTGTGTTTAAAATGTTTTAATGAAAGACAATAAATATGACTTCATTTTAGCTTGCATGCATATCTTAAAATCTAATTATTATGACAAAACTGATTTTTATTTCATTTTCACCCTTTATAGATTTATAGTCAGACCTCTGTTGTTGCACCTGTAGTAAACAGAATCTATTTAAATTCTAGAGTTTGTACATGTGAAGAGTTTTTGGGTGTCCTTAGTTTTTTACAAATATTTTCCATTTTGGCAACATTTTGACATGGTGAAATGTGGGATTTTGACCAGAACCTGGGGATGACACAAAAACGTGCCAAATGTTCTTTTTCCAAGAGTTCAAATCTCCCGGTAATGATGTGTCCGGAAAAGTGTGCAACCCCATAGCAACTGTATGTAAGCATGCATGCGAAGGATGCATGCTTATATGCTGTTGTTGTGGGATATTGTAAATTGCAAGAAATGTATTGAGAATAGAGAATGTGTTAAGAGACCAACAGAATTTTATAGCTTAAGAAACTATTAGCTCATCAGCTGCTTTAGGTTTAAAAGGGCAATCCTGTTTGAACGGTTTAAAAAATCGAGTGCTGCCTGTGCTCATACAGCTGGGGTGTGTCATGCCAGCTGTGTGGGATGGAATCATTTGTTTGTCAGGTTTGCCAGGAATATCCCATACAACCCAGCTGAACAGGACAATATTGAATTGAGAGCCATTTCTTTCTAACGAACTACGAACTGCACACACATTGCTATAAAAGATAAGGCCTTGTTACTTGCCTTTAGTCTAAGTGAGAGACTTCCTGTTTTTGCTGCTAAAACCACAGTTTTTGTGTCCATGATAGCCTGTGGGTTTATAGTAAAAGTGTTAGTTAACGCAACCACAAAGTTTAAAATGCACACATTTTGTTGAGTCTTGTAGAGAGTAGGTTCACGTTTGGAGGGCATATTTATTTCAATAGGGACACATCAAAAGATGAGTCTGCTATTCCTTTTTGTGCACTCAATTCCGCCTTGATTGGGATGTGTGTAGGAAAATGTGCTTTCTCCAAGTTTCTCAGTGTAAGCTTATATCATGTTGCCCTTGGATATCTATCCAGGTTTGTGTACAAGGCCCCTGGAGTGTTAAATCTTCTGAATGTCTCTATTACCATAACTGGATCGTCAGTCTTCTGTGTTATGATATGAAGATTGTAACTTTGTAAGATTCTTGCACTTAAGCACAGTGGGTGTAAGAGGTGTTTTATTAGGATGACAAACAGAACCTGACCACAAACAGCTGTAATTATCACCATAATTGTTAACATTTCTAACAGAACTTTGGGCTGCTCCTCAGGTTTTCATCAGGAGCCCTTAAGTATGTGATATCCACCATCATGCTGTGTTTATGATGCCGCCAAAGCCTTTATTGCAGTCTCAGCTATCATAACAGTTGGGGCACTAGCTGGGGGCAGAAAAGGGAAGGCAAGCCTTTTAGATGTGAGCACATATGCATGGTGATAGATGTAATCCTTCTCTCCCCCTCTTGCACTCTGTTTGCTATCCCCCCATCGCAGCCCTTAATGGCGATGAATCCCCCTTCAAGGCTGTGAACCCGCACGGCGCTCCAGCCTGCCTTCATGCTTGTTGACTTCAGAAGGTTCTGATGTCATAATGAAGAGGGCTGGCGCTTTGAAATGGCTCCTTGGGAATTTCATGCTCCCTGTGCTTCGAATGGACTAAGATGCTCAGCTGGCAGGTATAGTAGAAATAGGAGTTTTATGGCCTCTGCCCAGGAGGGGGGATTACCAGCCACCGCCGAAGCAAGGACAGGGTAGTCATAGAGGCGGCAGCATTGGGATGCTTCTGGCCTGTAACTTCGAACTGCATTTCTCATGCCATCTTATCTGAAAGCACAGCTAAAATCCTGTTAATCTTCCCCAATTTCAAAGGGATAAAAGGTGGTATACTAGTTACCACACCAGAAATCTGCTGAAATGCTTAACAGATTCATTGTGTCAAAGTTCAAATCTCTAAGGAACTGCAGTCTTTGTGCTTAGTGATGCACAGAATATTCTGTATGGTAAATATGAAACATAGAACATTTGAACCAAACAAATTGAGGCTAAGGAAATAAAATCAAATGTATATACTTTACTAAATGCAGCATTCAGTTGATATGCAGATTTGCCGTTAGTGCTTGCCAAAAACCATTTGCAAGATGTTGAAGCATTATAGGCAAACAGTGAAGCAGGAAGTGGACAAATATGTATTTACCTTTAGTAGAGAGGTTAAAATTAAGTGTCTTTCTCTTAGCATAGATCTTTATTACATCAAACAGGCTGCTTCCTGTCGAAACATTAGCAGGAACAAAGTCTAAGTTATTTCCTCCAATACCTTTAATGATGTCATGCATTTTGCCCTCAGTTTAAGGGGAGCAGCAATCAGCCGGGATATATGGCATTCCAACATGATTCCTGGAGCAAATCTCCAATGCACAGACGCACTTGACAGGAGTACAAATTTATCATTTGCTTTACGATATCCCCAAATCAGTTCAGAATGCCTTTAAAGGGGGCCGCAGGGAAGGAGTGCAAAGACACATGTGAGTCGTCTGTTCACCAGCGGGCTCCCCACGGAACATAAATTCTGGGCTTCCACCACAGGATGGGCCTGAAATGGAAGCAGACATACTTTACTAATAAAGAGTAGTTTTCCAGCTTTGGTAATGCTTGAAGGACTGACTGACTATCAGCAGGAAACTTTAAAAAGTAAGAAAAATTAAAAAAAAGGAACAACTTAATATAATTTTCTCTTTAAACTTAATTACCTTTTGGAAAAATTAATTCTAGAGGAAAAATGTTATAAATATTTTTCTGTTTTTAACTGCACAACAAATTAATGATTTTTGATTCACTGAAACATTTTCAATGCTTACAGTGTTTTTTTTTATTTTGAATAGAAAATCTTTATTTCTGAATGTTTTCCCCACAATAACTGAAGCAGGAGGGGTGTCCCCCAGGTGGCCTGCGCCATGTACGAAAGGTGTATGTGTACCTATGCCTGGCCAAAGGAATAAACCTTTGTGTCCATGAGAGCCTGTGGGCTCATAAATTCATAAATTCAACCTGGCAGACTTCCTCCAGCCTACCTGCATTATCCATCACCGGGCCACGCCTCTGCTGCCAATTATCGTCCAGGATTCCGGATGTAAGTCTCACAATCCAAGCTTCATCCCACTGCCACCCCATCTCCACCCTCGCCCTCTCCGGCTCCTCTGGGCTCCCTTTCCTTCACCTCGACTTCACCACCAGGTCCGAGGTGGGAGGAAGGCAACCCAAAGTCATCACCCTATGTTCTTCATTCAAGCTCATGGCGATTCTCAGAACACACGTCTTCTGCTGGGGTCTGAGCGCCAAAGAACTTTGTCAATAAAACTCTCTAATCATCTCTATCTCTCCATGTGAGTCTCTCCAGGTGGAAATGGTGTTATGATCTAAAAGGGGAATTTCCAGGTACATAGTGTCAATTTATGGCAGACTCAAATAAGTATGTTAGCTTCAGTTGTTATAAAAATGATGTATATATCAAATACAACTTAAAAGAAATTGGACTCTGTAATTTAATGCCTTGGAATTGGGCCTCTGTCTCTTTAAAAACTCCTGACTTGCTGTAAACACAGCAGAATGAGTAGTGGTTACTTTAGTTTTAGCATTAGCAGAGCAATTAGACTTACTATTAGCAGGTAAGGTAATATACATAATTTAGCACATTTTTATGGACTATTTTATGCAGATTAGTGAGAGGAATGAAAAGTTCTGGTAAATTGCAGTACACTCACATTGCAGGAATAAAGTGACTCTTTGCTAGTCATTAACCCTACAAAACAAATATTTATACCTCAGCTTCAGTGGCCTGTTTGCACTCAAGCACTTTAGTACCATGAACACAATGACATTCACAATTTAACTTGTTTTATCTTGAACTAATTTGCTCTGCCCAGACACAACCCCTTACTTGAATCATTCTTATTAACAGGAAGATTTCCAGTAGGTAAGTGAGTTCCGATAAACAAAGGGAGTGTGGCAGCGATTGCCAGTTGAATAAACAAGAGAAAAGTCATTGCAGTGGCCGTTCTCGGTCTAGCTGCTGGGAAAGTATTCTGGTCAGGCTGGGGAAGGCGTATAGGGCTGCGATATCTTATCTCAGGACAGTGGAGAGGAAACCGCCTTGTTGACGTGATCAGAGACAGTGTTTTTTGGGGCAGAACATATAATTCTTGAAGTGTCTTTTTCTGCAGGAGCTCTAATGAACCAGGCTCAGCCTTATTTTTGGCCAGAACAGCCACCAGTTTAGCAAACGGCAGACTGATCAATTTTGGATCCAGGGTTTCTTCAACAAAGCTGTATTTTACTAGGCCACCGAGGAGATGGATTTCATATGCGTGTCTTCCTAATGCGACCGTACTCTTGTATGCTCCAGAGTTGTGCTCTTTGATGTCACGTAAAGACAATGTGAAATTCCCCCTTACTGGAAACTGAATGAAAATGGGTTAATATATTGTGTTCAGTTTTTACCAGTCTGTTTTGTTCTGTGTGAAGATCAGTGCTTGTTTTCCAATCAAGGCCAGGCCCAGCAGTGTGGTCAAAAACATTCCTGAGACTTTGCTTCACATTTACATGATTCCATGATGCAGTTGCTGCAGCATTGCTGGCTGCACATGCTTGATGTGAATCTCCTTTTCCACCAAATCCTAAAGGGGCTGTGTTGGAATGCCATCTGGTGACTTTATGGAACAGTAAATTCATTGTCATGTTCAAGAAACCAACTTATTATGATTTAACTTTTGTGACATAGTGCAATAAACTGCAGAAAGTTGGCAGCACAAGATAAGTTTACTGTGGTCAAGAAGAAATGAACATGGTCAGGAAACATACCCAGTGAGGACATGGTGCTTAAATGATGCTCAGTGGTGACAAGTGGGCCCAAATGTGCAAGAAAATAATCCCCATACTATTACCCCTTTCCCATCATTCCCTTTCTTCTCTGTTTTGATGCTCAGTTTGAACTTAAGCAAGTTATCTTCAGCCTAACTGGATGCTTGGCTGATTCGCTATTTTTGTTTTTTAAGAGGTCTACCTAATTCAATCTCTTTCAAAATGTAGAGATTAAAAATGTACTGATTTAATGCACCAGGGTTTTTGAAACAGGGTTTTTGTATGTAGTTAAACTCTGCTTTGACTTGGGCCTCAGTTTTGGTAGCTGTTGGTCTTTCTCCTGCTTGAGAACATATTCTTGTTTGTTCAAACCTAGCTTACTATAACTTCTCTATACTACAAGTAATTTGTCAACTACTGTATATTACTTGACAAAATATATAAAACAAATCTAAAATATCTTTTTAAACACTTTCCACAAAAATAAAATAAATGCCAGTTGTGTCATATTTACTGTAGTCTTTAATGTTTCTTTTCAATAATATGATGACAAAGACATTTCACATATGATTACAATTTATGGCTGCATTTGTGAATATGGTTTCTATTCATCTTCTGTCTGTTTTTTTCTTTCTCCTTGGTCTCTTATTACTGTCGCAGGCAGGATTTTGGAGAATGAAATGTCATCAGATGATCATAGCTCTGTTTGATCTGCATGGCAAGGAAGGGCTAAGTAATTGATGAAAGCTTGATTAAGGTGATAACCTGTTTTGGCAGCAGTTGGAAGAATCAAAGTATTCTGGAGGATTTTCAACATGAGTTTTTAAAAGAGAAATACTCAGATCATTCAAGTGAAGAAAGATCCAGTGGGCAGAAATGATCACAAACAGATGCTGAATGAGAAAAGGCATGTGACCACATATTTAGGGTTATTTTCTTCAACTTTTAACTTTTATTATGTGATTAAATCTGTATTTCACTTAAAGGGGTAGTATTATGTGTTATCCAGGCACATAGAATCATTTTATAGCACAATCAAGTAACTATGTTACCTTCCGTTGTTACAAAAATTTAATGTAAATTTAAAATACGACTTAAAAGAAATTTTACTTCGTAATTTAACGCCTTGAAATTGGGCCTCTGTCTCTTAAAGACAGTCCTGCTCTTTCTGAAACTCCGTCTTCAAGAAGTCATCACAACAGCTAACTCTTTAACAACATTTTTACCAGCACTGCACTGAGAAATAACTAGTATAATGAGATCAATAGGTGCGCAGTTCCACCTGGTGTTTGCTAATTGCTGCTGGCTAGTCTGAAGGGGCTAAGTGGGGAAGTTGCAGGGGAGGGCTGCTCTGTGAGGTGGAAGCTTGGAAGCTTAGAAATTGCAGCTCTGAGGAGGAGCTGGGTCTCGAAGGTGGCGCTAGGTTCATCTCAGCGTTTTGCACTGCTGAATGGTTACCACAGGAGATTAAAGGATTTCTCAAACATGCATGAAAGAATCAAGGCAACATTCTAGGTATGTTTTTGATGAGGGAATAACATTATAACATGATGTAAAGCTCAAAAATGTTAATTTTACATAATAATGCTCCTTTAACCTTTCTCAAGAATGAAGCAGAATATTTGCAGGCATTTAATTATTCAGTTTAAAGCAATTTAAGCATAGTTTTCTGCTTTCCAGTCGTATTTGAAAATGAGTTATTTCACTGTGACAGTTTACTTTAAAATCTTAACATTTAAAGGGGCTTTGTTGTTATAACATGGTTGTTACTGTGATGAGGGGTTATAACTGAGTTCTAACTTAAGGAGTGCCTTAAGTTAGTGACTCCTAATAGGGGGCAGGATCATAACATCACGCTGCAGCACAGTGCCATGTTGGGGGCTAGGCTTGACATAACCACTAAGTAGGACGATAGAAGATGGAGGCTTCAGCAGCAGATAAAGAGTAAAATCGATATGTGCTAAGGTTAAGATTCCAGCATTAACTAAAGGACATTGTTACTTAGACACTGGAGATGTGAACGTAAAATTAAGACTTTATATGGAGACTTGATCACCAGGAATTTGCAACAGGTGTACCTTAAGAGCTGGACAGCTGCCCATTACTACAGGAACTAACATTCCATGATCAAAGTTATTACCTGTGATTCTGAGTTTTGGCCACCTAATATCACAAAGGTTTCCTGAAACTCTTTTAAACTACTTTAAAATAAGTATAAATCACTGAATCATTCATGAGTCTAAATTACTGTGTTTTGAGTTCTGATGTGTATTATCATGTGCTCTGTGACCAGAGATGAAACCAATAGACACTAATAAACAGCTTTTGTGAATATAAGTGCTTTAAATTATTATTTTAAGACTCAAAAAGCTTTGGAGCTCCATTTAATTTCTGTCAACCCCCATAGGAAAATTTGAGCTAAATGTTCTAAAAAGTTAAATAATACATCTGAGTGATAGAATGTGAAAGACAAGTTATAAGCTCACAGCTTTTCCTGAAGCTTCTGTGTTACAAGTTTACTTTTAGAAAGAGGCAGAAGGTCAGGAACTGAAAAATACCCTGCTTTATTTTGTAACACTTGGGGAATCTGAATGCCTAACAAATTCCTGTTTGTAGTATGAGACACTCAATACTGTTGGAAAAGACAAAATCACATACTCAGTTGTTTCTGGTATTAAATGTTTTTGATCAGATCTGTACATGTTAAATATGCAGAGCACTGTCTGAATAGTTTACATTTAGAAATTCAAGTTCCAGTATTTTTTATTACTAAGCCCTGTGCACTATGATACACTGCAGTAAAAATAAAATATATTATTGATTATCTTTGTGCTATTTTTGCATAACATTATCAGACAATGTAAAGTTATTTTTTTAACCTCGTTTATTGATAAACTAATTGCTACACTGTGACATTCAGTCATTTCAGGATTTTTTTTTTTTTGTTATAGTGATGATTCCTGTACATTTGAGCAATGAGCTTGAAGGTGTTTTATAAGACTGCATGAATTGAATTGGCAAACAAACCTACTGATTGGTAAATGTTTTATCACAGCAACTTGACTGTTCCAGTCTGTGTAATATTTTGGCCTTAATTCTGGGGAACACAGTGTCATCCCACTTTGTAACTATTTGTTGAAATACACTTCATAAAGTCAGTGGGAAAGATTAAAATGAATCTGATCAGCCAGAACACATAACTGTGTTGTGCAATGCATTATTTGATTGATCTCTTGCCAAATACAAAGTTCCTGATTGTGAAGCACAAGAAACAACTGGCATTCATTAACGTGGTGAAGAACGGACTGTCCCTGGAAAGATGAACGAGCAAGTGAGGGTTTCACTTGGGATCAAGTGAAGTTTGAGCGTGAGATGCTTCTTTCAGCACAGGCTCTGGGTCTTTGCCAGGACACCTTGTTGGGAGTGCACACCACTGGGCGGACGCTGCTGCTGGAAACTAGAGAAACAATGAGCAGCAGACCAAATGATGACGGAGTGTTCGCCTTTGATCTGCTAATGTATGATCGGCCTGCTTTTTGTCAGAAATAACAGATTCATTTAAATTTAAGGCTAATGAAAACTCTTCAAACATAATTTTGATACAGAGAAAAACCTGGATTACATTCAATGACTAAGTCTTTGAACATCCAATGCCAAAATTTGTTCTGATTACGAGTGCAAAACACACTTCTAATCAGTGAGGCATTTGTCTGCCTTTGCCAGGAAGTTATGTTTTATGCATGTGCAAAAAAACAAAGAAGAATGTGAGCACAGCCCACTATACTGTGTTTAAATCAATGTGCCCTAAAATCTGTTCTTTCAGTTACTGACTGTTTTGATTATATGAACTTAAATGAACTGATTATAGAACTTAGTCCTTTTCCACAGACTCACCTGCTCTCCTTTCTGTGGCACACACTGTGGCACACACTGTAAGACCAAACCTGTTATAACTATGAGTTGTTACTGTCATGTCTGGGGTCTCTCAGGTTTTGAAAATAAACTGACAATTTTAAAATTGTGCAAGTGAACCAGGCATTAACAGTTTCTATTGTTACACTTGCTGCAGTTCTCTTCTCAAACAGTAGGTGTCATAACTGAGGAAATAAAACTAATCCACAGCAGCCAGCACTAGTAGAAGAAGCACCCTACAGTTACAGACTTCCTTCACAAACATAATGTTTATTTTTAATTGAAACATCTCCAAATTTACTGATAAGAAGGGACAAATTAACGCATCTTAATGTTATCCTAAAGCTGACATAAATAACAGCTGCTACCAATGCTCATACACGTGTTTGTCGCTGAATTTGTTTGACTATTTGGTAGGGTCAGTTGTTGAGTCAGGGTCAAATGATTGGCTCCAAACTGCAGACATTATAGGAATGTGAACAACCATTTTTTTTTTTTTTTTTTTTTTTTTTTTTTTTTTTTTTTTTTTTGTTTGTTTCTCGTTGCAAGGTATTTCCTATTTGATCTTGAAAAAGGTCAAACAGGAAATCAGCTCATATTAAAACAAATTTTAAAAATTAAAACAGCTCATATTTCAATTATTTTTGGGGGATTTTTAAACAAAAATTATCCCTGGTTGCCAATAAAAACATTTTAAAAAAGAACAATAGTTTTATTTCAATATTTTCTATTTCGAAATGACTTTTAAATACCAACTTGTTTTTTAAATTTGTTTTTCCATAACTGGGTTCTGATGAGAAAATCCAATTACCAAAACATGCACAGTCCCTAGAGGCTGCCTGAGGTGTGCTGATCTTCCACAAAGATCTAAAAAGCTGACAGGTCTGGGAAATGTTAAGTGGCCCCTTCACTTTTTGTGGTTTGAAAACATTTTAACGGTTCTCCCACAATAACAACAGTAACAGTGTCACAGACACTCACCACTTTTATAGAGCTTGCCGTTGCCCCCTTGGAAGGATTGATGCGTCACCATAGAAACACTGACCCGTTGCAACATAGGCTCAGCCTCAGATTTATGGGTGTTTTCGGCTTGTTACAGCAGATTTATCATCATAATAAAAAAGAACAACAGTCTGTTGAAATCATTAAGGGGAGTCTGGAAACTCTGGTTTAAAGGCAAAGGTACAGCAGCAGCAGCAGAAAAATGATGTTGACATGATAAACTACAAACATTCGGACACTAAGAAAACCAGTTCTGTTTCATTCTAGAGATGATTAATTACTTTTTGTTTTTACAGAGAGAAAACTGGCAAAAGAAGACAGTTATTTTTTGTTTAGTTTAACAGCAGTTCATCTGAAGTGTATGATATGTTTTTTTAACATCATATGACTTAGCAAAGACATTTTTTTGTTTAATTTTCTTTAACAGATGTTTCTGTTGAAATATTTAATTGGAAACTGAGTTTAACAGGTTCTCCTATGAGCATAAGCCTCCCTACATTCTTCCCCCGAATTCAAATTGGTCCTGATTGGTCATGATTGCACATGTGATGAAGCAAAGATATTCAAAACCCAAGATTTCCTCTGGCATGTTCTGATGTTATTTAAAACTTCTTCAAGAATCCTGGTGGATGGCAGAGAGGAATGGTCTGCTATTAGAGATGAAGTCATTAGCATTGTGCACTGATAAAGACAGATGACTCGCAGAAAGTGGTGATGAGGAGTTGGAAGGGTAAAAAAAAAAAAGCCTGGAGCATGATGGCCTGACTGGTATTTTAAGAAGGACATCTTCATTCCTTCCTGCCAGAGTGAGTGATCTTCTTCCATTTGCTACGGTAGCGAGCCGCCTGACCCTGCAGGGGCAGTCCGGCCGACTAGCCCTTCTCGGGGGCAGCCAGCAGTGTGTCCCTTAAGCAGGCTTGACCGACCTACAGTCACACTCTCTGCGGTCAAGCCCTGGCCAGAGGGATTTGAGATGTGGCAGCATAATCAATTTCCATGATTCATGATCACCCCAAACGGAGGTCGTGCTGAGCGACTGGGCAGCTGAAAGAAGAGAGCAGAGGGGGAATGCTGACAACAGAGCTGAGTCCACTGCCATGTATAGGAGAGGAGACGCTCTTCCTCAGACTGCGGTGGGGTCAGGTCTTCCTCTTTGCTGAGTAACTACATTGATCCCAACACTGCAATTCTTATTTTAACCAGATCCAAAGAAAAGCTGCTGAGCAGACCCAGGTTAGGATTACAGAGCAGTGATTTTTTTTTTAAATTTTGCTTCTTGACAAACTGCACAGAAGTTTTTTTTTATTAACCTCAAATAATTTTCATGATTTTAGCAACCAAATGGCAAACAGCAGGTAATTACCAGTCTCAAACTGCTTTCTTGATGCCCTTATGGCCTTTCATTGTTTTTGAAGCAATGAAAGGAGATTTAACTGTGAGTAAACAAAATCACCAGTTTATTTTTTCAGATTTTTAACTGTTGTTACATTTCAACTTATTTGGAAAGTCATTTTTTTATTTATGGTTAATTGCTCTTATTTTTTTACTTACACATTTATAAAAGCATTTTTTAGACATGATTTTGTAACTAAAAATAAAGCTCAATCATTTACAAGAATGCTGAATAACAAAAAACAAATCCAGCTTCTCATTTAGATTAAACCATATTTTTATTCTATGTGCATTATAGAATATAGAAGCAATCATCTGAATAAACAGCATATTTGCTGTGACCCTGAGAGTCCTTAAAAAACCTGTGGTTTATGTTTTAGCATTGTGAAAATATGTCTGTCAGATGAACAGACCTTTTGAAGAAGGGAGGAAAAACAAAACACTGACACATCAAGTTTTCCAACTTAAATCAGAAGCTGATTTCACTTTTATTTATTCAAGTAATTTTGTTTGGAAGCATATATTTTTGTCTTCTTATAAACTATTTTTCAAATTCTTAATTTCATAAATTGTGATGAGACCTGATATAATTTTCTGCAACTCAAACAACTGATTTTCTTTTTGCAGATTTTGCACTTTTTATGTGGATAATGTGACAAAAACAAAAAACTAAATGAAATATGAAGTGAACAACTTTCATCTGTAGAACATAACAAAACAAATTATATCTATCTATCTATCTATCTATCTATCTATCTATCTATCTATCTATCTATCTATCTATCTCTCTCTCTCTCTCTCTCTCTCTATATATATATATATATATATATATATATATATATATATATATATATATATATATATATATATATATATATATATATATATATATATATAGTTTTTGTAAGATCCTTGGATGTTTGAAATTCTTACTTTTACAATTTATTTCAGAGCTGAAGAACCAATAACTCTGCCCAATGTGTCAAATTTATGGGTCTTTGTACTTTTGCCTCATAGCCAATGTGTCAAATTGAAGATCAAATCTCAACTACAGGGTTTTCAGTTCAAGTTATCATCTGTTTTCCAAAAGCATTTGTTTATAAAGTTAACTATCCATTCTCATTTCATATGATGCATAGTTGTTTGCACCCCACAGGCTTCACGTAACCAAAGAGCTGGATGGGCATCTGCGATCCTCTGACCTCTGCAAGACAAAGTGTGCCTTTTAAAATGTAAAAATGCATAAATAATCCAACTAGGTTTTTTTTTGATGGCTTGAGGAATTTTTATGTGTACAGTTGTTTTTCTGATGGTTTAAAAGATTGCAAAATCATAAATATTTTACATATTCATTAGATTCAATAGTTTTTTTAAAAAAAATCACACATACTAGTAGATATGTATATATGTAGCTATGATAAATGTATCTGGAATTTGTTTTGGACTGCATGTACAGTATGTAACATTTAACAGGAAAAAATGTAAGTCTCAAGAAATACATACTGCAAGACAGTAATCTTGAACATGACATTTAAAAATTATCTGTAGACTTACCACCAATCAACGTAATTTGTGCTTAAGAACTGCAAACTGTTACATCGACTAAGATGTGTCACACGGTTTTAGTGACTTCTCAAGTGTTTTTTTTTTTTTTGTTTTTTTTTTTTTTTACATGATGAGGTACAGTCTCTATTATAGAGACTGATACAGGGAAGAAAAATTCTTTATTATATAAAGAAAACACAATGAGCTAATAGGGAAATAATTTCCAAGCAAACTTTGCTCAAAAATGATTTAAACATCCTGTTTCTGTTACAATCAAAAAAAGGAAAAATTACAAGACCATTTTAGCAAAAAAAAAAAAAAGATTGTAAACTACATAACACCATATTCCTTACAAAAATAATCAAAATGTTTTCCATCTGAACTCAACGTTTAAACAAAGGGAGTGAAAATATGGCTGTCCAAAATAGCTAACCAAATACAATACAACACAGCCAAAGTTAAAAATTAAAATTAAAATTAAAATTGAAAAAGATAAACAGATAAATAAATAAGTGCACACAAAAGTTACAAAGAAACTGAACATAAAATATAATTTAAAAAATTCAACATTCAAAAAACAAAAGCAAAATGGAAAGCTGAATATTTCACAAGCTGTTGCAACAAAACACAAAGCATGGTATTTTAACAGAGCAAACATTTTTTAATGACCTTTTACACAACCTTTCCACTCAGTGTAATCATAAAATACATACACAAAAACATAATTTTAAAACTGCCTGAACCATAGAAATCTTGACAAATTACAGCAGTTAACCCTAAGTTGTATTTCATTGTGAAGTAATCATTAGTGGAGCTGCTAACAAGTAATGGAAACTAGACAATTTCTTTTGCTTGTTTACGCTTTGTGCTGCAACAGAGTGGTGTGATTTATCTCACCTGTCGTTATTCTGTCTTTGACGACAACAACAACTGCGGTCCTCATAAGGAAATTGGAGAGAGCTCCTCTTAGGTAACTAATTTAACTGCTGGAGTTTTCGGGAAACCATCAACAAAGATATTAGTCAGTCACATGAGTTAACGGTGTGACGTCTCACACTGTAAACAGCTGTTGGAGTCATGTCATTGCAGTCGGATTCCAACCTAGTTCACAAAAATGGTTTCCTCCCTCTCATCTCATCTCACCCGACATTTTGTTTGTAGTTCGTTTAAATTTAATTGAAATCTTAAAAAAAAGACAAAATTGTTTTTAAATTACATTTATTCTTCTGTCGTCTTCTCCTTTGGGTGTTTTCCCTCTGATGTAACAGAAAATTACGCTATACCTCTTATTGCTACTGTGGCCTAATGGAACGACTTGGCTGTTTAAATGCTCGGCTTAACTTGAAGCTCAGGAAAAACCTAAAATGGGTTTAGGGAGTTGTTACAATATCTGGACAATTATGTTCCAAATTTCCACTTGAAGCGAGGCTGGTAAATTTAATGTGGTTTTATTCCAAAACTAAAAGTCGGACATAATGTTACATTATAGTTATAATACTCAGAAACAGTCCAGTCGTAAATAGAAGCTGGTTAGCTGGCTTCGTCTGTCATGCTCCCTGTGCATTTGTTTGTCCAGCTCTCAAGGTCAAGTTCCTTGGCCTGTTAGCAGACCATGGCAGCCCTCTGCTCTACATGGAGAAGGTGGTGATGATTGTGCCTATGTGTGGGTGGGGCATAAAGACAAGGGGCGGGGGCTGAAGCTCAGGAGTTGAGATGTCTGCCTCTTAGAGGACAGCAGGAGGTTGGCCTCTCCTGCCCAGACGACCGCTGACCCCTGTGGAGACAGTCCCGCGTCAAGTTGCTGCTGGGTCTCTTTGAAAACATCCTCAGCCCTGCTTGAGTGATTGGCCATATGGGCCACAATGCCATCCAGGAATCCCCCCACCCCGCTGTGCAAACGTGGAGCTGTGGGAGCCGAGAGGAGGAAGCTAGGCAATCTCCAACGAGAACCGTAACACAGACGTCTGGTCTGTAGTTTGCCACAGCAAGGTGCAGTAATTTCTGGTTTCCCAAAACTGAGTTTATTATTTTTCTATTAACTGAAATATTTACAAAGTAGGAGCCAATTTAATGATTACCCAATAAATTATTAACAGCTGGAGCCCCCTTAAGCTTTGCTTAAATGTTTAAATGAATGAACAACTTTTTCGTCACTACAGGGTTTATGACGGGTTTGTTTTTACATTTAAATATGTCTATCTCAGATCCATTTGTGCTGCCATAAAGACAACAAGACTACAATTTTTTTAGAGCAACAAGGTTAACCAAAGTGCTGTACACCAAGTAAAGATGAGAAGAAACAGATATCAACAGGCAGTATAAATAGAAATACAGAATTAAAACAAGTTAAATAAATACCAATAAAAAAGAAAAGTCTCATACATTAAAAAAAAAACAAAAAAAACAACACGCAGGTTACAATATGGGTGGAAAGAAGATTTAAGCAAAACTGGGGGTATGGAACAAGCAAGATAAAAAATACAGAAAAATACAAACTCAAACTATATCCAACTGTTAGCAGGGACCTACAGTCAGTGCAATCTGATGTTTTTTTCATGGCTGTCACATGGAACTGTTCTGAATCTTGCTCAGATTATTATAGATTGATTATTATAGACTGTTTGGTGCCCCTTGCATGCAGTTAATGCCTACTGTGGTCAGTCAGTTGGCGATCAAGAGGCAATTGACCCAAAGCAAATCCAACATTTGAAATAGGCCAGAAATAAACTTTAATGGTGTCCGATAACGTGTCATTATTTTAGACATAAAGTGGAGAGCTACTGACCTTCATCAACATTTCTAACAAGGGGACTGATGGTGGGAGATTAATCAGAGGACTGTAGATATATTCATATCCAAATTCCTGATTTCTTGACAACATTTCTGAACTTTATCACCCTGAGTTCCAAAAACTGTGGCGATCTTAACAAAATATTCAAACCTCCAACTTACCACAAAAGCCCTCCCAGAGATCTGTTTTAAATGCTAATACAAACAAACAGTGAAGGTTTTGTGTTCTTTTTGAACTTAGTTTGACCAGAAGACATGTGGCTTAGCCTCATCATATTTAAAACATTTTGGAAAGACAAAGCTGAATTTTTGGCCAGATCATGACAGAGAAACAGCATGTCCAGGGCCTATTCTCGCCTTCCACCCAGCTCACATGGCACATTCCCTCAACGTCCCTCTCTGCAGGTGGGGGACCCATTTGAAGTCCAAGCCCCAGGATATGAGTCTTGACTACCAGGTGCTGTGGAAAAGTTGCCCCACTGTCCCTAATCCAGCCGAAGTCCACCAATTCCCATGGTCTTCCTTTATGTAGGTTGCTCTCTGCCTCAAATAGAGAAGTTCAAGTGTCTTGGTTTGTTGTTAATTAGTTGTAGGATGGATAGCACCACAAATAGATTGGGACCTCGTCTGTAAAAATGAGCGCACTGCTGTAGTCCGTTGTAGTAAAGACAGCTGAGCCAAAAACTGCTGCCATCTTTTTACAGGTCTGTCTAAGCTGCAACCCTTAAGTATACGAACGGGTTACGGATCATGATCTAAAGAACATGATCGCAGATACAAACGACTGAGATGAGCTTCCTCTGTAGGATGGCTGAGCTCAGCCTAAAGGGCTCTGCATGGTCGGGCCAAAGTGCTGAAATCAGTTCTCATTGTTGCAGTTGCATGACGAAAATCATTTTGTTCTCAGCCTCATGTCGTCCACCCCTTTTCGTTACAACACGCTGGTGAACTTTTAGCGCCCCTCTGCATGTGAAACTATTGTGCGATTGGTCAGAATTTCATAGGTCTGTTTGTTTATGCGGAACACAGGTCAAACTCAACTTCCAGAAGCCAATTTTTCAGCCAGAGAGCAGAATGGATAGCTTTGAGGAGCAGTACATACGGAAGTACGTACTGTTGGAGCAAAACACTGAACTCCCCCTGCTCGGTTCTGGTCTGATGCAGCAGGCAGACATCCCACCAACGCCATCGGATCTTAAAAGGTGAGTGTGAAAACAAATGTCCCAGAACCAAGTGACCACATGTCGACAGTTAAACTTTGGCCCGACAGTGCTGAGCCCGTTAGTGACAGAAAGGGAAGATCCAGCATCTGGGGGACCTTGGAGTATTTCTTATGAAAATACTTCGAGTTAACTGACAGGTAGAGTTTTAAGAGCATCACAAAAAAATACCCCAAAACATTAGAGAAACATTTTACTGTTATATGGTTCAATTTTTGTGTTTGCAACAATGTGCTTACTTTTTAAAACATGAAATTCTGAAAGCCAATAACAGAACAAAAATGATAGTAAATTTCATAAAGGATCAGTGCTGTTTTTTTTTTCCAGTTTGTTGCATTATAACTGTCCCTGTTTGTCCGTAGCTCTCATGGCAGTTGTCTTGCAATTCCTGAGAAAAGAAAGTAATTATATTAATAATGTTTGAATTAAAATTTCTTATAAAATTAAAATGCTCATTGGGCTTTACTGTAAAAAAAAAAAAATAAAAATAAAAAATAAAAAAAAAAATCAAACAAATTTAAGAATTTTGGCTTTTAATTTGTAAGGAAATTCATGAGAAGCTGCTCATTATTATTTATAATGAACCTTTGACCTTTTGTACAAATCAGATATGGAGCTTAGAACATGACATTTTTGAACCTCTGATCTACATTTTTTTTCTCACTTTATCTGTAAAGCTCTAACACAGCAGAGCTTGGAGAAATCCCATTTATTCACGTCTCAGTTTATTTTGAAATCCCAGTGTTGGCAAAGCTGCTTCCTTCTATTTGAGTGAACCATGTATTCATTGTTCCAGATGCACACATAGCATATTAATTGATTATCTTTGTTTTAAAGCCTCCACTATATCATGATCTAGTACTAAAATCATTCAACAATATTGTTTATATTTTCTTTGCATTTTCTTAATTCTGCTAATTCCACAGAGACATGTGGAGTTGTCCGTGACTTTTACTCTGCAGGTTTATTATGCTCTTTAAACATCAAAACCCTGCACCTGCAGTACATCAGTCCATATATCTTCAAAGTGAAGTGTCAAGATTTTTAATAGTCGAACCTGCAGGAGTACCAGAAGTTCTCAGACTTATTCATAACAGCTGAATCATGAAAAATGGTAGAATTCCTTAAGTGAGATTTTCATTGTTTTATTTATACCTGATAACAAGAGTCATAAAGCTATTTTGTGGCTGATGCCCTGCCAACCTTCCTGTTCTGCCAGAGGTTCGGTTCACAACACTTAATGTGGCTCTCTCCGCTCAAGCCACAGAGGGAGATTTCATCAAAGTTGTAAATCTCCATGTCAGAGATTTTCTTTGAATTTTTTCTCTCCCTCCTTCCCTCACATCTCTCTCTCTCTTTTACACACTCTCTCTCTCTCTCTCTCTCTCTCTCTCTCTCTCTCTCTCTTTTACACTCTCTCTTTCTCTCTCTCTCTCTTTCTGAGAGCATCACTCTGTTTCTTCGGCACACGACTGTGCAAAGCCTCAGAGGCTTACTTGACAGAAGTGAATAGGCAGAGGGGGTTAAAATGAACAAAAATAATACTACGTTTATGGGTACAAATTTGCTCACATTTTGTTGCAGTTAAATGTTTCGGCTGCACACTTGCGTCAGTGAAGGGCGGAGGGGGGTTCCCTTGGAAATTGCAGGGTTTTTTTTTTTATAGTTCTCATGCTTTACTTCACACAGAGTTTTATTTAGGAAATCACCAGACCATGTGCTTTTGGTTGCTCTAAGGTTCAACTCAAGTCAACAGATTCTTTTTTTGCTTTTACTTAAATCAGCATCAGCAGGTGGCATTAGAAAAATAAATGCTCTGTGAACAGATTTGGTAAAGGTGATAATACCCAAATGTTATCAGATCTACAAAAAGATAAACCTTTTTCTGCTAAATTATATCGAAGTCAAATGTATCTACAATTGAAACAATGGATGAGGCTCTTATGAGTGCACAGTACTTTCTGTTAATGTGTAGTATATGATTGGTGGTCGCCTTCAAAGTCCTGGTGCTTTAGTGAAAAAAGGCTGATCCATATTTTTTCCTTATTTGATCAATCCAAGCTTAAAAATATTTTCCAAGAACAACCTGAAGCCTCTGTGCTATCAGACACTACAAAAGCTAAAATAATTAACATCTAAAGACACAATGTTGAATCTTGTTAATAATGCGTTTTTCAAACCAGTAAAATGGCTACAATTTGGCATTACAGATTTTGCTCACAGAATCATAAAAAAAACAATATAATGCATGACTTTTGCTTTGTTTTGTTTCACTTTACATTTCTTGTGAGATTCTGCCTTTAGTTATCTGATTACATAAAGAGAAAGCCTCAACTGTTTCTCTTTTTGTAATCAGTGCAGACTCATTAAAGGGAAGTTAGCGTCACAGGATCAGTTAAGTGACAATAACATTGTTGGTTACAGCATTGCACTGTGTGTGCTACCCCCCAGTTAAAACATGTATGTCAGTTAAGCTCTGTGGCAGTGGAACAGCAGCAGCTCAACCTTGAGCTTCTGTTTTACCCGCAGTTTCAAACAGATCTTAATCAGTTGGAATTGTATTAGTTTCTCTTATTCATTTCAAAAACTCCCCATATTAACAAGTATATTGTCAAGTGCTTATTTCTGTTAAATTTCTTAATTTTGTTTATTTTGTTAAATCTGTCTTACAACTCATAAAAAAAAAAAACAAGTCTTTTAAAACAATGTCCAATCATGAGGAAGACTGTTGACTTGACAGCTGTCCATCAGACAGTCATTTACACCGACAAAGAAGCTAACTGTTCAGAGTGCTATATGCAAGCATGTCAATTCATGGAAAGTTGAGTGGAAGGAAAAACATGTTGGAGAAAAAGGTGCAAAAGCAACAGGGATAACTAGAGTCTTAAATCAAAGCATTTTCAAAAGTTTGAGGGAGGCTGACAAGACACAGACAGTGGCTGAAGTCAGTGCTTCAAGAGCCACTGCATACAGAAGAATATTGGACATGGGCTACAAGAGTTACATTCCTTGTGTTAAGCGACTCCTGAACCAGAGACACCAGTGGAAGCATCTTACATGGGCTAAAAAGATAAAGGACTAAACTTTTGCTCAGTGGTCCAAAGTCCTCTGTTAAGATGAAATTAAATTTTGCCTTTTATTTGGAAATCAAGGTTCAAGTGTCTGTCGGAAGAGTGTGCAGGGAGAGTATCAAGGCTTCTTGAGGTCCAGTCTGAAGTCCACATTCAGTCAGTGATGAGCTTGGGAACCAAGTCATCTTCTGGTGTTGGTCCATGTTTTTTTTTTTTTGTTTTTTTTTTGTTTTTTTTTCATCAAGTCCAAAGTAAGAGCTGCCGTCTACCAGGAAATTTTAGACCACCCCATGCTTCCTTCTGATGACAAGCTTTATGGAGATGCTTTTATTTTCTTTGAAGAGCCTTAAATAATATGAGTTACAACATTTAGGGATCAATAAAGTATTTTTGAATTTAAATTTGATTTTCCAGCAAGACTTGACATCTACTCACACCGTCAGAGGTACAAGTACCGGATTTAATAACCAATGAAGAAAAACTTTTCTCAGAAATCAACATCTTCATCCAAAATCATCTTTGTTCATCTTTCAGCAGTAAAGTGAAGCACTTAACACCAGGTTGACAAAGGTCATTAATTTTAGCAACATGTTAAGCAGGTGCTGGAAAAGTAGATAATGGGAAAAAATTCCAGCTAAGGCAATAAAAGTCCTGAGAATAAAGTGAACGAAGACACTTTTTTTTCTCAGACAAACTTCAACCTTTTACTCTCTGCTAGACAGCATTGTCATAAATTATGTATCGTTAAGGTCCTGAATACTTTCTGGCATCTACTTCAAAAGAACTCAAAGGTTCTGCTTGTTAGTTTCAGATTTGGCATGAAGGAAGGGGCACGTGGTATTCCAGTTGTTGCTCAGTGCCTCCACATCTGGATGCCAGCACCTTGGCTGATATTGAGACTTTGTCTCTTGTGACATCTTTATGATCACTTGCTGTTACCCATTGCACCCACAGGTTTTTTGGCCATATCTCCCACAATAAACCTCACAACCCTCACCCAGCCTCCTTATCACCCAGGGGTCCCTCCTCTAGTTAACTCTGACGGGAATGTAAAACATTTGAAGTGTCTTCTGATTCCAGCTCTTTGCAAAGTTGCTTGGAATCCATCTTGAGTGACCTGCAGAGAAACACCTTGGCTTCATTACTACAATAGAGTCCTTTTATGATGTTCCCCTATCAATGAATCTATCTCGCCTTTCCTGATTTATTGTCTGGCCCTGAGTTGGCCCCCGAAGCCTTTGACCTCCTTATGTCCTGCCTCTGCACAAATGGCAAAAGAATAAAAAAAGTGTTGTGTAATTGTTTTTCTTTACATTTTTTTCAAGTGCTGACTCTTACACCTATTTTCATTGTTGACTTCTCTCCAGCAGGCTTCACCTTGGAAACTGTTCCTGTTTCAGGCTTTGAACAGGTGCAGGGTGGAAAACTGTTAACCAGGGAGGCTGCATAAACACTCAGCAGGCTAAAAGACCAAGGCCTGTTGCTGTTTTCATCTCCCAGAAACTTTGAAGACTAGAACAACGAAGTTACCACTTGCAAAATGTCTTCATACTGAGCTAAACTGGCTTCAACTAAAATTATTTAAGCTACAATGTTTTGACTCTTCATTAAAAATATTTGTCCAATGTATTTATGGTTTTGAACATAAGTCATGTAGATTCTTTTTTTTTTATTTGTTTTATAGAGCTTCTTATAAGTGATGGAACGAGGCTGGGTTTAGTGTCCACTGTTTACTAACCTGCTGTTAGGTTCTTGTAGTAGCCACATAATAGGTGTTCTGTTAAAACAAGTAACAACAAATAACTAATTATTTGTCATTTCATGAACATTTAAAATACATATTAAAACAATTTGATGTTTTTCTTGTTCAGAGGATTCTGAAAAGGCAGTAACTTAGTACTTAGGAAGGGATCAGTACCCGTCACATCTGTTAATGCTTAAGAAATCAATTGCCTTAGACATTATTATGACTCCCTGGTCAGTAATGTCTCACCACTGGCCTGGATCCAGGTATCCAAGGCAACCAACTTCTTTTCTAATTGATAGGTGACTGTAGCTCCTCCATTTCTGATAGGTTGTCTCTGAAGGCTTTTATCTCAGAGATGTGTCACAGCTGAAAGACATACTCACCAGTTACATTTCCATAACAAAGGTCCGCAAATCTCTGTCGATTTTCTGCTCATGTTGGAAAAACACAATTTCGCAATTGTGGTGTTTCCCTTAAATAAGAAATTAAATTAAAATCATACGTGAATAAGTTTGTTCACGTGATAAGTCATTAAAAACATGATCCTCTGACTACTTCCTGTTGTCATCTTTTTCGTGGTTTGTGCCAGTGGTAACATCCGGTTGTTGATCATGTGACTCGTGCGATGCGAAAAAAGTGTTTCAATTGTAGTTTTGCGAAATAAACCAATTTCAATAAGGCCAGAAAACCCACTCATCCTAGCGCCAAAACCTTTTATTGAAAAAGAAGATTTTTTTCATAAGTGACGTGTTTCCATTAAGCAAATTTATTTTCATAATTTCAATTTGCGCAATTTCAGGGTGAATGGAAACACAGTTACTATGCTGCAGACCATCTAACATTCTGTGTGTCCTCACTTGGTTAGGTTGGTCAGCTGGCTGCCCCCTCAGCTGTTTGCCTTTTTGATGACAAGAACTTTATCATCTTCCACATGTTGTTAGAGGATATTATAATTTCCATTAGAAACAGGAAAACACTGTGTTATAGTCCATGGATCCAAAAGGAAACTTTTCAGAGTGAGCACAAGAAAGTTACATCCAACTGTTCTCCAAACGTACCCTGAAAGCTAATGCTGAGACCAGTAATCCTAAAACCTACTAAAATTACGTTTTTCAAACTATCAGCTGCATTCCTTTAAAAATAAATTAATCAAATTATCAGGCCTCTTTAAAAGACAATAACATGGCTGACACAAATAAATATGGGTCAAAGGGAAAATAATGAGCATGCGCCGATGTAAGGCCCAATGAAGCTTAGCTAACAATCATTCAGTGAAATTACATAATCATTTTGCTTTTTAAATTTTTCATTTTACTTAGTAGTTTATGTTTATGAACTACAATGCTTGATTCATTTGTTCTGAATCAGAATCTTACTGTAAACAGCCATGCTTTACAAAATAAAAGCTTTATTTTAATTTGTAACAGTACAGCAATCCCTCAAACTGGTCGTTTGTTTTCCCAAAGCAAAATGTAAATGTTTTAATCCCTTTAACTTTCATTCACATTTTAACTGATGCAAACTGCAAAAATGTGAAATGCAGTCACCTGTTACAAGATGCTTTGTATTGACCACGTGTAATTTTTTTTATCCTTCAGGAGGATATTTTCCTGCTTTGATGACTGATGATTTAAGATAATTTTCTACTATGAAAACAATGTGATTATGTGATTTTAAAAATTACTATCTACCAACAAAAACTCACTAACGTATTTTGGTTTGAGGGGTTATAGTCTTCCATATTTAATAATAGTCAACTGTCCCCAGAAAAGTGAATTCTGACCAAAATAAATGGAAATAGGTTTCAATACATAGTTCTTTGCAATAATGTAAAAGAAAAAATAATAATTGAGATTTTTACATTTTTAGGATTTGACTTTAGTTCTTGTCTGTATCATTTCTGATAGTACTTCACTATGAAGGAAGAATAATAAAGTGACACGCAATAATATAAGTGTATAGGAATGTAGTTTATGAGTTTGAGATAGAACAAGGAAGGGACAAAATGACAAAGCCTGGGTACAAAATGGAGAAGGGACCACTTTACCCAAACCCCAATTATGATGGCGCACACAATACAGTTCTTTTCTGACAGACTTACAAAGACCCCTTACATCTACAGTGACAACAAGGGTTTATTGTTTATGTACACAAGTCATTTTTTCTTTTTATTTCCTTACTGTGGCCTTCAGTTGTGGAGTAGCCATACTGAAGATCTGAGGGCAGCTGAGAGTTTAAATAGTCTTCAAGGGCTAAAGACAGATTTTATCAGACTGGCTTTTAGTTGAAGTTTTGAGCTCTTTATTATCACAACTTTCATGTTATCTTGTTATTATATTTTATTTTTTTTATTGGTGTTTAATTTATTTATAATTATGGCTTACTTTTATACAGTTTAAGAATATTGCTCTTCAAAATTCTGAATTTCATTGCTATTTATATTTATTCTTAACTTTAGTGTTTTAATAAATTTTGAGTCATTTTACCTCTCTCCTTTTACAAAATACATCAGCGTCCAATTGAATCTACCCAGCTGTGTTTCCACAGTTCCTCATTCTGCAGTATTGATTGATTTCTCTCACTTTTAATTACTCATTGTTTTACTACCAATAATTACTTGTTTTACTCATCTGTTTACTTGATTTGATCATTTTGATTATTTCATGGTGCGTGCCCGAAGTGATTAAATCTCTATATTTCTGTTTTTTTTCACCTCTGTAAAGCACTATGTGTTAAAACTGACTGTTTAAAGTGCTCTATAAACTGATTGAAACTGACTGACTGAAGTTCTAGCAACAAAATCATAGCTTAAAGATTGAATCACCTCTAGTCTCAGCCTAATGCCTAACTTGCTGACATAAGAGCAGTACTATCACACTCAGAAATATGTATCTGATATTGGTCAGGGTTAACGCATCTTAGTTTTGTGACTCGTCAGTTAAAAACTGAAGAAAATATTTTCGGATGAAGCTGGAGATGTTCATTAAGGTCTTCTGAGATTAAAAACCTGAGGTAGCTCCATCTATTTGAAGTCCCAGTGGTAGACAGGACGTGTCAAAAACATGAGGGGGTTGGGGATCCTTGGCTTGGTGGAGCAGGACAGCAAGGAAAGGTTGACAGGTGACAGACAGGTTCATTGTGAAGCTATAGAAGATGGGCCTAGCTGGACTTCCCAGAGGCCATCGGTCTGTTCGAGTCCTTGGGGCTTCATGCCATCGCTGGGGGCATCAAGCATCTGACACTTAAGCACATGGCAGTGTTGATAGGTTGTCAAGGCCAGAAGGCTGGAAACACTCAGGCATACTAAAGCAGCATGAACACAAACAAATGTTCATACGTGAATTAGCCTCACATGTTTGGATGTGCATCTAAATCCCAAGTAACATTGTTTTAACTGCAAAAACTGCAGACAAGAAGGAAAAGCTTAGAGAGACTAAGAAATGTGAAGAGGAGACGGAGGGCATTCCCTTTAGCTTTGACAGGAGAAATAAATCATTGCAATTATGGGCTGGCCCAAGTAAACGGGGACAGGTCAACCTTATCATTTCCAAGTTCAAGGTGTTTCCTGCTCATCTGAGCCAGCCAGTCGCTGATGCCAACAGACCATAGCTGATGACAGTGATCTGAATGTGCCATAGAAGCCTGTGAAGTGTTTGGCTCGAGCATGGAATTGTTCCTCCAACTGGCCAGGTATCTTCATGTTGCCGTTGCAGTTTTGTTGAAATATAGCAAGAATTTGAACATGTACATTTTTATTTTTGATGGCTCCCTCCCTCCACTATTTAAAAAATGGTACTTGTATCATAAATTTTGGAGTACAAAACAAAAAACTGGCTTTGGAGAGAATGACCTGAACACAATCCAACACAGCTGGTACCTTATACTAATCTTTGTAGCTGATTCAGCAGTGAGTGGTGGTTGAAATTTAAACAAACATCATTCTGATTAAACCAATCAGCTCTCAGTACCAGACTGTCTGCATGTGTGACCTCAGAAGAACATGGAGCATCCCATTTATTTCTTTGTTTCTTCACCTCTTTTGGTCTTTCACCACCACCATCTGACTATTTTGCTTTTATCCCCTTTTATGCTTGTGCTTCCCCCCTCCTTTTTTTCTCTCTCTTGTGGGTGGAAGTAGGGGAGCTCAAGACAGGGGGAAATTGGTGTAATGAATTTAGGGCACTCATGCTTGCTGAGGCGAGCCTCCCTTGGCTGCTTGTAGCCATTAATCTTCCGCACTCTGTCAGACCAAAATTTGCCCACAATAGGCAAAGGGGGAGCTCAAATTGACTACCAATTACGCGCTTGTGAATAAAGGAGATAGAGAAAGGAGGGAGAGCACAATATGGTTCAGCTGTAACGTTTATTTTAACCCCGTGAACTGCGCAGGAGCAGAAAGGTCTGTGGATAGAGTTGTTTGTCTGTGTGTTCATGTATGTGTGTGTGGGTGTGAGTGGTCAGGGGTGAACTGTAACGTTGACTACATCCTCAGCTTTCTGAGGATGTAGAAGTTACTTATCTCCACTGTGTCTAATGGGTATTTGGACGTGTCTCACTCCAGTCTCACACTGCTTTATAAACCTAATTTTGTCATGTGTTTTCAATGAATTCATAATTTTGTTGTATACTGAAGTTGATATCAAAGATAAGAACAATTACTCAAGTTTACAGTATCTGCAGTCATCATTTGCTTAAAAGAAAAAAACAAATTCTCAAACTATCGTTTTTCTAAGCCCCATAATGTTAACTTTACATCAAAATAAAGTTTGAAAGTTCCTACAGTGATGATGTAGAGGCCCCAGCTAAGATGATCCACATATTCTTTTTATGAAAGATATATTTCACTCTGTTTTTTTGAAACTCTTCATCTTCATGGTCTTTGGGATTTCAATCAAAAATTGCTGTAATGTCAATCCCATGCCAGAAGGTGGTGATAAATTAAAGCTTTATGGCATAAAAAATTCAAGTGAAGCTTGCTCCCACTGCAGCATTTGTTAATGTAGCAACTATGCAGACCTCATTGTTTTTTTTTTATTGTATAATATTGCTGTTAAAACAAGAAAATAGTTTTTCTTACACTGCTCATGATTTAACTTGTAAGGCTGATCATTTTACCATTTTTGCACTGCAGGAGTTGTCTTCTGCTAAATGTTTTGCACCAACTATGTGTTCATTTTTACCTGATTTAAAATAATTTCTATAATCCACTTATACTTAACTGGAAGGAATTTGGTTTTGTGACTATAATATTTCTCCACATTGAAGTCACACCAAGTTATTCTGATTTGATCAGAGTTTATAATCTGTAAGAGTTAAGAGCCTCAAACAGGGATTGCAACCAGAATAAACTGAAACTGGGTACAGTGTAAAATCCTCAGAATAATAACTGAACAAAATTATACCATGTATTTGAATATTTTAAGATGTCTCCATGATTTATCAAAACAGCAAACTATCAAGAGAAACTAACGGATGAATGGGCAGGAAATGGTTTGTTTACTGGTGCAAAGGAAGGAGGTAGAGATGAGATGGATTATGAATTGGTGAAGTAATGAATTTAAGATGTGTGATTGGTGCCAATTTATGAATAGGATTATTGACCCATTATTGACATGGATAATCAGTCACCAACTCTGACCTGCTGACCATCAGGAGATCTGGATGACTTTCATGGACATGAAGATTCAGTAGCGACGTCAGAATTTATGAAACCTACTTACTGTTCAGTTGTTTTCTTAACAGCAAACAGCTGAACAGTAACTAGTCAGACCTTAATAATATGTCTTTTGCATTGGTTCTTAAAATTGGGAATGAAATTAGAGAAAAGATGCAACAACTAAAAGTCGTTTTCATGAATGTTCTTAAATTCATTCTAGTTGACATTGTTCTTTTTCACTGCTGCTAAGAGGAAATCTAATAATCAGCATGCTTTATTGAATTTATGTTACTGATGAGAGAATTACGAAATTATTTAGCTTAAATGTTCATAATGTCATTGAACTATTTGCCAACACATTTTGACAACTTTTATCCAACAACTAAAAGACTTTGTCCCAATGCAACAAAATTCAATATAAATCTTTTTTGTGGTTTGGTTATAACAGTGTTTCCTTTACTGCTGTGTATCCAGCATGTATGACATTGTATTCATACATTAGTCTAATTTCAGTGGGTGCTTAGGTTAAGGTGTCAAAGCCCTCTAACGTGTGCTTCCCTTTTCAGGGAAATTCAAACATTACCCTGATTACTGCCCTGATGGTTGTGATTATATAAGGGCCATGTTTACTGTATAACCCAAAAGAACATGACAAGAAGTAATAAGTTCCTTAATTGTCTCTGAATTCATTCAAGCCTAATTTTGCTATTGGAGACATAGGCCTGCATGCTTGGAAACCACGTTTGCAATAAGACTGTTACAGGAATGGTTCTCCCAACATGTGGCCGAAGGAAAAAAAAAACATGACTGGACAGTGGAAGATAGATCAGAAGTCTTAATGAAGTTTGACTTTCAGGATTAGCAAACTCAGTCCCAGGCTGCTTTGAAGATATGCTCAGTTTGCAATTCCAAGGAAAACTTTCACAGCTAAAACAATACATTTCAAAGCTGGTTGCTCTCAGAGCATCGGTGTGGCGGGAACAAGCACAATGCATGCTGCTGGTGTTAGATATGGCAGGACTGGAGCTCAGATCTCACGAAAAATCTTTGGAATGCATTCATTTCTATAAATGCATAGTGTTCGAATGGTGAATGGTGCTTATGATGTAAACAGGAGCTGGAACCGCAGTTTGTTTAACATTTCGTCTTGAATTGTAAATACATGTATTTTGGAGAAGTTTGCAGTGCACATAACTTCGTAATGACACTTTTATGACATAATCTTATTGAAATGGTTTGTGTGGGTCCCTAGTTTGATTTTTTTCTCCTGATATTTTAAATAAAACTTCTAAGATAATATCTAAGACACTAAATGGAAGCATAGGCAGTTCTTGACCAGGACCAACAGGGGCCAGTACCCCTGTAGAACTGGTTCTGGCCCTTATTATGGCCCCTGTACTGAAGAGATAAGACTTAATTTCTTTTGATGACATTCACTGGCAGAGAAACCAAAACTAATTAGTTTTGGATTTTTTACCTTCACAGTTTTACTTTAACAATGAATTAAAAATGAAGATGTTGCACATTTAGCTTCAGCCGCACTGGAACAGGATCCCCGTTTTCATCTGCTAGATCAGGGGTCTGCAACTTGGAGCTCCAGAGCTGCAGGTGGCTCTTTGGTTCTGTGCCTCACTGAAAATATTAAACAATAAAATATTGCCCTGTTTTATAGTTTCATTCTTTTGTTTTGTGCCCCAATGAAAAAACACTGCCCGCCGGTAAATTTGAGGTAGAACCGCCATTGAATGGAAGATTTGCCCCCTACTGAATATGAACTGGTTTACGTCTCCAAGTTTTCTGCAGAGATCCCTGTGTGCATGTAAACATCAGCAGACACACACCAGAGTGCGTCCCGGCCTGTCAGGGTGGGGGAGATGGACGATGTTGTTCTGGTTGGGATGAAAGAGGTGTGAAGGAGTTGCAACCAGCCAACTGCTCAGGGTCACGTAAGGGTTGTCCCCTCTGCTTGAAAGATAGACGACTCAAGACATCATCAACAGACTCTCACGAGTGAGCAGTGCAGCACCCAACACAAACATTATTAACAAAACAAACACTCCTACTTCCAAGACAGAATGCCCCCTTCTTGTTAAAGCTGTTGTGTTTTTCTGTTTGTTTTTGGTTTCTGTTTGCACAGCAGACATCACAAGAAAAACACTTATCAACCTTGTTGGATTATAAATCTGAGGCTTAAACAGGAGAATTTTAAATATTGGAAATATTGTGAGGTTCTGTACTGGCAAGAAAGTAAATACACTGGTGTCCTGGATTCTATTTTAAGCACAGCTTACCTGCTGTCCAGAAAGAGAAACGTAACAGAAAGCTAAACATCTTTTCAAGAAGGTACTTGTTGATAGATTAGAATATCATCAAAAAGTTCATTCATTTCAGTAATTTCATCTAAAAAGTGAAAAGTGAGTTTGTTTTTGTAAATTTTTATGATACTGACTAACAGCAACTGAAAACTATGGAAGCCCATTTTTGGTATTCTAATGAAAAAAACAAAAAAAGAAAACTTGTATCTCAAAATTATGACTTGGCTTATCTCATAATTATCTTATCCACTCTTATTATTATCTTATCTCATAATTCTAAGATTGTATCTCATAATAATGAGATACTATCTCATAATAGCTATCTCTTAATTATGAGTTAAAAGTGATAGAAATGGGCTTCCATAGGAAACCCCAAATTCAACATCAGAACAATAAAAACCATATTTAATGCAGGAAATGTATGCTCTGGATATATAATGGTCATGAAGACTGTTGACTTTGTAGTCATCCAGCAGATAGGCTTCGACTCATCTTAAAAGAATGGCAAGCCTCAAAAGGCCTTTACTAAGATGGCTGTTTACAGAGTGTTGTATCCAAACATTAATGGAAAGTTGAGAGGAAGGAAAGAATGTTGTAGAAAAAGATACTCAAGCAACAAGGATTGTGAAGCAAATCTCATCCAAGAATTTGGGGGAGATTCACAAGGTGTGGACTGAGGTTGGAGTCAGTGGTCCAAAGTCTTCCTTTCAGATTCATTTTTTTTTATTATTCATTTGGAAATCAATGTCCTGGTGGAAGAGTGAAAAGGTACAAAATCCAGTTTGCTCCACATCCAGTGAGAAGTCAGTGATTATTTGGGGATCCCTGTCATCTGATGGCATTAGTTGAGTAATTATTTTCAAATAAAACATCCATCCATCAACTGTCTATACTGCTTATTCTTGCAGGGTTGTGGAGGGGCTGGTGCCCATCTCCAGCTGTCGTTGGGTGAGAGGCGGGTTACATTTCAGATTGCCAATCTATCACAGGGCAACATAGACACATACAGGACAAAAAAACCCATGAACTCACACATTCACTCCTAAGGGCAATTTAGGGAGACCAATTAACCTAACAGTCATGTGGGAGGAAACCAGAATAACCAGAGAAAAAACCCTTGCATGCACAGGGAGAACATGCAAACTCCACACTGAAAGACCCCAGGCTGGAATTTGGACCCAGCATCTTCTAGCTATAGGGCAGCAGTGCTAATCAGTACCATCTAAATAAAACAGAAGCAGGAAAAAGTTATTCATAAACAGTACATCATAATCAGATGCATGTGATTACATGAGTGATCTGAATCTTCAACCATATGACTTTCAAGCAGAATCTTCAAATCCTGTATTTCCATCTTACTGTAATATCACATTGCTACCACAAGGCGGTGGTAGTAAGTGTGACTATTACAGCAAGGCCAGCATCTGGTTTAGTGAAGTAGTTGTTCTACTGCTACCCCAAGGTGGCTGCAATGTGACAGCTGAGAAATACTCTCACAGAAAGAGCTTTGATCTCTTGGGTCAGCTTATATTCAGTTTTAATTCAGCAAAGTGATATTTGTGTACTTTTTCCTGAAAGGATTAAAGTTACTGCAGCTTCTGAAACTGAAATGGATAAGTCTGTGTTTCAGTCGGCTGCAAAATGGTAAAACTCTGAGTATGATAATGGACAGCAACCCAGTGGATATATATTGATCAGATTTTTTTTAAGCTTTAGTACATTTCTGAACCAGTCCCACATTGCAGTGTGTGGCAGTGTGTAAAGAGGCCATATGAAAGCAGAGGATCCCTGATCCAGAAGTGGCTGATTGAAAAACCAGGTTTAGCCCAAATTAGTCACCCTTGAAACTCTGAATATCATTCTGAAGATGAAGCAAAAAAAAAAAAAAAAAATCATTGGATCCATCTCCTCACCTCCAGACCCACAGACAAGCTTGTTGTGCAGACTGGATACTTACTGATTTGAAGTATCTGATATGTCACTGACATGTCTATGATCAGGCACTGGACTCTTCTGATCTGTTCTAATCACTGCTGATTGGCTTTCTGCTGCTGGATTGTGCTGGTGGATCATATTGGTACAACATGAACAGTTTGTAGTTATACTGACACATTTTAAACTTTAATAATTATAATACCATTCCAATAGTGAAGGCTTTGACTTCTTTGCATTTGTGGGGATAGTGGAGGTGAGAAGGTCTTATAGTGGGTTGTATGGTCTGGTGCTAATGGTGGAGAATATTCAACAAATACTTGACTAATAACTCATTATTTTCCACTGATGTTTTTGCTTTAGATACCCATTCTTATTAGAAACAGGGAAACACTGCTGTCACATTGAACACATTTTTGTGGTGTTTATGGACAGAATAACAAGGCGTAGTCATTTAGGGGAGGGTGTCTGGTTTGAGAACCTTAGGATCTTCTCTGCTTTTTGCAGCTGAAGTGGTTCTGCTGGCTTCGGGGAATGACCTCTAGTGGGCACTGAAGTGGTTCGTTGCTGAGTGTGAAGCCACTGGGATGAGAGTCAACTCCTCTAAGTTTGAGGCCATTGTTCTCGACCAGAAAAAGAAAAAGGTGAATGATGAATTATATCCAGGATACAAGTGCCCGAAATGATCTTCCTGCAAAGGGTGGCTGGACCCTTCATCATCCAGGGGGGAGCTTGAAGTAGAACCACTGCTTCTTTGTATAGAAGGGATTCAGTTGAGGTGGTTCGGAAATCTGATCAGGATGTCCCCTGGGTGCCTTCCTTTGGAGGTTTTCCTGGCTTTTTCCACTGGAAGGAGACCTAGAACTCGCTGAAGAAACTGTGTATCCCATCTGGCCCATGAACATCTTGGGATCCCCAAAAATATGCTGGAGGATGTCGCTGGGGAGAGGGATTTCTGGGGTTCCTTCCTTGACCTGCTGCCCCCACGACCCAATCTTGGATAAGCGGAAGACAATGAATGGATGCTGCCAAGTTTCTGGTTGTTATTGGCTGTGACGTGATAGAAAAACAAGCTCCTTCAAAATAAAGTTCTGTGTCAAAATAAAAAAGGGGTACTTTGTCCCCGAAATATTTTGATGGACAGATGAGAGACAGATTTTATTTTTTTAAAGAGTTTTAAGCCAGTCAGCCTTAAACCCAATTGCTGTTAAGCATGAGAGTAGCAGTATCCTGTTACATGACCACCAGCCATAAGTGAGATTGGTAAACGCCTAGAATGAAATGGATGAAGACTGAGGACTATTTCAGAATATACTCATATTATCAGCTACATTTTTGGAACTTGGACAAATGTTGGTGTTTTTGAATATGATAGCTACAATGCAAAGCAAGTCAACATACAGCTTTTTGAATGATTTTCTCAAAATCTGAATTTCAATCTATTCAAAAAGATTTGGACAAGGTTATGACAGAGGACTGATACATTTTCATGATGAGCTATAATATGGTAATGTACAATTCAGCCAAAAGCTTGCAGCTGCCCAAGGTATACATAATCAAATTTAGGCCTGACACTTTTACATTGTGTATAATTTCTACTTGATAAACATAAAAAAGGTTTGGAAGATCCCACATTATTGCTTGAAGAAACTAATTTTATTTAATCTTTAAACATACTGACATACTTGTGTCAACCTGTGTTTCAGCAGAGATAGGGAACACAATATGGTGACTGGGGAGAAGGTCTCATTGCTGAGTTGCTATGCCCTCTAGCACTGATAGAGAGAAGAAGACATCAATCTTCCGCTAATTCCTTCAAGTGTGAAAGGGTCCTTGTGGTGTCAGCCAAAGGGAAAAGATGGTTTTAGCCAGAGGTATTGAATGAGTAGAGGATGAGGGGAGGAGAGAGACCTTCTCACTAGCAAAACCCTTCATTTTGGGTCCCCCATACCCCCCACCCCACCCTCAGCCTCAACCTTGTGGCTGACACCCTGGACGACCATCCAGATGGCAGCGGCATTAACCCAACAAAGGCGATCTAATTAGGGGTACAATAGAGAAAATAAAGGGGGGTGACAGTGTCCTGATGGACGGCATGCCACAGGAACAGCCAAGCAAGCCACTTGAGACCAATACCACACCTCCAACCCCCATCCTCACAGACACACACACTTTCACTGAACATATACTCACCCACACCCCCTGGCAGTAATATAGGGGGCTATGACTTTATTACCCCTCATTAACACAAATTAGACCACTTGAGCCTCCCTGAATGGCAATGACAAATTGAATTAAGTGTTTGGAAACAAGTCAGTCTCCACCCATGGCCAGGCTGCCACAATATTGCTTAGACAATCAATGAAGGGTGTGTACGTGTGGGTAAGATAGAAGAAAACTGCTATTATCTGAGATTGGTGGAGACTTAAGAAGTGGTAAATCACTGAATTCCTTTGGAAAAAAACATGGGTCCTCTTGATTGGGATGAGTTAAGTGAAGCAAGTTAAAGGAGAAATAAAACATAGAGGAACAGATGGTTTGAAACCATTTACAACACATAACTCAAGACACTTAGTCATTTATGAGCTGACTCATATTAATTTTAGAGATTTTTTGTTTTTTCACCAGAAACATTGTTTAATTTAATCATCATGTTTCATTTAAACTTTATTACATAGAGATGCATATCAAAAAAAAATCTCCAAAATGTTTTCTCAGAAGTAAGTAAAAGAAAAGTAAACATGACTGCCTTTTTCTGTCTTTACACAGCCTGCTTCATGTGACAGAATGTGACATTCATTAATTTCTTTATGTATGTATTTGTACTGTTTAGTTTATGTTGAAAGCTGGCATATTTACTGTCAGAAATTAGACAAATATTGGATATTATAGGACAGTTTGACCAGAAAGTTGAACAACTCATCATTACTGATAGTGCAAAATGGATCACTGTGTCCTACAGTCCTCCTATTGATATTACTGTAAAGGTTTTGGTAAGAGTAAACCAAATGTTATGTTTTGTTTTGATTTTTTTTAAGTATATATATATATATATTAATCTTAATGGTTAAGTTTTGTTAAATGCTACTAAAATGCTTTAGATCAGTAAAGTGAATAAAATAGCAAGAGCGCTTGATAAAAAATGTTTCAGTACACATGTGATAATTAGTGAAGTTTATAGATGTGTGGATAAACCTTATGATTCTCTCACAACTATGGAATGAACATTAACTGCAGGTGTTGCTGAAAAGAATATGCTGACACCTTGTGGGGCACACTGAAATTACAGTTTTCCATTTTTGTTAACAAAATCAGTGTAACCAGGGATGCAAGTGGTCAAAGTATTAATTGAAGCCATAAAGAAGCAAAATATACATGGTTTTGAAAGTTTTCTTTAATTTTCAGTGTTTCTCAGTATTTTCCTCTTTTTCTTCTATCTTTTTCTCTTACTTGTCTTGGTTTTTCAATTCACTCACAGATTGTTGTGCTTCAGTATCATAGCTTCTCAACCTATAAACAAGGCACAGTGTTCTATTGTACCTATAATATGTTATATAATTAACAGATTCTCCAGCTTAACAATTACAGAACTTATTTTTTAAATGGCTGTGACTTTATTCAGTGTTATTACTTGTCTTGTTTTTTTTTGCCTTCATCTGTCCAGGAATTTGTTGCCCTTTTCAGTCATTTTGTACACTTTAGTATTCCCTCTCCCTCCCTCTCTGTTTTTCTTATTGCTTTTTTTGGTAGCCAAAAATCTCTGGGTAAAGGGTATAGAAAATATCACCCCCAAACCCCCATCCCCACTTTGGGCAAATTTTTAGTATGTTAAGTTTTTTAAGTTGGATAGTTCTTGTGTTTTAGTGCCATCTCCAGTCAGTAGTCTAAAAGCCACAAGGCAGAAGTGTGGTTTCAACATACAAGATCTCCCATGAACTAAAAGTCATGTTGTGATCTTATAAATTCTTCTTTGTTTTGTGGGTTGACATCTTATCTTGTATGTACCACAGACATGAAATACATATCTCTTTTTTTTTTTTTTTTTTTTTTTTTTTCATCATGAATCCTTTTGCCTGCTGCAGTCAAAATCTGGTAGGAGATAGACTGTACACTGTGCTTACAATCATTCGCCAAGTTATTATTTTGACAATATCATCATTTCCATACCATTATTTCCATGCTTTCACTCTTGCCTTGCAGATAGAAGGTCCTGAGTTCAATTCTCTGCCTTGGGTCTGCATGGAGTTTGCAGAAAGACCCCAACTTACTGTGCATGTTCTCTCCTAGTACCTTCCACTTCCTCCCATGTGCTTCCTCCCAAAAGCAATACTGTTAGCGTCATTGGTCTTTCTAAATTCTCCATAGGTGTGAGTGTGTGGAGATAGGCACCAGCCCTCCTCGCGACCCTGTAAGGATAAGCGTGTTACATAATAGATGGGTCAGCCAGTATGAACTTGAATGCTTGTTGGATTTAAACATATCAAGGGATGTGTGTATAATGTGTGGCCTCAGAAGACTGACACCCTATATCAAGATATGTACAATTATTAGTCAGCTATTAGTCTACCAAAATGGGGCAAAAATAAAGATTTAAACTGCTCAAATCGAACATGAAGCTAACACAAACTCCTTCATCTCCACTTCTGCCATATTCCACATCTCTAGCTGGCCTGGAGTGCCCAGAAGTACAAGGTGTTCAGTGCCCAGGGAGATGCCCAATTGGTAAGATAGGTTGACACCTGACCACTACTGAATAAGACATATAAATTCAAACATCAAGACTGGTTCATGATCTATCTGAAGGCAGACTTTTCAAAGGTTTCATGGACTGATGAGATGAAAGTGACTCTTGATAGATTAGATCAACTCCAGTCCTCAAGGTCCAGTCCTGCAACTTTTGGATGTGTCCTTGGTCTGACACACCTGAATCAAATGACTGAATTACTTCCTTATAATGCAGACAAGTTCTCCAGAGTCCTGCTAATGACCTAATTATTTGACTCAGGTGTGTTGAAGCAGAGAAACATCAAAAGTTATAGGTCACCGGCCCTCGAGGACAGGAGTTAAAGACCCCTGGACTAAATGAATGGTTCCCCTGGCTGCATCAGTACAGAGCTTCACTTCTACTGAGACACCAGCAAAGTGGAGGTGAGTAATTGATATGGACTGATTATTACAGACTAGCTCGTTGGACCTTTATGGGTGGAAGATGAAATCAAAATCATCTTCCAAACCTACTGTCTGTTTTTAGAAGACACTTTCTTCAAGCAGGTTGAGGAAATTCAGCATCTTTTTGGAAGACCGTGATTTTCATGCAGGACATTGCTCCAGTGCATTCATCACATACTTCACAGTATGGCTACCCAGGAAAGGCCTTAAAGATGAAATGCCCCCCTTCCTCACATGATCTAAGACTTATTAAGAAGTTGTTCAAGAAACTGACAGAGGTTTTATTACACTCATTATAACAGATAAAACTAAAGAAGATGGGAATATTTTTGTCCACATTTAATGAAATAATAATTCTGCACACTAATTGATGTCCAACAATTTAGCACACAGGCTTTCTCCTAAAAAGGCCCCCTTTACTTTCTAAAATGTTCAGGTTTGAGGTTTTTGAACATTTTGGATTGACTGAGAGTGCTGTAGTAATTCAAAAAAATAAAATCAGTCCCCAGCTTACTTATTTACTTTCAGCTGAATGCTACAGATCCTTAAAAACAAATGGAGCCTCTTGAAGAGCAGTGAGAAGTTATGCACGCTATTGTTCAACATGAGTGTTCATTTTATTAAATTCAAAATTCATTTAGAGGTTGTCGTCATGGTACGATTAAAGCTACATACAAAATAAAATAAAAAAATCTGTTTCAATGTATTTCCAGTCTATTATAACACCTAACTAAATAACTAAATAAATAAACTGAAACCTTGTCTTTTCCAGCTAATCTCCAAATTAGGGGGATCAGCTCTCTGCAAGAATCCAGACAAATAGATACAATTAAAACATCTTGATGAATGTCCACAATCAGCAGTCTTATAATATGTTGCTATGAATGTAATAACTGGTGTAATCAATTTTGTTTTAAGAGTCAATTTTTAGAGCTTTATTTTGTTTCAAATCAAACACTAGATGGAGCTAGAGATTTAAAACACAAGTACACTTCCAGGTGAAACGGTTTGCATCTTCACAAAATGAGCTGCTTGCCCTGTGATGGACTGGTGACCTGTCCAGGATGTACACCGCTTCTCACCCATTGACAGCTAGAGACAGGCATCAGCCCACCCCCCTGACCCTGCAAGAACAGTGGGTATAGACAATGGACAGATGGATAAAAAGGAATGTATATCAATGTAAATGTGTTAATATTTATTTTATTAATTAAACAAATCATATGACAGTAATAAAATCATCAGGTCACATACAAGCATGTTATCCCCACAACATCTCCACTATCAAACGACCACGACATTAAACTGATTTAAATTCATGCCAAAATATTTCCTATTAGAGTAAAAACTAGAGAAATTAATTGTATTTCACTAACAGCCTAAAAGACACAATTTTTAATCAAAAAAAATTCATACAGGTATAAAACTTTGTATTACATAATGTTGTTAAGGTAGGAAATTAGAATTCTTCAGCAACTTTAGTTTGGGAATCATATATATATATATATATATATATATATATATATATATATATATATATATATATATATATATATATATATATATATATATATATATATAAACTAATGGCTGTGGAAAAATGTTCAACAGTCTTCCATTGTACAGAACACAAAAAACCCCCATTATTTTTATGTTAAAGTCTATAGCATAACATGTTCACCTGTATTCAGCTGCTTTACAGCAAATCTAGTTTGTATGTTATAATATTGACCCAAAGACGATGTTCTGGTGCTAACATCTGTTTCCAGTAAGCCAAGGCATTTTTTTCACCTCCCAGTTGCAGTATTCCTTGTAGCCTTAAGGTTGTGCTGTTGCACCACCCTATTTCTTGCTGTCTGCTGGAATTGCAGGGGTCTTGTTTGTCTGCATGTAGACTGGAAGACTGTGTCCACCTGGAAGTGGTACAAAAGCACAGTTGTGCAGGAAGCGTCTGCAATTTCCTCTCTCTTGCGTCACAAACGCATTACTGTGCCTCTAACCCAAACCACAACCACATGGGAGCCAGTGCAGCACTGGAATTTTCCCACTTACAAAAAACACGTTAAGAGTTCAGACAGTTTTGGCTGACTTCAAGGTTGGGCTGAACTCTTTTTGTGATCCCACTGATGAATGAGCCACTTCTTAGAAGCACCTGTCCTGCGTTAGGAACCAATAAAACAGTTTGTGTCAAAGTTTTACCTCTCCTTTTCTATTTTGATCTCCATCTTGCATCTCTTCTTGTTCAAAATATTTGGGTTACATCATCCTTTATTACTCTCCTTCATGTTTTAAATCCACTCTTTTGGCCTAAGAAAACTAACAGATGTTTCCTTGATCCCTAATCTAACAGTGAAAACTGCTTGCTGAAGTCAAGACACAAACAGAGAACAAAGAAAATACAGACATTTTTTTTTTTTTTTTTTTTTTTTTTTTTTACCTAAAAACAATGTGGTAAGAAGCTGTCTTAAATCCATGAGTTATTTCCCAAGACAAGAAAAGGTATCATGACAATTCTACAATGCCAACATAATGCATGTGCTATACTCTTCTTTGTAGCGCTGGAAAATATCAGCTTGTGAAAATACACAGTCAGCAGCCATTACTGCAGCAGAGGGCTGAGTGCACATTTTACTCCCTTTCTATTGTTTACCTCTACTTACAGAGCAGTTTATCTTACAAATTCCCCCTAAAACCTGTTGAAGCCTTCTTTTGTTCCAGTTTTACAACATCAAATGAGAACCGAAGCTCTTGTACCCTCTAGAAGTTTTAGTTCAGTGCATTATTTAATAACAGAAGAAAGAAAACAGATCAATTTTGCAGTTTAAACAACGATCAATGTAGCAAATTTGTTTTATTTTGGTCACAAGATAAGAAAACAGCCTTTGGCCATTCTTAATGAACATTGTGTCTGCAGGAATTAAGTAGCTAGTAATGAAGTCAAAGGACCAGCATTTTTTCATGAGCTTTATTCCCTTCATGAAATAAAAGGTTAATTACCTCAAAGTTGTTGCAGTTCAGTTAAATTCATTTGAGTCAAAGTAAAGGAACAACTCAAATGATTCTTAAGAGCTTTTATAGGATTTATGAACTGTCTCACTGACATGTTTTCTAGTATTCTTGCTAATTAGCCTTCAGGTTAAAAAAAAGAATACTGTTTATTCCTGAATATTATAAAGTTCAGATAATCTCTTGATTTTATCAACATGGCTGTGTAAATTTATCATCCCTCTTTGCAGCACTGATTGTGCAATCCTCAGAAATGAACACTACATAAACACTATTTGTTATAATTACTGATCTACTGGGAGAACCATGGGAGTAAAGGTGAACATGTCAGAGGTTCTAAATTTGAGGTCTGTTCAGGACCTTTGAATTGGATTCCATATTTCTCAGAAGTTGCTACTTCTTTTATAGGAATCATGTCACCTTTTGTTTTACAACGCAAGTCTCAGTTCATTTTTCATTCAGTTAAAGTCAGTTTATTTATATGGAACAAATTTGTTACAGATGTCATCTAAGTAAATTACTTTACAAGACAAAAAGGTCCAGATCATCTCAGATTATAAATAGCAGCCATCTTGTCCTGCTCCCTATCAGGTATGTGGTGACAGCGGAAAAGAACCACTCTGTTAACCGTGAGTACCCTCCAGCAGAACCAGGCTCAGTATAAGTATCCATCAGCTCAGTATGCAGGTTTTTAAGTGTGATTTGGTTATTATTTTTTTTATCAATAACTAAACTAAAGCTTTATGGTGCTAAGCAGCCATGTTAAGAGTTTAAAATCTGTGTAAGTGGGAAACCTTCAACATAGCTGGGATTAGGAATTTTGAGGTCTTCAAGTTGTTTTGTTTTGGTTTTTTTTTCATGAAAAGTTAAAAATTCTGACTCCAAGGTTCAATTGGTATTCACAAAAAAATAAATTAATTAAAAAATAACTGTGGGTAACACTTTTTTTTTCCAGCGTCACATATCCAACCCCCCCACCACTCCCCCAAGACAATAAAAACAAAGCAAAAAACCTAAACAAGATAGATTAATTTCTCAGACCTAACTGACACTGGCTGAAACAAATACAAATTGCTAATTAGGGAATTATCCAAGGACACAAAGACAAAACAAACAGATCTGTCAACCATTGCACTATTTTTATTCATTTACAACTGTAACAGTAACTTTGACTTTTGAAAATCAAACCAAGAAACTCCTGTTTTGCAATCTCTAGGGACAGTCACTATAGGAACCAATGGTTTGCATCATAACCTGACATGAGATAACCGAGAAACAATAATATATGCTGGATCCACTCTGACTGCCTTATGTGTTGACATTGTATGTTCCTAAATAGAAATTTACCAAAACTCATATGTTGGCTATTTCTAAATGTCAACCAGTAAATGGTTAACAATTACATAGTTCCTGTGGATTCACATTGTTGACTTTTGGAGCACTCCACACATACAAAAAAATTCATCCCTATGCAGCGGGTATGCTAAACACAGACTGATATGTCAACAAACCACATCCTAGACCCAAACAGAACCGAACTGCAGGGAGAAGCAGCCACACACCTGCACAGCTAGGCATGTATGTTGCTGATGGTTATTCAATTCAATTAAAAATGGTGTATATTCCATCTCTATCTACTGAGAATACTAAAGGGAAATTGAATGTTGTTGTAACTCACATTATTTAAGTTTCTTCAAGCAGTTGTTGTGGATACTAATGGCTGTGTAAAGGAAGGATCTTCTATAGGGGTCTGTATTATAATTATTCTGAAGAAGCCTCTGACTGAAGATAATCTCTTGTTGTATAACAGTCTCATGAAGAGGATGCTCAGTGATCATCTTCATTTTATGAAGACTCCTTCTTTGAACAATAATCTCCAGACTGCCAAAAGACTCTAAGTCTATATGCCTTCGTATTTCTGTATATAAATTTTATTTTTTTAAGCTTTTGTTGTAGATTGAAGGTGTGTATAAATCTATATTAAAATGAATGACATGTTATATCTCCACTAAAGATCTCAGTTGCTCCTATATTTAATTATCAGCATTACAGAAATATCAACAGCATTCTTAAATTTGACTTGTTTAAATTAATGCTCACAGTTTAATTCCAAGTGATTTTGTTCTGGAATTCAACTTATTTAAATAGTTTTTAGGCAACTAAGAAACTTGAAAAACCATTCAGATAAAACAACTAATCAAACCAAATTTCCTTTTTCCAATTATTTGGACAGAACACAATACGTTTTACAAAAAAATCATCATGGTTCAAAGCTGTTCCAATATTTAATCTGCACAACATTTAATTGTAAAAGCAGATTGTTTTGTTTTCAATCTTTTTTTTTTTTTGAATTAATACATGTGTTGTGACATGGTTGTTGGACTGTGGACGCTGCAGATAAATAACCGAACCAAGGCTTAACTTGCATGGTTTATACAGGTCAGATTGTAAAGCCGAAGGCATCCATCTCTATGTGTCTCTAAATAAAATGTACACATTACCTTTTTTACATTTGGGACTGATATGTGGCACCAAATTATCCCCTGGGCCATAATAAAAAGCTAAAGATGGTATCCTTTTTTTTTTTTTTTTTTTTTTTTTTTTTTTTTTTTGAACCTCGCTCAGAAAGAATGACTTTCATGCTTGGCTGCCGTCCAATTTTATCTCCAGGAGTTGCTAGGCGACAGGAACATCCTTATTGTGGGTGTATTCTGGGAAATGTTGGGGCCAACAAGTGAATTCTCTGTAACTTATCACCTGCCTTTAACACTGTGATAACGTGGTTTCATGAACTAGTAGTATGTGATGTAAATGATCCATCTGATTAGGTATTTAGTAAAGCTGTTTGATCTGTAAATACTTTCTGTAGCTGTTTAAATTAATAATGTGTATTCTTAGAGTCACAATAACTGCAAACCTTAATGAATTTTTCTGAGATTTCAGTTTCTCTTTGACTGTCAGAAAGATTCAGTTTTCTTTCTTGTTGATAAATCTGCACCTGACTCATAAATCAGCTCTTTCATGAACTAATCTGTTAATGGTTTCTAACATTGTATATTTCTCATATAAAAATATTGTTTGAGGTGTCCTGAAACGCAGCACATTTCATCACTATTATACTTTTGCTCGCAGATGACTTCAAGAACTTAAACCTGTTGATTCATTGGAGCAAGAACTTGGCCTGAAAAAAGAAATAACTGCTGATATTATCAAACCACTTTGACAGTTTGACAGTGATTTTAATTTGGACTGCCAAATTAGAGTTGTTGTAAAATCTTGCTGTTATCATTTAAGACAGTTGGCAAAAATGACTTTTTTTTTTTCCAGGCAGCACTGGGAAACACCAGTCTTTTATTTGATACAGTTTTGGTTACTGTAATGGACTTTCTTTTAGAGTAATTCAGTCCTTGCTCTCTCATCTGCAGCTGGTTCAGAACCTTCTTGGTTCCTCGGGTTGGCAGAACAGCAACTTTTCCAGGTAAGGTTTTTTTTTTTTTTTTAAATCTTTTACTATAAAAAAATTCTAATTAAAACGATAAGGTCAAAGGGACTTCTCTGCTGTTGCCCCCCACCTGTGGAACAACCTAACCCTGGACACTAGCAGGGCTTCTCAATCTCTGCTTTTAAAACTTGTCTTTTTTAAAAAAAAAAAAAAATTATTTTTGAATTTCAGCGAGACTTAGTTTGACCTCCTTTTGTTTTAATTGGTCTTATTGTGTTGAATTTTTGTTGGTCTTATGTCAAATATTTATACAGTTATTCTTTAAATATATGTTTTAGCATGCAATTATGTGTAGCAATTTATTTCAGTTGTGGTTGTTTTAACAAACTTTTTCAAAAGTTGGTATGCTATCTGTTTATTTCAAAAAATGAAAAAAGCTTTATGCAAAAGATAAAAAAGAAGGAGCCTTAAATAGCCAAAACAAAGGCCAAATCCCATTTCATTTTCTTAGGGCTATCCATATCCATTGCCCATCCCAGGTAGTGGTTAAAATATTCCACTGAGAAATGGGGCACTCTTTGAAGAAGCTAAAACACCATCAACTGCAATTGATTCCCCCACCCCGGAATTTCAAAATGTAAAAAAAGAATGGCCCTTTTTTGTTAATCAAAGATAAAATGCACAGTCTCACCATCTCTTTAAAACCCCTCCAGACAACCAGAGAGTCAAGCTTCATTACAGCATCATGGTGTAACAAAAGCTATTAAAGCTACATCACTTCAGTACATTCTAGATGATGAAGACCATCTACTTTAAGCTTTTTTCTCTTTGGTGAACACATCAGTCAAATCGTGAATCTCCACAAGATGGTATAAAATAGTAATGAATGTTCCTGTTCTTACATATTTATAGGGGGATCTTTTCTGTGGTTCTCAACTTGATAAAGGTAAATAGTCTGTCGAGATCGCAGGGCAGTCTCAACCTCAAGTGGAGAAATCTACATATATTGCAGAGATTGGATCTCAGTCAGAAGAGTAATTGTCCTGACAATCCAGTGGTTGGTGGTTTGATTCCAGCTCCCTCTCTCACTATACGTTGAAGTGTTCTAGCTGCTATAAGACAATAAACCCCAACTTGCCTACCAATCAGCATGTCAGTTTATGACTATGTGAGTCTTTGTGAATGTCACTTAGTGTGGAAGTGCTTTGAGGATTGTATTAGTGCTGGTATTCAATGGAGCCTGAGATAGGTAGATAGATAAAGAGGGCCTTGTCAGCAGGAACATGGCTGCTGTGAAGAAAGAGCTAATTAAAAAAGCCGAGCTCTTTGAGTTATTGGTCCAAATGCATTTCAACCCCTTTCTTATGGTCATGAAATATGGTTTATGACTGAAAAACCAAGATCTTTCATACTTACACAGTACCTTGCAAAAGTATCTATACCCCTTAAACTTAGAGCTAAAGACAAGGCAATCATGAAAGAAAACCTGTTAATGGCAGCAAAAGGCTTGAGACTAGGGTGGAGGCTGACCTTCCAGGATTAAACAACCCTAAACATACTGTCAGAGTTACAGGGGTTCCTGTGTAAGAAAAGCCCAAACAAAGTCCAGACCTGAACCTCATTGAGAAGTTTTGACAAAACTGATGTTCACAGATGGTCTTCATCCAATTTGACTGAGCAGGAGCTACTTTGCAAAGAAGAATGGGAAAAACCTCTGTCACACCACAGAGGACTTGCAGCTGTAACTGCAGCAAAAAGTTTTGGTTTTTTTGTTCACTTTTCAGGAATTTATTTAGAAAATAATTGGAGAAACACGGAGCAATTATTCCCCCTTTTTACAATTATGCACTGTTTTGTGCTAATAAAACCCAACAGAGGGAAGTGGTTGTGATTTGACAAAATGTAAAAAATATCACGGGGTATTACTTTTACACAGTATCATACAATATCACTTCAGACTACCTTGGGAACCCCAAGAGTGATGGATGGGTTTAAAACCTGGACCTATTAACCCTGTGACCTGATCTTGAATACGTGAAAAACAATGTGTGGTTGGTGGGATCATGAATTCTCATTCTTTTAGTCTTTTTTTTTTTTTTTTTTTTAACTTTTTAATGCACTAATTTATTCCATTGTGAATTTTAAGGTATACATTAATTGCTCTGTTAGGGTGCTCACTGGGGCCATTAGTGCAAATATGAGACACGTTTATGTAATAGTACTGCTGAGCATGGCAGCATTTAAAAGCTGAGAAAGTAAAAGGCAATATGATTCTAAAATTATATGTTTCAAAGTAAACAGCCAGAGAGAGCAGCTGCCAATATGTCAGTATTGTTAGTATGGGAACAACAGGAAGAAACCATAAAAAAGGCATAAAAACATTCCCTGGTGTTTTGTTTTATCTCTGTTTGCTAATAAGAGTGAATAAGTCAAGAGTTTCCATAGTTTGGTTGGCTGAAGGCAGACGGTTAAATATTAAGGGCTGAAGCATTCTGAAGGAAACACAAACTGGAAAATACCTGCTGTGCTCTCTGACCTAATGTTGAAATCATTTAATGTTCTTCTGCTGTACAAACCTCACAGCGGTCTGAGGGTTATTTCAACTGACAGTACATCTGCACAAGTGAAACAGCCACCAAGAAATGAGATGATCACGCTGTGCAGGGAACTTAATAACCTGTCCAGCTCGCTTAAATAGCTCGGGGTTTTGATTTCACATAAATCCTTTGTGAAATTTCAATTACAGCATCAAAGCAGTAATCTGCCCTCTGAGGGACACAGTTGTTATTGCAGAGTCCAACAGACGGTCAGTGCAGCACTGTGGACAGAGAGTTCATCACCACTGTAGTCGTCATAATGAATCCTTCCACACAAGTGACTGTGCATATGGATAACTGTCAGTAAAAGAAATATGAAATAACAGATAGGTATTATATTTTGTAATCCCCTTTACCACCACAAGGGACATTGTGTTGTCAAGACATCAATGCCAAATCCTTTTTGCTTTTTTTTTTTTTTTTTTTTTTCCAATTTAAAATGCACCAAATAACCACCAAATCATTTGGTTGACGGCTAAAGATGGTACACCGTTTACCTCACAATATGGATTGACTTTCATGCTCAGCTGTTGTTCAAGTTTATGGCAGGGAGTTGCTAGGCGACAGGAGCATCCTTTCTGGATGTACTTTCAGAGAAAGGATGATACCTATGAATGAATCCTGCAGCTTTGTTGCTTATCATGAGCCTACCAATCTGTTGTGATGTAGGATAATAAAAGAGAATAATGCTAATCAAGGTGAATCATTTCAGTTTTTACTTTGTCTTGCATGGAGACTCAAGCACATTGCTTTAGTTCTGTCACCCAAAGCAGGAAGACAAAGTGAATGTGGACTATTAGATTTGACAATTATGATATGATAAATGGTAATGATATGAACATTTCAGATGAATTTAGAGAAAAAATAAATTAGCCTGTAATAAAGCAATGAAAATTGAATGCTTTAACACAGTGCTGTGAAAAACATTTTTAAAAATATAAATGTTGATAGTTTATGTTCATTAATCAATAACATCTGGTGCAGAGATGAAGAAAAAGGAATAAATCAAATAAATGCTTGGTTTGACCACCCATACACCTTAGAAAAAGCATCAATTGCCCCTGGTAGAATTGCACATGGTTTCTAAAGAAGTTTGACCTGTAGGTTGCTCCAAATATCTTGGATAACTAACCACAGAACTGTTGATGCTTGTTCATGTGATCCTAGATAACCTGAAGATGTTGAGATCAGTTTTTAATGACATTGGCTGTGTGTTTATGGTTGTTCTTCTGCTGCAGCAGAAATTTGGGCTCAATCAAATGCTAGCTTGATCTGTGTTGCCTGATGTAGAAGTACCTCCTTGTATTTCTCAGCTTTTAGATCACGATCAGTTCAAACCTCCACCTCCATTAGCAGAAACACAGCCCTAAGGACCCTCCATTATTCTTTACTGTTGCCTGCAGACACTCATTGTATCACTCGTTGGTGAACAAACTGCCTTCTGCTATAATCGAATGTTTAAAATTTAGAGTCATCAGTCAAGCACACTGGCTGCTATTTTTCTGTGCCCCAGTTTTTCTGTTTATATGCATGGTTGAGTGACTTTTTGGCTGTTGTTGAGTTGATGTCGCTACTTGACATTTTTGAAAAGAAATAAGTCTGATGCGTTTTTGTTTTTTGTTTTTATCAGCTCCACTGAGTTTCCTTGGTCAACCCTTTTGTCCTCAGTTGTCAGTGTTGCTGTTTTTGTGCTTCTTGAAAAGAACTTAAACAGCACATATTGAGACCCAAGTATGCTTTGATATCTGTCCTTGCTGATGCAGTATAATAGTACTATTTCTTATTGTTTAGCTCAATCCTGCCATGTTCTCTGACCTATGATAACTATTCTATTTCCTCCACAGTTTGTATATTTACACTTAATTATGTTTATTCTGAAAACATGGGAAACCAGTTAAATTCATTGAAAAGCTGAGTTTGACTCTGACTCTTATGTTGGGATTAGTTTGACTATTCCTTACCCAGTTTCCAGTCTCCTATACCCAACTGTTTCAGGCAATAACTGTTTCATAGCCTTTTTGTGGTATTGTAACTGTATCTTTAAGAACTGATGCTGGTTAAAGGCATATGCAGTGGAACTAAATATAAGTTTGATTCAAATGTTTTAGTTTTACCACATTGCATTTTGTGCATTGCAAATGAATGATCATTTTGATCTTTGAAGGGCATTCTTACATTACAGGTTTTTTTTGCCAAAATTTTTACACAGTGGGAAAATTTTAAAGTAATGGTAACAAACTCCATAAAAAAGCATAATAATATCAATTTAATTCAATGTGCAGCCAATATATTATTTCTGCACTTACACGCTATTAGACATTTTCCATTAGTTATCACATCCTTTAAGAAGTATAATAACAATGAGTTAATCAAAACTGGCTGTCATGTTTTTAATAGAGAAAGTTTACATTTTTACCCTGCAGTGTTGCACTTTATTCCAGGAACACAGGAACATTGTAGCCAACACATTGAGAAGCACAGTGACTTAATGAGTCCAATAAATCAAATGAGCAGAAATGACTAAATAATGCTGCTGGGCATTAACTAAGTCTTGATTAAGTGCCAGAGGGGATCCAGTTGCCTCAATCTTAGTGATAGACACTCTGGGTCAACAACTGACTAATCATTCTGTCCTTTAATGAAAACTCCAGCTTACTCTTTTTGTAATTAAACACCCAGTTATGGTTGAAATCGAATTTTCTGCTGTCTTACATCTTTTATTGTTTTGTCCCTCAAACTATGGAAAAGGACTTGTTTAGAACGCACACTGCATACATCATAACAACCAGTTGGCGGAGACATATTATAGGATCATGAAAGATACATATCTCATAAATGGTGCAGCTAACTGGATTATATAGATCTATCTGCAGAGCAGCTAATGGAAGTCGAAGCGTAGTGGGAATACGACCTGTTTGCTGACTGTGTTTGCCTGAAATGCTAGCCTGCAAGGCTTTTTCTCCACTGTTCTCACAGAGACAAATCCCTGTTGCACTTAGTAGTCATCCATTTTTAATGCCATGGCCTCAGCTGGAGAGATGCGTGAAGGCAGAAGAAAATGGGAGGGAGGTTCTAATATATGCAAACTAGAATCAGACGCAATTATAAGGGCTGAGTTGGAGAGACTGGAGACAGTAAGGCTATTCATAAACTAATCATACCATTTCTTCATTCATTATTTACCTAATTTATGGAACATTTGTAGCAACTCAAGCTGTGGCTGTAAGTCACAAGCACTCGCAGCTGCACTCCTTTAGTGCAGCTCAGAGTTTTTCACAGAAAACAAGAAGCGTCAGCAAAGCTTCCTGCCTGCTTTTGAGCCTCGCACTGCGTCTGCAGCAGCCATTCCACAGATGGCAGGCGAGGAAGGCCAGGAAGGCCAGCTATTCAATCCATTTCAGCCCAAACATGATCTCTCTGAACCAGAGACACAAGCCAAGACATTCCTGCGTGGGCCGACATCCCGAAACAACAGCGAACAACTGTGGCACTGTGTTTGTCCTCTCAGGGAAAATCTTTGAGATGTCAGGGCAGTAGATCAGCTTGAGTTGGCCCAAAGGTTAAAGTATTACTGTTATTAGTGTACATGTAGAGCACTAAAATTCGTATTACTTACAAGGCATATCATGACTCAGAAACCATCCTGGCTGATTTATTCAGTTTTCAGAACAACTGTAATCTGAGACTTGTTTAGAAAAATGCTTGTATAATCTGTTACTAAGTAAACCACAGAACACAGTCATATAGCTCAAATATTTGATATGTTTTTATTACTCTAGTGAATTCATGTTATTCTGCACAGCAGCATACAGTAAAATATGGTAAAATATAAATAACAAAGTTCAACAGTGTTTCTTTTCTCTTAATCATTTAATCAAAAACCTCTGTTAAAAGTGGCAATTGTTGTCAGCATTTTTTCACTCTTTTGCTCCCTCTCAATGTATCATTGGCCAGCTAATCTTTCAAAAGTATGGGCATATTCAGTATTTACAGACAATCACCTTTTGGTGAAGCAATGCTTTTTGGAAACTCACTTCCATTGTGTTAAATGCAACAAAATGAAAATACAATTATGTTATACAAAGATCAAAAATACTATCAAAAACCCTTAATATAAATGGCAGCACTATATCAATAAACTGCTATTGATTTTTTTTTTTATTATTATTATTTTTTTTATTTTTTATTTTTTTTTTTTACATGTAAGTACAAAATCCCGTTGAGGTAGCGCCCTCTGAAGTCACTTGTCATGTTAAAATACTGAATAAACATCATTTTTATTGACTGTACAGCAAATCTTTTGTCTTTCTCTCCTTAATGCAGTTGTTTTCCTTTGGTAAACAAAACTTTCAGAAATGTGCAGTCCCACAAGTGACACTTTGAATTGTACATTCAGGACATTTTTGCATTTTTTGGGGGGGATTCTTCAAAAAAGAAAAAAAAAAATGGATCATTGTTTACTGACATTCATTTGCTATGTTTTTCAGGTAATAAGGACTCACTCTGCTTTATAGGACAGAGCAGACCTGGCCATGAGACTCTCAGCTGAACAAAATGTCAAGGGAAACAAAAATAAAAACAATACAATAACATAGGTCTTACAGAAAAAAAAATCCAGTGTGTCACTCTTATTTGGGAATGTAAACATAAAAATGTAGAATAGTTTCAAATCTGATCACATATGAAAAATAATAGGTTTCTTATCAGTTGTTGGTTCCCCAGAGAACATGGAGCTAAAACAGAAGCCACATTGTCTGGTTTTAGTTTCTTCCTTTCAGAATGAGCATCAACTTTTAGAGCAAGTTGGAAAACTTGTGGTGGGTTTTTTTTTTTTTTTTTTTTTTTTTTTTTTTTTTTTTTTTCCCAGGCAGGCAGAGGGGTTCAAAGACTTCCTCCTTCAGTCAGACCCACACGTACACATTACCAACACATTCCTCAGCTTCTTTAATGGCAAACATAACTTTGGTTTCTCTAAGACATGAAAGAAGATCGCAGCGAGCTTTTAGCTCACCGTACAAAAATACTTGGTAGAAATTGGTTATGACATTCATCCCCTTTACCAAATGTCAGTGTATTTTCTTATGTGACCAAAATACTTTTAAAAATGTTGGATTATTGATACATATGCGTTTTTGTATGCACACACTCAAATGACTATAAACTAGAGAGAAGAGTAAATCCGATGTATGAAGCAGAAAATGATTCTATGTGGATAAAAGAACTATAAAAATAGAAGCAATCTCAGAGATGGAACAAAGAAATGAGTCAGTATGCTTATGAGACAGAAATAAAGGCTAAAACCGAAATCAAAACAGTCATCTGGAAATTGTTCAGTGCAATTCAATTTACTTTATAGATTCGTCTATTTAGAATATTTTCATCCTCTTACCGCCCACAGCCCTCCCCCCCTTTAATGGGCGCTGGGATGGCTGGTCTTTTGACAGTGGACAGTATTTTATCGTGTGGGCATTGTCCCCGTTGGCGCTGCAGAGCGGGCAGGTGTAAGCCCTCAGAATCGGACACACAACCCTGCCGTCCGGAGTTTTCAGGACGTGGGAGCCGAACACCTCCTCCGGCGCTCCGTTATTCCGGCAGAAGACGCAGATTTTGGGCTCCTGTTTGCCCCTGGATGCGGGTTTGCGCATCTTCCTCTCCACACCAAAGAGATCGAACCCCGCAAAGCTTCCACCGAAGCCCATCTCCCGCTCTGGCAGCTGGCTTTGGAACGGGCTAAGGATGGAGAAGCGCTCCTTCAGGTCCAGGATGGAGGGTGGCGGGGGGCTACCGGACGGGCAGCAGCAGTCCAGGTGCCCGCTCTCTCCGGTGCCGCCCGCGATTACGCACGGACACGCCGGGGAATCGTCCAAACCCAGAGTCGCTTTCAGGGACTCGGTGATGGAGTTGGGATTCTGGGGCATGTTAAGCTTATTATTCTTCGTAACCAATGTCGTGAGTCCGAGATAGTCGTTCCAGAAATTGAAAGTATAATCATAGGGGTTGCGCGCATTCAAATAGTTGTGATTGAGAAAATCCATGGTCACTTGTGGTTGCTTGTTTGCCGTCAAAAGATGAAACAGCCAGTGTAATCCGTTGGGTCAGAGTAGCCAGAGTTCACCCCCAGGAATACCTCATATACAGCGATGTGGTCTCCAATGTTCCTGTTTTGTTTGAGCGTCCTGCAAACTGGCTTTCTGGTTATATGGACCAGGAGGGCGGGGCGCTCTCCCACCAAACCCAAGTTTCTGATCAGAGGGGGGAAAGCAGCTCCTTTCCTTCAAAGCCACATTTAGGTAGATTTGTTTTCCTGCGGGCAGCCTCCACGGCGACATCAATCAGCATTCTGACGTTCAGAAAATCGTTTACTTTTAGAGGGAAAATGGTTTTAATGTTTAATAATTTCCAAAAAAAAAAAAAAAAAATGTGCAAGAAAATGATTTTGCTTAAAAATCCATGATATAGTTAATCATAGTTTCTAAATGGGACCAAAATGTCCCCCTTTTGCAATAAAAATATTAAAGTTTCACATGATCTCTTAAGCAATATTAGTCATTGTGCGTAATTATTATCAAGGCCAACTGCGCGCTGTTACCACATTTTAACTCATTGTGTGCCAAGACCAAATACACTTTAATTCTCATAAAATCCATCTTTCAAGGCAAAAAAGAAGAGCCCCTGTGGATCAAACCAACCTATCTCAAAGTCCCTTCATGCCAAGTTTGTTTGTAGTTTCTAATTTTCACAGATTGATGCACACAGCTTTGGGACAATTCAGCTCAAAAATCTGTAAATTAATTGACACATGCAATTAATTCTTTGAGTGCTTTGTTTTTGTACAAATAAATAAATAAAATCACTAAAACACATTAAGGTTTCAATCGTTACATGAAGATCGTTACATGATTTTTCAACAGGGGGCAGCATGACGCAGCTGCGGGTCAGTTCGCATAAACCAAAAGACCCCTGACTAACTACTGTGTTGATGTCAAACTCTGTTGAGAGGATGACATTTCCAAGGAAACCAGAGGAAGCAACTATAAAGGCCACTGAGTGGAAGATAAAAGTCACTGATTTTGTCCCACTATGACCAGATGTTATCAATATGGTTCCACTGTGGCAGCAATGGTAACTCTGACAGTGAAAAGTGAAGCTAGACAAACACAAAATGCTGCAGACATTTCTTCAGTGCTAATGGATTTGACATCTCTAATCATGGGGGATTCAGTACATATTTTAAAGATGGAAAATTAACATGTTAAATATGGTTTGTGGCACTTTGCTTTGACATTGTATTTCAGACTAACTTCTGTCAAACTCAGTCTTCCAATTGTATTTTGATTCTCGATAAGTGATTCAGAAAATTTAATCTGACTTTGACATTTTCTTTAACATCTTACATTTTTGCTTTAAGGCAGATGTTGGGTCAGGATTGTTGCAGCAACATAAAATTTCTTATTAAAAAATTAAACAGTTTTGGTGTATACAACAACTTGCAAAAGTATTTATACTCATTATTATTATTATTATTATTATTATTATTATTATTATTATTATTGACATTTTGCATGTTACAACATCAAACTGTGATGTAATTTATTAGGATTTTATATTATTGACCAACACCAAGTACAGTATAACTGTGGAGTGGAAGGATAAAGATTTATTTTTCAAATAACTTCCAAACATCTGAAAAGTGTGGCATGCATATTTATTTTGCCCCTTTAATCTGACAGAAATCACTAAATTAGTGAATAGAGTCTCCAAGTGTGTAATTTAATCTCAGTATAGATCCATCTGGTTTGTGAAGAGATTTGATGGAGAACAAACACTTGGACACATCATGAATACATTTCGAAATATCTCCTGTCACTTTTATGCAGATGACAATCAACTATAATGCTTCAAAAATTCTGAGTTCTTCAAACTGTCTGATTAAACTGATTGCCTAAAGAAATTACAGCCTGGTAAATAAATAACTAATTAACACCCTTCAACCAAACTGTGAAGATGTGTCTGACCATTGCACCAGAGACCATGGTTCCTCTGATTAGGTAACAGATTGGACTTTTTGAACTTGGCTGTTGTGCCAAGAATAAATGCCTTAGGTCAGGGGTCTCCAGAGTCAGTCCTCAAGGTTCAGTATCCTGCATGTGCCTGGTTCAAAACACTTGCATCAAATGATGGCTCATTAGTAGGCCTCTGCAGCATAGTAGATGTGTTTCCATTAACCTTGAAATTGTGCAAATTGAAATAATGAAAATAAATTTGCTTTTCACATCACACGTGTCAAACGATCAACAACCGATTGTTGCCACTGGTGCAAAGCATGAAGAAGATAACAGGAAGTAGTTGGAGGATCATGGTGCAGCATGTTTTTAAAAACTTATCGTGTGAACAAGCTTATTCACGTGTGATTTTAATTTTATTTCTTATTTAATGGAAACATCACAGTTTGAAATTGTGTTTTTTCGACCTTAGCAGAAAACCGACAGAGATTTGCGCACCTTTGTAATGGAAACGCAGCTATTGGCATAGCTGAGGAGCTGAGGAGGCAGTTACTACCTGGGAGAGAACTAAAACATTCAGGATACTGGCCCTTCAGGAACGAATTTGGACATCATTGACATAGTTGTTATTTTTAACCAAACAATACCTGTTGAAGGTCACTCAAAGCAACTTATGAAACACTTCTTGAACTGTTGCTGAACTGGTAAAGAGTCATATTTCAAATCAAGCCCTCAGGTCCTCAATCCAAAATCTACCCTTCATCTCACGAAGCAGCTATAAAACTCAAGGGTATCCCTCTTTCCAGACTGGTGTACCTTATCTGTGGAATAGGCTTCTCTGTTTTTAAGTTGTCTTGAGTCTTGACTCATCCTGTTTCCTTGAGATCTTTTTGAAATATTATTTAATCTTTTTTTCATTGTTCATATCATTGAATTTGCTTGTTCTCTTTTATTTAAAGTTTTATAGTTTTTTTATGTGAAGAAGTTCAAAGCAGGGTTAGGTTAGGTTATAAAACAATATGTAGAGCTCTGAACCTCTCACAGAGCTTTGTTTAATCAATCATTTGAGCATGGAAGAAAATATGTGCAACTAAAACCCTAGATACCAAGACATGGCCATCCACCTAAACTGACAGGTTGAGGAAGAAGACCTTTTATCAGAACCAGCGAAGAGACCCATGGTGTCTCAGGAGGAGCTGCAGCATTTCATAGCTCAGGTGAAATACTTTGTTATGCACTCCACAAAGCCAGCAGTTGAATGAGCAAGAGGAAAATCATTGCTGAAAGAAAGCCACAAGACTCCTGAGTGCAGTTTGCTACATGCCATGTAGTGGACACAGTAAACATGTATGAAGGAGAAGGTGCTCTGCTCAGATGAAACCATGTGTTGTTGTAAACACTGCTTATCACCCTGAACTCTGGAGATCTGGTCTTCATGGAAGAGTGGCCAGAAGAAAGGAAATGTTATAAGAAATCCTTTAGAAGTCCTGTTTGTCACAAGCCATGTAGAAGACATCAGTATCCATGTTTTGGTCAAATGAGACCAAAACTGACCTTTGTGATCTATGTACAGAGTGCGGCATTAAACTAATGGTGAACCGATCCCCCAAACACACCCTCCCCACAGCAAAACATGGTGGTGGCAGTGTTATGCTGTGGGGATTATTTTGTTCTGCAGGGACAGGGAATGTAGTCAGAGTTGATAGGAAGATGGGTGGAACAAAATAGAGATAAGTCCTGGAGAAACAACAACAAAAAAAAAAAACTGGTTTGTAGCTGAAAAAGACTTGAGACCAGAGGCTGACTTATGACGGAATGGGTCAGATCAAATTATATTCATGTTTAAGAATTCCTGATCCAAAACCCAACCAGAAATTAAATTGAGATTCTGCAACAAGACTTGAAAACTGTTGTTCACAAAGGCTCTCTGTTCAGTCTGACTGAGCTGGAGTTATTTTCCAAAGATAATATTTCAGTCTTTAGATGTGCAAAACTGGTTGACACATCCCCCCAAAAAACCTGCAGCTGTAATTGCAGTAAATAACGTTTCTAACTATAGACTCGGGAGGGCTGGATACAAGGCACAGTGTTGTCATGTTTTCACTTTAGCTGAAAACATAAAAACATGACTTTCTTGGATAAGATCACTGATTTCCTTACAGTGTAATATCTTTATCCCAGGGGAGCTAAGTTATCTTACAAAAATATAAATTTATTTTTCAAAAACCTGCATAGACATTTCAATTACAACCTGACTGTGAATTTAGAAATGATACCAAAGCAAACAAATGAACAAATTTGGACAGATAAACATTTTTTAAACACTTTACAACTTGTATTTTCACAAAAACCTTTGTGTTTACAACCCAGTTTGTGCCACCAGTCAGTTTAATGAAGAAAAGAGGGATTGTAATGTCTCTTTTTATTTCTTGAGAAAACAATTTACATATCCTAACACTTCAACTTAAAGGTAAAAACAGCAAGCAGAACATGACATTTTCATTTTTAAAAACAGAAACTTTAAATAACGGGTTTGTGCTTAATTTTCTCTGGCAAACTGAAGAAATTAGAAGTTATTGAACACTCATGTTATTTTTCTGTTTTTATTTTGTTGGTCTTCAGGCAAACATCTTATTTATGTCAAACCATCTATCAAAGACCAACCACTAGTGCTTAAATCAAGCTGAAAGAGCAGCATCAAAAGTTTGGATCTTCTCAGGCCCCAAAACTGAAACATTTCCATCAAACCACTAAAACTAACTAAGTTTCTTTCTGGCTCTACATATATTTCCAGTCCATCTGCATCAGAAACAACATTCCACATGAATCACATTGCTCATGCTCCTCTAGTTTTGTGTTGGGTTGTGAATATTATGATCCTAACAACAAGTCCTTTGAGTCTAAACTTATCTCTGTACTTGTCCCAGATAAATTGCAAAACATTCTTAACAACCCTGTTTCAGCAGAGAATCAGTTTTTGAACGTGGAGGTAATATGCAGAGGACACATGAGGCAGCCACCCTGAACACTCCACCCTCTGTGGGCCTCTGATCCTGTGATGAAGTGGGCATCTGAGGAATGCTGAAGCGGCTCTCTTGAAACAACGATAGCACAAGTGACTGGTGTTCTAATTAAAACTTCCAGGGGGAGACTGCAAGAAATTACTGACTTGGAAGGATCACATCTATTTCTAATGGATATAATAAGAATGCACTACCTTACACAAGAGAGTGATAACAACAGAAAGAGGAGCTCTCTTCACCGAGCTACAGAGGCGTGGAGGCAGTTTCTTATTATTCTAAGCATTCAGCAAGTTAGTTCGAAATAGTATTGACTCCTCATTGGATTTTCACTCCATCCCACCAGTGCAAAAATATAAATTTTATTATGAAGCATTAATAATGCATTTAATCACCAATTCTTTTCTGCAAGCCAGGGAAGATTGTGAGAGCAGATTCTTGTGTTGCTGCAGTGTAACTGAAATATTCATGGCCACATTAGTCCTTTATTTTGTTGTGACTAAGAGAAATTAATACTCTTTCATTAACTAGAGCTAATTCTGTTGCCGCCTCAAGGCTGCATAGGTATATTTGACAGAAAGTGGGACTACCAGGATGGATGTGGTTGGAAGCTGATTCTGGAATCCCACTGACTGTTGGTTAGGGGTTTTTTTGCTTGAAAGTAAAATGTGGATAAACAGGAAAAATGACTGCAGTACAAGAAACAAACTGTGTATTTTCAGTGATGGGACTCGTAATCCGTTCATTAATGCAAATGAGTTCAAATGAATGTTTTACTAAACTCTGATTTACAGCAATTTAATGGAGCTAATCTTTCACATATAATTAATCCAAAATCCTGCATTTAAAAAAAAAAAAAGTTTTGTTTTTCTTGTTTTTGGTGACAAAAGCTGATTTGTCAGATTTGAGATAAAAGACGACTCAGTTCATTTTTGATATGATAAATGAATTATTTGAAATACTATGGAACGTATTAGACAAGAAATCATTCTTTATCTTGCTTTAAAAGATGTTCAGCTGGTAATAATTTAAAAGCATCATTTGGGCATGTTTTGAGTCATTATCATTGGATGTAATGGATGCAGTTTCAAAGGTTGTGCAAAATGTGTTTGTTATGCTGTTTTATTTTGAGAAGTAAATCATCTTTTTTTAACAGTAGACTCCTGTAGTGGCCTTGAAGAGTGATTTTGTGGATAAATCAATTCTGTGCCTCGTTCAAGGATACTTTAGTTGTAGCTATGCCCTTCAAATCTGTTAAGGCTGATAATCTGAAACCTCTAGAAACAAAGACCTTTTTCATGGATCATCCACCTTCTTCATTTACATGTTTACAGAACAAAGTATCAACCCCCAAAACAATACATAATGGGTTTGCAAAAATTGCTGTAAAATCCATTTTGTCATATTGATTGCAGTGATGAAGATGAATGCTGAATCACTCACTTTAAAATGGCGCATGCATTTGCAACCTCAATTCTTCAGACCTTTTCTGTTATACTGGAAAGGAACTTTTTGCTTTCGACGCATAGATTAGCATGTGTTTTCATTCCCAACCATTAGAGCTCTGCTTGTGATTATGCAAATGAGAGAGCAAGCAGGAAATTTAATCAAACCGCAAATTTGATTTTATGTGAAAGATTGCTGGAGGGTGGGGGCTTGATCACTTAATTCTGGGCAACAAAATTATGCTCACTTTTATTTATTCTTTTCACAGCATGTCTCACCTTGGATGCAGCACAACTCTAAAGGTTTGAGATTTGTCGAGCACTGCGGAAGGTTTGATTATCCTTTTGTTCTCCCATGAGAAGCTGAATGGAAACTGGAGTTAATGGAAATGCTTTCCATATCAGCAGCAGAGCACAGCAGCTTGTGTTTTTGCATTTTTATTGTTGTTGCGTTCCCTGAACTAAATATCTAAGTACTCTGTTTCCTTTTATTTTCCAGAGCATGAAAATGGGCTTCAGTAATTGCACATAAACTCAGATGATGCTGTTGTGTTTGCTATTATAGATAGCTGGTGATTTAACAGACTTTCTCCAGAGGCCTGTTAGAATTAAAACCAATAAAACATTCACTCAATAAGCGAGTCGAGTCCATGTAATCAAGACTAGGAAGGTACATAAACAGTCATTTTATTAAAGACCCACTTGATTTACTGATCTTGTGACCTGGAGAAGGGGGTTGTTACATGTAATTCATAACTGACAGCCAAGCTCCATGAATTAGTTTTTTCTAAACTCACGTGCCTCCCAGGCTTGGTTTAACCTGCCTGAATATACCTGGATCCCATTCCATCTAATGTAATATTACCAGTATTTCCAATGATAACTGTCTAAAATAGGAAGGGTTTCATACAATAACATTTTGACTTGACATTGCACCAGTTCAGATGCAAATGAGTGTTAAAAGCAACACTTCAGTTTTCATGCAGCAAAATATTTCTCAAGGTACAGTTTAAAACCCAAGTGTATATGAAGCTCCCTTGAGATCACAAGCCAATTTCACTCCTTTTAGCATATAAACCTGTCTGCCCTTCAGTGTGCAGAGGCTATTGACTTAAAATTCAAGTTGTAGGGCAGGGTATAGGCATAGGTGTTTCCAGCCCTTAAGGACCGGTGTCCTCCAACTTTTAGATGTGTCCCTGTTCCAACACACTTAAAAGAATTTTAACTGTCAACATTTCAACTTCTGCAGCTCCTGTTTTTGATCCAGTGTATTGAAACACGGTCGTGTCCAACTGTTACGGGACACCATTCCTCAAAGTCAGAAGACCCCTGTGGATCACCTAGTCTCAGATGTACAGTGGTGTTCCAAACAGGAGTGTTTCAAAGGGGTAAACCTCAACATCCATAATAGCTTTAATTTTATTGGGTGATGGTGGCAATGGTAGAACTTTGTCCTGTAACCAGTGAGTTGCCAGTTCGAACCCCTGGTCCATCCATCTTAGTTGTATACTTTAGCAAAATACTTCACCTACCTTGTTTGCCAGTGGTGCTGGTGCATGGCAGCCTCACTTCTGTTAGACTTCCCTGGGGTAGCTGTAACTTACCAGTGTGTGAATATGTGCATGAAAGAGTGAATGAATCTAGTATGAAGCAATTTGGGGGTCCTCTGGACTACATAAAGTGCTGTACAAATGAAGGCCATTTCACACAAATTTGAATTAAAATGTGAAACAAAAAACAAACAAAAAAACTCAGGTAAAAAGTCAGGATGTTTTACAAGCTACCATTTAAAAAAAAAAAAAAAAAAAAAAAAAAAAAATTCCTTGATATCCTATAAATCCCTGTTAAAACCATTGTTTCTGGGAATCAGCATTGCATAGCATCAACTACTAATGCTTGTTAATAGGTGTTCCAGCCCAGGATGACAACTTTATTCCTGAAATTCAAGTACCTGAACAACTGACCCCCCCCCCCCCCAAATGAATGAGTCAATTACACAGAAACAGCATAGATGGCATGGCTATTGGGTTTGGTTGAGTACTACGCTACACAAATTTACATTCTAGGAATGAGAACTTTTGTACAGGGGTTTAAGGTAAAGATTTGGCCAGAACTACAGCTGTAGGAGTCAGTCAATTGCTACCAGATCAAGTTGTCCTAGGGCTCACCAAGACTCTTCAGCCCAGCTTGCTTTCTGAAGTTCACTCCCCCCCAGTGATTCTTACATTGGTCACTTCCTAGGCAAACCTTCATGTCTTAAACATCTTTGTAGACTTTCCAAGCCAAGTTTTAGGTTGATGCAAACCAGGCATTTCTGATTTTCAGTGCGACAGTCATTTCCTGCAACAGTCTGCTAAAGACATGTCTTCCAAGTGGGGGGTGGGCAGCTAGGATTCAAATCCCTAGTGGGGCTTCTGGCAAGACTTCACATTTAGACTTTCCTCCAGCTGGCTATATTCCAAAGGCCTGCATTTTGGTTAGTTGGCCACTCCAAAGTGGCCCAACGTGAGTCTGTCTGCATGTATGGTTGTCTTGGCAACCAGCTGCAGTTGTGCACCTCACCCATTGACACTCAAGGATTAAGTGCAATAGAAAATTGATGTGAATTACACAATTTAGACCACTCCAACCAATTTGTCAATCCCTCCCCATAGAATTTTTTGTGTGTGTCTCTCTCTGTCGGCAGGGGTGGGAAGAGAGGGGGGAAAAAAAAGAGGCCAAATCTAGTCCTCACACCAACTGGCCAACTTTTAGTTGGAGCCCTTTTCTAATTGACCTAAAGCAGACAGCATGAGTCTCAACCAGGCCTCTGCAGAGCTGGATGACCTGCAGATTAGAGATTTCAGCCATTTTATTCATGTGCACTTCTAAACTTGCAGACAGAAGCTCTTAAGGACTATAGTTGGGTACACCAGTAGAAATTCAATGCTTATGTAGAATCCTCAGAGTACATTGAAAAACATTTGTTTTTTTTTTTTTTAAATTAATTTAACCAAACTTTCTAAAGTCTCAAACATTTAGTTAATCTTCACTTTTGATTCTTAAAGAGCCTCCATCTTTATTGGTAGGTTAAGGGGATGATCACATCTCCAACACCACAATCTTCTTCCAAAGCAAGGTTATACAGGTTTCCACTTCCATTTTTGTAGGCACTCGTCACTATCCTGAGCCAACCCTTCTCACCCTGAAAGACAAAAAGTTGTATACTTGCCACCATGTTCATCCAAGCTTTAATATCCCACATTTAAATCTAGTAAATAAACTTAACTCACCCAAGGTTCTCCCCCAAGAGTTGCGGACAATCCAAAATTCAGTGCCATTTTCTACACCCCAGCCTGCTACTGACACAATGTGGTTAATGACAGGAAACCTGACATACTCCGAGTACAAGCCACCGGTATACTCGTCAAGTTTCTGAGTGGCCATGATTCCACAGCTGAAGAAAGACAGTTGCATCAGTTTAACTTAAGCATCCTAAAAATGTATTCAGTCTTCATATTCTTCAGATTATACCTGATTGGTCCTCCAGCATATATTTCTGCCATCATGTCTTCTCTTCCACACACAGCGCCAAAGTCTCCCACTTTCCACAATGTGTAGTTCTGGACAGTATTGCACTCCCCAAAAGTTGTACAAGTGCCACAGGCATTGAATGGCTTGCATTCTAAAGAGAGGGGGAGAAGTACATTTTATTCATATACAAAGTCATAGTGCTTTAGTCCTTACCTTGGGCAACAGCCTGGTAGTTGTTACAGGTCTCATCAGGTATCCCATAAGTGTGAGCATATTCCCACACACCAGCATGGTCTCCTCCATGACAGGTACCAGAGGCAGCACAATTGATTACATGTTGGACTGACAAATAAGCAGATGGCCATGCTCCTCCTCACTTAATATTGATGCGATCTACATAAAGGGAATTTGAAGAGCTAAGGCAAGTCATCAAAATGCTTTAATTTGCCAATTCCCATTTAAGAGCTTTTCCCTGTTGTATTTTTTCTAATCAGAATAACTTCTACAAGCCATATCCAATATGCTGCTTTTTCAGTAATAGTACAGTTTACCTGCTATCGCACTAGTGCTACCATGTGCCCAGCAGGAGCCACAGAACTGAGGGATGTGTTGGTTGCGGGTTGCACTGGCATAGTTGATGCCATTAACATTCCTCCATTCCCAGGACTTTGGCAGGTGAGCAAGGTTTAGGAGTTCATGAGGACGAGCTGCAGTTCTATAGTAAACAAATCAATGTGGTCAGCAACGCCACTGCGACACCTCAGCAGTTGAAGTTCATTCCCTACATCTCATTCAAGTTACAACAGCAGAGATAGCATCAAAGAAGCTTTCCTTTAAACAGTTTAGTTACAATCACCGAGTCTCGTTAAAAGCATCAAGGTGTATTAACCTTAGGGCACAGAAATAGTGTTTGGGCCATGACAGAATACCTTGTGCTTTAGTTCCCTTAGACTATGCTATAAATATAATTTTAGATTGAAGGTACAATACCCATTTTGTTTTCACTTTAAACTTCAACTCAAGAAAAAAAAAAACAAAACAAAACAAAAACAACAACAACAACAACAACAACAACAAAAAAAAACCCTTACCTAACGCCATAGTTCAGTATTCTAGGCTGAGGCTTGTAGCAGCCAAACTTACTGCTAAAAATATGCTGTGCTGTGGCAGCATATTTATACATATTTATAAGCACAAAAATAAGACCTTTGACCTGAACCATCTTCAGAACATTAACCTCACCTCACACACTACTGGTAGTGAGTAAATACTCTTCCAGATAGACAAAACCTGTTAGAGCTAATCAGGCTTTATTGAGCACACATGTGAGCACCTTGGAGTACTGCTGGGCATTTCTAGGTGGTGGTAAACCTGGTAGCCCCAGATTATACTACTGAAGTCATAACTCTTATTTTTAGTTGCAGGTAATAGTTGAACCAATCTGCTCAACCTGGAACTGCACCCACAATCAGAGGAGATAGATAAATGGACATAATAATTAAAGGTAAGAAGAAAAGTGATGTAAATATTACATATAGCTATCACAAATATACTTTTAGAGGATATAATTGTCTACTTTTGTGAACCAAAGTGTCTCACAGAGCTTTACTTTAGTGGTGATTGATTCAAAAGTGGAACAAACTTATTTCAATTTAGCCTAATTTTACAAATATTGATGCACAGCAGCAGCTGTGTTTGAGATCAGAGCTGATGATGTCAGCAGTCAAAATCATTGGTTGTGTGAGCTGAATAGCAGAAGCAGTTGCAGCCTAAAAATGAAGATATTTTCACATTTATAATAACGCATTGATTGTTGTTGATTGTTGACAGAATCTCATCATTATGTTGCCTCATTTGTGCTTTGTTTATGCTCTAACTGCATCTCAGTGACAACAAAGACTTTATCAGGCTTCACTGTGAGACTGCAAACAGAGCGTGATACTAATTGACTGCCTGCCATCTTCCCCCATCTGCAGGAATAGAAAGTCATATTTAATGCCTTGATTAAAATCTAATCCCTCCATGTGAGACGGAGATGAAAGTAATTTTCATGTAATGGAGACTATTAATATTTAGATATGGAAAGGAAACCACATTTCAGATTTGCAGTTGGCTGGAGAATGTTAACTGAATGTAGGGGCTATCGTGGCGCTCAAAAATAAAACGTGAAATTCGAAAAGGAACTTTTTTATATTTAATGTTATATTTCCAATTATTACATTTTAAATGTTGACTTATCTATTTCTTTCTGCATGCAACCTGTGATGACACAGGTCACACAGGTGATGACCCTTTGAGATAATTGGTTATTAAGCAAAATATTGGTATTCAGGAATAATTACAGTGAACTTCATAAATGTCCATATTGAATGAATGTAGATAAACTTTCCAACTTGCACTGGTTTTCTGTACATTGGGCTTGTGATTTGATTATTTATTTATTTATTTATTTATTTATTTTTTTTTTTAGAACAATTTTAGTCATGTGATTCTAGGCATTGTAAAGCTTTCTTAATATTTGTTGTCAGACCTTCTTATACTTTCATCCATCCATTTCCTATAACAGGGTAGCAGAGGGACTGGTGCCTTTCCACAGCACTCATTGGGCGCTTACCTACAACTGCTCAAGGAGAGAAAACCCCTGGCAAACAGAATGTCAATTTTATGATATTCATGAAAAACAAAACAAAAAAAAAAAACTAGCAGTATTTTATGTACAGGTATATCTCAGTAACACAGAAAATAAACAAAAATGTTCAATAATTTCAGTTAAGTTCTAAAAGGGGAAACTCTTTTCTAGACTCCTTATAAACACAGTGACATATTTTGTGAGTGTCTATCAATTAAAATTACAGATTATGGCTTGAAGCTATTGAAAATTGGTTGGACAACTGAGAATCAGTCCAGTCCTTATTCTTTTTCAAATATCATGGAAACCTATTTGTGATGGCTCTTGAAGCTCCAGTTTTAACTCCTAATTTAACCTAAACCTTTGAACTGGTTGTGCCTCACAATCCTCTCAAGACTGGTTGTCTCTGCTGCTTGTGAACCTTTTTTTACTACCCTTTTTCCTTCCACTCAACTTTCCATTAATATGCTTCGACACTGCACTCTGAGAACAACCACCTTCTTAAGCAATGACCTTTTAATGGCTTACACTCAATGTGGTGGCTGTCATAAGCTGCGTTTCCATTACAAAGGTGTGCAAATCTCTGTCGATTGTCTGCTAATGTTGAAAAAACACAATTTTGCAATTGCAGCATTTCCATTAAATGAGAAATGAAATTAATATCACAAGTGAAGAAGCTTGTTCATGCAATAAATCCTTAAAAAACATGCTGCACCATGATCCTCCAACTACTTCCAGTTGTCATCTTCTTTGTGGTTTGCGCCAGTGGCAACATCCAGTTGTTGATCATGTGACTCATGTGAGGTGAAAAAGGTGTTTCCATTACAGCTTTGTGAAATAAACCCATTTCGATACAGACAAAAAAACCATCTCATCCTAGCACCAAAACTTTTTCTTGAAAAAGGATAATTTTTTTTTCAGAAATGGCGTGTTTCCATTAAGCTAATTTATTTTCATTATTTCAGTTTGCACAATTTCAAAGTAAATGGAAACGCAGCTGTAGACTGCTTGCCAATGAACTGCTGAGTCAGTAGTCTTTGAGTTTTTATTAGCTGTAAGACATAATCAATAAAATTACCACCAACATAAATTGTGCACACACTGTGTTTTATTAAACTATGAGTTGGACCTTTTGATAATGTTCTGATTGATGTGTACATGTATTTATCCTGTTTTCTGACTTTGCGCCCCCATTTTGATACATAAATAGGCTCTCATGGCATTTGATGAAAATGGGAATATATATATATGTCCTGCATGAGAAGCAAAGGGGATAAACCTTGGTTAGTTTTCTTTTCCCCTGCTAATCTTATATCAGGATATGCTCCACATTTATGCACATATTAAAAGAAAAGTCCGATCTGTGAGAATCTGATTTATTCAGTGATTTGACTGCTTGTTACAACAGTGGCATCAGAGTGATATCTCAATGACTAGCACCGTTGGTCGCCTTCATGAGCGTGTTCCTTTTCTCATTAATGTCAATGTTATTAGTGAGTTTGTAAGGTATGTGATGGAGTTCTGCAGATGTTTGAGTGTTTGTGCACTCAGCTGTACTGCCGTGTGTGTCAATGTCAGTAGGGGGTGAATAACATATGTTCACTGATCTGTGCAGAACTTAGAGGTCAGTTGTCTTTCACTGGCTTTTTCTCAAGATAGTACTTCACTCCCACGTATTCTCCACTAACCTGTCACCTATCATGAAGGTAGGAATGTCAGATAACTGGACAGTTGAATAAAAAGAGCAGCCACAGAAACCTCTGACATTTTGAATCAGTTTCACGTGGGTGAGAATAAAATTCATGTGTGCTTTTAGTCTAAATGTTTTTGATTTGTTTTTTAATATTACTTTCTCCAATTTTGGAGAAGTCTCTGAGAAATGTCAGAGTAGGTTTTAAAATCTGGTGATATGGCACTTTGCTCAGGATACATCTGTGACACAGGGTGGCACATGCACTTTGGGGTGCCGCAAACAAGTTCTCTGCTCCTTATATAGAGATGGCTGAATTGTCCGCACTCCTCAGTGTTGTGCCTGTGAAATCACTGTAAGAAAATATGGACATATTATGCAGCTGGCTCAGGAGGCAGAAGTTAGGATTTGGCTGTCAGATCCAGGCTATTTCTCTGGCTTAAAAGGAAGTGGTCTGTGCTTGGTTCTTGTCTCACTTTCTTCTTCTACTACGCTCCAATTTGCTTTATTTGCTGTTAATTCAACTGTTAACTTTTTGTTTTCTCTGTTATTTTCGCTCCATAGCAATTACACCTGGTCTGGTGTTCTGTTTGGCTGTGATGCCTTCCTGGAGGAGGGCTTCAGCTGAGATAATGCTGCCTTCAACTAATCCTTCTCCTTCTTCTTCTCCTGCTGTTAACTTTTTACTTTCATGAACATCAAAAAATAATCCTACATCAGTTCATCTGTTTTTCTTGTGTCCGACTGTCTTCTCAAACCCCCAGTCGGTCGTGGCAGATGGCTGCTTGTACTGAGCCAGGTTCTGGTTCTGCTGGAGGGTTCTTCCTGTTAAAGGGGAGTTTTTCCTCTGCACTGTCACTACATGAATGATTGGTATGAGGGATTGCTGTAAAGTCAACGACACAATGCCATGTGGTCGCTACGTGCTCGTCCAGCAGGAGTGAAAGCTGCAAGTCAATGACTTGTTGCTATCTCCTGGGTTTCCTTAGAAACTTTTTGAGCTACTTTGAATAGTTAATTGCATTTACTGTACTGCTTGATAACTAGGCTCAATTGGAATGTATGTATGATTATATATATATATATATATATATATATATATATATATATATATATATATATATATTATATTATTATTATTATTATTATTTTTTCCTTCTTGTAAAGTGCCCCGGGACGACATTTGTTGTGAATTGGCACTATATAAATAAACTTAATTGAATTCAAAATCTAAAGTACGTATGTTGTCTTAACTTGAACTGGATTCTTTTATACTGAACAAAGATTCTTTAAAATACAGCTTCAGATTTATTTAACCTGTAATTCTAACTATGAAAGCACTTTGGCATCAAGACAACCTTAGATTAGAATCTACAACATACAGACAATCATGACTGGACTGAATAATTATACAATGAAAACAGAATCTTTAAAACACAGTTCTAATGAATTATTCAATGTTCTACAAATGTGCAATGATTGGAGATTTTTTGCTATATGTCAAGAAAGTATTACTAATAACATTATTACAGAACACTTTAAATAATTCCAGTCATTTATTTAATTTCAACCAAGTACTTTAACACCTAAATATTATTTGCTGCCACCAGCATAAAATTATTTTAACCTCCTGACACACCTCACGCAGATGGTTATTATTATTATTATTATTTTTATTTTTTTTATATATAAATATATTAATTTGTTGTCTTTGGCACCATCTTACATTACAACATGGTCAATGTTAGCACTGCATGAAGCATTATTCAAAGAGAAAGACATGTTTCTTTTTTTTTTTCTTTTAATACCAGTTCTTGTCCAAAAAACCATATGCCATCAAATTTATCATCAATAAGCTAGATCACAAAAAAGGAAAAAAAATGTATTGATTTACACAAACAGCCAATATATAATGACATAATGCTGTTGAAATTACTGTATAATATAAAATCCATGCCAGTGTCTTTAATCTAGTAAATCCTTTACTGTGATAAGTTGAAAATGTGTGAATAAATACAGTGTGGACTTGATGTGTGAAAGAAGTTTCACAAAAAGGTCAAATATTGCTCAACAAACATCCTGATCAGTCGAGATAGACCACTCTGACAAGTGACAGAAATGTAAATTTCTGGAGCCATGTGCAGAAAAAAAACTCCTACTTTACAGCTGATTTCATCATTTGAGTTTTCAAATTAGAAAAGGACAAAAGGGAGAAATTCTGTTGTAACAAGGAATAATCATTTACTTCAAGGTGACATTGCCTCAAACAACGACATGGTATGTTTGTTTTGAAACTATCTGGTTAATCCTGAAATTCTTGCAGAATGTTTCACCACTTGACTGACAAAAGATAAGATTTTAGGACCTGAAATTGAATGTCTTGGTCATTATTTCTAGTGGGGGATCTCTTGTCTTCTCAAAAGCAGACGCATTTTCCAGCTGAGGAGATTTCAAAAGAGTTGGGGGTATTAAGCTCCTGTTCCAGGGGGAATTACCTGTCTGTCTGCCACAACCAAATCTCTCAGGCTCAAAGTTCACTGTGGGGTGTTCCTACAACTCAGAAAGCCATTTATCAGTTGATTGGCTGAACTGATGTTAAAAGAACTGAAAAGATGCACTTGTTCAAGACATCTTTTCCATGAATGGATTTTAATAGACATTGTATTGGAAAATAGAGGGCAATAGCCCTAAGAACAGAGTTTAAATCACAGTGATCTCAACCATCAACACCATAAGAAAGACTCTTGCTGCATGTGTAAAATCATATTTGTCAGTCAGTTTGATAATATAGAACCTATACAGCTTTTGAGCTACATTGCATCTTATGGAGAATTATGAGATGATTAAAATTCCTCAAAATTTAATGAGAATTTATGTTGCTGATTTTATTTCTTCTTAGGGTAAAAACATGTCCAACTATGCTATGATAAAACTGGTTGTAATTCTTTTTACAAACTGTGATATACCAATCAGCCGACTTTCCCTTGATAATCAACCAAATACTCAGAGATTAAACTTTTTTGATCAAATGTATTTAGATTAAGAAATTCCTACATTTCAGTTAGTAAAACATCAAAGAGGATGTTCTTTGACACATGCTTTTGCTTTAAGTTTACTAAAATCAGAAAAAAGTCAGGGATAAGCTTTGATGCTTAAATAGGAATAATCTTTCCCTTCTTTTTTTCTGCTGGAGTCAAAAATACAACCTCTGTTAAATAACTGTTTAATAGGCAGTGTGTGTTACATTTACCAGCTGAATTTAAAAAAAAAAAAAAAAAAAAAAAAAAAAAAAAAAAAAAAAAATCAAAAATGAGTTTGGATGTGTTATTGTCCTTAGAAGAAAAATTGAATTGGGAAACAGGAACAGGTAAATCAGACTTTAAAGATGCAAAGTACAGAATCAGAGTCCCAGTCACAACATTGTAAAATGAGTGGAATCAGATTCCTGAACTAACCTCAATATTTGACACCTTTGGTTGCTATGCTATCTGTGATTTTATGTAAGTTGCTATGAAAGCAAATTGGCCAGTTTTTAAGAATCATGGCCTGTTTCTGTACACATGCCTTGATAAACCTTTTTATAGGCTGTGTACATTTTGTTTATTCAGATATTCACAGAGAAGGAGAGATTGTACTGGCATATTCTGGACTTTTCTACCTGAGTTAAGTGACCTGCTCTGTCTGCTATGTTCCAATATTTCCATTCATGGTAATGGGATGTTATTCAAAACAAAGCATCATGAAGCCAGAATCCTTTACTGATGCTTTTCATTTTTTGGGCACATGAATTGGAAGTGCACTGAAATATTTTAAAAGCCAAGTTGTCAATGAGTCATATCAAAATGTAAGTAACAGTGCCAACTTTAGCCTAGCACTTAAGCAAACTGCTAGACATGAAAGCATTTTCAGCAGGATCAAGACACAAATTAATTAGGACTGTAGTTGTAGTTGTTTAGTCAGAGTTGTTTAGAACAAGGCTGTACTGCAGAAATCTCTGGTCGGTATCGGGGGACAAAACATACTAACTGTAACATCTTTTATGTGATCATACAGGAGTTTACAGTAGCTGAAAAGGAAACTTATCACTGCTTTATAACTTTTACATTTTTTTTTTAGACAAGTGGAGAAGCAAAATGAAATTTCTGACAAAAAAACATGACATAGAAATAGCCTTGGTTAAAAACTATTGCTGGTGCTGATTCAAAATGATATTTCTCATGTGATAAAAGTTCTTGACATGTTCATATGTCTTTCCATTTGATTTGATGCATCTACTCTGCATTTAACCTTCAAATAGTCGTTGCTGCAATATGACGCCTCCCTGTGGATTTAAGTTTGAGATCCTGTCAGTGGAGCTTTTTTTTTTCCACTTTTCCACTTTTCTTTCCACTCTTTTTTTCCACTACTTCACTCTTGTTTGGTTTATTAGTCATTCCACACTCCTCAGGGCTTTGTGTGTGTATTGATAAGTTCATGGGTTTGTTTACATTTAAACATTTTCTTTTTTACACCCATGCTGCTGAGTGAAATCAATGTGTGCATGGTCTAGTTTTATGGAGCTCAGCAGGCAGAAAGAAACCGTTTGCACCAGGTGACGATATATAAATGAACATACTTTCATTTTCTCCAATCTCTCAACTTGTTTGCCATAGCAATAAACATTTTAATGTAGATGTTCCATGAACTCATCTGCAAAAATTAGGGCTGATGACACAGCCAGGTGGAGACTAGATGGTTGACTGGGGGAGGCAAACAATCCTGGATCCGACATGTAAAAACTGGATCAGAGAGCTTTTAAGATGCGGTTTATTCCTACAAATATGTAAAAAAGGTTTAAGAAACACAAATATTTTTGAAACAACAAATTAAATGTATTCAGTCTGAATGCAGAGGGAGTGGTCCTGACTGACTGTGCTCCAGGCTGACTATGGCTGACATGGTTGGGAAGGGGACCACAGCAGCACCTAAAGGCCCTTGAGAAGAGTAAGAATAATATATACTTTCATGTCAGAGTCTCTAAAAATAACAGATAAAGTCTCTAGATTTATCACCAGTTGAATTTTTTTAAGAGTCATTAGAGGGCTTTGAGTAATTGTTCAACACAGAGACAAAGTGACTAAGTTGGATCAGAAATGTATTCTTGGTGGGTTGACTTTAACCCCCATTCCATTTTGGGATCTTTCATTTGGTTGCAAGGCATTAAGAACAGGTGTAGATCATCGACTGAAAGGATAATCTAAAACAGTTGATAGTTTGCCAATATATTTAAAGTAGACTTTGTGAAAGTAAGTACTTCTGGTACTTCAGTGTTCTTTGGTGCTCAAACTGTTCTGCTGGAGATTTCTTCCTATTAAAAGTAAGTTGTTTCTTTCTACACTCGCTTGCACAAAAAGGACTTACGACAGAATCAATGATATGATGCAACTGACTGGACTTTCTTAGGTAGTTGACTTCTTTCCAACTGTCATTATATGATTGGCTGAACTTCACTGTGTTGTTTTACTATTTGGATGGAATTTAACTAAATTATTAACAGAGGTAGCAATTGAACAATAACTGGACAGAACGTTTTGGAGTCAAACATTAAAAACAAGGAGAGGCGGATAAGAAAGAAGAGTTATGGAAGTGCTCATGACTTGGCAAAAGAGAATGATGGGCAATAATCAGACGTCTGTCACAGCAGCAGTCACACTGTATGATTTATCTGGAAAATTTTAACACAGACTCGGATACATCTGTGGCTGTGAGAGTAAATATCAGCTGTCTGTGTCTTTTTCCTATTGAGGAACTACAGACCATTGATTTAAGCTCATGTCCAGAAAGTGTCTTACAATTCTTTCACAATTAAATAATTTGTCTAAGAAGTCTTATAATTGCAGTCTGAACCCACTTTTAATAGAAACTACAAATACATTATTGTCTTGTACTATTTGTATGTTTCATTCTGAGGTGCTCTTCCATGTAGATTATATGTAGTGTATGTATGTGCAACTAAATATCGAGTTTAAAAATCAAAATTGGGTGAAAAAGGTATATTTTAATAAATAAAGCAACTAGATTCAGAACACATTTGCTATGCTTCTGTACTTGTCTTCAAACCCAAATATGCTGGAGTCTTCCCAGGGACTCTGGGACACATCTGGTGCCGCTGTGCGCCTCCCCTGGTATTTAGTAAATTGTAGCAATGAAGAAATCTTTCTATTAGAACTAGGAAATTGCTTCTGTCAAGACCACTCAACAGGGGGAGATAGCTCTTGCTTGAATTGGATCTCAACTTAAAAAAAGAAGTAATCTAATGTGACATCTTGATAACATCTATCGTGAAAGAGAAAGAAAATTTCTGTTCTGGTGCCAGAGGGCTTTTGGTTTTAAATTTCCTTTCAGATTGTGGATGTGACACTAATGCTGTATATTTAAAGCAGCTGAACTACTTTTATGGAGTTTTCACTGCTCCCCATCAAAAAGCGAGATTGCTTCTATCATAGCTGATGGTAATTCTGATTCACAAAATAAAAATCAAAGCTTGCTCAGCTGCATCGTTTCAGTGAATAAAAACCTTATTATCACAGTTCTGCGGATGTAGCCTGCATATGGTCCAATTAGCCTTTCAGAGTGTTTAATAAGCACAATCAATGTGCAGGGAGAAGTCAAACTGTGCTGAAGGAACTGCAATTTACTCAGTGGGCTACCCTTCACATATGGGGCAAAAAAGGAGGAGGGGGGAAACCTTTGTGGAAAACACAGTCATTCCTTTTGTAGCAGTTTTAGTGGTCAATGCCTTCTGGTCAAAAGGTGGTTCTGAATAAACTAATTCTGTAGGATTAGACCACTGTGGTGGTGATCTAGGCAGCCAAACAAATGCAACCTTATGGTGCCAGAACAACTATTTACAGCACAGAAAGAAGCAGTTCAGTTAAAGGATTAGTGGGAATCAATTTTTGAGGCAGACCACCATTTTCAGGCGCTGCTTCTTAAGATGTTGAACAATACCCACATCACAGAAGGGGGACTGATGACACCTTGAGTAAAATACCAGCAGTAAAAAGACAAAAGATGTGGTTAAACACATGGTGTCCAATTTCTTTGCTCCAGGCTTGTTTTTCATCTCTGAGGGGTTAAATGATGACACTGTGGATAAATAAGACATATTTGGACTTGCTAAAACTGAACTTAACAAAGCACTGGTTTCATGTGTGCCAAATGACCTTCTGTTCCTAACAGGCTCAGTTCTACAGAACAACACAGTCAAACTAACATCACAGACAGTAATATGCAGGTTTGAATCTGAGGCATTTTATTTTAACTTCCTGGTTCTGTCACATAGAATGACATTTTTTGCACTGAAATTACCAATAAAATATACAATAAACGTGTGACTTAAATTTTGACATGTAAATAACAATACATACTTAAAAAAACAATTCCTGACAAATCCCATTGTGAGAGTTGGATGTAAAAACAAACCCTGCCACATAGCATGGTATGTGCCCCTTGTAACATCTGTCTAACGCAGGGTTTAGGTGTGAAGAGTTTTTGATTTTTTTTTTTTTTTTTTTTTTTCATGAGCATCTGCTAGAGCTTTTCATCAAGTGCTAGACAGCTGTGTTGCCTAGAGCTGTTTGTTGTTGGAGGGGGATGAGGGCAGACAAGGACAGGTGTCAAAGGAGCAGACAGGGCCGTCAGGTGAAGAACAAACAGAACATGAACAGGTCTGCTGATGTTTCTGTCATATCACTGATCCATTAAGTCAATTGAACTATGTTAAAATTGAGATATTACATCTGTTGAGATTTACCTGAGTTGCATTTATACAAATCTTTAAGAGCTTAATTAAGTAACTTCATATTGTATGAATTTACAGAGCTGAGTGTCAGTGCAAATACGCTAAAGATTTTACTGTAAGAGTTCCACCTTCATAAAACACTCAACAGCTCACTGTCAGCCATGAGTGACTTCAAGCAGCATGACATAAGGTTATGGAGCTCGTGTTTTGAATCAATGCATTCATCATGCATAGAGTCATCTCCTCCAAAAACAAAAATGGAACAGAAAAACCTCACTGGTTAACTTCTGATCAATAACTTGTGACTGAACTTTTTTTTTTTTTTTCCAACATAACAATATTCTATTCACAGAATAGGTTCTCAAAAAGCTGGTTTTATCATTTAAATAACTCTGGACCAGTGTTTAATTTTACAGTAGTATGAGGCTGTTTCTTGACTTTAGAATTTTCTAATGACTGAGAAATTGATTGTTATTCTCATCAGTTTATTAACTTTTAGCTCTTTTTAATAACATTTTTATTATATTTCAAACCAGTTCAGGTCTTTTTTAAGACCTTATTTTGTAGACTTTTATTCACTTTCTTGCCTCTCTATGAATAACAGTGATAAGATAAGAGTGATGAATAACATCTCTCAGGATGTTATTCATCACTCCACTGCTTCCAAAATAATTGTGTGCAGATTGTCTATTATATAAATAGGTGATGGTGTCATTTAGGGACCTATGGCAACTTTTGGGATGACCATTAACTAATTTCCTTTAATGAAATGAAGTGAAATTTCCTTTTAATTAAATTTCCTTTGACTGGTAAAATTAATAAATTGATAATCAGAACCTGTGCACATGATGACCTCTTTGTAGGGAACACAACTGAATGAATTTAAACAGTCTGCATGAGAAATGATGCAGAAAGTTGAGCCAGACAGTACTGGGTGTAGGAGAAACCCCCAAAATACTATATATAGCATTAAACTCCACCCTTTTTGTTCTGCAATCTCAGCTGCATGCTCTGACAGAACGGATATACAACATGACCAGCTACATTATTATTATTTTTTTTTTTTTTCCAAGCAGCCTGGCTTTATGAACAAGCTGAACTTGTTTTTATCAACAGAAAATAAGTTGTTGCTGTGACTTCTGGCTTTGAAATGTTGGTTATTACAAGCAAATAAATCCCATTTCTTTCCACCTTGGTGAATGCTGGAATGTGCGATTGTTTTGTTAAGGTTAAGCAAGCCTTTATTTAATGAAACATGAAGCCATCTAAATCCTGACTTTACAGGGCGGTAATGGTGTGTTGCAGTCTGTTGTGCCCATCTGTTATCCCCGTGCTGAATGAAAGGCAGGTGGTCAGCCGCTGATGTACCCCCGCTTTGAACTGTCGTTCATCTTAGCCCACTCAATCTTCGCACAGTGATCAAAAGAAACTCTGCTGCTATGGAATACACGTGCTCATACATATGCATGTTATGGCTAAAAAGACTCCTCTGGCACCCATTAGCTGTACAGTCACACTGTGAGGCCTGCTTTGAGAATTTGCATGTGAACATTAGCAGATTAATCATGAGTGACAGTTAGGGAAACGGTGTGGTTAAAAAAAAAAATAATAAAAAAAAAAAGCAGCCCGCACGGGAGCCACAATGGACCCTGACCTACATGTACAGACTAGATTGCTGCCCTGATAACACTATGACATTCAAATAATTAAAATGACCTAGTTGGCTTTTCACTCTTTGAACAAAGAAAAGTCTAGTTTGAATTATAAAAAGTTATATGAGTTTTTACTCACTGACGCATGAAAATAACTTGTGATTTTAGGTTATCTCCACACATATTGAATTACAGACATTTCACACTGTGCAAGAAGTTTTTAAAACAATCTTTCCAAAAACAAACCTGCAGTCCATAGAAAAGAAATCGTTTCAATTGATTTTCATTGCAGAAAGTAAAACCTCAAAAGCTGAATTGATTATGTTGTATGTTACTAGGGGTGCCAATCATTATTGAGCGAGTGTCACTTATTGATGCTGTGGCTGATGTTTCATAAAGTCAATATGAAAACAGAATTGAAGCTTTTGTGCCACTTTACTTCAATTTGAACTCTTCAGATGAAGGAGAGTCGGAAATGTTGGAGCCACAAAATATAACGTGGACTGGCAGAGAGTCGCTGTTTTAATACAGCACATTCAGACAAAGGGAGCATTTGAACACTTGTCATTCATGTGTCCTAAATGGCTTAAATGCATTAACCAATGTGTTTAGTTAATAACTGGGAGTTATAAAAGTCAAAATAATATTAATTTAGACATTTACATTGGAATCAGTTAATTTGTTATCCACACAAATATGACAAATTATTATTTTACTGCCATCCCAGGAGTGGTTAATCATGCTTTCTTAGACCATTTAGGCTTCCATTTGAGTAATTATCATGGATAAAAGCATTTTTTTTTTCAAAATTATTTTTTGAAGCACAGGGTTATTTAGCAGTGACAGGCACATAAGGAATATTGATGTATTAGGTGATTTATGGATGCATTTTTTTGTTTGTTTGTTTGTTTTAAAGACAATTAGAGCTTATGTACTCCTGCTGGGGTCTTCAAGTCATGACCCTTAGGTCATACGCTTGAAGGATTCACAGCCAAGTGTGAAGCCTCCGGAATTTAAGTTGACTTCTTTGAAGCTAAAACATCTCCCATGCAACTGTGCAAACTTTAGCTTAATAATCCATTTCAAACTTAAACAAAACACAGAGGAAAGAAGCACTGTTAAAGCTGAAGTTTGCAAAACAAAAGTTATGTTGACTGATAGTTGCATCACTTCAACCTTCCATACAGTGCAGTTACAAATTCAGTCAATGAAAAGACCCTGAAGGTAGGTTGTTCTTTAGATAGCTAGTACTTTACCTTGTTGTTCTTAGGGGCTGTGTGAAAACAAACCATGAAAAATATCTCTCTTTTCTAGTCCTTCAAGTCCTCACACAAGGAACCCTTAAAACTGAAGGGTGCAGATATTCAGATATTAAATGTTATAGAAAGCTATACCTTAGGTAAATGTGAATATGCTTCCTTTAGAAGGCAAACATTAGGTGACTGACTTTAAAATAGACCAAAAGGATTTCATGATTTATATAAATTGATTTATGATTAAAAGCTGTAATATTACCACAGCCAATTCATGTAGCCACACAGATTATGTACCATTCTGTGAAAACCATATCATTCATGAGTATTGGTGCCATGGAAAATAATTTATTAGGGCTTATTTACAGCATGGATCAACTCTGACTTCTGTGTCCAATTTACCTGTTGCTTTGAGAGTCTCCAAGTGAAAAAAGGCTAAAATTAGAACCAGCCAACCCCATGGTTATCAATCATGTATCTGCTCTGGACCTTAGAGGCAAAGGTTGATGGAGAGTATAAGGCCAACAGAAGAAAGAGGGCTGTGCAGCTGCTCTTCATTTTGAGCCTTTAGGCCTAATCGTTCACACTGAGGCACAGCTTTCAGAATTGGATAAAAAGCTGTTTTAATTTTGCACTTGAAGTACCAAAGAAGTATTTGGCCTATTACAAATTTGTTCAGTTTGTTTATTTTTTTGTAACACTTATATGTTGTGGATCATTTGACAAATTTTGAGAAAAGATACTGAGTAAATATAACATGCAATTTTCAAATGATGATTTCATTTATGAAAGTAATAAAAAACAATCAAATGCCCTATGTGAAAATATAATTACCCACATTTTAAAATTAAAAAAGGTAAAAATATCTGTGATTAAGCCCATTCTTTTGGTTCAGTTTCCTTTGCCATACCCAGGCCTGATTACCATTTTACCTGTAGCATAAAAAACACTTAAATAGAACCTGTCTGGCAGTATGAAGTTGGCTAAAAGATCTCAAAAGCAAAACATTGTGCTCTGAAATACAGAAATTCAAGAGGTGATAAGAAACAAAGTCACTGATATCGATGAGTTTGGAAAGGGTTACAAAACCATTTATAATAGTTTGGAAATCCAGACCACTACAGTCCCAGCCAGTAAACATTCCCAGGAGTGGCCGGCCTACCAAAATTACTTCCTATATCAACGATATATCCAGGAGGTCACACAATAACCCAGAACCACATCTAAAGCACTGCAGACTTCACTTGCCTCAGTTAAGGTCAGTGTTCATGATTCAACAATAATAAAGAGAAAAACTGGTATAGGTGGGAGAGCGTTGTTGACTTTACAGCGATCCCTCATACTGAGCATGCATGTAGTGACAGTGGAGAAGAAAAACTCTCCTTTAACAGCCATCTGTCATGACCGACTGGGGGTTTATGACAACAGAGTAGAGTGCACAAGAAAAACAGATGAACTGATGTAAGATTATTTCCAATGTTCATGAAAGTAAAAAGTTAACAGCAGGAAAAGGAGAAGGATTAGTTGATGACAGCATTATCTCAGCTGAAGCACTCCTCCAGGAAGGCATCACAGCCAAACAGAACACCAGACCAGGTGTAGATTCTATGGAGAGAAAATAATTGAGAAAACAAAAAGTTAACAGTTGAATTAACAGCAAATAATGTAAATTGGAGAGCAGTAGAAGAAGAAAGTGAGGATAAAGTGGTCAGTTTGTCCTCCAGTAGCCTAAGCCTCATCTAGAAAGTAGACAGAGTGTCTGCCTCACAGACTAAAACTGGAAGCTTGTTCCACAGGAGAGGAGCCTGATAACTAAAGGATCTGTCTCCCATTCTCCTTTTAGAAATTCTAGGAACCACTAGTAGACCTGCAGTCTGAGAGCGAAGTGCTCTGTTAGAAACATATGGAATAATCAGATCTCTGATGTATGATGGAGCTTGATTATTAAGGGCTTTATATGTGAGAAAATTATTTTCTGGATTTAACAGGGAGTCAGTGAAGGGAAACTAAAACAGGAGAAATACAATCTCTTTTTAATTTTCATCAGAACTCTTGCTGCAGCATTTTGGATCAGCTGAAGGCTTTTAACTACATTCTGTGGACTTCCTGACAGTAAAGAATTACAGTAGTCCAGCCTTGAATTAACAGATGCACGGACTAGTTTTTCAGTATCACTCCTGAACAGGATATTTCTAATTTTGGCAATATTCCAGAGATGAAAGAAGGAAATTTGAGAAACTTGTCTAATATGTGACTTAAGTGACATATCCTGGTCAAAAATAACACAGAGGTTCTTTACTTTATTATTTGAGGCCAATTTAATACCATCCAGATCAAGTGATTGACTAAGCAGTGTCTCTTTCAGAGGTTCTGGTCCAAAAACAAGTCAAGTGTCATCCAAGTTTTAATGTCCTCAAGACATGCCTGTAGTCTACCTAACGGATTGGATTCATCTGGATTTATAGATGGATATAACTGAGTATCATCAGCATAACAATGAACATTTATCCCATGTTATCTGATTATTTTTCCAGTTGGAAGCATATATATAGTAAAAAGAACTGGTGAAAGCACAGAGTCCTGTGGTACTCCACAAGTAACCCTAGGGTGAGAAGATTTATCGTCCACATGAACAAACTGGAATCTGTCTGATAGATAAGATTTAAACCAGCCTGGTGCTGTTCCTTTGATACCTACAACATGTTCAAGCCTTTCTAAGAGAATATTGTGGTCCACTGTATTAAAAACAACAAACAAAGGTTTTGAAGTGGGCTAATCAAAGTGTGAACTTATAGACCCATTCACTAAATTAGAATTTTACTGAAAAACCCATTTATTTCAGGAACATTATCATTAAATTAAACACATTATATAGATGAATTACACAGAGATGGATGTTTGAAAGCCTTTATTTCTGTTAATCATGATGATTTTCCACTTACAGATAATAAAAAACATTACATTTAAAAGGTTAAAAATGACTTCATACCAGTAAGGATATATATTTAATACAGAAATGTGGGTTTTATGAAAAGAATGTTTAATACCTGCTTAAGGGTTGTTATTTTCAAAAGGTACTTTTAATCTGACAAACGAGCCTCATCTAAACACATATTCTAATTTTTTGAATATGACTGTAAATCTGATTGAGATACTGTGGCAAGCATTAATGCTCAAACACACTCCAATGTGATTTTATTAGAGCAATTCTGCAAAAAAGAGTGGGACGAAATTCTTTACCCAGAGACATAAAGGACAGTTAATTCCATTCACTTTAGACTGATGAATTTATGATATTGTGGAAAAAAGTAGTCATAATAGTGGAAATCCGCAAGGGATAGAATACATTTAACTATATGTGAATCATGTCAATAATATGAAGTCACATCAGTTGTTAATGTAGGATTAACTTTTTGCAACAGTCTCTGTTCTGAATGTTTTTTGGTTTTTTTTTCAGTTTTGCATTATTCTTTGTTATATTTACAGACATTAGAGCTTGTCTTTTGAATCAAACTATAGAGGGAAATCTTTGCTCCCCATGTGCATCAAGGCGCAGGAGAAACTTCAACAGTGGAGGAAGCATAAAGATTGCTTTAGAGTTCAACCTAGTTTATTTATATGGTTTCAGTTCACAACAAATATTATTTCTGTGCCATTTACAGGACCAACAAATGTAAATTATATTCAACTGGATACAGTTCAGTTCACTCAAACACAGTATCATCAGTACACTACAGTCTGTTTCATATTTAAATGTCATTTTTGCAACCACAATAATATCAGTTTCAGTTAACAATTTGGTGAAGATAAAACAAATTGCAACATATCTTGGCTTCAAAAAAACTTTTTCTAATCCTGAGAAAACAAAACAAAAACAGAGAGAACAATCATTGCTGCAGTGAGTGGCAGCAAAGATTGTTCCAAATAACAGAGAGTATAATTACATGATCAGTGTGTTCTCCAACAGTCAAGCCTATGGCTGCATAACTAACATTACTGAGAGGGAAAAACAAAACAAAACAAAAACAGTCATTCAAACTAGCCCAGGGGTCTGCTGCCTTTTCAATCTAAAGAGCCATTTTTACCCCCAGACCAATAAAATAAAACTTGTTTCGAGACGCAAGTGTTGCAGGATTTATTTATTTATTTATTTATTTATTTTTACAAGGAAAAAACATAAAACCTTTGTAAAAAGAAGACGGATACATTTTCTAATATTGGATGTTGATATTTGTGGAAATAATTATTCCATAACAAAACTGAAACACTGCTAAAACCTGAAATTTTAATTATATCTATGTTTAAAAATATTTGTTGTTTTTTATATACCTTTTTTTTTTTTTTATGTATTTGTTGGTTTTTAGTTAAAGTTATAAAGAGTCATTGTGGAAGGTCAAAAGAGCTACTTGAAGGTCCAGAGTCCCTGCTCTGGCCTTTATCAAAAAGATAGGGCATGGAAATACGGAAAGATATTAATGTGACATTTTCAATTCAGTTCAATTCAAAAATACTTTATTTATCCCAAAGGGAAATTAAATTTTGATGTAACTCATTTAGTCAAGGAGTTATTATAGATGGTGATGGCTGTGGGCAGGAAAGATCTCCTGGAGTGGTCCGTTTTACAACCAAACTGAAGAAGCCTTTGACTGAAGAGACTCTGTTTTCCAATGACATCCCTCTAAAAATTTCAACATCTGATCTCTCGTTCTCTGCCTATTTTAGATTTTATTTTTCATGTGCTTTGAGTTTTGCTACTTTATTTTATTTATGACAATCACAACTAAACAAAAACGACATCAGCTTCTTAATTTTTGCGGCCGTCGTGTCATTCAGCACAATAACATAACATTTTCTGTTAAAACTCCTGCTGTTTTTATATATTAGGTGTAGTTAACTTATTCTTAATGATCAAGAGGAAATATAATTAGGAAAATGAGTTGCTTTGAAAAAAAATTACAATCTGAAGTCAAAAAAGTGTTTCCAGAATCAAACAAAAGACTTTTGTTTCCTGAGTGGAATTTGAACACCTTAAGACAATTCACTCAGAAATGCATACTGGACAAGTGAAAACATGCTCGAAATATTTCAAAACAAAATTGTTTTGGGTTTAGTTTTCTTTGTTGGAAAAGCATTTCATTGCCCTGCCTGGGGTTAGTGATTAAGAACAGAGGCAGGCAATGTATGAAGTGCAGGTGTGTTTCTTTGGCACAAGTAATCCTGGGTTTTATTGGCTCTGGATTCTCCATCAAAGGGGTACGAACACTTGAAATTCTTCAGTGCAAAAACTCTGCAACTTCTGAAGCGTCTTTAGCAGGACAGAGGAGGAGCTGGGCCTCCATTTACCCTGATTTCCTGTCTTTTTAAAGGATGAATGACCAGCTTTAGGCCATTCAGAGTGCCCTCACCTATAGCACTCCGTTTGATCTCAGCATCATGGCTGCACACAGGTTGAAAGAGAGTGGGCCCTTAATGTCAAGGCAATTCTTAATGAGTCCCTTAGGATAGGACCAACCACAGGCCCCCAAAGAAAATGTAATCTCCTTCTTTAGCCCACTGACTTTGTTGCAGTTTCGGCTTCGATTCCCAATTGGTCAACATTTGAGTCTTAAAAAAAACATATCCAGTAGTACTTTACTTGTTCAAAACCTTTATCGAAGCAATAGCAATGTGTTTTTCTACTATAACGAACCTTAATTTCTAATAATAAAAGTTTTTAGACATTTTTATATTTATCTTTATAACATTATTGACTGGTTTGTCGTGTTATGGGTTGTCATCTCATTTTAATTGTTTTTTAATGGATCTTTAGCAGAAATAATCAGCATTAAAGTCAGTGCAGTATGATAACATGCTCAGAGATGAGCTTCAGATGAACTGAAATGACTTTGATGCAATTTATGCACTGCCTGAAAAATTTGTTCAATTTAACTAATCACATCTCCACAGAAGTCATTTGCATTTGTGAATAATGTAATTCCAAATTCAGGAGAGGAGGACGATGGCATTCATTTGAATTCCTCAGGCTTGTGCACAACAGGCTTTTTACAGATTCCTGCGCCCAGTTTTAAGAAGCAGTGTTGTTAATGAGAGGCACAACAAGCAGTGTTTATTCTGGCTTCGTTGTGGAGCTGCAGCTCGGCTTTGTTTGAGTCCCTTCTGAAATCTTCCACTGTGCTCCGTAGCCCCTTTGTGTCCTTGTACTCCCTAAGCTCTAGTCCACCTCTTTGTTTGCTTTGGTGCAGTTTCTGTGGCGACTGAGCCACTAGCCCCCAATCAGAGGCACATACTACTGACAGGCAGGGGTGGGAGGGCAAGGAGGGTGTTGGTGAGTGGAAGCAAGAGCAAGAGACAAAACATGCTCCCACTGACACACATTTCTTACGGTTTACCAGCACACAAGTATGAATACAAATATTCAGAATTACATTTTTGTTTTCATGCGCACACGTGCATCCGCAAGTCATGAATTACAAATAGTGACTTGGTTTCAGTTTTACCACCATGTCGGATTCAATGACAAAATACCTTGTGATAAGACAATGAGCTGCTTTTGCACTTTCATATGTTGCGTGACAGCACAGAAATTCTTTTCCAGAGCTCATCTTTCCATCACCACAGATCACCATTTGGGTGAGGTCTTTGTCCCCTTAGAACCTACTTTTTGTTTATTTGTTCTCCTGTCTTTATGAAATTTCTTAGGAATTTGGAGAGCTTGCACTTTGAAATCCTAACTACCACCTTCCACTGATAAAGAGCCCTCTAAACCTTCAGATATTTTACACAGGATGATTTACTTATTCCATGCTCTGCATCTGAACTGTTTTCACCTTTGCACTAAAAAGGGGGAATCCCAAAATACTATTTGATCATCAGTGTTTCCCTGTAAAACACACCCTTTTTTTTTGTCTGGGAGGTAAATTTTCTCTCTGGTCTTCTAAGGGGTCATGAAAATTGACCATGTTGTGCAGCATTAGGCTATTATTCCTCCACTCCTCCCTCTCATTCCTCCCTCATCTTAACCTCGTGTACATAACCTGGAGTCTGGTGATCATATTGCAGCTCGTTGATTGACTTGCAGCCATGTTGTCACTTCTCCCAACCTTTTGTGAGGCTTTAATCATCCGTTGCCTGCTCTCTATTCCTCTCCCTCTTGCTCAAGCTAAAAATGCAGTGGGTGCAGCCTGCTGAGGAGACTGTCATTTATTTCAATGAAGGTATTGAAAAGCAAGCCCTGCCGTCCATCCCTTTGTGTGTATGACCGCAGTGTAAGACTGTGTGGAATGATATTCAGTGTATAAAATATATAATTGTTCAAGAACAAATGTGAACTTTACTCAAGAAAAGAAAGCAAAATTAATGTATGAATTTTGGCTCAAAGTTATTTGTTTTTGTGGATTGTGTGTGAATAGATCATTTAAAACAACAGACTTAAAAGCTTAAAAGCATCCATCATTGCACTGTCACTTTAAGAAAGGATTTGGGCTATGTTTTTCTCAGCTAGGAGGTCAAACTGATCTCCGTGAGGGTTTAGTCATTTATTACAGTCTGACTGGAGGTTCAGATCAACTAAAAGGTGTAATGTGGAAAGAATACTTGAGAACGGGGATTGAATTGTAAATGATGAATCAGGGTGAGCTGACTCAAGGTTTCAAGCTCACAACTTGTTATTCTCTGTTACATCTGACAGGGGAGAAACTGTTTCACACATTATGGGAACCATTAGATTTCTATCAGACTTTTTCAATACAGTTATGTCTGATTAACTTTTCTGTTTTTTAAAAAAAGATATTTATGTAAACTATAAGTGGAAGAACGTGGGCTTTCTAAATTAAATCTTTGATGGTTATCATCTGGAGGATTTTACCCAATATACAATTAGATTATCTGGTACTCTTCTATAACGTAGCTATCCAGGCAACACATGTTTGTGGGCCCCATGTGGATGTTGTACTATTTGTATTGTCACATTGGTTGACTAAATACAGCCCATATCAAGAAACCCATTTGGGGCACTTTAGGTAACTCCTGGGTGTTTCATAAATAGTAATAGGAGGAGATGAACCAATCAGAGATTTTGTGACGTTTTCAATATCTGATTTTGTAAAGCTGTGACCTGCCAATGCCAATTCTATCTGAACTGTCATAAAAGTTAAAATGCTGTCTTTGAATCACTGAAAATCTACAAATACAATAAAATTCACCATGTGATGGGAGAGAAATACTTATACAGATTAAACCGAACTCAAAAAGAATTGCAGCATATTTTATTTTCTCTGTTACAAGACAAATTACAGCTCTTTTATGGAGCGTCTTTCTTTTTTTCACCCCTGAAAATGTATGTACACAATATTCACAAGCTATTTATATATTTAAATATTTATATGTTTTACACAGCTCTGCAGTTAAACAAGATTTCACTATAATTTCAAAACAAACACAACATGATTACGGTACTGACATTTTAAACTATTTTTAGTGTCTTTTAGCATGATTGGTAGGTTCAGGATTAAAAACAACAGATCCTTTTGTGTGTTTTCTGCAGAATTGGTGGACCCTTCTCTGTAAATTCCCATAAGATTGCCAATATTTGACATTTCTGTAGAAAATCTAACAAACTTCCAACTCTGGACATAAGATAGTTTCTCGGTTTACCTCTAGTATTAAAATAATCACTTCAGTTTGAGCAGTTGATCTCCATATGGGTCCTTTTTTTTTTTTTTTTTTAACCTAGAGTTGTATTGTATCAAACCTATATGCCATTATATCAGGGGGTGTTTGTGAAGTTACACAGTCAAAAAGTAATAACAGTAATTTATGTTGTTTAGCCTGTCAAAGTTATATTTTCACCATGCTGTTCTTTCATTTAAAAATGTCAGTTTTAAACTACATGTTTAGTTAGCAAGCTAAATATTTAACCTCAAACAAAATATTTAGCTCCAACCTAAATATTTAGTTGGCAAGCTGAATATTTAGCCTCAAACTAAATATTTAACTCCAAACTAAATACATAGTTTCAAACGAAACATTTAGTTTCAAATTAAATATTTAGCATCAAGCAAAATATTTAGCTTGGGGCTATCATACTAAATATTTAGCAAATATGCAAATTCACTTGCTGATAACCAGAAGTGGACTACCAAAATCTTGCTCTTCCAAACCGCTATAGAAAATCATGCTGGGGCAACCTTGCGACTGGTTTGCTTCAGTTGTTGCTCATGTCACTTCTTAATCATTGTTCCTTTTTCCTTTTAATGGCAATACAGACATTGCACCAGCTCACCATCAGGAGTTTAAATAGTTTGTAAGACCCCAGCTTTTTTTTTTTTTTTTTTTTTTGATGATCCACTTCCAGTTGCTGGCAAGTGAATTTGCATATTAGCTATATATTTAGCCCTGAGCTAAATATTTACCTTAAAACTAATTATGAGGTTCACTAACTAAATATTTAGTTTTAAGTTAAATGTTTATTTTGTAAACTAAATATTTGGCTCACTAACTAAATATTTACTTTAAAGCTAAATATTTAGTTTGTGTACTAAATATTTAGCTTGCTAATTAAATATTTAGTTGGAACTGGGACATTTATAAATGAATAAATAATATGGTGAAAATATGACTTGGGAAAATCAATCCCCATTTTTTTTCTCTTATGACAGACTACACAGCTTAAGTTATTGCTGTTGATTTTTGACTGTGTAACTTTGCAAACAGCACCCCATACCATTAACATGGAGCTGTTATGTTGCACGCAAACAATCTTTTAGGGGCCCAATGTGTGAAATGTTGGCTGGGTGTGTTTGGTCAACTACTATTTAAACACATTTATAAAGCACTGTAGTTCTGTTTTTGCGACTTTACTTGAATTAGTGGCTTTCTTGATGGCAAACACTGACAGCAAGCATCCATTCTGCAGTAACAGCTAATCAGGTAGGGTAATGAGGTCAGTGGAAGGAGATCAGAGAGGACCTGTTTTTGGAGCGAAACGTTTGAAATTGCTGCTTTCATTTTTCATCATTCTTTCCCCCTTCTTTTGATGTGCCAATCATAATCAAAAGACTTGGTTATCATTTTGAAAAAAAAAAAAAAAAAAAAAAAAAAAAAAAAAAAAAAAAAAAACATAATAGTGAAGGGTAAAATAGCTTAACATTTAGGTGTGGAATGCATTGCTTTTGCCATGAATCTTGGTTCTCCTCCAGTTTCAGCTCAGGAAATCCAGGAGTGCTTTCTGTATTGACAGTTGATGCAGCAGACTCAGTTGAGCCTTGTCACACATGATACTGACATTGGTCACATTTTCATTGATGTTCCTCATGCTTCATTCAGACATGCCTGTGAAAGTCACAGAGTTCACAAAATGCATTATCCATGCAATATTGGACACATCATTAAATGAGGAAGTATATGAAAGTCATCAGAGACAGAATTTTCCAACATCAGCTTCCTACATGGGATAATTCATATTGGCAAGCATGCAGTTCTTGTGCAAAACATAGTATCAGTGGATGAAAGCAGCTGAAAATATCTCCTTGCTTCATGTTTAAGCTTTCTGAACCATCAGTGTTTTATACTCAAGGGGTTTTATTGAACTTCTGTGCACTAAGACTGTCAGCGTTCTTCACCCGTCTGCATATTATCACTGCTGCTTGTCAGAGCATGAAGACAAACAAACATGCGACATTGTGTTCATCAAAAGGGCAGGCCTCTGGGAGCCTTTTAAATATTTTTATATATGGTCAGACAAACTGGATTCTTCTTCATTTGCTTCAGAAGAAGATGACACATTTAGGCTAATAATTAAAAAAAACATGGAGGATAACAGTTGTGAATTGCTTCATACTAAAATGTAAACGAAAAATCAGTTGCTGTTCTGCATGTCTGTCAGTGTTATTGCTTTCATTCATTATTGGGTTAAGCTTGAAAGATTTATTTGTTTATTCCTGCCAAGCTAAAATTTCTTTGCAATACCAGAATATTTTACATGATGGCAAAATATTTGAGGCAATCAGAGTGGCAGGAAGCTTTGCATGTTACTTGAAGAATTAGGAAAAAAACAGAATGCATAAAAAGTCTCTGTTTTTCAGTTGTCCATTATCACACATTGAGCTGCATCGACATTTTTTGTTCCTCATAGGTACAGATGTTTTTTTTTTGTTTGTTTGTTTTATATATCTAAACTAACAGACTCTTGCAGAGTCTGTAAGGGTATAAAACATGTGGGAAGATTAACCCTTTACCTGACAAATGAGAATATCAACATCCCAGTCTCTTAATCTTTCAAAGACAGGGAGGATGATCTGAAGAACTGGATGCTAATCATGTGCACCAGCATATTTATTTGGCTTCTCAGCTTCACTGCTACATACAAGAAAATATGTCAAATACATAACCTAAGTTGGATTTGATCTAGTACTTTTGATGCTTTTAAATCACAGAAACCACAAAAATTGTGGATCTGATGTTTTTATCTACTTCTTCTGTCATTCACCACTGAATTACTCCAAGTTGTGAAAGACAGTAGCTATGCTGTTCCTTGTTTTTCAACAAAAATTAATTCTGATCTGCTCTCATCCTTTTCAGAACATAAAATTTCTTCTTTTGTGGTCGATAATAGACCAACCTATGGGGTAAGCCTTTTTATCCTTCTTGTGCTTTGCAGTGGGCTATCATCCCAAGCTTAATGCAGAGTCTGACAGATTAGATCCTTCAGCCATATTTGTCTTGATTGGTCACCAGCAGATGAGGAATCAAAAATGATCTACTAAGAATATTCCATCTTTAACATGCACCAGCTGAAGCAACATGTTAATATATGTCTGATTGAAGGTGCAGCTGCATGCAGTACAAGTGGTCATGTCCGTAGGTGTGATTATCCAAATAAACAAAAGAAATTAAGCCAAACAAGTGACCTGTTAGTTCAAAAATACAACTCACTATAAACCAAAAGCTGTGTTGCTGCAACTCCAGCTATCACACACTGGAAGCTGCCAACAATCAATCCCCCAGCAGGCAAAATGTTTTGACATGTACAAAAACATGTTGCACCCTTGTTTATTTAGCGATTAAATTGTGTATGCTACAGTGTTAAATCTGTAGGAAGGCAATGAGGGAACGTTCTTTTCCTGCAGCATCATCCCACTGAAGTGATTGGCAACAAAGTGATGGTGTTACTGAGGGTAGATTGAGCTTTTTGGGAGCAAACACTGTGAGTCTGTAAAACAACCTCATGGTACTGCTGAGCACGGTGGGGGATCTGTGATTCTATGGGCCTGTTTTTTTTAACAAAGGCCCTGAGAATCTTGTCAAAACACATGGAATCATGGACTCTGAAATCACAGGATGATCAAAAGAGACTGCATGAAGAGAAATGGTCAACGATCCCTCTCGCTGCTTTTTACACATCTTGGAACATATCAGTCCATCTGTTATTGTGTTTCTATTTAAAATGTAACGAACATTTGGTATATTTAACACAAATGATAGCAAACAGCATGACAATAAAAGAATATGACAAATTACATTTTCTTGTTTGTAGAAATAATTATTACAAGTTAATTTGTACTGCAAGAAATGTTTACTTAATCATAAATTTAAGAGAAAGCTGCCCATATTATAGTTTGACTTGATTATTATATCTGTTTAAACATAAACAATGATCCAAAAGTATGCCTTGTGCTATTAAAAAGAAACATATTTTCCATGTTCGTTTACCTACATTAAAACATCAGCTGTGGTTGTAGACATTTTAATCAATACTCTGTTTATTTAAAATCATTTTTAAAATCAAAGAAAAGCTAATATTAATTAAAACGTAAATTCTAATGATTCTGTTTTTCTTTTTCTGTAACATTTTCACTTCCCCTGAGTCCTATATTCAAGAGGGTTATCTAAATGCTAATGCCTCTGTGTATCAAAGTAAAAGCAGAGTGGGCTTCACAGACCAGAGAACCGTCTGTGTTATCGTAAAGTTCGTGGTGGGCGGAGAGTCTATTAAAAGATTAAGATTTCAAATATCTTGCACAATTGCTTGTTTCATTTGATAAATAAACATGGGTTGACACAAAGGCCATGCAATTTAGATATCTAACGGTGTAAGGTGGATCCTTGGTTTCCTGGACAAGATACTGAACTGTTCAGTTACTGCTGAGGACCAGACAGCAGAAATAACAATGCACCCTTTGGCACAAGAATAAAAAATAATCATGGAAAATGTACCTCATTTTGTTGAATCTTAATGCCATAATTGAGTTTTTTCAAGAAAATAGATATGTTTCATCTCTACTGAAAATCCATTACACAAAAAGTTTATGTTCCTTTTTATTTTCTTGCCTGAGATTACTTGGATGCAGACTAAAGATAATGCTTTTCTAAGCATTTTCCTCATGCTTTGTTTAAATCTTCTGGGTGCAGACAAACTCTTGTTCTTCTTGTCATGTATCAGTGTGAAGCTTGTCAGGCCTGGAAATCACCTGGCTACAGATAAATAACCCTGAGGAATTTGTGGTTTTTCTGAAGTCAGCGAGGCAAGCGAGAGTGCAAGCCCTCCTCTGGGCCCTCCACTCGCCCTGAGCCGTAAAACATTTCGAATGGAATCTGACCTTCACTGCATTCCAGTTTGTGTTCAGTGCTGGTTGCAACGCCAGCAGCATACCACATGACTCACTTCTCCAGACTATAGTTTTCCACCTTTTTAGTTGGACAGAAGGAGATCATTAACTAAAATTTAATGCAGAAACTTCAAACATCATTGTATCAAATGTGTTATGTTGCCAGCTGGTTTTAAGACAAAATTTATGAGTTTTTAATGTCAAAACCAAATCATATTTTTCTTTAATAAAAAAATAAATTAAAAAAGATAGGTTTTGGTCAACCAAATTATACAATTTTATCTCCCATTTAAGTGGTAATGCCATTGGAAGCCCAGTATTCCCATTTCTTTGGACTTATAGCTGATAAAGGGACTGAATCCCAGCTGGACCTCTGATGAAATCACAATGGCTTAGTGTTTTCAAACTGTTACTTCTATTATTTTAAGCTTCTGACCACTACACTTGACATAGAAATCTGGTAGATGTAAGAAAAAAATCATCCTGGAGCACGACTATGGTAATGGATGTCTAAGATCTCTAACAGTAGAAGATGGATCCAGTTTAGTTTATGAGAGTAGAATAAAATGTCGTTCTGAGTGGCTGTAGTTGCTTTTCTCTCTGTACCCGTCTGAAGTTAATTGGCCTTAAGGTGAACAGTTGATCATTGTATGTATATTTTTGGCATTGCAAACTGTACATTTAGAGAAATCCAAATCATCTTTTACAACAGATGACACACAATACTAAAAGGTATGATAATTATTACAAAATAATGCACCTGCACATGCTTATTTTTTTGTTTTTGCATCAAGTCATTTCAGAACTGGTTCTGTCAGTCCGGACCAAGATCTAGATTCTGTTGTAACTGGAACTGCAAACAAAATATGTTATCACTCAAATTATGAACAAGTCAAATCAAAACCGAGAGGAAGCATGTTGTTAGTCTAGCACCTTGGTAAAGATCTGCTACATCCAAATATCACGAGGATCCTCAGGAGAACGAGATGCTCGTTTACTGAATTCCTTTTTTGTTGCTTTATGTGCTAAGTCAGATGGTCCTTTGAAAGCATGCATAGTTTCATCATGTTTTTTCAATGAAGAGTTCTTGGAACATTATAGCAGTTCTCTAAATCCATTTAACCCTGTGTTGAAGAACACTGATAAAATGCTGTGTGAATTTTAAGTGTAAATGTTGAATACATTTGAGTGGGCTCAAGGATCAACCAGCCATTCCCATTATTGTAACTGTCTCTGGGTATCTGTAAGGTTTACCTCAGTTGTTTTTGATCTTGAGTCCATCTATTGTTTATACCTGATTATCCTTGCCTTAGAGGCCGGTTTCTGGTTTCGGGCATTGTTCTGTTTTCTCCTTGATTTTCACTTCATTCCACAGAAGTTCCATCTGACCCAAGGCAGCAGAAGTGATTACAATACACTGATACAATAGTTCATTTATGCATTCTTCTCACACTGCTGAAGCTTCATGTTTTACAGGGAAAAGTATCCATGCAATGTGGGAATATTTTATCCCCCAGAATGTTTAAGTCATGAGATGGCTCCACTGTTCTGTCCACCCTGTGCAGGCGTCTTTTGTTTTCTGTCTCTCTCTTTCTCTCCCTTGTTTTATTCTTTTCTTTTTCATGCTCACATTGCATTCTTTCTTTGCCCTGGACCTCTTCCTCCTCCAAAAATCAACAGTAGGAATAAAAACATTCCAGAATCAATTCAATTTTAAAGCATCACAAAGCTGGAGCAGAAATACAACTCCAGTTAAACGAGCACTTAGAGAATCATGGGAAAGGGCTGCATCTTGGCCAAATGCACATTTAGCGAGGTCCAGCATTAAGAACATTTCTCAGCCGCTCAAGCAGAAATAATCTCATGGGCTGATTTACGTTAGCAGCTGTACTAATTAAGGTCTTTTATTTGGATAACCAGTATTAGATTCCAGCTCAGAGAAAAGAGCTAAATGGAAAAGAATGAGGCAAATGAAAGAGGAGTTGCAATTACACATAATCACTGAGGTAGCGTCATGGATGAGACCAGTGAAAAACAAAAAGCAAAGTGATGTTTCAGCATATGCTTGAAAATGAGATCTCTCTACAGAGAGAGCAGACTACAGGTAGCTCTTGGAAAAAAAAAAAAAAAACCCTTCAAAGCTGGGATTGCAGCTAAAGCAGAAATGACTGCACCGACAAGTAACTAAAGCTAACTTTACCACTAGTGTGTCCATGTGGTTATACTTATAACATCACTGCAGCATTGACATGCATTGTTGCCATGAATGGCCTCCAACAACAGAAGACAGGAAACTGATGATTTAGAAATTTCTGAATAAAAAGCACAGGAATATTTACAGCCAGTCCCCCCACCCCCGGCCTAGGAATCCCATCTTTGAAGAATCCCAGCTTCCGTTACGGTTTCTATGTTTTTCATAAGAAATTAATTCAGTATTATCACTTCAAACAGGGGACATAACCATAATATGAGAAGTGAGGGAGGCAAGTTTTTTAAGAGGCCTACAGAGTAATTTATCTTCCTCTCTCATTCAATGGCACCCTTCCTTAGTGGCTAAAAACACACATAATCACTAATAGTCACACTACAGTAACAGGGGACTGACTTTAGTTCTTTAAACTATATGCTAACAAAATCTAACATTTTAGCTGCCAAACTCTGGTTTAGCTGACACAATTACCTTCAAACATCTACAGAGTAAGTAGCAGATGATTAAGTGTCAAATGGCAACACTGAACATGAAATGTTCAGGAAAACATCATACCTGTATGCAAATTATTACTTGACACACAAAACAGAAAGGATCTGACAATGTAACAGGGTAATAAGCTACAAAATTTAATGTAATGGCATAAACATAGAAAGCAAAATGAATTCACTCTCTACTACCTATAATACAGACAAAAATATTTTTGAGTGTGAATGAGAGAAATGTGAATGAGAGCGTTTGCATGGCGTCCACATGGCGTCCATCTGGCATGAATTAAAAAGCTGTATCAGCTGAAAAAGTGCAGGGGACCAAGGACACAGTTATGGGCAGTGTGGGTGATATGTCCCATGTGTACCCCCCTCCAATACACCCATACGTTCAGCACAGGGGTAATAAGGGGCCAGGACCAATTCTACAGGGGCACTGGCTAATGTTAGCCCCTGTCTAAAACTGCCTTTTGAGACTGACATTTTTGGTTACCCCTCATTGTAAAATAGTTCAGTCAGGCTGGATGGAGAGCATCTAAAAAGTACAATTTCAAGTCTTGCCCCAGATCCTAAATAAGATATAGGTGATGGACATAATGTTTAAATCCTTCCACTGTAATTCTGGAGGTTTATTTCGAGTCATTGCCCTGCAGGAGGTTGAACCTCCTCTCCAGTTTCAAGTCTTTTACAGCCTCTAGCAGGTTTTCTTCCAGTCTTGCTCCATTCAGCTTTCCATCAATTCTGTCTAACTTGCTTCCCTGTCCCTGCTATTAAAGAAAAAAAAAAAAAACATCATGATATTGCCACCACCATGTTTTACTGTGGAAAACATGTGTTCAGGTGATCAGGACGGTGTAGGTGTTCTGCCTCACTTTGCACATTGATCAAAAAGTTCAGTTTTGGTTTCATTTGATTGCCATGTCTTCTACATTGCTTGTGAGAAATTTAAAACATGATTTCTTAAAGATTTCTTTCAACAGTTTCTGTCTTCTGGTGTCCGGTGTGCATTACTATTTGATGTCCTGTCAACAGATTCTCCCACTTGAGATGAGACCACAAGCCTCTTGGCTGGTTCTCTGATCAATACTTTTCTTGCCCAGCTTGCCAGTTTAGATGGATGACCATGTCTCAGTAGGTTTGTGGTTGAGCTACACTATATCTATTTTTTAGATGATGAATTGAGCAGTGCTCCATGAAATGTTTAAAGCTTTGGTTATTGTTTTTATTATAATTATTAATTCCTCCTTTAAACTTCCTCACAACTTTCTCCCTCACCTGTCTGCTGTGTTCCTTGGTTTTCATTATGCTGTTTATTCTCTAATGTTCTCTAACAAACCTTAGAGGCTTCCACTTTGAATATGCGCACTGTCCTTTTTAGGTGATTTCTGAGGCCAGTTGATTAGACTGAATTGTATTTAAGTGTATCAGAGTGAAGAGGCCCTTCAAGGTCAACTCATAAAATTCCAATAAAATACAATCAAGTTTGGGTTCACAACACTATATAAAAGGTTCTAGAAGTATGAATACTTTTGTGTGGCATTGTAAAGTAATCAGTGTGTTGTAAAATTCAGATTTTTATGAGAACAAAATTTTCTTTATGGTTTGTTTGAAAATAAATGACCTGGTAAATGATATGCCTAATTCAATTTGAAGAAGAAAAAAATCTGACACCTGAGAACAATTTCCAATGGGAACGGATTACCTTCATTGACTTTGCACTATGCACTGAAGCTGAGATGTTTAGTGGTGCAGAAAGAGACAGCGAGGAATAAAACACAGCCAGTTGGAAGAAATCACACTCTGGAAGGTGTTCACATGGATCTTGAACAGGAATGTAACACGTAAGCCAGGTTTGTTCAGTGACTTTCTATTTACTGTAAAGCAAAAACATCCTATCTTTAACATTCAATGGACAAAAGAGTTTCTCCTTTACAGAGACAGTAGAGCAGGTCTTTGTTGCTCATTCATTCTACAATTTCACGATGAACATCTGCAGCCATTCAAAGGTCATATATGCAGAATTAGATTCAGAGAGAGAGATTTTCATGGCTAAAAACTTTAGTTTCATATTTTTGTTTCTGTGCTAGCACTTAAAGAAATTAGATCACAAGAGATGCTTAGCCAGTATTTGCTGGAATAAAGACCTCCTATCACCAACATTTCATTTAGTTAATCATTTAATGAACTTTGAACCTTAACTTGGAAGTTAACACACATAACAACATCATCAGGGTACACTTTGCCACTTCCATTCCCTAATGTGAGAATGCTGGTTTTAGGATCACCAAATAATTGGTAAATATTTGATATTAGGATTGGCTTTTTAAAAGCAGAATAAAAAATAAATGATTATTGCCTCTCAATGTTATCACAGTACCGTAGGTTGACATTAGACCCACATTAAAAGCTGAGACTGGTTACAGGAAAAAATGGATGAAAATATTTTTTTGTACCAACATTAGTACTGTAGCCCTGCAGAAGCAGCAAAACCGAACTTACTGCTGCCAGTTATGTAACACTGTTCTTCATACTCTGGAGAAAATGACAGAATACATTTATACAGTGCTTTTCTTTTACTTTGGTTCTCTCCAAACACTTCACTCTTACGATCCAAATTCAGCAACGTACACATATTCAAACAGCACTTCATGGTGTCTCTGCATGCGAAAGATGAATGCATCCTGTGAAACGTGGGGTTTATTGCTTTGTCTCTGGGAATTTTAATGGTGTAATCTAGGGATGGTGAAATCTAAGGACTGACCTTATGATTGGCATACATTTTCTTGAATCATAGCCAGAAGAAACTGTACCGATGCAAAGATCAATCTGAAGCAATGAGAACAACAACAAAAAAAAAAACCTGTAGGATCTCAGCTTACATTACAAACAAGAAACTACTGGACTCATAAAGAGCTGTTGGCAAGTCCCAAACAGATTGCAATCAGGGACTTAAGTTTAGACACCCTGTCAATTTTTTTATGCATTTTGTCACATTACAACACAGGTTTAATGTATTTTGTTGGGGTTATTATGATGGACAAACTCACAGAGTAACTTGGAAGTGGAAGATAAGGGATGCATAGCTTTGAAATTTTTGCAAAGTTAAATTTGAAAATTGCGTTTTGCATTTCATATTCATCAAAACTCCATAGAAACACATTTTGCCACCTCTTACAATTACAGGTGCAACTTTTTGGGGTATGTTTCTACCATCTATATTAAAAATTTTGCCATTTCTACCAGCAGGTTAAAACAAAAGATAGAGTTAACAACGTCATTAATTTTTGTGTAAGCTCTGAATAGCCTAATCTATCGTAATTTAGCCTATTATTATCAAATACCAACATCATTGCACAAATTGAGAAGACACAATGTGACTTTAAGATTCAAAGTCAAAAGTCTTAAGTTTGGGGAGTTTTAATTTAAGGCAAGACGTAGTCAGTGTTTGTTTGTTTTTTTTGTTTTAATTATTTAAAGATTTTTGAATAAAACAAACTTTTAAAGCACCCTGTAACATATTAATTTACACAGCTATCTGCCTATTTAATAATACAGCCTCACACATTCACTACAGCTGCAACAAAGGTCCCCAGTATTTAATTAAAGCTCCTTAAAGCCTGTCATATAGAGATGTGGCTTTTTGCCTCTGCTTCTTAGATACAAAGACTCAATTTAGCTGAAATCTACAACAGGTTCTAATTTCTTTATTTCATTACTTCAAGCTGAAAAAAGACAGAAGCTTTTTAAAAACTTTTTTTAGATTTTATTTTAACATTTTTTTAATATATCCGTTTTTATTTGACTAATAATTTTATAATCTTTTTATGTAGTTTTCCTTATATTATGTGTTTCTATACATCTCATTTATGATGATCTCTTGCATTCTTTCTAGTCATTACTCATTCAAAAAATGAATTTAAAACTTCCACATTTCCTTGCCTTGTCCTTCTATCTACATGGAAAAAGAAACAATGAGGTGAATTAACAAACACAGGCTAGCAGCAGAACCATGATGTGATATCAAATATCAGGTGCATTGAGAAATTTATCATTAATTCCAGTTTCTTTTTGTGATCAACAACAAATTGGTAGCAAAATATTTCCCCTCCCACCAGAACACACACACTGTTATTTCACAGTCGGTACTACCTACACCACCTCTTCATGCTCAACAAGCCATGACGGTGGTCACAGAGCAAATCTGAGCATCACACTAACGCTGAATGTGCCCAGATGTGTTTGTGCTGGGATGTTTGCTGAGCTCTCATGGTTTGAGTATCAGGGGTCCCGGAGCAAAGTTCCTCCTGGACACAGGATCATGAAAGGACTCTGAGTTTAATGACCTTGGGGAAGACACGACTACCCAGACAGATGTGTTCTTTAAGCCTTGCCTGTGCTCTCAGAGAATTCCACACTTTACTTTAGAATTGAAAATCTGCTTTTTGTTTTGTTAAACTACACAGACCTGACATCTTTGCTTTGTTTGAAGACCAACACCTTGCAGCATATTTTATTTGTGGTGTTTGCTTGAAGGTTGTTCAGTCATTTTCTTGGTCTTTAGCAACTGTCTGCCTAAATTGCAATATAAAATAGCAAAATTATTCCATATAGATTTCAGTTCAGGGATCCCAAATTAATTAGACATTTGATTAACAATTCATCCATTCATTGACTTCCGCTGATCAGAGATTGGGTGATCCAGACATCCCTCTCCACAGCAACACTCTACAGCTCGTTCTGGGGATTCCAGGCCAGAATGGACATATATTCCCTTCAGAAGGTTAGAGTCTGGCCTGGGGTCTGTTCTCTGCAGGATGTGCCTGGAAAATCTCAAAAAGGGAAGTGTCCATCTTAAATAGATGCCCGAACAAGTTCAGATTGCTCCTTTCAGAGTGGAGAAGCAACAGCTCTACTTCAATCTCCCCCTGAGCTCCTCACCATATCTTTATGGCTCTATCCAGCCTCTCTAACGAGGAAGCCTATTACAGCCACTTGTATCCAGGATCTTTTTCTTTGCATTAGGAGCCATATGTCATGACCACAGGTGAAGGTTGAATTAGACTGACCCCCGACCTGGAGGGAGCAATCCACCTTTAGTTTGAAAGTCCTGGTCTTAGACCAAGAGGATCTGCTTCTGCTTCCCATTCAGCTACAAACTGCTCTAATGCAGGCTGACAATCATGACTTAAATATACTAACAGGAGCACAATAAACTCAACAGTTTATTCAACAGAACTAAGCAGAACAAGGTTCTGTGCTGAGAATCTGAACACGGATCCTGCTTACAGTATACAAGGACTGGATAGGTTTTAAAAGCAACCCAAGTACTTTAAATTCCACAACACCTCATCACGCACCACAAAAACCATGACCCTCAAGGGAAATGGTTCTAAGACTTATTGAGATCCACAAAATATATGTTGACCAAACAACCAGAGAGATTGGTTGAATCTTCCAGTCCAATCGTCAGGCTGAAAAGTGTTGTCCCTCAATAATCCCTCAACACACTCTCTGGTAACCTGATCTTAATTATGCTGATCCTGTTAATGCAGTTGTTATTTTTGGTTTAAAGGCAATTATTTGATTGGCACTAAATGAGGTTATGATTTTTTTTTTTTTTTTTTTTTTTTTTTTTTTTTTTTTTTTAATACTTTGTGCATGTTTCATTGTTGGGAGTAAATCTCCTCGGTCCAAATCTCTCACTTTTCTTGAAAATCTGAAAAAGAGCCATGAAGACTTTGATAACACAGCATTATATAATCAAGTTGGATTTAAGTTTCGTATAAATAAAAATGAGAAATTAAAATATTTCTTTTTGGAATTATTATCACTGACAGTCTAACTCCATACTTTTTCATTGATAATGCTTATGTGATGCAAAAAGTGCAATGCAATGTTTTAAAATTATTTTTCAGGGTTGCAAAATACAGTAGATGGTATAAAAGTCTCATCTCAGGTTTTCATATAATTCTTCTTCAAATAATTGTGTCTTATGCACAGGCACCTATAGATGGTGTCAGCAACTAGACTAAACCAAGCACTTAAGAAGACTTAAATCTATCTCCGTTTCCATCTGATTTTATTTGCTGGGATTATAGGTTCCTATATTTGCACATAACAAATCAAGCTCAATGCAGTAAAAACATCTTGAGTGTTCTTTTTTCTGCTTTGTAAGACAAAGCCATTCTGCATTTTGCCTCGCTCAGCCAGCTTTGGAAGGTGCCTCTTTACTCGTAGCACAGCAGCCAAAACTGCCTGTCAATGGTTTGTTTTCATTATCCTCCATTTATTGCTGACCCTCTCAGCTTAGTGCCAAACGGTGGCTCTGTGCTACATCACTTGCCTGGTTTCTTTGCATAAGATATTTCACACTTTGGTGTTCCCATTATGATGCAGCAAAGCCTCATGGTCATCCTACTAAGCAGTGTAAACACAGAACATTGGGCTTGTCTGTATTGACACAGGCACATTTTGTCCATGTTTTCAGTTTACTCTGGTTCTATGCATGATAGATTAGGTAACAGAAAGACTGCCAGTTTGAGCTGTGCTAATGAGACCATAAGTGTGTTGCATGAGATTATAAAGTGGAGTGGACTGTAATTTGTGTTGCATCACCACCAAAAACCAGTATAACTCACTTGAATTGGGCAGGCTTGTACATGGGCTCTAACTAAAGTGCATATGCTACTCTTCAGTGATGAATATTTTGCAAAATCACTTAAAAATTGCAAGTAAATTTGTTTCTTCTCACAGCTTGAATGATCTGAAGGGGTTTAAAACAATTGCAAACCCACGTACAGAGGTGGCTCTTGCATTAATACTGCTTTGGAGCAGTCTATGATTCTTCCACGCCTCACATAACTGCACAACCACTCCACTCACAAAGCCAGTTCTGGGAATAAAATGAAAAAACAATGAAGTATGTAATATAGCCAACTCACCCTTGGAGGAAAGATTCTTGGTCAGAACCATCCAACCTGTAACGTTTAGCTATCCACCAGCTCATTGTATGCCACAGTATGTATGGTTCAGTATCTCTGCTGGATGGCACCGGATTTTAGGCGTTCAGGTGCAGTTCATTGAAACTGTGCAAATCTTCCATCTATAGAGACTCAAGGTCTCCTGAAAATATCCTTCTAAATGTTGAAGGTAATTTGAAGGTTCTCAAGAACTGCAGAAGAAATGGTATGGATCTTTCCTGCTCAAAAAATTATTTTTCCATGTATCAACAGCTTTCATTGCCTTTTAGATGTTGAGTATAACTAGTAAACTCTCCAGAAACAGCTTTTACCTCAAAACTGCATATGTACTGGGAAAAATATCAACCACATACACAAAAACTGGCAGATGAAGCAAATATTGGATTTTTTGTCCTGGATGCTTGACAGGAAACCAGGAACTACAAATCAACTGGTCAATAACATGCCAAAAATGAAACATAGCGGTGATAGCTATGTGGGCATTTTTTAGCTGAAGGAGGAAGGCAACTGGTATTGGCCAAAAGAAAGTGACTGCAACAACGTAGAGATGCATCCTTGATAACCTGCCCCAGAGTGCTCTCTGAACAGGTTGGCAGTTCATCTTCTAACAGGACTACAACCTTGTTATAGTTTTAAGAATGTACAGCTGGTCCCTGACCAGATTACCAATCCTAAATTGGTTACCTGATTACCTTCCTAAACTGTATATTTGCAGAACTAGACCATATCTCTGCAGAGGAGGAAACCACACACCAAAGTGTCTGCAATTTCAGGTAGTTGATTTCTTAAAAGGAGTAACAGAGTATATAAAACAAGACATTGCCACAAAACAACTCTCCCACCCAGGGGCAGTCTGTGGGATTATTCAACACTCGAGTCAAAAAGCAATAATCTTACCTGCTCAGCAACAGGGTCAAAGACAGTGTGTTGTAAACTTTGTGTCGTAAATACCAATGTCGGGGTCACTGGAGAGTGAAATGGGGGCAGTATGTTAATCAAACAGATGTCGGAGTTGTCTAAACATCATGATATATTGAAAACATCTGCATTCTTATCATTAAAAATCTGCTCAAAGATAACAGCGCAGTAAGAATGAAATAAAACAATATTTTCCAATATTTCAGATCTGAGGTACACAGCTAAGATTACAAACAAATGGCTTTGTGAAACTCTAACAGGCCCAGTCAGAGTCCAGACCTGAACATTTCTTGAAAGATTTTAAAATGGCTGTGCACCAAAGCTCCACATCCAAACTACTTTGGAATAAACAAAATCTTTCTGGCTCCATTGTAGTTTTGATAACTTGATTTCGATGACTGTAAAAAACAATGCTTACATTTCTGAAGGTACTGAGGTATTTAGAATGTCTTAGAAAGCAAACGAGGAGATGTTTTCCAAAACTTCACATGAATGTTTCATTTAAAATAAAAAGTATGATTCAATGAATTTTGACCAAACTTTTTTTTAGAACTGGTCAGAAAACTTTTGTGAGCTAGATAGGGATTTAATTGCAGTTAGAAATGTTTGACACCTAAACAGATTAGAATATTAGAATTAATTGTCAGAGTAACTTCTTTCCTCTGAATAAAAACAAATCTGCTGGAACCTGAAGTCTGCAATCACAGCGGCAAGGGAAAGCTTTACTGAAGAGCTGAAAGTGACTGTGTTAATGAGCAGACTTTCTATCTAAAGAATATATTAAAACAGCTAAAACTTCTTTTTTTTTTTTTTTTTTTTCCAAAATCAAAACTGAAGCTACGGGAATGTAATACTCGGCGGTAATATAGGCTTTAAAATATCTGAAAATTTCCCTGTAGACCCAGCATCTTTAAGAAATTATTAAAAAACAATATTCTGTTTCTCCTTCAGATACAGTTTCATTAAAAGTTCTTTTTGTTTAAGTCACATCCTCAGTTAATCAAGTAGAGCTATTCTCCTTGGTCCTGTTTCACAGTTTACACTGTTGCAGAGACCCAAAAAATAATAAAGACTGTAAGACTGAATGCTAAAATAGAAAACTCTACGTCTGTACTTGGTACTGAAATATATTCCCTTTCTTATCCTAATGAACCCCTCAGTTCTGCAAAATCTTGCAGAAGAGAGGCAAAGCATCTTTATGGACTTTTCTGACTTTCATGACTAGGCAAAAAATTTACATTGATAAGCCCTTGAAACCAAGGACTACTATATTAATTGACCTTGCACGTGTACATGCTGTTCACCTGTTATCACAGAAACATTTAGAAGGTAGTTATTCAGTACATGCCTGCTAGGCATTAGAATAGTTTTTTTTTTATTATTATTATTTTAACAGCTGTCTTCTATGTTTGGAGACACCATCAACAAAATAACTGGGGAGTTCCATTAGGCCAGGGGTCTCCAACACCAGTCCTTGAGATCTACTGTCCTGCAGCTTTTAGATGCATCCCTGCTTCAACAGACCTGGATCAAAGCAATGGTTCGTTACCAGGCCTCTGCCAAACTTGATGGCATGCCGAAGAGGTCATTGAACCCTTCGATTCAGCTGTGTTGAAGCAGGGATCCATCTAAAAGCTGGAGGACAGTGAATCTCGAGGACTAGGGCTGGAGACCCTCACATTAGACTTTGTTACAATCATGCGTAGCAACAATCTAAAGATGCTCCTTCCAAATAACAATCTCAAAATTCAAGATGCACAGAGAAATTAAGCAGGTCATGGTGGCAACACTGGATGATTACAGAGTGGGGAAAGCTCAGTCGGCTACTTTCAACATCAGAGAGGTGTTTGCAAAAGAACCAGAGAGATGGAGGAAAGTATTTTTAAAAGAACACTGAAACAACAATAAGCCAAGATATGTATGCAGTTCATTCAATCTGCAAAAGAGAGCAAGATTTCCAGCAGATAACTGGAAGCCTGGACATACTGTTGTACAGCAACATTGCTCTGTTTTATCGTTGTGATTGAAGGTATCGTTTATGATCTTTGGACTTCATCTTAAAATATTAGCAAAACTCTGGTTTATAATGACTGCACGCTTACACAGTGCCACGTCTCTTCTGCTGCTAAGTTAAGAATCAGAATGAACTTTACAAATCCTAATGAAAATTTGTCCCAACATTCTGATTGGTGCATCTCTACTAGAAATGACTGCATCATCTTCAAATTCAATGAAGCATCGGTTTGCCAGTTTAACATTCATAAAAATATAAAATATAGTCTGAAGTTTTGGCGTGACTACAACAATGTGCTAAACTAGTACAGCTGACAGGAAAACTCTCAAACACTGGAATCTGTCAGTAAAACTGTCTAAACTCCATCCCACAAGTTTAAAATTGAGCCTAAGTTGATTCATGTGTTTACAGTTAAAGATGCGACTGAATAATATTGACAGGAAAGGAGACAGAAAAGGAAAAAGCTTTTTTTTTTTTTTTTTGTAAATTTGTGAGTTTTACATATTTTGTAAATTTGTGAGTTTTACATATTTTGTACAAATCATCAAATTCAATTTTTCACAAATCTTTCTATATGACTTTCTTTTCAAAAATAAATAACACAGTAAAGCCTGTGATTTGAGTCTTTGCACAATTGACAGGGTGTTTTAAGAGGTCAGTGGAAGGTCCTTTTTTTGTACCATGACTGTAAAGAAAAATGGCATCTCCAGAATAGCCTCCTTTGTTCCTCAGAAGAAGAAAAAAATCCCACTGGGAAAAGCTAAAAAGCAGCAGACAAACTGTTTAACTGACAGGGATTCACTGGGAAGTGCAGAACAAAAAGACCAACCACTGCATAACTAATGAACAAGATAAGTCAAACTGAGAAGAAATATAAGTGCCAAATTAAAACCTCAGATTGAAAGTGAGGTCAAACTAAAACCTTCATGGATCCATGAGTATACAGTAACTAAATGCTGACCTTCAGATGAGGACACCGTGTAAAGGGAAACGGAGGCTCAGGGTACATCAAAATGTTTGCATTTTAATTGCTCTCTGCTGATCTGATCCAGTTTCCCCTCTGTGCTTTTATGCTGTTTTCCCCCCCTTTTCTGAATAACTCACATTCCCCAGTCTCTGCATTGCCTCGTATTATGTAGCATGAGTGCAGGCAGAGGCCTGGCAGTGCATGAATAGGGTCAGTTAGATTTCAAACCTTTCCCAATGAAAAGAGCCCTGGATGCGGTTGGAGACACTGGAGCTGCTCCCAGCAGCTTCACAAAGGCTAGCTTTCAAAAAAAAGAAAGGAGATGAGGGAAGGGTTAGAGGGTTTCTTTTCCTTTCTTTTACCTCATCTTCCATACAAGCAGAATGAAGGCTTGTTGGGAAATAAGAGAATGAGAGTACTGGGATGAGCTGTTTGTAAAGGAGGTAGAAAAGACAGATTGCTATAAAGCTGGAAAGAAAAAGACAGGATGGTATGAATGTTGATGTTTGAATCAGAGAAAATAGAGTATAGTAGGGGAAAGCTAGGGCATATAAGAGAAACAGACATTACTGTGAGTAACTATAACCAATAAAGATCTGCAGTTCATTTTTTTTTTTTTTTTCGTATCACTGCTCTGAGAGTTAAATAGTATCTCTCCCTAATGGAACTCTGATGGTTTCGTTGTGCCTTTGCACCGACAGAACTTGATGTTCTTCATTAATATTTCACTGTTTTTGCTTCTACTGACCTTTCCTGCAGCTGCATCTGTAGAGAAAAACCCTCCTAAAGTCAGGTGAATGGATTACTTCTTTTGGTTTTCTAATTAATGTAATGTATTTGAGATGGTTTTAGAAAATGGGAATGGCAATGTTGGTTGAATAAAAGAGAAAAGGGGAAAGCAATGGATGTGTAACTAAAACATCTGAATTCGGAGCTTTTTTTACAGTCTATCAGAAAACAATTAGTTCTACGATATAAGCAATGAAAAAAATGCTAATGTGTCATTTCCAGACTTAATGAATAAGTCAAAGCTTAAAAAATTCAAAAGTCAGGTTTCCATTATTCAGTCATGTTATTACCAATCTGGTTTACGAGAAGACTAAAATCAGAGAGAGGGATGAGGAATACAATACAATAGAAATATCCTTTATCGTCCTACAGTGGGGAATTTCAGGTGTACCAGCAGAAAGTTAAAGGTAAACAGAAGCACTCATGTTCAAACTAAGGTAAATATATGGAGAAAAACAAAACAAAACAAACAAAAAAATAAGAACAAGAGACTGTACAGTAATGGGTAAATTTACAACATAAGAAAATAGTAATGTACAGTTATTAAAACAGTACCTTCTGTTAAAAAAAATCTACAACTGAGTTGGATCATTTCAAGAAAATGTACAAAATTTGCATGTACATTTATCAAAAAGCAACAGACTAGAAAAAAATGTTAACAGCAGGAATGTAAACATTGAATTTGTTGGGGCAGTGATGGTAATAAAATATTACAGCTGCTGGGAGGAAGGAGCCACAATAATGCCCTTTTGTGCACCTAGGATACAGCAGTCAGTCACTGAAAGAGTTCTCCAATTCTGCATTAGCTTTATACAAGGGGTGGGAGAGAAGAAAATTTAACCGCATCATACATTACTGATCCCAAAAGGAACATTTGAGGATTAAAAAAAAAAAAAAAAAAAAAAAAATCAACAAATGCATCATAAAAAAAATGTAACTATAAACAAACTACTGGTGAACTTTTAGTGTTACACAGGCCCATCTGTGGCCAAATTTATGCACCACAGCAAAGAATTATTGTGCTTGCCTCATTTTGGTATCCTTTGTAAATGGTAAACTGACAGCACTTTTCTTGTCGTAATGACTCAGAGCACTATTTCACCACAAACAATATTTAATTTAATATACACAATGGTTGGCAACATGGGGCAAGGACAATAAACATTACAAGCTGGTATTTAAGCTTAGAAAGGGCTTATAAGCATGCATATATGACAAACTGAATAGAATCAAAGTGTCGATTCTCACTTATAGCTGCAGTATGTAACTTTTATAAAAGTATGTTTCTTTTTTTTTACACATTTCTTAAAATTATCATTATGTCATGACAGTGTATTGTAAGACAGATAAGACAGACAGATAAGACAGATGTGAAAAAAATCAAGCTCCTCTCTTATCCCAGTACTAACTGCAGAAATACACCACTCAGTCAGAAACAACCAATCAGAGCCAGGATGAGGGTCTTAGTGCTGTCAATCATCCTCATGCAAATACCACTCACAAACTCCCTTTTGCTCTCACCTACACTAGAGCTGGATCATAACAACATAGCCTGTTTCGAATGCTAAGACTAGTTAGCATGGCCACCGATGACTGTGGATAAACAGTTTTCCCTGGAACAGTAAGTTGTTTCTCCACCATTAGCACATTTAGCTGTGCTACACAAGGGTAATTGACAGTGCTGAGACCGTCCTCCTGGCTCTGATTGGTTGTTTTTTGGTCAGGAGCAGTGCATTTCTTCAGAGGGCAATAGTAAAAGTTACATACTGCAGCTTTAGGGTAGGATAAATATAATTTTGCATTTGTTTATGTAAGACGATTAACATGATCTGTTGCTGAAGAAATGTTCAGATTATATCCAGTACATCTGTTGGCAGTAGAAACATTATATGTAGGGAAATTGTGTGACTAATAATCCTTGAGGAGTATTGTTCCTCAGCCTACAGAGAGTCTGTTGTTCCAACAAAGCAAAGTGCAAAAAGAAATGTGTATCTAAATTTGGTGGTTTTAAAATTGATCAGCACAAAAGAATGCTCAGCTTTATTCCATGCAGCACCTTGTCGTGAACTTCAAAAACGCTTTTATGAATATCTTTTCGAACATCTGGTGAAATCTAAGCAATGCAAAAAGGCCCTTACTGCTGAGTTTTACAATTATTGCTATACTTTTGACATTGAGTGAGTACTGTTAGTTTTGTAATTTAAATTAGAATTTTTAAATAGAAGAGGAAAGATTACTTTTCCAAAGTAAAAATAAAAAGGTGATGAGGAGAAAAGCAAAAGCAACCAGACAGCTGGGAGGAAGTTAAGTGAGACAATGACACTGACAGAGACAGAAAAGGGTGTTACATTAAAATACTTAGATAAAGTCAAAGAGAGAGAGGACTAGAGAGTTTAGTAATGTCTGGCTGGTATGAAAGGAAAACAATCAAAGAAAACCAGCAGAGGGGGAAACAGAAACAATGATTTAGAAGAAAGAAAGAAATGAGAAGAGGACAGGGATGTTGTGATAAATGGGCTAGGTGAGTGAGAAATGATAATGGTTAAAAATAAAGAAAGAAAAACATAAAAAGAAAAGCATAAGAGAGTGGAAGGAAAAGGGGTGACACGCTGTAAAAGGAAAGTAGAAAGTGAGATGAACCGAATGAGAGGGTCCACTGCATGTCTGAGAAATGCTGCAGTAAAATGCCAGTCCACACAAAAGAACAGGTGTTTGGTGGTCTCAGGTTTCAGACAGAAGGAGCTGATAGGGTAACGGGAATGTTGACATTCAGTGATGACAAAGGAGAGCCTGTTTGTGAACATCATGCGTTTTTGAGGGGATATATGTATAAAAGAGTAAAGCATTATTAGCCATGTAATGATGACAGATATGAAATGTTATCTTCAACTACATCTTTGTTATATTCTGAAAAATCCTGACAAACAAGGCCCTTTGGACATTTGATTTAATACATTTGTTTTTACCTGTTTAGGCCTCAACATTTGGCTTTAGCCTTGGACTCAGAATATCTTTAAAAGGAAAGGTTTTTATCTAGATAATAGCTGGATAAACTTGGGTCTTGGGGGAAATTCAATCTGTTTAAAAGCACATCCCCTCAGGGAAACAAATTAGGGTTTTAAGTGTCACATGTTGACAGGTGAGAGGCCCAGCCTTCACACCTCATTTATTGGAGCTTTTTGTTAAACGTTGCCCATTTGCAAGCCAAGGCCACCGTGTGTGCAAGTTTGCCTGCTGATGTGTGCAGTAATGTGTGCTTGCAGATTTCCTGCATGTTAATGATGGGAACAGTGTTACAGCAAGACTATACTTCAGAGGAACAGTGCTTTGCTTTAGGCTACATCTACATTGATTTTTAGTTTTCAACCCTCTGAGATGCAAATTCTGCTTTAAACTTCGGCAAACTTGCAACAAGTTCCATTACTGAAGTGAATGTCAACATCATCAATAACTGTTGATCCCTAATGAGTTAAAATGACAGTAGCATATTTTCTCTCAATAACATTTTCAACTTTTAGATTTCCACGCCTTTGTCCGTTTATGTCTGCTTGCAGTGACCTGAAACGGATCTTAATGTCAGTGAGCTGCAAAGATGATTGATATCATCTCAGATAATAATGTATATGGCATGGTACATCCCTGTCTTTGCTAAAATGACAAATTAGTTTGAATGTACCTGATATCCCAGAGTCAGATTACATTAATCGGTCCTTAATAAACATAAAAGTATTTGGCCAAACAACAACAACAACCAACAAACAAACAAAGAAAAACAAGAAGAAGAGATATTCAAAAATGTTATCAAATCAAACCAATTGCAAATGTTGTCTTTCTATAGGAAATACTCCATGATTAGGTTATATGCTAACCTCTAAATTTACATTCTTGCCCTGATTGTCAGGAATAGACAATCATCACCTTAAACATCACCTTTTCTCTTGATCTTCTCCCATAGAGACAAGCAGTTTAACCAAATCTACAGTGGAGGTGGTAAATTGTGGGAAATCTGGTAAAACTATTTGACAGGCTGCGTACCACAAGCCTTTAATGAAACCATAACCATTAACTTGAAGAAGCTTGCTCCAAATCCAGGGGCCACTGTTCCCTATTGACCTATATATTTTCTTTACCAATGCGGGGATGAGATGGCTCAGTGGTTCTTGAAAAATAATTCATCATTTGGCCAAAAAGAAGTTAAGTTTATAATTTATTTACACTTGGTTTACAGCTGTACAAACTAGTATCTTAAATTTTAATTCAGCTGGCAGACCAGTGTTTTGTCTACTTTTTGGTTTTACTGCCTAAATTTTATTGCAATCAATATTTTTCTGTAACATTTTGTAGATGTCTAAAGGTCTTTTGTTAAATAAAATAAAGATATAGATCCATGACACAGTCAACAGAGAGGGTGGTATAACAAATTCCAGTGTTGTAGTAAAGACCACCTAACCCGAGACCAAGTCAAGACCAAGACCAGAGTGTATAAAGACTGAGACGAGGCCAAGACTTTTAGGGTCCGAGACCAAGTCAAGACCAAAACCATGGAAGGGCAAGAGCGAGTCAAGATCAAGACCAGTGCCCCATCTAACATGACACAATAAAATGTGAAACACCTTCAAACTTGCTTCTCAAACCGATTCCCATTAAAAAACAGCCATTTTATCCCAAATATAGTTTTTTAATAACTGTTTTTGTGGTTGAAGTTCACAAAAAAAGTTGAATCATCTGTATTAAGTGTAAATAAATAAATAAATAAACAGCATGCTCTTGGAGATAAAAAAATATGTATAGATCTTTATAAAATTTCAAAATATAAATGTAAAATAACCGTGTGGTGTTTTTACAAGTGTTGTGTGTGCCGATAAAATAATTTAGTGCTATTTGCAATATAGGAAGAAAAAAAAAGGAAAATGTAACAAAAAGTGGACTTGAGTTGCTTTGGCAGAAACGATATTCCTCTTCGGCACCATAAATATAATAATTAAGACAACACACTAACTGTAAACAACACTCAGCTATGAACCTTAACTAAGGAGGAACAAGTAAGAAGAAACCAAGAAGAAGGCAGCGCACCGTGACTGTTCTCACTCTCTCTCGCTGCATGAAGCGTGCATGAATGTAGCTGTCAGGTTGCGCACAGAGCTCCAAACGTCCGCCACCATGACAGGTGACGAAAACGGAGAGCAATGAGCATGGCCTCTGTGTACGCTTACGTTCTTGTATTTTATGTATTCGTCGGTGAAATAAATATCATTTTAAATTAAATGTAATAATAGCTACTGCAGTGTGTGCGGAGTATTACAAAAACAAAGAACGGCTCTCACTGAGACTCGTATCCTATTGTTCATGGTAAAGAACTGTTCAAAATAATCAGATCATTCGTTCATTACTGTATTGCAGACTTTGGTCACAGCATTGCCGGACATGTGCGACACTCGGTCAAAATATCCGCACAATAATTCAGGGCAAAGACAGTTTTTTTTTTACATCACTTCCACATAGCTTTCTAAGTGACGATAAAAGTTAGACATAGTCCCCACCGTCTCTGAAAGTGAAGCACTGCAGAATGTACATCGCTGTGTGCTTTCTTCTGGATGTTGTTTTACAGATATAGTTTTTATTAGTTATATAATAAATGGGGTGGGGATGGGTGACAGTGGTTAACAAAAACAAGTAATAAGCAATGAGTCACGTTATTGCTTGGATTTGAATCAGTATGTTTTGCATCCAATGAAAGCAAGGATGTTAACAAATAAATTGGACAATGTTCTGGCAATTTAGTGATATTTCCACACTTCTTGTCTTGACCGGTCTTGAAATAAAATCCAGAGTCCTCAATATCCAAGACCGACAAGAAAGAGTACAAATGCTGTCGAGCCCAAGACAAGACCAAGACCATCAAAAAGTGTTCTTGAGACTGGTCTCGAGTGCTACCGCACTGACAAATTCTAATGTTTATTGTACCTTTAAAGAACAGACATATTTCTCAAATTAAATCCTCCATATCTGCAAAAATGTCAACCTTGAAGTTCCACAAGGCCATATGCTTGGATACACACATTTTTTTGCTTTATTCATGCATCTATTGAGTGTGTTTTAATTTGACCTAAATTAAGTTTACTGTTTTAGTTAAGCAGCCTGAAATCACATTTGTTGTAAATCGTTCCTATTTTGATAAATTATTTGTAATTTTGTAATTACAAATAATTATTTTGTAATTAATTAGAATTTAATGTAATATTTGCCATAGACAAATAAAACACCAGTGTTTTAGTCTGGAGACACAAACTGAACTGTTTTTGATGAAAATTGTGAAACACTAATTTGAAATTGCTTTTAATCTTTTTTAAGATTTGAATTACCTGGAATAAGTTTTGCCTTGGCTGATTTGGATGTAGTCCCAGTTGTGTCAGACAAGGCATAGCCCAGTTAAGTACTTGGACTTCAGTCCTACATTTATAACTTTCTACCAAATTATGTGGCCTGGCCTAGATACCCATAAAATATAACAGCCTTGGGCCTCTGTTTCATACCATTCTCTTCCCTAACCATATTTCAGGCTTATTCTCATTCGGGCAAAAGATGTCCCTCTAAGGCACAAAGCAGCAAAAAGGTGTAGATGGAGGGTGCCCAACAGAGTCGGCTGTCAGGTGCGACAAATTAATGGCAAAGTGATGCTGCTGCCAGGCAGGCAGGGGTGGCAGCTGTTCAACTAGAGACTCTCTGTTGCTGCTGAACACATTAATGTAGCATGGAAACTTGTTTCAGGCATCACTGAGACCATGTTTACGAGCTCTGATGGCTTCTGAAAGGTGAAGCATGGATGAAAGGGGAGCAGAAACCAGCTGTTAGTGAAAGCTGATAGATCTGACTCAGCAAAGAAGCTCTGCTCTTAATGATTGCTGTCAAGGATAAGTTTTAAAGCTCTGAATTTGAAAATCGATGGTTGCAACATGTAATCTGCAGTCATAGATATCATCCATGAGGGTCATTTTTATCAGAATGGCCTTTTTATAGGTGATTTCACCTGTACCCGTTCAGTTAGTCAGGCTTTTTGTACAGCACAGTCTGGGTTTTCCCCCTTTCCTGCCAGTTTTATCCTAGTGCTTTGAGTCTTTATTCATGCAAGCAGAGTTTGCTGGAACTAGCCACTGAAAACAGAGAGTGCTGTCGTAATAGGTTCACTGAGTTTGAAACCATACCCAGGTGCCCGCCTCCTTCCTCTGCTTTGCACCACTGCCACTGAAATGTGTTTGTGTGATTGCTACTGAAAGCCTGCACTGACCTGAAAACAAGTTCCAAAATTATAAATAGCTCCTCTCCTTTAATCCAGTGGATCCATGATGGGAAAGTGGCCCCCTCGTTCACACATCCAATCAAAGTCTTTAGAATGATCAAAGGTGTTTCTGGACACTAATGCAAATCTCCAGAGACTAACACTGGATGAAACCACTGAGGAATTTTCAGTAACTCCCAGTTAAATCCTGAAACCTAAAGGGAAGTCAATCGAAGCAACAAAGCTTGACATGAAGTGATGTCTCCATCCAGTGAAGCTGGAATACTCCCCTTACCTAATGTTGTTCATGATTTTAATTATTTAGCAAAACTCGTATTGTTCAGTTTCACTCATTTCTGTTTCTTCAAACATTCATTGTCACTCTTTTAACTTCACAGCCTGTTTTGGATTCATTGATGTTTCATTGAGTATTTTAAGTAAAATAAAAACACTTTAATGTCTTAAACTACAAGTAGAAGGGTGTGCAGTAATGAATATTAAAGTGTATGATGTGTAAAAAAACAGAATGTATGAACAAATACTACCCTATCTGAGCATACTTGTTAAAAAATCCATCTATCCATCCATCCATCAAATGTGCTTAATACTAGCAGAGTTGCGATGACACAGATGGAAATCTCAAATGGTCAAAGGGCAGGAGCAGGGTGCACTCTTAGATCTGAATGACTTCCATGATGCAGGAAAGGTGGACATGATGCTTTATTTATAGATTAAATATAATGGGAGCGGTACAATCTCAGTGTTTTTGAATTTGTTGACACTAGTCAACAAATTTCACAACATCCAAAGCAAAACATTTAGTTTACAAAGTAATAACATTTTCTGTGTTTTGCCTACACACAATTAACTGAAACCACAAAACAGCATGCTGTTAGTCATCAACGTGGAAAATGAGAGATGAGTAAAAGGTCGAGTGAAGCAAGGTGTGTGTTCACTCAATACTTTTTATAGTGCCAAGTGAGACTGTCTTTGAGATAAAAATAAAGCTTGACTTTATTTGGTTAGAATCAAATCGAATAGAATAGAATAGAAATAATCTTTATTGTCCCTGAGTCAAACTTGTGCATAAAATATTTTTATTTTTTTAATTATTTGTGCATAAAAATATTAACAGACTTTTTACATGAGAAAAAGTAGTGATGGTTATAGTCTACCAGTTGCTGAGAGGAAGGACATACAGTAACGCTTCTCTGTGCATGCAGCAGTCTGTCACTAAAGGAGCTTGCCCAGCTTGTTGCTGCAAAAAAGGCTGTCCTGCAGAAACCCCAGCTGAACAAAATGAATTTTTACTTTTGTTGTTTCAACTACCTTTTAGCGGTTGGTTCAACGTGAGCTTCACTGATAAATATCAGTAAGTTTTAAAATATGATTTGTTGTTACAATTCCACAACTTTATGTATCTAGGATACTAAAGCAGCCTGTTTGATGATGGGTATATTTCATTTTTAGAGCAGTATTTGTGTCTGTGGGGTTTTGACAGTATGCAGTGACACGTTTTGCTGAATGCTTTACATCATTATTACAATCATTATCACAATGAATACAAGATGTATTGTGGGTTCATACTTTACACTCATATGAAACATGTGTATTGGGTTTTTCTTCAGAACATAGTAGAAGAGAAGCTAGATGTTTTTCAGTTTTACAAAACCAGTGAACTATTAAAGTACACCAGTGTATTGTTAAAATTTAACATATTGAATATTTCTGAAAACACACCTTTTAAGGTGTAATAATGTGCTGACTTTGTTAAACATAAATAAGAAAATTTAAAGTCAAGTTTATTTGTATAGCACATTTCAGCAGCAAAGCAGTTCAAAGTGCTTCACATCATAAACATCAATCAAGTTTACAGCAAATCATCAAAATCATTAAACAAATACACATGACAATTATCAGAATCATCGAGCAAATATCCACACATCAAAATCATTAGGATCATCAAGCAAATATAGTTCAATGTTCTACTTACTACTGGTCAAAGGCAGTTCTAAACAGGTGGGGTTTTAGCCATGATTTAAAGGAACTCAGCGTGTCGGCTGTTTTGCAGTTTTCTGGAAGTTTGTTCCCGATTTGTGGTGCATAAATGCTTGGTTCTGGTTCTGGGGATGCAGACCAGAACAAGAAGACCTGAGTGGTCTGGAAGGTTGATACAATTAGAACAGGTCTTTAATGTATTTTTGTGCTAAGCTGTTTAGTGATTTATAAACTAACAGGAGTATTTTAAAGTCTCTTCTCAGAGCTACAGCGAGCCAGTGGAAGGACTTTAGAACTGGGGTGATGTGCTCTATTTTCCTGGTTTTAGTGAGAACATGAGCAGAAGCGTTTTAGATCAGCTGCAGCTGTCTGATTGACTTTTTAGGCAGACCTATGAAGACACTGTTGCAGTAATCAATGTGACTAAAGATAAATGCATGGATGAGTTTCTCTAGATCTTGCTGGGACAGTAGTCCTTTAATCCTGGAAATGTTCTTCAGGTGATAGAAGGCTGACTTTGTCACTGTCTTTGTGTCTCTGTAGGTTCAGGTCTGAGTCCATCACTACACCTAGATTTTGGGCCTGATCGCTAGTTTCCAGCTATACTAACTGAAGCTGACTCTAGATTGTTCCTCTTTATGTTCAAAAATAACTTCAGTTTTATTTCTGGAAACATTTTAAAGTGGAAACTTTTTTGAGAACAATACGAGATTTCATGGGACCTTACACCCTAGATAGGTCATCACTCCATCACAGAGCCAATATAGTGAAATACGACAAAGAAAATAACTATTATAAGAAACAGACACATCTAAGGCCAATTTAAATGATCAAATTAAGTAAATGTGTATGTTGTGTTGCAAGGAAACCCACATATGCACAGAAACAGCATGGAAACTCCTCACAGACCGGTCTCATGCCAGGGTTTGAAGCCAGAATGAATGTTGCTATAAAACAAGGGAGGCACCAAACTAAAATTTGGAGAACATAAAGCCTAAGGATAAACCTGGTGTGCGCTGTATGTTTGCAGATATTACGCACTTCCTTTATTTAATTAAGCTCTATGGTATCTGATGTGTCTGTAATATTAATACTTTTTGCAACACCGTTACAAATATTCCTTCAGCTGTAACCCCAATGTTTTAGTAAGTTTTTGTTTTTTCTGTATTTTTCTGTACAATGCACTTTTCTAAAATCTTAACTCTGCAGGTGTTTGTGTCTCTTTCGCTCGTGTGAAGCTCAATCAGTGTGTGCAGAGATTGTCCTGCAGATTCCTGACTGGTGCAATTTCGAAAGAGCTTGGATGAGAGTGTTTTACACTCACTCATCCGTTAAGTGAACATCCAATAGCACGTCTGAACTGGTGCACCAGCTAGGTTACAAGTTGTGACAAGCTTAGATGGCTCCCTGACTCTCAGGCCACAGTATTTATTAAAGTCTATTCAACTCTGTGTCCGGCAAAAATAAACAGAGTGCCAGGCTGCTGGAGAAACTGCTGACAGTGAGCATATTTAACCAGGTTGCAATAGAAAGGGTCTGAGCCTGATAGGCCCTCGGATACTGACCCTGCAGGGGGGGGAAATGTGAAACTCTACTGATTTGCACGGAACTGCAGTGGTCCGAGTACGTGTGCAGAACTTCTGCTTTCTACTTGACTTTGGGTGCAGTCCTTTGCAGAATAAAATGGCTGTGTTGCTGGTAAGTGAAAGCAGCAGGGAATGCTGGAGGGAGCAAAGGAGAGAGTGAAAGGGGAAAAGATTATGAGGTTGAATAAGAGAAAGCTGAAGAGCACAACTCTTCTGCCAAAGGGGGTAATAAGGAGAGGAGCTGCAGAGAGAGGAGAGTTACTCAGCATTGCATTGACATGCTAAATGTCAAAGGTGAAGTAAAAATCTATTAAGTCTGTGGCTTGGCTTTTAAACAGCAGCTTGCATCAAATCTCACTGCTACTGTGTGCTCTCTGCAGTGGCTTGAATAAATCCATGAGGGACTATCAAGTGGTAAAAGGAATGCAGACTCAAACAGATAACCCACACAGCTTTAAAGTTCAAACTGAAAGACGTCTGATCTGTAGATTGGATAACCAAATCATGAAATGCTGTAGAGGATCCACAGATACTCTCTCACTTCTTAAGCTCTCCTTATTTAATGTAGAGGTTTTGAGTCTTCCAGCTCATTTTTTCTGACCCTGTTCACTAGTGGACAAAAATTATTATTCAGGAACAATTTTGTTCTGATTTCATGGTGCTGTAAATAGAACAGACATAAACTTGGTGCTTCATGTGTTTGTGATTAAAACCCCACTGGCCTAACTTTTGGGTATTTAGCCAAAAATCCAGGTAGCACTGTAAGCCCTACTTCCTATCATTGCAAATGCAAATCAGCTGCATACAGGTTGGAGTTGTTATTGTGCAGTGTAACAGACCTTTTGTTTATTTGCCTATTGAGAAGGGGGGGGGGTTATTTTTTTTTTTTTTTTTTTTTTTTTTTTTTGGGTGTAGGTCAAAGCATGCCTAGGAGGGCTGCTTGGAGCGAACCCGTCTGGTGCATCTGCTTTGTTGTGTTCACTCTGGCATGCGGTCCCAGGGCTGTGGTGTGCACCTAACTGCTGTTCACATTTTTTCACTCGCTCTGTTGGCTGGGTTCCCTTGTCTGGCACATTTACCCAACAAACATCTGCACTACCCTTCGTTAATGCAGAAGACGGCAACCAAATGTGCTGCTTTGTCTGCAGAGTGCCTTGAGATTCTCCATGAAACCAAAATTCCTGCCTCAATTAGGAAGTTATTTGATCATAATTCAAATTGCTGCCGGGCTTTTGTGTGAAAACAAAACAATTTCACCAGAAACATCGACTTACAGATAAGTCATTTGATTGGGTGCTGGATTAGATTTTGCATCTGGTGAGGATTATGGACTCCAAAGAATGACTAAACTATGAAAGAGAATTTTAATATTTTTAGACTGTTTCCAAAGGGGGTATCATAAAATGGTTTAAAACTTCCTACATTTCAACAAACTCTGTAGTGCAAAATTTAAGCATTTTAATGGTGGAGGAGGTAAAAGGTGTTGTAGAACATAGCGTGGCTGGGAAGCCCTGAGGAAGGAGGATTTGCACAGAGGAAACCAGAATCATCGGAATTCAATTTCAAGATCAGGAGGTGATGACCCCACTTTTAAGGAGAGCCTCAGGAGAAGAGCTTTTGAGATTGGCTGCCCACACCCGACTCCCACCAGCTTTCCTCCAGATGTACGCACACACACACATACTCAAAAACATGCCGTTAGACAGACATGCTTGTACTTTTCATCCACTTGCATTTGACAAGGGTTAATCACTTCCTGAGACCTTGAACTGTGCTGCTACCCAAAAGCAAACCAAATTTCTCTCTTTATCACAATCTGTTCGTTTTTGCGTTTAAAGGCTTCCTGTTTTGTTTTTTGTTTTGTTTTGGTGTTTTGAAGCATCGACTTCATTTTTAGGGGGGATGTGGGGGGTAATACAATGAGCAGTCTCAGTTTGATATTTTCTGAGGTGAAACCGTAAGCAAAGAGATGCCAACAGGGACTGCAGTAAGAAAGCACAGATGGGGAGTGAAATGATCCAGCTAGGCTCAATGCCCCACTGTATCCCTGCACTGTGTTGTATCTTTTTCACTCTCGCTTTCCTCCTCTCCCCAGTGTCCTCCTCCTCTCAGGTTGTGAATACTGATGTGGACTGTGTGGGCATGATGGGAAATGTCAGTTTGGGCAAATTAGAGTCTACCTGAAGTGATTGAAGCCATTGCTATCATCAGAGTTTGCTGTTTACACTCCCCCCTTGAGGGTCTGATTAACTCTGCAAAGCAAAGAGTGAGAGATATTGATGCATAATACTGATGAACGGTTTTCTGGGGTCCATTTGTGGACAAAAATAGATATTTTAGTGTTAGACAGATTTCTAAAATTATGTCTTCTGTATTTCTTTTGAATATTCAGCTGCTGAACATTTCTAGAGGCTGTGTTTTGTGCTGTTTTTAATGCTTTACAAGCAAAAACAGGTGTTTTACATTGACACTACTAATAAAAGCCAGTTGTGTTAAATCTTGCCAAGCTGTGGCCCAGAAGGTAGGACATGTCCTCCAGCTCATCCAAAGGTTTCCAGTCTCCTCTGACCAATCAGATGAACATAAATGTTAGCCAAGGAGAGCAAAGCAGAAGATACTGTATTATGGTGACCCACAGAGAATTAGTTGGTTTAGACTCATTGGAACAGAACAGAGAGTTAGAACAATGTTAAGAGAATATTAACTGAAAGACACAAGTCGTCATGGCTTTACATTTATTTAAGCTAGTATATTCCTATTTTTTATACATGAGATGAAAATGAATTTTAAAGGTTATAACTTTATTATGGGAGAATAGAGCAGTTGTTTGTGCTGTTTCCAAAGAAAATTGTACTAAAATAAGCTACCTAACTCAACATGGAGAAGAAACAAGATGTAGTGAGGCATTTAGCCATAGGACCTGGAACGCCGGCAGACTACTTTGTATTTTTTTTTTTTAATGGAACACGACTCCAAAATATTTGCAGAAAATTTGCCTATTCACGGGTTTTCTTGTAGAATATATCTAAAGTATCGGAAAGAAAATGTAGCTTGGGAACCTGAAACACTGGCTGGCCCTTATAAACTAGCCAATCCAAATTTATTTTCCTCAGTGATGACCGGCTGTACTCCCATGAGTGGAGATAAAAAAGACTGAAGATATTAGCTTCTGCAGTAGGGCTAGGATGGTTTTAATACATATCAAGGTATATTTGGTGTTTGAACTATTAAAATAGGCAGTCTAAATGTTTTTAGAGGGGGTCTCAAGTATTCATGGAATTCAGAAATTTACAGGTAGTCCCTCACCTCCATAAATACCAGGGGGTCCACTGTATAATTTATACTTTCATGTTGTTCAAAGAAAGTACCAACATTTATGGCAAAATTCCACTTCCATGTCCTGTATTTCCTATCTCAGACTGAAGTTGAGGATTTTGGGTTGAGGGTTTATATGTCTCATAAGCTCCTCATTCCACTGAATTCACAGTCCTACCAGACCAACTGGCTGCTGCTTGCTTGTCACATCTGCCAGTAACTAAAAGGCTGAAATGCAGTAGTTCATTTAACAAGAACCTTATTACAACCGCTGGACATCTCCTTGTAAAAAGTGGTTCACTGCAATCATTTAAAAAAATGACTATTGTGACTTCCAAAAAAAAAAAAAAAGATACAAAGACAGCTAACCTTAAAGCCTTCTTTTTTGAACTGTTATAAGAAGGACCTTCCTTGTGCACACGTTTACATTCACTGCTGTAAACAATTAAGACCACATTTTTGTAATTATAGAAAAGGAAGAGAATCAGTCACACTTTTCCAACAGTGCAACTAATAATAGAAAACACTTTTGCCATAAACCAGGCCAAACAAGCCTCTAAAAGCAAATGCATTTTCAAACATAGGCATGTCAACTGCTTTTTTTTCTTCCAGAGCAACTGAAGTTCATTCATTCCTAAATCTTGAAAGGAAAGCATGCAGACCCAACATATGGAAGTGTTTTTCCAGAGCAAGTTCCACATGGTAGTACTATTGTCCAAAGCAGCAGGACATGTTTAAGACTAAGACAGGCATGATGTTCTAAATCTTAGAAGAAATTACTTTTTTTTTTTTTTTTTAGACCATCATATCTGATGGAGGACAAAGAAGAACCCAGAACCAGAGCTATTTCAAGAGCTCCCTTTGCATATGGAGACAATTATATCAAACATTGTTCTTCAGTAATTCCAGCAATTGAAACAAGATCACTGATATTCTAATCCCAGCCCTTCTCCTCCATCTCTTCTCCTACCATTAATCCAGGCATGCAGCACTCTCCATGTCTATGGAGCCTCTTCTTCATCATTATTTCTCTATCCTCAGCAGTGCTCAGCTCATGATTAGATACTCTCTGGGTCCTACTTCAAAATTCAAGAGGAAAAATACCCCCATGGTGCAGTGTACAGTATCTGCCATGTCTTGACTTTTCAAACACCTTTCTCTACTGCTACTGAACTTCATTGAATTCTTCTTTTTATTAAAAGTACCATTCATATCTGGCTTTAAAAGGTATCTGTTCATTTTGTTGTGAACAGGGACATTTAAAGACTGATCATGTTTGAAACTGAAAACCCTGTTCAAGAGGTAGTCAGAAGGAAAGATGAAAAGAGCTGCAAAAACAGAGAAAGAATGATGTAGGTACGCTCTGGGGAAAATATTTAAAAAGTTGCAACATGAGCCAGTGTCTTTTATTTATGGTTTGAATATTAACAGTAAGCATGTTACAGTACATTTGTTTTTGGATTAACTGTTATAACAGCTAAAGTGTTTTGATTTGGTCATTTCCGATTTGAAAAGCTATACTGAAGAAAACTAAGTTTTCTTATAAGGATCTTGGTGAAATATTATATTTTAGATTCAGAGCATGAAACAACTCTTTGGAGAAGGAGGATAAGAGCAACACCTCTCAGATATTTTGAATGTTTAACCAGCAGTGGGAGTGGCCTCAGAACTCAGTGTAAATACTTGTTCAACTATGTCTCTTTTCTGATCTGCATTCAGTCTCCATGGTAACCAGCTGTTGCTGTGCCCTGTTGGTGGTTGAAGACTCTGCTACTACACTTACTGCACTGAACTTTCAAACACACACACACACACACACACACATATATATATATATATATATATATATATATATATATATATATATATATATTACCTAAAGCATGAAAATGTCATACAACAGATCCACCATTTCAACAGCTAAATAATGCAATATTAGCTTTCAGACTGCTAGAACATCCAACTGGATACGGAGAGCTTGTAATAGAGATGGCCAAAAACCTGTTCTTTACTCTTTTGTACACTTCAGGTTAGATCTAAATAATTTCATAACCAGAAAAGATTATTGCTATGTAAAACCCTATAACTGACAGAAGGTGTCCTTCTTTATTAGAACACATCAGCAAGCATTCGAATAATATCCAAGAGTGTTTACCTCAGGGTGACATCACCCAACAGAAACTCTCTTCAGCTCTTCTGCAAATGGGGGTGGTTTTCTCTGTGAGCATACACAGATCAGGCATAAAATTATGACCACTGACAAGTAAAATGAATAATGCCTCTTATCTACTGATTATTCAAGTTTTTAAAATAAATTTTGAATATTGTGTTGTTGACATGTTAAATTAGATGGGCAATAAGTGTCACCGTTAACATAAAGTCAGTTCATATGTAAAGCACATTTAAGTCATTTTTTGAAGATGCATATGACTTGATTACAAAAACCATTGTGGCAAAATTTTTGGTTCACTGTTTTGTCATACAATTGTAAACTATTCAGCAGTCATGTGTTTGACCAAGGACAGTTATTGAGGCTCCACAATATGCTTTTGATTATGTTAAATGAAAGGAAGGGAGACAGAAACAAACAGAAGACAATCTGAGAAAAGAGATACAAAATGGCAAAGGTTTGGGATAAACAAATGAGAATTGATCATAGTGATCACTGTAAACCAAGTTGGGTTAGAAAAGGGCATAATGTCAACAATACCATTGTGGAGGCATGTCTGATTCTCAGAAAGGCTTCACTCATGGACATAATCAGTACTATTTGAGTAAAACCATCCCAAGTCTTCATGCACAGATGTGAGTTAAAATATGTCAAATGAGGATCTGTAATAATGTCTACAACGAATGGAACAGTTCAAAATATCTGAGCATCTGAGTGGAAATTAAATCCTGTTTTAATGATTCTGACATGTTCCCATAAAGAAATCATGAGTTGAAGGACATTTTTAGTTTTCCAGCTCAGAATGAGGCAGTCACCTGCCTTTAAATCAAACCGATGTTCAAGAAATATTTTCAGATGAACAGATCTGATTATCCAGTTAAGTGTTCAAATAATTCAAATTTAAAAAAGGACAAACCATCAATGGTGTCTTGAAAGTGTCTGATATTTCCATGAGGATCAGCAATTATGTTTTACAAGTAAGGAGGACCCACTCTGATGGCACTGTTTGTCCTGATTTATGGTTGAAAGTATAAAATATCTCAGCCTCAGGATGAGGTGTTAGGAAAAAAACAAACTATTGTTCAGGCTGACTGATTCAAGTGAGCTCCTATAGGCACATATACACCTAGCATTAAGAGGTGTCCAGGCTTTTAGCAGGAAGGCCTTCTGATTAAATCTGTTATTTTTTTATATTGGAAAGTAAACTTGTTCACTGTCTGTCAGAGAGTCAGCTGTCAGCTGGTGAAGAAACAAGAAAGCAGCCAGATCTTTTCATTTTTTTTGTCCGTTTTTAAAATTCAAAGGCATTCAGCAGCCAGATCTGCATTTTCATTAAGAAGGGAGAGTGTCTGATTGACCGAAGGATTCTACTACTAAATCATTTAACGTATCACGGCTCTTTTATTTCTTTTGCTGCAGGCTTTAATATCTAAAATTCTGATCACAGAAAATTAGTTATGATTTTTTTATTTTTTTCATATTAACTTTTCTGGACAAAGATTTACAAGAATGATGGGGATTTTTAGTATTAAACACATTAATTACTTTGCTCAGATCATCAAAGATGAAATATATTTTTGTGGTTGTATTGTTGATTATCAGAAAATTAAATACATTTGATTATGATCGCATACCTGCTACTTAGCTTTTTGTTTTGTCTCTTGGTTTAGAAACCCCCCCAAAATTGGAAGGAGTTTGATTTACCAAGACTATATGGCATAACTAAAAGTATAAACCAGAAGTCATATCCCCCTTCATCAGGTTTATTATTTACATAATTATTATATGTATAAAAACTCTCAGTAGATAAATAAGCCTGAAAGATTCATGCAACATTCTCAGCTGCGGTCTGATTTGAAAGTGCTGCAGCTCAGCTATCACCATCAGAGAAAAATACTGAATCAAAAGAGTGATTGAAAATAGAATGAGGTCATGACTTCTTCCTTGCCGCACCATGACTTTGTGACTTTCTTCAAAATAGATGAAAAGAGAACATAAAACATGTGATTGAACTCAGAGAAGAGTGGGAGTTACATTTAGCTGTCCACCAATGACTCTTCACTTTCACTATGCTGCTCATAGTGCATGTGAAGATGGAGATGTTGTAATAATTAGATCCAGGAAAGCAAACACTATTCATTGAAATCCATGCAATTTGTTTTAAAACACTTTATTCTTAAAAAAAAAAAAAATCTCATCTTTAGAAAAAACCTTGTGAATTGCAATTTAAGACAGATTAATCTACAGATTGAGTTACCTGATCTTGAACTCTACAGTTCAATAGGCTTTGAATTTAAAATGCTGAGTGAAATGTTCAGCAAACTTATTCTCTTGAAGTTTGTTTGGTGGCAAACAGCACAGTATATTAACACGGTCAACAGAAAATATGACCACCCCCGGGCGCACTCAGCTTCCTCCTCCATACAAAGCCAGAGCACCAGTAAGCACACCATTCATACCTTGTGACAGTCACGCCCACATCAACACACCCACGACCCAAGTGTCAAAGCTGCATGCTCACCAGTCACATTATGAATTTGCTTATTCACTCATATGGCTCTTACAGTATGCTTTGCAACAATATAAGCATAAAGAGTCACTTATAAAAAAAACCCCCAAAAAACCAAAAACATTTTGACCATAATTATTACATATTTGGGATTTTCTTGCTCAAACTTTGCTTTCTTCAAAGTAGCCTCATCTGGCCTAAGAATAGCATGGCATTCATATTCATAATATACAAACTGGGAGGTTTTTTTATACGGTTATTTCACAATGAAGTTGTAAATCTTGTAAATTTTCTCAACCCTGAAACTAAGCCCCTTTTTCTTTTAACATTTATTCAGCAATGGTCTGGTAACATAAACATATATCTGAAGATAAACTGAGGAAAACAGCACATATGAATAAAACCAAACTTTCATTATCCAGAAAACACATCCCAAAATCCAAGTTTTTAAGAAAGGCATTGTAACCAGAAACATGCATATGCTTCTTAATGTTTGGCCTGTACTGTATTTCTGTTTGGATATGAGTTGGAGCCATTATTCATGGTCTTGAGATGACATGTTCTGAATTGACACTATGCAAATAAACTGAACTAAATTTAAATACTTATGACTTCTATTATTAACTGATTACACTGGATTTTAACTAGGTGTGTCAGAATAAAGCAGTAGAGTTTGAAAATCATGCAACATTTTCCTTCCACCTCACAGTTTTGCAATACTTTGTGTTGGTCTACCACACAAAATTAGAATTAGAATACATTAACGCTTGGAGTTTTCCAATGAGAAAAAGTGAAAAGCGTTTTGAAAAAAATGCTAAAAAAAATAGATATCAAGATGGTAAAAAACAAGAACAGAAAGATGAACACAAAGATGGAGTTATGTGAGAGTGTGCAGAAAAAAAGTAAAACAGGGAACAGAGACAGGGATTGTAATGAAAGGGGACACACACTGAGCAACAAGCAAAGGAAAACATTCAAGACCACTTACCGGAAAGAGTAATGCACAGAGCACTGAAACATGATAGGTTTCTAAGACAACGGATATTTATTTTGGCTGAGAGACTGTAGCATAATGCAGTTATCTCTAACGTCACATGTTTAATATTGATACATGTTGTTATAATTCAGCAGTTCTTGGTATAAATTAAATTGGCATATTGCCTTTCAGAATTGTGTTTCATATGTCTTCTTTTAAAACTTGAATCCTGCCCTTTAGAAGGTCAAGCTCCTGGAAGATTAATTGGCCTAAAGCAGAGTTATTGAGACAGAGGTATAAATGAATGCAATGCCAATATCAATAAAGATAAGCAAATGTGCAGTGGAATCAAACTGATAAATGCAACAGAGCCAATAGAGACGTTACTGACAAAATCAGGTCTAAATAAGGCCAAATCACCACCAGCCTTTAAATTTTAGTTTTCATCTTCCTCCCAAAGTTTCAGAAGCGTTATACAATGTTTGCGTTCATCTTAAGTTAATTCTACAGTAGGGGGGCAACTTTAAGTTTAAATTTAGATATAAAAAGTATTTTGTTTCTTCTGATTTCAAGCATCCAACCTGTGCAGTGTCTCTGCATGATGTCGTGGACATTTTGAGCCTCACAAAGCCAGACATTCACAGTACCACTGGACATTAATATTCACCAGCATCTGCTTCAAAGAAAACCCCTTTACAAATCCAGGAATGCATCTCCTGTGGATTCCAGGCTTTGACATTTCACCAATGAGAATGTCCCCCTGGCTTAACAGCTTGAAAAGTGCATCTTCAGCGCTTCATAGTATGTATTATTCCCCCTTATTTGCGAAGCCTGAAGTCTGTATGGGTTATATATAATTCATTTTTGTTCCCAAGCTGAGGCAAGGTCAGATCTATTTCAATAGCATTTCTATGATAACTAATATAAATATGTATTATTTAGGTGAGCTTTTCAGAATTCCACTCTTCCCTTTTACTGTATGGATGTCAGTTGTGACAGCAGCAGAGAGCCAGTAATATGCTCTGACTGCATAATAAGTGGTGTATATCACCTTTTAAGGTGAGCAGCATACTTCTTGGACCTTATTTGTTTTTTTAATTCATCAATGTTTGGTTTTTTATGTGTTTAAAGGTAGAAGTTTCTTATTTTTCTACACTAACACACACATTTAGAACAACAGGCTGTCAAAAGTATACACACCCATGAAAAAAACAATTTGATAAAAAACAATATTAATCTAAAATAACCTGGTTGTATAGACCCATAAAATAATACTTTATTAAAGCTCTCTTTCTTTCAGTTTCAGGATTCATTCTTCAAGAATCCAAACCTCACATCAGTTATGAGTCTGATGAACCTGAAATACAGCTTAGCTTTTCTAGTGGATTTTCCTGACATTCAGCAATTTGCATCATTTAGCTGACATCATCATTAGCAGAGTAGCTACAAATGAACAAAATAAATCTTTATGAGAAAGGCCTGAAAAATAAGCAAAATTTCATATACATCATGGCACAGTGAAGGCAGTTGCCAATAACTGGAGAAAAACAGCAAACATACATCTAACACCATTGGGTTTAGTAAATGTAGCACCATTTGGGATTTTGTCGAGAGCCTGGGAGTTGCTGGAAATCATTTTTCACACCTTGCCACAGCTTCTCCAAGTTCTATCTTTGGCAAAGCCAACAGCAGAGATTTGTGGAGGATGAGCAGAGCACCTTGGCTAATTTGCCCATAAACAAATATGTAGACACTTGAATAATTTGACTCCCAGCTTTATTATGTGGACAGGTTACTCTGATTATTAAAAACATGAATATTGCATTTTAAGTTTACTTTTTTGTTTGTTTGTTTATTCTGAAATGTTGGATTAAAAATTTGTGTAAGCTGTTGTAAACATACTGTATTCTTGATTAATTAAATTCGATCCAATATTGAGGCACTTAAGACAAACAGGTCCAATTCATCTCCTGAAATATATAATCAGATTAAAGCAACACAATTCAATCCTAGCAGAATCAAATTCAATTACATACATTCAAATTTGATCTTATGTTTACAAACAGACAAAAGATTTCAACTGTACTTCTTTGGTAAACTTTTCTAGTCATTACAACTTAAAAATATAATCTGAGCAAACACACCAAAACTTTCCACAGTATCATTGCCATGGCCAACAAAAAAAAAAAAAAAAAAAAAGCACATCCATTGATCATAGGCACATGTGTCTAGACTGCCCTATTAAAAACTGGGTGTTAGCAATGTAAGGGGCAGTTATTGTGACCAGCACCATTTGCTGCCGGGAGATATCACCTATAAACCCAACACCACTGTTTGTCTCAATCTGAGCTGCATCACACCATTTGTCCCAAGTCCACCATTAAAGCTCTGTTTCCAGCACTATTAATGTTGTTGTTCAATGGTCTGTTTTGAGCTGCGATCTTTGATATTAATCAAATAAAACTTTGCTTCATTCTTGACTGCTTTTTTTATATACAGTATTAAATCAGTTTTTGGTCTGTTGCATCAATAATGTCTGAGTCTATGGCATTTCTTTGTTCTTTCATGGTATTATGTCAAAAGAAAACAACAATGTGATTTGTTTTTCAAATGCTTAAATTGAATTCAGAGATGGGTAAATAATGTCTCACTTTAATACTTTAAGGAGTCCATAATATGCATATTTATTTGTTTCATAATCTTTTTGTCTAGTCTTCTATGAACTTTGATCTTTAAAATGCACAGTACAGTTTGAGAAATGTATATAGCTGCAAATTCTTTCAGTTTTGTCAGAGATCCTTTTAATCACACATTTGAGATTTTTATCCTGATCCACAGGGTCTGTGGTAGGTTTCTGCCTCACATGGAGGAGTTCAAGTGTGATGGTTTCTTGTTCTTTACTGACTGTGGGAGGGAGGAAGAGATGGTTAGATGGATTGGGCTTCATCTACAGCACTGTGGACATTCAGTCAGTTGAAAGAGCTGGATCAAAAGGCAAAGTTGTCAATTTACCAGTCCATCTACCAGTTTCGACCCTCACCTAAGAGATGGATGATATTTGTATCATGGTTGAAAGAATGAGATCCTGAATACAAGTAGCTAAAATGAGCTTCCGATGTATTGTGTTTGGACTCAGACTGAGCAATGAGATGAAGGGCTCTATCATCCAAAGAGTTCTTAAAGAGTTCAAGAGTCTCTTAAGGTGGCTGGGATATCTGATCAGGATGTCGCCTGGGTGGCTCCCTGTGGTTTTCCAGGTTTTTGCCACTGAGACGAGATCATGAGGCAGACCCAGAACTTGGTTGAGAAACCATACCCTAAAATCAGGAGTCTCAGGGTTCCCCTCCTGGATCTGTTAACCAGCCAATTCTTGAATAAGCTGAAGACAGCTGATGGATGGATGCATGGCGAGATGGATGAAAACTTCAGACTACCCTCTAAAAATGCTTACAACTGTCTATTTTAAAAGTGCAAACATCAAACATACCTTAATATTCAATAATACTTCAGTGGAAACCATCTTGGCACCACCACAGAAACTAATATCTACTAGATTATTTTCCCTCTTGGGGGTACAGCCATTCAGCGCTAAGAAAAATAAATGCCCACCTATATTGGCCATTTTGCAAACAGCAGCAAATAGTGTTTCAAGTAGCATTGCACCAACTTATTTCAGCTTTCCAAGCTGCATTTTTGCTTGAATCTTTTAGATATGTTTTACAAAAATATCTGCGAATAGATAGGTTTTCTGCAAATAATTAAGAGTTACACTTCAGACAAACCTGCACATAGGTGACTCAGTGAATAACAAAACCCAATAAACGTGAGGGTTCTCTATACCTTAGATCACAGTCAAAATAGGTCAATGCATAGTTAGTGAAAAAATCAAAAACAATGTTATTTTTTCAGACACCCTAAGATGCCATTGAAAAAAATAAAATATATTTAAAATTACCTAAAGTTAAAGGTTAATAATAAAGCTTTGCCAATTTAGAGATTTTTGAGTTTCAGTTGTATTCATGCTTAAACAACTATGCTGGGGATTCACATAACTCCCAAGAGTATCAAGACCTCTGCAACCTTTAACACCAACTCTGATGGACCTCCAAATGTATGGAAAATAGCAAGCTCATTCTGAGAACCCCATTACTGACAGTCTCATTGTTTCAAACCAGTGAACCTTGTGGCTTATACTGTGCGATATTCAGTTTCTGCTTTGATATATGTTCCACTGTCAAAAATCATATTCTTTACCCTGCATGAGTGTTTTCTTCTGGCACAATGGAGATGTCATATGGTGACATGTGGGAAGTTACAACGCCTTTCTCTGCCACAAGAGAATGCAGACGGAAACCCTCAGTGATAAAATGTTTTCCTTGATTTCCTAACCACTATGAGTTACACTCTTGTTCATACCAACTGTCTGTGATGATAATGAGCCCTGGAAAAAAGTCAATGACTTTGTAAGTGAAAAAGGGAACTGGCACACAGGGGTCCAGTTAACTGCTGCTTTTTATATGGTGAATCATATTGTGTTTCTTAGTTACAGGGGTCTGGTTGAGAAGAGATCCAAGTTCACAACATGTATTCATAGCTTAAAATCTATGTTCTCAGTGAAAAATTTAGGATTGTCTTTGGTTACTACGGTCATGTATACAGCAGCTTGCAGCCATCTATTATAACATATAGTTAATACCACTTCAAATACAGGAAACTTTTGTAACTTGAAGATATTGATATAAAACGCCATCAAAGCAGTCTGGCATTTTAATATCATGTTTCTGTTGCCCTCTACCTTTTTGTACTCTAACAGGATCTACACTGGAGCACAGAGGCAGACAGGTGTGAAATTTATTTTGGTTTTATTACTGATAAAGGTCACATACCTGGTAAAATGAATAATAGCAGCCAGGTCGCAGCTGAATCCAATGACCAACAGGGACAAAACACAGTCAGCCAATACGTTGCAGGAAATGGAGTCCAAAATCCACCTACATATCACACACTATACAGATCTAGCAGTGAAAAAGGGGGATGCCTACTTTGAACATGCAGCTAATGTAACAATGATAGAGCTGTTTCAGGCTGTGTATTAAATGGCAGAGGTTATGATTTTTATACCTATTCTGATATAAGTTGGGGTTGGGAATAGTAATATTCATTTTCATATCTGAAATTGAGAATAAAAAGACTGATAGAAAACAGTGAGTACAAGACAGTGGAGAATACAGTGCAATGTTGTCAAATAGTAAAACATTATTTTTGGAACACCGGACTTGAGCAATAATGGCAATTTAAGAAAAAAGTAATGCTAGCAATCTTCAGCTTCAATTTGTGTTCATAAGGTCAAGATTTCTATGGTGATATAACCAATGAGGAAACCCAACTGTTGCCTGACCGGCACCTTGTCCAGAGATTTAAAAGCACTCTATGGTGAACCTGGTCTACCTGTAATTTAGCCAAGTGAAGAATGACTGCTTGTGATAAAGACTGCAAAAATAAACAAATTTGGCAGCATTTGTTTAGAGGTAATTTTGTCTCTGGTTTGGATTTGCATTGTCGCTCTGCTGTGTTTTGACTTGGACCTGCACCACTGCGTCACCAGAATAGCCTACTTTATATCAATGAGTTGTGCAGTGATTGTATAATTTTTTTTTTATACAAATAGTTGGTTCATGTTTTATTCATGAAGCTTTAGCTACACAATAGTAATAGAGCTGCCAAAACATGATTCCGAAGACACCATCTGTCACCCCCCTCAAACTCTGTATGTCGTCACTTTCTCACAACAATGTGTTATTCAATTTAATTCAGTTCAGTTTATTACTTAAAAAAAAAAATCAGTTCAGTTCAGTCTTACATATATTCCAATTGATCCTAGTTATTAAACATTACATTATTTCGCCCCAAAGAGTCACTTCAAGCTAAAGCTCACTTGTGATAAAAGGGATTTCTAGCAGACAGATGGATTTTGGTGGATGAGGAAAAATCTGTCCTCCACAGAGCTCACCCACATTTCTTGCTGAGAAGATCTTTATGGAAAGTAAGAGTGTTCAGTCCATCCATTTTTTTGTGTTGCCAATAAATGGCTACAAAACATGTTCCAGATAAAAAGACCATTGCAGTTCTCAGCAAATTTAAAGTTGATCAGATTCTAATTTATGTATTGAATTTTTAAGATTTTATGGCTCTAAAATCTGATAATACCTGACTTTCAAACAGCCAGTGATCTCTGGGACATTAGAGATGTTATCAGTGGTTACTCTCAGATCAATCTTACAGGTAGATCCAAGGTTAATGTAGGGAACAAGATTTCATCCTGCCAGAATAAAGCAGGCATAGTCTGTTTCTGATTATCAAAATGGGGCTGACTTTGGCCTCAGTTATAGACCAGTTTGGAAGATAGTTGGGTTATGAAAATCATACTTTGGTCTGCCAGGTTACATATTGTGGATAGAGCTCTTTCTTAAGTTGGTATTAGGGATTTCCTCACACAACAGCACAAAACAGATGAGAGCAAAGTCCAATCAGCCACATACTGTCTATGACAGAAGCTGGGAGGACAGAAGACTCTAATCCACTATGCAGTAGAGAGGTAGTATAAAAATCTATTTCTTGTGTTTCATTATAAGAGGAGATCTAAAGGTCAAGTGGCTAAGTAAACCAAGGGAGTAGCCATTTAACAGCCAGCTGCAAACCAGTATTACTAAAAGCCATAGATGCTGCACAAACTACACTCTGTCACTGGGACTCTAGCTTTTATTCATACCAGGAGTAATCACTAACAGGTGTGAGCAATAATGCATAGGTGAACTTAATCAGACAATCGGTGGAAATACGTTGAGCACATAGAAGAAAAACAGAGCTTAGACCACAACAATTTAGGCAGAATGTGGATTCATAAACAGCACAGCTACAAAAATAGATTCTTCAGTGCTAGAGTAAGGTCAGAAAATAAACTCCTGGAACTTGAATAACTAGTTGAACTTTTGTTGTTAATGTTCAACTTGAGCTCGATTAAACAGTTTCTCAAAGTTGGCTGTCTCTTGGTGGTCTCTAAGGTAGGGATGTCCAACTCTGGTCCTCATTCCCCAGTGGCCTGCAGGTTTTAGAGTTGCTGGTCAGGAAGACCCCTCATGTAGGCAGACCTCTCATGTAGGCCTGTTACAATATGGAAAGTTAATATCATCATCATCATCATCATTATGTGCAAATCCAACATGGGTTATCAGTATTACTACCATTTTGTTAAAATGTGTTAAACATATGCAAAAAATCATTCACAAATTGGCACATTGATTATTCCGTTACCTAGCATCTGTTTCATTCTTTCCTGTTGTCTTTGCTCCCATGCACTGTGTTTTATAATAGCTGAATTCCCAAAACAGCCACTCTCATTCACATATTCTCATTAACAACCTCTAAGTACCATCAAGTCTGCACAGGGATTTGGCATAATGTCATTGATTTGTCCTTTAAATTGTTCTTGCACAGTCAAAAACACACAGTATAGGGAATAAATGCCAGATATTTAAAGTTAAAGTGGCAGAAGAATTCACTTGTGCATTTTTTGAACTCCACAGCAATACAATATAAATACATAAACTCTATAATTTAAGTCATAAGAGAATTTCAACACTATAATATTTCTCTTTAATAAATCTTTTACTCCTGAATAAAGCACTATTAAAAGATAAGCTGTGTCACCTCAAGTTTGTCATGTAAAAGGGAGGATGTGTCTTGGACCAAAGCCTACCATAATTCAGCTGATGTTTTAGGACAAAAAAAGCGTTCCACAGTTTTTTTTTGTTTTTTGTTTTTTGTTTTTTTTTTTTGGTCATTACTTATGTATTAGGGGGCAACTGTGACTCAGTGGTAAAGTAGTCATCTTGCAATCAGAGGGTTATAGGATCAGTTCTAGCTTCCTTTTGCCACGTCATTCTGCCCCTGGCAAGTCACTTAACTGTAAGTTACCTACCAATTGGTGTAGAAATGTGTTTGTGAGGGGTCAGTATGACTGAAAAGATGCTATGTAAATTCAGTTCATTTATTAATAAAGTGATAAGAATACATACATGGAATATATGAATGTGAAATCAAACATAGTTCAGTTGCAAAAGGCACTGAACCATGTAATGTGAAGCCATCAATCTTCATCTACAAGGGCACTACAGGTCAAATAGAGAGGGTGAAAGGCTGTGTATCTAATCAACCTCACTAAAATAATTCGCAGTTTTCAAATATTGTGTCAAGTGTCACTGATCAAGCTAAACTGTTTTAACTAAACATTTTTATTTGTGTGTGCTCTGTTTCACTGCCAGAAAAACTAAACCCACCTTAAATACAAACTTTGGCCAGGTGCTCTATCATAATTTGGTGGTGAAGCTGCAAGTTGAGGGATTAGTAGTGACCAACAGGGACTGTATGATTCCTTTGAATCAACTGGTCCTCTACAACGTGAGGGTAAATAAAAAACCCAGTCGGAAACAGCCAGTAGATTGTGCATTCACCTGGCAGAGGATATAACATATACATTCATAAAAGTGAAAATCTCCGAGATGTTTACTCAGACAAGGTGCTCTTTCATGCCACTGCTTTCTTTGACACTCAAAGTCCCTCTAGAGAGTTTGTTACATCACTTGTGCAAGGGCATTTACAGGAGGACCAGGAAAGTAAGTAGCTTTTTATAATTTACAATTTTCAAATTTGGCAACTTAACTACAAAACACAAACTGTCTATATACTGTTTATTCTATGATAAAATCACTCCTAATTCATGGCCTTTGTGTCAAGCTTTTATTTCTCTAATAGAGTTATATATTTTTTAAAAAAGTTTTACAGTAAATTACTTTTTATATATGGGGGAAAAAAATTATTGCATAATGAAAGTTAAGGAAGTGAGCACGTCACATTGAGATTGCTAAATGAAGTTTAAGGGAAAATATTACTTTCTAAAGCCATAAAGCCTCGACACTTTTAAAGTATGAAACATAAGTCATTGCCCTTCCCATTGGTTTTCAAAACTAATGGGGAATTTTGAAAGCACCGTATGACAATAAAAAGGTGTTTGTGGCAACATTTCTTTTAGGATTAGGAATTGAACACCATACAAAGGTGATGTATCATCTCGAGCCATAGTTTCTGATGTACTATTGTTGAACGTGAGATGGACTGCCCTTGTTTTTTTTTGTTTTTTTTTTCCAGGGGTGGGGTTTGGGAAAAAAAACTAAATTTTAGGCAATATGTCAAATCGTGTCACTTCATGGCAACATGTAAAAAGGATGGTGCAAGCACTTTGTCAACAGATATCGTCTAAGCATGAAACTTGGGTGATTTCCATGAAAGAAAGAAAGCAAACACAATGCATTTCTATTAAAGGTTTTATTTTTGGCACTGGTATCCTTCTTTTATTTGTATCTGGAAAGGAGGAAAGACAAGACACACAAATTGAACCAGGGACAACCATGTTGAGAACTGCAGCCTCTGGAAATGGTGAGCCTGCTCTATCAGTGAACCATGTTGCCATATGTCAGATTGGACATAATCCAAACCTAATGGAAGATGATACAACATAGTTTATGGTACAATCGATACCTCAAGCAGGAATTAAACTGCCAGACCACCAAGGTGAATGTTGGTGTTGTTTATGAGCATGAGGTTTGGTTTTATGTCCTCTGTCAGTGAAAATCATCTGCCGATGTCAGCAGATGTCATTAAATCAATAAACACACTTTCACAATGATCTTCCTGCACGTTTAGCCATGATAATTAGCTTTAGCTATGACTATTTTTTTTTCTCCTTGTCTGAGCTAAATGAATAAGAGAGTCTGCAGTCTAATTACCGTTTTTGCCACGAGCAGTCATTTACAACTATGATGAATTACAGGTTGGGCTTGCCACAGAGTGGTTTTATGCCTCCAGAAGGGAGCTGGTATGCTAGGTCTCCAAGCTTCTGCTCTTTGACAGCGGCTTTCTTGACCTCCTCCTCACTGGATAAATCAGATTACAGATCTTCACTTTACGAACACAGCTTTGAGCAGGAGGGTTTTATCACTACATTCATCATAGGTACACATTATGTTAATTTCTGATGCCTGAGTTTGGCATTCTTTGCTTTCTTCTGCTCACTGGTTTTCATTATTTTTATTTCTCAGTTCTTGACATCTAAATTAATATCACCTGATACATATCCAGTGATACAAGTCTAAATGTAATCAAAAAGAAAATTTGTAAAAACACTTTTTGCCCTTTAACAACACCTATTATGACAATGAAAAACAAAACAAAAAAACATTTCATATACAAGATTCAGATCACTAGCACTAAAGTTGATAATGAAAAAGATATTGTAATTTTTTATACAGTGAGTCAGCAGAAAAAAGATTGAATTAATTCTTCTCAAAAAGTAGCTTATTTGTAAACTTAGAAGGTAAGTTTACTTTCTCTCTCCTAATAATGCTATTTGAAATCAATAGTACTCATTAAAAATGAATTGACTAAATTTTGTCTGAATGAACAAAAGTCATTTGGAAAAATAATCCACAATTCAAAGTAGCTCCTGAAACTGAGCCCAACATTGATGTTGTTCAGCGCTCTGAGTTCAGAGGAGCAGCTGCTGCAGAAAACATATTCCAGATTCAAATAAACACTTCACTGGCAGCCATGCAGCACTTGGTTTACCCAATACAACTGTGAATATTTTAAGAATCGGTGCTGTTGAAAACGAACACACACAGATGTCTCTTTCAGAAAGTTGTTTTACTCTGTGCTGGGAAATATGTAAAGCCAGACTGCAGGGAGCCGGCAAGACAAAATCTTATAGCACCACAAGTGAAAGTGGCATCAAATCACAAATTTGTTGTGTGGAAAAGCTTTTGTGGTTAAGCATGTCAGACTAATAGTCAGAATATGCAAACTTGGCACAAACAGAGCAACATTAGGAGCTGTAAACAAATTTGAACTTGTTTTTCTAAATTTGATATAGAGGCTCACAACATTTCTCCCACAATGCCCTGTAAGACAGCTCTGTTAGAGTCTGTTGTGTGACCTTTGTTCAATGAGATGTGATACAACAGTGCTGCCAATCAGAAGGCACAGTGTTTGACTGCAACCTGCTGGTGGTCTTTGGACCCTTAGATTAAGGAGGCTTCAGAGTAGGTAGGGCACTAACAGACCCCTGCAAGGACACCAAAGAGATCTGAGTAAAGCAGGCGCCAATTTACTGTCATCTCTCCAGTTGATTAAATGGGTTCCCCAGCTGGTACCCGCCTCTTGATGAAGCAGGACTACAGACCACAGGAGCTGACAAATGGGCGAACACACCCGGCGCAGCTTACTAATGTTGTTTGATGGGATGTCGGTATGAAAGACATTGGTACTGGCAGCCCGGGAGAGATTACCTGCTGTGTGGGTCTATAGGACAGGGGGAGGATTTCTGAAGATGGATAGGTAGTATAAAAAGGGGCTTACAGAAACTCTGACAACGCACGAGTGTGCACGGAGGCACTGCTGAGTGCCGCTTTCTATAAAGTCATTAAGAAATTTTTCGAATACCTTGAAAAGGTATTGACATAAAAGAAAAAAAATGGAGGAAAGTGCAGAGGCCCATTATCCACTCAATGAGAACACAGAAGAATGCAAACATTGCAGTCTAAATGTACTGTTATGCAAACAAGGCTCTACTGAAAGGTAAAACAATATTAAGATGTTTCTTCACCATCAACTGCAAAGTTGCCCCCTATTTAGCATTGGATTTGTTCATGCTTCCAATTTATCTCATTTAAAGATTTAACACATTAGACTTTGTGGGGCGGGGGGTTTAATCATCAAAAACATTAAGATTTTTTAGAAAGGAACTGCAGCATACAGCTACAATGCAGCATCAAAGACATCCAGGAAACATAATGTAACAATATAATTATTTTTAGACAAAGATTATTTTTAGCCAAATAACCTTTTCAGGCAGGTATGCTAATCTTTGCTGTTACTCTTTAATCCAGGGGTCAACAACTCCAGCCCTTCGGTGCCACTGTCCTACAACTTTTGGATGCATCCCTGCTCCAACACACCTGAATCAAAAGGCTGAATTACCTCCTTTAAATGTCAGAAAGTTTAGCAAAGGCCTGGTCAATAACAATTCATTTGGAACCAGACCTTTGGTTTAATCATTTCATGCAACAGTAAAAGTAAAAACTGAATTTAACCTTTGCTGTACTTGAGAAAGCTTAGGTTGTTCGGTGTTAGCAGCAAGATGCCACATATCTTCTATGAGTCTGTACTGGAGAGTGTAATCTCTTCTATCATTGTTTGGGGTAGCAGCATCAGGAACTTAAAGGCTCAACACCCTGATGAAGAAGTTGTTTCCCTCTATATTTAGGCCCAAGCATCTAAGCGCTACGAAGGCCTATTGTAATCATAGCGTTAATTATTATGATTGTTGACACACAAGAAGCGCTAATTTGGAGGCCTAAACATGTATGAAAACTCACCAAACTTTACCCAAAATTGTCCCCCAACTGAATTTTTGTATTTTAATGGAATCAAAAGTGGGCGTGGCCAAGCGACTCTACAGCACCCCCTAATGTGATTTAGACCAACTGGTAAATCCTAGAGAGCTGAAACTTGATATTTACGGAGATCTCCCTAAAACAAGAAAAAAAGTCTCTTGGAGGTATGCCCTAATCCCAACAGGAAGTCAGCCATTTTGGATCAAAGGGCCAATTTTGACAGTTAGGGGGTCACTAAACCCTTAAGGCATTGGGGATTAAAATTCATCAAAGTTTGATGAATTGAGTTTTCGTGCATGTCAAAGGGGCGGGGCAAGGCCTCAGAGCTAGCCTATTCACCATGAATTTCGAACCGCTATAACTTCCACATAAAAAGGTTAATTTGCACCAAACTTGGTATGAGTCATCCATGTTGGATGCCCAATGATCCTATGTGGTCATATGCTGACGTCATCTAACCCCCGCCCTCTCAGAACAAGAAGTCACTTTTTTTTCTGGAAAGATCCATCTCTTACCCCCTTGACCTAATCAACATGATCTTGTGTCAGAGGACAGATAACAAGTTGGTCTCACTTGCTTTAAACCACCAAGAGTTTTTGGTGGAGGGTGTGGCTGTGGCAGCGTGACGAAGTTAGACATCACTCCGTTGCCATACGTTTGGCTCTAAATTCCACATATTCCAGCCGATCTTCACTAAACTCACTATGATTGATCCTAATCTTCCTCCCAACAGGAATGTAGTACAATAATTTGTGGCTGTGGCCTAATAACCTCCACAGTGCCCCCTAGAAATCTTTAAAGAATCAGCCCCAAGCCATACCTTGAATGACAATCCTGAAATTTGGCACATACGTGTGTTGTGTCAGGACCTACAAAAAAGTCTCTTGGAGCCTTGGTCCAAACCCCACAGCAAGTCGGCCATTTTGGATCAAAGCTGCCATTTCCTTTACACATGTTGTATCTGAGCTCCTACAGCTTTTAACATGGAGACTTCACAGTCACTCTGCAGAGTCTTGAAGCATTGAAAGGCAAAAGTTATCAAAAACGTTTTGTTACATCACAGCATGTGGGTGTGGTCAAGCCTCAAAATCGGACCCTTCGCCATAAAACATCAAGGTGCAATAACTTCCACATACAAGGTTGTGGCTTAATGAAACTTTCTGTGTGTCATAACAGATCAGTACTAATCACATTCTCATCATCATTTGGTGACATCACTAAGCCTCGCCCCCGATTAACAGGAAGTGAGCTGTTTTGCTGCTGGTTGTCTTGCTTTTACTCTTTGATTCATACAAAATTAAACCAATAGAAACCGTATCCACTAACTCTTGATAAACATGCATGACAGTTAAACAGCATACAGGAAATCCTTGCCAATCCTTCGCCACAAAACAAGAAGTGACAATAACTCCTGTCTGGAAGGTCGGATTTCGGCAAAACTTTTGAGATTTGTCACTGGACTCACACTGAACTGGACAGAAGGTGATTTGGGAGATTTGCCAAATGCTCCGCCTAGAGGACAGATAGAGGAATGGCGTGAGAGCATTGATGACGGCATCGAGGTGGCGATGCCAGATATCCCGCAGTAGCAAGGCCGGAGCGGCGCTGAGCTGCGAGGGCCGCCCAATGGTGCTTGCAGCTTTAATTTACATTGGAATCAAATCAGTTCTATTTTGCGATTTTGGGTTAGACATGAGGGAATCAGCAGAGGCCCATCAAAAACTTCCAAATGTTCTTGATAATTAGTTGTTTATCAGAATTATTGCTTGAGGTAATTATCTACAATCCTAATTCAGCTCCTTTACTGAACCTCACACCTCACCAAAAGGCCAATTGAAACTTTAAGGTCTGAGCAAAGAGAAGCAATCCTCACAGCAGAAACACCTTCATATAAGAAAATGCCATCAAACATCAGTTGAGCAGAAACTTAATATCAAGGCGTCTTTGTGCTTGTTGTGTGTAATTTAAAGACCTGTGACATCTAAAATGTAATGAAAGTATGAAAGTAATATCTAAGAAATATTGCATTACATATCACAGATAATATTAACCTGTAAAAGCAATCTAAATGCTCCACTTTCAAACAGGCACACAGATCAAATTGACAAGGTACCTGTGAAACTGAGGACTCTCTAAAACTCATTACGCCTTAAATTCATTTTATAATCTATTGTTTTCATAAGATGTACGGAATGCTAACAGCAGGATCATTTTTTATAACTACCTCTTCAATGCCCTCGAGCCGTTTTGGTGTGTAATTGATGTGCAGTGTGGACTCACCAGAGAGGGATAAACTGATTACAGTCTTGGAACCAATATGGGTATCTGGTGAAAAGGTGATATGGCACTGTGAAAAATTGAGAAATAGCATTATTTCTGTTGGCTTTTGTGCCTTTTGCAGCTAAAAGCTTTGCCATTTAGGAAAAGCTCTTATCCTAAGTTGCTGTAAATGTGAGTTGCAAGGTAATAATTTTATTTTTTCTAACATAGGGTAGGTTTTTCTTGTGAAGCATGATAAAATCTGTTCTGTGGAAAGTCATTTTTAACCATCAGCAATCCTATCACACACATTTTATCATGCTGTGGTAAAGAGCATACTTACAGCCCTCCAAAAAAGCTGCACCAAGAGTTTAGTTTGATGGCCTAATTTAACAGCTGTGCTCCTGAATGGCCATGCAATTTTTTTTAAGAGACCCTGCCGGTGAGAGTCGATGCATCACGCCGGTACCTTAAATTGGAGTGATGGCGAGTGCTGATGTGCTCTGGAGGGTAGTTTTCCTTTGGGCTTACCTGAGCTGTCAGAGGCAGCAGACGACAGTCTTCTCCATCTAACAGCCTCTCGCTCTAATAACTGCAAGTCCCATCTCTGAGAAACCCGCCCGCCGCATGACTGATCAATGTGGACAGGTAGTTTCAAGGCCTCTGCTCATATTGCCCAGAATAGGGAGAAGCACATTTTCCTGAGGGCTCAGCTGTATCTGCCTTTTAAATTATGTAATAAACTTTATTTTTTCTAGCATTCATGAAAACATTGCGACAAAGTGCTTTACAAACAATAAAACCAGAGAGGTATTCAATAAAAACACAGGTATATGCAGTTTCTTCGGATATAATGATGCAGATCCAATTTTATAGCACTGGCATATTACTTTTTAAATCATAATATTGAACATTTCAAAAGTAATTTCAGCTAAGAGCTGCTGTTGGTATTAATGAAAGTGACAGCAGTTTGTGTTAAATCTAACTCTGGCTAGGTTTTGTGTTTTAAACAAGCTCATAACACAAAAAGAGTTTCAGTCTTTGCTAGAGCTGCAAAAACAATATCTCTTTGATGCACTTTACTGCTCAATATTATTGTTTTTTTTTTTTTTCTAATAAAATTTGTGAGTATGCACTCCTGCTGCCAACTTAAAAACCCATCTAAAAGGCAGCACATCATATGGTCAGACAGTAAACACTCTGCCTTGGCCAGACACAGTTTCCATGGAGACCACCGTCTCCCTTCTCTCCCAGGGGAGAGTAAACACTGAGTGAACATGAGACAATTCATATAAATTGTGCCCTAATCTTGTTATTTTTAATTTTAATACTGAAATTAATATTGGATTACAATAATGGGAGCTGAAGTTTTTTTATGCTCTGACATTTACTGTAATTTAAGGCATGATGTGGTGTGGAGCTTTTACAGCTGCCATTCTTCTGCGAAATACTGCAAGAGGAACTATATTTTGATTCTCATGAGACTCATCTAAAAGAACATCTGATATGTTAGGAATATATTCATCATGTGATCATCAATTTAATTAAGGCTCTTACTTCAGCATAATCCTAATAATCCTAAAATGGTACCTTAAAGTACAAAAAACACGTTCAAAGGCCATGTCTATCTATCGATCTATTTATCTATCTATCTATCTATTGAGCTATCTATCTATCTCGCCAGCATTTCTGGGAGATAGATTTTTCTTGAACTGATAACTGTAACTGCAAATTTTGCGCTCAAATGACATAGCAATGCTTTAGTAGCCATCTGACATGTAAACCTAATCTATCACTGTTAGTGTGGATCTTGGTTTTTTTAATGTTTAAAAAGCAGTTCCTCACAGAACTTCTTAAGAGTTTTGCAAGTTTCAGATATTCTTGAATGGTTGGTATCAGAGATCAAAAAGCATGCAGAGCCTGGCTTATATTTGTGTTCTATAACCACAAAAATGGTGCAGTACCTCTGACTTGTGGTAACAACAATGTACTGTAAGCAGTTCTTATAAAAACAAAATAGTCTTCCAGAAGATCAAATGCATTTCTTTTTCAATTTTAAAATTTATTTCCTCCAATGACAATTCCAATATTTAAAAATACCTGTTTTTTAACGTCTTAGCCTGAACACTGTTCTCTGATTTTTCTTCTTGGCAAAATAAAACAATTTTTATCCTAACCTTTTTGTGACTATGCAAAGTACAAATGCAATTTCATGAAACTAAATAGATTCCAATCACAAAACTGTTGACAAAATAGCTTGAAAAAGAAGGTTATTGGGAATCACTACTTTTAAGATTATGTGGCAGAATATGACTCAACTTAAATGATCCTCTAAGACAGCCTTGAAATAACACATAATATGTTAACAGATTGGCCATAACAACCACTGTGATAGAAGTGTTGTTCTGTTTATTGGGTTGAAGTAACAAATTACAAATATTCATGTTACTGTAATTAAGTAGATTTTTTGAGTACTTGTACTTTCATGAGTATTTCTTTCAAGTGTGTAATTTTACAAATACTTAAGTACAATTTAGATCTTGCACAAAAGTGCAAGAAGCAGTATTATTGCCTTTATTCATGCTTGACTGATAAACAAGCCTCCGGCCACTAGGTGGGAGCAGTGTTCAAACTCATTAACAATCTGCTTGTTCAAGCCAGTAGAAAAAGTACCCTACTTAGACACCAGTGTAAACAGAGGAGGAGGATACAAGCTTGGATGTTTTGAAACATATCTACCTCCATAGAGGAGAGATGGAGAAGTTTGTAACAGTGAAAAGAAAAACAGAAGCAGAGGTTAATGAAGCAAGTATGATGGAGTATTAGGGCCAGACTAAGATAATTTTTTAAAATAGAAGAATAAAGTCATAAAATTACCAGAACAAAGTCATATTACAAGAATAGTTATAGTGCTGGCAGAATAAAGTATTACCGGAAGAACTTATGAGAAAAAAGTTGTTTTAATGAGAAAAGAAGTTTCGATAGTTATAAAGATCTGATGTGAGCAGCTCCACAATTCCATAGTTTTCTTTGAAATGGACATTTAAAAAGTTTAAACAATAATTTTAAAGTCCTGCAGCTGATAATAATTTGATGCTGATGTGTTAAAAGATTAAGTATTTCCTTATTTGTAAAACTGATACTAACTATAACTTCACCAGATGCTCATCCTCATTTTAATGCAGTTTGATGCAGAGTTGTCATAAAATGACTAATGTATTATTGTATTAAAGACAAACACCAATAACAAAAACTCTTATTGTGGCCCTAATACTCCATCACAAACAAGTAACTGTACCTTGCAGAAAAAGGCCTGGAAATAAGCGAAGCCTATTTATTGTGAATGCAAAATGTTATGCACTTTCATTCTGTCAAGCTGATAAATGAGCAATATTGTTGCAAATTTTACACAAAAAAATGTTAAAAAGCTATAAACCAGTTATAAAATATTTTTCCTACTCTTTGAACAAAAAAATTGTTTACAAAAAAAATGGCCTTAGTGTAATTTTTCTATACTTCGTTTTTTTTTTATCTATACCTTATTGTATACTTTATACAATACTTTATTGTTAGTCTGAGAAATGTGCTTTGAGCGTAGATATTTTATACATGTCAATCGAATCAAATGCCTGCTATTGACAATGCAATAAAACATCCATTGGTTAAAAAGTAATTAATACTCTGAGTAGTTTTTGAGAAGAGTACTTTGTACTTTTACTTAAGTATTTTTTAATTCAAGTACTTTTACTTGTACTTGAGTACAAATGTTCAATACTCTTTTCAGCTCTGTTACTGGACAAATGAGATGTCATGGGTCTTTAACCAAGACCCTAATTTCCCAGTTGCGCTGTGTAAAAGTAGCAAAATGTCCTATACTGCACTACAGCCCAAATTCATCAAAGTAAATAAAAAACACATTGTAAACTTTTGTACAATCTATACAATGTTAAAAAGTTTATGTGTTATCAACCCAATTTAAAATCTGCTTTTTTAACTAGGATAGAGTGCATTTGTCTATCTCTTATTGCATAAAGTCAGGTATCTTTACCCACTTGGTGCAATTATCATATTTCATAACAATCCATCTAATGGTTGTTAAACTGTTTTCCAACCACTGAACTCTTTTCATGCACCACTGACCATATACATTGTCAAATAAATCACCTTGGACACTGTGATGTGGATTCCTAACACTCCCTCTTCTGTCAGGCAAGCTTGACCTCTTTGGACCACGGTAATCTCTGACTTTTCTGTTCTGTTTTTGATGACACTTTACCTATAGCCTCCTTTTTTCACCTGAAACTCAAGACAGAGGGGTTAGTCGCTTCACGGCTCATGGATTTGTTGGTCTGCTGGATTTCAAAAGAAAGCGCTATCTTACCTCCCCAGAAGGGAAACATCCCCAGGTCAGGGCTCTATATCATGTCCAGATATGAAAAGTCTGTTAGTGGGGCAGAAGCCCATGAGCTAAATAGCTTTTGACCAGACAACCTTTGAATTCATCAGAACTTCACAACATGTAATTCCTGCTTTTCTTAAGTTAGAATGTGTACAGTACAAATTATTTAAAGTGCAATTCTAATATTTTAGCTAATTTCAGAGTGCTTGGTTTGGCTTGCTCTCTGCCTATAGAAGTAATGAAATGATGTCACTTATGGACTTCTGTACCATTCATCATATTTTAGGCACCCGTGTTCAAGAGAGGGAGTATTGCACTGAGTACCAGCACAGCTCAGTGAACCTGAAACTATGCATTACCACTTCCTCTGCATGTTCATGTTTCCATTTGTTCTTTGATATGTTGTTCTGGTGCAAATTTAGCTGCATGGCATGACTGTAATAATCCTCCACATTACCTCATCTTGTTTGTGTTGGGAGTTATGTGTCTGCCTTAATGAGATGAATCCAATCTTCTTTGCTTCTACGGATTCAAAACAACACTGATGGATTTCACAAATCCAATTAGTAGATTCTGTCTGCCTCTTGCTTCTGATTAAAAGAGCTCACTATTGTCTATTAATGGCATAAGTAATTAGCAAAGTGGTGGCAGTGCATTACAGTGATCATAGTCACAAACCAATCAGGGGTATGAGTTATGGAAGGTCTCAAGGACACATGTAAACCATTGTTATTGTCCTTTTTTTTTTTTTTTATAAAGCTATTCCTAATTTTCCATTTTTAAATGAAACTAGTTTTTTTTCACTTTGTATCTATTTTGCAAAACTTTGTATTCAAGATTTAATGCAGCAAAGCATCTTTTTTTTTAATAAATTTTATCAAATAGAGAGTGATATGTCTAATTTGGCTCAAACCCGTTTTTTATCAGTTTGAGCTGGTGATAGCAATTTCAGATGTTTGTCCCCTTAGATTTTTTTTCTGAAAGACAATTTCTGGATCATGTCCTTACCAACTGTTCAAAGCCTCTCTAAGATGGCATCTGTCATTTAGACAGATCAGCACCATACCTCTTTCCATCACCTAACTGGCAACTTTATTTTCTTAAGCAAATTGCCTGAGCAGTACTGCATAGATGGAGCTTTGGAACACCTAAAATGCCAGAAGGTGGCAAAGCCGTGTGGGAGGAAAGGCTAGAAAACCCAGCTCACTCAAACTGAGGTGCAATTCAAGAGGTTTGTTGGGTCTTTACTGTGCAAGTTCCTGAGAAGTCTTTGGTGTCCTGCTGTTGGGATGTAGGCTAAAGATTGATCACTTCCATTTGGGTCGGCTGAAGGTGTCTGATGTTTCAAAACATCCAAAATACCTGACTACCCCAGAATACTGGACATAGCCAACACTCACTGACCACATTATTAGGTACATTGGTTCAGTTGCAAACAGTGGCAGCCACATGATATAAATTTAATGCATCCAGTCATGTAGACATGATAAAGACATCTTGAACATGGTTTGAAGAGTCTTTGTCTGAAAAAAAAAAAAAAAGCTCTTGTTTAGATGAAAATGTCATCTTAAGGTCACACAAATCTCGGCAGTCTGGTTTTAGATGAAAGAAAAGTAACGCTAGCATGAATAACCACTTATAACCAAGCCACGTAGCATACCACCACTGAACACTAATAACAGATCGTCTAATGTTGCCTGGTCCCATTAGTATTAATTTCAGCTGGGACATTCAGCTAATGGTGTCAGACTTAAGTTTAAACAACATGAAAGCTTTAAACCATTCAGCCTATCCTTCTATTTATAGAAGGATTTATATAGTTTATATCCATGTTGGTATCTGTACAACTCTACCGTTTTTCTATTGTCGCTAACTGTAAATAGCTTGCAATTTTAATGCTCTGAGACATGCACATCGTGTACATTTTTAATTAACCAATTCAGTTGCACATTCCTCTGGACTGGAGTATTTTTACAACTATACAGTATTCATGTTGAAATCTTGCCTTACTGTACAGTATTTTTTTATTCTTTATTCTGTTTTTTATACATATTTTTATATTCTTTGAGTGAGTCTGATTTTTCTGTTATTGCCTGTCACTGCCACTTTGCTGCTTTTGCCCAGAAATGTCCCCATTATGTGACAATAAAGGATATTTCTATTCTATTCTACACACAAATTAGAAAGTTCAACATGCAGTGTGGAATTAGCTATTATTGGAATAAACCCTGTTAATCAGAAGTACATAGAAGAGAAAGTTGAACCTAACTTGATAGTCTGAGAACTGCAGAAAATTGACTTTTTAAGATTTTGAGAGTCAGACTTGGTTTTCCCGCTAGATAAACCACCTTTAAGCCACATTTAGAAAAATATAAACATCTTTTTATAGACTTCTTTTCACCTTTTAACAGCAATTTCATGTTGTTATGACAGATGGAATGCCATTTTTTCTGTCTATTCAACAAAAAATAGCTGGGGGTGGATATCTCAGCAAAACTAGTTGAATCTGATCTTTTTCCACTTTTTATAGGTTTCTTCAGCAGAAGAGTCTACAGTCCTTTATTTCAGAAAAAAAGGTGGCTTTGCTTGCCTTACACAATGTAAACATTGACTCATTTGTGTGTGTCCCTACTGACTCCCTAAACATGAGAAAAATATGCTTTGATTGAATTGAGAGAAGCTTCTCTGACTAGTAAGAACACTTCTGCTTTTATCTTATGAGTAAAATAATCTGGTGCTTTGGGTTTTACTCTGCGGAACTGTTTTTATAGTTCAGGATAAAAGTGGAACATACTGTCTTTTTACTCCTTAAAACAAAGTAGTTTTCCCAAGAAAGTTTAGTAGTAAAGTGATTTAAGATATGATTGCACATGTCTGACTTTGTACTCCAAGCATCCTCCACTGTGCATTCATAATTGCTTCAGGAGCAGGTTCTAGTTTTATGTTTGAATTATCAAAGTGATAAACAGAAGAAAGTTTGGCACTAGCTTGCCCAAATAAGAGCACCTTGTTTGATTTGTTTAAAGGCATTTCACCAACCTTTCACCTCTTCTCTGTGAAATCCCTCTGCTCATCTTGTTGATTTAAAACTTTTACATCCATGCGGACTTGGATGCAGAGTGAATGATAAGAAGTGAAGGGATAAGTGTCCAGATGAAATATAACTCAGAGTAAAATAGCTTCTGCATTGAGATGCTGTAGCTTGTAGATCCTTTGGGGTTCAAACCGACTGATGTTCCAGGTATAGGCGGATTTTTAAGAGAAATGATAAGTGGTCCTAAAAGGCTCTTCATCATATCCTAATTTATCAATACATGATTGCTATCTCATACCTTATTACACAGATAATTCAAGGAATAAAACAAAAAAGACTTTAATATACAGGCTCTGAAAGGCTGTATTTATTCCATACAATCATCAAGGTAAAGGAAGTTTATTTGTAAACCAAATTTCAGCAACAGGGTAATTCCAGGTCATAGACATTATGAAAAAAAAGAGATCTTCCCCCACCCCTTCCCATGTACGTTTGCTATTTCACTTAAATCCTTTAACATGTGAAAACAAAGTTTCTGTCATGTGCAAACTGAAACCTGTTAAGCCGCCAGCCCTGATAAAAACAACTCATAGACAGCTAAATTGCTCATAGCATTTGCAGACAAATAACAAAGAAGCAGAGATTATATGTTTGAAGTAAGTTAAATGTTGCATTTCGGTCAAATTAAAATATTTTGGAGGGTTTTTTTCAGCTGGAACAGGCTGAATATCAAAGTTGTTTCTTCTATCAACTTGTCAATATAACAGAATAAGAGTTTATGCCACATCAGATCTGGACTCTGATAAAGATTAAGGTCGGTTGCAATCCTTTAGTCACTACTCATTCTTTTTTTTCCATTTTTGGTGAAACATGACCAAGACAAGCTAAGATAACTGAGGTATCAAGATAGCCTCTACAGCAGGAGTCACCAACCTTTTTGCAACTAAGCGGTACTTCATGGGTACTAAGTGATACGAAGGGCGACCAAACAGATACACACAGTTTACTTTTAATTATATAAATTAATGATTTATCTAATTTTGGAACAGCTCCATGGCCTACTCATATGGTCTTCGAGGGCACCAGGTTGGTGACCCTGCTCTACAGTATGTGAGACAACCATGAGGGCCCAGCAGTGCTTTCAAATTCCTCCTCTTCAAATAGAATCATCATGAAAATAATCAAGTTCAGGCTGTCTAAAATTTTCACAAAGCTGTTCAAACAGCACTGATGTACTTTATAGTAAATAAGTGTCTAGCTTGGTAAGGTTGGGGTGTTTCTGTTGTCAGACTTGAGAGAAAGTTTTTGACAAACTAACAGCAGATGCACTAAAATATGCATCTAATGACCTGCTGGGCCCTCACTCATTGTCTGGCCAGATCACACATATCTCAGAAATAATAGCAGGAGTTCTGGGAGAAATCAGATGCATTTCAGATGGATGAAAATGGATCCCCTGATTTTTCTCTTAAAGTACACACTGCTCAGATTTTTACTCATGATTGTTTGTAACAATCAAGTCCTTTTTAGAGTGAGAAATACAGAATTTTTTATTTTTATTTTCCCCAAATGTGGCAGGCTATCAAAGTGAACTGTAGAAACAACTTAATAAAGGGGGAAAAAAAGAGAGACACATCACATTTCCCTGGGGTAAATGTGGACTGCAGTCCTTGAGGCCATAAAGCTGCCAATACTTCCTGCTGGACCAAAGCTCTAACTGCTTATTTTAATTGCTCCCAGTGAAAGAGGTTAATGGTTAAGGAGTACCAGATTCAGTGTAAAGGTGATTATAGTAATCTAAGTTCAAAGTATTAGCAGCAGTATTGAGATAGGGGCTGTAAAGAACTCTATTGGGTCGAGTTGGTAGATGAGATTAGCACATATCACATGCATTGGGGTCTATTTGTTTGCACATGTTTATGAGTTTTACACTTCTCATGTAGATATAGAGACATGTTGCGACTGAGAAAAGTGGAAGGAATGTTGAACATAGACAATAAAAGACAACAGCAACTATCACAATACTAAACATCTTTGTACATTTCCTACAGAAAAGTTTGTCGCTTTACAGACTCTGAAATGTTTCAGATCATCAGTCAAATTTTATTATTAAAGATGTCTAAATACAAAACAAAGTTTTTAAATGGTGCTTTAACTTATGAATGAAAACCACTCAAACCATCATTACCCTGTGTAAAAGTTGCCCCTAAAGAGCTGCCATCCAGGATTTTGAAAAATTTGCAGTGAGTCTTTAGCCCACTACTTGTTGCATAAACATTCAAAAATCTTCAATAGATTACATGTCAAGTCATTCAGAGGTGAACTTGCTGATGTGTTTGGGATCATTGTCCTGCTGCATAATCCAATTGTGCTTAAGCTTAAGGTCATGAACTTAAATCCAGACATTCTCCTTCAGGATTTTCTTGTAGAGATATATTTCACAAATTTGAGATGGGTTTGTGTGTCCTTTTTGCACAGCAATGGTGCTTATCTGAGAACTCCCCCATGGTTGCCACTTTTTTCCCAATCTCCTCCTTATCATTGAATCAAGAAGACGAACCTTAACTGTGGCATTTTAGGCCTGCAGTGTTTTATATTGTTTGTCTGGGTTCTTTTATGACCTCCCAGATGAGTTCCTGATGCACTGTTGGAGTAATATCTATAGATCTAAACATAAGTGTTTCTTTTTGAGATCGTTTAGCCAACTTTTGTGGCTTTGTGACATTGAAGTCAACTTTTCAAAAGATGGGGTTAATCACAGGTTAATTCATTATTCAGCAAGGGGAGTGATTACTAGTACTTTTCCACATAGGGCCAGGTTAACTTGGACCCTTTTTCCCTTGAATAAAATCATCACTCTAATTAAATTAAAATGTGTTTTAAGGCTTAAAGTAAATCTATAAAGGGGCAAATACTTTTTCACTGCACTGTATATTGAGAAAAAACTGTAACAAGTCAAAAAATAATAAAGGTAAAAGGTGTGTAATTAACTAAAACTGAACAATTCAATTTCAGCCTAAGAAATGGTAAAATTCCTCAGTTCCAAGTTTGTTTGGAAATACCTACAAACTGGCAGGCATGAAATCAAAAAGTGCAAGCATGCAGTCCCTGCAGGGAGCCATTAGGACCATCTGAACCAAATTCCCTCACATACATCAAGCGTGCTGAAACACAATAGACTTTAAATCCTGTTGTTCACTCACTGACTTGATGTGGCGCGGCTTATTGCCATTGTGTTGACACAAATTTATTTCAACGAGAGCCACGGAGAAAAGATCAAATGCAGTCACCTCCTAATCACCCGTTATCCTGCTGCCTTAATGACCTGTGTAACATGGAATTACAGACATGAATAGTGATGACAACCAGTGCTCTTAATCTCATTTTTCAAACATGCACAAGCAAGGACATCAATAGATTGGATGCTGTGGAAGTGTTGCTGCATGGAATCTGCACTGATACAACATATATACAACCTGGATAAAACTTGGTTCAGTCAGCAGAACACCTACTTAAATTTGTTGGTCCTTCTAATATAATGTAGAGAAGTAAATAATTAGCCACAAATTTTGTACTATACTGTATATAGTGTAAATCATTTGTACTACCCTATTTTTCCAATAAAACAGCACAAATCACTGAACTTCATTGAAAGCAGATTTTATTAGAACATGCTTCTGATTAGAACAGGCTCAAAAGGTATTGCTGTTTGTTGCATTGGTCTGGAGCTATTCATACATTGTTAGTGTGTGTAGCACTTTAGTCTGCTCCTATAGGAGTTCATAAAGATGGAACAAACAAGGACGTTTCTTTGAAGATTCCTCAGTTGCAGTCTGTCCAGATTGTCCAGGGTCCTGGGTTCTCTCTTATGTTCTTCTCTCTTCAGCTCGGTCGAGGTTTTCCATAGGATTTAGGTCTGGAAACAGAAATGATTGTTGAAATGAAGGTTGATTTTGTTTCTGGTAAACTATTTCTTTGTTGTTTTGGATCATTATCCTGTTTAAAGACCCAATAATAACCCATTTTCAGATTTTCTGGCAGAGGCTTTCTAAATTTTTTTAGTTAAAATGTCCTGCTATTTTAGAGTTCATGTTTGCATCCATTCTAATGAGGGGCCTTTTGAAGAGAAACAGGCCCAGATCATCATAGATTCTGCACCATAATTAACAGTGAGCACGAAGGGATTTTTCTCATATTCATCCTTAGTTTCATTTCAAGTCTTCTCCACTCTGCACATTTACACCTGTGATGAGAGGACAAACAAGCATTTTCCTGGCTAAAAACAGGCATCAGTTTCAGACCATGAATGCTCTTCTGGAAGAGACCTTCACTATATGAAGTCATTTTTGCCCCAATGTGAAATTGATTCACAGTGTGTCCACACATTGGCACCGCAAATAAAACTAATGTGTCATATCTACTAGTAGAACCTGACCGAGGTTGCTTCCTCAGCACCTGCCTGTCCTACATGTCCACGAGCTGGATCTGAGTCCTCCCTGAAATCTTATCAGTTGCTGCAACCAGGTTACCAAAAATTACCACACCAGGCAATGATGTAAAATGTTGAAACAGATTTAAGAACATTTTGAAAAATATATATTTTTCTTTTAAGGTGAGACATTTAAACCCCCAATTTTTCTTAAAATGTGTAGTTGTTGTTGGGCCTTTTCGTTGTAGCAGCAAAACGTGACTTACAAAGCATTATCAGCTGTCCACCAGTTCAGTTCTGCTGTTGTCAGTGCAGGGTGGGGTGGGCAGGATGAACTCCTAAAGTCAATTACAATATCCTTAAGTGCTGATGTTTTGAAATGACTCATAACACCAAGAATAAACTCATCCACACCAGACCCATGGGGATGTTCTACCAACCTAATGGAAACACTTACAGTAAGATGCCTCAACAAGTCTTCTGTCATAGTCTTAAAGTTTTGATCTGCCTATTTAATTGTCCTTTTGAATAAACTGTCCACTCCCATCTTTTTATTATCTTGCTTCTTTTTTTTTCTATTTTTGCATTCTAAAACTTTTTCTTGTAAACTGGTTATGATCCAGCTGCAGAAAATGTAAATACTTGTAGTTTCTTTCCTGGTCTTAAGTTTTTGACCAATAGTTTAGGTTTTGCTGGGGCATAGATAAAGTCATAGATTACAAATTAAAAGTTCCTAAACACTGTGATCTATAAATTTAAAAAAAAATGGTTTGGGTAAATGTGGTAAAAGAATTGGTAAAGTGTAGCACCAGTAATCTGGTTATTTCTTAATCTGGGATTTTTGTTTCATGATGGATAAATCAATTCAGATTATGATGTTTCAATAAAAGATGCATGTATTTAAGGCTTCCTGGACATCTTTAACTGGGATGCTAATAGGTGTGCAGTTTGCCTGTTTCTCTTTTTTAATATTTTTCATATAAATATTTTGATTACCCCCCATTTATCCAGGGAAAAACATGCCAAACCCTGCATAAAAGCTAGCTGTAAGAATAAATTGCAGAATACAGATTGAAGTCAGGAAATTGTGACATAATGTCCTGGTTTTGTTATGGATTGGAAACATTATATATAGGAATCTTTTTCATGACAAAGCACGTCAGTGTCTTGTGGTGTTAAGAAAGTATTTGCATATTGTGTCTGATAATTTTCATACTTAACTTTCAAAGCTATGAGCTATGAACCCCCTACAAAGAAAAAGCTAATTCAGATTTAATGTCTTACAATTAAAAATAATGGAGAATTTAAACTTAATCAAGAAAGAAATAATGTGCTCAGAAAGGCATGTACAGACAGCTTTGTCTTGTTAATGTTACTCCAAACATGTGAAGCTCCCCACCATGCCAGATGGTAATTGGATAATCAATCTCTCCTAAACTCTCGTGGTATAAGGTCTCTGTGTAGTACTTTATCAGTGTCACCATATCAGCTGCTCTCCTGTCCTTATTTTCACCCTTCAACAAGCTGAAAAATTCTGGGAAATACAGTAAAGGATTTATCCATGTGAAATTCTCAGGTTTCCGGAAAAAAAAAAAGTTTAACAAAATCCTATGAGAGACATGAACAGAAATGTGCAGCAGAAGCTCACCAGGTGATTTATATGTCCCAAATCTGCTACCTTTGACCCTCTGCCAGGATTTTATGGGTTATCTTGTCAGGATCCCTGGGAGACTTTAATCCCACCTTCTGCAGTGTAAATTTTAGTGGCAGATGTTTACAGAAGAGGATGTCTTCTTTCTCTTCAGCTGGTTTGATGGAATTCAGATGGTGGAAGCTAGCAGCATACGAAAACCCTATTACAGAGCTTTTACACTTGATTTGTCTATATGCAATACAAGTGTTTCATCACGAGAAAATAGAATCCAAATCTGAATGGATTAGGATGTTTACTGAGCTCTGAGTCTGCAGACATAGAGGGGAACTCAGAAAAGTGGTCTATCAGGAAAAAATAACCAGGGTTTCCATGAAACTGTGTCGCTAATGTGTTTTTAGGTCATTAGTGGTACTTTGAGCACAGAAAAGTTTACACATATTTATAGCAAACAATCAATGTTGCAACAACACCCCTTAAAATCAACCCACCTGCTCAACAAAAATTTCAAAACCCTAAATCAAAATAATTCACATTGACATCACAGGTGACATGGCAATTTAAGTTTTTGACATTGTTGAAAGAGATCTAAAGATCTTAATGTCTTTTTAGACCATCAATAAATTTGTTCAATTCCTTAACAGTCCTCAATGAGAACCTTTTACTCCAGGGAAAGATCTGAACGAGAAATTTGTATTCCGCTTTGAACAAAGCTGTACAATTATAATTGAAGCTCAAAATGATGCTGTAATGATCATCAACCTTAGTGACAGGACTTTTATGATGCAATCATGATTCAGCAATGTATTTAAAAATAGTGAATGTTTGCTGTTTCTAAAAGAAATCAGATAGATTTTAAATTGAGAAATAAATTCTGTGCTGGTGACAAAAAGGTTGAATGTGCTCTGGTTACTGATCTTCAAGAGCTTCACACCTGGATGTATCATGCTTTCAGAGTTTAGTTTGAGAAATTTTTCTTTCATTCATTTAGTAATTTTTGCATGTGGGTCCTTTTCCGTTTTCACTCATCACATGGATGTTTTGCTTGTGTTCAGTTGCCAATTGTCACTGTATTTCTGTTGATATATTTTGTCACTGGGGAGCATTGAGGGGCTTTGAAATCAAGGAATTAATTGCAGTAATGATGTTCCATTTCATTTGAATATAGATAGAAATGCAACTCTTTTGAACGGCTGAACCTTTTTGTCCTAATTGTGTTTAGTATTCTAATGATGATGATATAGGTCTCTTTAAGAACAAGGATGGAAAAACTCAGACAGAACAGAACCTGAATAATTAGTATATTTCTAATTAAATATGGAGCATTTAGCCAAAAAAAAAGCGTTCATTTAAATAAAATCAACTTTTAGCACAAATCAGATCATCAGATCTTTTATGTTTGGCCTCTCATTCACATCTGCAGGCCCAACATAAATGTCATGCTGCTCTTTATAGCTCATTAATGATAAAATGGAATGTCTCGATCACAAAGCTCGTGTGACGTCTTTTGGCAATTAACGAACTGATTCTTGTAATCTCAAATGCTGCCCTCGGGCTCCAATATGCATATGATAAATATTTAAATGATACTGCAGTCAACAATCACCCTGGGAGAAGCAGATTTAGGCATGAGCTGTGTACCCAGTGTCACTCATCATGAATCTTTAAATGTGAACCTGCTAGCTCTCTTCAAACTAAGTATGGATCATAAAATGTGTATATGTGCCTCAGTCAGCATTCCCAAGCACAATATGTGCTCAGGAAAGGCAAGACAACTTATCTGAATAGCACAAAGTAATTCAAAGTGCTTTACAGGAAAATAAAAGAACAGTCTCACACAGCATTGCAGTAAATAAAATTACATTAAAAACACGAAATACAAACAAAAACAATAGTTTTGGCAGAAATAAACTAGCAAAGCAGTATTTCACCTAATTGGTAAACTGCAGTTAGTCACAAAGTTTAAGTTAAGTTTTGATTCAAAGAATCCGTCAGTTTCTACACATCTCTGGTTTTCAGGGAGTTTGTTCCAGAGTTGAGGAGCATAGACCAGATTCTGCCTCGCAATGTTTACTTCTGGTCTTGGGAGCATTGCATAAGCAGATCTCTGATGACCCGAGTATTCTACATGACTCTTTCTCGACAAGCAACTCTGAGAGGTATTTAGACCCAATACCATTCAGTGCCATTCAACTACATCAACCCAACAAGGTGTGAATTTAGATCATGAATAGCTTTTTATCAAAGATACACGATTCAAAGGTTTAACATTTTTTGGATGCATTACTGCGACTGGGGCCACAGGGGACAGATATCAGAGAACTAGAACTGACTAAACCTTTTTAGTTTCTAGTTATAGGTGTGGAGATAATGAACCCTTCAGTTTATTTATTTTTTTGCTACCTGCTGCTCTGCATGTTCTTTTTTGAGATCTAATTACTGCTGGAAAGCTATGGTCTGTATTGAGGCAATTTTATCCAAAACAATCATAATATTGGAACTAAAACTATCTGTATGGTCTTTAATGGACCCTGAAAACAGACAAGTTCATGGAGTAAAAACCTGGGTGAATAATTCTATAGTGTTATCATCAATGCAGTATCTTCTGGTAATTCTGGCTGTTCTACTTTTATGGTTGATAAAAGGAAAGTTCATGTTAAACAAAACACTGTAATGAAAAGACACAACAACATCAATCCCAACCACATGCTTACACTTTTTCGAAATATCCAGATCCAACATATGTCCTTTTTGAATTATGTTACATGCAGGAAAAGTCCAAAGTTATCTAGAATGCCCAGGAGCTCTTTTGCACCGCTGTATTTTACATGATCTACATGAATGTTAAAATCCCCCCTAGAAGAATCCAATCAGAAATGTTAGATCCATGTTCAAAAGAGTTATCAGTTCTCTGTTAAAATAGCAATTTGTTTTAACTGATGACTTTTACAGAGTGATATAAGCTTCAGAAAGTATTAATATGTTTGACTCAATTAACTAAATACTGGAAACAGCTGATACAAACATTCGTACATGGCATAAAGTTCCTGGTGCTAAGTGCATTTATCATATAAAAGGTGCAATTATAACATGTGTTGGTAAGTCGAGCATATCATAATTTTCTGAAAATGAAAAAGAAAATTCAACAAATCTGACCACTGCCTGGAACTGAGCCAAACACTGAACTATTGCTAAACACAACAACAAACACATGCAAACACCAAGAGCATTTCACACACACAGCTAAAAACAGGTTAAATCAGACATGTGGTAAAGTGATAAACAGTAGTGCATTTTACATACATTTATGTAAAGATGCACTGCATAACAATACAAAACAAAACAAAACAATAACAGTAACATAGTAAAGTGAAATGCAGACAGATGCAGTTATCAGTCTATTAGTAATGGTCTCTCAAAATGTAAACAAACTTGATCCAGCTTAACTGATCAGAGTCAAATTCAGCTGGCTACATGCAACCTACTTAAAAACATTTCGCTAAATCTTTGGATGAATGATTTTATGCTGCAACAGCATCCAGACTGGTAAATGGTCAATGGATATTTGTAATCCTAAAGAAAATATGAAATGAAAAATTAAATTGCATCTCCATTAGGTAGTTTTATTGTAAAATTGATGTGAAAGAGTTAGTTATTGGATGGCTTTATTGCTCTGCAACGTGTTATAACAAATGATTTTCACACACTTTCAGCTTCAAAATTTGTCTGAATGAACAGCCTTTATCTGTGCTGTTTTCTTCAACATGCACATGAAGTTATAATGGCCAAAACAGTTTCTTTTTTATTTTTGCTAAACTGCCTCTTTTTTTCCTTTATATAATTAAAATTAAATGAAATTTCATTTTATACCTGACAGAAGATTAAGTCATGCAAGTATTATGGTACCAGGTCCTCATTTTCTTCGATGAAACTGAGTAACTTTTTTTCTTTTTATTATTACAACTATAAAACTTTCCAGTTTTCCTGTATGATAATATTGTATTATTCATGATTTGAAATATTAGCATTAAATCTTGCCTGATTGTTGAAAATGAACTAGTGATCTATTCCACCAAAGAATCCCATTAATGCATTCACGCAGTCATGTGTATGCATGTGTGTGTTTATCATTCTGTTCCAGTGGAGCTCGTCCTCCAGGCTGCTGCTGCAAATAACCTTGTATTTTTAGAGAGCCCAGCCTGCTTGAATGAACAGCGGCTGCAATCTGAGTCACCGAAAAGCACGGTTTATAACTTTTCTCATCAATACTTTTTCTCACTATTACATGACCTAAATTTTACCCTCTTAAATCATATGCTGTATCATTTATATATTCTTCTTACAGAGATTTGGTTCAAATATGAATCAGTCTAGCTCTGGGTTGATATAACACAAATGGGTTGGGTTAAAGTTTTGACCCAGAGCGCTGGGTCAGGTTTTCAATCCTCAAATGTTGGTTAAATGGATGGTGAATAATGTCCAGTGTTTGTGCTGCCACATGCTGGGTTGTAAAACACATCCCAAAATGTTTATTGCTAAACAAGTAATATTTGGATAAAATATACCTGTGCTACCTGTGTTGAACATAAGTAACACTAGTTGGCCATTACTACTTAGCAGGTAGGAAGCTGAAGTTATAAGACTTAAGTGTTTCAATTAAATGTCTTTTCTCCAGTTTTTGTTCATAGTTTAAGGATGTTACTTTAAAGTTTCGTCATAGATAAGCTTTTTTGTGTCAGAGATTGAGATGAAGTTGTCTTCCATAGCTTCCACCCTTTCCTTTACTAAAGGATATTGACAATGAACTGCAACCTACACACTGAAAACTGCAAAATTTCATCAAGATTTTGATTCTAAAGTATGGCAATCTCCCTGTATTCCATAGGAGAAAAATAGCAAAAATCTTTAAATAAAATATTTACAACACTTGTGATATAACAAAAAAGTTTATGCATGCTTTTGCCCACAGGTCCTGAAGAATAAGCTTTGTTTTCAGTTTGATGTGTAGCGTTGTACCTCTTGAGGTTATTATGTTTGGTTTAAAAAAAACACAGAAACACAAGCAAGCAAGAGTATAATACTCTTGTGTACAAAAATGATCTTAGTAGAAAATAATGCCAGACAATCTGAGTGCCGAGGGGTTGGCAGCATACCTTTAAAGTGCCTAAAAGGAAACTACTGTCAAAACACCCATCTTGGCTCAAGCAGGATAACTAAAATAATTGGAAAAAGCTTCAGCTTTATGCTGACATTAACTGAGGTTGAGATGAAATTAAGGCAACTAGCTACATCTTAAAATAGACACAGATCACACATGCAATATGCTCCAAAGGAATAGTCACTCTTACTCTTAGTCCCTGCTTGGTTTGCTGACTTCTTATTTCATTCAGGTAAATGAAAATGGACAAAACTAGGAAGCTAATTTCAGCAAGGAGCAACACTGGTTTCCAGACGTGACACCATATGCTTTGCTGTCTTGCTGTAAACAATTTCTCCACCTGATAGTTGGATAGACTTGGATGATATCATTGAGTGTGATGCAGTGAGAGGTGATAGAAGGTTGCTTTCTGTGCAAATACATCTTCTGTATGTTAGAATTGTGTCCTGTATGTCAATACCCCAGTGATGTTTTAGAAATACATTATCAGAAAGACACAGACTCATCTTCCCTGGGGTTTTCTGGTGTCCAGATACGATTCATGGTTGCTTTATTGTCACTGTCACTCTCATTGTTTACCAGGCAAGCACAAAAGCACAGCATGAAGCAGTGCGCACTCTCAAAAGACATGAAAAGAAGTCAGTACCGACTGTGCAGTAAATGCCATTATCTATGGTTTGAATATTGAGACGCACCAAGGGCATCGACAGGACCGTGTTGTGTGTTTTAGCATGCTGTGAGCTGGCTTTTAACACATTTCCAAGGACAGCTTCTGAAATGTGCTGGAGGAGCCCAGAGATGGTGATGACAATATTCTCCATAGGCCATCAGCTTATGTTCTTTTCTCAGTCACAGGAGAGAGACACACAAGAAAGGAAACAGGGGGACAGTGAAATTGGCATGACCTTTAAAACTCCCTGCAGATCCAAACTTCCATATGAGCCCTGAAGAATAGAGTGCTGCACTTTCAGAACCAGACCACACAGATCTGATGTTGTTTCAGTACACCTTCAGTGTGTATTCACTTTAAATATTCCGACTTAATTTGAAGAAAACAGAAGAGGGTTTTCTGTCAAAGATAGTGGATATACAGTGATTTGTAAATGTATCCATACCTTTGAACATTTACAAATTTGGTCATATTACAACCTGAATATTTCATGTCTGTGCAAATATTCTGCTTTGTTTTAATCAGACTGTGGTGGACTTGGTGAGTTGGACTAAACCAACTCGGAGGCAGAAAAAAGAGGGACTGAAATCTCAGTTATTTTTATTATACTATATATTATAAGTTTGCATGTTTAAAAGAATTTATAATAAGAACTAACAAAAGCTTTATAAATTTGTCACATTCCAGAGGGTGACCAGATCTTTTTGAGTTGGAAAAATGGGGGAGCAAAATCATAAGTTTGCTTCTTCACACAGATGCTCCCCTCGCTCCATTATTCGGGTACCTATGCCCTGTTTGAGCTTTGGTAAGCAAACATGGTGAATGACTTTCAAATGTGTAAAGCTTGTATTGGCATAATACAAAAGATACTGAACTCTTTCAACTGTGAGTTCAAAGAAAAATATTGAAAGTCTGAAAAAGTAGATCAAAACTATATTAAAAGGATAAAAAACAGTCAGACACTTTGGAAGTAAAATATACAGAAATGAGAGATGGCTCTTGACTTAATTATAGAACTGTGTAAAGATTTGTAGACTAGAAAAGTAATTCTGGAGGTAAACCCTTCATGTTCCTACAAAGATGTTAATTTTATAAATGAGAGAGTATGGAAAAGATGGCTTGTTCTACTTAATATTCAGTTTTCCTGCAGCTAATTCCAGTTGTCATAGTAACACAACCTGCTTCCTTTTTTGAGTAGTTCAGGAGCTGATCATCTGTTAAAAAAAAAAAAAAAAAAGAAGTGGTAAACAGAGTTCAAAGAAATGCAGATACACCTTCAACTTCAACACAGTCAGAAATGATAACATGTGAGCTGACAAGCTAAAAAGTTGAAAGCTGGAGAAGACTGTGTGTCAGTAAAAATGTTCAGATCTTGTAAAATGCATCCTAGTATTTGTCCTAACAGTAGACTCCGACCGCAGAGTGTTCAATCTGACTGTTTACAGCACCTGGTGCCATATTAATATTTATTTTTGCTTTGTTTTTGCAAACTTGTATACATTTATTCAGAGCAGACTTTCATCCTAAGAGACCCGGAATCTATGTAAATTTATGGTGTAACACCAAATACCAAACTGTAACCTTAGATAATATAAGTTACAACATTTAATTTTTTTGGGGGGGGTAAAGTACAGTATTTTTAAATTTGAATTAAAAACACTTAGCGTTTCTACCATCTGGTAAAACATGTGGCATTTGATTGACATAGTGATGGATTGCTCTTAAGTTAAATATGAATGTTTTTCAAACTTATTGTAATTTATGTTGTACTCTGCAGTTGTTTCCTGCCTGAGCAAGAGGCTGTTAGCTGCCACTCATTCCTGTATATTACGAGACACAGCTTCCACAAAAATGGGATGATTCATTGCTGCTAACAATATTGTATTTAATGCTTCTCTTAAATTATGACTGAGGGTAATATTTTATTTAATTGATGAAGACAGCAAGGACTTCTATTTTTAAGGTTCTATATAATGGCTTTGGAAGTTTTCTGGCCTGTAAAGTATACAGTGCATCTGAAAAGTGTTCACAGTGCTTGACTTCTTCCACATTTTAGTTACCTTTAGTTACAGCCTTATCCCAAATTCTGTTAAATTAATCTTTTCTTAAAATTCTACACACTGGTGTTTTGCAGATTTAATAAAAATAGAAAACCAAAAAAATCACATTTACATAAGTATTCACTTTGTCATAATCGGGCATTTGTGTGTAGAATTTTGAGGACAGAGATCAATTTAATACAGTTTGGACAAAGGCTGAAACAAAACAAAATATGGAATAAGTGAAGCACTGTGAATACTTTCCAGATTCAGTGTATAGTTCTATTCATCTCCTTTAAATGTTTGAAGTTTCATGTTGCTCACCAGGGCCTTTCTATTCTAAAACCTGAGACAGACACCTACATTTCAGGTTTGTTTGACAGAAAAGACACAGCCTCATATTAGTTGCTTATACCAGACAATAAAATAATGGTGGATTTTTTTTATTTTTTTTATTTTTTTTTTTTTTTAGAGTCATGTACAAAACTAAGCACACAATCAACTTGATGTCTGGACTTTCTTCAGTCTTTTTCCCTTTTCCAGTCATAAACATTTACTGAGATAGAGCTTGTTGGTATTTTGCAGTTTCAGCATTTTGCTCTCTTACATTGGGTTGAATGTAACTCGCATTGCTTTGTAATTGACAGTTGTCTTAAAAGTTTTCTACTTGGAAAAACACTTTCTCAGTGTAGAATGAAGGATTTCAGGTTGTTTGGAAATGAGTCTGTAACCCTTCCCTGATTGATAACCACTGACTAATAGCTTCTCAAAGATCATTGCTGACACTGGCATTATGTTAACACACATACAGTACATATTCTCCAGAGTTATAAACTTCCAAAATGTAAATGGTTATATATGATGTTGATCAATAAATAAGGCACATTTGATAACTAGGGACCAGCTGTTACTCCCCCACCTAAAACCCTATAAATGCACCAAGGATGAACCTTGTTCTTCCTGTCACTGTAATATAAAAATAGTTATGTAACTTACTAATGCAATGTACATCTTAGAAAAAAACAACCAAAAAAGTTTTTGTTTATATTTGAACATACAAAGAAAAATTATGCTCAAGCAACCTTTTTTAATGCAAGGCAAGACAGCTAAAACAGAATTATTCGATAGTCATGAAAGAGAACACACTTTGTCATTTCAAAGGTTTAATCCATCCAGTGCTTATCCAGCCGTAAAAGTGGATTAGACAGTCAATAAAGTTTTGAAGTGGCCCACCCGAAGTCCAGTCTGTGGTCTGACAGAGAGTCTGTGGAGAGAGTACATGATTTAGGGTTATGGCAAATAGACCTTCTAATCTCAAAGATTTGGAGCTCATCAGCAAAGACCAGCAGAAAAATACAAAATGCTGATCAGATATTATTAGAAGGGTTTGATTGTTGTAATGCCAACAAAGCTTTTTCCATATATTTTTGTGAATTGTAAAAAATAATTTTTACATCCTATTTATAAACAAAATCTAAATTAAAAAAAAAGATTTTTTTTTTTTTTTTTTTTTTACTGTTGTTACTCTTTTGACATTGTTTTATTATCTTTGAGGGTTGCCTGTCTCATTTCCTTTTAGAAACAAAGTTGTTGGTTGAATGAAAATAATTTTAAATTGCAATGTATGAGGATTATAAATAATTTGGGTCTTTTAAAACTCATGAACTGATTTGTTTTATAACTTTTTTTTAAACAAGTGTAAACATGAATAGAAGTCCATCCATCCAGCCATCCACCCATCCATTATCTAGCACGTTTATCCTTGCAGGGTCGTGAGGGTGGCGGGTGCCTATCTTTAGCAGTCATCGGGCGAGAGGCGGGGTACACCCTGCACAGGTCGCCAGTCCATCACAAGGCAACACAGAGACAGACAGGACAAACAACCATATACACATACACTCACACCTAAGCACAATTTGGAGAGACCAATTAGCATAACAGTCATGTTTTTGGACTGTGGGAGGTAGCCAGAGTCCACGGAGAGAACCCACGCATGCACACGGAGAACATGCAAACTCCTTGCAGAAAGACCCCAAGCTGGATTTGAACCCAGGACCTTCTTGCTAATGAATGAAGTATTTTTTTTTATAATGGACTAAGGAGATGTTATGTAAATGAATGATTTGCTCCATTGTCTTCTCATGCTGAATAGTGTATGCCATGGTGCATTGAGATTTAGTATCAACTGTGGTCCCCTTCATCCCTGCATCAACGTGCACTCTGAACATCTTTATATAAATGACAGTTCAGTCATTGGAATCTATTTATTTATAAAACTATCCTGGGTATCACTCCTTCTTATCGATCCTGTCTTAACAAGACAGGATTAAAACAAGGAAAGTGGAAGTTACAATCTTAGATCTATGGATGTTCTGCAATTTGTTGCCCCCAAAGTACAAAGTGAACTGTGCAAGAAAGCTTTTAGGTTTTCAGCACTTCATGCCTGGAAAAACTTGCAATCTAAGCTTCAGTTTCAGAAGGTTAAAAATATAGTGATATCATTGCAGTTTACTGTGTGCAAGTGTTTCCTGTGCAAGCAAATTTTAATCTGTATTATTTGTTTTTATTGTAATTACAGTGCTGCTGTCTTTGCCAGGTCTCCTTTGTAAAAGAGATATCTGATCTCAGTGTGACTAACCTGATTAAATAAAGCTTAAATGAATAATAATAATAATGTCAGAATCACCAGCAGTAAAATCATGATAGATTCAAACAGGAATTTTATTTTATTTAAGTCTTTTTGTTTTTTCTGTCAGCTGTACACTGTGAGGTCACAGTCTTGTCTTTCACTAAGCTCGTGGATAGGAAAGTTATTAAAAGCAGCCAGCAGACAGAGCTGTAAAGACAAAGAGCGTGCCAAGAGCTGGTCAACATTAACACCATTAATGGTGCCCCCATGTCTCATCATTATCCCAACGCAATCTAAAGCTCAATAAAATGCAAATAAAAATCACAGCTGTTCTCACATCAGAAGATTTATATCTTAAAGTGCATCAATAAATGGGATCCACCAAGATAGAAGGCCATGTTGAAAGAGTATACAGTAATAGAATATAAAATGAGCAGCATTAAATTGTATCTGTACTTCATACAGTTTGATATCAGGTGTTTTAATCAGCTCAGAAGGCTGAGTGTGATGGGGGTTTGTTCTTATATAACTTGATTTAATGCAGAACCAGCCTCACTTTTACTCATTAGGGAGGGAATTTATTTCCTTCTTGCTTGTTCCTCTATAGCAAACAACACGAGAGGTACTGACAGCGTTTAAGAGCCAATTATTTTCCAAGAAGACCATATAATTAAGGGTTATAGGGAGATTGTTTTTTTTTATGTGTCTCCTTAGGTGTTTATTTTGATTCACCCTGGTGTTGAACTGGGGCATTTACAAGCACACCACCAATAACCTGAACAACCCCTCTACCAAAGAAAATTCCCTCTCCTCCTGTGCTTTCTTACACTCACATTTTAATCCAATTCATTACTTTGCGAGCTCCTCACCACACTCAACTGTCAGAGGAGACAAAAACCCTGCCAAATATGGATGCATTTTTGTTCTCTTGGATCTGTGCTGCCCTCCCCTGGGGGCAATACACCCCCATCTCCCTCTGCACTCCAATGCACTGACACCCTCCACCCCTTCATCCCTCTACCCATTTAAAAGGGTGAAAAAATGTGGCCACTTATTGTGTCACCTCTTCCATGGGTGGAAATGGCATTCTGGAAGAATGAAACCAAATGTTCCCACAGATTTTGAAAAAAGTAATTCTCAGTCAAAGGTAACTGGAGATTTGCATACAATAATTAGAACAGATTAATTAATGTTTGAAGTAATCAAGGATATGGATGGTGGATAATGATACCATTTGAAATGTTTGTTTTTTTTTTGGTTGGCAAAGTTCTGAAGCCCTTTGGTCTATTGTTTATGTTTAAATGTGCTATACAAAGAAATGTTAATGACATGCTGACATCCATGATGTGTTTGGTGCCAGAAATGATCACTTTTTCTATAGAAGTGTACCTTAACTCCTCTGTTGGAGCTGATGAGTACAATGTATTATTTACATACTGTCTATAAAACAAAAGCTGCAGCCTCTTTTATTGTCAAAATGAAGATTTACGTTAATTCATTTGTATTTAGTTTCTTCATTTATTCTTGAGTTCTGGTTGTTGTGCATTTGGACTTGTCAGTAATTAAGATCCCCAGTATTTAAATCTCTCATTCTCTACCATTCCTTGCTGAATTTTTCTGTTGCTTTCCATGGTTTGGCTATGTCTTTGACCATGCTCTATCCCCTGTTCTTCACCTGTGCTGTAAGTCTCCATTGAATTTATCATTAAAATTCTGCCTCTGTCGGTTTCTGCACTTGGGTCCTTTAACCATAATCATGACAGTCACTGCTAACTACCTAAGGAGGCACTGCAAGGACAAGAAGCTGTATGTGTCAGCTGGACTCTGCTGTTAGTCACAATCCCTGCACTGACTCCATCAGTACACAGGGCTGCAGGCTCCCAAAGCTAGTTAGCATGAGTTCCCAGCCACCTACCACTAATATATTCATAGCACTCACTGAAAGAACAACAGCTGAAGCTTCTTGTTTCCTGTTCAGTGCATAACACTGGGTGTCTGTAATTATAACTGATTTGCTGGTTGTACAATATGAATTGCACTAAAAACTAAGGAGGAAATGCATTATGAGTATGAACAGCTCATACTTAATTTATATATAACATTTTCTGTTTTAAAAAAACATTTTCCTCTAAGTTCATACTTTGTTTCTTTTATTTGAAGCAAGTTCTTATTACAGCTTGGAATGAGGATATTGTGTGCTTTGAGCAGTATTGAGTTCTACCAAATCATAGACTATCACGCATGCAATTTCCACAATATTTTGTAAGATGGATTGTAGTATTTATAGCCAAGTACAATTATTACAGTTTTCATCTATAAACTGTCTTAATCTTAGCTTTATGTATATTTCCTAAAATCTAAGCATCACAAGTCATGTATGAGACTATTTGGGATCAGTACTGCATCTATACCATTTTTTTCCTCTAAAAAGTTTTGTTTATATATACTATGTCAATGTTATTGGACATTTTACATTTCACACTGTTCATATGAGATTTTCAACACAAATTTTTGCCTATCATTCCCAAAAATCTGGTTTCATACACAATTTTATTTTGATCATTATTCATCATAAGTTTAATTTAATTTGCCTTTTAGTAGATCCATCCCTTCATCTATTCATCCATTATCTTCTGCTTAATTCATGGTCATGTCACATGTCTCAATTTGTTTACATAAAAACCTTTACTTTAAAAGTGTCAAATTACTTCCAGTATAATGTTGTGATATCAGCAAAAATAGGAATTTGACACTTATTGATGCATATGATGCATAATATAAAAAGTTTAGGACCTTGCGTAGAGCCTTGTTGTATGCCACAGGTAGCCTTCAACAAAGATATTAGCAGCTGACAACAATGATGCACTGACAAAAATTGTGTAACTTTAATTCATTTTTAATTTGTTAAAAGCAATTTAAAATACATACATCACTAATCTGACACTTCCAATATATTTTGACCTCTGTGGTTTACACTTTTATTCAGCTGACTTACATCAATATGAGGACTGTTCATTATAGTGAAGAAGAAATATGCTGTAAAGTCAGAGGAGATTAAAAAAAAGAGTGGCATGATTTATTCATTTACTTAATATGACAGAAATTTTGAAATAAACAATCCTAGTCAATCTGAAAGTAACAAATTGTTTTTTTTTTCTTTCAAAAAGCTTTCAGTCCTGTCAGTCAGAGTTATTCTGTTCTTTCAAATGTTATATTTCTGCTGCTGCAATGGTACCAATTACCCAGCATGAGTGATGGGCGGCAGTGCAGAGAGCACGGGCATACACCGGGGTCACCAGTGCTGGGGTCTCAATTAACACACACAACCACATATGGGATCAGGCACGGCCCCTATCTCGTATTTATAGAATAACACAGAGACAAACACGGTGCATTGTCAAGAGGCAAGACCCTCAAGGTCAGCTATTGCTCCTGCCTGAGGTCTGTAGCCAGAGCACAGAGACGAAGGAGAAAAGGAAAACTTGAGAAAATAAGTTGAGAGTGTTCAGCTGAGGGAGTCTGCTTCTCTGATTGTTAGGTTTCTTTATTTAGGTAGAAAGCAAACTTGTTCTCATTCATTTAAACATGTGTGACCTTGAAATGTTGTATTATGTTTTCTTGATAGGGTGCTGGTCATTTTGTCTTTCTTTTTATTCATAATCTCAAATTTTTGGTTGTTTCTTCCTTGACTTTTACAGGTACAAAGCCGTGCCATCAATGCTGGACATTTCTTACTATCTATGCATCAGTTTGTATTAATCTTGGAGATGTGTCGCACCAAATTTGACAATGAAAGATTTAAAGAAATTTTCCAAATTAAAGTCATGACTTGCTGTAATATTTCCTGCTTAATAAATGCAAGACATGACTGTAAACACTGTACTAAGGAATCTTAACAATTTGCAAAGTTCATTGCACATATGTAGTTTACTGTACTGTATAATGCTTCGACCAATTTGAGTAAACAACCAGTATTGTTTTCAGTGTTAGAAGGAATATGATACTTTATCTTGTAAGTAATCCCCCTTCTGCTTACAGACCTCAGCATAATGAGCTTCAGCCTTTAAAAAAATTGCAAATGGTAACCCATATGCTAATGGCTGTGGCATTTTTGTCTTGCTTCATTATGGAGATTTAATGCAGACAGAGGAGCTTTCAAATCACTTTTTAGGACAACTGAAGCGCAATCAAAGCTTGCATTAGGAGGGTTCGTGAGGTGACTCTTTGTGGGATTCAATTTGCATCTTAAATCTAACAACTGTAACTGCAAAAAATACACAGCGTGCATGCAGATTGGTCTAATTAGAGTGTATCCTGTCCTCCTGAGCGTCCGCATATTTTAACGGTGCCTGCACTTGTCAGAAATAGCTACATAACATATGATAATGTGTGACGATGAGACCAGTATAAAAAACAAGGTCATGCCCTACATTTTACTCATGAAGGTAGAGTGCCGTATGATTCTCAGCACAGAGTGACTAATAAACAAACTGCTACACAACGAGCAGCAACTGGAGGCTCGTGGCTCACATTTGATGCGGGTGCAGGGAGACGCCCCAGTTATAGCAACAACCTCTGCTAAAAAGGTCAGCATGAGCATCGGTCAGGGCTGTTTTATTTAACACAGAAAGGCTGCGCTCTAACACAAAACCTGTCATTTTTAACTATATGCTTTTAAAACATTAACAGGAAAAAGTAAGTATTAATAAATAATTTCCCAAAGTATCATTAAATGCTGTATTCTTTATCCCTGTATTATTTATCCCATTACTTTGGTTTCAAACTTTAATGCTATGTTTCACCTTTCACAAAATCTGACCAACACTTCTTGCTTGTTTTGAAGAAAATGTGAAATTGTAAAGCCTCTATCAGTTCAGTAAAAGATTCATTTTTGTCTTTCTGTGTCTACTTGATTAAAGAGAAGACTGAAAAATGGCAGCATAATGACCTTTTACCTCGTGGGACACAAAATATGGAGAAAATTGGAGAAAATACATTCTGTCTTTAAGTGTTCTTGACAGGTCTGACTTTTCAAAAAGAAGACAAAGCATTTTCTTGATGAAACACATCAGGAGAGGAAAGAACAAAGCAAAAATAGCATTCCTTTTTAATACATAAAAATAGAAAACTCAGCAAATGATGAAAACTTTAATAAATCAGGGATGTATGCCAGAAAAGAGGTTCAACAAACTGAGAGTTTGCTTAGCTCTACCACCAGAAACTGGTTCTTGTTTTGGCATTTGTTCTGGGCTGGAAAGACAAACTCTTTTCACCAGGAGCTAGAGGTAGGCTTCTGGATCAAAATGTTGTGACTCAAATGTGTTTTTGTTTGCAACTGAGTACTTATAAATTTAAACATATCAAAACAGGAATCCAGATGTGACAAGCTTTAAAGCATCATTACATTTACATCTTCTCACATTTGGAAGATCTATAAAATGTGTTCAAAGGATGACTATTCCCAGTGGTGGGGAATGCTTAGAATGATTTATTTAATATGAGGAAATATATCAGGTGTATCTTATGGGTTTGTGCTTATGGAGAATACATAATGATGTTCAATGTTCAAGATACATTCAGTGTCTCTTCTGGTTGATTGACACATGTTTCCTGACTAAAATATTCAGCATCACCAATACTAAAAAGACACTGGAATTTGCATAAAAAATCCATCAAATTTGCTCTGCTGTGAACACACATCCATCTTGAGTGACTATTCATTTCCAAAGATTGTGGTGAAGATTAATTGACAAAATCTGTTGAAAGTGACTACTGTTCTAAACAAAAAACAAAATCTGAGATAGGGTGCAAATCTAGAATCTTGCAATCTACATCTGAAAATTTCCCCTTAAATGTAAGATAAAAAAATACTTAAGTTTCAGTCTCACGTCTGGGTTTCTCACGAAGGTTTAACCCTTGAACTGCTTAACTAAGCAGGTAAACTTTTTAGAGTCTGTTACCATGGTGATATACCCAGACTGAAACTTAACTCTTTCAGGAATTCCCCTCTGTTGTGTTTCGCATTGATGACAAATGACAGCTTCAGGCCAGACTTATACATTATCTACTTTGCAACCCTGTGTTATATTTGCATCATGTGCTCTTGTGTAATTCTATCATCTAATATTAATAGATCTGTGAGAGGCCCAGTAAACAGTGCATCCCTTGAATTATTGTTATATGGAACACCTGATGACTCATGGAGTTACTCAGTTATTTAAAGCTTGACTATAAACTAACCTCTCTGCTCTCTTGCACAAGTATGCTGCCACTTTTTGTTATTATCATTATCTGTCTTCTCTATATGTTGATGGTGTTTAAGAAGTCGGATTTAAGTCTTGCATTTTTTTGAGATCAGGAGAGTGGTGAGAATGGTGACAATGTGCAGAGCTTTATCCTAGCAGCAACAGTTGCTCTGTGGAGACTGATAAGAACTGAACTGAAGGTATAATTTTTGCTCTGGACCAAGAATTTTATTTGTTTTTCTTTTGGTTCATTTTGTTAAATTCTTTGATTTTTTTTTTTTTTTGGCCCAAGAGATCCATCCATCCATCAATCCTACACATGGACAGGGAGAACATATAAACTCCATGCAGAAAGGCCAGGACTTGAACTCAGGACCTTTTTCCTTCATGGCAACAGTGCTTTCAACTCTGTGGGGCCCAAAACAGAATTACCATATTTTACACCAACTGTATTGAAAGAAGTTGTATTCTTCAATGCTATAATGAACAACATAAACAGACACCTAAAGATGTAAGTTACACCCAATGTGCTGCTAACACAAGAAAACAGGTGAGTGTTAATGTGATCTTCAGAAATTTGTATTTATTGCTGCCCTGCAGAGGTTTGGCTTTCTCGGTAGTATGCTTAATGCTTCAGATCACCCCTTTTTGAAACTTCAAGCCACAAATACACACTCACACAGACAATCCAACAACCCTGAACTCACATCAGTAAACAAAGACCTGGAGCAGAGCCAGCAGCTCCTTTGTTTGAGATTTGATCATCTGTGCTGCTTCTGTGACCCGAACCCATTCTGTTTTCCTAATGAAAAGTGCATTTAGACAGGGAGGTATTCTGCCTCCCTTTCTCATGTTGGCCTCTAAGGCAGCGCTCTACACGAGGGAGTAACGGTATACTTGTTCTCAGATAAAATGAAAACGACCATGGCGATGCATCACATTAGATATTCACAGCAACCATTAGCAGGCAGGTTGAAGTGAGTCTCAGCTGAAATTAGACCTCAGTAAAAAGGCTGGACAGAGAGGAAATCTCCAGGGGTCTGGAAGTGAGTTCATGCCAGCAGGGATTCATACAGACTGCCTCCATTCCAGTGTGCTGATCAGAAATAAAAAAAAAAAAATAAAATAATAATGCAATTTAAATTTAATATTGTGCCATGGTGCTACTGCTCTGGTGAAAACCTCCTTGATCACACGCTACTTTTTTCTGCTTCAAGGCCTAATATATATATGGCTGCTTCAACAGTAATAGACTCATGGGAAATAAACTCTGCGACTCCATAGCTGTTTCTGCTTCACCGATGGCAGTTTGTTGGAATTACTCTCAATTTTGAAAGGAGGTCATTATGGCCTGTTCTTTTGAGGGCACGGTGGAACATCTGTGGTTTTATTTTGTGGGTATTTTCTTTGCCATGTGCCACATTTAGAGAAATCAGCACTCCCATTATATGGCAACTGCACACTGTTGACTTCACTGCTCTGTTGTAAACCTCAACATTGCTGGAACCTGCCAGTAAACAAACTCACAAAGAACTTTTTAGTAATGTCCTTTGAAACAATCTCAGTTACTTTGTTTTGATCAATCAGCCAACCGTGGCTTCGTACTGCATAATTTCCTTCTGCACCCTGTGGTTGAAATGGAAGCCAATTTAAAATGTGTTTATGAGCTACATCTGCTGCAGTTTAGAAGTTCGAGCTGACTCCAACATTTACAGTGACCAGAACACCGAAGGTTGGAAATTATATTTAAATTTCTGGGAAACTGAAAAATTCAAAGTGATTTACAAAACGTGTATTGTGTTAAAAAAAAAAGTATGTCTCAAAACAAATCAACAGGACAAGCCAGAATTAAATTTATGTGTCATCAAACATCAAACTTTCATGGAAATCAAACTAAATTCACTAATGATTTAATGAAAATGTCAAACAAACAAACAAACCTAGGAGCCAATGCTGCTACATTGAAAATCTGAATAAAATTGATTCAAATCTTAGATTCTTCAAGAGCTTAGATTAAGCGATGAGGACTAACCTGAGAGGGGAAAAGGAAGGAGGGAAAAACAGGGATTCAAACACCCAAAACCAGAACTCAATTTAACTTTTTTGAGTATTTTAGGGTATTTGCAAAGGGGCCTCAACAATCAACAGCTATTCTGGCTGAATAATAATCAGAGCAGTGATGTCCAAACTTTTTGCCATGATATGTCATCAGATTTCTTGTATGAAAAAGATGTGTAATTTACTGAAGATTTGAAATTTGAAAAGGGTTTTGCACAAAAGGATCTAATTTAATAAGTGAATTAAAAGCAGATTTGAGTGCACCAAAGTCTTCTTTTGAGTAAAAATCATTGATGTGGTCTTAGTTAGCATGAAATTAAAAAGAATGCAAAAAACGTGGTTATTAAAAGAGAAGCACTTTTTGTTGTACCTAATATTTTCCACAGTAAGAAGACTTCAAGTTGTTTGTAATAATGTTGCCCTGTGCTGGTTATCAAATTAATATCATTCTTAAACTACAGTTGGGGCTGCACAAAATCAGTCCAGAGGCCATAAAAGACCAACACTTTGGGACAATGATGGCGACGGTGGTGGGAGTTCATCCTGTAATTAGTGGTTTGCCGGTTCGAGCCCCACTCTGTCCGTTTCTGTTGTTGTGTCCTTGGGCAAGATTTCACCTGCCCTGCCTGCTGGTGGTGGTCAGAGGGCCCGGTGGCACTAGTGCATGGCAGCCTCGCCTCTGTCAGTGTTCATAAACTTGACTTCTTCTGACATATTTTGTGAATTGTTAAAAATATTTGCTAGGACAAAGTGTGGCTGCAGCCACAAAGGTTCTTCTGGATCAATAAGGCCAAAGAAATGTATTTTAAAATGTTAAAATAGATTCTATCAAATTCACCAGCTCCATCAGAAAATGAAAGGAGATCTTAAAGCTGCAGTATGTAACTTCTACAAAAAAATATTTTTTTCATATTTGTTATGGACAAATATGGTATGAGACAGATTATCTGTCTCATACCATGTTGTGACAGCATGGTATGAGACAGATAATCTGTGAAAAGATCGAGCTTCTCCTAAGCCACTATTGCCGTCAAAAGAAATCCACCACTCAACCTCATGTACCCATCGCTAAATGTGCTAATGGTGAAGAAACAACTTACCATTCCAGGAAAACTGTTTATCCAGTGTCATCAGTCTTAGCATTCGTGGCAGGCTATGATGTTATGACCCAGTTCTAGCATAGCAGAGAGCATGGGGGTTGGGGGTGAGTGGCATGTACATGAGGGTGTCTGACAGCGCTAAAACTCTCTTGCTGGCTCTGATTAGTTGTTTCTGATCATTTTAACAAATATGTAAAAAAAACATTTTTCATAAAAGTTACATGCTGCAGCTTTAATGTCAGTTTATTTGAAAACCACATAGAAGCTATGCTGCATTTATTATAGCACCATTTGCATAGAAAACACCTTTGTAATAAATTACTCAGTTTGATTCATATTAACCTAATTTTACTCTGATTACTCTGATTTTATACTGATTTTGTTCCTTGTCCCATTAGAAGTCCTTATTCATGTCTAGAATGGACAAATTGAAAGGATTTGGAGGAAAGCAGTTGTAGGTGAAAAGTCAAATTTCACATGTTCTGTATGTCACACCCTATTATTATTATTACTATCCTGTGATTAATGTGTGAATAAGAATAGAGATTTCACTGGAGAGTCACAGAAACTTGTTTTGAATACATCATTTTAAGTCTTATTAAAAGCAGATCAGATGCTTGGTGTTTGCATCACATTTTCACAAAGGACTGCTTTAGTATTGCATCTTAAATTGTTCAGTTTTTTTGTGTCAGGTAAGAACTGCTGTTTTTGTCTTACTTACAAAATGGCTGCATTTCTCGATACTTTCCACAATCAGCTTAACTTTTCAGTGGCCATTCATCTTTTTTCTTGGCTAACTTATTGATTAGTAAACTCACATTTCTCCAACTATCCCACCTTTTTGGGTGCATTATGTGTTAAAATCAATATGCCTTCACTCGACTTTAAAAGGTTGATGATGCTGAAACACAATTGATCCATTAATAAAACATTCAGATTCAGTCTATAGTAAACAGAAGAATGAACACTCAGGTACATGCATTGATTGGCCTACAAGCTCACACACTGAGTACAAGCATCCAATCTGTCTCTGCTTGAATAATATATCAAAGGTCAATAATAATAATATGTTTGGACAATAAAGATTTTATTGGACTAATTGGACTTGTTCCATCTTTTTATTTTATATTATTTCTCCATTTCCTTTATCAGTCTTATGTTTTTTAATTGGTCACTCTTTTCCTTTTAACACCAAAGCATTTTCACTTCCTTTGTCAATCATAGAAAAAACAAAGGTTTTATTCAAATTCGCTTGAATGTTGTCTCAGTGTGGTGTCACACAAATGTCCAAGCACCCCCACCCCCCCCAAGTTTAAAATAAAAGTTAAAAAATAGTTGTTAAAAACTATATAAAAAGCATTTGTGCTCATGGGACTTGGATTTCTCACTACATCCCTGACAACATTGGAGTTCCTCAAGGATGTGTCTGGTGCACTACTGTACTCTCTGTACACCTACAACTTTGTGGCCACTCATGGCTCCAACACCATTGTGAAGTGGTGCTGGACATATTTGCAAACCATAATGAAGAAGTATACATGGATTAGCCATGTATAAGAGCTTGGTGTCATGATGTCAGGAGAAAGTGCATCCATCTGAACAGCAGCAAGACCAAAGAAATGGTGGAAGACTTCAGAGGAAAACAATAGTAAGACAAAAAGCCCCAACAGAAAAGTGGAGTTAGAGCCAGCTTTTTAAACTTAATTACTGTTTTCGATTGTCTTGTTTTTAGCCCCGTAACTGTTATCCCCAAAACACTTACTTGTTAGTCAATGGTTCCCTGATGACACCGGTGTCCTCATGGTAGTTAATTAAACACGTTTAGACGTTTAACAATTAGCAATTAGTCTTTATTCACCTTTACTGTAATTCCTTAAGCATGTTTTAAAGCATATATGGTGGATTTAGGGACATTTTATAGTGCATTATACTTGTTTAACTATACATTAAAAAACTTGCATGTCAAACAATTTCAAATATATAGAGACAATTTTAGTGAGTTTCCCAGGATGCTGAAAAACAACACAACGTTAGCGGTCGTCTTGTCTGAATTGAGGCTGAGCTGTGAAAGGCAGCACATCTTTCTTCTCTTTGAGAACAAAAATCTTGAGTATGGGAGGTCTCTTAACCCTGATGCAGGGAGAGTACATTCTGAGAGGCTTTAGCCCTCTTAAGACACCCCATGGTGGGAGGTTTCTCTCAATCTTCTCTCTCTCCACAGGGTAGAGGGAGTGTGTACAGATGCATATCTGTGTGCTGTTTGTGTGTAGGTTGAAGTCAGGTTCAGAGGAGGATGGTAGAGTCTCTTCACTCTCATAGATCCTTCCAAAGATTAAGGAAGAACCTCAGTGATTTAATTTTTCAACAGAGAGAGGTCACACTGATCTCTTGAATCTTACTTTGGATTAAATGAAACTCTACTTCTCTTACTTTTGTCTAAGAAAGTTCTCCAAGTTGTGTTTCACAGCAAAAAAAAATCATTGCTTGAATTAGGGTTTTTCAGTCTGCAGAGATTTTTTTTTTTAGAATGTTTGTACATTTAGCAACCAGCGGGATTTTACTTTTAATTATTTCAAATTGAAAATAGTGTTTGTGAATGCAGGTGGGAGACTCTTAGCAATTAAATACCTCGATATGTTATATGAAATGAAAGGTTCATTAAAGCTTCAATAGAAAAGTCATGGTGCTCTCTGGTGCAAGAAAACTACAACGAACAATAAGCTCCTAATTAAAAATTACAGGAGCTTTTCAAAGAAAGTAGCAGACATATGCGTCCTTAAAGCTAAAAACATATTGGGAAAGAGAGAGGTCAAAGGTGTGAATACAGAACTGTTCCTGTTCCAGCTGATGAACCACTTGTAAGGAGTCATACTTTATTTTCCTCTGACTGAAACTAAACATGGTTTTAATATACAAATAACTTCACATTAATCAAGTGTTTGAGCAGCTACCAGATATACAGTGGCAATAAAAGGTTTACATACGCTCCTCATGAATGTAATTAACTTTGGGTACGTTTGAATCATCCTTTTTTTCAGGGCTGAACGATCACATAACTTCCATGAAAACAGGAAGAAGAATTATCTGCACTACTTTGAATTTATTTTGAATTTTTTTTAAAGCTACATAGGTTTAAAGTTATACATAGAGGTTCAAATATATACATACATCCCAACTTGTGTTTGATTTAGATGTCCCTTAGGAACATTTTTATTTTTTTCCAGCGCAGCTTTGCTTTGCAAAAAGAATGTCTGGAGATGGTATCCTTATTGCAGGATTGGCTATTAATTCAGGGTTGCATCAGAGTAGACAACTGGAAACTTTTTTTTAGCTAACAACATGGAAATGGCTTAATTCTGGCTGAATATATGACCACTCTTCTCAGCAGTAATGGCTGAAGTCAGTTAAACTGGGTCATTTCCTAGCACTGACTGGCTTTTAAGTAACATCCCAATTTTTTTTTTTTTTTAGTGTTCAGTTCAGAAGCTTAGTGAATGCCAACTTGATACTTCATTCCCAAACAACTTTTGATATGTATTTTCTTTTATTTCCTGTTTTTGACAATAGTTTGTTTCAAATAAAACTTGGACACAACTGGACTCTCCAAAAGGACAGCCATCCCAAACACACATCACAACTAGTCTTGAAAAGGAGAAAACAAGCTTCTGGAATAGCTTTTACAAAATCCAAGAACTCTATTCAAAATTTGCAGATCATTTTCAAAAGAGTGCTCCAAAGCAATGCACTAACAGATTGACATGAGTTCTCCCCATTCTGCCAAGAGAAGTGATAAAATATCCAGCCAGAGTTATGAGGAAATTTGTCAGTCTGTCTCCAGCAGCCTAACTTTGTGCAGCAACATAACTATAGAGATAACTCAGGATAACCAAAGCTATTCTAGCTATAAGTTTGACCAAAAAGGAAGTTTTAAGCCTAGTCTTAAAAGTAGACAAAGTGTCTGCCTTATGGACAAAAACTGGGCACTTGTTCCTCATTAGAAGAGCCTTCTCACTAAAAGATCTGCCTCTCAACTTCTTTTAGAAACTCAAGGAACCACCAGCAAACCTGCAGTCTGAGAATGAAGTGCTCTGCTAGCAATATATGGAACAATCCAATTTCTGATATAAGATGGAGCTTGATTATTATTATTAAGGGCTTTGTTGTGTACAGTGTGACATATTAGGTCCAATGAAGTGGCTTACATGGAAGTTACACCCACACATAGCAGCAAACTAGCTGTTTACTCTAAAGTGCAAGCATAGAAGTTACTATGCATGAAATTGTTAAAATGTTCACACAGAAAAGATGCTGCACATTCCGGGTATAACCTGCCCTCATCAGATTCTGTGCAAAATTATAAATTTATAGACGCATAGACCTTCTCACTTCCTGTAGTCATGGAAAAAAATCAACCAAGGAAACAAGCAAAGTACATGAGAGCGTAACAACCTCTGCCCAACTTTCAAAGTTGCCACAGAAGTTTCTGTCTTGTAGAGAATTTATTCCTCAGCCAGAACTTCCTGGCAGTGCGGTATGGGGTGTTTTGGGTGAGAAGGCTGGGCCTTTGTGCAGAGAGCCCAAGGACAACAAAGCATAACTCTTTTACAACTTTGATTTATAATTGTAATTGAAAGCTGTGTTTACATCCGTTCTGCAGCCGCCACAGCAAACATTGCAGTTCCTAGCCTGCTAAAAGAGAAGCCAGAAAATTGAAGCCATTAAAAAATTTATCTTTTTATGCTGAGTGAAGTTGGAGGAAGGGACGAAAATTGGCATGGTCACAGAGCATGGTGTTTACATCTGGCTGTACAGTAGTGTGTACAGTAATACTCTCAAAGAAGGGTAAAGAAATGTTAAATCACTTTTGACAGCTGAGAAATTACAACCATCTCTGCTCTGAGACTGAAGTTCAGAGACTCTCTGCTGAGAGGCTGCAGGCTAATGAGTAATCTCTTGGTGTAGACATGATTATTGTGCTGTGACTGTTTTTAAATGCCTGGTTTTAAAAACAAGTCATTATGTATTTGTTCACCAATTTGTCACAGCTAAATAGAATAAACAAGTAAGCAGAACCTTAAAATTAAAGTTAATGCAGTTATTCTGTTAGTATACATGGTAAATACAAGCAGAAATGATCTGTCAGTTTAATAATAGATTACTATTATTTACAAAGTCAAAGACAGCTTTAATGCATAATAAACTATTAACACCACATCTTTATGATTTCATCAAAACATAGCACAATTAAACATTCATATTTCGAGGTGAACACCTCCAAATTGGAAAATATGGATAAAATGAAGGACTGCATGTTGGAGCAGGTGGCAACACTGTTGCCTTGCAGCAAGAAGACCCCTCCTGGGGTCTTTCTGCATGGAGTTTGCATGTTTTCCCTGTGCATGTGTGGGTTCTCTCTGGGTACTCCAGTTTCCTCCCACAGTCTAAAACCGTAATTGTTAGGTACCCTGCCTCTCACCCAATGACCACTGGAGATGGGCACCAACCTCCCCACGACACTGCAAGGACAAGTGGGTATAGACAATGGATGGATGGATGCACTATCACCTAAAATGCAGATAATCATCTGTTCTGTCTGGTGTTGCGTTTTGGTCTTACTGGTTTTAATTTGAATAATACATGTTAGAACATGCATAACTTTAACATAAAACACAAACCATACCAGAAGCCAGGATTAGCTTAAATTTATGCCTGTTTTTTCCAGATTATTATTTTCATTTAACAGATTTAAATAATTGGCTGTACAAATGTTGGTCCATGAAGAGACTGTTCATAAGGATGCATTAAAGACCTGCTTTGCTGAGGTATCCAAAGTAATTAGTGTCTGATGTTATGACATTTCTGCCAGTTTTCTTTGTATATGAAATTATTTCATCCACAATCCTGCATTTTTTTGTTTTCCTATCTCAAGCTGTACACATTAAGTGCCATGAATAGTCTAAATTTACACAATTTCTACATTTTACCTGGAATTAACACCGAGTTGCTTGAAGATATCAATCTTAAAGTTTTTTTAACTATAAGGGCCCTCTCTGCTCTCAGTTGAAAACTTCTAAAAAGCTAACGGGTTGTGAGAAATTTCTCTCTAGTTCAGTCCTTTTATTTAAAACATCCTAACAGTAAATACCAACATAAGAATCATTTAAAGCTTCCTCTGTCGGAAAACAACTTGGATGTGTTTGAAATAGCTTGAAGGGAATGAAAAGAATGAAAGCAAAGAGTGCCATCTAGTGTGCCATGATGTATTATTAGGTTTTTTAATTAATATGAGTAGCGTTTTTACATCTTGTATCTACCTAATCATCTATACTTATTTTGGAGCTGTGCTATTCATGTCAAGCACAAATACAGTGTATTGCAAAACTAATCACAGTGTTTGACTGTTTTAGATTTTGTCATGTTACAACTACAACTTCAATCTCAGCTATGTGATAGATAAATATGAAGGATAACAGTGAACTGGAAAGAAATGGACATATGGTTCGCAATTTTCTTTTCATAAATCAAAATCTAAAAGTTTGACATACATTTGTATTTAGCCCCTTTCCTCTGATACCCTTACATATAATTTAGTGCAGCAATTTTCTTCAAAAACCCCTTAGTTAGAGTTGACTTGTGTCTCTTTTAATTACAATAAAATAATTTTGGTCTATTTGCAAAACCCTATGAGCAGTGAAAAACTATTACTCCACATCACCCTGAACAAACCATCTGAACTCTGAAACATGGTGGTGGCAACATAATGCTGTGGGGATGTCTTTCTTCAGCAAGGACCTCTCCAAGCAATCTGACTGAGGCTGATCTGTTTTGCAAAGAAGAATTGGCAAAAGTTAGGATTTCTAGACATGCAAAGGTGGTAGAAACAAACCACAAAAGACCTTCAGCTGTAATTGCAGGGAAAGGTGCTTTGTTTCACTTCACAATTATGCACTACTTAAGATCCCCATAAAATACATACAGACATAAAAGTCTGTGGTTGTAACAAAATGTAATACACACACACACACACTATAATATATATATATATATATATATATATATATATATATATATATATATATATATATATATATATATATATATATATATATATATGAACTGCAAATAGTTTCAGTTTTTATTGAATTATGGAAATACCACAGACTAGAACCCTTTTTTTTTTATTTATAACAGAAGTGTCCAGTAAACCTTTAAAATCTTTGTTAGAGCGACATGTGTCAAATATCATGTCAACTGTCAAACAGTTTCTCCTGCCATTATCTAACCTTTTACCTTCCAATTGTAGAAGATCATCATCATGAGCTGAAGCTCTATATTCAGGTCATAACTCTACTTTTCTTGAGTTCAGGATTCCTTTTAGATGGTCAGTGCTTTGGTTCCTGCTTTATCAGCAGAACAGAACAGCCAAAAGGGACAGAGGAGATTGCCTTTGTCAGGAGCCAGCAGGTTTGGAATGTACTGCAGGTACCCATTAGCATCAGATTGAAACCAACTCTGGTCATTTGATCAAATTTAATGGATGCAACATGGACAGCTTTAAATGGGCTGGAAGTCAACACCTGGAACCGATGAGCATTAAAGAAATGTTAAGACATGATTTATTCATTACAGATGATCTGTTGTTCACATTTTTAAAAATTATTTTAGCTGGACTCATTTTCATTCATTTATGCCCTGACTGTACAGATACTAGCCACCAGCCTGCCAGCAGGGGGCAGTAGTTTCAGCAGGTGGACTGAGCAACTTTTCTCATGGATCCAGCTGGACAACACAGAGGCCCTGGAGCTGGTCAGACTTACATCCCTTCGCTGCAACCTCTTTGCCCAGGTTTGACAACACAAAGTGTCCACTGTCACAAAATACCTGTAGATCATAATGATGGTGGGAAGCAATAGTTAATCTCGTATTAGCAGCCGTACCTCTGGATTGAAGAGAGACAACATTAAAAACAACAACCGTTGATATAAGTACTGATATTTATTCAATATTAGCTTTGAATATGCACTTGGATATGATTTCAACCAGCAAGCAAATACATAATCCAAAAATCATATTAGCATTAAATGCCTGATTCGGACAATATTCACCATGGAGGGATGAGGTTCTGCAGGTAAACACATCTATATGTCAATATTAAAACATATTTTTGAAAAGATTCATTTCTCTTATTGTTTTTCTCCCTAAGAGTTCTTGGGTGAAACTGACCAATTTTATCAGTAATAAACTCCAATTTTTGTAAATAAATAGCACAACTCTCAATTCCTTAGTGGATGGAACATGTTTTGTGGTAAATGGACAAAACTGCACTCATTTTAAATATTAACACAATTAGCGTCTAAAAGTTTATCTCTTGGTTTATCTCCATGTTAGAATAAAAATTGTGTATCAGTGTAGACAGTAAGGTCTGTTTTAGCCAATATTTAGTTCATGTCAGTTTTAAATCTAATTTCCCCTTTGGATTAATAAATATTTAAAATTAACTTAATTTTTTTTTTTTTGTTTTTGATTTGTTTTTGCTCTTTTTTATAATTCTAAGAAAATCATTCAGACTATTTTTCTTCTTCTATCTTATTTATGGAAAAATGTTTGGTCAAAAGACCAAAATAAAGTCTCCTGAAGCAGAATAACAAAATAAACCGCCTCTTGTTGACCAAACTATGATTTTTCTCATCACTCACACGAGAAAGGAGTAAAAACCGTGATTGTTTATGGTATCCAGGATGCAGAATCCATAGAAACGGAAGCGAAGGGGGGAGACTTCCTGCTGTCGCTTTACAAAATTTTTGTACTGCTGCATATTTCCACAAGGTGTCAGCAGAGATCTACAAAAAGTTACAAACTAAAACGGAATCACAGTCTTGTGGCCTTAAGAAGCCGCAGATCTTGCTGTAACTCTATAATACAGGGCTGTGTGCAAAGAACTATATTACAAACGATGTTTTGACTTAGTTGTATGAGAACCCAAACACATTTAAAAACAGACAAGTTTCCATTTTTTCTAAATTGCTTACAGTTCTCAAAAAGGGTCAGAGTTAAAAAGCTGCTAACCAGGTTTCAAGGCTTTAAGGTTTCTTTTCTTTTTTTTTTTTTTTTTTTTTTCCCCTTGGCAAACACTTTGTGCTTCGAGCCTGTGATATATTAAGTGTGAGCTGCAGGCTAAAGGACAAGCTGGATCATGTTAGAATTAGTCAATATTTAGCATTAATAGTGAGATAACACTATGACAACACAACTGAAACACCCTAATGAAAACCGTCACTGAGCTGAAATTGACAGTGTAACTCAAGCAAACAACTGCATACGTTGTAACTTAACAAGGAAATAAAGTGCCTTGCAACAAGAGATTTTATGTGATAGGCCAACACAAAGTAGTGCATTGTAAAGTAAAAGAGAAATAAAATAGGGTTTTCAAATTTTTTTTTTTCTATTTATAAATCTCAAAACCCATCACCGCCCAAACCCGTTGTTTTCAGACACCAACGAGTTAGCAAACGGGGTGCCTCTGGGACTATCACTTAAAAAAAGAAATTGTACCTCATTGCACCTCTGGAGGAGCTGCAGAGTTCCACACCTCAAATGGGACAATCTGTTGACAGGATAACTATCAGACTCTCACTCCACAAACCTGGCCTTTATGGGACAACGACAAGAAGAAAGACATAGATGAACAAAAGCCACAAGAGGTCCAGGTTAAAGTTTTCCACATGGCATATAGAGGACACACACAAACACATGTGCAGGAAGGTTATTTGGAGGGGAGGTGGGTAGAGTGCCCAAGCATTGTACTCCAGTCAGTGTAGCACTACTTCAACATGCTTTTACTCAGTTAAAAGTAAAAAGTAGCCATCCACCAAATTACCCAAGTAAACATAAAAAAGTACTTTGTAAAAAGATTACGTGTGTACTGAGGAACTGAATATCCATCCATTGTCTATATCACTTATCCTTGCAGGGGCTATTGCCTATGTCTAGCCAACATTGGGATGCACAGGACAAACAACCACACACACACCTGAGGACAATTTAGAGAGGCTGTGGGAGGAAACTGGAGGACCCAGAGAGAATTCACACATGCACAGGGAAAACATGCAAACGCCATGCAGAAAGACCCCAAGCTGAGAATTGAACCCAGGACCTACTTGTTGTGTGTATTCTGGCATTTTATTTTAAACACTAAAATTTAAAAATTAATACAAATAAAGAGCCTAATTACAAAGAAGAAGAAAAACTTTTACAACTCAATTTTTTTTCTAGATATAAAACTTATGTATTTACAGTAGGTAATGTATAGCTATATGTGTGAGCAGCCCTAACATTTTTGCAGGTCCCATCTGGCCACCTCAGTGGAAAGCTTGTCTGGCACATCAAGTTTAAATGTTTTAAGTAACATTGCAAAAGCTCATTATAGATGCAATTGCACTGTATTGTTTTTAAATGTATTCCTGCAGCTCTGGTTTGTATAGAATTGGAAGAGTCGTGTTTTCTGTACACAAACCTTTCTTTCTAGAGTATTTAAGTAATAAAATAAACTATTGTGACTTTTTGATTAGTTAATTCTAAATTCCAGGGTTAAAATCTTTGCTCTAAATCAGTGAGATCCCTTTAGTGCTTGTTGCCCCACATGTGAAAGTGGGTGTGTGATCCCCAGCGTGCTGCTGCTCTCATTGGCTGCCGGGGGAGCGGCGCTGCTGTGTGTATTTTGGACCGTTGGAGCAATATCTCTTACTGCGGTGTGCAAGTATCAAACTACGTCAAGTGAACGGAAAACACCACGATTAATACCAGAAGTAAGTTACCACAAAAATAAGAGCACGCACCCAAAGCCTCTGACGGTTAAACGCGGTGAAAACTTTACCCCCAACTCCACAGACTGTTTGAATGTCTCCAAATGCTGCAAAAGTGAACGAAAATGTTGTACGTATGGAGAGTTTTAACTCTGTTTTTCACCCTTCTGCGGACCCAATCATTTTTCAAAGTTTCTGACTGCAAGCTAGGTTTATTGTGAAGGTTTCCAGCTTCGGTTCTGTAGATAACTGCGTGTAACTTGATGATGCAAACATTGTAACAGGAGCGACTCTGTGGAGTGCACCAACTGGTTCGTTCGCCTGGCCGCCGGTGCTGCTGCAGCTGCTGGAACATCTACAGCGACAACGGAGGAAAACTGGAACACTGACCCCGCTCTCCACTCATTTCGGAGGAATATCGCGGCGTTTGCACCTTTTCTGCGGGCGTTCATACTTAAAGAGAAGAGCCAAGTCGTTCGTCCATGGCCAGTCCGGTTGCAGAGCTTGGACAGTCTCATCAGCATCACCCTGTGTCGGAGTCGGCGGCCGACTCTGCGTTCCTGGAAGCGCAGAAATGGATCGAGGTGAGTTCAGAAACCCAAATGCTGAATCACCCCATCAGATCCTGCTTCCTTTAAGCGCAGGTGCTTGTTGATCTAGTGTGGCCTTAGTTGCTGCTATGTCGCCTCCTCTTTAAAATGCACTTTATTTTATTGCATCCTCACCTGTTGAAATATATATATATATATATATATATATATATATATATATATATATATATATATATCCCAACAAAATCTTATGCAAGTTGTCTGAAGCTGAATGCATCATCTAAATTCAATCGAAATCCCCATTTTACCTTTAAAACATTTGATATAGCCTGAATGTAATACCAATAATAAACGGATAGGTTCAATAATTTTGTCAAGGCCCTGCTAACATTTGCAGAGCGGGCTTTCTGCTGTACACTCGCTGTATTAAAGTGACCTGGTGCATGTTTGGCTGAAAACAATGAATGCATCATGTGGAATGGATTTTTGCCCCATTGCAAGCCCGGTCGACAATAATCACACACAAACGAGGTTTTGTTCAGGGAGAATTTCAATCACGACACTTGTCAGCCTCCATTGCATTTGAGTTTGTCATCATCCTGCTTTTAGCTTTGCTCTTGTCAAATCACAGCGGACTCGAATTTGCTTCATGATGTAGGCACCTCATTTTTTTTGTATAATTAAAATTGAAACATTTTGATTTGGAATAGTGGAAATCTCCTAACCCATAAAGTTATTGTTCATCTTGGACTGTACCTGAAGATGGCTGTCGTCCTTCTCTGTTTGTGTGGCCTTTAGGGGTTGCCCACCAGAACCTGTTGTTAGCTGATCTGTCTGCAGCGAAGGACACGTATTGGTGGAGCAGATAACACACTGACAGTGGGAAACTTCTGGAAGTAAAGCACTGTAAAAATACAAAAAAACCCCAAAACACTTAAACATGCTTTTGTAGCTGTTAATCTACCTGATCCGCTTGCAAAGGGACAATCTGTGGCTTGTTCTATTATTTTCAAGGAATAAAACGTACTCATGACAAATGTGCTCCAAGTTTCTTGATAGATGTAAAAGTTTTGAATCCTATAGAAGAAAATGAATTACAAGCATATCCTCAATATGCAGCGAAGCAAATGTTGTCCCTAATCTTTATCAGATTTTTACTAAAAAAAGACAACAATGTAGATGCTGGTTGTTGAAGCATTTTATAGAACAAAAACAGTTGGAGTTATTAGTTTTGTTGTATTTAATGAACAGGGGAACAAAAACTGATTAAGTATTGAGCTGCCAGTCACTGATCAGATGTTAATGTAGATTAACTGGCTTACTGGTGCATCACTGTTCCATATTTCTAATTTTGATATGTTTATACGCTGACAACACACCATATTACCTTCATTAAAAAGACAGATAAAAGTGTCAGGCGCCTTTGCAGGCCTATTTAGCAGCTCCAAACTCCTCAGAGGACCATGTCACATCTTTAAAAAGCCATCACTGACCTAGAATTCATGAGGCTGAGAGCAGAGGATTGGAAGTGAACTGAAACTGCTTCTTTGTTGTTCTCCTCTCAGCTTTCTCTCTTGGGGGCTGACTTCATTATCCCCATACACCAGTTGACAGTCACTCGGTCCTGACTGAACACACAAATACAAAGCTTCAGTCAACATCTCAGCATCCTGTTATATTCAACTGCTGTCGCAGGTATAATGTCAGCACCTGATGCAAGAGGTTATGCCAGCAGTTTCCCCAGTTTGGCTTTTATTGCCAAAGACAAATCAAACGATACAGAAAACAGTTGAGTCTGGTACGTCTGGAAGTGTCTTCTCAGCAGTTCGCTGAAGTTGAAGCTTAACTTTCATTTTATTTGAAGGGTGTTTAGCTCAGAGTTTGATTTTTTTTTTTTTTTTTTTTTTTTTTTTTTTTTTTTTTTTTTTTTTTTTTTTTTTCCTTCACATGGTGCAGACTTGTCTTAGGGAGACATGCTTGATAACTTCCTAAAGCCATTTTGGAGCTGGTTCATGCCAAATGTAATTAGGCTGACTTCTTTTCTTTTCTTACATGGATCAGCTTTTACTTATTGTTTTGTCAGGTGAGAATAATTTCAAACCTGCCATCTATCATCTAACCACACAGAGACCCCTGAATCTGCTTTCAAAGCTAAATTCATGCCTCACTCTCCGCCTGTTCTGGTGGTCTCACCATGGTTGAATCTTGAACTGATTCATACTTCAGCGGTCTATTGCGTGTTGATTGAAGTAAAGCCATGGCAGTCAATGGGCTTGTCCTGAACTATCAGGATGTATCTTGTGGTGATGGAATGTGAAAGTAATTTTTCACAGATGTTTGATGAAATCATTAATGGGAGGTTGACCAGACTTTGTTTTTGTATCTAAAACTAAGACAATTCTTTGAAATTACAAACAACCCATTTTGCACTCAGTTCAGAGCAGCTCAATTCAAAACAATGCAATCATATATTTATAATCTGATCCAGTTACACTTGCTGCAGTTCGATCCTAATTACAAAACTGCACAGTCGGGTCATTTGATCATATAACATCAATTGGTAAAAAGTTATCTATCTGAGCAAAGCTCAACTGATTGATTTTGCAGCAGTCTTTCATCCTGAGCAAGCATGTGGCGACAGTGGGTAGGAACCACTTCCAGCAGAACTGGACTCCGTATGAGAGGCCATCTACTGGGGATTTAGAGGAGAAACACTGGAGTACTTTCCATGGTTAAAAAATACAGTCTACCAAGTTTATGGCAAAACTAGCTGTTAGTGATTTCATCTAGGAGAGAACAGCTGCTAACAGAGAAGAAATGGACCATTTGGTACCATCTATGGCAGGGGTGTCCAAATTCAGTCTTTAAAAGCTACCATCCTGCAACTTTTAAGCCCCTTCTCCATGTGTGGCTTTAACCAGTTCTTTCCCAGTCTTCCCTGGCTAGATTTGTCTCCATTTGCAGATCCGGTGGCTTCTCCCCATTTTCTGGAACTAACTCAGGGGTGGTACAAGCTGGACTTAGCCAGGCATTGCACGTTAGCGATTTGATAGGCAGAAGACTCCATTCATTGATTGGCCCGTGGAATCTGCAAGGAGACTGTGGGAGATGGCGAGCTACAAATAGATAATTCCATGGTCACACCTTGTGGTACAAACCTTTTTATCAATTGTGGAGGAAGAGTGCATACAGCATCAACTGGACAGAGCGACCTGTAACGAACAAATGTACAGAGAGATTTCGGAGAAGCTGGCTACCTTGGGTACACACACAAAATGACATCATCGGAGTGTTGACCACAGCCCCTGCGTGCTCATGGCTCATATTCATGCCCACATAGTGAGGACCACACTACCAATGGAGAGACACCCAACTTGGCTAGAACTGAACCAGACATTAACTGGCTAGAGTGAGACTTTACAATGGAGAAGGGGCTTTAGATGGATCCCAGCTCCAACACATCTGAATCAAATAGCTAAGTTCCTTCCCTAGCAGTCATTCAGCTCTACAGATTCCTGGTAATAAGGGGGAGTGAAGACTGGACCTTGTGGTCCAGTGTAGGAGACAAGCTACTATGGCTGAAATTACTGAGGTGTTACACAGTGCATTACAATTTGTTGTTGTGTATGGGCCTGTATAGCCAAAGGCCAGTCACAGTGCCTATACTTACTACTGTCCACTACTGAAAATCCTAACAGTGGGCATATGAACATCAAAACTGCACCAGGGAGGATTGTGGCCTGGTGTGATGAAATACATTTTCCTTTAAATTGAGTGGATTTCTAGGTGCCTTGTTTACTTGGGAACAAATGGCACCAAGGAAGAAGGCAAGAGAGTAGAGACACTATGATGCTTTGGCCAGTGTTCGGCGGGGAAACCCTGGACATTTGCCATCCATGAGGGTGTAATTTTGACAAATCCTACTATTAAGTATTGTTGCATGCTGCGTTCACCCTTTCATGGAAACAGTATTCCGTGATGTCTGTGACCTCTTTCAGCACAATAATGCTCCCTGCTACAAAGCAAAAGTAGTTCAAGAATAACTTAAGCAGCACAATAACAATAAATTTGAGGTGTTGACTTGGCCTTCAAGTTCCCAGGATCTCTATGAACCTCACAACTTATACATGACTTAAAGGATCTGTTGCTAACATGTTGGAGCTTGAAACCACACAGCACAGCTTCTGGGGCCTGGTGGAGTCCTTGCCTCAAAGGTTCAGGGCTGTTTTGGAAAAACACATTATTAGCCAGATGGTCATAATGTTATGCCTGGTTGGTGTATTTGAAATTAATAATTTTCCTGTTTAGCTGACAAAACAGTTGTGTAAAATATTCCTCAGCTACAAAAGGCATCTAGCAGCATTCTTTGGAACAATCCAGAACTGCAGTGAAGCATTGACACCCGCAATTATCATGTCCTTGATGGATGCTCCTTCTCACTAGCAACACTGTCACTAATGATGGTGCTGAAGTTCCTCTGAACTTCAGAGGAGTCTGACTAGCCCTTTAATGAGTAGAAGCCCACAGTTGGTTAGGTTCAATGATTTGTGTCATACAGCCATGGGGCGTTTGCTTGAATAGAATCCTGATTAAACCATCTTGTCTTCTTTTCTCTGAAGCGTCTCAGTAGTTTGATAAATTGGCTTTAGTCTAACTAGTAGTTTAGGACAGTTCTGCCTCTGGCAGAGTCATGTGAAATTATAACAAATAACAGGTTGTGTAATCTCAACAGTTGCTTTGTTCTCATTCAGCAGAAGACAAATTTATTGCAAAACAGGCAACTTGAATTATTAGAAAAAAATTAGAACAGAAGAAAAATACAAATTGTGTAACCTTATCTAACCCAAAGCTTAAACTGAACTAAAGTACCAGAAATAAAACCATTTTATACTAGTAGCTTGATTATGTTTGGGCTTAAAATGTAAGTGTATTTAGCTTTAGACTGAAAGATCTTGTTTAAAACCGTATTATTCAGTCTGTTAATGGTGTTTGCTCAGATAGCTTTCAAATACATGTTTGAGTGATTATTGTACAAATTGAAATGATTTCAGATTTAAACACAGGATAGACAAGATGAGAATTATGTATGTCTGGGTTGGTTTGTTTACTGGCTGTCTTCTCTGTCGCATTCTAGTCTAAACAAGGTTTCTAGGCACAAAGTTTTTTCTCCAGAGCATGTGTGAGCATGTTGGGTGTCTCTTTGCTTTCCAAGTAATATCACATTTAGAGCTTTTAGAATAATATAAAGTTACTTGAATGGAAAAGCTATGTTATCAACATGTCAATGTCTCTGTTCTCAGCAGACAGATCAGGCTGATCTATGTTGTAGAGTTTCTCTTCAGTGATACTATGTATATGTAGATTTATCGCCCGTTATTAACCCAATTATGACTTACTCTAATGGAAAAAAAAGGTCAGTAATAAAATTAATATGTTTACCTTTTGCCAGTTCTAGCTGGATTACATCTATAGCTACACATTTCTGTCAAATCCTACTAAGGTTTTCATGTCATCTGGTGAAACCTCAGTATGCTGCTTCCTGATCCATGCCTTTGGCTAAAGAATTGTTGCTCTTTGTAAGTGGATTTTGATCCAATCTTTTGTTTCGGATCAGGTTGCTTGTTTCTGTCACAAGGTCTGGCAACAGCTCTGACATAGCCTGTGCAAAACAGGATGGCTGCTGGCTAAAAGAGCACACCCTTATGGAGCAAAGGAGAAACCTGAATATTTATGACAGATGTTTATATAAATAAACAACTTCTGCTAACACCATCATCTAAATTGGATTAGGTTAACTACTGGACATTGACATGCTTCCAAACAATTTATACCTGCTAAAGATATCTAAACACACATTCTTCTTTAAAACAAGTATTTAAAGGAATGCTTTGACATTTTTGTCTGATTTGCTTTCAGAAGCATTTTTATTTTCTGTACACGGCCTTCACTATAAATAGTAAAGAAGACTGTGCCTAATCTGAAACATTTTTAAAATTACTAGAGAACTACCAAGAAATCTGTTGGCCTGAAACAGTTGATTTTGAGCTCTGACCACTGATCAACCTTTTCCTCTTCTGGAACATGCTGGAGTTGGAACTCTTGGCAGCCTTCTGGAAATCTTAGAGTTAAGCTCGGGATCTACATTCTCTATAAAATACACACAGTCTGTTTTAATAATTTGTTCTGCAGTAACCATGCAGAGTGCTAAAAAAGGTGCAAAAAAGTTCCAAATTTTATTTATTCATTTTGTCTTTGTTTTTAGACTGTGCTTTCTTACATACACAATGCTACATTACCTCTTCAAATATAAATAAGTAATATCTGCTCATGGCAGGAAGGCTAGAAAAAGACATATTTATTGTTGTAATTGCTTATATCTGCTTATTTTGTAGTTACTAAAGAGAAATCATTAAAAATCTGTATCAACAGGTCAGAGCTTTACAGAAACTGGAAACTGGCCATAAGATGTAGATCAGCCTATCTTTAATAATTAGGTTTTATTTAACTGAAATTTTGTTTGAGTACTACGCGAAAAGCACCTTGTTTTTTGAAGTTAAACATTCTTCTCTGAGTGGAATAAATTCAAGGAATTCACCATGACTTTTTTATGAAAATAAAGGGAGCCCAGATGGAGAGATGTCAGAGAAGGCGGACCATGATGCATGGTTGTTTACCAAGGCTGCAGTCCACTATGTGTTTAGTCTTCGTTGTTGACTCACACAAACTGTTCCCTTTGAGATGTAAAAGGATGCTGATATTTTACAGGCCAGCTTGATATGGCATCTTTTATGTTCAAATATACACTTTTGTAACATTTTTAATTCATCATAAACTTGACTGGGTCTTGAGCAGTAATTAAAAGGTTCTTCATTGCTCATTGAGCAGAAGTCAGTCCTGGACAGGATAAAACCTTGAACATACCCACCTACTGGGTTCATTTCTGAACTTCTGTAAGCAAAAATCTTGTAATTCTACTTTAACACAAGATTTCCACCGATTTGCCCTTATTGTTGCATTTGGTTAAATGATTTATTTGAGCTCAACAAACGTCTGTAATTACTCTGTCTGTGTTTAGTTACGACCTGCTGCATGATATCATTTGCAGTTTAGGTTCTTTGTAATTTCATCCCACAGAATGGACCCGTAATGTCAAGGCTTGAGCTTTCTTGGCAGTTACCGTTGGAGTACTTGGGCTGCATTGCTATGACTACAAGCTGTTGAAGAATGTAATTTTAGAAGGAAGTGTCTGTCTGAGAAGGATTTCAGCCACTTGAAGGATGTTCCATTCATCACTTGCCTTAGTGCTCTTATGAGGTTTAGATCCATGAAGTACAAAGGCACTCCTATCCTTACTAACAGCTTGAATTATGAGGTCAGGGTGTCCTTAGTTTTTGTCTTTAATAAAATGCATTCATATTGTTGTTTATTGTGTATTTAGAACGGCAAGATTTGATTTAAAATCAGATTAAAGAAAAGCCATGTTGAGAAGCAACATTTGAAGCATAAAATTCAAGAATAAAATTCCAGCTGTTTAGTCTTCAGTTCCCTCATCTTTTTTTAAACTGATAACGGAGAGTAGAGGGCAGGAACTTGCATCTTTGAGTGCACAATAACACAAACCAGACATTGACTCTGTTGAAGCTCTCAGCAAGCAGTTAGTCATTGTCATTTTCAAAAATGTGGTTCTTTAAGCAATTATTATAAGACATGGAATTGGTGCAAATTGACTCAAGAATTGTTGTTAGAATTTTTTCCCCGATACATCATTTATATTCTGCACAGCTGAACTATGACTAATGATAATGTAACGCACAAGTGTGAGCTGAAGTGTTGGTCATTTGACAAATGTGATTTTTCTCTTTCAGCAGATAAATGAGTGCCGTGCAGCTCAAATAGACCTGTGAAAGTGACACATGAAAGCTAATTCTGTGGTTATCATCAACTCAGTAAGAATCTTTTCCCATAATGCTGCAAATAACTGCTGTGTTGACACAGTTGGATTAGTGAAAATGGCAGCATTGAAGAAAACCTGTTTGAAAGATATTCATGTCAACTTTTAACTTCAAGTACTAAACTAGAACTTGTGCTGGAGCTCCTTTTACGCTGGCTCTAAAAGACACAGTTAAGAACCACAGAGAGAGAGCCACCCCGGTGTAGCATTATTAGTTCTCTAAAAACCATTTCCTTCTGGATTTCTGTACAGGAACACAGTAATGGGGGAGATTTACTGGTCAGACATACCATTATGACCACTCACAGTTAAAATGACTTGCACTGATTATCTTTTCTGGCGCCTATATCCTGGAATATATTAGGCAGCGAGTGGACACTTTCCGCCAGAACTGATGTGTTAGAAGCAGGAAAAAATGTGCAGTTATAATGATTTCAGGAAGTTTGACAGGAGCCAAATGGTAACAGTAGTTTGTAACTTGAGCTAAATCCTTTTCATTTTTGTTAGTTCAGTATTATCAGTTTCCTAGTTGTAGATTTCAACCTAAATGACCCACATCTAATGGTGCCACCAATACTTGGCCTCTTGTGAAGGTTTCTGTTTTTCCTCACCTGTAAGGAGAATCACTTTCTTTAATTGTTTAATTTAATTGTCTTTTGTTTCATGGCCTTTTGCTACTGTGGCGCATCTGAGTGCAAATATGGAATCAAAATTCACAAATATTCCAACTCACCTCACAAATCAAATGCAAATCAAAGGCTCGTGTTTGACGTTTTCACCCCTTACATTTGACTTTTTTTCGACAGTTTATCAGAACCCTTAAAACTGCTCCTTGTTCTATTTCAGCTAATGTTTAGCTTATGAAAAATGGGGACACATGTAAATGTTTGTCATATTTGTTACTTCAATTTAAGGCATTATTGTATTAAATTGATCAAAACAGCAGATTTCAGTTTCTTTCTGTAAGTACTTTATTATTGTAGCCTTTTAAATCAGATGCCAGGGTGCTCTCTTGACCTCATCGTGTTAGATGCAAAAAAACTGAATGCTTTTCATATACATCGTTCTATCCCAGTTGGTTAAAAGCTCCTGAATAAAGTACTGTTTATTGTATAATCCCGTTTTACTCATTCTTATTTAAGTTACATTGATCCAGTGGTATTTTGGCACCAGTAACCGTTAAACCAGTGAAGCGTTGCCTCATTTTGAAAAGTTGGTCAGGATGATGTTTGTTCTACCCGTCACTGATTTGTATAATGACATCTTCTCGAGGAGCGTCTAGATAAAACAGTGAATTAAATGGCTGCTGTTCATGCTCAGTGGAAGCAATGTGTTTGTTTTGAAGCTCTATATCGTTGACGGAAGGATGATATTCGCATGAAACAGGAAGGTTGACCTCATCTGGTATCATCTGCAGGTCCTTCATTTCACAACCAAATATATTTAAATGAGGTGGTTGCTGTACTTGATGACAGCAGAATTGTTCAGTTAGGCACATCACAATTTAGACAACAGTAATTTTGGAAAATCTTGTAATTTCTGGTTTATAATTTTCAAATGAATTGTTTTGGCCACATTAGATAGCACCTGTTTATAAGGATGTGTAAAAAACCTTAGTGTATTTATTTATTGCAGTAGCATATTCCCACAATAAAAAGTAAACAGATCTAACCTCCAATCTGAGCACATTTATTCAGTGGGAAAAAATAGGAGAGATCTCTGATACAAGCGGCCAAAATGAGCACGCTCCGGAAGGTGGCTGGACTCAGCCTTAGAGATCAGGTGGTGAGCACTGTCAGAGGTGGTTCAGGCATCTGATCAGGATGCCCTCTGGGGATCTCCCTTTAGTAGATTTCAGGCAAGTCCCACTCATGGGAGACCCCAGGGAAGACCCAGAACTTGCCTTGAGGAACGTTATATCCTGTCTGGCCTGGGAAAGCCTCAGGATCTCCCAGAATGAGCTTGAGGATGTCGCTGGAGAGAGTGAGGTCTGGGGTTTTCTTCCTGGACCAGTTGCCCCCACAACCTCAGGGATGGATGGATGGATAGATGAATGGACGGATGGATGGATGGTAGAAAAGGGCAGGTTAAGAAAAAAAAAAGTCTTTAATAAAATGACAAGTGGCACGATTATTGATACCTCTAAAATGACTAAACTTTTTTTTATTTATACCTTCCTTTTTTATTCATCACACTTTCTAAGAACTTTTAATTGGTAATCTAGTTTTTTGGGGTATAAACAGAGCATGACATATGATGCACACTTTTGTTTTAGCCACTGACCACGAGGCTGGATGAGCATCTTGAACTCTTTTTTTATTATTATTATTTATTTATTTATTTATTTATTTATTTATTTATTATTATTTTTTTTTTTTTTGTATGATGTTTTTCTAGATATTTCAAATAAAAATCTGGTAGAATCTACCAAGAAACCGGAAATTTGTTGCCCTTAACTGAAACATATCGCCACCCTAGTCCCAAGACATGAATCTTACCAAGACCTGTTGGTTGAGCTGAAGACAAGAAAACCGGAGAGATTTAGAAATGGTCGAGGATCTTTCTCTCTGTATGCTCAAGCTGTCTGAATCTAACGGTTTATAAAAATGTATGTGCTGATATCAGGTTTCTGTTATGGCAGATTGATTTTCCTCCAAATTCTGTCCTTGATGTTGTGAGAAGTTCCTCAGTGGAATGACCAAATTAAAGGCGAAGAAAAAAAAAATCAATTATTAAACATCTATAAAGAACACAACCCAGCACGTCATGTGCTCAGTGTTTCTCTTTGTGTCTGTGGGTACACCTCTGAGTGTGTCTCCTGCCTGATGTCTGAAGTCTGTCTGTGACAAGGTGAACAGAGTCATCTTGTTTAACTGCCATGTGTGTGTGTTCATGCTCTGAAAGAGGAAGCTTTCAACAAGAGAGATTAAAGCAAGCTAGCATTCAAACTGCACACACACAGACACACAAAGTGCCTTCTAAAAGAGCGGCAGCCCGCCGTGTGCCAGGCTGCACAGTCACCCTCTGCAGGGAAGCTGTTAGGTAGAGTTGTTACTTAGCATGCTTAGAGGTAAATCTAATAAAAAGGTCACCCTGAGAATAAACTGATAGGCGACAACAACATAAGGTGTCTTAGTATTAGGCTTTGATCTTTTAAGCCTAAAAATATTTAACAAAGCTTATAAAAATCATTATTACCATACATATATACCCTTTTTTGTCAAAGCAGGGACATTTTTGGCCTTTCTTATTTTAATTAAGGCCAGAATTTGTCAAAGTAGAATCTAAAACACTCTGCACTCTAAATCATCTTTAAAGTCTTTAAGGTGAGAGCTGCAGTTTGAGAGCAAGGTTCTGTTGAAAGGATTTTTATTTTTTATTTATTTATTTTTTTTTTTTGCTGTAGATAACACTTTAACTCTTTATTAAAATAAATAGATTACTGCCTGGCAGTGTCGAATTTCTCAATGAATTATACTGGAAGTTTTTTTTTTACTGCTACAACAAGCATGTAAAGGTTGCTATAAATCATTAATCACCCCAGGTCTATAACATTCCTGGTCAACAAGTCAACTGCAACCTTAAAGGGGCAGTATTATGTGTTTTCCAGCCACATAGACTCATTTTATAGCACAATCAAGTAACCATCTTACCATCAGTTATTATAAAAAATTTTCTACATATCAAATATGACTTAAAAGAAATTTGACTTCATGATTTAATGCCTTGAAATTGGGCCTCTGTCTCTTTAAGAAAGTCCTGCTCTTTCCAACACTCCGCCTTCAGAAAGTCACCACATCATTGCCCCTTTAACAATATGTTTACCAGTGTTGCACTGAGAAGTAGCTCGTATAATGAGCTCTGCAGATGCACAGTTCCACCAGGTGTTTGCTAATTACTGCTGGCTAGTTTGAAGGAGCTGAGTGGGGAAGTCACGGGGGAAGGGATGTTCTGCAAGGCGGAAGCTTAGAAACTGCAGCTCCAAGGAGGAGCTGCATCTCAAAGGTGGAGCTAGCTCATCTAGGTAGTTTGCACAGCTAAATGGCTGCCATGGGAGATTCAAAGATTTCTCAAAGATGCATGAAAGTATCAAGGCAACACTCCAGGTATGTTTTTGATGAGGGAATAACAGCATAACATGATGTAAAGCTCAAAAATGTCAATTTAACATAACGCTGTCCCTTTAAACAGAAGACTATTCACATCTTTGTCAGACGTGGTTTGTGGTTGACTTACTGTAAAAAAAAAACAAAACAAAAAAAAAACGTGCTTGGTGGTAGGTTTGAATAAAAACACAAACTCTCAAGCTGAACACAAAAATGTAAAAATTTGCACAGAAACATAAAGATAGGTTCTTAAGAGTTCTAAGAGACAGCTTACCATCAAAAAGGGATTTGGGGTTTAGTTACACTTTAAACGCTGTGTCATGGCGGCTTAAGTGTGAGTTCAGTTTTAGTCACAGAGTTAATTTCTAATCTTTGCTACTATGTAAATAAGTATGAAAAATACAGAACCAACACTTTTCTAATGATTTTAAGAGGTTTTAGAGACAGTTAGCATTACACATCTCTACCTGAAAGATAAATCTGTTTGCTTCTTTGTTTTCATCAGTTCCAAAATTTGTTAAAATTAGACATGCCTTAGTAGAAGAGTTTACATTCTGGGGTCATTTGTTGAGGCTTTGTTGGGAACATAAAAGCTAAGGAACAAGAAAAACCTAATTTATCTGTCTTTGTAAGCTGAGTTTGAGAAATCACCACTTTTCTATAAAAGGGAAACAAAGCCGATCAAAAGCATATTGATAGCAAAGCTATTTGTGCATTCTTCTTGTTACTTACTGAGCTACTTTCTTTTGACAAGAAAAGTAGAGCTCCTGGTTCTGTTTTGAGTTGTTATTTTGTGCACATTACAGAGGGAAAGTGTTTGTGTTCTAGTTGAACACCCCACTTCTATTTAATTAAACAGGAACCATAAATCAAAAGTAAGTTGGAAATATGTGCACATTATGCAAGCCTTGTTGCTCTACGTCACTTGTCTTGTTATCGGCCAAAACTATTGATTGTCGTCATTTACAAGCTGAGTGGTCACTTTGCCTGCCTCTGATTTAATTCAGGATTTATGTATTGCTGTATAGAGTCTTAAATTATGAAAGCAGGTAAGTTTAGAAACCAGATAATTAAACCTTTGCAAATGTGCTGTTGTCATTTTAATGAAAATGTTCATGCAGTGATGTACGATTGCTATGATTAGCTTTAAAGTCATTGCATTAGGTGTTATTCTGAAATCTTCCTGTATCCTGAGGTGTATGAAGCTCTTAACAGCAGATAAATAAGACCTTTTGAGGGAAAAGGCAGTGACTGATGTTTCATCACCATCCAGGGGATGTTTCTAATTAGGTCACGCAGGATGAGCTGGTTTCCGAGTTTTCTAAGCCGGCTCTTTGGGGAGCTGGACTCCTTTTGACTGTCCAGGGAGTAAGTGAAACTTGACTGACAGTCATAAAGCAGTAATATGAGACTTGTTCAAGAAACACTGCAGCTTTTATCTGAGTGTTGGCTGTATGGCAAATGATTGAATAAAAACAGAAACATAACATATCTCTCGTGGTTACTGATCTTGAAAATTTATCCTTCCCTTAATACATTTCAGATATTGTTCTTACACAACACACAATGCTGGCAGAAGCTGAAAGTGACAGGCTAGTGCTAGAAGTTCAGAGGGGTTAGTTAAAACCTGGAAATCTTAAAAATGTAACATTTAGACTTGTTAAAAAAAATGATTTTAAAAAAAGATGTGTGGTTTATTTAAAAAAAAAAAACAAACAGCTGCTTTTACAGACCTGGGCATTTTATGGCCCACAGACAATGTTTGGCCTATTAGATGACCTTGACTGGCCTACAGTGGTCGACAGAAAAACTTAAACTAAACATGTTAACAACAACAAGAGTTAATTCAGCATGCAAATCTGATTAGATTTAAAATGTGGAGTTTTAAGCAATGCATGAGCTTCTAATATAATGTCAGCCCACCCTTTGTGGCTATAGCAGCTTCAACTCTTTTTAGGAGGCTTTCCATAAGTTTTAGAAACATGTTAATGGGACTTTTGTCCTTTCTTCCTGAACCATATTTGTGAGGTCAGACACTGATGTTTGACGACAAGGCCTGGCTTGCCATCTCAGCTCTAATGTTAAGTGTTAAATGTTCTGTGTTTCCTTCCACAAGCTTCTCACAATAGTTTGTTTAATTTCTGACATAATCCTTCCATCTATTTTATGAAGTGCACCAGTTTCACCTGTAGGAAAACAGTCCCACAGCATGATTTTGCCACCCTCATACTTCACAGTGTCCCCCTTCTGATTTTGATTACATTAATTAATAAATCTTTGACATATTCTTTCTCTCATTATTGTGGTATTTAGCAAACATAAATAGTTTGGTAAATTCTAACTAACCTGAAACAAGGAAAGTTTGGTCTGTTTGAACTTCATGTAAGTAAGTGTATGTATGTATGTATGTATGTATGTATGTATGTATGTATGTATGTATGCGTATGTAAAGTTCTGGTTTCAACTGTATGTACGCTTTTTATTCTGATCATAGAAAGGAACTGCACTTGTTTTCCTTGTAAAGTTTTATAGTGATGGATGTAATTTGGTGCTATATAACTAAAACTGAGTTGCATTTTATTAAATCCAACAGGATATCCTGCCTGTTGGATGGAGTGTCACTGCACTAGATGCACACTCTGTACACAGATGATGGTGCCAAAAATGGTAAAGGTCGCAGACAGTTTTGCATGGAAAACCACTGGAATCCAATTTGCTAATAATAAGCTTTACTGCTATTTCATATTTATTTACTAATTCAGAGATGAAGTGTCTCGGTTTGTGGGCAACAGATTACTGTTCTTGGAATTAGAGCTACTTTATCAGCCTAAACATACATTAAAATTCAAGAAGAACTTGCAAATTTCTCATGTTCGACAGTTGTTTTCAGAAAGATACAAAGATAAAATGTTTAAATTGTCAGCATTGCATGACAGAATTAAAACTGTGTTAACACATTGGATAAAGCAATTTTAGTTCAGAAATTTAGTAAAGGTTTTTCCAGCTAAAACCCCTCTGTCTAGATTACAAAGTGGTGCTTCTAGCGCAAAAACTACTGTTAAGCCCAAAAACTATTCATACTACTGGCAGATTTAGGTTTAAGCTCATTTTCATTCAATCAACAAGTTAATTTCTGAAAGGAAAAGACACGGGCATATCTCAGAACTTAATAATACAAGGTAAAAGGGGTATCAAAAACTGTTTGTGTTATTTACATTTTCTTAAAAATTCCATACAACATTACTGTTTAAAAATGATGATGTCAAATCCAGGCCATGAGGGCCAGTGTTCTGCAACTTTTAGACGTGTCTCTGCTTCAAGTCACCTAAATCAAATAATCAGGTCATTAGCAGAGCTCTGGAGAACCTGACTGTATACTGAGGAGGTAATTCAGCCATTTGATTCTGGTATGTTGGACTAGAAACGCATCTAAAAGCTGCAGGGAACCGGCCCTTGAGGCCTGGATTTGAGGACCCCTGTCTTAACCCAACTTGCAAGCTTTATGCAGATGCTCCATGCCTCCTTCTGTGTTTTTGGATTTTTTCCATGACAGAATTACAGTGCCACTTGCAGGCCTGGAATAGTTACAATAGCCCTTTAACTTGTTTTCTTTGTCTTCATATGGATTTCTTCATTTCTATTACAAATTGTAGGATAAGGGAAATGTTGAAACAACGTGTACAGTGAGCATTTTAGGAACAACAGTTTTCATCCAGATAGGGCCCAAGTCTTGTCTAACTTTATGGTTGGTTGTTGAAACAAAGAGCTAAAATAGCAGGCCGTCTTTTTGAATCGCAGAGATTTAGATGACTCAGGTCCGCCATGAATGGAAGCTTTTTGAACTCAGTGGGATTATTTTCATTGTTCCTCATGCACTTTGTCATACACATTACTCTGTGCCCACTGGGTCCAACATTCCTAAAACCCCCTAGTCCTCATTCCATTCAGACACCAGTGCGCACACGCACACAAGCACACACACACACAGGTTTTTCCCCATTAACAATGTGTGCAGAAATGAACTACCCTGCTTGATGATGAAAGTAGAGATACTTTTTTTTAATATAGGCAGTAGTATCTCTTTTTATCTGATCCCTTTTCACTTTAGCTTGAAATGGCATTAAGAATATGATGCCAGAATAAACGTACATCTCTCAAATAAGAGTCAATGATGGCAGTACTACCTAGTGCTGCCATCATTGACTCTTATTTGATACTCATCTAAAACCATTAACTTGTATTTGCATGAGAAAAGCGTCTTAGTCCTTTTTAGCTTTTTTTCTTGTTCTGCAGAGATTTAAGTCATTTTGTGATCCTGAGACAGTGAGGGTTATTGGTGTTAAAGCAGAACTGCTCATTATCTTACTGACATTTTTAGAGCTAAAAATAGCAGGTTTTTAGCAACTGCTCTGTAATGTTATTCTTTGTGTGTTGGATTATTGGGATGTTGGAGATGAAATTGACAAACAAAGGTTTTCAAACAAATAGATGTTAACAATACACCTGCCTTTTGACCTACTGTGTACCCCCAGGATTTGCAGGGGTTTGGGAACACAACCACTTCAAATAGCTCAAATCTGGGAATACCTGAGACCTGATAAAATTTTTATTTTAATAGTTCAAATGCTAAATATACCTTAATGTGCATGAATACAGTGGAAACCATCGTGGCACTACAGCAGAAGCTAACATCTACGGTTTTCCTTATCGTTGCTTTTGGGTGTACAGCCAATCAGCTCCAAAGAAAATGAATGCCACTCTTAGACTGGCTGCTGTCAAGTAGCATTTTGCCTTGCTATTTCAGCTTCCCAAGCAGCAATTTCTTTAAAATATTTTAGATACACAATATGAAAAAAAAAAAAAAATGAACAGACAAATTTTCAACAAACAATTTAGTTATGTTCCACAGAAAAATCTACGTCTAGATGGGGGTCTACTGCATGGCTACTCCAGCTACAGTTAGGCCTGTCATGATAACAAATTTTGCTGGATGATAAAATGTCCCAGAAATTATTGCAAATAACGATAATATTGTTGTCTGCAACGAGTAATATAATGGTAATGGCATAATAATGCAAACACACCCTCTCAAAGATCAATAAACTTTAATTTCTAATCAACATTTAACACTGGAACCGCAAGACATTGTAACTATTGAAAATAAATAAACAAAACACCCAAAACAACAAATAAAATGGATTATGAAGTCTCTGTAAACAAAATTGCCTTTCAAAAAAGGGGTTAGTTGAGACCGAGCATTTTGTCACACATTCTTTTGTAGAAAGAGAGAGAGAGAGAGACACGAGAAAAAGAAACTGATGGAAATTATCTAGCTTGTTTTAATTTGACTTGCGATTAATTGATTTATTGCTTATTGCGACAGGCTTAGCTAAAGTTACACAATGACAAGTGTGAATCATAGTTTAGGGAGGATATTGTACCTGCCAATATTTTCCTGCTTTCATAAGTTTTGTTTTGGAAAGAAAATGAAGGTTGTAAAGTTCTATAGGTTTACAAAAGACATATTTTTTTTACCGCCTTTGCTGAGTAGCTTGGCTGTATTGAAGAAATGTAAACAAATCTAGAATGTTATGCAATGAAAACTGGCAAATTTAGATCTTTGCCGATGTTTCACAAGGAAGTTCTTGTAACTCACTGTATATGCATCTTAACACATGACTTTATCCCATATTTTACTTATTTTCCATTTTTAAATAGTTTTTACACTCATTTTAATGTGTGTGTGTGTGTGTGTGTGTGTGTGTGTGTGTGTGTGTGTGTGTGTGTGTGTGGGAAAATTAGTAAAAAAAAAACCTACAGCAAGATACAGTCTGTATTGGGTCCTAGTCTGACACTGGATTGGATCAGGTCCATCTCTAGTTTATATTATCTTTATGATTTGGGTTTCCATAAACATAAAGAATTAGTCGGACGGTATCAGGATGTTGTAACAGAAGTGGATCATAAAGAGTTTTTTTTTTTTTTTTTTTTTTTTTTTTTTTTTTTTTTTTTTAATCTAGGAAACAGTCAAACTTTTTCGCTGAATATCTTCTTCAATTATCAATCCTCTATGACTCAGAGACTCATGACTAGTCATCTTTTTGTTTAGTAATAATGCTCTGATGATAATATGTTTTCTTATCTTTAAAGCTGCTTTGTTGTACATTGAATTGAAATTTGCTGTCTAAAAGGTTTCTCTGCACTCAGGTGTGTGTAAGCTACATTAAAGTGGAGAGGATAAAAGCCTCTTTTAAAAGGCAGAAGTATGACTTGGACAGTAGGACTCCTGTTCTCTGGAACTGCAGAAGGTCAGGGTCTGTGTAGCGGCAGCAGCAGGCAGAGGTCTCCTCAGACTCCTTCAGAGCTGGTTCACTGCCAGCCCTGCAATTTAGGAAGCTTGTTTGTTGAATGCTGGCAGCAGTTTAACTTTGGCAGGACATTTAACATTTCACATTGATGGACTAAATGTTGATGGACTAAATCTAAAGCTGCTTCTTTGTGTTCTTTCTCTGGACTATCCTTGATATTATCTGCATGAGCTAGTATTTAATCACTGCAAATAAGAAGATTAGTAATATTCAAAGACTAGGTTTTATAGAGAGGAGAGTGAATGGTTTTGGAACGTCAGGATCTCATCTTTGCAGATGGTTTGGTTCTGTTGGCGCCTTCAGGCTATGACCTCCAGCAGTTCCCTGAGTGTGAAGTGGCCAGAATGAGACTCAACTCCTCTAGGTTTTAGTCCACGACTCTCAACAATCCACCCTTTTCTGGTTGAGAGCAGACGGATCGGGGCTTTGTCTGCATTAATATGGACACTGCTCCAGTATGTTGTGTTGAAGAAAGAGCTGGACCAAAAAGCGAAGTTCTTGATTTACTGGTCTGTACATTCTGACCCTCACCTATCGCCATGAGACATGGATCATGACTGAAAGAACGCAATCCCGGATACAAGAAGTGAAAAGAGCTTCCTCTGTTGGGTGGCTGGACTCAGTTTTGTGATGGGATAAGAAGCTCCGTTATCGGGGGAGTTCAAAGCAGAGTTGATTCTTCTCAGCATCAAAAGGTGCTGAGGTGGTTCAGGCGTCTACACAGGATGCCCCCTGGGCGCCTCCCTTTGAAGGTTTTCTGGCAACGTCCCACTGTGAAGAGACACTGGGGAAAATCCAGAACTTGCTGGAGGGACGATGCATCCCATCTGAGCTAAGAACACCTTAGGATCCCCAGAATAAGCTTGAGGATGTTGCTGGGGACAGGGACGTCTGGGGTTCCCTCCTGGACCAGTTGCCCCCTGTGACTCGATCTTGGATAAGACGATGGATGGAGGAGTGGATGGATGCATGGATAGTTTCTATGTAAAATACCACAAGCCATCAATTTTTTATTTGGATTTTATTTTTGTAATGAGGCATAGTGGCTTGTAAAACTGGTCTTGTATAGCAGTATTTATTTATGAAGCCATACAACACAAACCTATCAATTGTTCAAGACAAGAAAGGCACAGGATATAAACCAGTTACATCTAAATGCAGACAACTTTAAAAAGAACCAGTTTGAAGTTTCAGATTATTAGACACTTCTTAGCATCCTGACATCCATTTTTTGCATGAACACTCATGGAGCTTATAGAAATGACTCTTTTTTTGATCTACCTTAGAAGAGTGGGGATTCTGTTTTGTAAATCCCAAACTGGGATTTGACAGTTTTTCTACATTTAAATAAGATCAAATCTTAAGAATACCTGAATATAAAAATGAAAGTAGTTTGCTTGCTAATATGCTAACATGGACCTAATAGTCTTTTGTTTCATTTATGTGTAGTTAATTCAGAAAACATTTGTCTTTTGACAGACTTAAGTAAAATTGGTGAATATTAGCGTATGTCTATTTAAAAACAAAATCCAAAATGTGAAAATGCTCTCAATAGGAGCCAAAGAACAATTGCAAAAAACAAAGCTTGCTCAAAACTTGCACACAACGTTGACCATTAATACCAGATATTTAAAGCTTGAAAGCTTCTTTATTATATAATTTTAAGAAAGGCTGTCAACAAAAAAACAAAAAGGCAAGTTTTTATCTTATAGTTCTGTACTTGAGGGCCATCCTCCTCATCTACTTGTGGAGTGAGGGATCAACAGTAATCCTGAGTAATCTAGCCAATAGCACCTCCCTGTGTGATGGCTTTTCTTGGTGGCCTAAAATTAAAGGAAGACAGACTTATCTTGTTTGGATTTACCATTCTAACCTTGACTCCTTTATAGAAACACAGATTGCATCAAAGATTAGCGAAGTGTTATGTCCATTTATTAATCAGAATAGTAAAGGATGAAATCATTTATGTTTGGAAATCTTTCAGTTTCATTGTTTTATTCCATCACAAACATGTTCATACAAGGAGTGAGATACTATAACATACTAAGTTTCAGAAGGAAAATGAACAATGGCAGACCAACAACAGTACAATAAACTAATCTAAAAATATCAACATGGCCATATCAGAAGGACCGGGTCCACAGCTGTTTCTTATCTCTGAAACTAGCTACACCTAAAAACACTGACTCATATGTAAAAATTGTCATTTGGGATCATGTTTGTGTCTTTTTTTTATTGATTAGACAATTGTCTGTAGGCAGAAATGTTGAATTAAAACCTACCTTTGTTGACCCTGCATTGGTGGCAGTGTGCTTTAACACAGTGGAAGCTTTTTAAAGTAGAAAAACTGAAAGTTATAATAGGCCTGTATCTTTTTTTTATTTTTTATTTTTTGCTGAACTGTAACATTTTGGAGTTCATCTAATGTTCACAGATTATTGATGTTTGATGCTGTTACTTTTTGATTTCTAATATGTACAAACATGTATTATCTCTTTAATGACTGTTTTGGCTTGGCATATATCCTTTCAGAATCAAAGTGGGCTGCACTTTGATGCAGTTGTTCATATTGTTGCCTTGCATCAAGAAGGTATTGGGTTCAAAACCTAGCCTGGAGAGTTTGCATGTGTGGATTTTCACTGGGTACTTCGACTTCTTCCCAAAATCCAAAATATGTGTGAGGTGAATTGGTCTTGCCAAAAAGTAAAAAATAAAAAATGATTTTCAGTATGTGTGTGTGTGTGTGTGTGTGTGTATGTGCATGCATGATTGTTTATCCTTTGTGTCCTTGTGCTGCTCTGTGAGGGCCTGGTAATCTATCCAGGTAGCACCCTGCTTCTTGCCCAGTGACTTCAGCAGATAGACACGAGCCTTCATGACCCTGTCAGGAAAAAGGTTTATGGATGGATCATTGCCAGTGTTTTATTTGTTAAAAATGCACCAATATGAAAATTTTGGCCAATATTAATATTATGGCTGATAACCAATATTACACATTTCCCTACCCTTTTGACACTATGAAAAATGACCATACTACTGACATTGCTTCTCTGCTTCAGTTAAAAACTAGGGATGTACAATATATTGGCATTCACATCGGTGTCAGCAAATATTATTCATTTTTTAACATGTCTGTATCAGCCCGCTAAATAAAACTGGGACAACATTAACAACTGATATTTATTTACATCTTCTTGCCATTTGTTTCTGGATGAAGAGGGGAGGAGGTTGGTCATGTGATATTTGTTTGGTCGTCTGATAGTTATGCAGCGCAGGATTGCAGGGAGTTTTAACTGAAGCAGAGACGCACTGGTAAGATCAGTGGAGCGGCCTTTTTTATGGATTTTTATGGGTCTAGTGGCCTTTATTTGACAGTGAGCTGATCGGAAAGTGGGTTGTGATAGAGGGGGAGAACATGCGGCAAAGGTCAACAGGCCAGGACTCGAACCCTTGACAGCCACATAGAGGACGGAGGCCTCCATAAATGGGTTGCACACTCTACTCCTGTGCCACTGCCGCGCCCCGGCCTGGTCATTTTTTTTCAAGGTTTTGAAAAGGTTGTGAAATATACAAAATATATATTGGTAAATATCGGTTATCAGCCACAACAGGAATATTAATATCAGATATCGAAATTAGCCCACATTTTCACATTGGTGCATCCATATTAAAACTAGGGCTGCAACTAACAGTTATTGTAATAATTGATTATTTTATCGATTTATTCTGATGATTAATAGTATAAAAAGTTTGGTACACTCTGCATATTTTTTATTTAACCACTTAAACCTTCTTTATACAATATTAAAAGATGCAAATAAACGAATAATTCAATTCTTTTTTTTAAATAAGAAAATAACCATTTTATTGTCTAAAATGCAATAACAGCATTCCGGCCCCAATTTTACTTATCAGACCAGAACCAGTATATCAAAAAATGATCAAAATTGGCCGATACCCATCTTAATGCAGAGAAATTGTGCATCCTTATTATGAACGCAGTTAAGAAACAAGTTTTGTTTCTTCACTGAGTTAAAGTTTTACATAAAATGACTAAAACCTTAAACCCCTACTCACCACCTACATTCTTTGTTGACATTTTCAAGTTTCTTCATAACCTCACTCCCATTAATGTTTTTAGGCGTTGTAGCTGTGTGTGCTAATCGTCTCTACTGTCTGAAATGGTTATATCTCATTTTGGCTGCAGTTATCTTCTGGAAAGCTTGGAAAGGGATAACTCAACACAAAACAGCATTTTTAGTGCATGTAAACTGTTGTTTGTCTGCAATATCTGGGCTGGATTTAATTTCTAAATTTGAATCCAGGGGTAGCTTGAATGTGTAATTAGGAATGCTAACTCCTGTTAAATTCATTGTACTCTTCATGATGGTGATTTCTATTGGCCAGAATTGCCTTAAATGTCCAAATTACATTAAAATCTGATACAATAAGCTAAGTAATGCCCTGTTTTGATCTTGCTGTTGACAGAGAATGTCAGTGAAGCTCCTGATTAGACCTGCTCAAGACAAAGCTTTGTGAGGATATGAAGAAAGAGCATGTCAGAACATGCATACAGGGAAGAAAAGAATTTTTTCACGCTGACAGATTAGGGGGTTTGGTTTGGTTTGTTTTGGCTTGTGTACTTGCCTGGCTCTCTGAAATTGACAGTATAGAAAGGAATCTCATTTCTGTCATTCCTAGGGTTGTTAATAAACATCCATGGTCTGTTGCCAGGATACTGTTCTGAGCATTGTGCCATTTGTGAATAAACTCCTGATCCACTTCTAAGACCATGGAAGAAATTACAAGTAAACACATTGTTGCTGCTATTACTCTGTACTGAGCCTGGATCATACCCAGTTTCCTAGTATAGCTTCAAAATACAAGAAGAAGAAATGAGAGCAAGAGACTAAACAGAGTAGACAAATTATTTGAAAATGCATAGACTCAGGATATTCATCACCTGATCAAAGTTTAAGACCAAATATGGATTCCTTTTTGTGTTCTGCCAGGAAATTGTTTTCACACTCTCATGTCCACCTGGCATAGGCAAAAAAATCATTTTGGTCTTTGAACGTTGTAGAGAGACAAAAGCAAGGCCTGTTGCAATGCTCCATCGCTGCAGAGATTGGACGTTCTAAGACTGTCATTTTCAAGTCCTTAAAAGAGCCTAAAGTGACAGAAAAGTCAGCTGACCCCAAAAACATTCACATGCACTTCACAAATCCAACAGGCTGTCTGTGAAGATGCAGGCTGAGCCTGAGCCCATAGAAGACCTTTACTGATTCTTAGCGTTGCCAATTATTGTGAAACCAGGGGCGAAAGTCAGCCGGTATGGAAATTATTGCGTGCCACTAAGAGATTCTGTGCTGGTACACAGTACCAGGAAGAGGGGAGAGCAGCTGTTTGTTTTTAAGTCATCATCCAGAACCAGTCACGGCGCACTTTGGGTCAGAATAGATCTGCTATCAATAGGGAGTCTAAAACATGAATTAATCTGTTTATAATTGGCTTTTTTTCTCATTCCAAATTGTTTTTGAACCGTCTGTGCTGTGCTGGAGCCTCAGTTCTCCAGCTTTGCTTCTCTCCCCTCGCAGCTGGAGCTACCGTCAGCAGCCAGCCTTCAAAATGTTCACTGCTACGTTTAACGTCTGTCTGCTTGTTACAAAATGTCCCAATAAAAAGCAAATGGAGAGTAACTAGCTGTGTTTTTTGCTTATTTTGCTCAATTGCAACAACACAGCACAGCTCGAAAAAAAATGCTTATGATCGGAGAGTTCACTTATATTACACGAGAGCGCGTGGCATGCGTGTCTACTTCCAAAACACAGTGTTTGCTGAGGGGATTGGTGCATTTGATTTAAAGGACTGGGACATTTGACACCGACCAACGTCGCTCGCAATGGGACAGGACGAAAAATAAATGCTTACCATCTACAGACGTTTAAATAAAAACCGGTGAAACACAACGGAGTAGTGAATTTTTAATTTAAACGAAATCAAAACTTGATAATGCAGAGAACAATCACTAATTTGTTGAAAAGGAAAGACAGGAATACTGAAGATGAAAACTTATCCCAGACGCTACAATACATCAGAAAAGTGTTTATCAATGTTTCATACATTGATAAAGTTGGAAGGAGTACAACAATAGTGGAGGCTACTCAAATAAAAGTACGGTTATTTTGATAAAACTTGCACTTAAATACACGTAAAGTTAGTAATATTTAAAGTAAAACGTACCTCATTAAAATTTCACTTTAAGTGAAAGTTACTTTTTTATGAGCAAGAAAGTTCTGCTCATGACAAAGGAAATGAGAACATATTGTTCTCAAACTGTTTTTATTTAAAGAAGCACCTTTATAAATAAAAATGCAACACACAAAAAAAAAAAACGTTGTAACATATGACATCATGAATATTTGGGAGATATTATGTGTAATTTTAATTGGCATAACTTTCCAATATTTTGTGTCAGCAGCTGTCTGTAGGGATCTCTCCAGCTGATCATCTCCCTCATCTCTGCATCCTTCTCTGTCACACCAAATGCTCTGCATCCTTCGGTACATCTATGAAGCTTCTCTGTGGTTTTTCTCTTCCTCAGAAGCTGGCAGTTCTGATCTTCACCCCATCCTTTGTCCAATATATGCACTGCCCCTCCTGTCTAATAGTTTTAAATAACTGACTAAGCACCTAAGCACCTGATCCTCTCTTTTCAGCTTTAGCCAATACAAATTATGATCACAAGCACCAGATAAAACTGATTTTACATTTGTTGGTAAAAGTTTTTTCAGAATATTTACATGCTCATAATGTTGAACATAAACTAAACTAAGTTTACACTGTATGATAAAGCTGTGGCCTTTCTCATACAGTTAAACTGGTCCCTTAGGTATAGCCACGGGTTCAGAGGTTAACTTGAACTACACTCGATGGGTTTTTCCTAGAACCTCTGTCTTCCAGTTGATGCAACACCATGAGATTTTCATACTAACCCAGCAGAAGGATCAATTCCATTTTTTTCTGGTGTTTTCTTTTCTTTTCACTCATTAACGGATATGATTTTAAATGTAACTGAGTAAAATACTTTACTCAAAACAGATTCAAGTAAAAGTTCAGGTTTTGTAAACGACTTAAAATAGTACAGACAAATTGTAATCAATTACAGCAGTGCGAGTAAATGTAACTAGTTACTTTCCACCCTCTGGATGCCAGTACCTTAACAATCAAAATATGGATTGTAAAAGTGCTTGTACTTTTTGCGTTATCCATACAGGTACTCTAGAGTACAGCACACTATTGATATGTTTACATGTGTTTGGATTTGGACTTGTGAGAGAGAGAGAGAGAGAAACAAAACTTGTCTGTTTGGACTTTACAAGAAAACACCAAAGATGGTTTATTGAGAGGTGGAAAAAATTTTATTTTCTGACAAGGAAAAAAATAATGGTCATGATGGCCTCTGATGTTCTTGAGGTGATGAAGAGATCCCACTGGAGATGATTTGAAGCAGCACAGGGGCAGAGGCTGATCTGGGACCATTTTCCTTCAATAAAATAATGGACCCTCAGATTGTGCATGGCTTTCTATGTAGAGATGTTGTGGCAGTTTACCCTCTTGACCGTAGGCTTTTGTCTGTGAGTGATCACTGGGTGTCTCAGCAAGACAATCATGCAGTTCACGCCTGTCTGAAATGAAAACTGAAACTTCTTCCAGGAGAATAACATTCCTCTTTTGAACCTTCCTGCATGTTCTCCCGATTTAGATCTGTCTACAATTGTTTGTGGATAGATGGCTCAGGAGGTTTTTAAAAAAAAGATTGTTAGTCCAGACCGCAGATGCCCTTCTTGTTGCCAGCTTCACCATATAGAGCAGCACTCCCCTAAGTCTGCTGAAAATGTTTACATCAAGCATGATGTGATGTAATGAACTAGGGTATATCCAAGTATTTTACAGGATACAAGAGAAAAAAAGCATTAACTTCTCATTTAAAGATCCTTTTAAGTTATTTACATTGGATTATTCTTTTCTTAGTCATCTTTTGGTTAAAAGTGTGGTGACATCACTGTATAAACAATTTCATGTTGTTGATATTTCTGCATATGTCAATTCTCCAAAAAATTTCATTTAAAAAAATAATGTCACCTATGTAGAGGGTTGTTTTGGCAGGCCAGATTTCCCTCCTCAGTAAAAAGGTTGGGTGCAGTAATGATATGTGGCTCCAAGTTGACTTCACTCTGATTGGCTACAACCATATTTGGGAAACTCTTCAGTAAAATGTGCTGAATATCATCTCAAATTGAGGTTTTAATTTCATGGTACTTCCCCATAAATGAAGCTCAGCCACTCTTCTCTGATTCTCTCATCCATTGGAACTGGAAACTTCCATCCATTTTTGAGCACCCTCGAACATAACACCTCTGCTTTTTAGTAGCCATCCTCTTCTCAAGTGGAGTACTCAGACATGCTTACATGACATGACTTAGCCCTTAAATTAGCCAGTGTATCAGCTGGGGAGAGGAGTGAGGTAGAGGGCTGTTTGCTTGATGGTGTTCTCTAATTGGAGAATATGAATTGCATAGAAAGATAACCTACGTAGAAAGATAAACTGCTTTCTGATTCGTCCGTTTTTGAGCAAAGAAAAACAAAACTGACTGTCTATGAGCAGGGCTTTTGATACCAACTCTTGACATTCACACGGCCTCATCAATGTACAACAGATCATATAATACCCCAAAACCACAGAAAAATGAAATTTGTTGTCACGATCCCTTTAAAGACAATTAAAGCAATTATCACTAAAGCCAACCTAAACTGTTGGGATTAAATATGGTTTCCTTGTAATAAGACCTAATAACATCAAATTTTGAAATAGAATTCATGTTTTAGCTTTATATGTAAATGATGTATAAAAACAATTATAAGATTAGCCATATATTTGTATCAGGCTAACGCACTACTGGGCTTCTGGGCTTCATGTAATCAACCTGTTTCATAGGTTTGACTTATTAACCTGCTTAACAGGTTTGCCAATGAGATGTCTATGAACCAGGTCAACATGAGGGCGCCCACTTGTCTGTCAGTTTGACTTCACTCCTTGTATGACCACTGGATAGATGTTGTTTTGTGCTTCAGGAAAGCTGTAGCTGGCAGGATATTGGAGACTAGGAGAAGCACATGGAAAAGCCCAGGTGCTTAAGTAGCTTAGCTAAGAGAACCAGTGTCAACACCAAGAATCTTTGCTTTCTGTCTGAGTTCTTGGAGGGCTTGTCTCTAAAATCCTGGCAAGTATGGGATAAATGGTGAAGTAGTGCATTTCTCCAGACTTCATGAGTTGGTCGGTGTGTGTTTCTTACATTGTCACATAGACTCATTTTAAGGAGTAAGGTCACATCAAGAAGTTGAATGGCCTGGTTTCTTGTTAAAATATTAATTAAATATAACTATTAAAAGAATTCTTGTAAAGGTGGTGATGCACAGGAATGAGAATTAGAGAACCCTAGTGAGAGTGCCGACAATTGGAGCAGATATAAGCAAATATATATATATATATATATATATATATATATATATATATATATATATATATATATATATATATGTAAACATTACTTCACAAAGCAGAGAGTATATATAATATATGTACACAAAATTTGTTTTTCTGCCACTCTCTGCTTTGTGAAGTAATGTTTACAGTCTGACTAACTAAAGTTAGCTTGTTATTTAGTGAATAAAATCTAATAACTATTGTTTTCTTTGATCCATTACTATTTGTTTTGTTTTTTTGTTTGGTTTTGTCTCTTATTACCAGAAAAAAACCCAATAGATCTTCACCCTTTTTTTTAGCAAAGGAAAGGGAAGGTTTAGGGATTTTCTAAGGTTTAGTCAGAATAAACAGCAAACTGACAGCTTGCCTGTCAATGGGGGAGGTTTCTTTGTCTGAGCATTTTCCTTATTATAGTGCTTTGCTAAAATATTCATACAGCTTTTTTCACATTTTGTCATGTTTCAACTAAAATTACAGTAGAACAGGTTCTAACAGATTTTCTTCCTGGATTGCCCTGTATTTTGCTTCATCCATCTTCTAGGGGTATAACGTTACAACCGTAGGTGTTCGGGTTTTAAAGTCACAGCTTAGTATGTTTCTGAAAGGCTTGCTCTTTAATCAACAGAAATAAATAAAAATGCTTCTTTTCTTTGGTCAGCAGTAAACAAATAATCCTTTTCAGTTTTTGAACTCATAATGGTTTAAAATGTAAAAAAGTGGAATGTATATAACTGACTGGAGATTTCACTTGAGTTTGTTTTTTTCCAATGAATACAGTAGTATAAGCAGGCATAGCATGTGCCTAGATAGATAGATTTTACAACATTATAACCACTTGGAAATGAGATGTTTTAAATACGGCTGTGCTCGTATTTGATCATGAAACGTGTTTAAATCACTTTGGAGTTGTTGCTATTTCAACAACCTAGTGTATCAAATGTACCTGAATTCAGCACGGCAGCTGTTGGGAAAATCCTCTCGCATCAAGGAGATTCCTCCCACTTGCATTTATAAGATGTGCTGAGTTTGGGCTGATTGGATGCTATGGTAGCCATTTGATCGTCAGCTGATTTTTCTCCAGTACCCATGACGCTTAGTTTCCACTTGAAGCTGTTTTAGGTAGTAATTCAATGCAGAGCAAGCTATGTTGGTTCAGATCAGCTTTTTGTCCTCAGTGTAGCAGCATGAGAAATTTAATATTCCCAAATAGAGTTTAGTGATAGCTGGGAGTCCTCCCTGTTTTGTTTTCATATCACTTTTTAAGGTGGGAGTATAGAACATTGCATCTAAACTTAGTTCCTCACATAAAAATTCTGCATGTGTTCAGGTAGAAAACGAGCCCATAATCATTCGGTACAAGTGTGTACCAGACTGACAGGGCAGTACCGGATATTTTTGGTATGAATACATGTACTGTTGCACCCCTATTACCTTCCCGTTAACGCTGAGCGCCTTACTAAAGAAAAGCGTTCACTTGGTGCTACCACCACCATGTTTCACAGTTGGTATGGTGTGTTCAAGGTGATGTGCAGTGTTAGTTTTCTGCAAGTAGCCCATAAAGTTTAATAACAGTTTCATCTGACCAGAGCACCTCCTCTCACGTTTACAGTGTTTGCTAGTATGGCATGTGGCAAACTGCAAATAGGCCTTCTTATGGTTTTCTTTTAACAGTGACTTTTTTCCACTCTGTTATAAATGTTCCCTTTTTGGAATGCAGAACTAATAGTTGTCACATCAACAGATTCTACTATCAAAGCTATTATTGGGTGACTTTTGAAGGTAGATGTTGACTCTGGATTTTATTGAGTTGCAGCAGAGTAAGGGGGGTTGAACATAAACTCATCACTAAGATGCCATATTTCAACCACCAAGTTTATACTGCATTTTATTTGGATTTTATGTGATAAATCAACATAATATTTTGCACAGCTATAAAGAGCAATGAAAAGGACATAGTTTTCAGAATTTTTACAGGTAACTATCTCAAAAGTTGGTGATTTTAAAAAGGTGGAAGAGTTAAAGTATAAAGATTAAGGAGTCATAATTCACAAGCTTGACAAAAAGTTTGGTCCTCGGTAATGATTTATCTCAATTTTCCCTGGCAACTGTGTGGCCAGCCTCAAACCAGGAAGTCCCTCCTTTTTTCCTCCATGTCTCAAGATGTCAATCCAAGGGGGCAAAGTATTAAAAGAAAAGGTAGTGGCAGAGAATGGCACCAATGGAGACTTGGAGGGGAGTTATTCCACAACAAAAACATTGTCCCACCTTCTAATCAGGGTGGAAATGGGACGGACCAGCTGAAATACTGACTTTTAGCTGAGGGTTAGTCCATGTCAGTCACAGGAAATGTGTCTTGCTCACTCACCAGAGCTTATCAGAAGTAAAAGAGAGGAGAAGGCATAAGAAAAGAAAGTAGTTATTGGAATTCAGCCATTTTAAGCTTCAAGGAAAACAGATTTGGAAAAGGGAGTGGCCTCTTCTGATGAGATTTTTGTTATGGATGTATGTTACATGTCTTTAAGTAAAAGCCAATGCTTGTTTCACAAAGTTAGAAACTTCATTTTAATTTATATTTACTGCTGGGCTGTAATTTCTGACTGTCCAAGCTGTTCTTCTCCACAGCTAAAGGTCTATATAACACCATTCAGTGAGACAGAGGACAAATGGCACTGTCTAGCATGTGAGGTGATGTGGGAGTGTATGGTAGACATGTTAAGTCTTCAAGTCACTCCATGTGATAAAAATCACAAGTAATAAAACCCGATGCTGTTGATTTATGATTATATAGAACAGTGTTATAACATCGCTTGAATCTACAAACAGGAAACTGCAAATTTTCTGGAGTTTTATTTAAAAAAATACCACGAAGCTAAGTTCAGAGCAGATTTTGCACTTGTGTAAAAGTTTTCAAGGGTCCAAGGTTGTGTAGCATTTAACTGTTGAATTAAAACAGAGGTTACATGAATGGGTTCATGCGCTATATAATCCTTAAAAAGAAAATTGGATTCGGCAGATAAGACCTAAGAATAAAATGGAAACTGATATTGGCCTGATTGGTGCATCTCTACTGCTTGCATACTCCTTCCTGAACTTTGTAAGACAATCTGATCGCAAAGCTTGCAACAGGCTGAAACTGAGGAGATACCTCAAAACCAACTAATCAATAATATACTGTCTCGTATTTGTGAGGGTAATAGTATTGAGCATAAACTAATCCTATGTGATTATTGCCACAGATGTATATTGTATAATGTATAATGTATATTGAGAACCGACTCAGTAAACAGATTTTTGAGCTAAATTAGTCCTTTTTGACTGCCAGAGGACTGGTCTACAGAGACAAAGATGTGACTCTAAACACTAAAAGCACTATTAGGAAACATGTTCCTGCAGATTGTTATTGATCACAGACCAGTAGTCACAAACCTCTGGAGGCCAGAATATGCCTGACCATGACTTTATTATGATTTGGTGATCATTTTTCTGCTGATTAGAGTTGTGTTTGAATATTTATTTTTCCTGCAACCGTCTGCTGACAGCTGAACTGTAAATACAGCGAAGCTTCTGCTCAGATGAAATCAGTGTCTTGCTGAGTAGGAGAAATTCATGACTAATCGGAGGTTGTGTAAGGTTTCCCACGCCAGATGACTCTCACAGGATCCACTGTGTGCCTGGGAACATTTGTGCTTTTCTGGTAAAATTGAGACAGTGACAGCAGAAAGATGAATGTGTTTGTTTCTTAATACATGAAAGCAAGTGAACGTTTTTAAAGCAGAGATTAATTTACTTTTTACTCTCCAAAATACAGAACAGATTTCAGTGATGTTGTAAACTTTTATAGTGTGTAAACTCTTAAATAAGCAAAGTTTTATTGAGCTGGTCTGTTTTTAATAACTCCTGAGAAAATCTTTTCATTTACAACAGCCTTCAAAGTCTACAAACTCCTGTTAAAATACAAGGTTTTTGTGATGTCTGTCAGCATTCAATTGCATTGCAATACTCGACCAGTCTTGGTTTCGAGACACCACTTCTTGATGGTCTTGTCTCAGACTCCACTGCATTTGTACTCTGTCTTTTTTGGTTTTGGACATTGAGGACTCGGGATTTTATTTCAAGACTAGTCAAAACCACAACTCTGGAAATATCACTAAATTGCTAGAATATTGTCCAATTTATTTATTAACATCCTTGCTTTCATTGGATGTAAAACGTACTGATTCAAATCCAAGCAATTAACGAGACCCATTGCTAATTATATATTTTTGTTACGACTGTCACCCCCACCACCTTTCACTCGCACTGCAAGACAGTGAGCAGTGGTTGTTTGGGAGTTTGAGAATTTTAACATAATTTCAATGAATCATAAAGAAACGACATCCAGAAGAAAGCATACGACTTGTAAATTCTGCGGTGCTTCGCTTTGAGAGATGGTGGAGCCTTTTATCATCAATTAAAAAGGAAGCATAAATAAAGGTAAACTGTGTGTAAGTGATGTTAGCAAAGCTAGCAAGCTAGCTTCAGTATTCTTAGTTTGTTTGCACTCTTCTGCAGACAGGTTATTGAAGCATTGTCCTTCTGTTTGTTGCACAGTTGAATCATACAGGATAACTGTCACATTGAATTTAGAAAAACATTTTGAAATGATTTTTTTTTTTATCACAAAACCCTGGTATCTATGTAAACTTTTTCAAGCTACTGTACATCATTATTTTATTAATCTTCTCCACATAACAACAAATAATGGCTGCTGCTTGCATTGCGGGACTGGCACGTGAATTTATTCAGTAATTCTTTAGAAAAGTCTTTCATAACATTCTGTCCCACGCATATTGTCTTATGTTAGAAAATTATGTAATATTTTTGTAGCTGGATTATGAGTGGTTAATTTAGATCTTTTCTTTTGATGAAGACTGTTTTTCTTGCACTCATGGTGGTCTTTCAAGATGAGAGTCGATACAATCCATTAAACAAGGTCCTCTTTGAAGCAGGTTAGGCCTAAATTCTCATCTGTCATCATGTTGGTTTATATGCATTAGAATTCATTGTCTTTCTCTGGGATTAGAGTGTCACACTCCAGTGATAATTCCACTATCTAATACTATGGTGATTATATTAGATAAACTCTGCTTACACATGATGATCCCTGTTTCCCAATGCACTTTTGTTCACTTTCTCTGGCCTGAGCAGTGAGCTTTTATTTGGACTCAGTGTGTCTCACGGTTTCAGAAGTTCACATGCTGCCTCAAAGCCATCCATCTTGTATCCCGTCGAAAAGAAAACATGCTGACAAAAATGGCTGCATTGAATGATTAAGTACTTTCTTTATGTGTGGTCCATTGGGGGTCCATTAATTTTTTACAAGTCAGTGAGTGTGGATGTTCATCTTCAACAATCTGTGTGCAGATGAAGCTGGTGATTTTAGTACAAGAACTCAGCAGGCATAATCAGAAAATTATCCCTTATCTCATTAAATTTCTGGCAACTCGAGGGAACCTTGTGATGGATGCTAAAAATAAGGAAAGATTTACAAGTAATTCTGTCTTACAGATCCACATTTTATGTTTTCTGTAGTGGGTATAAAAGTTAGTAGCAGATTGTTTTCTCAGGGAGAACCCACCAAGAGTTCATTTTAACTAGAAATGCACTGTTTTTACTCTCTGATTCCAGTTTCCAGTTCTCATTGAGGTCTGTCCTGCTGACTCCAGCCACTTTATAAGGTGCACCCGTTTAATTGCTTGATAGTGAGTAGCCAGTCACATGACAGCAATGAGTTTAGGCAACTTGGTGAAGTAAAAACCAAGCATCAGAATGGGAAAGAAAGTGATTTAAGTAACTTTAAATGTGACATAATCATTGGAAACTGCTGGTAAACTGGGATTTTCTTCCCCAGTCATCTTTTGGAATAACAGGATGATCCAAAAATGAGAAAATATGCAGTGATCACCAATTGTTTGGACAAATATATCTTGTTGATGTCATAAGTCGGGAGAGAATGGGCAGCGTGATTAAACATAACTTGAATAACCACTTATTAAAACCAATAAAATAATATAAACAACTAAACCGTGTCATTGAGATTGTCCCACATCCTGTCTGCTGCTGTGATTTGGTTAGATTTAAGTTTTGCTAACCTTAAAACTGCACCAAACACCAAATCACACAGTATTTAAAGCAAGAAGATCAAATATCGTCATAAAGATGTTTCTGATCAAATTTGTAGACAACGTGGTCCAGAACCTCCCCTCAGAATTTCTCATTCTGCTTTCTTTCTCATATGCCAGAAATCTGAGCACAGAGTAAAGACTCCATGGCCTCCATGAAGGACCCCCACAGTGGTGGCAGTGGTGACAGCTTGAGAAAAGGTCCAGATGACTGATTGTAGGCAGATACCACTTCTGACCTTTGACTGAACTCATTGGAGGTCTAAGTGTTGACTGGGTCCCCTCTAACGCCCCATCAGGGGGACTACTCATGCAAACTCTCAGATGTTATCTGATTCAGTGATGCGAGATCTGAAAATGTAACGTATTTATACATGGTTCTGTGCCACAGAATGTTTTCGTTTCTGCTAATGAAAACAGTGGAAAGATTGTCTCTGGAAATAAAACTGTGGATGTATCCTATCATAAAGCTGCAGAGTTGTTTGTGTCTCACCCTGCTGCTCATTTTATCAGCTTTGTGTCCTAAGTTACCAGGCTGGACACTCTCGTCTTTGTTTTGTTCCTTAGAACCAGAAGCTTTCGCAGTTTAAGCTCTTGCCAAGATGAATTAACAAGATGATTGGCTGCGGGCCAGAGGATGTGTTTACGTGCGTTCTGTGACTTGTGCGCGCTTTGCTGGATTATGCAATACACTTAACTTGTTGTGCTGTAACGCAGAATGCTTTTGACTGCAAAGCAGGCATGTGGATTCAGACCAGGCTTGCTGCTGGAAACCAAGCCTGTGGGATTGAGAGCATGTTTCTGTTTATGTTCAACAGCCTTAAGGCTTACACCCATCAGATCTGCAATAGGCTTAGCCTCAGGGGCCTTGAAGTAAGTAGTGTTTTCCTTCCCCACGTCAAGGAATCCCAGCCTTTCTGAATGCTTATTGGTGGCTAATTTGGGTTAGGTAGCTGTAACATCCTGGGTTTCTCAGGTTGCAGCTGTCTGTTTTCACTGAATGGTCATCATAATCAAAGGAAAGTAGTATCTGTTTCAGACTTGGAGTGAGCACTGAGACAGTCATGAACTCTGTGGCTGTTCAACAGAAAACTTTTTGATATTCTTATATTGATTGAATGAGCTGTGCTGCATTTTCTTTTTTCTTGACATCTTTCCAGCAAAGACATTTGGGAATTTTTGTCGGATACAAACCAACTGTAGAGGAGACTCTGCATCGTATTTTACAAAACATGAAAGTTACTTTTAAGTCTCTGTGTTTTGTGATTTATATTTCATCAAAGTGATCCAAATCACAAACTCTCCTTGGGAAACTGGATGTGGCAAAAGCGAAGTTCTGCAAAGATTATTCGTGCTTTTCTAAATCAGCAGAGCTCTCATTTCCTTGTGAATGCCAGAGTGAAAGGGATAGTTGCTTCATAAGAAGGACTTTGGTCTAGACATGAAGGTTTCCCAAAGGGAAGGAAGTGAATAGGTGGGAAAACAAAGCCAGGGAGAGTTATGTGATTGTTTGTAAAACAATGTGAGCGACATTCCACTGAAAATGACAAAAGCAACACATTCCTCTTTTTAACTGAGCACCCTCGTATGACCCTGCTCCACATTTAGATCTAGACTTTTCCAGCTCTGGATCCGTCCTTCCATTCAGGACCTTGTGTAAAAAGCATTTTTTAAGTTGTGGCTGGTACCATCACAGTTATTATTGTGTTTTCTTTATGCTTGATTCTACAATCAGACAAATATTCCAACTGTCAGTTATTTGGTGTTGTATCATGTCTTTTAGGAAATCCTGAGGCTAATTTTGATTTATAGCTGCAGTAGGTAACTTTTATAAAAAATATATTTTTACATATTTGTTCAAACTGTCACTATGTCCTGACAGTCTAATATGATGTAGATGATTTGTTAAATAATCAAGCTCCTCTGGCTCCTCCTTGTGGTCCTACTGCCATCTGCAGAAATACAATGCTTCTGGTCAGAAACAACCAATCAGAGCCAGTGTCTTAGCACTGTGAATCACGCTTGTGTACACACTGAACTACACACTGAATGGGGGCCGGGTGTGAGCAAAGTTCAAAATTGCTAGTTTGCTGCAGCAGTGGTAATGTTGGAGAAACAACTTAATATTACAAGAAAATGATTTATTCACCATGATTGGTGGCCATGCTAACTAGCCTGCACATTCTTGGCAGGCGCCACTGTGGGGGAGGAGCTGTAACGCAGCAGAGAGCAAGGGGGTACACACATGATTTCATAAATTACATGTGGAACTTATCTTACGATCACTACTACACCCAAATCCCTGCCAGTGTTTTAGCCTTAATATGGCTCCACTTATTACTTTGTTTCTGTCAACACCACAGTAGTGAACACTGGAATTGAATGGCTACATTTTAGCTCACAATAAAAATCTGTACCTTCTTCTTTTCTCTGTTTTGTCCAGTCAAACATATAAACCCCAAACATGGCGTTTGTTATGGGTTCAGGGCCTACTGTTGGCACCTCTCAGTGACACCCAGCAGTTCATTTCTTTTGTAGCCAATCCCCGACTCCACAGATACCCAAAAAGCTGATGCAAACACCCAACCACTCCAGATGCTCTACAAGTCTGCACTCCTCCCACAGCTGTGTAAATAAATGTAAAAGAAGCACTCAGGAAATTTAATCTTGTAATTGTTTTGGCTTCCTTACCAGCAAACCGAAAGGGGTCTTTTCTTTTCATGCAGAATACATGGATCTTAAATGAGACTGGCCCTGGAAGTCATTCAACAGCACATTCTTTGGAGCAGGCCCCATCTTTTCATTATGTTGTTTACTTTTTCTCTGAAGATGCTTCAGTTCATGTTAGACTTCAGAATCATTCATGAAACGTTCGGTCACACCAGGTAAACGTTTCATGTTCTGGGGGGAAAAAACTGCAACAGCTCAAATTAGATTATTTGCTTCAGCAGATATACATGTGCATGTGTTGCTCATGATAACAAAGTCATGCCTTATGATCAGTTGTCATGAAAGCCCATGCAGACTGACTTCCTCTCAGATGGTCTGAGCCTCTATTAACCGATAAATCCTCTGTCACAACACATTAGCCTGCCACAGCCATTTGGTTGGGATGCTTGCAGCTTATGTCAAGCTTGTTAGTGTTTAGATCTGCTACACTCGAGGGGGACTTGATATATGGCTGTTTTCTGTTTGTGCTCATTTCCAAGCAATTCTCAGATTTTCTGTCAAGGATAAAGACATGAGGATAAAAGCTGCAGCTCTTGTTTTGTAGTTTTCTGACAGGCCGTGTGTCTAGTGTCCACAACTCGAACATGCAATGATATGCTCTGCAGCCCTTTTAGTGTTACAGTTGAGTGACTCACCGCTGTTGTTCAATCTGTAGGCTGCGACTGGACGTTGTTTTGGTGACAAGGATTTCCGAGGAGGTTTGGAGAACGGGATTCTGCTGTGCGAGTAAGTTCTTGCTGCATCCGTTTGTCTATGTCTCAATGTGATAATAGTTGTCTGTTTCATCGCTGTTTGTCTTTTTCTGTATCTTCAACATAAACTAGATGATGTTTCTCACTGACTTATCTGTTTATGTTGGCCATTTGTGGACCTCACCTTATCAATGTTTTTTTCCTGATCTCTGCCATTTTTTTTCTCTTTCATCGTTTAAAAAATTTGTACATCCAATTTTCAAAATTGTCACTGTTGTTTACACTGTTGCCTTGCAGCAAGAAGGTCCTGATTTTGAATCCCAGGCTGGGGTCTTTCATGGAGTTTTCACGTTCTCTCTGTGCATGCATGAGCTGTCTCCGGGTACTCCGGCTTCTCTTCACAGTTCAAAAACATGACTGTTAATTAGTTTGGAAGTTAACTGGTACGAGCTCCACTTGCAACCCTGCAAGAATAAGTTGGTTTAGACAATGGATGAATGGATCACTTTGAGTGATTCAGCATTAATGGGAAGAACAATAGCACTCAGTCTTTACAAGAATCGAGATCAGCGATCCAAGAGTTTAAAAGTTTTAACTGAACTGCTTTCAGTTTTGTTTTACAATAGTTCCCAGCTACAGAGGTGTTAGCAACACCAGTTCACCCTGGGAATGGATAATAAGCATTTCTTTCACCAGTCACATTGTGAAATTACCAACTGAACTTTTACAGGACATGGTATGTTTCTGTTCCATTCAGAGTGTAATTCTGTGTATTGCTATACTTGTGTGATGCTTGCTGTGAATCAACCTGATTGCACAACCAATTCAGTTTGGAGTAGAGATATTGTTGTTATTGTTATCAGCCAGTTTCCTTATCTACACACCTACACAACATTCATAGAGCACAGAAACATCTTCCTCCTGCTGTTACTTTAAAGTTATTTTTAGAAATGAACAAACCAGCAGGAACTGGAGTAGGAATACATGACTTGGGCCTGGGGAATGAGAGGTCACCATAAGAGTAAATTACAGTGCCTATAAAAGTATTTAACACCTTGGATATTTTACCCTTTTATTGCTTTTATAAATCAATCATGATCAACAAAATTGATCATGATTGGTCAAAAAAAAAAAAAATAATATATATATATATATATATATATATATATATATATATATATATATATATATATATATATATATATATATTGATTACTGGCAAGGCAACAGCTATGCCTTGCCAGTAATCAGATACCCTGCAGGAATAATAAGCTGGCCAAAGGAAGAGATAAAGACCATGGATGTTAAAACTCGGAAACTACTAACCATGCATGGAGGGTTCCACCCTAAATCCAGCATCCTGAGACTATACGCGAGCCGTAAGGATGGAGGCAGAGGACTAGCGAGTGTGAGAGCCACTGTCCAGGATGAAACATCCAAGATCCATAAATACATCAAGGTCAAAGCCTCAACCGACGATGTGCTCAGCGAATGTCTCAAACAATGGGGACCAGAGGATGAGGTGCTGGAGGAACCATCATGGGAGGATAAGCCCCTACATGGGATGTACCACCGACAAATAACTGAAGTGGCTGATATCAGGAAATCCTACCAATGGCTGGAAAAAGCTGGACTCAAGGACAGCACAGAGGCACTCATCCTGGCTGCACAGGAACAGGCCCTAAACACCAGAGCAATAGAGGCTCAGATCTACCACACCAGACAAGATCCAAGGTGTAGATTGTGCAAGGAGGCCCCTGAGACAGTCCAACACATAACAGCAGGGTGCAAGATGCTGGCAGGGAAAGCATACATGGAACGTCATAACCAAGTGGCGGGCATAGTGTACAGAAACATCTGTGCAGGATATGGACTGGAAGCACCGAGATCTAAGTGGGGCACACCCCCAAAGGTGGTGGAGAATGACCGAGCTAAGATCCTGTGGGACTTCCAGATCCAGACAGACAAAATGGTAATGGCGAACCAACCGGACATCGTGGTGGTGGATAAACAACAGAGGAAAGCCGTTGTGGTGGATGTAGCAATACCAAGCGATTGCAACATCAGGAAAAAGGAACACGAGAAACTGGAGAAATACCAGGGCCTCAGAGAGGAACTGGAGAAGGCCTGGAAGGTGAAGACCACAGTGGTGCCTGTGGTCATCGGGGCCCTCGGGGCAGTCACCCCCAAACTGGAGCAGTGGCTAAAACAGATCCCAGGAACAACGTCAGACATCTCAGTCCAGAAATGCGCAGTTCTCGGCACAGCCAAGATACTACGCAGAACCCTCAAGCTCCCAGGCCTCTGGTAGAGGACCCGAGCTCAGAGGTTGAGAAAGACCACCCGTGGAGGGTGAGAAGGGAATTTTTTTTTTTTTTTTATAATTTTATTTTTTGGACTGTTTTTTTGACCAAAAAATTACAAAAATACCCTTTTAAAGTGGTGACATCACTGTATAAACAATTTCATGTTGTTGATATTGCTGCATATGTCAATTCTCCAAAAAATTTCATTTAAAAAAATAATGTCACCTATGTAGAGGGTTGTTTTGGCAGGCCAGATTTCCCTCCTCAGTAAAAGGGTTGGGTGCAGTAATGATATGTGGCTCTACCTGGTTGACTTCACTCTGATTGGCTACAACCATATTTGGGAAACTCTTCAGTGAAATGCGCAGAACATCGTCTCAGATTGAGATTATAATTGCATGCTACTTCCCCATAAATGAACTTCAGCCACTCTTCTCTGATTCTCTCATCCTTCGGGACTAAGTGACTTCCATCCATTTTTGAGCTCCCTCTGACATAACAGCCCAGCTTTTTAGTAGCCATCCTCTTCTCTGAGTAGTCAGACATGCTAGCGCAACTTAGCCCTTAAATTAGCTGGTGTATCAGCTGGGGGGATGAGGGAAAGGGTGGGCTGTTTGCTTGATGGTGTTCTCTAATTGGAGAATTTGAATTACGTAGAAAGATAACCTACCTGGAAACTGTTCTCTGATTTGTCCACTTTTGAGCAAAGGAACAAAGCTGACCATCTATGAGCAGGGCTTTTGATACCAACTCCTGACATTCACACAGCCTCATCAGTGCACAACAGATCATGTTATAGCCCCAAAACCACAGAAAAATGAAATTTGTTGTCATGACCTCTTTAAATATTTTTGTCATTATTTTGTGGAACTCGGTTTCACTTTGACATTAAACGGATTTTGTAATTGTTTGGTTAAAAAAAAGCCACATTTTATTGCTCATGACTGCGTTGTAAAAGCAATAAAATGGGAAAAAACATCCAGGGGGTGAGTATCTTTTATAGGCACTGTATAGCACTTTATCCCATATTGACTGCTGGAATGCGGTCAGCATCACAGAACTGCTGATAACTCATACTGTGTATCCAAGGGGGGCAGGGGGTTCCCTTTACAGGGTAGTCATTACAGTTCTTCCTCTGATGAAAACAGACACAAAAGATGAAATATGAGACAGAGAGACGGAGAGTCCAGGCTATAAAGCTGTTTCTTCATGGATGTTAGTAGGAATGCAGTGTAACTTCCCCCAGAAAGAATTGGGTTTTTTGTGTGTGTGTGTGATGAGAGATTGCAAAAGAATGAGATGAACCTTTTAAATGTATGCAGGTCCCTTAGGTGCAAAAGATATGCTAGTAATAAAACAGGTCATAGCCTGATAGACCAACCCGGGCTTCCTCCCACAGTCCAAAAGCATGACTGTTCGGTATATTGGTCTCTTTAAATCACTCTTAGGTATGAGTCTGTGTGCATGGTTTGTGTTAGCCTCTGATGGACTGGCGACCTGTCCAGGGTGTACCTCGTCTCTCGCCCAATCACTGCTGGACATAGACCAGCAACCCTGTGAGGATTACCAGGTATATACGATGGATGGGTGATGGACATAAACAAGTTGGCACATAATCACAAAAAGGAAAGAAAATGATATGCGATTTTTACAGAAAAAAATCTTTTCTGATACCCCAAAATAAACTCCACAACACTCATGATTTTCTAATTGGTTAATAGAAGCTACTTGTGTATGATTTAATCCAAGTGTGTGTTCTGTGAAGTCGTCAGAGGTTGCTTGGAGAACATTAGGGAACAAACCATATTATGAAGACAAAGAAACATCAGAAAGGTCAGGGAGAAGCTTATGAAAAAAGTAGAACAGGGTTTTCTTATGAATCAATAACCCAAATTTAAAAGATCTCAAAGAGCTCTGTTCAATCCATCATCTGAAAACAAAGAGGATGGCTCAACTGCAAACCTACTTGGACAGAACTGTCTATCTAAACTGACAGGCCAAGCAAGAAGAGGACTAATTTAGAAAAGTTGCAAGATGAGACAGCTGTTATTGAAAGAAAGCTCTAAGAACTGTTGTCTAAAGTTTGCTTTAAACCATATAGGCGAATGTGTTCTGGTCAGACAAGACAAGAATTTCACGTTTTGGATGACATGCAGAAAGCTATTTGTAGCTATGTGTAGACTAAAGCATCATCCTGAAACACTGTCCCTTCAGTAAAACATGGTGGTGGTAGCATCTTTTTATGAGGATACTTTTAATCAGCTGGAAGATGGTCAGAACTGAAAACAGAGCAACACTTGTTGAAAACTTAATCTAAGCATAGATCCAGAGTTGCAGTGGAATGATTTAGATTAATGCATGTTTGTGTTAGAATGGTCCAGTCAAAGTCCAAACATAAATCCTATTGAACATCTGTGGAGACACTTGAGGATTGAGATATTTTGCAAAGATTCAGACAAAATCTTCATTTCTGAGATGTTCAATCCTGTTAGAGACCTCGAAAGACTTATAGCTGTGATTGGAGCGATGAAAGGTGGTTCACAAAGTATTGAGAGACAGGATGTGCACTCCATACTTTTCAGACTTTTATTTGTAAAATATTTTTAAATCAGTGTATATTTTTCCTTCAGAAATCTAAAATCTCAAGAATACCCAACATTTACAGCACGTAATAGATGAAATTACGTAACATTGGAATAATGTAGCATTGAACACATTAGGCTTGAAGCAACACCCTCGATGTTGATGTTTTGTTGTTGATGTTTGCCAATACATTTAATTAGCAAACACCCGTTAATAGATCTAATGGATAAACTGTAAGATCCAACATTCCTTTATTATCTGGTCACGCTGTCTGTAGCTTGAGCTCCGTTATGAAAGAAAATATGTTTTCTGTCTTGATGTCTGGCTCTGAACATGTTGGAGTTTGTTCACTGAAGTTATTCCATGGTGTGGTAGCCAAAGCACGGTAAATCTTGTACAATATGTTCCCACTTAGGAACATTTTTACTTTTTTGAAACATATGAGTCTGCGTTCAAATTTTACAAGTTTTATGAGTCTGACCTTTTTATCCAATAAGTTCAAAGGTTAAAAGGAGAAGCGCAGGCCTTTCATCAGATTTAGGGTCTTTATCTTTACCAATCTTCAAAAGGGTATTTGAAACCTTGAGAATGTTTGCATATATCCTTTGTTCTCCACGTTTGCACTTTTATTTTGTTCGTTCTGATTTCATATTTTTAGAAATGTCACTTACAACTTGGTATCAGTTCATGTTTTAAGACGGGACTTTGCTTTTCTCTGAATTCACTTGAAAATCCTCATTGATTATTTTTCACTTTTACCTTTTTATCAGGTTACTGAGCTCCATTAGACCTGGCTTGGTAAAGAAAATTAACCGACTGCCAACACCAATAGCTGGCCTGGTAAGTTCTTTTCTTTTATATTCAAATTTACAGCCTGTCAACATGAACTTAAAACAACCTCTGGATCCTCCTGCTTCTTTTTCCATACTTCTGGTTGCTGTTCATCATCTTTATCACAATGCCTAAATATATGTAAGCCATCCCTTTCTGTTCCAGTTAGCATGTTTCTTTAATATAATCTCAAATCATAGGTTGTCTAAAGCATAGATTTTCTGTAACCTGTGGTCATGTCTGGTGAAGAAAGTGCAAAATGTATTTTCTGACAGGGTCCAATGGTGAGATTTTAGGAATTGTATTGCTGCTTGGCACATTGGAAAGAAAAAAAGCTTACACACCCCAGCTAAAATGCCAGGTTTTTGTGATGTACAAAATTGAGACCAAAATGAATCATTTCAGTTTTTTCTGCTTTAGTGTCACATATACATTGTATTATTTACTTGAAATGCCAAATAATTTGTGAGAATTTTACACATGGAAAAATAAAAAAGCTGCCATAACTTTGTTGCATAAGTTGCAAACCTTTTAACTAATGCTTTGTTGAAATAAGTTTTGATTCATTTTCAGCTTTCAGTTCTTTGGGAACATACCTGCCAAGAGTTATGTAAAATCTGATCAACCAAATAAACATTTTCTCATTATCAACCTTTAGAGGCTCATGTCATTGCAAACCTATTGTCTGTATGAAAGTACTAAAAGATAATTCCACAGCATTATATTTACAAGGGCTGCACATTATATCATAAATTTAAATCAATAATAATGTAAACAATATGCTTACTAAGCAGAACTGCCTGGTGCTACAGTGGATTTTAGCTAATTATTTAAGTACCCTTCATTCAGGCCCTCTATTGAAACAAAAGCCAACAACAGTGGTGGGCGAGCCACAACAAAAACAACGTCAGTGTCTCAACAACGTGTCATGTGACCTTGAGCATCAATGACAGGTTGACAACGACGTCTCATGCTGTTCACAAGTGGACTTATTGTCTGTTGAGGTGTGGCCTCCCACTCTTCTTGAAGAGCAGCCCACAGGTCATTGCTGGGGTGCAGATTTATGAGCATCTACACTGTGGTTCAGCTGATCCCAGAGGGTTTTAATGGGATTCATGTCTGGAGAAAGGAAAAGCTACTCCATTCGAGGTACCCTAGTTTACAGAATCTGCTCCCGAATGATGCAACAGATGAACTGGAGTATTGTCGTCCATGAAGATGAAATTAGGCCTGTGTTGTTCATGCAGGGGCACAATGACTGGATTAATGATGCTGTTCAGGTAGCAGGGGCATGTCACGCTACTATTCATGAAGTGTAGAGCAGTTCTGTATTGACGAGACACACCTGTAGCACCAACAAAGGCTCATCTGGTGACAGCAGGAGCTGATGTGTAGTGTTCTCCTTGACGACTCCAACACTGCTGGCAGGCATCATTAGTTTTTTTCAGTGTGAATCGACTTTCATCAGAGAATAGCACTGAAACCCACTGGTCCCCGGCCCATTCAAGACTGTTTAAATACCAGTTCTGACTGAACCAGGAAATTTACTGGTCGATTCATGGATCAAACACCTGTTGTGAATTTTGTCATTAAGCTCCATGTTAGTTGTGCAAAGACTACTGAAACATTGAACAGATGGACATGTGTATTCCAGTGTTTGGAGGTCACATTATATTCACCTTTAAAGGTAATGGTGAATTTTAGGTTCCTGCTGAAGTTTTACCTGAAAGCCCAAAATCCCTGACATTTTGGGAGTGATGTATAAGGTGACACTAGTTGTTTAATTGAAGTGTTTATGAAGGTAAAGTAATGTTGAGGATTTAAAGTCATTAAGAAACTACAATGTTTCATTTCCAAAACTACAATGTTGAAATATTACAATATCATTTTCCAGACATTCACCAACAGTATCACATAACAAATGCTTTCCTCATGTCGTGCAGGCTTAATACTGTATGTACCATGGCACAATAAAGACGTTCATCAATAATTGATATTGAAAAATATTAAACAACAATGAAATTACTAATGCTGGGCATTTATCCACAATTGACAAATAAATGTATTTTCAAGAGAGGCCAGTTGAAACTATCCTACAATATAGTGGCAACCTCTAGGTAACATGCAAACGCAGATTAAGCTGTCTGTATCATTTCCTGCAGCACCATGAAGGGCCACGGTTGAATGAAATGATGGATGTTAATTTATCTATTTTTGAAGCGTTGCAAAGTGAATCACTGGTGAATGATGTCAGGTTCAGTCTCCACAGCCAAGGTGTCCATCAACAGTCATGTATGACAGCAAATCCTCATTGAGAAAGTTCTGCACAGAATCAGATCGTCTACAAACATCCTGTCTGTTAACAACCTGGATCATTGCATCAGTCTATAATAAGCTCTGTCTTCCAGTATTTACATTCTCTTTATTTAACCAAAATATTTCTTTCACTATAGAAGCTTCTTTTTTTCAGAAATATGGATATTGCATGTTGTTGTCTGTGGTTTCTCTGGTTTCTCAGAGGAATTCTCAGTTTGAGTCTCTCTTTGAATGAGAGCCTGTACATTAAAGTATATCTCAAGCCTGATAGTTTTCAGCTGAGTCTGGTCAAATACAGTAGAGTGCTTTCATTGCGACCTATGACCTTAATTTGAATGAAGCAGCCATTCAAGACCAGCGCGCATATATAAACAGAGGCCAAGAAAGTTGATAGCATTGGAGCTCAAGTCACATTTCATTCACTGTTAAATCCCTGCCTTGCTTTTACTGAGGGGAAACTGAGGGTTGTTTTAAAGAGATTGTCAAAGTTAGTATTGACTGATTTGTATCTTAAACAGGATCTGAGCTCGAAATACAGGTCAGAATGGAGGATCTCATACAGAACCTTAAGTTTTTTGAATGTTACCATTCAAAACATGGTGATCATCTAAATGCACTGTGATTGGAACCAGAACATTTTCATGACTGTCAGTAGAATCAAGTGAAAAATGAGTTCTTTCTTTTCCATGTAGCATTTTTAGTCTTTCAAATCATCATTGATGAATTTTGGACCACAACTCTTTACAGTGTTGCTTTAGATTAAATTAATCAACAGATTTTTTTTTTCAGGGTTTGCCTCAGTATTTTAGGCATGTTGAGGTCTGGAATTTGATTGGGCCATTGGAACACCTTGGTTCTCTCCTTTTTCAGTCCTTTACTTGTATATTTGCTACAGTGTTTAGGATCATTGTGATTTTGATGAGACAATTTTCCAAGATATAACAGTCAGAAAGATAGTCTCACGTTTTATTATAGAGGACATGCCTATACAGAGGAGTTTATTTTCAACTCCATGATTGCAAAGGGCCCAGGTCCTTCGGCTGCAAACCTCCAAACATGCTTCTGGGCATTATTATCAAGCATCTTTACTTTGATTTAATCTGTATAAAAAACATTGTTCCAGAAGTCTAGTATATTCAGTTACAGCTAAACCCAAGTGATGATTCCACATTCCGTTTGAGAAGATGAGGCTTCTCCCTTAACTTTTCCAATAAGGCCATACTTGTTCAGTGTTTTTTCTAATCATCCTGTCATGAAGTTTTACGATTAACGTGTTAACTGTGTTGTTTAGAGTCTACCATATAGGCACTGGATTAGATCTGGAGAATCCATAGTGTGACCTCAGGGTGAATTTGCTGGGCAAATCCAGATTAATGAACTGTAGCAATATCTTGGTAGATCATTGCTAATGTCTTTCCATTTTGGCATGGTGTGGACACACACCTGTATTCTCCATACTGAGCAACTGTATGCAATTACAAGTGTTATTAGAGTTTGTGGATGTTAGTTACTCGCAGGCGGCTGTGGTCTCTAACCCAAAGTCCACTGTAGTTCCGTTTTAAGCTCCAACTTGATGTTATTTTAATTTTTTCAGTCATTAGAGCATTTTTCATCAAGATTAATATCAATAAAGTTATAACAAAACCTTTGTTACATCACATACAAGGGTCACATATAAGGGTCGCTTGTTGAATTTGTAAGGGTTTAAAGTGACAGTCACTGTAATTATTGAAAATATTAGTTCTATAATGAACTTTTTTATTTTGTTTTGTGCTCAAAATGACCAAATTATTGTCTGTTCTTGGAATTATAGGAAAATCTCATTTTAACTGGAACTTAGAAAATCATGGCTGAACCCAACATGTCCAGGGTGGGTGGATAGATCTTCTTCTCTCACAAGTTGCTGCCAGTGAGCCTGTTCTGGCTTTTCAGATTTGTGGATCATTTTTCACAGGCAGTTTTTTTTTTTTTTTTTTTTTTTTTTTTTTTAATGCTCTCTATTAAGGTCAAAAATGGCTAAAATTAGAAAAAAGAACAACAATTACTAATCAGGACAGGAAATTTGGGTGTAGTTGTGCCTTGCTTTGCGAGACAATCCTTTATGATATCACTTTCATAGTGGGTGGGAGGTTGGCTACCCAAGAAAGTGCAACACAGAGTTTGAATTCATTAAGATTACTGACTCTTATATAGCATTTAAGTTTCTCTGATCAGTTTATTTTATCAAATGCATCTTTTTAAAAAAAATTGTACAGTATTTTGTATCTGAAGAACAAATCACTGAAGCATAAAATAACATTACAAAGAAAACATCCAACCATTTACAGGAGGTGACTGCACAATTACAAGACCAGAAAAACAGGAATTAACCATTACTAATTGGCCCAAAGGGACAATAAACAATCTGCTGGAAAGACATGTTTACATAAGTAATTTGACGTCAGCACATAAAAAGTAAAATCAGAAGAACACTACACCTTAGAGAGTTTTTGTGTCTGAACAATGGTTCCCTTTACTTTCTCCAAGTTTCATAATTCTGTTGCTTTTGCACACTTTTTTCCTTCGTCTTGGTTGTGATTACGGAGGTGAGAAACACATAAACAAGGAGTTTGCTGTTATCTGGCTGATCATAATAAAACACAGTCCCCCCCCCTTCCTCTTCCTGTTTGGAAACTAATGGGAAAATGAGTCTCTGTGGAGCTTAGACTGTTTTGTAATTAGAACAACCACCTCATTGCTTTGGCAGTTTGACCTCTGTGACCGTAGTGGTTGTTTCCAGCCTACTATGGATTCGCTTGTGTTTTTCAGTGTAAATAGACATTTCAGTGGGGGATCACCTTCCAAGATAATTAATGGTGATTCTCATTTTTCAAAAGCATTCCTTTCTAGTCATGCAGACACTGGTAGGCTGGTATTTTACCCTTTAATTATGCAAAAAAAAAAAAAAAAAAAAATCAGTTTTAGATTTCAGCCAACCTGATTTTCATCAAAACTGTATGCTTCATTATCTTGAGATTATTATACAACTTTTTATATAATATATAACATGTATTAAGTTCATTTTCACTTAATTTTAAAATGTTTAACGTGTCTGAAACAATGCTTTTTGTTGACAAACACTACTTTCATCTTCAGTAAATTAGAGTATACATCGAAATGAGTCTCGTTTGTCAGATTAAAGGTACCTTTTAAAAATTACAACATTTAAGCAGGTATTAAACATACTTTTCATTAAGCACACATTTCTGTTTTTGAAAAATAGGGTTTTATTAATCAGATGTAATATTCTTATTTTAAATGTCATGTTTTCATTAGCTACTAGCAGAAAATCATGACGATTAGGATAAATAAAGGTGTTAAAACATCAGTCTTTGTCTCTTTAATCTATGTAATGTCTTTCACTTTGTGATGGAGTTACTGAAAGAAATTGACATTTCAATAATATTCTAATTTACTGAATAGGTCTGTATATTTATAATCATAGTTATATACCTTGATTTATTTTACCGTTTATTTTGCAACATTTACCTTTTTTTTTGTTGTTGCTTTTCTGTTTGAAGCAGACTAAATTAGATGATGTTTTACATTTTTATTTCAAAGTTTTATGTAAATATAGTGATATAGGGAAGCTGGTATTTTTGTTCAAGGATATCATACAGTGAGAATCTCAGTTCAATTCAGTTTATTTATATAGCACCAATTCACAACAAATGTCATCTCAAGGCATTTTACAAAAAAAAAAAAAATTCAGTTCAATCATCCATACATTCCAAATGATCCTAGTTATCAAACATTACAGTAAGCTCAATTAATTATTCAAAGTAGTTTAAAAAGGTTCCCAGCAGATTGCATCGAGTCATTGACTTGCAGCATTCACTCCTCCTGGACGAGCATGCAGCGACCATAGACAATCGCTTGCGAAAATCTGCTACTACTCCCTGCCAAAGTTATCTCTTAATGTTACCTATGTGTTCCTTCTGTCTGGAATTTACATTGTTTTAGACCAGCCTGCCCATACCCCAAACTTGCAGGAACATGGGACAAGAAAATCCTCAAAACGTGTAGCTCATCACTGAAGATTTATCTTCAAATTACCAGTAGAAACATGTAAAAAGCTAACGTACAGTGCCAAGAAAGGTTTGAGTGCTGTAATGCCAATAAAGGTCATTGCTATTTTTAATAAAATATAATTAAACAGATTTTTATTTGATATGTTTGTTACATCCATCCATCAATTTTCTTCTGCATATCCAGGGGAATCCCAAAGCGTTCCCAGGCCAGCCGAGAAACATAGTCCCTCCAGCGTGTCCTGTGTCTTCCTCTGGGCCTCCTCCCGATGGGACATGCCCAGAACACCTCACCAGGGAGGCATTCAGGGGGCATCCTTATCAGGTGCCCGAGCCACCTTAACTGACTCCTCTTGACATGGAGAATCAGCGGCTGTACTCTGAGTCCCTCCCGGATGACCAAGCTTCTCACCCTATCTCTAAGGGAGAGCCCAGACACTCTGCGAAGGAAATTAATTTCAGCTGCTTGTATCCGTGATCTTGTTCTTTCGATCACGACCCAAAGCTCATGACCATATATGAGGGTAAGAACGTAGATCGACGGGAAATTCGAGAGCTTCGCTTTTTGACTCAGCTCTCTCTTCACCACGGCACACCGGTACAACGTCCGCATCACTACCAACGCAGCACCAATCCGTCTATCGATGTCCCGCTCCATTTTTTTTCCCTCATTCATGAACAAGACCCTGAGATGCTTGAACTCCTCCACTTGAGGCAGGACCTCCCCCCTGACCCGGGGGAGGCACTCTACCGTTTTCCAGCTCAAGAACATGGCCTCGGATTTGGAGGCACTGATCATCATCCTGGCTGCTTCACACTCAGCTGGGAACTGCTTCAGTGATCATCACAAGCTGATGAAGCCAACAGGACTACATCATCTGCAAAGAGCAGAGACACAATCCTAAGGGCACCAAAAAGGATCCCCTTAACACCTTGACTGCGCCTAGATGTTCTGTCCATAAAAGTTATGGACTTTGTCACAAAGGTGACAAAGGGCAACCTTGGCGGAGTCCAACTCTCACCAGAAATGAACCTGACTTACTTCCGGAAATGCAGACCAAGCTCTGATGCCGGTCATACAGGGACCTAACAGCCCATATCAGAGGGTCTGGTACCCCATACTCCCGGAGTACCCCCTACAGGATTCCCCGAGGGACACGGTCAAATGCCTTCTCCAAGTCCACAAAGCACATGTAGACTGGTTGGGCGAACTCCCATGCACCCTCCAGGACCCTGCTGAGGGTGTAGAGCTGGTCCAGCGTTCCACGGCCAGGATGAAAACCACATTGCTCTTCCTGAATCCGAGGTTCGACTATCCGACGGACCCTCCTCTCCAGAATCCCCGAATAGACCTTACCATTGAGGCTTAACGGTGTGATTCCCCGGTAGTTGGAACACACTCTGTGGTCCCCCTTTTTGAATATGGGGACCACCACCCCAGTCTGCCAATAAAGTGGAACTGCCCCCGATGTCCACACGATATTGCAGAGTGCTTGTTAAATTAGTTTGTTATCTTTTGAGAGAAACTTATCTCATTTGATGTCAGAAACAAACTTTTTGGTTAATTTAAAATCGTTTTGCATTTTACCAGGGGTCTGAATAATAATGACCTTAAATTATGTAGTATTTTACTTTTTGTTATAAATGCAAAGTTATGTTATAATTTCCATTATGTTACCATGTTGTTTGAGTTTCATTGACTTTTGCTAAGGTTAATATTTTTTGTCCTCTTTTTTTTTTTTTTTCTGTGTTGGATCAAACCAAGATTTTTTTGTTGACCTTTGACCTTACAGTCCTTCTACAAACATATTCAGCTGTCACTCATCTGTTTGTGGCAGATGCCCAGTTTCCTGCAGCAGTGAACTGCCTCCTGTCTATCAAAAGAGCCTGCTCACATAGAGACACACAATTTTATCCAATTTTCTGTTTTGTCACTTGATACTATCTGATGTTTATTTCTAAGCCCAGTGACCCTGATATGCAAATCAGGGGTCATTGTTGGTGTAACTGTCCGACTGTCTGTTTTTCCACATTTAAATTTCCAAATGGTCTCTTGAAAGTGAATTAAACTATGAGGATTTCTATTAACAATGTGTGAAAAAATACTCTTGCAAAGGGATATTCTCATAAAGATTTGATTAATTTATTATTGCCACCTCCACATTTATTGGCAGCCCTGGAAAAGATATGTAAAATGCTCCTCATTGTGTATCACGGCAAATTAAACTTTAAACCTTGCCCGACTTGCTTGTTCCATTTGAGACTTTTAATTTTCTTTGTATATGGGCAAGTTTACTTACATCCGTAGGTGTTTTTGTAGCAATTTCCTGATTTATTAAAATCAACACACACTTGCTGTATTTGAATTAAAATACTCTCTCGTCTTTCTCACTTTGATGAGTGGCTTTGAAAAATATGTCACAAGTTTATACCCCATTTGAAAAGGAAGTCGGGGATTATTAGTTTCTCAGAATATTTAAAGTATGCATTGTAGTCCTTAAAAATCAGTCTTGTTTTGCATAGGGATGACATTTTAAACTATATTTGTTCACTTATAAGTCTAACAATAACTGTCAAAACCTTTTGGTCTTCGTTGTCTGGTTTCAGCAATATATAGACTGTGCTTTAATTGGGACAAAAATTACTCAGACTTATGAATGTATATCACTGTGAGATTATGCAAAAATGGATTTTGTTTTATTTAATTTTCAAACGGCAGCTAGCTTTGCGTATGAGGTTCTCATGGTTGGATAACCTTGTGTTTTGCATCTTTGTGCTTTGTACACAAAAATTTTAAACAATGTTGTGTAACATGGACTAATTTAAAGGCAAACGTCTTTCTTACTGCTCATAAATTAACATGTTACGATCATGTTATCTTTAACATTTATTTATTATTTTGATTTGGGTTTGGGAGAAATACATAATAAACAGTCTCTAAACTTTGTAGTTTTCATGCTCTTATTGTGTAAAATAGAGTTACAGCTGTATAAAAAAAAGTTTAGCTATGTACTTAACAGAAATGCTCCTTTGAGCTTGCCAGCTGTGGTTTAAAAACAGAGCTACCTTAACAAGAATGATGGGAGGCCCTCCTGTATTTTCTATACCGCAACAATCCATGTTTCCTGCAACCTGAAATATTTCCAAACAGCCAAATGTATCTTTCCTTCAAGGTAAAGAAAAGTTTAACAGCCTTCTTTCAGCGAACTGACTGGTGTGGCAACAGGTGGGGGAAGGGCACATGCACAACTCTGCATGCAGCAGGAGAAAACAATGGTTACTCCAGCAATTCTGTTGCATCCAATTAAAAGGACTTGAAACCAACAGAGCAGAATGATAGAAATGTTGATGTGCTAAAAAAAAAACAAAAAAAAACAAGTCATCAGTTTTGTATGAGATGCAGTTAATCCCAGCGTTAGTGTGTCCTCTCTGAAGCTAAACCAGTTGAAACTGCTGAGTCCTCTCGCAAAGAGGTGGGTGTGTGAGTGTTTCTATCTGTGGGTGGGGTTCCCCCACCAGGAGAGCACAGATGGCCCTGTCCCAAAAACACAGGAAGCTGCAGGGTGGGTTTCGAGGCAATGTTTTGCTCCAAGTGCAAAAGGACCGTGAGAACAAGTGTTTTCCATGTTGTGCTTATGTTTGCAGCCATGCATATATTCCTATGCTTTGCAGGTGTGCAAAACTAAAACAAATATTCTTTTACTCAAAGTTTTGCTACGAACCCCAAAGGGTGCATTTAAATCCACTTTTTTGATTTGAATAATCTCATGTCGTATACGAATATGATCATGTAAGAGGGAAAAGAGAAGGCTTAGGACAGTTGAGGTGAAGAGGAAATGGTGACACCCTGAGAGGGAAGAGAGGGAAGAGCTTTAGTTGTAGCCCTCTGAAAGAAACACACACAGAGAGAGGGGGAGAACCTGGGAACATGAGAGAACTTGACTCAGGTTGCATCCAACAAAGAGTTTGTCAGAGTAGACACGGGGGAAGAGCGAAGGTCTGCAGCCATCGGGGGAGAGTGAAATCTATGGAAAGAAGGAAAGAAATGACCAATGAGAAGGAGGGGACTGATGACAGATTATAAGAAGAAAAATATTTTCTCAAACCAGAAGCTGAAGAGTGAAAGTTGGTGGAATCAGAAAAAGGAGATGGACATAACCTGGACATAAAACCTAGTGGTGTCACCTTTCTGTTCAGCAGGTATCCAGATTTTCATTCTATCCACAGACTGACAGCCTGTTTGGCTTAAAGATTCAGAAAACTTCATGTTAAACATACTCTGTTTGCCTGCAAGCTCAAAATCTTTATTCAGTTTTCATTTATGTAACGCTGATCTGATGACAGTCATGAGCTACTCTAACACTTTGCAGTTCATTATTATTACTGAGATCATTTTGGACAGTTACTGCATGCATTGATTCATTCCCATTTTAACCTGGCGTTGGTTTCCTTTCTGCCCAGGACAACCTCAGTGTTTTTCTGCGAGGCTGTGAGGAGTTGGGACTGAAAGGCTCCCAGCTGTTTGACCCAGGAGACCTGCAGGACACATCGACACGTCCTGCTGCCAAGTAAGACTCAAAGCTTCTGTGATTCTTTCCTACAGTTCAACAATTTTTGCTCCAGGGCCAGTAATCCCAGTTTAAAGTACCCGAGGGATATTTAGTTTATCCTTTCTTTACAAAAAGACACTTTGCTTGAATAAACAGCCATTAAAGAATATAGGTGGTGAAAATATATTGGAATCCCTGGTAATTATGTGTAAAATGCTTTAAATTAAATTAACCTTGTAAAGGATGTGTATAATCGTACATTTAGCAGGAGGAAAACCCCATGTTAAGAAATAACTGTCTTTAATGACAGCACTGGTAGTTTGTGCTGCTTACATTTCCTATAAATTGAATCTCATCAGAAGCATCTTTTTATGTCAGTTTTCTTTACTTTGTTAACTTCATTAAAGTTTCTAGGAACTTCTGATTAGCAATCCTTGATTTTGTTTGTTTCCCTTAAGTATAAATTTGTCACAAGACTAGGGGTAGCCAATATGGACTTAGAATTTTATCGTGATATTTTGTGGTACTGTTGTGATAACAATAAAGATTATGATAAAAGACTATTTATTACTTATTTTTAATGTAACTGTATGGGTGTGACTATATGGCACAGCATTCATAGCACCACAAATGCAAATATTGTTCTTGGAAAACATTCCCATTTGAAAAAGGCTTCTTTAGGACACCACTTTCTTAAAAAAGTGTGATTTATATCACTAAGTTGCTCACAGTAACTGCATTTAATCATATTTTCAAATTTGTTGATATTTATTGATGCTCTTGTGGAAGAAACTGGAGAAAATAGGAAAAATAGCATTTACGATCTTACTGTCAGTTTTGTTTTTTCATTTACCATTATTAACTGAACTTTATCATGACAACAGTAAATCAAAATTCTTATCATGATAACAATTTTTTTCATGATAAATTATAACCGATACGATAAATGCCCTCCGCTGCACAACACCCATTTCTATTAGCCTTGGATGAGGACTTAGGTGAAGACTCTGTAAATATTTTTACAATATTTGTCTTGCCACCACGCACAGAGAGCAGAATAGTTAAATCTCCAAAGCTCACTGTTGGAGAACTGCATCAGAATCAGTGCCTATAACAGGTTTTTATGCTACCTACATGACAAACAGTTGTTTTGGGAACATGACAGAAATTTACTGTCCAATAAACATGAAGATGTAAAATTTGATGAATGCCATTTGGAATTTTACTGGAACTGTGCGCTTTGGTCAAATAAGTCTAAACGTGAGCTTTTCATTAACAACATTTGTTTCACATCAGATCATATGTGCAAAAAATGATAAATATGTAAAAAAGCATCTGAGATGCTGTGGGCCTGTTTGTCTTCCAAAAGTCTGGGAGCCATGGTAAATTGCAAGGTGTCATGGACTCTCTGAAGTATTGGGAGATTTGAAATAAACATCTGGTGGCTTCTGCCGGGAAACTCAGAATGGGGCATCACTGGATCTTTCAGCAGGATAACGATCCAAAGCAGATGGTCAGTTCAACGATAAGTGTTGTGCAAAGTTTCAACTGCAGACATGCAGAATTTTTTTATGTATTAATTTAATAGAAATTAAAAGGTGTTTAGATTATACTACTTCAATAAAACAAACTCATCTTAAGTTTCTTACACTTCTTTACCAGTGGTGCCAACAAATGTATCCGTGTATGTAACAGAGGTGGTTTTTGGCTTTTCCGAAAAGCAGTTAATGCACTGAAGGGGAGATGGAAACACATTTGCTGATTAAGTTCTGACGTAGCAAACTTTCCCATCCACTGGCGGGTCTGGGCCTTATTAGAGGCATGAAATTGAGAAAAAATGTCCAACCCTCCAGCATGGAGGACATGATTTTCAGCCTGGAGTGGCCGGCCAGAGGCACTCCAGGCTGGGATGGGAGTGGTGGAACGCTCCCATCCACTGGAGGGTCTGTGCCTTGCCTCCAGCCCGAAGGGGAGGCCTCTCTCCATGTTTCTGAGATGTGTGGTCTGTGTTAGTTTGCAACCTCTACATCTTGTTTGTTACAGCCATGTGTAGCGTCAACATCTGACAAAATTACGCTTTGAGTGCCCTGGTTGATTCGCTCCAAACCAGTAGATGGAAACACGCCTAATTCGTATTTCTTTCTTTGTTTTTTCTTTTTTGGGACATTTTAAAAGTTTGCTCAAACTTTGCATGACGTAATCATAAACTATGGAATTATTTAGCAGCAAGAATTCACCAGCTCAGAATCATGAGGCCTTCAGTTTTATCTTGAATTATTTTTGGGAAAGCAAATAGAACTTTCTGGCTTTGGATCTTTGCTGACTATATTTTGTGCTTGTGCTCACTTGACTGCAGTAAAACCTGATTTTCCGAGAGCTTGCATAAGTGGTCGCAGCCGGCCAAGCTGAAAATTAGCCAGTTCAGGTCACGAGCTGAGAAATCAATACATCCATAATTTCATAGATGTAGGAATAGTATCTGTTGTTGCATGAGAAATTTGTTATGTATTTCATGTAGCTTTATTTGGACTGAAGGCTGTGGAGCACTTCAGTTGTATGTCTACAGAAAGCTTTTGTTAAACACTGATTGTGCTTTTCTTTCCCTGTCTCATGCTGTCAATCAGCCTGCATTAGACAATCATGCAGTTCACAGCAACATAAATTAGTAAATGACAGTGAATGGAAGTTTTTACAAGCCTGTCAATGCAGAAACAACGGCATATCTGTTTGACACAACTGGTCTCTGTCCAAGTACAACAAAAGGCTTTGCATCACTCACTCAGCCATGACTCCTGCTTTGTTGCTTGGTAACAAAGCCAAGTACATGTTATGGTTTATACATATAGTGTAAGTGTTTGTGTGAATGTGTGGGTGTCTCTCAGTGTGTTTAGCATGCTCCGTTCTTATGCTAAATGTGTTTAACAGGGTTTCATTCACAGAAGGGCTTAGAAAACTTCTTCTGGAGATCAGGTGAGAGAGGATAAGTGCTAATCTTAGCTGGTGTCGGGAGTAACTGCTTTAGGGACTCTGTCAGGACAAGGATATGTCTGTGTGTGGAAACTAATGGTTACATAGATTTCATAATGAAAAATGTTTGTAAATGTCCTTTTTTTCATTATTTGGCCTCAGTTTATACAAGCGCGTGGATGTGAATGTCCATTATTTGTCTGTTTGTATTTTACCAATAATTTAAACAAATAACACTTTCTTTCCTTGTTGAAATACCAGTTTTTAAACAACCTTATTTCTTATTGAACTACATGCACTAATACATATGCAGAGTGATTTCTGATGTGAAATCAGATCTCATTGTGTTTTGCTGACTTTTAGACAAATTAATTGGATCTCGACTACAGCAGATAAATATACATATTTCTGTGGGGAAGGCATGGTAGTCTCTTGTTAGCTGCAACTGAAAGGCTCAACCCGGGTATGCAAAGCTAGTAAAATCCTGCAACCTCTAAGTAGGATTTGTTCCTTAGAAAACTCCAGGAGCACCATCGACACTGGGAATGAGAATCCTTATTCTGTAAAACTCCAAAAAACAAGGGAAGTCTGCAGCATTAACTTAGAGCTGTGAGGAAACTGAGGTGTCATTGTTCCAGTGCCCCTGTGCTATTTCCAGTGGTTATGTAACCCTCTGTTGTAGAGGATTCTGTTTTCTTGGCCTTCAATGACAGGAGACACTTTCTGTGCTTCACTCAGAGGAATCTGAGCTGGTATTTATTCATCTGTAAAAGGACGTTTGAACAAAGACCTGGAAAGACTGACGGGTACTAGTTCATCATGAGCTCATCTCAAAAATGTTCCCTGTATGACATATTTATAAAGTGTTGATTAAGTGTTTCCCTCAGCTTTAAAGAAGCAACTAAATAAGCAGAAGTACACAGTCAGGCATAACATTAAGACCAGGGCGCAATGTTATGCCCTGGTCTTAATGTTATAACCAGGCCATAAGGCACCTTCAGGGCTAAGGCAATTGCATTGCAGGGCTAAGGCAATTGCATAGCGATTGCCTTAGCCCTGAAGGTGTGAACAGAGTTAACAGCAGATCCTGTAAGTTGTGTAAGTTGTATGGTGGAAGCCTTCATGCATTGGATTTGTCTGTCTAGAACAGGGGTGCTCATTACGTCGATCGCGATCTACTGGTCGATCGCGGAGGCAGTAATGGTCGATCGCAGCGTGACGTTAAAAAAAAAATATTTGCCAGCCTATCAAACATTCCGTTACTTAACTGACATACAGGGCAACCAATATGATGACAACTGAATTTTGACCTTTAGGTCACCGCTCATGCGTAAACGACGGCGCTAGCGCAGCAAAACTTACAAGCTAGTTAGCGAATTAGCTCAGATTTTAAGCCCTTGCTAAAACATATGGTGATCAAAATGAGTGAGAAAGCTGGACCAAGTAAGAAGGCAAAAACATATCACTTTCATACGGAATGGGAGGTGGACATTTTTTTTCACGATGTCATTTCGAAGTGCGTTTGCCTCATCTGCCAGTCTACCGTCGCAATAACAAAGAAGGGAAATTTGGAGCGACATTTTCGGACTGTTCATGGAAAATACGACATCGACTTCCCACAGAAAAGCCAGCTGAGAAAGAGAAAGGTGGAGGAACTAAAATCCCAGTTGTCCGGACAGCAGTCATTTTTCACTCAAACTTCAAAAGCAAAAGCCGCCACCGAAGCGTCGTTCCGGATGAGTCACGTCATGGTTAAAAACAATAAGTCCTTCCAAGACGGAGAGATGGTAAAAGAAGCATTCGTTGAAGCAGCTGACTCATTGTTCTGACACTTTAAAAATAAGGCAGAGATATTATCTTCAATCAAAGCTCTGCAGCTGTCAAGTCGTACAGTTACACGGCGCTGTGAAGCCATTGCTGAGGATTTAACCCAGCAAATGTGGAAGGACATCGCAGATTGTGAGTGTTTCTCCCAGCAGTTGGACGAATCTACAGATGTGACACAGCCCAGATGTGCATTTTCATTCATATGGTGTTTAGTGATCTCACTGCAAAAGAGGAGCTACTGACAGCACTTCCCATGAAAGAACAGACGGGAGGAGAGGACATATTTCAGACGTTTCAAAACTTTATCGAGAAAACTCAGCTCCCGGTGTACAAATTGGTGTCTGTCACCACAGATGCAGCACCTGCAATGGTTGGACGTGTGAATGGATTTATTTGCAAAGTGCAAGCAGGACGATGCGTTCCCAGACTTCTTGAATTACCGCTTTCAAGACTTTTCTTTGCTCGAACCAGTCGCTACATTCATGTGCTCTCCTCTCCTTTTCGGGAAGATGCTGAGGTTGATTCACTCGCATCAAACATTGCAACACTGTTTCACTTGAACTCTTCTGGAGTGGAAGATGAGATTTGGACTCGACAAACTGACATTGAGCTGAAGTCCAGAGCTCATGGACAGTTCTGGAACTTACTCACAGAAGTTAAGTACCCCAACATGAGGAAATGTGCTACCTCCTTGACTGCATTATTCAGCTCCACTTATTTATGTGAGTCAGCCTTTTCCTACATGAAGATCATTAAGTCCAAATCCTGTTCCACCATGACTGATGAACATTTGGAAATGTGCTTGAGGCTGGCTGTCAGCAGCTACTGTCCGGACTATGCATCCCTGGCTGATTCAGTTCAGTGCAAGTCATCAAAGTAAACTCAGGCAACTACAAAAAATGTAAATAATTATTTATTATGTGTGTTGTGCAATATTGGCTTATTCAGTTATGTACATCAACATACATTGTACATACAAATAATCTTTAATAAATTTGAACAGTTATATGTTTTGCATTTTTGTAGTGGGTAGGTAGATCATTTTGACTTGGTTGTTTTATAAGTAGCTCGCATGCTGAAAAAGTGTGAGCACCCCTGGTCTAGAATGTCCCACAGATGCTCGATTGGATTGAGATCTGGGATATTTGGAGGCTAAGACAACACCTCAAACTCAGCAGTTGACAGGGGTCAGCATGGATATCTTACTGGTCTGACACTGTGTATTCTGACACCTCCCTATCAGAACCAGTAACTTCTGCAACAATTTGAACTATAGTAAGTCGTCTGTTGCATCGGGCCATTCAGACCAGCCTTCGCATACGTGCATCATTAATCCATGACCCTGTCACTGGTCCACAAGTGCTTCACATCATAAAAACATCAATCAAGTATACATCAAAATCATCAAGCAAATATCAGTGCATCAAAATCACAAAGATCATCAAGCAAATATAATTCAAAAATATTGATCAATGTTCCACTTACTATTAATCAAAGGCAGCTCTAAACAGGTGGATTTTTTAGCCTTGATTTAAAGGAACTCAGTGTGTCGGCTGTTTTGCATTATAAGAACAGCCTTTTGCTTACTGTCAGATGCATGAAGCTTTGAATAAACGTACTAGGAAGTTGCCCTTAGCACCCATCTTCATTTATTTTCATATGTATAAAGGGCTCACAGTCTTTAGAAGTTTAGTTGAAGAATTTCAGAGGTAAAGATAAAAATAAAAAACAACAGCAATTCCAGGTGTTCTTCCTTGTTTCATCTTTTAAAATTGGATTCTATAAAAATGTTTGTCTGAAGCAACCAAAATATTTTCACTATGAATTTGAATTAAATATCAGTTTTTGGTTAATCCAGTTGAATGGTCCCATGTTTACACATTTAGCTGTAGGTTGTTGTGTGTCAGATGGAAAAGGGGTTTTCATCGTCTTGAAACACTAAAATAATAACAAACACACTCTAAAAATATTTACAGTATTTACTTGAACTAAGACATTTAAAAATGTCAAAAAATAACAGATTACAGAATTTGAGATCATGTCATCACTACTGTGGATTTAGGATTTAGTTTCTAAATGTTCTGTTTGTAAAAATGTCAGCATCCACGTAGGTTCTGACATCAAAACCACAAGAATACTTGTGCTGCTCCAGTAGGTGTGATAATGTCTGAATTAATTTTACTGATATTCACTGGAAGCACATTCAGAGCGTGGACAGATCAGTGCTTTGCTTGGGACTGGGAGTTGAGTTTACTCTGACGGTGTTTACCAGTTCCTCTCAGTTGTGAACATTTTCAGCACATGTTTGAAGTGGAATGTTGTCAGAATCAAAAAAACTGATAATGGCTTTACTGTGGTGCACAAACTGGACTTCCACTTGATTGATTATAAAAAGTTTGACAAGTCTAGATGAATACACCTTAACAGTGTTGGTAAAATTCTGCATTTCTTTTCCCTAAAAATTAGAGCTTTTCTCACTGAAAAACAGTTTATGGATGAGAGGAAATGTTAGAGTAGACAGGGAGTGTGTAATGGGATCTTTTTAAAATATGTATGACCTCTGTAGTGTTAAGTAAAGCACCTGAATGCCAAAAATACAAAAAAATATATATTGCAATTGTTTAATATTGTCATTAGACATATTTGTATGCATACTAAGAATGTGTTTAAATGATGTGCATAGAGCATTTTTTGCATCTTTGCCAAAAAAAGAGGGAAAATTGAAAACTGCATATCTGACAAAACCTTGTTCAACGTTGACATAGCTCCATAACATCACTGACTGACAGGTTAAAAGGGATGTAATGTGGGATGTGTTCTTTGACTGCAACCTCTAAATATGATCTAATATCTTGTGGAATGTGAATCATTTGTGCATCACCAGGGTAATGGCAGAGAACAAGCAGCCTGCCCTCACCTATTTACCTGTCAGAGAAATGGGATGAACAATAGAAGAAGTGTTTACGGATCATCCCCTGCAGCTACATCTAGTTTCTTCCTCACCTTCTATCTCACTGTTTGTTTCACTGGTCTCTGGGAAACTCAAACACCTGCTATTTAGGTGTCACTTACCTGCAGAGTAAGTTTAGCTCTTTGACCCTCAGGGCCTAGAACCTACTTATAAACATACTCATAATGTAAAAACTTGGTTCTATTGCTGCAGCCTAGCATTCATCCTTAAATTTATATTTTGCAATTTTTTTACCTCAAACATGAAATGACAATTTCATAACCCTTTATATCTTTTGTATCTTTATTATTTCATGTTTGTCACTATTCATGTGTTGCAACAACACAATAATTCTTTTTGAAAAATGTTAATAATAATTGGGGGGAAATTATAATAAAAGCTTAAGATTTATCATTTTAAATAGTTTCTTATTTATTGATATTTATTTATTTGTTTTCCTGCAGTTTAATGGAAAAGTACCTGAAATGTTTCGGAAAATATTTGGGAAGCTCCTTTTAGTTTTTCTTTTTTTTTTTTTTTTTTTTTTTTTTTGGCAGGGCTGTGCTGATAAAGATGTTATTTAACCCTGATACCAAGCCAAATCATTTAAGACATCAGCTGATACCAAGTCCTAGTTCCATACTGGATTAAAGTTTATAAAATAATATATCAATATTTTTTTTTAAACTGGGAAGCAACTTGGAAGCATGTATATCATGCAGTAAAATAACAGACTGCTTTTAATCAATACAACTTACTCAGCAGTGACATTCAAGATGCTGTACTTCCTCCCATTCTACTTGCTGTTCTTGGTTTTCTTGATGAGAACAGATATTTTTTCCCACCTGAAGTGTCTACAGCTCATGCTTAATATGCTGCTCCAACATGGGTTAACTCAGTTATAAAAAGCTTGCTATTGTGTTTGACAATATTTTACCCTAAAATGTGGAAACTGTTTGCTTTTGAATGGTTTGTATGGTTTTTTTTTTTTTTTTTTTTTTTTTTTTTTTTTTTTTTTTGGAAACCCATATATTAATATAAATTCCTTCAAAGATCAGAGAGGCCAGTTTTCTGTGTTTTTGTGGCCTGTAAACATTTTAATATCATGGATTTTAATATTTGATTCCTAAACTGGGTCTGATTAAATATATACAAATTCTTAAAAAACAAAAAACAGTCATGCAGTTTAGTTTTTGTTTTTCGATGAATTTTTTCTTCTATTATTCTTTAAAAACACCATTCTATGAAATTCTTTTCATATTTTTTTGTACGTCTATCTCTGCTTTAGTCTGTTTCCCAGCAATTCTTAGGGATTCTTTATTTTAAAGCCTAAATCTGTGCTGTGATCAGTTTATAATAGCTTAATTCAATGTGGTAATCTGCAGGACCCATATCTTATAATTTTGCTGTGGTGTTTCTGCTCTCCACCTCTGACATTAGTAGCCATACTATAGTTATACTGTTCATCTACTTACTACTTTAACACCTTTGTGCTGAGAAATTGTGTTAAATATCAATTTTCATTTGAATTAAATATATTTATTTAAAAAATTCATGTTAAAGTTAAACTGATAAGAATGTCTTATTTGAAGATGTGAGAACAGAATTCAAAATAATTTTTCTTTCCTGCCTGCTATGAGCAGTCATTAATTATTTATATCAGGAGCAAAGGGAATTTCACTGTGTTTTACTGTCGGTGTTGTAAAACAAGGGTTTATTAATATCTTAAGTCAGACAGAATAATTATAGAGCTAGGTATCTTATATTAGTGATTAGTGCAGTTAGCATGGCTAGCATTACAAAAAAGCATTTTTCCTATGTATTCCCTTGAGAATGGAAATCCCTTTATCCACTGAGATTTCCAAAAAGCTGCAACCTCTCCAAATCCAAGCTATTCCTAAACATAGATTGAAAGCTCAAAAGGATAAAACTGAGTAACTTTTCTGTTATGCATTTATCCTTTCTGTTATCGGCTAAATGCCCTGCACTCTAATGCTCTGTTCTAGCCTGGATGGACAGCACACATATGGGCATATAGTTTCCTTTAAAAAAAAAAGCAGCACTCTGCACTTCCTCTGATTTTAAAATGCCTAGTAATCAAAATAAGTAAATGTGTGTCTTATCACTTAGCACCAGTGTCCCAACTGACAAGTGACGTCAGGATGACTTTATCATGCTTACGTATGATGAATTCACTGATCAAAAAAAAGATTAGGTTTTTCAGTTTTCTACTGACCTTTCAATGGACTTAAAGTAAGGCTCATTTATTTAAAAAATGGTCAGTGTCCTACACCATTAAAAACAGTCGAGATACAAGTTTCTCTGTGCGTTTGTATCTGTTGTTTCACACTTCAAAACTGAAAAACAACCATTCAAGTCACTGATCTGCTGGAACTGAACTGCTGAGTGAAAAGAGAAGTACTAGTACTTTAGTCCTGCCTGAATCATGTGCAACCTCAGCAGATTGTTGCAGGTAGTTCTGGTGTTACTGATGTTTTTGTCGGCCTAATAAAGGCGTGTCATAGATTCCCTTTACTGTTTTAGTTTCAGCAATTCCTCACACTTTTCTTTGTCTTTCTCTCCAGAGGAAGCGACTGCAGCCGAAGGCTCAAGAATGTAAGTGTTGCCATTGGATTAGAGTGTTGTAATTTGTTTGTGAGCTAAATGCATGATGATACTGGTTTTGAAACCAGTATTTTGATACCCTGTCTGTTTGGGCTGCTGTGACCATCTTTGTTTCCATCTGCATTTTTTATGCCTCTTACTTTTCTGTTAAGTCTAATTAGGCTTGTTGAATTTCATGGAGTTATTGTTCCGTGTTGTTAGACAACTTTTCTTTCCTGAAGAAACAGGATTGTATTAACTTGACTTTCTGTGTTTATTACTTGCTCCAACATCTTCCTGTGCTTTTTTTTAAATTGCCACTTTAAGAAGCAGAAGGCGTTGAGCTAGCCCTGCCCACTCTGCAGTCTGAGCAGTTCCACTCGTTCTCCGTCCCCTCAGTCTCTCTGTGATGCTGGTGTGCACTGAGCAAGTTCATGTGTGCGGCTGCAGAGCTCACCTCTCCTGCTGGCTCATTTAGCTGACTAAACACATCGAGTCTCAGCTGTGTTATCCAGCATTTACAGCTGCAGAGAAAATGATTCACAAATTGCTAGCCGGTGATGCTTTAGCCTGCACCCGCTTGTGTGACGTCCACTGTGGATTTGCCCTGCAAGACTGAAGATTGGGATTGGAAAGCAGCTGTCTCTGCAGCGCATCAGATATTGAGAGGTGAAGAACCTGCTGTGAGAAGAATCTGCTGATTTGGTCATTAAGGTGCTTAGCAAACAGATTTGATGTTCCGTTGAAAAGAAGCTGCCTGGAGGAGTGGAATATCGCTGTAATGGTCATGTGCTTGTTAAGCAGGTGAAGGTGTGAACAAGATGAGCAAGTGGAGCCTTTTTTTCTTCATAATGAAAACCACATTTAGCGTGTGCTAAAATGTAGATACTCATGTGAATAGTTGTTGACATCCTAGGTGATTTTTTTTTTTTAGGTGTTGTACGATCTTGTCTTTCCAGTAGAAACTCGTTGACAGACTGTATGTCAGAGCAGACATTTGCTGAAACTGATGAGATAAAGTAAGTGTGACACACTCCTTGCCTCTCTCTCAGGCCTCTTGTTGATTTTGCTGTCACTCAAAACTCCACTGACTCGTTTTAAACAAATGTTTCCTTTCACCTGGTGCATCTCAGTGCTGATGTCGAAGTTTCGGTTTGATACGGTTGTCAGCCCGTTGGTTTGGTGTTTCTTGTGTAAATAGTTCTGGCACAGACGTGCAATGCAGCTCGCTGTGGTTTTGTATTTGGGATCAATGTGGATCTGTTTAAAGCTCAATAGTGTGCATGTGGAACACATTTAGTGGCGACCTACATTCACTGGAGATGTGCCCATTATGCTGGTGACACTGGAGGGCTGAACTTTGCTGCAAAGAGCGCGACATGATTGTTATGTTAAGGTTTAAAGGTCATCACTTCTTAAAAGTTTTCCTTTTCAGTTGTGTGCAGACTTTTGGCTCATGATTGTTGGGTAGATAATGATATTTACCAAAGTTGAGAAATATATAAGAAAGTAAATCAAAATTAGTCAGAACAGCAGCCAAGAACACAGCTGAAAGTCATCAAAGACTTTTTTGGAAAACCAAACTGCTGAATACAACACATCAGCCACAGAAACCAGTGGCATCATACACTAATTCTCAAATATGAGTTCATAAATCAGCAGCTTTGAGACCTAACAGACTGGCACCCTATGGAGGGATTTAAAAGTTCTCTGTCATCAGCCTTCAAAAAATTCTCACTGCATTAGGATAAATGTAATATTTGTCCCCTTTGTTGTTACTCTGATTGGCACAGGCATGCACCAGTGTGTTCTGCCCAATGATTCTATTATGGCAGCTCTTTTTGTTGCTGGTTTATACTGTATAAAACTTTATATCTGAAAGCCATGCTGTGGTTGTGCAAGTCTCATTTTTGTCCACATAATTAGTCTGTGTTTAGCTGACCTGTTACTCAAAATAAAGAACTCATTCCATTTAAAGTTCACCCAGAATCACAGTAAACGACTCAGTTGGTGCCATGCTTCCCTCTGATCAGCAGGCCCATCCCTCTGCTTGTCCTCACTGTGTATTTGAATGGCAGAAGCTGTTTACATTGACGGTGCAACTGCAATTACCACATTAAGCCCGACTGAGCCTTCTTATCAAAGCTGTCCCTGTGGAGTGCAGGTTGACATGGACACTGTAAATATAGCTGGAAGCACCCTGCCAACACTGCTAAAGGTGCAGCCCCACGTGATCTCAGGCTCAGTACATTCTGCATTTTGCACATTAAGCTGACTTGCTAAGAAACTTACAATGAGTGCTGTAAAATGTATTTCCTCTTGCACACTGACAGGGACCTCAGAGCCTTGGTGATGGTGCAACTAAACAACTGCAGAGTAATTCAGCTGCTCCTTCTGCAGTGTTTCTCTCATCAAGAGAGTTGACACTGACCTGATCATTTATCCAATAAATCACAGTGGCCAGTTTAAAGGTCAATATATGGACCAGAGAGGTGTGTGTGACAGGTTTTATGCTAAAAATACAGGCTAGGTTCTTGTCCTGTTTGTTCGGGATGCTTTTGGTAAAATTTAGAGCTGGACTTGAATCAATAATGAGCAAGTGTAACGAATTGGCACTGTATAAATAAACTGAACTGAACTGAGGTGAAACTGTGCATTCGTTGATCCTTTTAAAGAGTGCGGACCTTTCAAACAAATGTACAGTGGATCCCTGGTATTCAAGGGGGTTAATTATGTTGATGTTAACAAAATAAACTAATTAAACATTTTGAACAGTAACTTACATATTATATAAGAGTCAGTAATCTTGATGAATTCAAACTCTGTGCTGCATTTCCTTGGGTAGGCAGCAAACCTCCCACCCACTATGAAATTACACCATAAAGGATTGTCTCGCAAAGCAAGGCACACCTACACCCAAATTTCCTGTCCTGATTAGTGATTGTTGTTCTTTTATTTCTAAGTTTAGCCATTTTTGACTTTAAGAGAGGGAACATGATGAAGAACTGCCTGTGAAAAATAATCCACAAGTCTGAAAAGCCAGAAAAGACCTGCTGGCAGCAACTTGTGAGACAAGAAGTTTTATCCGCCCACCTGGACATGTTCGGTTCAGCCATGATTTTCTATGTTTCAAATAAAATTAGAATTTTCTTGTGATTACAAGAACTAAAACCTAAGTTTGGTCATTTTTAAGCAAAAAACAAAATAAGTTTCATCATCGAACAAATATTTCATTAATTACAGTGACGGTCACTTTAAACTCTTCAACAAGCAATCCTTATGTCATTTGCAAAGGTTTTTATCTGACTTTATTGATATTAATACATGTTTGGATTACTCTGTCACATTGAAAAATCCCTCTAGTGTTTGGGAAGATTAAAATAACGTCAGGTTGGAGCTTAAACAGAATTACAGTGGACCCCCAGTAGACTTCCTCTAATAAAAGGCCTATTTAAATAGTTCAAACGCCAAATATACCTTAATATGCATTAATGCACAGAGTGGAAACCGTTTTCAACTACCACAGAGGCTAACATCCTCATTCTTCCTTATCTCTGCTCATGGGGATACAGCCAATCGGTGCCAAGGAAAATAAATGGCGCTCCTGGATTGTCTACTTTGCAAACACCAGCCAGTTGCATGTCAAGTAGCATTCCACCTAGGTATTTTAGCCTCCCAAGCTGCATTTTCTTTAAAATATTTTAGCTGTGCTTAACAAAAAAACTCTGCAAACAGAGATTTTCCACAAATAATTTGAAGCACAACTTCAAATTATCACCACACAAAAATCCGTGAACAGTTGAATAAGCGAGGGTCATTGTTATCATAATCCCTTAGAGTATTATCTACAGCCATTGGATATTTAAGAAATGAGATAAATTGAGAAACATGAATATAAAACTTTTTATATTAATACATTTTTTTTTTTGGAGTTAAGAAGTAGTTTACAACAAAAACTGCACATTTGTGAGTTCCTTTCCTACTCTTTTGGGTACAAAAAGAAGCTGCCTCCCATGGCACGTTTCATATGGATCAGGCATCAACTGCTTCTTAATTGGTGGCATTTCCCACCATGACAATAAAATAATACTTTATTAATTATTCATATGGTACTGTAAGGAAATATGTTTTGGCTCACTTATTTGATGTCTACCAGGAGGTCATTCAAAGTTATGTTGGTGTGATCAGTTATATTATTCTGTTGTATTTTATGTCTGTTCCTTGTCTAACATCCTTCCAACAAACCAAATGTCACCAAACGTGAGTTTTGTGATGATTTTATCCATTTCTGCCCCGCAGGTTTTGATCACAATCTACTGGCTCGGTCGAGCTGCCAATAGCTGCACCTCCTACAGCGGACCCACACTGGACCTTAAAGAGTTTGAGGGCTTGCTGTCACAAATGCGAAAGGTCTTTAAAGTCATCTTATAATAAGCAATAATATTTATCAGTGTTTTAGCACAGTTATGTTGTTTATCTTGGTAAATTATTAATGGTATGAGGAATTTCATTTCTAGCCAGTGTGGCCAGAAATGAGACACAAACAGTCTCTGCTTTGTCACTTGATTCAGGATTCAGCAAATGAATGTATTTGGAAGTCTTGATGTCAGGAAATATTTCAGAAATGATCTCATGGAGAGAGGAGAGGAGAGGATAGCATCATCCACCTGAGGTCCGGTCATGACCTTCAAAAAACTAGACTCCGCTAGGAATCCAGCTGTTGCTGTCCAGAAGATCGGAGAAATGTTGGAACTGCTTTTACGAACCTTTCTGTGACAATCATTCATACTCATGATGTCACCCTCCATGAAATTTCTTCCACATTGTCACATCCCTTCACTGTCTATAAAAGAGAGGAATTACTGCCAAGTCAGGAAAATTAGTTTACCAGATGTTCACACATTGCATATGGACAAAACAAAATACTAGAATAATAGGGACTACAATAAACTGCAAAATCCATTTATTTCTGATTGGCGACACATTGTACTCATCGTTTCCACCAGTTATTAAATGAAAGCTGAGTGAAAAGCCTGAAGCAGGCTTCCACCAGAAGGAAGGAAACCCTTATATCACTGGACATTCTTACATGGCCAAAACAGATAGAGAATATGTCAGTCAAACACGATTCCCACCAACCATGGAACCTTCAAGAATACAGAAATTTATACAAGGCTGGAAGAACTGCATAGCAGAGTGTTCAGGGGTCAGGAAAAGGAAGTCATTTGGTTGACAGGAAAGGTCTTTCTTCACCTTCCATTAGTGCCAAAGACATATTTCAGCTGTTGGCGGAAAAAGTGGGAGGTCACTAAGGTGAGGAAAGAGAAATGAGAAGGGATGTAGGCAGAAGATAATAAGGATATTTTTGAAAAGGTTGTTGACTAAACAGATGTGGGAGCACTGTGGAGTTAGCTGACATTTAGATGCTGGATTTCTTTCAATAAATGGGATCAAAAAATATGTATTTTACCTTTTTTTTTTTTTTTTTTTTAGTTCACATTTTAAAAACTAAAAAGTGTGTTTGTGTTTTCCTCATATTTTTAAATATAGGAAGCAGAGGCGGCAGAAAGTCCTCAACGTAGCATTCGGGACAGTGGCTACATCGACTGCTGGGACTCTGAACGCAGCGACTCTCTCTCCCCACCACGCCACGGACGCGAAGATTCATTCGACAGCCTGGACTCTTTCGGTTCACGCTCGCAACAGACTCCGTCGCCGGACGTCCTGGTCCCACGCGGCAGCAGCGATGGTAGGGTCCATCTCACTCTGTTTAGATTTTTTGTACAAAGTGGACCCCCGATATTCTCGGTGGTTAGGGACCACAGCCACTCGTGAATAGCTAAAATCTGCCAATAGTTGATATCTCCTCTAAAAATGCCTATGACTGCCTATTTTAATAATTCAAATATACCTTAATATGCATTAATACCCACAGTGGAAACTGTCTTGTCACTACTGCAGAAGCTAACGTGTACAGTCTTCCTTATCTCCGTTCCTATGGGCACTGTTGCCAGCTCCTCAGCAAGAAAAGTAGCCATTGGCTGTCCTAAAAGTCGCTGGAAGTCACTAGATGACGTCATCGCCTAATTTACATATTTGGTCATGTGTGATCCGGGCAGTAGAAGAAAGAAATTTCTACTTTGGCGAGGCAGAAATGATTTAAAATACTTGAAACATTTAGAACTACAAATAAACTTTATGAAATAATTTAATAATGTGAATTTAATAATGTAAATACTTTGCCTGAACCTAGACTACATAAATCAGTTTTGCATAATATCAAATTTAAACCAAAAGGGAGTTAACAGAGGCACACACAGTGGAGGAAGTGTAACTGGAGGCTGTGAAAAAAATGCAGGAATTTATTTTAGTGTGACAGTTTCATCAGCATTAGGACCGCATGAAAAACTAAATTTACGCTATATTTACTGTAATCAGAGCAGGATTGCCAGCAGCTTTGCACATGCGTGATTCAGTTTGATATGGAAATGGAATGGAGTGGGTCTTCTCTCTGCTCTACTGCAGGCTACTGCATGACGACCCTGCTGTCAGTCAGACTGACCGCCTGTAAGTGCTCCGGAGGTGGGAGGGGCTCCCAGCAACTCTCTGCTCATTGTACCTGCAGTAGAAATAGAAATATCCTTTATTGTCCCACAATGGGCAAATTTATGTGCAAACAGTAGCAAAGTGGCAATGACAGGTAGTAACAGAAAACAGTATCACGCAAAGAATATAAAATATATATAAAAACAGAATAAAGCGCAAGAATTTAGCAAAGGTGTGGGTGATCTCTCTCAGCTGTATTCTCTCTGTTTATGGGTAATGGCTCTTGCTGTGGTTTGCTGGTGTACCAAAGCATTATAAATTGCTTTGTAACCCTTTCCAGACTGATTGACACTGACTTTGTTTCTCATCTTTTTGTTAATTTCTGTGGACAAGGGCATGATGTGTTGCTCTTTGGAATCTTTTAGCGTACTCCATGTTGTCAGATAGGTTCTATTGGTAATCGGGCCTGGTTGACGCTTGTGAAACTGAAGCAGAAAATGTTAATTGATGATTTAAGAAGGGGGGTAATTATAGTTTGATACAGAGCCAAGTTGGTTTTGATGGTTTTTTTTCGTCATTCAAAAACTGCATTTAGTATTTGCATGGGTTATCTCTGGCTGCTCTTAGATTTAGTTGGATTATCTGAGCTACATAAGTGTGACCAAAAAACAAAGAGAGAAGAACTATCTATGGGGGCAAATGCTTTTTCACCGTGCATGTCAAAACAATTGCATTAAAAACATGTTTTCCTGCCTGTAAAATATACTATTATACGTAAAGTATATGTAGTATTCATCTTATAAACACTAGAGTGTTTGAATCCAAACATCGAAGCAGCTTTTATTGTTCTTGCTTAAATTACAAACTGTGTTAGAAAGTACTTCAGGTTTTTATGATGCCAAAATTTATCCATCTGCTGCAGCTCAAAGCCGTTCACTGCTACACAGTTTAATTAGATCCTTTTAAAGTTTATCAGTAGCTTATAAAACCTTACAGCAGTCATCATGATGTTATTTCCATTGCTAAACTGCAGGAGGGTAAACTCATAGCAACACTTAGCATCCTGTTTGTTTCTCTTTCTGGGAATAGCAAAGGGAACCTGGTGTTATCAGGCTATAGTTCTTTAAATCTTCCGTACTTGTTGACGTTAAGTTTCACGAGAAAAAAACAGAAAAATACACAAAGTCTCTTTAAAGTAAAACAAAAAGAGTAGGAGGCTTGTAGTCATAGATTTAAAGGCAAAAAAATGACACACAAGTTCTTAACCAGCATGAGACGTCATGTTTTTACCCTGGTATGGTTGCTGGAAACCGGATTGCATGACTGTCCTAAACAATTATCTTAATCCTCACTACTTTTACTGCATAAGTTTCATCTAATCGATTTCTCTCAGAACATAAAGCTCAGGGTGATTTGTTGCAGTGTCAAGCATCTTGTATTCATATTCATATTCACACGAGTTTAAAAATGTTGAGATAACTGATAAAGAACAAGGAAACAGAATTTGTTTCTGAAAAACTGAATGAAATTAATTTATCTCAAGTTAGAGATGAAATTTCTACTAGTTTTCAGGGTGTATTCCTATCAAGAAAATAGATATGTTTATTTAAATACAAATCCTCTAAAATTTTGATTTTATTGAATGAAACAAAATAACAAAAAGACTAGAAGAAGAGAGCCATATAACTGTGATCACCCAATCGCATGAAACCTTGACTACACACCCTGAATAAAAGCATCCATTTACCACCATCCATACAAATGTGCCAGGTTTTCCTACTGTGACCTTCACACAAAGCCCTTCCTTTATTCATCAATGAAAATCGACTTCACCCTGACAGTAATTAGGGGACAGATGGAAGAGTTTAATTTATTGTTTGAATGAAATTCAATATTGGCAACACTGTTTTGTCTCTGCCAACTTTGTATGTGGATAGAGCTCTAAAAAATGAGATACTATGTGATCGGGGAGCTCGTATAAGACTGTATAAGACTGCAGTTTTGGTTTTATAATTTTGCTGGGTGACACCAACTTCTTGTGTAAAGTAATCACTGAAGGATGTAATGGAGATAGTTTACATGGTTTTGTTGAAAAAATTTGCCTCAAGTCTGGAATTGAGGCCTGTCTTTAATGTCTGTTACCTGTTAGCTGCTACCATTCACACCACATCACTCACTCTTTACAAGAATGTGATACACTGCCCTGAGCAGACTTATGGTTGAGAAGAATACAGGTTGTAGAATAAATGTCTAAATGAAAGCATTTGTGTTGGTGGAAACATAAATTGTGGCTTAAATGGCCCCTTATACTGATGGTTAAAAATATTAATGGATAAATCTAATTTCATTTTTTACTATTTCAAGAATACTTAATATCAAAGGGAAATTAAATGTTATTATAACCCATGTTAGATAATTTTCTTTAAAGAGTTGTTGTAGATGCTGATGGCTGTGGGTAGAAAGGCTCTTCTGAAGCAGTCTGTATTACAATGATGCCTTTGACTGATAACACTCCTTTTCGAACTCTAGATTGTTTGCCTAGAAAGTCTGGTTCATTTGAGGAGGTGTGAATGCACACCTGGTCCACCTAAGAACCTAGGTCTTGGCTCAGTTGAAGTGAACTCTGGCGCAGTTTGAGTGCAACCAGAGACCACTCCAAAGGCAGGAAGTGGATTATAGTGCAGGGGATTCTGGGTAACTATAACCAAAGCAAACACACGTGTCTAGCTCTATTGGGGGGAAAAGGGCTCGTGGTCTTTTCCCAAAGACAAAAGAGAAATCTAACAACTGCTAAATTCTGATTCCACTCCATTTTTTTTTCCTGAAGAAGGGATTTGTGCTCATTGTCTCGTTGAGAGGTTTTTGCGTTGTTTCTCTCAGTGGTTCTTGGTGCAACGCCACCACAGGCGAGGGGGGTAAACGGGTTGCTCAAAGGGTTTGATTTGTTTGACGCAGTGTGAAAGCGAACCGCACCAAATGAAAATATAACAAATGCATTTTTGGTCCCCAACTGAGCCGAGTGTACCGGACTATCAGGTGCGCAAACACCCTATGTCCCGGACTGTGATGCTGCTACCCCAGCAGACCAGACTTCGGTCTGAGCTGACTGAACTAATTACCTCACACTGATTATAACAAACTAAAGAATTCAGCCTCAGGCTTTTTTGGTGATTACAATGGGTCCTTTGGGTAAAGGTCACTCTGAATAAATACTTAAAATCTCAAAAATAAGGATTTCAGACTAGATTTGATCCCAGGTTACATTCTCTTAAAATATTTGGGTCAATTCATTAGTGCATCTCTCTGAATGCTGAGTTTTCCTCTCTGGCTAAAATGGTCAACTTGTTAAGCATTATATAACAGTGAAGAGGATAGTAATACACAATACTTGGCTGCTATAAATACAGTTCATAGCTCAGACATAACTCATAAGTGGAATCATTTAGTTCTGCATCAATACTCTTAGTTGTGGACAGGACTATCACTCTTTATTTGTAGACTTTCCACCATTATGGCTACTATATTTAACACGGTGCACCCCTTGTCTTTTCTGTGGGAGTATGTAGATGATTACTGATGTATGTAGGCTAATCCTGTACAGTACAGCACTGGCACGTGGAACCTTTTCCCTCAGGCCTCAGTGTTACCACATGTACAGAGAGCACATCATTTCATGAAACATATGTTGCTTCTTAAAGATGGATTTACATGGATGAAAGAGACACTCATGTTTCCATTCGATGGGTTAAGAGTCATAACCGAACCATTCACAGTTGGAAGTGTGGATGCCTCCAGGCCTTTTTGGTTGGAGCTTCATCTGTCAGGCTTTCACACTAGAGCTCTTCACAACTGAAATGTGACGTTTGTTTCCACTAACAGATTTAGCTGCTTCCATATGCTTCTGATCAGAAATAAAGGACTATTTTATGGTTCAAATCTGGTTGAAAGTCTGGGTTTATGGTTACGAAATGTTTACACTGAGTCATAGTTCACAGTCTGAGCACAGAAGCACTCAAAGTGAAGAGAGAGTAGCACAAGGACTCTGCATTTTGAGGAGATATTAAAGGAAGAGCTTGTCTAAGCTGGTCCACAGGTATCCATTATGAACTACTAGTGTATTGGAGAGGTTTGCAAAATAAATGAACAAATGAAGGAGGATCTTACTGGTATGCCAGCACTAAATTACAGGAATCATAAACATGTGACTGTGTCTAAGAGTCTGATTTTCAATCCTCTCCTTTGTATATTATTAAAGGATCGAATTGGGACATTTCGCAGAGGAATTTACCCCACAGATTAGGGAAAGTCCTTGAGCAGTGCACTCCTGCAAAGCCAGGTGTTAAGAGCAACATTAAAGACTGTGCAGTGGATTTAAACTGTGATACAGAGAGACAAATTGGCATCCAGAGTAAATTCTTCCATACTCTAGGCTAAAATTTCATAAGCTCTCCAGTAATAATTTAGTAGAGATTTATGTTGCTGTCTTTGTTTCATAAACACAGTCTATCTGCCTGTTTGGGTTTGATTGATGTTCAGTCGCTGGAATGCATTGTATGCATTTGTATTTTATAACACTGTAAGACTGCTGTAAGGCCTATAAGGTTTATGTGCTGAAGACTATTATCTCGAGATTTAAAGAAGTGGATTTCAGACATCTGCCATGAGGCTCATCAATTACCACTTTCTCCTTTAAATTAATGTTACGCCTTAATCTTTTTTCCCTTCGCTCTGTTCCCAGTTTGTCCTTGACAATGACTCAGCAAGCTGTTTATTACTGTTTACAGGATACATAAAAGGAAAAGAGATCTTGAAATGTGTTTATTGTATCTGAATTGCTGCAAAAAGCTTTGAAAGTGTAAGTGCAAAATATTTACCTTGCAAAAATCTTCATATACTTCATGCTCCATTTAATCGTTTTACGGTCTCAAATTTCAGCATATTTTAATGGGATTTTCTGTAATAGACTAACATAAAGTTGCATTGGTCATTAAATGTTTGTTTGTTTTTGTAAATAAAAATCAGAAAAGTCTGGAGTTATTTTTTATTCAGTCCCTCTGATTAAAAACTGTAGAATCTAAAGCTCAGAAATTTTTTGAGGGTAAATCTCATCTGCATATCTACAGACTAGAAGTCTTTGCCAATTTGTATTTGCAAAATAGTTCAAGCTCTGTTAGATCAAATTGAACAATAATTTTCAAGTTTTGCCACACATTCTTGGTTAGAGTTAGATATGGACTTGGACTAGTCCATTTCTAACACGTTAATATTTCATATAAAACCATTCCATCGTAGCTCTGGCTGTAAAGTTAGGGTCGTTGTTCTGCTGGAAGGTGAACTTCCACCCTTGTCTTGCCTTTTGCAGCCTCTAATAGGTTTTCTTAACATCAACTCTGACAAGCTTCCTCTTCCCTGCTAAACAAAATCACCCCCACAATATTGTTTTGCCAACACCTTGCTCCAGAAAGAACTGTATGATTCTTTCTGGATCATGATGATTTGAATTGTTAGGTTTCCTCCCCATTGATATCATTTTGCATGTGGGCAAAACAAAAACTGTATTTTGGATTCATCTGACCAGAGCATTTTCTTTTGCATTTTTGCGTTCCTTCTGTATGACTTGGTGGTAAACTGTGAATGGAAGTCCTTTTTAGGTTTTGATTTGCCACTCTTCCATGAAGACCAGATTTACGGACGACTAATAGCATGTGTGGCTGTTTGTTCACCAATTTTCTCTGATAAACCTCATTTTCCTGTCACTTCACAGTCATGTGTTACTTTGTCTTTGTCTATATAGTAAAATCCCAATAAAATACATTTAAATTTGTTTTTGTAACATGACAAAATGTAAAAACAAGTTCATGGGGTATAAATACTTTTACAAGGTGCTTAAAACAGAATAACTGAGAGCACTACACTGCAAAATAGCAATAATGATGAAGCAAATCTGTTATGAATTTAAATATTTGATTCAGTAATGCATGTTTTTCATTAATTTCCTTGTAATTATAGTTTGCTGCACTTCATTGCGTTAGAATAATGGGAATCAGCCTGCAAGTGTTTTGTAACTCTGCTGAATCATCTCCTCTCTCTTTTTCTCCAACCTCTCGACATGATGTCTCCTGAGGAATGAATAAAAGTTCTCCCCAGCTGGAAGAAACATGTCCTTCACCTTTATGTCTCTTCAGTTCAATGAAAGTAAAGCCCTTTTCAGTTGCTGGTCTCCTAAAATTAGATGAATTTCAGATTCAGCAGTGAACAACTACTTTCTGTGTAAAAATAAGTCAAGTAGAATGACCAGTATTTTTCCTGATTTGAGAGATATTCATTATATATTACTGATAAAACTCTTTCTTTTACACCTTCTTGGCTCACCTTAGGCCGCGGCAGTGACTCGGAGTCCGACGGCACCCCTAACAGGAAGATGCCGGACTTGCACAAGGACGACATGTTGGCGCGGCGGACATCAGTCACTGAGCTGCGGACCGCCATGCCTTTCAACCAGTACCTCCCCAACAGGAGCAACCAGAGTGGATACGTGCCAGCACCGCTTCGCAAGAAGAAGAACGAAAAGGAGGAGGGAGGGCACAAGAGCTGGAGTACCGCTACGTCACCTGTAGGGGGAGATAGACCTTGTAGGTGAGTGTCAGGAAATGATAAAAACAGTTAAAAGTTCAGAGAGGGTCACATTTTTGCAAGCCAAAGTAATTAATACATGTCTGCATATACCAAGAAAACAAATTTGTAATAATGATATCCTGCTTATTTAATGTCTGTTTCGATTAATTTTGTTCATATTTTTAAATAGCATTACTGATATTATCTATATTAGAATTGTAAGATTTATAGATCATATGTTTAATTTAGAGCAGGTAAAATGTAATAACTGATATTAGTTTGAAGAAAAATGTGTGACACATTTTTTATTTGATAAGGTTTAAGTGACTAAGATTGGTAAAGCCACCGATCTTCAGGTGCATGTCAATAATTAGATATACCATCAAATACGTCACGTATTTCAGTGATTCAATTCTAAAAGGGAAACTCATATATTATACAGATTGATTACAAACACTACGTTTATTTCTGTTAATTTTGACAATTTTGGCTTACAGCCAATAAAATATGAAAATTTGGTTTTTCAGAAAGGTGGTATATTTCATAAGACCAAGAAAAATTGTTTTTTTAAAAAACATTTTTAAGAAATTTTATGTTATTGAGTGCTGTATCCAAACATACTGGAAAATTGAGTGGAAGGAAAAAGAAATCATTTAATTTTGAAATCAAGACCCTAGAATCTGGAGGGCGCGTGGAGAGGCACAGAAGCTATGTTACTGAAGTCCAGCATGAAGTTTCCACCATCACTCATGGGACCTGTCAACACCACCAAAAATACCAGTATCCTTTTTAAGGACCATCATATCACCCCTGACCCCCACCCCCAATTTATTCCCATACAGAACCTGATTATTTTTTGAAATGGAAGGTGATACACTGCAGATGAGCTGAAGGCCACAATTAAAACAACCCAGACTTCCACAGGCTGATCACTGCAGGTCATAGAAGTGCATATACATAGACATAGTTTTCAGCAGGCCCACACTCCTGTATTTATAATTTATTGGGGCCTGCCATAGTAATGCATAGGAGAGCAGTGCATTGCGTTGCGAAGCATTGCAGTGCGAAACATTGCAGTGTGAATCATTGCTTCGCAATGCAATGCACTGCCTCCCATGCAATGCATGGAGGCACCTATTATTCTCCACCTCGAAACTGCTTTCTCCGTTAATGCGGCTCGAACCGTAGCGTGCACCCCCACAATATATATATCAAAAATTTCAGCTCGTTCTCGAGATGTGTGCTAATACTCAACTTTTCGTTTTGAGTTACCATGGCAACGTAATTAGCGAAAAACTACCCCATACAAAGTCAATGGAGCGAGGTCCTGAAGACATCCTAAAGAACCACTATTTTTGAGGATTAACAGTGTCATCATGGTTTCGCCTACAAACGCCATTCAACACTCAGTTTGTAGATACGTCCGTGCTTCAGGAAGAAGTGAAGACGTCTTCAGACGTCTTCAGAAGTGAAGACAGTATGTTGACACGCACACTTTGGCAGGCCCCTTTTAAATTTCTTCAGAAATTTTCTAGTTTTTATTGATCTTATGTAATAATCATGTTTTCTGAGAAACTGAATTATGGATTTTCATTAGCTGTATTTCATAATCATCAAGATGAAATGCATTTTATAATTTAAATAAAATAAACAAAGGAGAAATATCACTTTCATTGATACTTTGGTATTCAAAATATGAGATGGAGTAGATAGAGCCAAAATAAACAGGAATAAAACCCAGATTTTTAGATTTGTGCCAGGCTTTCTTTTGTGTTAAATTAGAAGGTGCTGCGTGTGTCAACATGCATATTTTTGGTATGAGACCTTTCAGCCACTGATTATTTTTCTGTGTCTCATATTATTCTGATGGGAGTGGCTGATGGAGGCCACATGTGTGTTTTCATTGGCTCTCATTGAACTATGCTGCAGAGCTCTGAAGGGCTTATTAGAATATATTGGTATGGCATGTTAACACCAGGGAGAGCAAGGTTCAGACTTTTCATCACAAGTTTCACATTTCTGCTTGCTCGCTGGATTCCTTTACATTCTTCTCTTTACTAACTATGGTGTCCGTATGTGTGTCATCACTTTAGGAGTTGACTGAACTTACATCAACTTTATCATCAGTTTAGTTTTATTAACAAATAGCTGCGATAAAATGCAGACAATTGATTCAAAGCCACTTTTTGCATTCTAGTTATTCTTGCTTCCAAAAGGTAGAAAGGGTTGATGTATTCCCCACAAGGAATGTAGGCAGTCCTTATGTGGCATCACCCACTTTGTTTGCTACTCATGTTTTTTATTAAGTTTGTTGTCTCCAAACTTTGCATTAAATCAGTTTTTTCCTTTCATATTTTACCTCCTCTTTTTTCTGTTCCTCCCGTCAATTTTCACGTCTTGTGGACCAGTCATGTCATAATCCTCCTCATAGTTACCAATTTTCCTCTAACCTGATTATGATTCTCCTGATTTTTCCTTCTTGTTGGGGGAAATGGTATGATATAACTAGTCCAAATGGACTCCTATCGTAGCCCTTCCACTTGGAGAGTCCCACAGCCTTCTCCCACCCCACTCATCGAGCCACAGATTCAGGAGAGCAAGAGTAAAGACGAGGAGGAGGGAGGAGGTGAAGCCGAGGGCCTCCTCACCTTGCATTAAGATCCACGCTGTGGGAATGAGAAGGAGCAGTGAGCCTCTACACTGTAGCCTCAGGCCAGGCCAACTCAGAGCCTCCCAGGGATACCATAACTCTGCTGATGGTCAGCTCTGAGCAAGAGGTCAAAATCCATATCTGAATTCACCTTTACTAGACATGATTCTAATAAGTATTTCTTTTACTTATTCTTATGTTTGTTGTCATATCCTCTGAGAATAAATTGTCTTACATCATCTCTCAGTTGTCTCAGAAAATCTGGTTCTAAAATTATTTTAATGTAACTTTAAGTGTAAAAACAACAGATTCCTTTCTATTTGAATTCTTATTAATTCATTCAGTAGTCTGTAGAATCATCTTCAGCAGAAATAACCTAAAGGTGTCTTATTTGAATCACTGTCAGTCTCTCACACAGTTGTGGAGGAAGTCTGGATCACAAGTCTTTCCAACATAGTTTTACCTTTATTAACAAGTCAACTTTATTTTTATAGCACATTTCAGCAAAAAGGCACTTCAGTGCTTTACATGATAAAAACACAATGAACAAACAAAAATGAAACATTACGTTACAATAGCAAAATAAAGAGAAGTTATAACAGTTGTAATCCAGATTAGAATTAATCATGTTCCAGTTGTTTTCTTAATCAAAGGCAGCTCTAAACAAATGTTTTTTTGTTTGTTTGTTTGTTTGTTTTTTTTTTTATCATTGTTTCAGCAGATTTGCAGTTTTCTGAAAGTTAATTTGAAGAGGATAAAAAGTAAATTGCTGCTTCTCCATGTTTGGGTTCTGGTTCTGGGATGCAGGGCAGACTAGAACCAGAAGACCTGAGTGGTTCTGCAGGGTTGATATCATGACAACAGATCTTTAAATGTATTTTAGTTGTAAGCCATTCAGTGATTTATAAACTAAGGAGAGTATTTTACAGTCTATTCTCTGAGCTCCAGGGAGCCAGTGGAAGGATTTTTTAGAACTGGGTTGATGTTTCTCTATCTTCCTGGTTGTATTGAGAACATGAGCAGCAGCGTTCTGGATCGGCTGCAGCTGTCCTGAAGGACTTTTTATGCTGTGAAGACACTGTTGGGCGTTTTACAGACTTCAATTTTATGTCCATCTCTCTTAAGGTCCTACACAGCACTTCAACCAGAATTGAGTTTGGTCTTTGACTGGGCCAATCAGAATACCCGTGGCAGTGGCTCAGGAGGTAGAGTTTTGTCCTGTAATTGCTGGGTGTCGGTTTAAATCCCTGCTTCTTAAAACATAAATCTAAGCCTAATCTACTAGACACAGTTTTTGAAATGACTTGTCGATAATAAAACTTAATAATTAGTGTTTCAGCTCCACTCTACTTTCCCACACAAGCACTATCTGTGGATATCTGAGTTTACCTATTTTACCAATATCTACCAGCCAAAAAGTTGCTGCAGTTTTCTCAATGTAGACATCAGTTTAAAGGGTGGGAAACTTTTTAACAGAATAATAATAAAAACTTAACAGAATAATGTGCAGAATCTATAATACAATGGTGCAAGTTGCCACCCAGAAAATATATGTTGAAGCGTTGTACAAGAGCAGGCCATTTACCACTCAACATCATTGTTCTGCCGCTCAAGTGAGACAGATGAGTGCCAAAAACCCATATCATCACCCCCTCTACCACCATGCTTGACAGCTGGTTTGAGGTTTGTGGTTCCGGGTCAGTTTACTCTTTGCTCTTTACCTTGCTGGTATTTGTTGGGGGGTCACAAAACAGATTTAAAAGAGTTTCTTCTCCCAAGAATTTGGTTCAAGCACCGTTTATTTCAGCTGAGTACATCTTCGTAGCATCAGTGTTTTCCATCTATATTTTACATTCATTGATTTTAATTGTCAGCAGAACACATCTTTTCAGTAATATTATTCGATGTTAGGGTTTATAAATAACGGTGAATAGTTCTAATCTGTGGGAAAAACATTCCTCCACAGCTGGTGTGTTAATCTGACCCTTTTATACACTTGGCACTGTAATTATCAGATCAGATTTTTACCCATTGCTCCTTTTCAGGAGCTTGAACTATAGGCTAGCAAGGCTCTGTGCACATTTAAAAGCTGTTAGGGACACACCGTCCTGAACATGCCGCCTTCCTTTATTGAACTGGACAAAGTGTGTACCCAGCGGGCCACCCAGAGAATATCCTGTTTATACTTCAAGTTTCAAGTAACAAGGTGAGCCTTATTAGCTGTGGATGCTCAATGCTGGTTTTCATATTTCACAGTTCTCACAATTCCAGCTTGTTCTGGGCTTGGCAGTATTTATTTCTTGAAAATTAATTTTTAAGACTCCTAAGTTATTTCATAACCCAGCCTTATCCTGTGTCGTTGTTGATTTTTTTCCAGAAAGGTCAACATTTCATTCAGTCCTGTTGGTTTGTTATTATGAGACACATCCCCTGTTTTCTCAGTTTTTTCTTCAATGTGGCGCAGATGTTCTGGCTTTGGTTGATTCTCAGCATTTTAGGAATGTGTGTTTTCAAAAGTGCCTGCAGGTTTCAAGGATTTCATACAAAGCTCCTATATGGAGCTCTTGATATAGAGATTTATTGTTGAACTTCACATATTTAGTTTCACGTTAAATATAAAGCCTAAATTTTTATTTTTTTATTTTCCTGCTGTTTATAGTTTTCTCAAAAGTGGATGCCTTGAAAAAGTGTTCATATTGCTGAACTTTTTCACCATTTTACAGTCACTAATTTTAGTGTGTGTTTTAGGTTTTTTATATAATTAACCAACACAAAGTAGTGCGTAATTGTAAAATGGAAGGTAAAAAAAAAAAAAAATGGAAGGATAATTTTGCATGTTTTTTTTTGTTTGTTTATATTTATTTTTTTTACAAATTCAAATTTAAAAAGTGAGGTGTTGACATGTATTCAATCCCCTGAACTCTGATATCCATAAATAACATCCAGAGCAGCAAATAGTGCTTTACAAATCACTATGTATAATTTAACTTCAGTATAAATGTAGGTGACACATGGTGGTGGCACTATCGTGCTGTGGGAACTCTATCAGGAACAATTAAGCTATTCACAGTCGATGGAGCTAAATGCAGAACAATACAAGGCAGAGGATCACCTTCCAGCAGGACAATCACTTGAAATATACAGCCAGAGCTACAATGGAATGGTATGGTCAAAGTCCATACCTATATCCAATTCAGGAGCTGTGGCAAGACTTGAAAAGTAATGGGACTGAAGGCCGTTCCTCTCCCTGCCAGCAGCTGGCCGCTTTCTCTCTGAACGCTGTAGTTTACAGTCCAATAAAAACTTCCAGCAAAGTAGTTGATCATAAAACGGTGACAAAACAACTAAGTCTTGAAGTGTTGTTTGGTTTGGCTGTTTTCGCATCCCAGCTGCTCTAAACAGATCTGTTAGCATGCTGTCTCATTTGATTTATGACTTCACAACCATTCCACATTCAGGCTGCTCCAGAGGAATGTTGTCTGATTATATAGGAAGATACGAGGCAGCCAAACACTTCAGTTTGCTTTGCTTTCTGCAGTACTCCAGCTCGCTCGTGCTCAGAGGAACTCTTCCAGTACTTGACGGCCCTGTCACCAAACGCTACCAACCCTGCTGGGAAACGTCAGACCGCAACAGACCAGGGGGATGTGGGAGTCGCAGGTGCAGATGGGGATGATAAACAGGCCGGTCGAATGCTGACCTCACCCAAATATGCTCCGGGTTCCTCTGATTTCCTTCCTGTGCCCACTGCCATGGCAACCACTTTAGCAGCTGCAGGAGCAACCGATTCAGGCAGAATGAAGGGAAGGAATGAAAGAGAAGAACCAAAGGAAAAGAAACCTTGTTCGGACAGTAATCTTCCAGCAACGTGAGCCAAGTCATTTTATCAAAGTCTGATGCTTTGGGCTCCAACTCTTTGATTTGCCTTTTAACTGAGGGATCTGTCAGTTCGATGATCCTGGAGCACACTCTCTATCAGCATGACGTTGACCTCAGTGTGCACTGCTTTGATTGGATGATGACCTATATATTGCATGATATTCTCTTCATAAACTGGGATTGAAATTCTGTTCTAAATGAGCAAATACTGTTGGGCAAACAGTGCATGAAAATATGAAAATAAATTCCAATTACTTTGCTTTTTTTGCTTCATGAGCAGATGAGGATGCCTGCTTTTTTGTTTTTTGTGGGCATCATATTAGGAAACAAATCGTTGATTTATTGATTATATGTTGATACTCATGGAACTCCCGGAATGTTGAATTTGAGACGTATTCCAGGTTGATAGCCTTCTACCAAAATCTTTTGGCAGATTGATGTTTTACTGGAGTCATGTGGGGAAACAGACGTTGCAGAATACAATCTGGTTCTGGTTTTGAGAATTCTCTCTAAATTTAGTCTTCAGTTTCCCTCAACCACAAGCCACACTTTCTTTCACACCACTCCAACTTAGCAGCAGCTGTGTTGAAAAAATACGAGAAAAACTGGAGTTAATAAGTGGTCACTGAGAGAAACTTTTAGATTGTTCATGTTCTGATTAAAGACGCATGAGCTTTCTTAGCTTATCTTTGCGAAATGCAACGTTTTCTCTTGCTCTGTTTTGTTTTGCTTTGCAGTGCTACAATTCTATCTGTATTTTAGGTAACAGTGCCCTCTTGTGTTTGGTTTAAGGTTTATCATATTTTAATATAAGATCATTTATCATAAAACCATTACAAAATGCTCTTTTTTCTTAAGCTAGCATATTGTCATCTGATATTACCTGCCATTTAACACACAGACATTTAATTTTCCCGTATATTTGCATGAGAAAATGCTATTTCTTTCTTCAGTGTTGTATTCATTGGTCATTGTGTTGTCTTTTCATGCTCACTGCCCTGTGTGTTTTCAGCCACTCAGATAATTTGTCAGATGATCTACAGTAAGTTGCATTTTCAACACTTGAGTGCTTTCAGTTTGCAACTCAAATGAATCATTCAAGTCGTCATTTATTGCCTGAGTTGGATTCTGGTATATAAAAGTGAGATGTTTTTTTTTTTTTTATATATATTTTCTTCTTCATACTCTCAGTCTTGCAGATTTGGCTTTACCCCCTGCCGCACATTATTTCAGATGTTACTGGGAAAGCAACACTGGATCCCCTATCAAACACCGATTCTTATTTTGCTTATATTTATCCATATTAATTCAATTATCTTAGTTAGTTTGGGGTTTTGGCAGGGTCGTCTTTGCCTTTATTTATTTATTATTTACTGTCTTTTTGTGTCTTAAAAAAAAGGGCTAGATTACTAGATTGTGCAAGCTTGTGTCCCCTTACCTGGGTTAAAAATTAAATATCCAAACCATGATATTCAGAGAGTAACGTTCAACAGAAGCTTGTGGCAGCATTAAAACAGTTTTCCTACAATCCACAGTTCATAATGTTTATTATATAGAATAGTTAAAATGCAACAATACGTGGGGGGAGAAGAGTTCCCTGTTAGCAGGTTTCACTATTTAAAAACTAAGACAAAAACATTAAAGAGTTTGCGTCTTAAAACTGTGTTAGCATCATAGTGACAATAATTTAACTCATTTAATAGAGCTAGAACTAAAATTGTAGAACCAGTGACTTTAAGCTAATTCAGATCTTTCCACTTCAATCACAAACCGGAGAAATTGAAAATGTAAGTTTAGTGTTTGAGTAATTTAGCCTGTTGTGTAAAAGTGTGATGTGCAATCTTTAAAATTGTGACCACATGCATGCCTCTTGTGGCCCTGTGATCCATGTTTTTGCTTTGGAACGGACTTGGCTCATCCCTTGTGCTTCGTCCAGCCCGCATGCGTGCCTGTTGCCTGCTCATGTGGAGTGAGAATGTTATTTAAAACAAAATCTGATGAAACGAGGGGGGGTTGCCTTGGGTTAGCAGAGAGCAGCACAATTGCATGCATCTATAAAAGAAAGCTAGCTTACTCCCTCTTACTCTGGCTGGCTTCTGTTTGGGGGTTGCAAAAGCGAATATGACTTAACATTCTAGATTTGAACAGAAGAAACATAAAAGCTTTAAAATTTCCTGATGAACTTAAAAAAACAGTTGAATGTTGCAACTGTTGAAGTATTCTCTGAATTGAACGATGTCATTTCCTAATAATCAAGTCAGTGCTCCCTCATTATGTATCCTGTTTCACCTTTTCGCTCAGGAGCGTGAGTATGACCGACATGCGTGGTGAAAACGAGGCCGTCCTGCAGCCACACAGTCACGTCCGTCATGAGCTGATGCACAACCAGTACAACAGAATAAAAGAAGATGAGAATCACTGGCAGGAAGTAAGTGCATTAAAGTGTCCTCTGTCGTATGTCACCGTTTTGTCTGCAGGTTAACAGAAATGTGTTTCTGCAAGCTGCTGGGAAGGTTGTATCTGATCTGTATATATTTTGTGTGCCTATCAGGACCTGGCTCGATGGAAAAGTAGGAGGAGGAGTGTCTCTCAGGATCTGATTAAAAAAGAGGAAGAGAGGAAAATGATGGAGCGACTGATGTCAGGAGACAGCAGTATCTCTCAAAGAAGAAAAAGCATTAAAACCTACAGAGAAATTGTGGAGACAAGTATGTGACACCCTTGACACAATGAGCACTTGATTAGTTTTCCAATGAAAGAGAAAGTTACACATGCAGGACATGATAGAAAAATATAACCTGGATCATGGTCTGAGAGGTGGACGTAATTATAACACCTGTTAGCGGTCACAGTGGTGCCTGACCCTTCCCAAGGTTTACTTTAATGAAAGAAAAACAAAGTGGGTATATGTATGAGTGTGTCATTCAAATTAGCCTAAAAATGTTCACCTGTTTTAGGGGACGACGTGAGGAGGAGCTGCGACAGGCCGTACCGGAAAGCCAGAACTCCAGAGGAGGCATCTGCTATCCTCCAACGTTACGCCCAGCGGTTCTCCATCAGCGAGGCCGTCTGGAGCGGCTGCAGCTGCCGAAGCTTCTGGAACCGCAGTGTATCAGCCGATCCCTTCCTTTCCCACTTCATCACCTTTTTCTCTCTCGCTCTCCTCCTCCCCCACGACTCCCGGAACCCCTTCGATGAGGGCCCCCGATGGCCAATGAGATATCTGCGGCAGCTGTCTGCACCGGCGCCAAGGTTTACGTCCACGCTGGAGGCGCAGATTGAAGAGTTCCCAAAGAATCGACTTCACACACCAGCGGCCTCAGATTCGCTCTCGCTCTTCTGAACCACCATCCCCCGAGCCCTGTCAACCCAAACCTGTGCCTTTGGTGACAACCCAAGCCTTACTTTCAGCCCAGAACCATTGGCAGATGAAAAATGGGAATAGCAAGGTGAAGACTGACAGTAAAGAGGCAAAATAAACCACCAAAGTTAAGGTTTAAAATGAGCACCCAACATAAAAAAAAAAAAAGGTTTCAGACAGTTCATCCTAACCTCTCTAAAAAATGTTTGCCTAAATTTATCAAGGGGCAGTATTATGTATTTTCCAGCCACATAGTGCCATTTTGATAGGCACAATAAAGTAACTATGTTACCTTCAGTTGTTAAAAATGCTGCATGTATCAAACATGACTCAAAAGAATTTGACTTCACAGTTTAAACACTTTGAAATTGAGCCTCTGTCTCTTTAAGAAGCTTCTGCTCTTTCCGACAATCCGCCTTCAGCATGTCATCACCTCAACATTTCTCCATTAAGCTTTTAACAATCATTTTTAGGAGTGTTACACCAAGTAGTTGAGCTCAGCAGATGCGCAGTTCCACCAGGTGTTTGCTAATTGCTGCTGGCCGCGAGCCTGAAGAAGTTGAGTGGGGGGAGTTTGCAGGGGAGGATTGCTCTGTGAGGCGGAAGCTTGGCTTGGAGACTGCAGCTCTGAGAAGGAGCTGTGTGGAAAAGCCGGCTCTCAGTAAAAACCAAGCGTTTATACATCCCAAATGGTTGCCATGGAAGATTAAAACATTTCTCAAACATGCATGAAAGAAATCAAAGCAACTCTCCAGGTATGTTTTTGATGAGGGAATAACATTATAACATCATGTAAAGCTTAAAAAGTCGATTTACATAATACTGCCCCTTTAAATTCTTTTCACAATGATGATAAAGCTGGTCAAGGCCTTAATGGCTACAGTGGTCTTTAAAAGTCTACACACCTTTTTTTATATTTTTGGGTTTTTATAAGGCAAAAAATTAAGGTCATGATTAATAATATCAAAATTTTACCCACAAAAAAAATGTGAATGGGTCCTGTTCAATTCAACTAAATAACATTTTTGGAAGAAAAAAAATGCTGAAAGTATCTCTTGGATTGTGAGGACATCTCTCATCCATGGTCCTCTTCAGGTCAGACCATTCTCTGGTTAGATGTCCGGAGTTCCCTCCTGGACCTGTTGTCTCCACAACCACATCTCAGAAAAGTGGGGATGGATGAATCTGTGCATTCATTCATTGATCCACTGATCAATCTTCAGCTCTCAAGCAGACACCAGAAGGTTTTGGGCAAAAACCGTCTGACATTTGGAACTATTAAAAATTTTATCCACCTTCACAGAAACCTCAATTCCATTGCTAAAAAAGTAACCCCAGACCATGATGCTGCCACCACCATGTTTTGTAATTGGTATGGTGTTGTTTTGGTGACATTTCCCACCCTAACAGATTTTATTTTCCAGTTGAATTGTTCAGAACAGATGTTACATTACATTATTTATCGTTTATGTTTTACATCATAAAAATCTGGCATTTTAACTTTGTTGTGTAAACTTTAGAGAACCACTGTATTCTGAGCTTGTTGCTCTTCATCCCCTTGCAGATCTCTTCACATTTACATCACAATGCCACAGAACTGCCATTGTGATGAGTGACTAGGGCGTATGAGAACCCAAAACCTTCCTTCATTCAAGAAGCATGTAATGTTTCAATTTCGCCCACAAGTGTCCTTAACAGGTTCCATTTACCTTTCTTCTGGCAAAAAATGAGCAAAAGGAATATTTAAAATGAGAACTTGTATTGTCATGTAAAGGGAGATTCAGGGTATTACCAGACCCAAATGGAGCAGAGCACTTTTTCTGGAATTTCTTGTCAGGAGTCCCATCTTGAATGAAGCCCTCTGTTCGCTATTGACTTAAGAAGTTGACAAGTAGGACCTCTCCTCAATGTGAAGTGGGCTCCCGGCGGACAATGAGTGCCCACACAGGCTGCAAGGACAGGGATGAGGAGGTGGAGGAAGAGGGGGCCTTGCTGAGAGGCTGCATTCAGCCGACCATGTCTTAAGTTACCGCTCACTGGGAGCTCCTCACACATATATTAGTGTTTCTTTGTAGCAGAGGCCAGCAGGGTGTTTTCAGCAGATGAATAGCTAATAACTAACAGAAGTGAGGTTTATAATGAGAAGAAATGAGGGCTTTCAGACATAAATTATTTCAAAGTTTTTGTTTGTGAGAATTGATTTTTCTGCTGTGGAAATTCAGCCATATACTTCAGGAATATACACTACGTTAAAAAGTATTCGTATTATTTGAACCTTTTCACATTGTTGCCTCTTAAAACCACAAAACTTCAACATATTTCACTGGGATTTTATGTGACAGGCCGACTTGTAGCTATTAATTGTGAAACAGAAGGAAAGCCATACATGATAGAAATCTTAAAAGTGAGTAAAGCATCCTTAACTCTAATGCCTCTAAATAAAATCCAGTTCAACCAACTGTGATGAGAAACCAGCTAATTTGTAAATAGATTTCACCTGTGGATAATTTAATCTCAATATAAATACAATCTGTGAAGGCCTCAGAAACACGGCTTTCTACTTGAACTAAGAAAATAGTCAGAGAAGCAGCCAAGAAGCCCATGAGAACTCTGGAGGAGGTAAATTAAGGCAAATCATGGAAGAAAAACATTTAGCGGCAGCAAATCTTACAACAAAACTTAAATCTGTAGCAGACGTTCAGCCAGAGTAACAATTCTATAGTTTGATCAAAGCTTATTCATGTCTGCATACTGCAAAAGGTGGTTGTATGAAGTATTAAATCAAAGTGGCTGAATACAAATGCATCTCACTTTTCAGATTTTCATTTGTAAAAAATTTTCCAAACAATGCTTGATTTTCCTTCCACTTAATTTTCCTTTACTTTGTGTTGGTCTACTTAGGACATAAAATCCCAATTGTTGTAATGTGACAAAATATAACAAAAACATCAAAATGTATGAATACTTTTGCAAGGTACCACATTGTAAAATACTGGTAAGACCTTCCAAAATAAAGCAAAGCGTTAAAAGAAAATTAGATTTGATGCTTGATGCTGCTCAGTCTGCACAGTTTAATGATCATAATTATGTAGAAGCTTTTGTTAATGCCTCATATGTCTCTGCTGTTGTTATGCAGGCAGATGGTTTGCTACGAGTAAACGGTGACATCGGAAATGATGCCGGTTCCATTAAGTCCGAGAGCAAAGAAAGGGAATCCCCTCCCCTTTTCCAGGCGTCTCCAGATACTCCCCCATCAGATGCCTCACCCGCTCGCAGTCTGCCAGCCTCCCCTGAAAGAGGAAGTCCAATATCAACAAAGGCCAGCGACAGACAGGGCAGCACGGAGGCAGCTTCTCAGGATGTCCAAGAGGAGAAAGTCACTGAGGGTTCACCACCTCCCACTTGGCCCACTTCTCTTCCTGAGGTCCGATTCAGGGTGTTTATGATTTATATTCATACACCATGTAATAAGGTTACTTTTAAAACATTAGTAGGAATCTGAGTTATGTAAAACAGCCTGTTGTGGTGGAAAGAATGATTTGTTGAATCAAGTGAACTTTTGGAAGCTCAAGGTTCTGCATTAGTTCAGTTTCTATGGGAACAGTCCAGGTTGGTACATAAGATTTTAAATCTGATAATATTCTTGCAAAAATGTGTTTTTGATCTGACACGTGTGTGTTATAACTCTTGCAAACTCTTCTTTTATTTTCTTGTTCTATCTCTGGGATTTTGCCTAGTAATTCCTGGCATTTGGCTGTTTTGGTTGGAAAGCTAGAAGTAACATTTTCCTCCTTAATCTGCTGACACAGCCTTTCTTCCAGACAGTAAAGTCATCTCTATGACCATTACAGGAGCTAAAACATCCAGAGGACGGCTTTGGGGAGACGGGAGGCCCCCAGAAAAATGCTGCTCAACAGGAAGAACAGTCTATTCCTATTGCAGCTCAGCAAGCGCCACCTGCAGGTCTAATCAACAACTACAATGCGGATGCCCCAGTTAGCATGCTTTCTGTTTATAGGCTATTATTCTTTGTGTGTAAAGCTATGATCTCAAGAATTTTGTTTGTATCTTCTTCCAGAAACTAAACCAGAGAAGACTGAACAGCCCAGAGGGAACATGCTGCAGTTTCTTCCAGCTGAGGTTAACACACTAAAAAATCAGGCCGTAACATCAGCGGTAAGAGAAATTCTACTTAAACCTTCAGCGACCATCATATCAGAAGTCATCCAATCAGTGTAAATCAGCTTGTAGGTGAGAATTTCTTCCTGTCAGGAGTCTTTTCAGAGAGAGGAGACGGCCCCGACCCCGGCTGCACCCGGATCACTCGAATATCATCCTCCAAGGGAAACATCATCAGGTGAATTTGTGTCCTCGTGTCCAAACATAGAACCAGCAGCTTCTTTTCCATTCTTCCCTGTATTCTAAGTTTGATTATCATGTCAACTTTGTTCGCTGTTTTTCTTTTAGCTTTTCAGCATGGCCTTTTTTCTGCTTATACAAGATAAAATTACTGATCATAAACCCAACGCATTCACTTCTCAGTTAAGAACAGAACATTTTAATCCATATAGATGGGACAGTTTAAAACGTTTTGAAAACAAGACGTACATTCAGGTAACTGTTTTGAGCCAACTTAAAATACATTCAAAAAGCACAGCATATAACCTAATATTAGGAATGTAATCAAGATTCTGTTTATACTGATTAAAATTCTACTAAACCTCTCCTATAATAGCACATAAGTAAAAATACAAAACTTTTCCCCCAGTTTGACTTCTTAACGTCTGCTCCAGCTCCTGATTTTCACATCTGTCCTATCCCTCATTATTTCCTTCCCCGTTTCCCTTCCTTCCCACATTCCCTGTTTTTCTTCCATCCACATTTTTTAATCATTTCGCTGTAGAGTTTGAAATCAGTGTCAGGTCCCCGCAGACCTCCAGCAACCTTAAGTCACGCTGGGAGTTCTTCGCTCCGCCAGGTAAACCTCTGTGTTCGTGGAGGTCTCTTTACCATGCTAACATACTGGTGTACAGGCTTTCCCTCATATTTTCCTCAGAGCTAAAATAAAACCATCTCGTCCCAACATCTGTTCCATGATTTTTAACACTTTGTAAATGAGTTATGAGTTATTTCTTTACTTTTTTAAGTATCTTTGAAGCTTCCTGTTTAGGCTGCCTTTGCATATTACCAAGTGTTTTTCTGGCTGATCAAGTGATTAATAATCAGCCTTTGACAGCATCCTAGTTGGTGTTCATTACTGGTTTCTCCACAAAAAGCAGCAGCATCTCACTGGTATTATACAAGCTTTAACACTATGATCACACCTACTTTGAAACCCATAGGAGGTTCAGCTCTGATTACCGAATTCATCCTGACCTCTTCCTGATAAATGTGCCCCACGCTTATTGGCACCTAAACAAAATAAAAGAATTGGAATAATTTCAACTTTAATTACAGAAGAATATTCTCACACTAAAAAATTTAGAAAAGTCAAACCTTTAATTTAAGTTTTAAAAAAATTCAGTGAGAAAAGTTTTATACAAGAGATTTTTTTTTTTTTTTTTTTCAGGGGGCGGGGGAGGGTAGATTAAAGATGCTTAAATCGTTAGGCAACCCTAATGGTTTCCATAAAATAATTGTAACTGAAACATTTTTGGAATTTATGTGGTTTTTTTTTTGTTTTTTGGTTGTTTTTTTGCTTTAGTGGTCTATTGTCTGTTTCCGTTACCGCTGTTAAGTAGGGTGGATGATCTGTGATGCTATGGGCCTCTTTCCTTTTCAAAGGCACTGGGAAACAAGTTAGAATAATTAGAAAAAAGGGTAATTGCTGGGTCTTTCAGCAAAACATATCAATGCAAAAATAGTCCTTCCAGACACAGAATCAGTTTTTTTACATGACCCTCTTACTTTCCAGACTTAAGTCCCATAAAATACCTGTGTGGCACCTGATATTTTGTAAAAAAAAAAAAATAATAATAATAATAACAGAATAACTATGTATTTGTGTAGGAGCATTCTTCTGCATTAAAAGTTGAATCTATATTTAGGCTCTGATACAAATGTTTTGGGGTTACTACTAAGCATGACATAAGCAATATTAAGTAATTTATAGTCTAAAAAAAATAATTCGGAGCTCTTAAAATATCTTTTCATTTTTTTCTCTAGTTTTCACACCAGTATATGATGATTTGCAAACAGCTGTCTCGTCAAACTGAATTAGTTTATATGCAGAATATTCTTGACTTTTTTTTATATATCTGTTCTCTTTGTTTACAGAAGATGCAGAGAAGGATCGACATGAAAACGTGAGTCAAGTGGTTTGCTGAGCTCTCATCTTCCTTCTCTTCAAGCCAGTCACTGTCAGCCATATTACTTTATTCTCGAGAGATCTGAACTCTGAAGTTTTAGTCAAAACAGCGATTTGACTCTACTTTCCAGCGCAGCTACACTGGTGCAGAGTTTAGAGAGATTATTAGTCAGTGTGAGTTTTGATTAAGTTTCTTCATTGTGTCAGTGGTGAAAGTGAGAAAAAGAGCATCCTTAACACATGATATTGGCTGCGTCAACATTTTTTGGTAAATAAAGTATTTTATTGAATGCTTCATCCGTATATGAAGTGCATGCATAAAATCTTATCATTTAGTAATTAATGTTCTTAATTTCCCATGTTTTGGTCTGTTTTGTGAATGTTTTGCAGCCCCTGTGTTGAGCTTGTCTGGTTCACCAAACACCTTTGGTTGGAGCTTAATTCAGTGCCCCCGCAAACAGTTAAACAACAATCAAGCAGATGGAAAACTGTCTCTGAAAATCTAAACCCTACATAAAACTTGAGTTATATTCAGATTGTATTTAGTTCCCATAAACAAAACAAGCCCCATCATATTATATTTTAATATTTTAATGCAAATGTCATCTTTTTTTATTTATTTATTTTTAATTTTATGCTCATTTGTAGCTTAGCCTTTGGTTGTCGTGTCGCACTGAATGGTCCTGAGCTAATTATTGAAGATCACATGAAGCTGTTGATGTAGCATGCCAGATGAGGAGCTGCAGTTGATGGCTGAGACTGCTTTTCCTTTTTTATTCACCTCCAGCTCTCTTTCTCTGTCTTCTCTCTCCTTAGTAGGCGTCCTTTGGCTAGCAATGGAGTAGTGCTGTTGTGGTAGACCAAATATTTCTGTCTCCTCTCTTCTCCTTTCCTTTTTCCTGTGGTGGATGTGTGTGTACATTGGGGTCTCTCTTTACGTGAATGGGTTGTGTGTGGATGTCAATGTGTGCATTGTATCTGTTGTGTGTTTGTGCCATGTTGATCTGTATGTCTATGTGTGTGGGCCTATCAGGTGTCAGTCCCGGTGTTGGCCAAGGCCAGGCGGGGAGACCGCTGGTCTTGGGACCCGGATGAGGAGCGAAAGCGTCAGGAAAGGTGGCAGCAAGAGCAGGAGCGCATGCTGCAGGTACATGGCAACCCATGGAGGGTAAAGCATGGCGCATGAGTGTGCAAGGCCAGGAGTTTAGTTTGTTATGGAACTTGGTAGACAGAGCACTGCACCAGCAGTGAGTCTGAGGTGCAGAAAGTGTTTATCTCAGGTTTTCTACCCAGGCTGGAAACATGTAGAATTTGATTTTAGTATTTTATAGGTTTGATTAAGAAAAATAGAAGAATAAGCAACTATGAAGTAAATAAGAGAATTAAAAAAAATTTGTATTTCCTGAGTTTATTTCTGATTCGAATGTCTTATGGTTATAGCCATCCATCTATTTTTCTCCACCCATTCAACTCTTTGCTTTTATCCATCCAACCATTTCTCCATCCATCCATCCATCCATTTGTTCTCCACCCATCCAACGTTTTGCTTCCATCTATCATCCATCCATCCATCTATCTGTCAGTTTTATATCCATTCATCCATTTGTTCTCCACCCATGCAACGCTTTGCATCCATCTATCATCTATCCATCCATCCATCTGTCAGTTCTATATCCATCCATCCATCCATCCATCCATCCATTTGTTCTCCACCCATCCAACACTTTGCCTCCATCTATCATCTATCCATCCATCCATCCATCTTGCCTTATGTTTGGACAAACCCACAGAATCCATTCAGAAGTCATTCAGCTCAGTTATTTAGAGCTGTGTTGTTCCTCAATTCATGATCATCTTTTTGTTTGGGATGGTTTATTGTTACAGTATTTTGAAAATTCATCTAATACAGACAGTTACAGAAAGACTAAGTGCACTTTATTGCTTTTTCCTCCCTCACCTGTTTTTGTTGTTAAGCAAACCTCAACTCCCCTATGCTCACTTGAACCACTAGATGGCGAGCTTGTGCAGTGGAAGAACCCCTGCTCCTCCATCACCGTCTCCATCTCATGCATACACAAAGACGGAGACTTTGTCCTATGTGGCTGCTGTTGTTGCTGCCCCGGTCACTCTCTCCCTCCTCAGCCAATGATCTCAAGTCTGCACATTTTTAAACATTTAAAGGAGTGAGGTCTGTTACTCACAGCTGCTTCCTGAAAACAGATAACACTCCTTTATGGTTGTTTGTGAGGAGATGTGCTCAAATGGACGAATGCCTGATGCATCAGTGTGCTCTCCACCCTCCTCATTGTGTTTTGTCTCTGTGCTCCAGTCTTACTCTTTTATAAATGTGGATATTTCCTTTAACTTTCTGGGGTTCCTACACAAATTTGCATTATGAGAAGATGGTTTGTCCTTTCTGGGAATGTTGTCAAAAATGATGAAAAATATAAAGCAGCTTTTAAAAAATAATTGTGAAGGAACTCCATGCTTAACAGCTTCTGCATGCTTTTGTATTTTCCATGTTCTTCTGTGTTTTTGTTGCGTTTTGAACTTCCATTTTTATGCTGAACAGGTGCATATCTGAGTGAAGTCAATAAAAAGCCAGACTTCCTGGTTAGGATTTACTCAGAAAATCAGCAGATTTAGAAAGCTGGATTAAACGTTTTAAAAAATGAAGACTGTGCCAGCTAGCTGTGCACATCTTTTCTGATTTTCGGCCCAAACAGCCACCTGCAGAAAGTTCAGTTTTTCACTATGCTTTGGCTCTCTGCTGTATGTCATGTGTCTGTTGCCATGGTGACAGGAGAAGTACCAGCGTGAGCAGGAGAAACTGAAGGAGGAGTGGGAGAAAGCACAGAGGGAGGTGGCGGAGGAGGAGAGGAAGTATCATGAGGAGGTGTGTGTGTGTGTGTGTTTACACAGGAGGGAACATGTTGGATTTGAAATTAAAAAAATGCTTCTGCATCAAAGCATCAGCTGAATTGTAACATCGAACTGCATATTTCTGTCTATTTTAGATTTAGAAACCAACTTACTGTCGTATGTGTTTGGTTTGGGATTCCCCCCCCAACAGGAGCGCAGGATACTGGAAGAAACTGTGATGCCTCTCACACCCCACTCCTCAGCCCTGCCTTCCCCCAGCCGAGGGAGCCTCTCCTCCACCTCCGAGCCACAGGACACGATTGTCCGTTCCCTGGCTGATTGGGAACGCAAGCAGGAGCTACTGGAGAGGCAGTCTGTGAGGGATTTATTATGTTTTATGGATTATCCATTTTGTTTGTCCCTTGGTGGCATGTGTTCTACAAAAGTACTTCACATTTTGTTCTGCTAAAAATCCAAACCTCAATCTATTTTGTCATGATTTTATGTCATAGACTAACACAAAGTAGTAAATAACTCTAAAGTGAAAGGAAGAGGATATGATTTTCAAAATCTTTTACAAATACAAATCTGAAAAGTGTGGCTAACGTGTACTCAGCCCCCCTTAATCTGATACCTTGAGATAAAATCCAGACCAACCAGTTGCTTTAGAAGTCACTTAAACAGAGTCTACCTGCATGTAAATTCATCTCTGTTTAAAAACTATCTGTTCTATGAAACCCTCAGTGGTCTGTTTGAGAACATTAGTGAAGAAACGGGAAAGAAACAGGATGGGAATGCCTGAATAGACCCAGTGATGTGCAGTCAGGTGAGTAAGTAAAATAGGTACATGAGAAATAAAATAGATGCTAACAATTATGAGAGAAAATCAGTTTGTCTACTTGACTTTTCTAAAAAATAGGGTTTTTTATTGGTAATATCAGTATTTTTATGTGCAGTGCTGTGCCTCACCACTGATGGCGCTGTGTCACACATAGTAAATGAAGCAGGCAGTTGGTCCATGCCCATTGCTGTTCTCTCGTTATATCGCCAAAATACTTGTTTAATTACACATGTTCTACCTATGCTGACGATCCACGGTCTGTTTAATACATTTAATTTATTTATTCTTTCCAATCGGCCATAAAAGTGCAGTGAAAATGTGCAGGGTGAGGGAGAAAGTACTGTGCCTCACTGATAGGGGGCGGTACTGAACCCCACAATTGCAACAGGCACTCTTCTTCTGTGCATTGAAAAGACTGAAAACAGAGAAATACAGCCTGAATTGAACTGTTCAAGGCCACTCTTCTTTGGCTGCCAGATTTTTAAGAATGAAAGGAAAATGAGAGGCAAGGACGTTTTTTACAACAGTGACAGATATTCATGGAGAAGGATGGGTGCATGGACTTCATATAAAAATAAAGCTAAAATAATACACGATTTTTAATTTTAAACAGAAAAGAGAGAGGTCAACAAAAGAAAACATTCAAATTTTTAAAAATCAAATGTGATCATATGTTAAATATTATTTCATTTTTCTTTTGTTGAATTATATGGAATTCATTAAAGCTTAATTAAAAGCTTTAGTTATGGTCAAAATTAAAATATAAGCTTATATGTTGGATTTCGGATTTGTACATCCAACCCTGGGAGAGTCAGTGCCTCACCAGTCATGAACCTCACTGCACGTCACTGAATACACCATCCCTACAGTGAAACATGGTGGTGGCAACTTTATGCTGTGGGAATGCTTTTCTTCAGCAGCTGCAGGGAAGCTGGTCAGAGCTGATAAGAAGATTAATGGAGCTGAATCAGGAAGATTAACGGAGCTAAATGTGGAAAATTCTTGAAGAAAACCTGTTGGAAAACCAGATTCCACAAGACAAGAGCAGAAGTTCACCTTCCAACAGGACAACAACACTAAACCTGCAGCTAGAACAATAATAGAATGGTTTAGATCAAAATCCGTTTATGTGTTAGGATAGCCTGGTCAAAGTACAGATTTAAATCCGATTAACATTCATTGTGAGATTTCAAAACTGATGTTCACAGAGGCTCTTCATCCAGTTTGACTAAGAATTGGTAAAAATTTCAGTTTCCAGATGTGCAAAGCTAGTAGAGACATTGCAGCTGTCATTGTCGGAGAAGGTGGTTCTGCAAGGGATTGGCTCAGAGGGCTGAACAAAATGCATGGCACACTTTTTTGAGATTTGAAAATCACGTATCGTTTTCCTTCTACTTTACAATTAAGCATTAATTTGTGTTGGTTTGTAATGAAGAATCCAAAATTATGCTGTAGATACTTCATATGTCACTGTAAGGACCAGAGCTGATATAGAACATACATGGATAATTACTGTAGTAAAAGCTATTAAGCTATTAAAACTATGATAGTTAGTTTAGTGACTGAAATGTATAGAAATAAGCTCTCAGAAGTTATATTAGCTGATCAGTTGTCTGCTGTTTCATGATTCAGAGAGGAAGCACTGAGAGTGCAGAGTGGAAAAGGAAAGAAAACGACAGAACCAGTGACATCAGCACTGCTGACGACAGCATGAAGACAAGCAGAAGGTTGGTGAACCGGCCCTCAAAGGAGGACATTTAGCGGCTCTGCTGAGTTTGAAGAACACAAGAAGCAAACAGAGTAGCTCAGATGAGTGTTGTCATAATGATTTGATTGACTGATTAATTTGATGTCAGTTTTTCATTATTTACTTCACTAATATCTTCTTAATCATATTCGTCATATGTTTTCCTTGGATTATTTATATGGAAATGCTTTTAATTTTATTAGCAAGAAGATTCATGAGTGCTAATCTGAATTTTCTTTGTATTCAAAACATGTTTAAGTGATTTTGTGTCAAAACAATCAAGATTTTTCTCACACATTATTTCTTAAATATTAGTGGTTCTGTTTGTTTCATGAGGTCCAGGCTGTAGGACCAGGCTTTGAGCATAAACACACATAAGGCTCTTTGTTTCTCTTTCTTCCATCATCAGCTTGGTGAGCCAGAACAGCAGTCAGGCAGAGAGACTTGGTCACAGCGTCCATAACGGCCAAAAGCTTCCCCCTACATCCCCCAAATGTTCAACTCCACACAAGAAGCAATCAGGACCTGACAGCACCAGAGCCAGCCGGCCTGCAGGAGAGCGAAGGTGTGTGAATGTTTGAGAGTGAGAAGAAAAAAAGAGCTTCAGGTTCTGTTATTGTCTTTGGTTGATGCAGTTTTATTAATCATTCATTTCAATTTTTCCATAAACTTTGTTTCTGTTTTCAGAAAATGCCTCCTTTTTGTTTTAAAGACTGTTTTAAATGAACAGAATAGGAACTATCAAAGTCGCTGTTATAACCAAAACCGACCAGCAGGTGGCGTCTGTTGCCTGTATTTTCCTCCATGGAACTCATTCACACACATAAAGCTCATTGTATGTCATGAAAGTGTTTTGAAAACATTTTAAGTCAAGTCATGTTGTATAAAAATAGCAAAATTTTATATTTTAAAAAAAATGTGCCGTCAAATCCACCAAAACTGTTCTTTGTTTCTATGGTATGGATTGGTCATTGTCTGTCTGTGCCATCCAATCATGTTGCTGTATCTGGGAGCCATCATCATGCTGCATGTTGCTGTCCATTTCCAGGTGCGGCCCCACTGATAATAATGTAGGACGCAGCTCATCAAAGCCCCCCGCAGCATGTCCATCAGCACCAGACACATTACCCCCACCGCCCAACAGGTACTGCAGCACAAAGAGCCCACAAAGACCAGAGGGATGGCTGCAGTTCATTTCTGCATTGTCATTTTCTGCTTCACTCCACACCCCCACCTTTATTTTTCTCCACCCATCTCATAACATGTAGCACTGCAGCAGCAACCCTGCAGTCTGCCTGGAATTTTAAATAGAACAGTAGAGTCCGGGAGAAGACATGGTTTAGGGTTTGTTTTTTTTTTTCCCATTTTATGCAGTAATATTAATAAAAATATTGCATTAAATATCTAATAATAGTTTATTTTATGGAGTTTCATAAACAATGCAGCAGAAATTTTAGTTTTGAAATAAATTAGAATTTCCAGGCTTGAAAGAAAAAATGGTGGTGATTTAATCACAGCAAAAGGATTTTGGCAATGCACAGAGCAAATACACTCAGTGCCTCTGGAGCTTGTTTGGAAGAAAATCTTAATGGTGTCTCTCCTGCCTTGTGTAGGTCTGTCAGCGGGAAGAAGCTATGCTCCAGCTGTAGTCAGCCTCTGGGGAAGGGAGCAGCCATGATCATAGAGACTCTCAGCCTCTACTTCCACATCCACTGCTTTAAGGTTGGTGCACAAGAGGCCGTTTATCTCCTCAAGGTTTAGTTATCTACTCTTATAGATTCAGACCTCTCTGTTTTCTGCCAGCAGAAGCTTGAATGTTAAATGAGTAGAGTTAAAGAAGATGATTTAGAGCCTGTTTCTACGCAGCGTCTTACAAAAGCATTCATATACTTCACGTTTCAACCTCAAACGTTAGTGTCATTTGGGGGGGGGTTATGAGACAGACCAATACATTTCTAATAGTGTGGCATGCTATTGCTTTTAGCCCCTTTACACTGATACCCCTAAATTAAATCCAGTGCAAGCATTTACTTTATAAAGTCACTTGAGGTGTAAACAGATCTGATCTGAGTGTAATTTAATCTCAGTAAAAATGCAACTGTTCTGTGAAGAAATCAATGTTTTGTTTGAGAACAAACAGCATTATGAAGGACAAGGCAGGAATTAATCAGAAGTAGCCCTTCCAGGAAGCTCTGGAAGGGCTGCAGAGATTCACAACTCGGGTGGACAAATCTGTCGAGGGGACAACTTTTCATGCACTCCACCAGTGGCAAGAAGGAAGCCATAATTGAATGAAGGCTATAAGAAGTCCCATATTCGGTTTGCCACAAGCAAAGTAGGGGCAGCAGCAAGCATGAAGAAGATCCTCTGGTCAGATGAGACCAAAATTGAACTGAAAAGTATCTGTGGCAGAAACCTAACACTGCGCAGACGTAGAAGACTGAAGCTAATGCTGAAATTAATGTTTACATATACTGTATCAAAGGCTTTACCTGTCATAGGTCAGTTGTGATTTCCAAAATGCTTTCTATTTGCTAAATCCCAGAATCAGTCAGAAATCTACATACATTGCTGTAGTATTTAGTAGGATTCCCTTTTAACCTGTATGACTTGGTTCAGATGTTTTGGGTTACTTTCCACATGCTTCTCAGAATAGTTTGCTGGAATTCTGTCCCATTCCTCCTGACAAAACTGGTGGAACTGAGTCCAGTTTGTAGGCCTCCTTGTTATCAAACCCTTTTGCAGATCTGCCTTCGACTTTTTGATAAGTCTTAGATCGGTGCTTTATGGTGGCAAAACATGGATCGTGTTGTCTTTAAGCCTCATTCTCACTCATTTGACCCTATTTTTAGGGTTGTTGTCTGTTTGGGAAACCCATTCGTCCACAAGCTTTTACTTCCTGGCTGGTGTCTTGAGATGTTGCTTCAATATTTTCTCATGTTCCTTCTTATGCCTGCTCTTTTGTGAAGTGCACCAATCTCTCATGCAGCAGTGCGCTCACACAACATGATGCTGCCACTCGTACATCAGATGTGGGATGCTGTTCTCAGGTTTGCAAGCTTCCCCCTGTATTCCTTCTTTAAATGGAACAACGGTCGTGAGGGCCAAACACTTCAGTTTTACTTTCATCAGACCACAAAATAATGTCTCCAGGCATGAAAGTCTTGTCTCAGAGTGCCTTTACAAACCCTAATCTGGCTTTTTAAGTTGCTTTTGAAATACCTCGTGTTGGTTCAGGCCCCGTTTTACTGTGGATAATGACACCAGCTCCTACCAGCTTCAGCCTGCACTTTCACAATGTTTGTTTAGGGTTTAGGGTTTGAGGCACATTTCATACCAAAACACATTCATCTGTGGAACACAGAAACCATTTCCTTTCTGAACCAATTACGGCAAATCACCGTGCTATTTATACTTGCATTTAATTCTTTAAGCAAATGAACATAGCTCCTTCAGGCATCTTGAAATTGTACCAGTGGATCAACCAGACTTGTGGATGTCCACAATTCTCTCATGAATAAATAAAATGCATCCACAGGTGTCATTTCGTTTAACTCAAGTGTTATGAATTACCCTATCAGGAGCATACAAAACCTTGACATCACCATGTTGGTGTACCTAAATTGTTTAAAGATGCACCAGTCTTCTACAGCAAATCTATCACAGATACAGCAAATCTGTCTCAACATGCTATCATTTACCAAAAAATAAATAAATTAGGAAATCCTAAATTACCCATTGCAGAACTTTCATCAGAAAATGTTTCTGTCTTTTTATATAAGATATATAAATATCTGAGTTTAACTTCAAAGAGATATTTTTAGAAAACCTGTCAGAGGCTGCATAAGACTTGAAACTGGGGTGGAGGTTCACCTTCCAGCAGGACAGCACACCTAAACATGCAGCCAGAGTTACTGAAACACTGAGCTTATTTTTGTATTTTCATGTATTAATAAATGGATGAACTATATTTGCTGTCATCTCCTTACGTGTGTCTTTGTTAGTGTGGAGTGTGTAAAGGACAGTTAGGCGACACAACCACGGGGACAGACGTTCGGATCAGAAACGGCCTCCTCAACTGCAACCAATGCTACATCCGTTCCCGCTGTAAGTTTCCCACATAGTTTCCACACATCCTCTCGAACTCCATCCCTTGTTTTTTCTGCTTTCTTTTAAATTTGCAGTTTCTGAGGCAACTGTTTATTTACCCTGAATCTTATGCATATATGGGGTCCATCAACCCTGTATGGGTGTCCCAAGTGATAATAGCAAATATTACAATTTAACAAGAGGATACACACTGTGTGCTGGTATATATATGCAAACTGTAGTTCATAGATTTAGTGTTTTAAATGAAACTCTTGATTCTGTTTCTTTCTAAAACTTTTAAATCAGAATATTTTTTAAAGCATTCACATCGTGAGCCTGGTGAGACGCAAGTGTTTTATTAAAAAATCTGCTCAGTGTATAATAAAGTCAGACCCAGCGAAGCATCAGAAGGAAGTCTGAAAGGAGATGACAAAATTAAATCAAAACCTTTTGTTGGAAAATTAACAATTTTATTCCTCTTTGTAAAAAAATTTGCTCTTTAAAATTGTTGGCTTCTTTTTCTTTGTCTTTTCTCTTAAGCGGCCGGACAGCCGACCACATTGTGACGCTCGAGTGAAAAGCACAAGGTTTACAGAAGAAAGCCTCATTCTCATTTTAACCTGATTATCCACCAATCACGTCCTCCGCAGCCTGTTGGGATGTATGCTTCCTCTGCAGCTCTGTGACCACTGAAGATGCATCATATGGGCCAAATGGGGATCCGGGGACCGTTAAATGTTTAAAACAAAAACATATATTGTCTGTGTTCATGTCATCTGCTACATGAGTGAATGATGGATTCAGCTGACCCTTGTCTATCCATAAAACATGCTTCATCATGCAGCGAGTTTGTTTTGGGGCGGCAGCCATGTTGGGAAAAAAAAAAACAATTGAACCCAGCAGCAGAAAGCATCAGACCACCTTTTATACTGGAGAAAAATGCTTACATTTTAATTCCAGAAGTGTGATGCAGTCTGTTTCAGATTAAAGATTAATGTTGTTCCGAGGGATAAAAATCTAAATAACGGAAGGAAATGAGATCATCTAACTCATTTTGAATTTTCTGAAGGTCTTGAGCGGACTGGATCCGAAAAGTATAAACACTATTTTCCCCTTCAGGTAAATAACATTAAAACTTAAATGATAAATTAGAAAAGTGCAATAAAGCTCAGAATAAACCTTGAGAACCCATTTAGAAACAAATAAAATGCACAGAAGTATATTTTCTTTTACCCTTGATTACCATTCAAAGCTTTGATTTTCTGTAAAAAAAAATAAAATTAAGTTCTAATATAAAGATATAGAACAGATTTGGGCTCATTTTAAAAGCAATAATGCAAGTTGTGAGCTGTTTGGTTGCAGCAGATTATTCCTTATCCAGTCTGTCTGGTTGTATAGCCAGCACTGTAATGTGCCTTAGGAAGGGGAAATGATGCAGGAAGCAAAGCACCGGATGTGTGGTATCTTATTTCTGCACTATTTTTGTTTTGCAACAAGTGATTTGGTCAAATTTAAGATGGGAACATGCAGAAAAGCAAACTACACCCCTCCATCAGCTGCTTGAATCACTGCTGTTTATTTTCATACAAACAATTCGTCGATTTCATCCTCTCTCTTTGATTGCCCTGTGTTCTGTAATGGTGAATGACAAAATAAGAACATTTGTTACACAATATACTGTGTGTACTCCATATCACAGGGCAAATATGGGTTTCATTTTGAATGTTTGTCATACTGAATATGTAAGAATTGGACTTATTTTGGTCATTTCTCAGCTGTATAGTTCATTTGTGCACCTGAAAAAGCTTAATCATAAACATCTGCAGTATCTGAAACATCGATCATCAGCAGAGGTAATATGAAGACATACCAGCAGCAGCACCTGTGCAATGTTTGGTTGGTTTAAAACTAAAGATCTGTCCTGCCAGCTGCACATTTTAAGACTCTTGCTAAGAGCTTGATTATACGTTGTGGGTGTGTTGGAAAAAAAATGCATGTTTAAGCAAAAAACCAAATGATTTGCTGTATGAAAGCAAAGCAGCCTAAACTTCCTTGTGCTGATCAGGCTTCACCTCCGGGGTCATCTCACGTTCTCTGATCTGCAGTATTTTTAGGATTATTTTCCAGCTGTTGTGTTTTTATTTTTTAATCCTCATTTAGCTGATGAGTAAATCAAAGACGAGTCTTTTATAGCAGGAACTTTGAGTCCGAGCTCCTCTCTCAGAGGGTTTTAATAGGACAGTAGGGGAATGGAAACCTTTTTGCATCTGTACTGTATTTATTGTATAATATTCACCTTGAACACTATTCAGAATATAGTTTCATTTGATGTTTAAATGCAATGACATTTATTATCACATTACTGTATGTTTATAAATAAATATTATAAATCAAAGAGATATTTCTTTCCTTCTTACTGCAAAACAAATTGCTGATATATGCTTGGAAGGTTCTGGAAATGTATGCATAAATCCTTGCAACTGTCAAGCTCATATTTGCTGGAAAATTAAAGCCAGGCTTTTTGCAGCATCAGTTTATAAAAAAAGAAGTGTTTCCACATCGACTCTGTCTATATTGCCACCATCTTTTGCATGATGCTAAATAGCAAAACCCTAATGACCTATCTAAACAATAATCCTTAAATTCAGTTTGGGGTCATATAAATTACTGTAAATGTAGAATGATTCTGCAGAAATGGAGGTTAAGACTTGAGGATGAGGCTACAGAGACAAACAGGTGAAATTATATTTTTATATTGTCGACATGAGGTTAAAAATAGCTCATAGTAATAAAACGGCAGTATTTTTTGTTACTATTATTATGTTAAAAACTGACCTAATTCTATCTGGAAAAAATAATAGGAGCATGTGACTTTTGATAGACCTATTTGTTCACTTCTTATTTACTGTCTTAAAAGAGAATTTGGCAAACAATAGGATTTGTTTTTTATGAAACTAGATAATCAATATTACTATGTGTTTTAATTTTTTAGTTTTCTTTTTGTTGTTTTTCGTTACCTTTTCCCTGTTTAAATTTGATGAGTAAAGCGAATTATTTCATTTTTTTAAGTTATTTTATTTCCTCTATTGTACTTAACTGTTTTTAACAATGTATTCGTCTAAAAAAGAGAATGTGTCCAGTTTATTTTTAAATACAATTTTAATTGATAAATTCGTCGACGTGTAAAAATATCAAAGTTGGTGAAACAAAATCGCTAAAAGGGTTTGTCAACGGAAAACCTTGTTTATTTTTGGGGTTGGGTGGAGGGGGTTGTTTGAATGTTATTAAAGAACGGAATCTGCAGGGCCTGAATAAATGATGAGCCGCACCGGAGCTGTCCTTGGTGCTGAAATTGACGGCCTTTCAAGTCACCGGGATGAGTGAAATCTCATGAAGGCCTACAAAAAGAATGAAGTATAATGGCTAGTTCTTTTTTCCTTTAAAAAATGACAAAAGCAAGCTTGGACTATTATTTTTTTTTATCATCAACAATCATTTCAATGGTACACCTTGAAAACTATGTGCACATGTAGAAATATTTCCTTCTTAAATATAAGCATTCATTACCTACATATAAATAACTTTCAGATCCTGGACAAAAACATGTTACATAATGCTCACAAAATGGGGGGGAAATCATTTTAAAATCAGACAAAAAGACAACATGCAAATTATATAGAAATAAATACAATGTCTGCATCCATCCCCCCTTTTTTAATACCCAAAATAAATTCTTCCGAGGGAATTTTAGTAAAACATCAAAAAGACTTGTATGGTCGATCTACGAGGGAATATGGCCTATGGTTCAACTATAAGAGACAAGAATACGTAATAACACTATACAATTTGAGCCACAAAACACTGCCGTAGAAAGACACACAAAACATACAGATTTCCTGTCTGAGGTGAACATTGCAGTAGTTTGTGCCTTTTTTAATATCGAGGAAATAAGTGTGTTTGTAGCGACAATTTAAAGAAACTAAACTCTCTGCAGCCCTAAGAAACAAACAAACAAAAAAAAAAAAAAACCGCAGTTTCCACACAGCTGGTTGCGTATGGAGGGAAGAAAAAGCGCGTCAGAGGATGGTTCTGTCAGAGCATCCTCAGTCATGGATATCAGGCGCCTCTGTACCCAACAAAAGCAGCTGTTGAACTCTGACTCTGAAAGGGACTTAACGAGGCTCCTTTGCTCACTGATGGCACCGCGCGTTTCCAGTGTGCCAACCTTCATTTTCCCCATAATGAGGAGAAAAATAAACATCTGAACAAGTCATTTGCTCCAACATCTTCTTTTTCTAAAACTAAATTAAAGTGAGATATGACGCCTTTCTGTATTTTAAGAGAGAGTAAATTGCTTCTTTCGCTGTTTTGTAAGGTAATTAGCTCTGAGACTTGAATAGGAGAAGGTGGTGGCAGTTCACCCAACTTGCTTTAGTCTCAGTGTGAAAGTGTGACTTGACCAGATGGATATTTTACAGGAAAATTGTTGACCACAAGGAAAAGCGCAAGGTAAAAATAAAATAACCATATTCATCTGTTTTTCTAACTGCTTTTTATTGTCCTCCAGTCTGTGTTGGGCGATTGCTTTTCAGTCTCCAGAGAACTCTGCTCGGGTTTTCTAAGCTTCATTAGAACATGCTGGTCTTTACTAGTGTCGCTTTAGCTCCGTTCTGTCTTTGCAAAGACGACAGTACGCTGGCGAACGGCCCGCCCAACGAGTCCGGGATGGATGTGATGGTCCCGGGTGCGGTGGCCCAACCTTGGCTCGGTGCCGTCACTCCCATGCCGGTGGACACAGAGGTCTTCACTTGGTCCACCTGTCCATTCCCGGTGGTGTTGACCTGGCCTGCGGTGGGGCTCGGTCCGCCGCAGTTGGAAGTAGGAACCGGGTTCGGCCCCGGTCCTCCCGTGCTGTCTGGGTCGGTAGTTTTGGTGTCTTTACTGTCTTCGTCTCTGGAGTCGGACTTCTTCCCGGAACTGGACTTGGCAGCCGCTGCGGCCGCTGCAGCTGCGCGCTCCTGCTTGCGGAATTTGGCGCGACGGTTTTGGAACCACACCTGCAAAAACGTTCAAAAAATGTAAGCGCAAACTTTATATCACATATACAGCATTTAAAATGTATTTATTTTTAATGTATTAATAATTGTAATAAAAGCAATATGAATATTAGGTTAGATAATCTTGCAGCTGTTGGGGTCAATATTAGTGAACTGAAGCGTTTCCTCTAATCATTTACTAAAAAATGATTCGATAAATCTTAATTTTATCCACCGGTGCGTATTCGTGCGTAAAGGCAGCCGCCAGCGGTGGGTGCCTGTTGAGCAGCGGGGTTTTTTGGTACCTGCACTCTGGCTTCAGTCAGATCGATCTTGAGTGCCAGCTCCTCTCTGGTGTAGATGTCTGGGTAATGCGTCTCAGCAAAAACCCGTTCCAGCTCCTTTAGCTGCGCGCTGGTGAACGTAGTCCGGATGCGCCTCTGCTTCCTCTTTTCGTTCAGCCCACCATGATCGGTGAAGAGTTTGTAGGGAACTGTAAACCAAAGAAAAAAGTCAAGGTTAGACGTGTTTTAACCGCTCAATAAAAAGGGGAATGTCATTGTGTTCAAGTACGATGCTGTCAAATGGAAGTAAATTGAAATTTGGTTATTTTGTGTAAAATCCGGTTACGTACGCTGAGTTGGAACTTCCAGTTAAACCGTGCATTTGATTACCTTTGAATTAGATCAGAATTGATAACACTGCTGACCTGTGAAGCGGCTAATTGTAAAATTAATTGTTGCTCCTCAGATTGAGGCTCCTGTTTGAAAATTTGTCATAATGTTGCCATCCGCCTCGCTTGTTGCTACTGTAACTCCAATTTGGTGTCAATAATGAGCTTTAGTCTTTGGTTATCTAATTATTTTCGAAGCTTTATGTCTCATCGCAAAGTAAATAAATTATGCCTATCATTTTGGCAGCTTAAGATAATTCTGTTGGCGGTTTTGGGTGTGACTGGGATAGTATAACCCCATAACCGAATTACCTCTTGCCTGCAATCGCTTCTAACGTGATAAATTCTTTCATTTGTGTAAGCAAATTTCGTTTGGTAAATACTAAACACATTTCCATTTTCAAATGCAATCAAGGCGTCCTATAATACACCAGGTTGAGGCTGCGGAGCTCGCTGCTGCTTACCTGCGGCATACGGGCTGCTCTGGTGATCCCGCAGGGTCCCCAGACTGCAGGACCCCGGCGTTAGGGAAGGACAGCCGGAGGTGGCCCCGAAAGTGGTCCTGATGGGATTGTACTGGAAGCCGCTCGTCTGACTGCACGAACTGAAGTCCGCGTAGGCCGATGCCAAGCTCGACGTGTCCATCCCGGCCATACATGACTCGTAGGCAGAGGAATTTAGGTAAGAATACTCCATTTTATACATTTGAGAAGGCTCGGTTGAAATTGAAAGCTGCACTTCCCTGGAAAAAAAAAAAAAAAGCCAAACAGAAGCACCCAAAAATGGGTCTGAAATGAAAAAACAAATAAAAAAAAATCAAAATGAGGAAGATGCGCGGTCTGAGTTTGATGACTTGTTTGGTTTGAACTGCTTAGAAGAAGGCTGGACGGTGAGTAGATGTTCACTGCTCAGCGCCTGCTCCAAAACTGGCCTCCTTTATAGGAACCTAGCCCTGTTTTATGAAAAGCCCCCTAAGAGCCGCCTAGCCCGAGGTCTCTAGAGCATATAGTCCTCATAATAAACTTGGCTCTTTCCGCTTGGACAATAGCAAAGCGTTTGGTCTTATTGCTAGCGCTTTTTTACATGACAATAACTCATCAGTCTATTGGGCTGGCACTGGGGGCCCGGGCTGTCCAACCTCCCTATCATTGATCCCCTGCATCTCTAATTAGAATTTAATACCACGCCATTACGCAGCCCTCCACCACCGCCGCCGCCGCCCACCCCCTCCACCCATCCACCCCACTCTTCTCCAACCAACATCTTGCCCTTTAATTCAATCACACCACTTGGAAATAATGAAAGTTGGGTGACGATTCTCCCTGATCCAATTTTCTCCAAGCTTTTAAGCCTTTTAAGCGACCGTATACCTTGGGCAGGATTTCACAGAGTATTCCCACTCTGCCTCTTCTTTCTGTCCGTATGCTCCGACATTTTTTCCCTGCTGTTTCTGCCTCTGATCTTCTGCACTGAAGCGGTAAAACATGTCAATTTTTATCCAGTAAAATGACCTATTTTTACGCACAAGGATCCGTTTCAAGTGCACTTGATAATAATGCAATCATTGCGCAAAAGAAGACGATGTAACAACCAAAATATGCACTCATGTGATTTCTTTTCCATACTGACATTTTGTGTATCTTGTTCTGCTTGAGAGAATGCGACTTTATCTCTGAAGGTGCAGTTAAAAGACATGTATGCTGTCACATACTTTAGATAATAAAAAAAACCCTTCATTTTATGAAGAAAAAAATTAGAAAAAAAGATCTGTAACCCATTTTTATCAATTTAAATCGCGCTAAATTTCCTGGTTCTCCATCGGGGAATCAGATAAAGTTAATTTAAAGGAAAAAAGCATGAAAAATCAACACATTTCTACACTCTGTTAAATGACCTGCCATTTCTGCCAACGTCGCGCTCCTCCTTTCTCATCACTGCTGCAGCATCAACTTGTGCCGGGTGTGTTTTCTATGTTTCAAATGACTTTATAATTCTCTTTATTACTTTCATTATTCCGTTTATTTGGCAAATAACATCTTTGTAATGAAAGTAACGAACTGGCGCGGCAGTCATCGGACCTCTCAGGCTCCCAATATTGGCTGAGTGGTTAATTCGGTTTGTGTAATAAGGTGAACCGTTTTGTACGGCACTTACACACATACTGTTTTTCTTCTTCTTCTTTTTCTCTCATTTTTATTCATTGGATCGAGTTCAAGTATTTCTTGTCGAGGCTCCGTGTTTTCCCTCCAAATTGTCTGTACACAAAAAAGACGCAACAGTAATTATGGCGCATCAATCTAATTTAGCAAATGGTAATTTGGTGCCTAAACGCATTCATCTGGTAGTGTGTGTTGATTGGAATATCACTGTAATAGTGTTATAATAATCCTGCGGGGATTGAGAGCATGCATTTTACAGCAGGTGAGTTTGGTGTCAGTCCGGACAGTGGATATTAAACGTGTTTGTCTCACAGCCTGTTCAACTTTACAGGATTATTAAAGATTATTCTCCTTTCTGAAGCGCCTCAGTCTTTATTTTATCTGACTTTATCACAGTATTGATTATCTGTTTTATCACCAAAAGAAATATGTGTTGCTGTTATTAAAAAGGTTGAAGGTTTGCAGGTGAAATTTAAATTTTTCGAGTCTGTGATTAACTTCTACTTTCAAACATCTAAAAAAAGAAAAATGCATCACACATTTTAGAATTTTAGTTGCTTGGAATATTAAACTTTTTTTAGAATATAATTAGACCCGGCATGCATTCATATAAACACTTCTTTCGCTCCCATAATACATACATTTTCCATCAGTTATTTGTGTCTCTCCAACTGCTGACACCTTGCAGTGTGTTTCTGTCTCCTTTTTATTCTTTACTGACATAACCCCGTCCCTATTATGTAAATGCTTTCTTTTTTATCTTCTTTATTCCCTCTGCACACGAGCTGGGACCCAAAGTTGTACCAAATGGTTAATTTGATTATTGAAACCAACGAGCCAAATGGTACACCGTCCTCCCTCCACGCGTCTGGCAGCGAGAAAAGAAGCCATCTCTGGGAATTAATCTAATAACGCTCAAAGAAACGAGAAGTCTTTTCTGATATTTCGCCGAGGCAAACACAATTATAGCTTTTAGCCATCGGTTTCTTTCACTGAGGCTGCTCTTTATTCCTGCGTTCTATAGCCCGGTCCCCTCCACCAGAGTCCACCAGCTATTGAAACGCCCCTTCTTTTATAGTTTCAACATCTTTTAATTCTATCAACTGGTTCTGCTGAGACGAAAGGCCGCAGACTCCCTTCTGATGTCGGAATAGAAATTTCGCACGCTGGAGTTTGAGTCTTTACATTATTTTAAGAACTTTTGTAAAATGCATTGTGCAGGTTTTATCCAGATGCGCGTTGGGGGTGAAAGATGCTGGTTGGAATGTTGCTTGCAGTGATTTACAGTAACATAATAGCCCTTTAGGTTAAATAAAGCGGTAATTAAATCGTAATTATCTAGCTTTAACTATATAGCTTTACTTAAATAAATCAAGAAAATGGGATGTGTGCAAGACCCTAAGTTCCCTTGGCAAGTGCCGAACAATAGCCGTGATGCAGGAGGAACTCCTCTCCATTTAGTGCGCACTATCGTTGCTCAGCAATATAGGAATGCGGGTCGACAGGAGGAACAAAAAGAGGAACAAAATGCCATTGTCTGCGGATGGATTGGATGGATCCACTCCCCCGAAAAGGCGAAGGAACAGAAGAGGATAAAGAGAGGAAGAGCGATGGGAGGGTCCTGCTGTCACATTTCACCTACAACGTCTCACTCGTTCGCCCGAGGAAATGCTGGGCTTATCAAAGCAGTTATTAATAAGGCCGCGTGTTGCAAGGGAGGGGCTTTGGGGCAAATAAAAAATTCATTTTGGGGATGCTCTTATGGCGATTTAGTTTGATGTCTCAATTCGACGGAACAGAAAAATAACCGATAAAAAAGAAAAATCCAAGGCGCAATAAAATCTTCACATTACTTTATTTACATACATTCCATCCGGAAAAGTTAAAACATTCTTTCACCGCAGTTATGTATTTTATCTGATCCAGGTATTGTCGGTTGACGCTTTTTCTAGATATGAATAGAAGAACTTCTAACGTGTTTCAGGTTGATGCGCAAAAAGCCCATTGCGTTTCCAAACGCACAGATGGAGAGTGACATCTGGAGAAGAGGCAAAATTAAATTAGGAACTGGTGTCTTCCACCGGTGTCTGCAGAGGAGAAAAGACAATGTGCTGCACAAAGAAAGAGAGGGATTTACTCTGCTTTGTGCAGCTTCGGCCATATTTGGTGTTTATCATTTAGGAATTTGTGTCTGTTGCACCTTTATTTTGCGTAAATTGTTGCGCTGGTTGTGTCAAAGAGAAATCTACACATGATATTGATCTGTTCTGCAAATAAATGCTTTGTTCTTCTCTACGAGTACATTTACACATTTATAAATCTCAGTAAACAATGATCAAGTGCGGGATTCCTCGAGGCTCCATTCCCTGACCACTCTTATTCAATTCATTTGCATTCTACATGTATATTCATATGAAACATTTATATATAACAAATGCCATCAATCACTTTGCAAGACAGACAGATCCAGTTTATATCACGAAATATATTTTCAAATCAGCACAATGCAATGCAATGATGTAGACAGATTTAAATTTCTAATTTTAATACAATACAGTCAAATTCCGTTTATAAAGTAAACTGATATAAACATTATCTATCTAAGGGTCTCCACCCAATCCCATCAAGTCATTGCCTTTGCAGCAATGACTATCATCCTGAGCAACATGTGGTAATTCCAGTTCAGTTCATGGAGTACTACATCTTTTATATAAGTATAAGGTATACCTTCTATGCTCATGACACAGTTTTATACAGATCCCTTAAAGTTACTAAGTAGCATCCATACGATCTGTGGATGGCTCAGAATTTCATCAAAACTAATGTGGAAAAAAAGACAAAAGTAATTATTTTTGGTCAGAAAAATGCAAGCTTAGAGATCTGCATTTAACTAATTAGGCTAAAACCACAGAGCATGAACGAAACCTTGGTATGGTTATGGTAGCTAAAGATTAGGGTGATGGTAGAGGCCTCAAACGTCCAAGGCTTGAAGCTCATCACCAAAGCTAAATCATTGAACGCTAATGAAAACATGCCAAATGCTACCCAGCAATAAAAGGGTTGGTTGCCGTAATGCCAATAAAGATATTCCACAGATCTTTGAGAAGGGAGATGTTGTTTCTTAATAAATGTGAACAAAAACTAATAGGGCCTAAATATACATTTTTCCTAAATTGATTCTTCTTCAGTGTTGTTTCACTGTCCTTTCAGAAATATCTGTTTCATTTCCTATCAAAAACAAACTTCTTGGTTGAATAAAACTATTTTAAATTCTATATTCATGAATAATGTAGCGATTAACATGAATGCAGTTGTTTTAATTTTGCATTTTACTGTGTCTCTCTTTTTATCTGATCCATAAACATCACCTTTATTTTTTATTATTATTATTATTATGTATTGTCTCTAATGTGCAGTTCTTTGCATCTGTTCGTTTGTTTCCCTGCCAGGCACTTGTACAAATAAAGCTGCCTTGCCTTTAGAGCTCTTCGAGATAACTGCATGGGCTACACCCTGTTTAGAGTGTAATGTCCCCTCGTTCAGCATTAATGCGTGCCACTGTCTTCCAGATGTTCCAGCCAGTTCCTGGAGGGCCTGGCTTGTCTCTCCTGGTCTCATCGGCCCCTCCGAGCCTTTATCTGCGCTTCCCGAGTGACCAAGAGACCAGCCAGCGGATTAACATAAAAATCTTATTCCGGGGGATAAGATTAGGAAACATATTACCCTCTAACGCGGCCTTGGCACGAGCGAGAGCCAGGCAAAGAATCAATTACTAAATTACTCCAACCTCTAAGTCGACATTAACGCAGAGAAATGCCATCGACCGCTTCTGAAATAAGATTTCGCTAAGATGCGATCATTAAATCTCTTGCCAGTGTTCAAGAATTTGATTCATAAAATTGTCTGAAATGAGATGGAATTAAATTCTTATCGGGGCTCTTGTCATCGTTTCATCCCGCGCTGTTTAACGGTGGTCAATGGCCTTCATGAGATTTTCCCTGTAAATAAACTTAGTAATCGAATCCGCCTCTCCGCGACACATTGTTTGGTTGTTATTAATTTATTGCAGCCGTGCAGGGCGGTGGGGTGGAGAGATGCAGGGCCATGAGGCTGCAGGCTGAGAGGCTGGCTGCAGGTTCTCTCTGAATGTTTCAGATCACACAAATAGCCAAGCATTCTGGTTTGGACTCACTTTGGCTGGAACAAGCTTTGAGAGGAAGCGGTGCCTGAAACATCATCTGTCATTTTTTTTTCTGCATTTCACCCCCAGTGGGGTCAAAGCATATTTTATTTAGCATAGTCCACTGGCATTACCCCCCTTCTCCCCACCCAACCAGGCATTAGCAGTTGACAATTATTATCCCCAACCCCATAAATCAGATGCGTGACCCGTTATTATTGTTGAATTGAATAGCTGTTGGGGAAGTGAGGGTCAGTGTCATTAACTTGCCTCCACAACCACCCCACACACACACACCACCCTCGGGCCCCCTGAAGGCATTTGGCCCTCTATACAAGGACCTGCTGGCTAATAATGCCGTGTGGCCTGCCCAGAAGCTTAATCACACATGCATTAAGGGGAAGACAGCGGCCCTTTGTGCGCACGTAGGTTTACTGGAATTAAGCGATTAATGGTCATCTAAGCGGCAGGCGACGATGCAGCGCACAGAGCACGATGCTGCGCTGTTTACGCAAAAAAACGTGAAAAAGAGTAGGAGGAAGAGAAGAAGTGAAGAAAGGAAGGAAGGAAGGAGACGGGCTGTAATTACAGTAGTTCGTGTCCCCCAATCCATCATGCAACGTCAAGGTCATTGTGTATTATATTGATTATGATACAAGGCTTTGTGATGGTTATTACACCCCTCCTGCTTCCCTATAATAATATGCAAAAATCCCGCATGTAAACACCTGCTATCAATTTCTAAAGCTGCTAATTTGCCTCGCCTCGTGGTTCCTCCTTTCTCTCCCAGTTTCATATTCCTCACTTGTGTTATGACTGAACACGTGGCCACGCATTAAACTGTTTTTGCCTGCAGCCTCCATCTGCATAAACCATCAGGCAGCTCATATGAATTATGATTTCCATATAGTCAAAAAAAGGGGGGAGCCAACAACAGGGCTTCTCAAATATATTGTTTCTTATACAAATGAGATGTCAGAGCCGTTAATTAACTTATCAGTGACACACTGAGTTAACTGGGAATAGAGGGTGTAACAATGCTAATTTAATACTATTAGAAAAATTGAATCTATATTTTAAGGACATATATATATATATATATATATATATATATATATATATATATATATATATATATATATATATATATAAAACAAAATAAATAACAAATATTTTGTGAAGTATTTCAACATCATTCACCTGCCACACAGGTGTTTGGAGTTAAATTCCCTCATCAGGTTCACCTGGAAGTTTATGGATGAACCATTTATTGACATTACAACAGAAAACTTTCCATCTTTCTTTTCCAGATCTCTGGTTTCCTAATATTTTTATTTATTTATTTATTTATTGCTTTTTTTAATTGTTGTTTGAGTTTGCAGGAGTCACTGAGGCTGATCTGCAGTAAATGTGTGCTATAATGCAAATAAGTCTGGGAACAGTTTGTAATAACATACAGTTACAGTTTTTACTGAATTTGCCAGACTTGGCGATTTTTGTTCTTACACGGACGGATGGATAGATAGACAGATAAAACATGTAATGCATGCAACAAAAAAGCCTCTCCAGTTGGGGCAGTGTGTTGCTTTAGGCTATGTTCTGCTGGTAAAAGTTAAATCCTGTTATCTTCTTATCTCCACACCTTTGTTGTGCTTCAATTCTGTTCCAGATGAGTGAATGTTTTCATGATGATGACCAACGGAATCTTTCATCTTTTATTGGAGTTTTTCCACAGTTTCTCCTCAGCAGAAACAACCTGAAGATTCTGAGCTGAATGCTAGACAAGGCAAGTAAACTCTCTTGAATTTTATGTCCATCCTTTTACCATTGGTCTTCCAAAGAACAGCTATCCATATTGACGGCAGAGGGTAAATTATATTGCCATGACCACCACCCAATGGCAGAGCTTGTTGATCAATCAAACCTAATTTGATTGGATGGAAGTCTTAAAGAACAGCCAGATGGGAGCTATCAGAGTGGGTCTGTCCACTGATTCACTTCCTGTTCCCAGAAGGCGTTGTCTGGGCTCTGAAGGATGATGGTGCACCACAGAGCCGGATGAGACGGATTCCATGTTCTGGATAAAATCAATACATGTGAACAGTGACTAAAAACAAAGCCATTATTTCTTTATTTACCACTTGCAACTATTTTCACTGAGGTTTCTGTTTGAGGGCTGCACCTGATGCATTTTTTTTTATTTTTTTTATTTTTTTCAATTTTTTGTATTTTTCATATTTTCAATGACTCAGTGAACTTTGATTCTGATCCTTACCCTATGTGAGATGTTTTGTGTCCCTAGTGTCAAATCACTAACTTGTCTTTGCTTTTTTACACACACTGTGCTTGGGATCATTGACTTTTCAAGCAAATAAAACTTTAATGCTTTTTATGCAGATTGATCTATTTTAAAGATCTACATCTGATATGGGCAACAAGCTTTGACTGTGATCACATACAAATAGAGGTTTTTCCATGGCTTCAACATAGAGAATATTACATTTTATATGACTTTTAGAAGCTACATTGATTTATTGGAAAAGGACTTTATTTGTTGAACTGATGTGGACCTGGTAGAGTTTAGGTTTTTATGTTGTTATATTTATATAAGATGACCATAAGGTCCATTAACAGCTTTGAGATAAACCAGATTCTTCTTCAGTAGTATATGTGTCAAGCTGGACTGTATTTGATGTAATCATCAAAAGTAAATCAGACTGAATCAACAGTTTTCTGTTTGGTCAAACTGAAGTTCAAATTTAACACTTTCAGAATCTGACATTTTGAGACAAACTTGAGAGCAATTATAAGGCATCTTAAAAAAGTATTCAAACTCATAGAACTTTACGTCTTCTTATGTTACAACCACAGACTTTATTGTATATTATTCAGATTTTATGTGAAATACCAACACAAAGTTGTGCATAATTATGAATTAAAAAGAAAAGAATACAAATTTTACAAAATTTTCATTTTTTTTCTCCACAAATTCACAAAGTTAGTACCTTGTAAAAACACATTTTGCTGCAATTCAGCTGCAGGTCATTTAAGGTTTGTCACTATCAGCTTTGCACATACAGACACTGGGATTTTTTGCTTATTCTTTGCAAACAGCTCAAGCTCATTCAAATAAGATGGAAGGCTTCTGTGAACATCAATTTTTAATCTTGCCACTGATTCTCATTTGAATTCAGGTCTGGACTTGTACTAGACCATTCTAACACATGAAAACGGAGCTCTGCTTGGATGTTTGGGGCTGTTGTCCTTATATAAGGGAAACTTTGGCACCAGTTTGAAGTCTTTTGCATCTTCTAATAGGGTTTTTCCTTCACATGTATTTTGCTACATCCATCCTCCCATCAACTCTGACCAGTTTCCCTTTCCCTTCCCAAATCTGTAGTTGAAGCCACATACAAAAAATAAGATAAGATAAAATAATTATTTATTAGTCCCACTAGTGGGAAATTTAAGCTGTCATGGGAGAAAGTGGACAGAACAAGGGCAACAGAAATGAAAAACAACAGAATAAAATAAATAACAGTACAGTATAAAGAAAAACACCACAGCTAAATATCAACACCATACAAAAATCCAAATGTGTATATAAAATATATATATATATATATATATATATATATATATATATATATATATATATATATATATATATATATATATATATATATATATACACACATATATATACATTTACAAAAACATATACATACACACAGATATATGCATATACACACATATAGATACGTACATGCACATAACATGCACATAAACTCATACATAAAAAAACTACCAAGTCTATTGAATGTGTTCGTTAGTCTACATGTGTGAGTGCTCAGCTGCAAGGTCTTTGTTAAGCTCATTAAGCTCATCAGTTTGATGACTTCACCTGGTTGAGGTGAAGTCATCAAACTGAAATGGTGAAACAGTGTCAGCAGAGACCACACCTTATGTGAAAACTGAAGTTAACGTCATCCCATACCATCATCCTCACAACATGCTGCAGCGCTGTGGTGGACCGTGTTGTTGTACTGCATCTCAAAGTGGTAATCCAGCTGCAGTATGGCAGACAATGGGGTCCTGGAGAGGATAGTGAGGGGAGCTGAGAAAGCGTTAGAGCGTCCCTACCCTTTGTCCAGGATCTGTATCAGACCCACTCCATGAACATGGCGCTAAAAATCTAAGACTTTTCACTTGCTTCTACATGAACATTTTTAAACTTCCTTTATGTTTGATGCATGTAAATTCCATTTGGAAACTAGACCGGCGGAATCAGGTCGACACAACTTTTGCAACATTTATACTTTGTGCGGCTTGTCCCCACTGTAGCCCATATTCTGCTTGACTCTAGGGGGCAGTGTAGGGCGCCTATGTCAATTGTAACATGTTTAGAAATAACAAACAACAACAACAACAACACAATTGTAGCAACATGGCGACACCCATGAGTGATGTCTTTATGGGCTGAATCATTGAGATGTTTTTTTTGCGAGCCTCCATCAGGAGGAACTTTTATAGCGTGATTTTCTGCATGTTAGTGCCGTGTAGTTATAAAATGTCAGAGGTGTGTGGTGCAGAAAATTTGGTTCACATGGACATGGAGAGGTGTGGTCGGTGAAATGAAGTAATTTGAGCGTGCTGCACCACACGGACCTCATGCATGCATCAAGAATATATCAAGCGTAAGCTATCCGGCACATGGGAAAGGAAAATCAACGCCAGAACCACCGGACCTCAGCTTTCTGGTCCAAGCTGATGAAATGCTGAACTGCTGTTCAATCATAGATTTACATTGCAGTCATATATGTGTTTTTGTTTAAATATTTTTCTATTTAATGTTTTTCAAGCTAGTTGTTGAAGAGCCTTGAGAAATTCTATCTTGTTTTGTTTTATGCTTCTAGGTGTGCCATTAACTGACAATAAGCTGATTTGATTTGACTAGTCAATGCATTTTTGGCCAATCAGGGTTAAGTGGGCTTTAGTTAGCTTCAGGGAAACAGTTTGAGCAGAGAGCAAAAAAACCCACAATGTGCTCACTGTTAGTGAGCACATTGCTTTTTTCACTGATTAATTGTCTTTGAATCATCGGCTGTCTTGTAGTGTAGTGTCTTAAACCAGAAATATTTCATCACTAGCTTCAACAACAGTCTTTATTTTGCTCAAGTGGCTAAAGTCAAATTAAAATTGTCAAAGTTATAAGACTTTGGTGTAGTGCACATGAACAACCGAGATTTGATCTTTCTGAACTGTTTTTCATCCATGCTCCTTTAAAAGGGTCCTTTCAGGATGTTAAAATAAGCTCTTATCCTAGGCAGGTGGTGTCCTGAGATTTCATGAGAAGCGTATGATCTTATCAGTTGTCTTGCTCAAAAAGTTTTGTCTGAATGCCTGTCAATACATATCAAAGTTTCTCCTATATTAGTAACCTTATTTTGCAAATGCATAAGTTCAAAAAGAATGACTGTCGATTAGTGCTAACTTTGGGGCTGCACAGTGGCACAGCAGGTAGCACTGTTACCTTGGAGCAAGAAGGTCCTGGGTTTGAATTCAGCCTGGGGTCTTTCTGCATTGAGTTTGCATTTTCTCCCTGTGCATAGATGGGTTCTCTCTGGGTACTCCAGCTTCTTCACATGGTATGAGTATATGTTTACTAAAATAGTAATGTAAACTAAAACTTAAGGCAAATTTTGTTTTGAGAAGTTTTTTCTTAATCTGCTTTAAAAAACAGTAATTGGATGTTGTTGTTTTTTTTGTTTATTTGTTTAATTAGCTGTCCAATGTGACGTCTCCTCCCATCAAAGCGCAAGCTGCCAAGAGCAAAGATCAGACTCAGACCTAACTGGAAACCATGGAAGAGGTTTTACTCCAGTAATTCTATGTGTGTGATGAGTCAAGCTTTAGGACCCAATTGTGGTAAGTATTTTTGTTTGTTTTGTTTGTATGTAAAGTCCCTGGAAGATATTGTTTTTCTCCACACCTAACACACGTGGCCAGGATCATTAAGGTTACATTTGCACTGCATTTAAAGCTGGCTCAAACCTGACATTTTTGCTCTTACTTGGCTCATATCTGATGTTTTATGACAGTCTGGACAGCAAAAAAAAATATTTTTTTTAAAATGAGACCCAGTTGTGAAGAGGCAAGATCAAATGTAAAAAATGGGAGAAATAAACATGGGAAATGATGTAGATCAGGTGGAAGGAGGAGGGCTCAGAGGGAGGGCCAGAAAGGGTCCAAGGAGGAAAAAAAAGTTGGGAGGCCAGCGCAGAGGCTGGAGGAACTGATCTCAGAGCTCGCCCGTGGATCCTCCTGGGTCACAATATCAGAGGGCTCTTGAGCAGGAATACTAAGCAGACCCTCCTGAGCTAAGGTGCTCTGAGACGATCCTAGACCCCAGTGCTCTGGGACAAGGCTTGGACTTTGGTGGCAGGACCGAAACCCAGAGATAAGGACAAGATTTACAAGATGAAAACTGATTTCAAATGTAACTGAATTCAGGGAAAAACCCAACAAAACTTGCTTGTGGCAACAACAGGGATCTGAAACACTGAGGGAGGAAACAGATTAAATCAGGAATACAGAAAACTATCACTAACAAAACACAGAGAAATATCCAAAATGTTACAGATCATGACACTCTTATTGATTCTTGACAAAAATCTCTTTTACTCTTTTATTTGTGAGAGGTCACTCAATGCCAAGGGAAAGAATTCATCCCTCTGAATGTGGTAGATTAACAAGATGAATGATTTATAAACAGAGGTAAACCTTAAATTAACCAAATATCTCAAGTGACTGTAAAATCACACCTACAAGCTTTTTGGAGTATTTTTGGACTTTGTCCACAAATGCTGAATATTTGTATGAGACTATACGTTGCTCACTCTGGTAGAAAGAGAAGTCAAGTGGTTAAAATATGATGCCAGCTTTAGCTGTCTGAAAATAGATGGTGCCTCCCTGAGTTTCTGTTCTATCTATATCGTTTCTATGCCGTGGATCATCCCTCCTCTGCCTCCCCTGTGGAAGCTTGACGTGACAAATAGCTGGATCTGCACTTTTCTGCAGCAAAACCAACACGCCCCTCATCATCGCCGGGTGCAAATTTGATCAGAACACACCCAGAATCCCCCAGCTGCTTTATGATGAATTGGCATATTAGGAACAATGTTTATGCATCAGGCCACAGCCCCCCTAGAAAATGGCAGTAAATTGCCTCTCAGACAAATCTCTGGTCTGGGATTCCAGGCGATGAATTGCACCTCCTTCCTGGATCCCGTGTGTTCCAGGAAACTTTGTTGAAGAAGCCAGATGATGTCCCTAATCAGTTCAGATTGGATGGTTGTTTACCTTGAAATTTGTGAATTTCTTGAAAACCAGGCTAAGTTTCTACAAAAACAGAGTGCGCAAAAGCTCTGGATCTGTATCTGCAAACTTTTGTGTCACTCAACAGGACACATTATTAAGTCAAGCTTGGCTCAAACATCTAATTGTCATCTTTAACTTGGGACATATGGAAAAATGCATCAACAAATTACAAAAAATGATTTATTCTCCTGTTACTGTTTCAGGTGTCAGTTTCCACTGACAGAGTGAGTTTGTGAAGTCAGGAGTTGGACTCAGCTGTTCATATAAATTTTATAGGGATTATCTTCAGGGGAAGCTGATCGAGCTTGGCCTAGTCCAGGTCCAGACTGAGAAGCGTCCCATTGAAAACCAATAGCCCTGGGCTCATATAGAGCACCAGCAAGAAGACGGAGGGAACCATAAAAGGAGCAATAAAGCTAATGCGATAGAGAAAATGGCTTTCTGAATAAAGGTGCGATGAAAGCCATGCCCCTGAAATCTGGATGTGCAGGGCTCTGCAGAGGTGACAGTCTGATGAAGTTTATATTGGATTTTCTGAGAGTTAAATCAAAGTAACCTTAAAATACCACAACTCATGTGTTAGATATGAAATTGATCGGCAGTATGTGTTCATAAGCTGAATAACACTGGAGGAACTGGTAATGATGTTGGACTGTATATGAGGAACATCCCAAAGTTAAAGAAACAAGTCTGTTAATAGTTGGATGCAGCCAGGATTTCTGTGGGAAAAATAGTAGGACACCATGTCAAAGTGAAGCATAAGACACAATAAAACCACATGAAGCACCTGCAATATATTGATAAAGAAAAAATACATTTTTAGGCATTAAATTGAATTTTCATGTTGAGTCTTTTATCTTTTGAGGGAAATTGGACATATCTGAATGGACATCCATTGCAGATGTGACTTTCAGCAGCAGTGAGCTGAAGGTTGTTGTTGCTTGTTGCTATGACAGCCATTGGCGGAATCCAGCTCTGATGAAGCCATAAAGCTGAAGATGGAAGCTATCTGGGTCCTGGGATCTCCTAAAGCATGGACAAGTACTGGGCCAGAAAATCAAGAAAACTTGAATATGGTAGGAATTTGGAGGCGCTGTGGAGAAGGATTTCTGTTAGCCTCAAGGCACTTCTGGAACACTGTCTGATGGCTCAAAAATAGGAAACAGGGACCATTCCAGGCTGTGTTTAGTTTTCCAGGGGAGACATGAGACTTATCTATGCGAGTCAAAACCAAATGTCTGTCTGAAGGCAGCCAGAATTCTGCTGTTATGATTCACTTTTTGTCACAAATGGTCATTCTCCACTGTGATTAATCACAGGCAGACTGGGCTTGCAGCAGAGCTTTTAAATGCCTTCCTAGGGTGCCAGTTTGTTTGCTATAGCTCTTTCTTTTCTTCCTACAACTGGTCATACAGAAAAAAAAATTAATAAGGAACATTTGAGCCACTGACAAGGTGTCTACTGCAAAAAATGTGATCACTGTATACACAAACACACACACACACACATATATATATATATATATATATATATATATATATATATATATATATATATATATATATATATATATATATATATATATACGCACAGCGATCACACATGTTTGCAGTAGACACCTTTTTGTCATACATTCATATCTGGTGTGCATGTGTCCTGTCATTCAGACTACGTGAAAATCTTGTTCAATGTCCGTTTAAATGCAATCACAAAATGCCCACCAGTTTGCAACCAGCGCTCATCTGCCCGCCCTCTCCATCCCTCTGCTTGTGTTTGCAGGTTTGCATCTGAATCACGGGGATGGTGGGGGCCAAGCACTCAGCCACGTGGACCAGATTGATGTCATTGTCTCGGCACACTGACCTTTGCTGTAATACCCACGGCAGACATCACAAACTCTCACATCAATTTAGTCCAATTGGATGTGGCATGTCTTGGCTAACTCAATTTGTGGAGAAATGCACCTGTCTCTGCCTTCCCTCCCTATAGATTTACTAAAGGGGGGTGGGGGGTGCAGAGAGAAGGAGAGTGAAGGGAGAGCTTTTGGAGTGAGATGTGCTCTTGGTCTTCTCCCATTCTCCCTCCTTACCCCTAGAAACACTCACCCATATGCATATAAACACCAACTTCTTTTTTCTCTATCCCTCAGCTCTTTTCCCTCTGCCATACTTTGCAGATGTACCGTCTCTGCACCAATATACACCCCAAACACTCTGTGTTAGTTTGTTTGCCTGTGTGTGTGTGTTTTCCAAGGTCTGTGCAGAGCGTCTGGGAGGAGCAGAAGGAGAGCCATTAGCCCAGCGGTAATCATATTAGAGAGACGTTAAAGGGGGATGTGAATTTAAACAGCCAGCAGAGAGAACAAGAGGAAAACTTGGAGGTGTTATTAAGGTTGTTCATTTCTCATGCGCTCTGGATGTGCATGCTTATGTGCAGCATATGTTAAAGTGTGACTTGCAAGGTGACTTTTGTATGCAGCTTATATGCATTTGAGCAGTGGAACAGTTTGTTCCCAGACTGTTAGTTTATTGTACTGTAATGTTAAGAAACAATTGAGGATTGGTTTTCGATCATTTACAGGTCAGATTTACATACAGTCTACACTGTCATTACTTACGATACCAACATGGAGGCAAAATAGAAACTAAAACATAATAAAATCTCTACTGAGGGTCATAAAAAGAGTTTTATTTTAGGTTGTGGTGAAGTTTCAGTGTGTACTCAGTATGAACAAGGTTAGCTGTTTCTAGTCAGATAATGCATTACATCAGTGTGTGTCCTCTGAGAGAGCGGGCTCCATCTGTGTGTTTAAGAGTGTGTGCTTTATGCAAAGTGTTCAAGCTGTCAAAAATGAATAATATGTGTTGGGATCTGAGCATTAGGTAATGAACAGCATGCTGTGAGGTGAAGCATAACACCTACCACCCCCCTGTCTTGTGAACCCATACATTTTACTTGTAAACATAAACGCTTGTTTTACTATCCTTGTGAGGACCTGCACTTGTTCACTAACTACTGGGTCCACTGAAGATAAAGATCTTTCTTGGTGCCTAAAAAGTACAGCAATAAAAAAAACATGTGTTGAACACCTTTTCTGAAGAATTCTTGGGGGTAAAAATGAAAATGATGTGTCTACAAATGAGAGCGTTGCTGCGCTGCCTGCCATGTCCAGAATAATTTGTTAAAATTTGTAGATTTACTTTTTTAATGATGGCAAGGACATGTAAACTTTAACATTTGATTGTTTTTGCTCGTTCAAGGTTTAACAGTCAAAAAAGTTCAGAGTGTGGCAGTGGAGCTTCTGGAAGACCTTATTTGATGTCCTGTCTTTACAATTTTTTGTTTTACTGTTCACTGTGAAGCAAAATGTTTTGACAAGTTGAAACACATCATCATCAAAAAAATAAACCACTGTTTGCTTTTAAGTGTGATCATTTGCTCTGAAGTTATATTATATTTGTTTTTTATTACATGCTCATTGTGTTTTATTTGCTATAGTGCTCATGTCACCTGCCCCAGAGACTATGGCTGAAAATTAGCATATTTGGCTAATCTGGCACATTTATAGAAATGTGTATTCATGTCTTTGTGCGAGGGTGATGGTTGTGACAGTGGTAGGAGTTCGTCCTGTAATCGGTGGGTTGCTGGTTCAAATCCCCACTCCATCTGTCTGTTGTGTCCTTGGGCAAGACACTAAACCCACCTTGCCTGCTGATGGTGGTCAGAGGGCCTGGTGGCGTCGCTGCATGGCAGCCTTGCTTCTGTCAGACTGTCCCAGGGCAGCTGTGGCTACAATCCAGTAGTTTACCACCATCAGTGTGTGAATGTACAGATGAATGCGCTTTGAGGTCCTCTGGACTAGATAAAGCATTTTACAAGTATTTTGTATATTTTAAACAAACAAACAGCGTCAGGTCGGCAGCGGATGTTTCATGGCGTAAAGAAGGCTGGTTCTGTTCTGAGGACGACTGTGGAACCTCTGGAGATGATGGTGCAAAGAAGGTTTTTACATAAAATCAAGAAAATTATGGACAACCCTGACCATCTTCTTCATGAGACTGTCACAGAAAAGCACTGTCTTCAGTGGGAGGCTTCTTCAAATTTGTTGTAATACAGACTGCTACAGGAAATCTTTCCTGCTCACCGCCATCACCATCTACAATAACTCTTTAATTAAATGAGTTATGACAACATTTAATTTCCCTTTGGGATCAGTAAAGTGTTTTTGAATTTGAATTTGAATTGAATTTGAATGCTAAACAGCAATCCTTTCCAAACCTGATCCATTAAGAAGTGTCTCTATTTTTATAAAACTACCCATGGCTGAAGTCCGGTACTATGTCTACATCAGGATGTGACCAATTTGTGTTGAAGGCACAAATAGACACACGTCTATGAACATGACTAACTGCTATGATCCTGATGTGTGCTCCCTTTAAATTATTCTGGTTCTGTCTAGGGATGGTAGATTTTTGAATTGATTTTAGATTAGATACTAATCCCATAGAATTAGATTGTTTTGTGTGCAGGTTTGACTTGTTAAAATGCTTTTTGTTATAACCCTGAAATAAATGCAATGGTTTCACTGTTTTAAGATATTAACCCAATAGATTTAAATTATTTGAAGTTGGTTGCCCATGAAATATTGCGGTTTGAGCTTTATTTGTTTGCATAAAGGTCTGTTTTCATACGTCAATGGCAGCCCCTGGTAAATATTTGCCCTTTTAAATATGACTAAGAGAGCCCATGTTGCAGCAAAATGTAACATTTGAAATGTGTTGCATAAATTCACAAACCTAACAAGAAATTAAAGTTAAGAGCATTCCTTTGGTGAATGAACTGCTGTGAGCTTGTGTGCATTTTAGTTGGCTTCAATAAAGAAAAGGTCAATATTTCATTTTTAGAACATCTTTCTTCTCAACCCACTTATCATCCCACATATACATCTCATGTAACTATTCTGAAAGACCTTTCAAGCCATTTATAGACATGGCACACACACAGAGGGACGTTGAGATAACATTCAGCGGTCTTATAGATTTTGCCTGCAGTGGTATTGACAGGTGAGTCAATAAGCCAGCAGGGTAAAGACAAATCTAACCTTACTATTCACTTAATATCGACTTGGGTGGAATCTCCTGGACAACACAGTGAAAAGAACAATGCACGGCAAAATACCAGAAGGCTCTGCGTGATGTTGGCGGTGTTCATGTGATGACTGATGAAGCAAGAACTGTTGCTACATGACTCACAGAGCCACTTTAACACCAGGTGTGCGCATTACAAACTGTGAGCTGAGAGATTTGATTTCAAAACAATCAGTTTTGTGAGCACTATGTTTACTTTCTAGCATTTTATCTAGAAGTCTTTTTAGTATTTTATAACCTGTAACAGAAGCTAAATGTCATCATAGCTCTAGTAAAGGCAAATAAATCATTTACTATTGATCTCCAGCTGAGGTATAATCCAGTAATAGTAAGAACAGTGGAAAATAATGTGGTGCAGTCTTTCTATAAACCCATTCAATACACACATAAAATAGGTAATTTATCTTCAAGTCATATGGCCTAAACAAGTTTTCTTTGAATTTTGTTTTTACCTATTCTTTAATTTATATGGAGACTTTTATTAAATACAGCCAAACTGCAATAGAACTGAGATTCTAGATAGCTAGAAATCCGAGCTGTGAGAGTGTGCCATGGCTACTAAAATATAAAGACTCATACTGGTTTACATGTTTCTTGTGTTTATTTTAAGATGTGGAATCATAGTAGTTTATCTAACCACCCGGTTTAAGCCTGAATTAAAGATTTGTGTCTCCTGCTGAACTGTTGACCTTTGGGATGGTTTTGTTGAGCAGTGAGAGATTTTGTTACATTATAGCCAAAAACTCTAATGTGTTTTACTATGGTTTTAAACGACAGACCAACACAAAGTAGCACATCATTTTAAAGCGGAATCAAAATTATGAAAGGTTTTCATTTTTTGTTTACAAATAAAAATCTGAAAAGTGTGGTGTGAGTTTCTATTATGCCCCCTGTATTCTAATACCTTTAAATAACATCCAGTGCATCTAACTGGCTTCAGAGATCACCTAATTAGTAAATAGACTCCACCTGTGTGTAATTTAACCTCAATATAAAACTAGCTGTTCTGTGAAGGTGTCAGAAGTTTGTAAGGGAACATTAGTGAGTAAACAGCCTAAAGAAGACCAAGCCAAGGAAGGCAGGTAAGGAATAAAGTTGTGAAGAATTTTAAAGCAGAATTAGGAAGTAAAATAATATCACACACATTAAGCATCAATTCATCTTCTGAGAATGGAAAGAATGGCACAATTTCAAATTTAGCAAGACATGGCCATCCACCTAAACTGACAGATAAGCAGGGCATTAATCAGAGCAGCAACTCGGAAGCCCATGGTAACTCTGGGGGAGCTGCAGAAATCCACAGCTCAGGTGAGAAAATCTGTCAGCAGGACAACTATTAGTTGTGTGCTCCTCAAGTCTGGTATTTACGGAAGACTGCCAAGAAGAAAGAAAGTTGAAAAATAATCATTTTGGGTTTCTTCAGTAGGGACAGGTAAGCTGCTCAGAGCTGATAGGAAGATGGAAGCAGCTAAATACAGGGTAACCCTAGAAGAACATCTGCTAGAGGCTATAAAAGAGTTGAGATGGGGGAGGAAGTCCACCTCCCAGCAGAACAATAACTACCAGAGATACAATGCAATGGTTTAGATCAAAGTAGACTACCTTGTCAGAACAGCCCACCCCAAATCCAGACCTAAATCCAGTTTAGAATTTGTGGCAAGACTTGAACATTTAACCTCACAGATGCCCTTTATTCAGTCTGACTGATCTTGATTTGCTATGCAAAGAAGAGAAAAAGTGCTCTGCCCGAGAATTACAAAGCTGGAAGGACCATACCACAAGACATGCATGTTATGATTCATGTTTGGTCCTGCCCATGCTGTAATTAGTTTTCATTCTACTCACCTGTGTCACCTGATTGCTGATCTGTGCCACCTGGGCCCTGCTCTACTTAACTCCTCTCAGCCCCTGCCTCCCTGCCAGATTATCGACAGCCACGAGCCAGTAGAAATCCAGCGTTTCATGCCTTGTCTTCTTGTGTTTCTTCGACCCATTTCCGTCCACGGATCTTCCCCTCCTGCCAAGCCCATTACGGATTCCTTTGGTTCTGGATTTCTGGACCCTGACTCAAGCTCCTCTTCACGACCACCGAGTATTGCCTGACCCTCTAGTTAAGTTTGCTCTCTCTGCCTCTCCGTGTATAACCTCTGCCTGATTATCGTCTAGCCCCTGGTACTGCGTTGGATTCCCTTGTGGAGACCTTCATCGATTCTTCCTGAGCTGCTACCAGTTCCTGATTCTAAATAAACTTGTTTTTCCTTTACGTACTTCTGTGTGTGGTTGAATTTCCGGGTCCTCCCAGTGAGTCCTTACAGAATAATCTGGCCACTATGGACCCGTCACCCACACAGGAGTGGCGTTCAAGTGTTGAAGACGCTATTACCCGCCTGGAGTCAAACATGCAACAAATGATGAGCATGCTTGATAGGATGTCCTCCCTTCCCTCCCCTAAAGGAGCCCCTTCTCCCAGCCTCAAAGCTGCTACGTCTGGTTTCCAGGTCTCACCCATTTTTGAGCCCCGCCTGTCTCCTCCGGAGGTGTTTAAAGGTGAGCAGAGTCAGTGTCGTCCCTTCATTACTCAGTGTGAAATAATCTTTGAACTTCAGCCGCCATCTTTTCCCTCTGAACGCGCTAAAGTAGCCTATGCTATTTCCCTCCTTTCGGGAAAAGCCAAATTATGGGGGACTGCAGAATGGCGGAGGGACTCCCTCATTTGTTATCGGTTCCAGGACTTTTCCAAGGAGCTAATCAGGGTCTTTGATCCTGTTCTGCCTCAGAGGGAGGCTGCACGTGGGTTGCTCAGACTCAAACAAGGCAGGAAGCGAGTAACTGAGTACATTATCGATTTTCATGCTCTATCCTCAGGAAGTGACTGGAACGATGAGGCACTATGTGATGCGTTCTATCAGGGTCTCAGTGAGGAGATAAAGGATGAGCTGTCTACCCGAGACGCTCCCAAGGACCTGGAGGAACTGGAGACCCTGGCCGCCAGAATTGATGCTAGGCTCCATGAGAGAAGGTTGGAGAGGAGTTCCCTCAGTCATACTTACCATGTTGAATTTGTTCCCAGATCACAGCCACCAGTCATGGCTCCACCTTTGAGTTCTTCACCCACCTCTCCGGGAGAGGAGCCTATGCAGATTGGTCGAACTCGCCTGTCCCCACAAGAGAGAGAGCGGAGATTTAAGAGAGGCCTTTGTTTCTATTGTGGTGGAGAGGGTCACCTACTTAGTCGGTGTCCTGTAAAAGGCCAGGCTCAGCAGGAGGTAAGAGGCTCCTGCTGAGTCAAAAGCGATGGCAATCCTCTTCATTCTCTGTTCAAGCCACTCTCCAAGCTGATTGTCAAACCAAGCGTCTCCCAGTCTTTATTGATTCAGGAGCAGATACTGAGTTCATGGACCGTGGTCTTGCCGAATCTCTGGGCATCCAACTTTTACCTACCTCTAAGTGTCTTGAAGTTTTAGCTATTGATGGCCATGTACTTCACCAGATCACCCATGAAACGGGTCCCATTAAGTTCAGTATTTCTGGGAATCACCATGAACTTATCTCCTTCCTGATAATAGAGTCTCCTGGTCTCCCTGTCATTTTGGGGGCTTCTTGGCTAAGAAAACACAACCCCCACATTGACTGGGTGAAGGGCGAGGTGTTGGGTTGGTCACCATCTTGCCATTCCACTTGCCTCTTAGCAGCTTCGGTCCCTTTTTCTGTCCCTATCTCGGGACAGGAAACCTATCCCGACCTATCCAAGGTACCGGCTGTTTACCATGACCTTCGGGAAGTCTTTAATAAGCATCGCGCCACTTCCCTTCCACCCCATCGGCCCTATGATTGTGCAATTGATTTGCTTCCTGGAACCTTTCCTCCCAAAGGCCGTCTATACTCCCTCTCCGGCCCGGAGGATAAGGCCATGAGGGATTATATCTGTGACGCACTCAAGGCAGGCATTATCCGCCCTTCATCCTCTCCAGCTGGTGCAGGTTTTTTCTTTGTGGGCAAGAAGGATGGTTCTTTGAGACCCTGTATTGACTACAGGGGATTGAATGACATCACAGTCAAGAATCGTTACCCACTTCCCCTAATGAACACTGCTTTCGACCTGATTCAGGGATCCACAGTTTTTACCAAGCTCGATCTCAGAAATGCCTACCATCTAGTCCGTATCAAGGAGGGGGATGAGTGGAAGACGGCTTTTAACACTCCAACCGGCCATTATGAATACCTGGTAATGCCCTTTGGCCTATCCAACGCTCCCGCAGTGTTCCAAGCTCTAGTCAATGATGTCCTCAGGGACATGGTCGGTCGTTTTGTTTATGTTTATCTGGATGACATCTTAATTTTCTCTAAGGATCTCACTACCCATCAGACTCATGTCCGTTCTGTTATTCTCCGCTTGCTGCAGAATAACCTGTTTGTCAAGGCAGAAAAGTGTGAGTTTCACAAATCGTCCACTTCATTCTTGGGTTTCGTCATCTCTCCTAACAGGATTTCCATGGACCCCAGCAAGACGGACGCCATCAAGAATTGGCCCTGCCCACAAGACCGTAGACAACTTCAGAGGTTTCTGGGGTTTGCTAATTTCTATCGACGGTTCATCCGCAATTTCAGTTCTGTTGCTTCTCCACTTCATTCTCTTACTTCATCCAAGTGCAAATTCGTTTGGAGTAAGAGTGCTGCAGAGTCCTTTGACCACCTTAAAAAGGCCTTCACCTCCGCTCCTGTCCTCCGCGCACCGGACCCTTCTCGCCAATTCATTGTAGAAGTGGATGCTTCTAACTCTGGGGTGGGAGCCGTACTCAGCCAGAGAAACACTGATGAGAAGATTCACCCATGTGCCTTCTTTTCTAGAAAACTGTCTTCTGCAGAGACCAACTATGATGTCGGTGACCGGGAACTGCTGGCAGTCAAACTGGCCCTCGAGGAGTGGAGGCACTGGCTCGAGGGAGCTAAGGAACCCTTCGTGGTCTGGACTGATCATAAGAATCTGCAGTACCTCAAGTCTGCTAGGAGACTTAACCCCAGGCAAGCCAGGTGGGCTCTATTCTTCAGTCGCTTTAATTTTTCACTATCTTACAGACCTGGGAGTAAGAACACTAAGCCAGACGCACTCTCCAGGCTGCATGAGACTATGGAGGAGAGTCAAGAGGCTAAGCAGGTGGACTATGTGCTCCCCTCATCTGCGCGGCTAGCAGTTTCCAGGCTAGAGCTAGAGAAGAGAATCAGAGAGGCCCATCTGCAAAGCCCCATCCCTGAGAGCTGTCCTAAGAATCGACTATTTGTCCCTGAGCAGCTAATACCTGAGGTACTATCCTTTTGTCATGCCTCTAAATTTTTCTGCCATCCAGGAGTCACTAAGACCCTAGCTGTGATCAGGAGGTGTTTCTGGTGGGAGACTATGCTGCAAGATGTAAAGGAGTTTATCAAGGCTTGCAGAGTGTGCTGTCAGGCTAAACCATCCCGTCGACCACCCTCTGGGCTTCTGCGGCCCCTCCCGGTTCCTCACCGCCCATGGTCCCACATATCCATGGATTTTGTTACTGGTTTACCCACTTCCGATAACCATTCTGTCCTCCTCACAGTTGTGGATCGATTTTCTAAGATGTCCCACCTGATACCACTTCGCAAACTGCCTTCGTCTAAGGAGCTGGGAGCGGTTCTGGCCCGTGAGGTGTTCCGTTTGCATGGTCTACCTACTGACATTGTTTCTGATCGAGGACCCCAGTTCATTTCTAAATTCTGGAAAGAATTTTGTGGTCTCCTGGGCATCACAGTAAGTCTCTCGTCAGGATTCCACCCTCAGTCTGACGGGCAAACGGAGAGGGTCAACCAGGAGGTGGAGACCAAGCTGCGCATGCTCTGTGAACATGATCCCTCTTCCTGGTCACAGAACCTTCCATGGGTGGAGTATGCCCTCAACTCACTCCCTTCTAGCTCCACAGGTCTGTCTCCCTTTTACACAGTTTATGGCTACCAGCCTCCAGTCTTGTCCCTTCAAGAGAAGCCCACTAGAGTTCCCTCTGCTCATGCCTCTGCTTTAAAGTGCCAGCGGGTATGGCGCCAGGCCCGCAGGGCCCTTCTAAAGTCCTCTGCTTTATGTTCTAGATTTGCAAATCGTCGCAGAGTTCCGGCACCCACTTACACCGAAGGTCAAAAGGTCTGGCTGTCCACCAAGGACCTTCCCTTGCGGGTTGAAAACCGGAAGTTAGCCCCTCGTTTCATTGGACCCTTCCCGATTTCCAAGGTTATCAACCCAGTGGCTGTCCGGCTCCGCCTCCCCAGGACTCTCAGAGTTTGTCCCACCTTTCATGTGTCACGTGTTAAACCTGTTTTCTCTTCACGGTTGGTTCCCTCCTCCAGGCCCCCTCCTCCCGCCCGGATCATTGATGGGGGCCCCGCTCACACAGTGCGCCGCCTCCTTCGCTCCAGACGTTGGGGCCGGTCCATCCATTACTTGGTGGATTGGGAGGGATATGGGCCTGAAGAGCGCTCCTGGGTGCCGGCCCGACACATTTTGGACAAATCCCTTATCAGGGAGTTTCATCGGTCCAATCCTGACCAGCCAGGTGGTCCTTCTGGAGCCGGACCTTGAGGAGGGGGTACTGTTATGATTCATGTTTGGTCCTGCCCATGCTGTAATTAGTTTTCATTCTACTCACCTGTGTCACCTGATTGCTGATCTGTGCCACCTGGGCCCTGCTCTACTTAACTCCTCTCAGCCCCTGCCTCCCTGCCAGATTATCGACAGCCACGAGCCAGTAGAAATCCAGCGTTTCATGCCTTGTCTTCTTGTGTTTCTTCGACCCATTTCCGTCCACGGATCTTCCCCTCCTGCCAAGCCCATTACGGATTCCTTTGGTTCTGGATTTCTGGACCCTGACTCAAGCTCCTCTTCACGACCACCGAGTATTGCCTGACCCTCTAGTTAAGTTTGCTCTCTCTGCCTCTCCGTGTATAACCTCTGCCTGATTATCGTCTAGCCCCTGGTACTGCGTTGGATTCCCTTGTGGAGACCTTCATCGATTCTTCCTGAGCTGCTACCAGTTCCTGATTCTAAATAAACTTGTTTTTCCTTTACGTACTTCTGTGTGTGGTTGAATTTCCGGGTCCTCCCAGTGAGTCCTTACACATGCAGTTGTAATTGCAGTGGTAGATGGATCTTCAAAGTATTGACTCCGGGGTCTGAATACAAAGCCCAAAGTGCAGAATACTCCTCAGACTCTTATTTGTAAAAATGTTGAAATCCAAGAATCATTTTCCTTCCACTTCACAATTTGTGTTTGTCTATCAGATTGTATCCAAATGAAAGACACAGAAGTATGTGGTGATAATGTGATGAACTGTGAAAAGTTGAAAGAATATGAAGACTTTTCCCAGGTGCTGTTATAAATACTGATAAAATCAACACTCAGTATTTTCCTCTTTATCTTGAATTTGTTTTGTTTTTTACCAAAAGACATTAGTATAAATTTACTGAAATGTCTTCATTCCTGGCTGACTGGTAAAAGTTAATCAGTCAACTGGTATTATTCATCTTAGTTAATCACAGCTCAATTTATCAGGTCCATTGTTGAACACTTTACTAAAGGAAAATAAATGGATTTTGGGCCAACTGTCCAGCAGCCCTGTTCCAGAGGGCGCGAGGTCAACCAACTAAAGAATTTAAAAGTTGGATATAATGTGAGGAACATTCGGTGCTTTTAGAAAATCTTAAGCATTTGTAATTTATCAGATCTACGGCAAAAAATGTTAGCGACTAATAAGTATTATTGTATCATAAGTTTGATGAGTAAACTTTGATACAGTGCAACTGAAGACAATTTTAAGTTTTCTGAAATCTCAATTTACTTCTCTGTATGGTATAAATCAACGTACTGTTAAGAAAGAAGGGGGAGTGTCATTGTTAGCAACACTTTAGCCTAAAGGATGGAACCTTCCTGCTGTAATGGTTCATGTTAATAGGAGAAATCTATAAATATTATGCAAACGGATACCTTGTGAAGTTATTTAATTATCCTACCAGCTGTTCTGAAGACCACAGTTTTGCCTACCACACTCTGCTGAAGAGGTTTTTATAAAAAACAAACGCGGTAAAACATCTCAGCAGGAGTCACAAAGGGTCTGAAAAGGATCATTTTGATTTTTGAATTGGTGTTCTGTGCAGAGGTTATCAGCAGTTTGTATCAGAGGAATAGATAAAATAACAAAGACTAGAAAAGACAGGAAATGCTAAATAAAATAATATGAATTCTTTTTGCAGATTTTACATTCTCCAGCTATAAGGGAAAATATGATCAACCTCGAATTAATACTGCATTACAAAGGGAGTATCCCTTAGGTGACTTTAGAAAGTCCTGAGAGTCAGCATGCCCACGCACAAAACTGCAGGCTGAAAACACACAAGAAAAAAAGAACTCCAGTGTCCTAAAGATTTCTCTCCAGCATTTTAAACCTAGCATGAGAGCATGCTCATTAATCCTTCATCTACTGCAGCAGATTCAGTCTTCATCCATATTTCTTTCTTAAAGGCAGCACGCATTTTGGGAAATGTAGTGAATCACCAGTTGAGGCAGACAGGGGAAAGTTTTCCTCACCCGCAAGAGTAAATTGCAGCCCATCATCACAAAAATGAAACAAGACAGCCTCATGTTATTTATATTCTCAGCTCAGTTTCATTTATAGAGAACAACATGTATGCACACAAAGTCATATAACTGTTTTTTTTTTCTTCCTTTTGTTTCCAGCCAAAGGTCCAGTCAGTGACCTATTCAAGCCACGCAGAAGAGTGACCCCCCGTGCCCCCTCACACCACCACCATGACCAGTCCCTTTGCCCCACTCCCCTCCAGAATGCTGAGGCATCACTGCTCCTGAGCACACAGTCCAGCAGCACCCCCTGACCCCGTGCTGTCCCCCATTATAGAGCAGTCAGAAAGCTTTTAGGGGCTCCGGTAACGCTGAAAGATTGATGGCGTAAAATGGGGTGGAGGAGGGGGGAAGAGCAGGTGGTTAAGAAGAGAATGTCCTGCTTAATGGGTTGCCAGGAATGTAATTCAATAATTATGAAAAGTGACTCAGGAGAGCTGCCTGGATGGATGGATGGCTGGATGTGCTGCTGAGGGAGGCGGGGAGCTCCTCCAGTCTTCCTGCCTGAACGTCCGCAACATCCTGAAACGACAGAAACAGGTGAGCAGATTTCTCGCTCCCAGTCAGTCTTTATTTAGGAAGAACAGTCAAAGTAAGACCTGCATCATAATAAAAACATGCTTTTTACTTTGTAACCCTGTGCTGAACTTGCCTCACATAATTTGCCTAAAACATAAAAACCTGTTAAAAATGTTTCTTTCTTTGATGTAAGTAATACCACTAAACAAACTGTACAATGATAAGCAGTTACCATGGATTCTAACATTTTGGGAACAAAGTGTCCATTTAGATTAAACTATTTGACAAGCTAAAATGAGCTGCCCTTGAAAGTAAATGCAGGCAAAATTTCTTTGTGGTAAAAACAAAACTTACATCCTTAATTAAAAGTACAAATATGCATTCAATTTTCTATCTGGTAAAAGAGAATCAAAATACAATTAATCTCATATTCAGGATACAGTATCTTTAAAAAATAATTCAAAAAATCTTACTTTTGTAGCTAAATCTACTTTTATTAAAGTTACTGTAACTGTTTTAATTATTTATTTCCTAAAAACTAATAATTCTACCACTTCACATCCGGTATACATCAAAATAAATTTTTTCTTGATGATTTGTCTTGTAGGAAATTAATTTTCCTGCAAGAAAAAAAACTACATTAAAGAGCTGCATTAAAGAGTCATGTAAAGCAGTAATCTGTAATTATGTTTTAATTTATTGTTGTTTAATTTCAAAGTTCAAATGTTTGAGGTGAAAAATGACATAATTATATACAGGTGAGTATTTTTAATCTGCATAGAAAAAACATAGTATACATATAAATACTGATTAATTGTGTTTTGCTTTTCATTTTCAGCTAACCATCGATAATCTATTTCAAAAGTTGTAAAAGCATCCCAAACACATGTACATTTTAAAGTTTAGGACTTAATTCATGATCAGGTACTGCAGTACTACTTTCCTTCACAGTAATGCACTTACTAACGGAAATTGTTTTGGGGCCTCTGTTTTACTGTTACTTACAGGAGTATAGCTGATGTGAAACACTAAATTATAATGGAGTTCATGACTTCTCAAAGGACAGAATAAAACTATCCAGGGGTTTAAGAATGATCCAGTGGTTCTTTCAGGTTTCTTCCTGCTGGCTTACTGTGCTAAATCATACATTCTTCCATGTCAGGTGAGTTATCCTCCTCTGAACAGAAAGATCTGTGGACATTTACCATCTCAGATAACATTTTTGGTTGGAGGTACTTGAGAGAAAACCACTCTGGATATAATAAGATGTAAGATCAGCTGATGTTGGCCTGTGATGTTTTCACTTCAGTTCTTTTAGTGCCTCCTGCCTGCACTTAGTAAAGCACTTTGTAATTGCTGATTTTGAGTGCAGTTTACATTAGATGCTGAAGACATATGCAAGGCCTTTTTTCAAACTGAGCCCATTAGCCTGTGAAGATGTTAAATCCTCTGATACATTACAGAAAGTTAGCCAGAGAAGGGAGCTGCGGTTGGTTTGTTTAGAACACATGTTGGAACATCCAGGTCTTTACCAGCCTGTTGACATTCCAGAGCTGATAGCCTTTTGGTCGTTTTGTAAAGTTAAACTTGTGATTACAAAGTAAAACTAGTCCTGCAATAGGTACAAATATGAATTAAATTAATTTAAAAATGTTTGAAATAACTTTTGCAAAGCTTTGGGTAGCTACAAATGTTGATTGCTATCCCCAAACCTATGTAAAACTATCTGAACATGTTCCAGACATCTTTATAATCTAATACATTACATAGTTAATAAATAAATGATATTAATAAGACTTTGACATTTAAGATAACAGATTTAATGGTCAAAAATCTTCCCATGCTTGAAAACTGTAAAACACAGACATGCAACTCATGACCTGGCATGAATGGGCATGCTTGCATTTGCTTGAGGCTTTGAGACAGACAGCAAGCTTTCCACAGGCTGCCAGGGTCTCATAGATCCACAAATACATGCTGCATTTAAGGACTGGTAGAAAGCTTGTTCGTCTGGGTTGGTGCAAGTAAAGTGTTGATGAAGGAAGCAGCTAAGAGGGCAGTTGTAACTCTTGAGAAGCTGCAGAGAACCACACCTCAGAGGGGACAATCTGTTTTTTATCCAGCTCACAAATCTGGTCATTATGTAAGAGGAAAGCCATCTGTGAAAGTGTTGCTTTCTGGTAAAGTAGAAATTTTCCTTTCCACTGTCCCCAGTTAATGACTCAAAGCAATCAACTTTCTACTGTCACAACATGCTCTACATGAGGGATTACAGGCAAATCAGAGATTCAGTTGCATGCATTTACTTGAATAGAAAACTTTTTACCAGTTGGATTAATAAACAGGACTTGACATTGTTTTATAACTAGTACTGAACCAGAATATATGTACTTTCAATCTATCTATGCAATTGGATTGAATTGGTTCTATATTTATGCATATAAATTGGATCTGTTTGTAGTAGTAGTTTGTAGTGCTATGTAAACAAACTGAATTTAACTGAACTGAATCAAAATCCCAGTAAAATACATTGAAGTTTGTAGCTATAACATGAATGAATATGAAAAAGTTTCAAGAAATTCAAATACTCTTGCAAAACACTGTTTTTATAAATGGTGGGTTTATACCTTTTTTATTTTAACGTTTTGGTCAAACATTTGTCTACAGTTGTAAGTAATTTAATTCACATTAGTAATTATTGTGAGACTAGTTTCTTTCCCAACTTTGCAAGGTTGCAAATACTCTGAATCCCACTGAGAACATGACCTCAATGCAAACTGCAGAAACATCAGAGTTAAAACACTCTAAGTTAAGTTTTTCCAGTTCTTGTTTTCTTGCTGTTTTCTGTTTATCTTCAGCTATGAGCTATTGGTGATTCTACATTACTGTTTTTGTCTTGTTAGATGTTGAAAGTTTACCTTGCCTGACATGTTTGTAGTACTTTCTAAAGTTAGGAAAATGTTAATGTAATATTCCAAAGCACAAAAACAATTTCTCCCCTTTTTTATTGTTTTTGGGGCTTCCTTTGATGTTTTCTTCTACTGTACACTTCCTCCTTTCCTCATTTCAGTATGTACCCACTTACTTACCACATTTACCAGACACACAATAAAGTGTCTACAGTGGAAGAGCAATGTTTTACAGTTTTGATGTGATTTGCAAACTGTAGCATATACATCTGACCCCAGCATGTCAATAAAGCCTTTCTCCAGTTGGTGAAAGTCTTTTATTCTACTCCTGCTCATCTTTCATCTGCTGTATTACATCCCTCCTCTCTCTACCCAGGGTCTACTTTTGCTCTGTGTCTTCTTTCTTTTGTTCTCCAAGATGTATTGATAATTTCCAGCAAAAATACGATTTCGGGTTATTCTACAGAGCTAAAAATCTAATAGCAGACTCTTCAATTGAATTGTGCTTTACCGGAGTGGAGAACAATAAACAGGGAGGAGGGCTCCACTTCCAGACGCTCAACATGAGATTATTGTTCAAAAGAGATCTGATGCAATTACAGGAAGCAATAGATGATAATTACATCAGAACATGACTTTTCCTCAGCGAACACTTATATTCATCTGGGTTATGCATTGGCCCAAAACTGAAATGTGGCAACGCATGAGATGACATGCCACAGATGCTGTCGTCAAGAAGGGAGGTGTGTGAAGTCAGCGTGCGGTCATGGGACAACCTCTGATGTTTGAAGGACTTCTTTCTCCAAAATGCTCCTACTGTAACATGGAAGTACACTCAGTTCTAACATAAACTATAAAATCTAAGAACTCAACTTCCTTTCAAAGCTTAATGTATTTTTTTTTTCCTATTTTTGAACTTTTTTCCCCATTTGTGGGACATTAAGGCAGTTTAAGTTTCTTACTTAATCTATGTTATGTAGAATTAGGCACATAAAATTTCAAACAAATAGCATACAACATATTATCCCTTATTTATTTAACCAAAATAAAAATACAGAAGGAATGTGTTAAAATTAGTGCTAGAATCAACTATGTGTTGTTTATTAAATGCATGGATTAGCTCATTAGCAGTGAAAGTGACCAGCTCTGCTGAAGCAGACAAGCTGTTGACACGATGAAAAGGAGAAATTACATCAGCAATTATGTTAGAAAAGTCAGTGATGTGGCACTTAGATTTAGGAAATACTGTAAGGCCAAACTGTTTGGAGTCCATCATTGTACTAAATGAAAGAGTTTACCATAAGAATCTTCCCAGGAGTTGAGCTTGCAGCAAACTGACCCCAAGTTCCAAGTGTGCAATGTTTAGAGAAGTTGCAGAAAACCCAGAAGCTCCATCTCAGACTCTCAGTTAGTAAATTGTCAATTTCATGACCAAACAATTGGAAAATGGCAACACAATTATGGCTTGTTAGGAGGGATTTAAAGAGAAAGACCCTTCTCTCTTAAAAGAATATGGCAGCACAAATTAGGTTTGAGGAATTGTAATGGAATAAATTGCACTATTACAAAAACCTTTGGTTAAACCGAAATGAAGCACATTACCACAATTACCTCTTCCCTATTAACAAGCACAGTGGTGCCATGGTGATCATTTGGAACTGGACTCCTTGAAGTCATTAAGGGAACCATGGTTCCATTTAAACATATTCCACTGATGTGGGGTTTACCTGCTTTAGATTCGCTATAAGATTTGAGGTGAATGAACAGGCAAAACATTCAACTTGATTTCAGTTACAAAAATGTATTGAAGAAATACATTTATTCATAAATGGACATCTTATAATCCCATACCAATGACAGAACACCCCACCTGTTTCCCCAAGTCATTCAAAAGGCTCAGCCCTTCCCCACTGTCAGAGTAGTTCAACAACTTTTTTTTTTCTTTAGTCAAGAATTTGGCAAAAAATATTTCTCCACAATGACAACTCAAGGCGTCCGTGGTCCAGAGAAGAAAAAAGAAAAAAAATAAACAGTCCTACCAGCTCACCACTGCTGTTTTGAATGCTTATCACAAAGTCGATCTATGATAAAGTTTAATATGGAGTGAAATTAAATGTCTGAAAGGAATCATGATGTAGTGTGGCTTCAATTCCCCACCTCCTCATCTGCGTCACCAGTTTCCTCTGTCTCCAAAATGAGCTTACATATGGGTCAGAGTTTCTGTGAGGGGCCGCACATTTTCCTGTGAAGTTTCTTTTTATATAGATTACAGCTTTTGTACAGAAAGTGGCATATGCCAGTTTCAGGCCCCATTTAGCACATATGCCACATTTATAAATGAGGCCCCAGATACACAAAAAAGAAACAGAAAAGTTAATGTAGGAGCACTTTCTATTTTAAAAAGTTAAAATTTCATAGCAGGAGATGGAGAGCGATTTATTGTTGGCAACATCATCTCAGCCGATACCTCCCTCTAGGAAGATATTACAGCCAAACAGAAAGCCAGACCAGATCTAGCGTCGATGGAGAGAAGAAAAACTGAGAGAAAACATGAAGTTAACAGTTGAAATAACAACAAACAATACAAACTGGAGAGTAGTAGAGCAAGAAAGTAGTGAGGAGTGAGGAAAAGTTGTCAGTGTGTTTTCCAGCACCCAGAGCAACTACAGAGATAGCTCAGGATAACCGAACCCCGACATGAGAGAGGCAGAGCAAAAGAGAACAGCGTACCTCCTCATAAACCCTATTCCAATGATTGGGCAAACATCGCTCTGTTTTTAACTATAAGCTTTAACAAAAAGGAAAGTTTTAGGCCTAGTCCTAAAAGTAGCCTTGGTGTCTGCCTAGTGGACTACAACACGGAGCTGGTTCACCTGACACAAGCTAGACATTAGGAAGTGTCAATGGGACCATTTCCAGTTTTCTGCAGCCTGCACTAGTGATTCACTCTGTTGTTTATGCTTAGAGCATAAAGTGCAGTGAGTTGTTGTAGGTAACTAGAAAAACCTGGAGTGGAGTTATAGCAGTATGAGTATTCTCCTATCAGTCAAGTGGAATGGATTCTTTCGCAAAGCAATAGAAACAGCTCTGGGGAAAGTAGTGTTTTATTGTAAATGTGTGGGGGGGGGGCATCCAAATATTTTTCAAATGTGAAGAGGACACTTCACTTTCACACATCTGAATATCTAATCTGATGGACTTTTTCCTTGAGGAAGACTATTTGTCAGATAATGGAAAGGCTCCAACATAATGTAGGGATCAAATGAACAGCACTAGGTGGGTTTAAATCCTATTTGACAGATTCCAGTTTGTTCATGCAAATGATAAATGTTCGTCACACTTCAGGATAATTTGTGGAGAGCCACAGGGCTCAGTTCTTGGTCCAATTCTGTCTCTCTCTCTCTCTCTCTCTCTCTCTCTCTCTCTCTCTCTCTCTCTCTCTCTAAATATATATATATGAACAGCAGTCATACCACTCCAATGTAATACATTAAACACTCTACAACGTATGTCAACAGACTGGAGGACATACAGGATGCAGCTAAATACCACCAAAAACCAAATGTTAAAAAAAAATCACTGGGAAAAAGCAGAACGAGGTTTAAAATATTCTGTCCATAAACTATTGTCCCCATAACAACAAGCAAACTAATTACTAACTTACTGGCAATTATTTCCAGTTATTTTGACAAAAGGAGCACCTAAAAGCTCTGAATTATGAGGGGCTTAATTTCTACACATGACTTGTGCAGTCACTTAATTAAACAGCCAAATTCTAATATTATAAATGTTGCTGTTCATCTGATGTAACCTTTATCTAGGCAAAAACAATTGTTCATTGCATACTGGATTGTGTGGTGTATTAAAGGCTAATGTGTCATAAATAATGGAAAGATAATGCTGATGCAAAATAAATGAATGTCAACTCTTATTGAATAGATTCAACTCCGTAAGTCAAACAATGTAGAATTAAATCTATGCATCTATTGTCTCTAACTGCTTCCTTCACTGGTTCACATGACGCTGGTGCCTAACTCTAGCGGTCAATGTACCAAAGGCGGGGCTTACAATATACATGTGGGTAGCTGATCACAAACTTATATTTTTAAATAAACAAAGTTTTAAAACTCTTTATTAAACATAGAAATGTTGTGGTTTTTTTTTTTTTTTTTTACAACAACTTACAACAAATTATATATGGAACTGATTAATAATGTGATGTTTTTTTTTTTTTTTTTTTTTTTTTTTTTTTTTTAAAGAATAAATAGGAGCTCTGTTGTTTATAAATGTTGTTGCAACTTCTGGCTCTTTCACATCCTCAGTGAATCGACCGCACAGTCGTTGAGTTTGAAACATGGGAATAAATCGCAAAACAAACAAAAAAACAAAGTTGAAGCAATGACCCTGAGCATTTGCCAGACTCGGCTGTTCGGTGAAAAACGAGCGGTGGTGAGGGCCAGGCGGTGAAAGATGGCCGCTTTTACAAGGCAAGACAATGCAAAAGAAAAATAACTAAACTGGCCAACTTTGATGGCCCCTGAATATATTGGGCACTCTGCCTTGGCTGCTGTTGTATGTGTGTGTTGTGTGTGCGAGCCTGTAGCAGCGGGTGGGGGGCCGAAGGGTTAAGTAGAATAGAAGGCACCCATACTTCAGATTGGCAGCAAGCTGCCGCAAGGATAATCTAATCAGGGGATGCAATTCAATTAGCCAAGATTCTCTGGGGCCACAGAGCCAGGCAGCCAGTGGCAGTGCTGCAGCTGAGGGAGCCACTGCCTCCTCAGCTGACACCCCAAAGCTTGCTTCTGCTGGGGGCTTGGCCGATTCGCATGAATGTAGATGAAATTTGAAATATGAAAATATCTAATAATTTATGGAAGTTGTCAGGAACAGCGAACCAAGCTGGTGCAGCTGCTCCAGGTTAAGAAGAGTGGGGGGAAAGAAGGGTGTTACCTTTCCATGGAAGTAAAATCGTTTTACAGCTGCTGCTGTGTGAATAATGTTGTTGTAACAGACAGAGAGCCATTGAATTGTGACATCATAAGGCCCTGCTGCACTCTAGGTTTTCTTCTGGTTGGCAAAATGGCACTGCTGCTATATTAAAGTAAAACGTTATACTTTAAGAAATTTTAAGAAGTGAATGTAAAGAGCTGAAATGCTAAGAAACAATGTGCATATGGATATACATTAAGACACTAAGAATTCAGGGACTTATTTTTGTACGTATCTTTGAAAAATAAAATTCAGAATTGCATGTTTTACAAAGTAAACACATTTTTAGGTCTAAAAATTAATTAATAAAAATAACCTAGGTTAATTGAGACAAATTTAATGTCTTCATACAGCTTTTAAAACTCTACCTGTCAGTTGTTTATCAGTGTTTTTGGTCATTCAGTTTGCATCATGTTTTCTTTGCCATTCCAGTTTACAAAAGCTGCAGAAAGAGTTCTTGTTTCACAAACTGAGCACTTTTCTTTAAATTATGTAATTATTAATCTCTATTGTTATAGCAGCTGGCTGTAGGCCAGTTCTGTGCGAGGATCCCCCCCCCCTGCCTCGACCTAGTGCAGGTGGTGGGACATAGAAGGACTCTAGCTAAAATAGTACCAGTGATGGACAATGTCTCCCACCCCATTCATGAAACTGTTGCTGATCTGGAGAGCTCCTTCAGTGACAGACTATTTCATCCTAGGCGCACAAATGAACGTTATAGGAGATCCTTCCTTCCTCCCAGCAGCTGTTAGACTCTAGAACCATCATTGCTCCCAACAAAATCAGTAAGTGTTTATATCCATGCCAGACTCTGTACCGGCTTTTCTAATATTTCTATTGTCACTAACTGTAAATAGTTTATATTTTTAATGCTCTGAGACACTGACATCTTGTACATTTTTTGTAAACATTCCTCTGGACTGGAGTATTTATTACAGCAAGACAATATTCATGTTGAAATTTTGCCCTACTGTACAGTGTTTTATTTATTCTTTATTCTATTTTTTTATACATATTTTTATATTCTTTGTGTGAGTCTGTTTTTCTGTTAGTCCCTGTCACTGCCACTTTGCTGCTGTTGCACAGAAATTTCCCCATCATGTGACAATAAAGGATATTTATATTCTAGTGTGCACAGGTCTGTCCTACATGGTTGTCAGTTCAGCCTCATGAATCCTGAAAATAACATCAGCTGAGTTCAGACTGAATGGATTACGTCAAGAAACTCTAGAGTTACTTATTAGAAGACTGCGGCAACACTTAAAGCACAATGAATTAACAGTGAAAACAAAGATGTAAAAATAATACCCAACACAGCACAGCTGAAAAACATTGCTGGCTACATATAATATTCATTATTAATTGCTTCTTACTATAAATACCGGTTCTCTGTGCTGGTATCTGCAAACCAGTGCATTATACATGCATTAAGTATGCAGTATTTTTTTAATAGAAAATATAGGTTTGTAATAAATTAGTTACAACATCAATAAAAGTTTTAATCCCAGAAATGCAGATAAAATTAGAGATCCACAGAGAAATTGACTGATGGCCTGAATTAGAGACTTTCTGCTTGATAGGGCCCGACTGGTGATCAGCTGACTGGAAACCCATAAATCCAATCTTTTTCTAACCAAAATGCATCACACTAAGTGTTAAAATGTTACACTAACAACACTCTTCGGTGTGGATGCTGATCCTGGGTGAAGAAGATTCAGAGTTAGCTATTTTCAGTGTCAGTAAGTTATTGAAATAAATACAAAAGAGGCACATAAATGTAATAAGTTATTTAAGGCCCCATCCAAACAGGAATGATTTTTCTAAATTGGGAAAGTTTTTAACTATTTGTGCTCCTCATCCATAGGGAAACAACATCTTAGCTTATATAAATGTTTTTATATAAACAGGTGACAGAGTGAAAATTTTGCACGTATTCATATGCACAAGAAAAACTTCTCTAATGTGAACATGCTGACATATTAGCCTAACTCCTAACCTGGCTACAAACCCAAATTTGTTATACATAAAAACAACACTGGCAAGTTACATCTTCTTGTAGTTTCTTATTTTTATAATCCAACGTGACACTGAGAAGAGGCTCAACTTCGTTGTCATTCCACTTAAAAGACTCCATTCACGCTTTGTTATTCACCATTCTTGTTTTCTTGTGTTTACCACTAACCTTGTGTGGAGGTTATATGCAGATGTCCCATACCCATGTTTAGAGCCAAAGATTGGAGGGATTATAGTGTTTTGCACTGTTCTCTGTGTTTTTGTGTAGAAACGGTTTCTGGAAACGGTTCCGTGTGGACATGGGTGTTTTTGAAACCGACAACCCATGTGAATAAGACCCTAAAAGGAAAGTATTTTCTATAACATGTTAAGACATGTCTGGAGATTCCTTAAGACTAAAAGACAAAGAGAGAGCAGGACTTATAGCAGGTAAAAGGAAGGCTGTATTAGAGCAAAGGTGTTTTATCCTTTTGCGCTATCAACCTTGATCACGGAACATGCTTGGCTTGGAAATTTTGGCAGCCATTTTGAAATCCCAGAGTTGGGTAATAATTAAGAATATTATCATTACTAAGAATATACACATGGCGACTATTAATGCCAACCAAGCTAACCTTGCTAATATCTAATATAAGATGCTAAAAGCTCTTTAAAAAATTAGCTCTGTATCAAACTTTACAACTTGCTCTGCAGAGTTCTTCTCTTCTCTATTTAATGTGTATCACAGGGCTGTGATATGCAGCTTTGCAGAAACATATAAGAAGCTGATGAGAGCTAGAGCGGGGTGGGAAGGGTGAAGGAGGAGCAGGAGGAGGAGAGGGAGATAGGATGAAAAAGAAGATGGAGAGAGAGCCTGAACAGCAGAGAGAGAGAAGCTCTTAGACAGATTATTGCTCATTAGAGGCTGTCTTGCACCATACCATTATGTCAGGAGGAATCCTTTTTCATTTGCACAAATTTGCCTAGAATTTTTCTTATTTAGCTCTGCCTCCATTATCAGAGCTGGAAATCAGATTAGCCTATGATTATTCTCTGGCTCGCTTGCCAACATTTCCCCGTGTGGCCAACGCCAGTGGCTTGGGCTTGTCTTGGCCTTTTTTTAACCTCTGCCCACTAACAACACACAGCTGTAATATGGAGTAATAGCTCCACCTGAGAATACACTGTAATGGATGTGTTCATACTGTAGATAACCTTTTCCAACCTCATTTAATGAGAGAATATCATGAATGCAAAGTTAATCTGCATAAGGAAACATGAACCACGGTTTACATGCATTTTTAATTGATACATTAAAGACAATATTTGCCTTTTGATCCAAATAAAACATGATATTACATTTATATGTGCAAAACATTTATACATTCACATACAATATTGACTGGACCTATCAAAAGTTTCATAATGACTTTTAATGTGTTGACAAGGTTTTTGTCAATGATCATGGCTAACTGCAGTCATTAGCTTTCAAGAACATGTAACATGAACATGAAATTTTGAAAAAGACTTATTTAATTGGCTAGTGCACTCAACAAAAGGGAAATTCAAAGCTCTTTATTAAGATGCGATAAGGATGGTCATGAAATTTGACAAGTCCAGAACAAATCACTCCACAATTAATAAATAAAATCCCTAAATTCAAGGTTTTCTAGCCTGCATAGAACAACAGTGTACCTTTTGACCACAATAGCAAGATTTATGTTTAAAGGGGTAAAGACTTAAGGAGAGTATAGTGGCAAAGTTGTTAGAACTGTTGCCCCAAGAAGATCCTGGATTCTATTCCTTGCCTGGGATCTTTCTGCATGGAGTTCGAATGGTCTCCCTGTGTGTGTGTGTGGGAGCTTTCTGGCTCCCTCCCGGATTCCAAAAGCATAACTGTTAGATTACCCTAAAATTTTCTCAGATATGAGAGCGTGTGTTTGTCTTGTGTGCCTCTGTGTTGCCTTATTATGGACTGGAGGTACCCAACCTCTCGCCCAATCCCCACTGGGGATAGGCACATGGATGGATGGATGGATGGATGAATAGAATAGAATAGAATTGAATAGAATAGAAATATCCTTTATTGTCACATGATGGGGAAATTTCTGTGCAACAGCAGCAAAGTGGCAGTGACAGGGACTAACAGAAAAACAGACTCACACAAAGAATATAAAAATATGTATAAAAAATAGAATAAAGAATAAAAAAACACTGTACAGTAGGGCAAAATTTCAACATGAATACTGTCTTGCTGTAAAAAAATACTCCAGTCCAGAGGAATGTTTACAAAAAATGTACAAGATGTCAGTGTCTCAGAGCATTAAAAATATAAACTATTTACAGTTAGTGACAATAGAAATATTAGAAAAGCCGGTACAGAGTCTGGCATGGATATAAACACTTATTGATTTTGTTGGAAGCAATGATGGTCATAGAGTCTAACAGCTGCTGGGAGGGAAAATCTCCTATAACGTTCATTTGTGCACCTAGGATGAAATAGTCTGTCGCTGAAGGAGCTCTCCAGCTCAACAATAGCTTCATGCATGGGGTGGGAGACATTGTCCATCAGTGATGTTATTTTAGCTAGTGTCCTTCTGTCTCCCACTACCTGCACTAGGTCAAAGGGACATTCTAGCACAGAGCTGGCCTTATGTAACCACTTCGTCTCAGCTGTAGGAAATGTACAGTCCCATAGAAAATGGCTGATGCCACTACAGAGTCAAAGAAAATCTTCAGGAGCGCCCCCTGAGACATGCACTCCAAAACACCTCAGCCTCCTCAACAAGTAGAGTCTGCTCTGACCCTCCCTGTAAAATACATCAATGTTATGAGTCCAGTCTAGTTTATTATTCAGGTGAACACCCAGGTACTTATAAGGGTCCACAATCTCAATGTCCACTCCCTGGATGTTCACCGGTGTCAGTGAGGTGGGTCTGTATCTGCGGAAATTCACCACCAGCTCTTTGGTTTTAGCAGCATTGATCAGGAGGTGATTCTGCTGGCACAAGTCCACAAAGTCCTGAGTCCACTGTCTATACTCTGAGTCGTCCTCACCTGTAATGAGGCCAACTATGGCAGAGTCATCGGAGAACATTTCTAGCTCTCTGTGTCCTGTCTTGTTAATCTTTTTGGATGGGCTGTACTGGAATGTAATTTACCCCCTCGGGGACAAATAAAGGATTCTGATTCTGAACTTTTGCAGATTGCTGCATGGGGAGTTGATGGAAAAGTCTGCAGTGTAGGGGATGAAAAGGAATGGTGCCAGCACGGTTCCCTGGGGGACCCCGTACTGCAGACAAGTCTGTCAGAGACATAGCCCTGTGTCCTCACATACTGTGTGCAGCCAGTGAGGTAGTCCAGTATCCACCAGGACATGTGGTGATTCACTCCTGACAGCTCCAACTTGTCCCTGAGAAGTTCTGGCTGGATGGTTTGCAAAGCACTAGAAAAATCAAAGAACATGATCCTCACAGTGTTTTCAGGCTTCTCCAGGTGGGTCAGAGCTCGGCACAGAAGATAGATGATGGTGTCATCCACCCCAATGCCAGGCTGGTAGGTGAACTGCAGCGGATCCAATGAAGCTGTCACCAGGGCGGTGTAGATGTTTGAGGACCAGCCTCTCAAGGATCTTCATCAGATGTGACATCAGGGCTACTGACCTGTAGCTGCTGAGGTCCTTTAGGTGTTTGGTTTTTGGTACCAGTACCACACAGAAGCTCTTCCACAGCTGCGGTACTTTCCCCAGCTTAAGGTTTCAGGATGGATGGGTGGATTTACATTATATTATTATGTCTCTGCATAAATGGTAAATGGTCTGTACTTGTATAGCACTTTACCAAGTCAGGCAGAGAGTGAAGATCTGGTGACGTGGAAGAAACAGTGGACCTTTTTCCAGATGATAACCATGGCCTCAGTTTTGGAAAAACTGACTTTCGTCCCTCCTGCTTTACATTTGGCTACAAACCACACCAGAGCAGGCTGAATGTCATGGCCAAAAGAGACCAACACAACTATTTACAAAACCATCATCTACATAAGCCACACAGCAGACCCTGTGCTTCACAATCCGGACACCCTCCTCTCTATAACCACTCCTTAAGAACCTGTTCATGAACAGCACAAAGAAGATCAGTGTCAAAAACCAGACCAGATGGGTTCAAACCCACACTGGGAACAAGCTGGACTCTGTGCCGAGAATGTGGACAAAGCTCTTGCTTTGAGTATACAAGGATTGGACACTCCTTATAAGCATCCTCAATACCACATATTCCCACAGAACCCTACAAATTACCATGAGAGACATGGTTGAAAGTCTTTTCAAGATCCACAAAACAATTGTGGATCAGACTGGGGTGGCTGTGGCTGGATATGAAAAGTAGCTGTACAGTGGACCCCTAACATATATGGGGCTTAGGCACCACATTCACCCACAATTAGCTGAAACCCATGAACCCTTGAGACTCCTCTCTAAAAATGCTTATAACTACCTTTTTTAGTAGTTCAAACACCAACTATACCTTAATATGCATTAATATGTACAGTGGAAAACCTTTTCACAGTCACAGAAGCTAATATCCTTGGTCTTTCTTATATCTGCTCTTGCGGGTACAGCCAATCAGTGCCAATGATAATGAATGGCGCTTCTGGATTGGCTGCTTTGCAAACTCCAGCCAAAAGCATGTCTAGTAGCGTTGTGCTTAGCCATTTCTGCTTCCCAAGCTGCTTTTTGTTTGAAATTATCCAGATATGCTCTACAAAAAAATCTACATTTTCCGCAAATAATTTAGAGCTACATTCCGCAGAAAAATCTGCAAATAGGCAGGCACTTTACCTAAAGTTGTTTACCGACTTGCTTAATAGTGTATGAATGTGTGATTATTTGTGAGTTTGAATGGGTGTATGTAGCTCTAATGTCATGTTGCTTTTAGTTATTAGTATGACCATAAATGCTTTACATAAGTTTAGTCCATTTATAATTTGCAACCATTTACACCTCCTGTGACCCCACAAACAATTTGGCAAGGTGGTCTGGTCCATTCTCCCACTGCCATGATGAAAGCTTCTCTGTTCCTTCTCTATCCAAGTTTCAATGATCAATCTAAGGCTATATTCACACAGCAGGTCTTGATGCTCAATTTAGATTTTTTTAAAAAAATTATTATTATTATTTTTTTGCGTGGTCATTCATACTACTAATTAAATGCGACCACAATTAGACATCTGTGTGAACGATTTACAACCCCAAAGTGACCCGGATGCACAGAAGAACGTAGACGTCACACAGCAGCACACTGTTTACGGAACCAATAACGGATGCTGCCATCTATGGATCGATTTTAAAGTTGTTAAGCAATGGGAGCTGACAGTATTGTTACAAGATCATAACAAGATGAAGGAAGCTAAGAAAAAAGAAAGTGCAACTAATAGCTTGCTTGCCTCAGCCATTGTTTATGTCTGGATTTACTGCATCTGGCTTCTTCTGCTGCAGAACATGACTCATGTCTCACATCAATGAGGTAAAAGTCAGCTGAAATGTGACATGACCATTCTGACTGCAGGCACTTTGAAAACTAGCAGATACATGTCTGATTTAGTACCACAAATGGAAGTGGAACAAATCTGTCTTTTTTGGGGGGTTGAAAAAATTGGAATTGGACCATTCAGACTGTCATGGAAAAAAAATCAGATCTGGGTCACATTTGCCTGCTGTATGAATGTAGCCAAAGTCTCCTTTACAACAGCTCTTTCCTAGGGATGGTGAGGAGTGCTATTTTCCAGCGGTCTAATTCTCTTTCTAATAAATTGAAACCACTAGCACTGGTATGCTAATCCACAGGTGTTGTGTCCAGTAACAATAATTGAAGATGTCATGAACTGATGTTGAGAAATACACCATAAATTAAACAAAAACAATCAATAGATGCTGCAAATGGAGCAGCTTCAAAGTCTAATCTACAAACAGACTGGTTAATTGAGACAGCTGTAAGGACAAATATCATGTGGGTTCAGTTATTAACTGAAAGCCAGTGTGAGTCTAAAAGTGGAAAATAAACTCATCTGGTTAAAATAAGGATGTTGGGATGGAAAACTGAATGCAAAATGGATTTCCAGATAAACAGATCAATAACAACTCAGACCAGACTGTTAAAGCTGGTGTCATAATCAGTGTCTAAATTCAACAAGTATGTTTTTTTTGTTTTTTTTTTTTTACTAATAACACTTTAAATTAACTCTTAAGCAAGATTAAAATCGTATAACAGTTTATTTGAACGATTTGGAATGTAACTGCATTTGTCAACATCAAACACCGCTGAAGCTTCCAGACGAATAGAACAGGTGCAGTGGTTTCCCATTGCTAAATAATTACTCCAATTAGACAATTAAAATCAAGTCCAAAATCAAGTTATAGATACCCCATGAATGAACACCCTCACTAATCACAAATCAATAAAGACAAACTTGACTGTTGAGCTTTCATTAATCTGTTGCTTTTAAACTGCTCACACTGACTTTGTGCCTTTAATTGGCTGTAAAGCAATAAAATGCAATTTGTTGCTAGTTAGTCAGATTTAGGATCATTAGTGAATAGTATGAGTCGCTGATTTAAATCATGAAATGATTATAAAACCTAACAAGAGACAATGAGGCTAAATGCCACACAGCTTTAAGTTGTTCCTGAAGAGGAGTGTCAGTCACTGCCATCACGCAATAAATGCAGATCTTTAGTTATCCTCCCCACTTAAATAAAATTAGTTTCTTAATTTCAGTTTTTTATTGCCACTAATGTCTCTCTAGGTAAACATTTTTGCTTTGAATTTAAGAAATTTCATACTATTGACTTTTAAATTTAACAAATAAATGAATATGTCTATTCATGCATAAAATAAAAAAGAGTTTTAAGTTAAATCATTAAAATACAGTAAAATGTTTTTTATTGTCAAGATAAAATCAGATAATGTTTTTTGTCATAATTAAGTGTATTGTGTGATTTTTTTTTTTTTTTTTTTTTTTTTTTTTTTTTTTTTTTCCAATGGTGAATTCATTAGCTTATTTTTTTTGGCATATTCTTGAATCTTGAAAACCAAAGTTATATTTTCAAACAAGTTTGTCAAACAAAGTTGCATCTTCAAAAGCTTCATCTCCAGTCTTTTAAAGCTGCAGTAAGTAACTTTTACAAAAATATGTTTTTTTGCTTATTTGTTAAAACTGTCACCATGTCGTGACAGTTTGGTATGAAACAGATAAATTGTGAAAAGATCAAGCTCTTCCACCTCCTCCCTGAGCTACAATTGCCATCTAAAGAACTGCACCGCTCCTGACTTAAAACAACCAATCAGAGTCAGGAGAAAGGTCTTAGTGCTGTCAATCACCATTGTGTATATACCAAATGTGCCATTGGTGAAGAAACAACACTGTTCAGGAAAACTGCGGTCACTGGTGGCCATGCTAACTAACCTTAGCATTCGTGGCAGTCTACCTTGTGGTTAACCAGCTCACACACCAGGGAGTGTGTGAGCAGCACATACACAAGGGTGATTGACAGCACTAAGACTCTTCTCCTGGCTCTGATTGGTTGTTTCTGACTGAGTGGTGTATTTCTACAGTTAGTACTGCGATCACTGGGAGAAAGCAGAGGAGCTCGCTTTTTTTCACAGATTATCTGTCTTATATTATACTGTCATGTCATAATGATAATTTTAACAAATATGTAAAAAACCTTGTTTTATAAAAGTTACATACTGCAGCTTTAATTTTTTCATTAAGCTTTTTTATGAGCACTAGTTCATCAAATGCATGATTTCACCGCAGCAGCACTGATGTAATCACAACAGAGTTCTTCATAAAGGTGTGAGTATATTTCTATATTTCCTGAAAGGTTTACTCTTGCAGTTTAGTCCTTTTGTTTTCAGAGTAGTTCTTGGACATACTGACACCTCTACCTGTTGTTATTGCTTCTCCTTTAGTTGGTGATTTAACTTTTATTTCTCTGCTGAAAACTATTGCAGCTTGTTTCAGATTCTTTCAGATTCTTGTTTCACATTCTTTTTTTTTTCAGATTCTTTCTGAAATGCTATATTCCAAAGATTTGAAAAATAAAATTTCATTTCAACTCCAATTTCCAAATGCTTAGTGTGGATAAGATCACTTTGGTTGCTCAGACCTGAGCACACACCCCTCTGCAGCAGCAACCGTTCATTAGAGTGAGAAAACAGTATTAAATTCTTCAGAGTGCACATCTCTGATGACCTCATCTCATCTTGAACACCACTTGGATGTGCCAGGCAGATCCAAAAGCAGACACTGCACTTTCAGAAGAACCTGAAACCAACTGCCCCCCCCTACCTCCATCATCCTCTCATGACTCTAGAGAGCTGTGGTGAAGAGAGGTTTGACCAAATGAAACATGGTAACCATGGTAACCCTGCAGAAGACAGTGAGGGGAGCTGGAAAGACCATAGTCCCTATCTTCTGTCAGGATCTGGCTCTGGACATTATATATATATATATATAAAACCATCTTGCCACTTATGGTTTTTGTTATTACGGTTTTGCCAGATTGGTTCACTCCTTTGTGTTTATTTGTCATCGTTTCCTATTTTATTATTGTGTTCTGTTCTTTGTGCATTTAGCTTTATTTCTCTCAGGTAATTGTCAGGTCTTTCCCCCGAGTTTGTAGCTTCGTTGTGTCCTTTTTGTTTCTATTCATCTTCTCTTAGTCTGCCTGTTTGCTCTCTTCCACAACTGTTCCTAATCCCCTGATTACCACACCTGTTACCAGAGTATTTCTCCACTCTTCCCTCTGCATATAACCTCACTGGCTTTCATTGTTCTTGACTGGTTCGTCTGTTGTTCACTGCTCGATATTGTCTGATGCTGTCCTAAGCTGCCCCTGGTTTGTTTTTGGGATTTATTTGGCTTCATTATCTTCTGTCCACTTTTTTTGATTCCTGAACCTTTGTCTTTGTTGTTGTTTGTTTATTTCTGTATTATTAAACATCTTTATTTTGCTCCGCTTATGCCTCCCTTTGCAAAAGTGGAATCCTCCTCTGTCTGTCTGTCTTTCTGTCAACCCAGTATGTGTGTTTGTCATCAACAGAGTCTTGGCATCATTTTGGCTTGATTTTTGACCACCGTACCTAACAAAGATGGTAGGCTTCACTTACATTGGCCATTTCTTGTCATAGGCCTGGCTTTGAATTATAATCCATACATTTTCAATTGTGTTGGGGTGTGAGCTTTGGGGAGAACATTCAGAAATTTGGAGGCCTTTCAAAACCAGTTCCAACCAGTTGTGTTTAGGGTAATTGCCCTGTTGGAACCCAACTGTGTCCAAGTTCTACCATTCGACCTACACAGTCACCCTCAGACAAAATGAAATTGTCAATCATGTTCAGAAACATCTAAGAACTACCAAAGCTATAGACTGCCATTAAATAGAAGATGCTGGAACCCAAGTGTCACTGTGCAAAGGGAAATGAATTTAACATCAACATAGATGGATATGTATTTTGATCTGCAAAAATCAATGCAACGTTCAGGTCGATTGTGAGGAAATGTAAATGTCTGACTGCTATTGTCGTTGATAAGTTTTTGATGAACTTTTTTTTTTGCATTTCCATGCTGCAGCACAGTCTTTCAACAAATCAAAATGTACCAGCTTTTATTTTTGACCCATCTTCTTAAAAAATTGTTTTGTTTTGTATAATGTAAATCATACAGATTTTTGTTGAGCCTCTCATAACCATTTTGTTGTTTGCATAAAATTCAAAATTGGCATTGAAATAAAACTGGCTTGTTAAACCAACTGATATGATTCATTTCATGAGTTTCCAATTAAAAGTAGTTTTCACTATTTAAATAATTTAAATTAAATATTATTCTGCTGTAATTTAAATTTTGCTCAGTGTATCAACTTTAAAATTATCTTTTTAAAGTTACCTTTACTTCAGTGTAAGAAAATGTAATAATATATTTTAATATTACAATGTTTTTCTTTTTGTGCTCTTTTGTTACTAACACAAGACCAGTTTATTCCATTTGATCTGAATATCAGAATATCAGTGGAGGAATTAAAACAAAATGAGCAGATACATTTTATAAAAATATATTAGATTTATTGTCAGAAACGTCACCAATGTGTAAAATTTTACATTTAAGATTCCAACAGAAGAAAAAACTTTAAGAGGTAAAACTAAGAGCTTCTGCTTTGTTAGTGTCCCAAACACCTTAAAGTCTAAACAGACACGAGCCTTCCAGTTCCTGCAGAGTGAAGACAGTCATCATTGTCATCACTCCACTCTTTCTGACCTCCATCCTGCCAACTCCAGCCAGGAGGGTCTGCAGGACTCCGTGTAGCCATGCTGGACTCGCTGAAAGCTGGCTTGGTAGGGGCAGATTGGTGCCTAATTGTGTTTTTCAGAGCTGCTGTGAGATGGGGGGGTTACAACAATGCTGCATGCGGTCTGGAGGCACATCAGTGGATGCGACACTCAAGGAATCCAACGTTGCAAGGTCTCATTGATCTGCCGAAGCAAAGGTCACCACAGTTATGCATTGGCTGGCTGACTCATGACCACCAGAGTTGACGTGTGATGGGTCACATCACTCACTTTCTTGTGGTCAACTTTTTTGGCTCGTTGATCATTTTTAGCATGCGTAAACAGCCAGCCTGCTTCTCCCATTTCCACTCTGCTTCATCTTCTTTCCTTTTTTCCCATTATGCACCCCCCCTTCTCTGCCTCTCCCTCTTTCTCCCCCTCCATGTCTCCACCAGCCAACCCCTGCTATTTTCACCCCACACACATCCGTCGCTGCACTTATCCAGCCTCAGACGGCTGCTGGCTCGATAGCTAAACAGATTATCCGACAACAGAGCACCTCTCCTTCTCCCTCTCTTCCTCTGCCTCTCTCCATGCACTCCTCCAGCGTGGGTCCTTGGAGGCGGAGGGGCCCAGGCTCTCCACTGGCCAGGCTCTTTATTGAGGCGTCTATGGAGCTTTATGCTGCCAGCGCTCGGCCTTGCCCCCGCCGTCATCAATCATCCTCGGCTCCAGGGCTGCTATCACTACCCAGACAGCCGGCCAATCACAGCCTTCCAGGAAGCTATAGGCGATGGGAAGAGAAATAGAGGAGAGAGAGGGAAAATAGAGGATCAGTTTGTGTCTATTGCTGTCAGTCTAATTTGACTGACATTTTCTGGAGCACAGATACATGAAAACAATGATAGTTTGGCCTGTGTGGTATTTGATTAGGTTGAGAACTAAGTCAGGAAACCACATGAATATTATATTTCAACTTAAATAAGGTTTGTTTGTGTATCAAGCACATATTTACTCTCACAGTACAAAAAAAATGGGTAAAAAAGGAAGAAAAGCGGAAAAGTACAGCAAAACAATAATTGTCTTAAGAAGAGGAACCATATGTAAAATATAAAGGGCAAAAATTACATTCTATAAGGTAGAATTATAAAATAACTTCATTTTGGGTGAAAAAGCCACACCTAAACAATTCATACACCAATCTTCAACTTCATGAATGGGATAAAAAAATGTGAATATTTAATTTTGTAGTTGTTTTTTTCCTTTGAGCCTCTTTACATTCTTCTTCTACCAGATATGGAGGTTCATGAGGATGGTCAATGTGCTTTGTGTGGAAACCAGCAGTTCCCAAAGTTTTGGTCAGCAAGCTAATGTGGCTCATTCAACACCATTTGAAGGGTCCTGAGAGGATCTCCAAAAGCAATATTTATTCTAGAATAACTGCTATTTCTGCTATTTCTTAACAGAATATTAATGCATTTTTTTCTTTGTGGTTTCTGAGAGACAAATGCTCCAAATGGAAAGAACAGCAGATTTTCCCCCACTTGTTTCGTAAAAGGAAGCATCATTGTTGTTTTTCTTCTGATGGTGATCTGACACTTTTTAAAAAGAGCTCAGTGTTTGGCATCACTGTTTAAATTGTTGGAATATTATTGTTGTGTGCGTGCACAGTCAGTGCAGTCATAATAATCTTGACTATGCATGGCCATCCACAGAGAGCCCTGGTGGACCCTAGTGGATGGGTACAGATGATAAAATTTACCTCCCACAGGCTGAGCAGACAGTTGTGAATTTGGCACCACAATCACAATGAGGCTTTGGATGCAGAATCATATTTTTCCAAAGATATATACATACAACTGCAGTCTTAAATGCACTCATGCCTTAATCCAGCTGACCATAGACACTTTCACCTCATAGTTCTGCAGTTAAGATCTAACCTCCCATTACGGATTACTTTATCCTGTCAGATCATACAAGATCTGAACGATCAAGGACCTTTGAGCTTTCAGCTCATGTTGCTGTGAATGCAGAATCAAAGGTACTTGCCTTAAAACTCAGAACCTCCACCTTTGGGGGATTTCCCCAGGGCTGAGCTCTGTGTGCGGATTTTCATGCAGACCTATCAAATATAGTCACTGTTTAAATACAAGCAAAGGTGTTGTATACTATCTGATCAAATTCTGCTGATCAATGTATTTCTCAGGCTTTGTTGAAGCCCCCTTCTGAAACTACACCGACCCCTTTCATTGATCAGAACTGTATGTGCACAGTTCTGATCGATGAACTGTGCACATAGAGTGCACATCAAGAATCAAAAGAGTTTGATTCTTGATAGATCAAACTCTTTCCAGGACGTTTTGGTCCACCAGAGTCAGCCTGTTCTTAAATACTTTTGTCCAGCATTGATTAATCAGTATGTCTGCAGTACTTTTGTTTATTTCTGTCAGATCCTGGATACTCCAGCAATTATGTAGAGAAAAATCAACCTGAAACTCTGTGTCTGCTTTGCCAGAGAAAAAGTCAATTCAAATATTTTTTTTGAAAATATTTCTTTGACATCAAATCGATTTACAAGAAAGTAAGCTCCTCACAGAAGTTCTGAGCTGGACGTGTAAAAGTACACTAACAGCTCCAAATAGGATTAAATTTGTATGTTTTATTAATATTAAAATCTGGGCATAAAGACAATAAGAGCCTCTGAATTGTTCTATCGCTGGAACATAATTACACAACCTCATTTGGCATTTTTTTTTACATCTGTGCTTTAGTTTGTGGAGAATGATTTAGCACACTGCATCTTATTGTTGCTCTAATAGTAAAGATTGATTGCCTCTGCAGGTAATGTTATTTCAAGAATGAGAAACTTATCCCTCTGTGAAACTTTTATAGACGTCACGGCATAATGATAACCTAACTCTGTTTACTGTAGCGTGTATTTGCTTCACTTTTCTTTGGTATAGTCCCAAACAAACAGCTTTCTGAATCTTTCTTTTTTTTTGTTGTTTTCCTTTGATTATCTCTCATTCTTCACCATCTCACTTAATTTAAACAACAGAATGTTGTACGACTGCAAAAACTGTCCCTGTTCAAAATGTGGCCCCTGAATAGGATGAAGATATGAAATAAACAGTTGTACCTCAAGCATGTTTTCATCAAAACTGAGTCCTTCAAGTCATTTCAGATTTTGTTTCTTGCAACTGAGTGAATGAAACTTACAGAAAAGGTTGTTCTGCTGCTTCCTAAACTCAGCACTTTGCCTTAAATGTTGTAAAGTTTAATGCTCAGTGTCTCAGTGGGGAACATGTCACAGACAGGCAGGGACCTGCAGCGGCCAATTAAGTCTCTATCTTTCTTCAGTTCATTGTTGGGGTGGAAAAACAGATATGTGGAGAAACTCAGATTCATTCAACAAAATAATTTGGACAATCTGTACAGTTTTACTCATTTTGTAGACAAAATCCCATAATGAACCACTAAAGAGCAGCAGTTGAGCTAATGATGCTGTTATAGATCATTTAAATCCAGGACTTAAATCAGGATGTAAGCTGTTGGTGATGTTTTGTGCCCTTCTTTAACTGGATTTTTACCAATATTTTTAGACTTTAACTAACCATGATCAGGATAGAAAGTCTCTGGAGTATTTTGAGGTTTTGTAGCTGAAAAGATTTTCCACTCAGGTACAAACTGAGTGAAAAACACATTAGTTACAGCAGTGTTAGAGTTGTAAGTTTAAAAGACAACACTTTGCTGAAAGCCTTTTATGAATGATCTATAACAACCTGTAGGTTTAAATTTATGGAAAAGGATATGAAAATATTGCAAACCAATAAATCCTCACAGATATAAAGTAGAAAGTTAGTCATTGAAGAGTGCTAAACCCACACTAAGATTCAGTATAAATAACAGGTTTATTTAAAGAAAAGAAACCCCATAAGAGAGCACAATATATATTTCCTTAGTAGGCTATCCTCTTTTTCATCAAGTCTCACCAGTATGTTGCATTTCTTCTCAAGGCTTAACTTTTTTAATAATGATTTCTTTCTCTCTTCTTCGCTTTCTTTTTGGCCCCCATCTCCGTCTTTCTCTGCAGCCCTGAGCTCTCATCCTGCTCCAGGAGGAATAGGCGGAATCTGATTACAGACCTATTTTACAGCAGACGCCAGGGCGCAATAAAAGGAGAGAGAGCACGGAAACGGGACTCGGCCCATCAATTAGATCTCTATTAGCAGCCAATGCAGACCTCACCTCAGGAAACGCCAGGGCCCTGAAATTAAACAATTCTTCAAGCTCGACAAGCCAGTCAGTTCTGCTATATCTGCTGGAAGAGGATGGAGGGGATGGTATCCATACCAAAAATAAGGCATATGGAAACAAGAGCATTCCCATCCAAATAGATGAAACATGAAGACTAAAAATCATTCTGCTGTTCAGAAACAAATACACAGAATGATTCTTTCTTTTATTAATATTTTTGGATGTTGGATGTACAATGCTTTGAGAAAGTTTTCTCCCCTTAAATATTTCTTCTGGTTTTGCTTAGTTTGTCACTCTTAAATATTTCAGATCATCACTAAAGTATTACTATCAAACAATGATAAAGTTTTCAAAATATGATTTTATTTATTACGGGAAAGTATCCAAACCAACATGGCCCTGTGGGAAATAGTCATTCCCACCCTGCTTAAATCTTTAATTAATTGTGATTAAAAACATTTTTTGATTTAATTTCCCTCACCTAGGCCTGAATACTGCCAGGCCAGTAGAATTAAGAAATCACTTGAACAGAACCTGTCTGACAACATGAAGTAGGTTAATAGATCTCAAACAGCAACACACTATGTCACAATCTGGAGAAGAACAGCTAAGAAAATGAGTCAAAGACATCCATCAGTGTAGAAATGGTTACTAAGTCATTTCTAAGGCTCAAGCAAAACACAGGGAGAGCCATTATTCACAAATGGAGAAAACATTTTCTCCATTTTTGGTGATAGAATCCTCATCAAAATTACTCCAAGAGGACATCAGTGGCTCATCGTGGAGATTTCAGAGGAACCCAGAACAACATCTAAAGCACTATCGACCTCATTTGCTGTAGTTAATATCAGAGTTCATGATTAAACAATCAAGAGACTGGGCAAAAAAGATGCCCATAGGAGAGTTCCCAGGCGATAACCACTGCCGACCCAAAAGAACATAAAGCCTGTCCCACATTTTCCAAAAAATATCTGGAAGATCCCCAAGACTTTTAGGAAAATATTCCATGGATTGAATGGACAAAAGCAGAATTTTTGGAAGGCTTGCCTCCCATTGCATTAGGTTTAAAACTTACAGCATTTCAAAAAAGAATGTTGTATTTACAGGCAAACATGGTAGTGGCAGTGTGATGCTTTGGGCCTCCTTTGCTGCTTCAGGACTTGGAGAACTTGACATAACTAACATGAATTCTGCTCTCCACCAAAATATGCTGGAGGAGAACATCTGACCATCACTTTGTGACCTTAAGATCAAGTCCACTTTGGAATGCAGCAGGACAATGGTACAAAGACCACCAACATGTCCACCTATGAGTGGCTCAACAAAACAAGATGCTTGCCTTTTTGGTCTGTGTAAGGACTCATTGCCAGTTATTGCAAATGTTTGATGGCAGTTGTTGCCAAGTCAGTTTACAATTACTTTTCCAAGTAGGGCCAGGCTGGTTTGGATAGTTTTTATTCCCCCTTAATAAATAAACGCACCATTTGAGAGGATGTCAGGGAATAATATGGTAGTCATCTCCTGACCTTCAGTGGAGAACTTTTAAAGTAAAATCTGTCAAAACCAAATTAGAAATAAATCATTAACCAAATTATAAACCAATATGGAGGTATTACAGTCACTTTTCCTTGTTTCCTCCCCCAGATGCCATTAATCTGGAACTGTTGACCTGCTGACCCCAGGAGGGACAAAATGTCAATGCGGGATAATTAGGTGTAACATTAAGGCCTTTTGGAGAAAAACACCTTGAGAGGTGTCTTCATCATTATTGCTTTCTAAGAAAATGAAATGTTTTTCTTTTACTGGTTTGATCCAGCTAATATATGTTATACATATTTGGGTTTTAATGTGTGGTATGTGTAATTTTGCATATTAATAGGCACTTATGGGTTTGGAATGGGAGCAGGGATGCTGGAGCAGCTTCATGTGCTTATTATGGGTTCTAATCTGGTTTGTTACTGCCATAACATGATAAGAAGATGTGGCACAAATAGTTTATTTGTTTGTTTTCAGTTTAAGACTGAAAAACGTTAGAGAAAACCTTTTGGAAGTTCTGGTTCCAGTATAGAATATAAAGTGGTAATAATTCTGCTGAATGGCCACTTGGTTTCATTTCCGTGTATTTCCAGATCATTTGCTCTGAAGTCCCCCAGATTTCCTTGGTTTGGGAAAATGCTCTTGCTTTTAGAGCCTAATGTTGGGTTGTTATTCATTTCTGTCATGATCTGACGCAAGACAACACGTCCCCTTTTTCAGCAACCTTCGCCTGTTTCTCAGTGCTGCGGCACGAATTTCTCTATTTGTGCAATCAAAGGATGGCCATTTATCATCGAGAAGGACAGCTTCGTATTTTGTACCTTGCGCGCTCGGTTCCAGCACCAAATTTCAGCATTTTTATGGAAAACTGCAGTCATTTTGATTGATGAAATCCAAAGATGTCCAAAACAATCCGAGAGATCCCCAACCGCGGCGCACCGGCGGGGTGCTCCAGTGTTGTCATTGTTCCTCAGAAAGAAAGGAGCGCGTCCGGAGATCACCAGGGGAAAAATCACGATTTTCAGTTCAAAAGGGGCCAGAAAAGCAGCGTTTCTTTACAGACAGTGGGAAAGTCGAGGAAAACCCTTTTTCACTCGTAGACCAAAACAATACTTGCTTTGCTTTTTCCTCTTGATGCATTCAGCTATAATGGCATGCTCTAATAGAAACAGACCAGAATAATGAATCGATTATTTTACTGTGAGAGCTGATGTTATTTGTGTCTGAGTCAGTGGAATGACTGGTGAGACACACACCCCTCCTGAATTTATACAATTTGTGCACATAAGCTCATTGTGCGCCATGTTGCTGCGCAAAGTAAAATAACGTTGCCCTAAAACCGATTTCCCAGCGCTTTTATTTACTCACTCCTGTCTTGTTTGCGGTGATTTATAATGTCACAAGAAATGTCACCTGTCTGGTCTAATTGCGACCTTCTATTATTAATACCAGGAGCGTGGCTCCCCTTTGCACCCTTGGAAATAAGCCTATATTGCGTACTTAATACACCGTCACCCAAAGGGAGATTCAATAAATCTCCCTTTAACGGCGTTTCCCCTCAAAACTCCTTCAGGCGAGTGGAGGCCGTGTCAAGATTGCGATTGTGCGCCAGTGCTTAGGACCAGCTGCTCCCAGGACAGACAAGCCCTTGTCAATTAGGCGGTGACAAGCAGGTCCTTCAGCTGCCTGCAGGCGCTCCGGCAGCCAGCAGTGTACAGTCTCCGCAATTAGTATCAATTTCTGTCGAGACCTCCGCAGAGCGCGCAGACACAGCTCAGGGTAAATGGCCAAACATTGTCCAAATAACAACCGAGAGCCGTGGATGACACCATGTAATGGGGCCTGTGTTAACCGCACTGCGCGCTGAGGAGGAAGGAACACGTTTGAGCTTAAGGAGGAAAGGCAAAGGACGGCCCCAACCCTGCAACTTCTGATCACCTCATTCACGGAAGTAGAAGTATTTTTACTAATATTTAGCATGGTGAAACATAAATAAACAATGCTTGACTTTATTTAATAATCAAAGATTGACGTTTACATGGTCGTCTGTGTTTTCTTTTTTCAATGATATGAACTCCATTTTATCTGAAAAAGAGGTGAATAATATTTAATCAAATATAGGCATGTCACAATAAATTAGAATATTGTGGAAAAGTTGACTTTAAAAAATTTGAAACTCATATTCTATATATATATATATATATATATATATATATATATATATATATATATATATATATACATAAAACGTGTCTTTTTCTTGTAGTTTTGGTGATTATGGCTTACTGCTAATGAAAGCCCAAATTACAAATTCAGAAGACCAATAGAAGTAGCTTAAATACAGAAATGCATAATGTAACCAGCCTAGAGAATCATCAGTCACTAACACTTCACATATAGGGTGAGCCACAAAAGGTCGTCAATAAGCTGGCAGTTCACAGAGTGCTGTTTTTTAAAGCATATTATTGAAAGTTAGGTGGAAGGAAATCTTGCGGTAGAACAAGCTGCACAAGCAAAGGTGAACCCTCTCAATTGCAGCCTTATGAGGAGTGAGGCAACGTCTGATTAAAAGTTTTGAGAAGATTCACTGGTTTGTGGCCATATCCCAGTCAGGATGCTGGCTACAACTGTTACTTTCCCTATGTTAATCCTAAACTTGATATGTCAGAAGTGTAAGGAGAACAAAGACTGGGCTATTCCTCAGTGAGCCAAACTTTTCTTTGTAAATTTTGTATTTCACTTGAAAATTGAGGTCCCAGAATCAAGAGGAGTGGAGAGGTGCAAAGAGGTCCAATGTGAAGTTTCTCCAGTCAGTCATGATTTGGGGAGCTGTGTCATCTACTGGTGTTGGTCCATAGAATTTTTTTCAAGACCAAAGACATTACGATCTTCTACCAGGATATTTCAGAGCACTTCATGCTTCCCTATGCTGACAAGTTTTAGGGAGATGCTGATTTTATTTTCCAAAAGTACCAATATCTGCTTTAATGACCATAGTATCCCTGTGCTTGACGGGTCAGTGATAATGAGTAAAGCCTGATGTGTATTAAAGCAACCTGAACTTCTCATGAGAGCCACAGGTTGATTGCATCCATACCACACCACATTGATGTGTTGATGCAGTATTTCAAGCAATAGGAGCCCCAGCCAGGTAAACAGTGCATATACTGAGTTTCAACTTTTGAAATGAATATCTGAAATAAAATTTTCAATGATATTCTAATTTATTTAAATACAATCTTGTTTCCTTCTATGTTTCTTGCTGCAAAATAAATAATACACATAAATTTGTGTAAAAAGGAAACAAAAATGTGAGACAGATACATTTACATATCTTTCTGACTCTCTAAGATTAATATTATTTCATAATAAATTCAAAAGACTGATATGAAGTAGGATTAACTAGCTACAGCCACACTGTGGCACATAGGTTTTGTGACTAATGAAAATAAGATAAAAGCAATATAAATCCATTCCATACAAATCCAACACTGCGTTCAATAAGTCACACTTGGACAAGTAAGAACAATGTTAGATTTTAAAAAATGAGCAGGAATTTTCCTGCTCAAGAAGGACAATTACTGATGTTATAACGGTGGATTTTTTTTGTTGTGTATGAGTTTTTTTTGTTTGTTTGTTTGTTTGCTTTTTGACTTATTGCTTTTGATAGAATTAACTGCAAACATGGAAAGGATACCCATGTAGAGCCAGTAGTACCTTAAACTTTGATTTTATTTGGGAATATTTTTTGAAGGGTGTTTCTTTGATTTACAATGCATGCAAGGGTAAAATGTATGTGAACCAAAGCTAGCAGACCCATCTGAGATTACATAAATTCTAGGGAAATGTTGTATTTTAGTGTACTTTAGCACCTTTTACTAAAGTATTCTTCATAAAATGACTTGCAAGCAACATCTTTGTTGACTCTCTTTTATCAAAATATTAAAATGGTATTAAAAATAATGTTTTTGGGTATAGAATTTGCATTTATATTAATGGTGTTCCAAGTTCAGCAGTGAGCATGGATCATCTTTTTTTGGCTGTTTATATGAAAAATCTATATCAAAGGACTTTGTCTACATGTTTAATCTTACATGTTCTTTGTATGAGTATAAAATGGACTTTTATACATCCGCTAATGCAAAGAACTAACTTTTTGTTGAAGAAGCGTTAATAAATTAATTTGTATTAACAACACCATACGAATTTTTACTCTTTTTGTGGTCCAAATCTCCACTTTTTGGTCCAGTGAGCAAATAACTGTCTCTCACAACACTGACAGCCCATAGAAGGATGGCTCACCAAGCTTCTTTTGTAAATGGTGTCACTGCAAGCAGCTGGTGGTGGCATTCCCGGGCCTTGGACGTTGCCCTTTGGCCCCTGGAGGGGGGGGGTGGACTCCGGCCAGGGCGGTCCAAGAGTCTTCGCAGTGCAGTGATAGCTCAGGTCAGCGGGGCCAAGTCTCCAGCAGGAGAAGCTACTGCAAAGTAGGCGAACAAAAACCCCAAAGCTCACCAGGCCAGTGGGATCATTAGTGTTAGCGTTTGTTTAACTAATTAGCAAGCTGGGCAGCCAGAGGGAGGCTTGTATAGGCGACATGGACGTCATATATAGCAAAGGTGTATGGGCATCCGTCACTCTGTGTCTGGGGAGGGGAGGGTTGTAGAATAAGACTGAAGTGTTTAGTGCCTTAAGGATCAGCTGCTGCCTCCTTGAAAACCTCAAATTCATCTGGTTTCCTTCAAATGACTTCAGAAGTTTATGAACAATGCGTTGTTATTTTCGAGGAAGATTATTGTGCAGGGTTCAGAGTACAGGATGGGGACAGGGCAGCTCACTGAAGTTCAAGAACAGTGCAAACAGCACATGCCAACAGAAGGAGCCACAGAGCATTGAGCTGCAGAAGCAGCCTGCGGGAGGGAAGCTGCGGCTCCCGCCTTAAATATGGGAAAGTTTGGGGAACAGGGTCAGTGGGTCAAGAAAAGTCAACAAGAGAGCAGTCTTGATGACAGAAGGAATTTAATATCAAAAATACATAAATCTTCAAGTGAGGGCAGGCGCATAATGGGCACAATGAAGGCGAGTGTTAGAGTCAACACAGTTTTGTTGTTGGCGATTAAATGGATCAGGCCAAGTTGTTAACATTTAACACAAAACGTTGGCACTAGAATAGAGGTTGGGTGGGATTGAAGGGGGTTTCCTGGATGGAGACGGGCTGACAAGGCCCACAGATAGACAGCTCATGTGAGGCGACACATCTGGTGCCGCTGCATGCAGTTTTGCAGCTAAGCGGGAGTCACGTTTTTAAAAATGAATTGAAAGGTTCAGTCTGTGCTCATTTTCTTACTTAAATTTTCAACTGCTTATACAAATCTGTTGATTTAGTAAGATGTGGGCCCCTGGCCTAAAGCTAGTTTGCTCCTCTTTCACAAATGCAAAGAACAGCAGACTGGTAATTGAATGAAAGATCAACTTTAAGGTCTCAGTGCAAGTTTTTCTAACACCAGCTTTGTTTTTGTTCTTTTTCAAAAGATCCTTATAAACATAACAAATATGCTTGAAAACTGCCTTTAGATATGAGATAGTGTGTGTGTGTGTGTGTGTGTGTGTGTGTGTGTGTGTGTGTGTGTGTGTGTGTGTGTGTCCATGGTTGTTTAACTGGTGTATTTCTGTGTGGTCCTGTAATGGACTGGAGACCTGTCCAGGGTGTACCCCGCTTCTTGCCCGATGACCGCTGGAGATATGCACCAGCCCCCCTGCAGATGGATATGTCCCAGTCTTACTATTGCTAAAGGGCTAAAAGTCAGGTACACATTTGCTAAAACTGCACAGGTAAGACCAATGAAGGGCCAGCGATAGAGGTAGCGGGCGGCACTGGATCGGATTCTTCCTTTGGGTGATTTTATTGGCGTGGATGAACTTTTGTTCGCATGAATTTTGCGCAATTTTTGTAACTGCTGCACACACGCAGAGTCCTGAATCAGAGTGTCATTGCATTGATGTCCTTCGTCTCGGACAATGTGGAAATTAATCTTCCCATGGCGCAGCAAATAGACCCGCATTTGTCTGCACATCCCCTCTGACTGCTGCGCCACACTGGCCGCAGCGCTGAGAACTCTGGCTGACCTTCGCCCTCTACCCCGTGAAGCCCTGCAAGTCCCCCAGCAGTTGCAAACAACTCTGAATTCCATAATTCTTCACCAAAAGGCATTATTAGGGGAAAATCCTTCCTTTTTGACAATTTAATAGTGCAAACTAATCATCTGGTTGACACGGGCCATTCATCTTGGTACAGGCAGACAAAGACAAGGCCTTTTCCATAGGTTCGTCTGGATCCCGCAGTCAGACTGGCCTCTATTTTCAGATCAAGTGCACAATAAAAGCATTGTGACTCCTTAATGGTTATGTTTGTGAAGCCACCCAAAACCCAGTGTATTAAATGCATTTTTTTAAAACAAAGAATGAAAAATAGGCAAACACGTACAAACGGCCCCAGAAGTGAGAATAAACAGCAGGATGCTGCAAAAACTTTGGATGCTCAAAGCAATCACAACCTGAAATAAAAGAAAGAGTGAGGATTAAAAACTGGGCGCTGCGGAATTGCTTAAACGCCTCAAGTTATGAATTCGTTTCTGAATCAATTTAGCGGTGCAGGCATTTTCCAAACATCCTCTTGCGGGAGTAACAAGACAGGGAAATTGATCCGGTGAGACCTCACCTCTCGGTGCGCCTCAATAAAAGAGACATCAGCCTCTCCCGACGACTGTATAATTTTTAATATATATGCAATAAATGTTCAATTTGTTTCCAGAAATGACGGGAAATAATAACGTCAAAATTTAAAGCCATCCATTACAGCCAAACAATGCTCAGGCATATAGGTGCTCCAACGCAGAGAACCTTGATTAATTCACATTTAGATTGTGGTTGATAAAGCAATAACGTTATCCTCCCGGCAAACCAATGGTGGCGGAATCTTAGATTTAAGATATACATATAGGCTACTTATATAGCTGAGAAAGCGAATGGGTTTGTTTTAAAGCTTTACATGTTGTCCAGTTGGAGAGTGGTGATCTCCACGTCAAACATGAAAAAACTGGTGTCAGAATTTACACAAATACGAGTGAATTAATATTTGCCAGTAGAAATGGTTTAAGTTTAACGACTGAGAACCAATGTTTAAAATAATTACTCAGATTACAGGTGAACATGTTTTATTTTGCCAAACAAAACAGTTTGTATTTGTCAGTTTATGTATTAATAATCAAATTCAAGTATAAAATAAAAGCACCTTCAACAGTACATACACAACAGCATATATTTGAAAATATATGCTTTATTAATATTTCAATAAGACTTTTTTGTAGGGAATTAAATATTAGCTATCAAAATGATATATATTTTAATCGAGCACTGTGTTAGTCTGGAAATGTAATGTTCAGTAATGGTTAAATTCAACATCTAACACCGTTAAGTCCAGTCATGTTAAGCTTGAATGGCCTTCCTTCAGCCACAGATTTGTCTCCAACATCCCATTTGGGTTTTTTCTTCAGGAAGTTTGAGAATCTTTACAGTAAAACACAGAACGTCTTAAACATTAGTAAGAATTTAGTTTCTCATAAATGTAACTCTGTTAGGAGACATTTTCGTTTCTTATTGACAAATGTACATCTTTTTGACTTTAAATCTTGTAGTGCTGTGATCCTACACTAAAAAACGGACATTTTGGAAGTATTAAATGCTAGCCATTAAAATGTTTTGATTTTGAATTAAATATATGAAGTTGTAAAAGTAATATTCACCAGTGCCCATGATCTAACAACATAAGCTGTTTTTGGTAATAAATCCCACTTAAAAAATATAAGTGAAGATGTTGTTTCAATCAGCTGTCATTTGTCCACGGTGTCCATATGGGTTGTTTTGAAAATTCATATATAAACTCACATAAGAATTTCAGTTTGCATCCAGATTTTACTTGTTGAGCACAATGCTAATACTAAAGTCAAGCTTATCAGCAAACTTAAAAATTTAAACACATTTTATGCTACCAAACAGATTTGAAAAGTTCGTTATTGTTTCAGTAATTAAAAAAAATTAACATTGGAGGAAAAAGCAGTTAAACAAATAATCTTTTTTGGATAATGTATATTTTAAAACCCTGCTTGCGTAAGTGTCTTTTAGCTGTTAAATTGACATAATTCCTAATCAGAACTTAAAATCTACCCAAATAAAATGCCACATCAATTATACAGGTTAATTTATGGTTTCATCAGTCAATGTGCTTATCCAAGGGTTTGGGTAGGATTTGTTCAAAAAGATCAAATTTTGTTATAATTTAAACATTATTGTACATTACAACATATGGTAACCTAAATTATTTTAATGGCGAATTTAACTCTCCAAGTTTGAATTCTATAATGTAGGATTATAGCACTCACTTTTTAAATAATAAATGCAAAGATTGAAAGATTTGTAGGTTTGAAATGAAAATATCTCTTAAAATGACCGAATTTAGAATGATGAACAATCAGGCCACCTGAAATCAAATATGATTGATTTAATCATTTTTTAAAGGAAGTTCTCCATCTTTCACTGCAAGAGCCTTGAAACAAGAACAAAGAATAAAAGGAGAGTTGTGAAGATCTGATGTTGATGCTACATAAAAAGAAAATATTATTTTACACAATCATTGCTGGTTGAAATATTTTGCAGGACCGTTGATGTGATCTTTAACAGTAATTGGGAGCTGTCCCCTCAGAACCATGACTATGTTTTCAGTCTACAGGTACAGACGAAGATGTTTAGGGTTTCGGATCACTGTAGATCTCGACATAAAGTGCATTGAGGTGTCTGATCCCTCTCAAACCTTATGATTAATTCACTCCCATTGAAACCCGAGCGAGCAAGGAGTGGAGGGACGTGACCAATGACATAATAGGCTCTGTCAAACAGCCCCGCAAAACGCCCAGACCATTTGTGGTGACAATCCTGATGCCATCAGTTCCATTATGCGCCCCCATTCAAGTCACAAACAAACATAGCTTTAGTACGCAAAAAGGGGGGAAAATACGGCTTTTAGGCGGAGCCCCGCTTTCTCCGTGTGTCAGTCGGCTCAGAGGTTCGGGGAGGCCATCAGATATCATCTGATTAATCACAAAACAATGAGCTGTTCTCAAAAGAAAACCAACATCAGCGGACATATCCAGTCTGTTTAATCTGGAGTAGACTGACAATATGATTTCACATAATAAAACACTTTTTTCTCAATGTTTTAATTGTATCTTCACCGTTCTTTCATGTTGCTTCAGTGATTTTTTTTTTTTTTTTTTTTTTTTTTTTTTTTTTTTTTTTTTTTTGTACCAATACAAAGAAAACAGTGTATAAGATGCAAGATTATACGCGCTGCAAGATTTTACGACATGTAACAACTAGAGAAAATAAAAGACGATCTGATGAAGAAATTGAAAGAATTTAAACGCACAAAGAACTGGAGTCTATAGGAAAATTAGGAAAATAACACTTTCAAGAAAATGTTTTCCTTGTGGCAAACTGGAAGATTCCTGCAGGCCTTTATGAGATGATGCGCCGATAGATGGATTCAAGTTAAGCAGCAGAGATATTTTGGATAATGTCCACCATTTTATTAGACTGGTCACATTTATTTATTTATTTGTTTATTTATTTATGTATTCCGTTGTAATATTTTTAAATGACAATTTAACAAGCTGCATAATCATTTTATTATCAGCATATTTAATTCTGGAGAACCGTTAACACTTGATTTTTTTGGGAAGTTATCTATGTATATATTTTAAAATAACAATAAGTTAATAAACACAGATGCGTGAATGTGACACTTTATACTTTTTGTATAGTTATGTTCCGAAATTGAGAATTATTTTAAACGTTGTCAAAAGTGAAAATCACGATCGTTGAAATTAGGACATATTTTTATGTATATATCTTAAATTCTCTTAATTAAAAAACACAAAACAACCTTTTTTTTTATCTCGGCTCTCAAACTAAAGATCAAATAATTCCTCCAAACCAAAGCGCGCTTTTATCCTCCATTATGCCATAATATAAGTGAACACAGAAAGGCGTCTTTGACGGCGCAAGAAGAGAAAAGAGAGCAGAAAGATCTGTTCTGTCCGCCTTGTTGTTTCTTCAGGGGAAATTCACCGTGTCCTTCCTCTCATCCCCATCAGACGCACTCGCTCGTTCCCATTTTCACCTCCTTCCACGCCCTGCTTGTCTTTGGCCGAATCCATCCAGAGGCTGAGATGCAGACGCGTTTACTTCTTTCTGAGGTCTTTTTCTTTAGTTCTTTCTTGTTCTACTTATCTTAAAAACGAATGAAGCTTTGAAGGAAAAAAATCGAAGAAAGAAAGCAACCTGATTATTATTATTATTATTATTATTATTATTATTATTATTATTATTATTATTATTATTATTAATCTATTTATTATTATTTTATTTATTTGTTTGTTTGTTTCAAATTGTCGACGTTAGAATGCGTAAAAAATGCTGCCGTAAACACAGGCTTTAAAAACATAAAAACAAAAACTGGATTATTATTTTTAAACACTAATCTGAAAGTGAAATAAAATATTGACGATTGCATTAATAATCTTTTCTATCCTTTATCATTTTTATTGTTACTTTTTTCTATAAAAACATTATATAGAACTGTGTCGTTATTTTGAGGAGCCACATCAAATGTTAAAGCTAAAATTGGATTTTAATTGTTCTGCTTGTTTTTTAAACAAATAGTGACAGGAAAAACTCGCAATTAGGCTTTCTAGATTTTTGAAAGTCCTGTCATCGATATTGGTCTCCGGGAATATGTAGCGTTAAATATTCTTTATGAGAAAATGGTGAACATTTACACATTTTCATCATTATAAGTCACTTGGATCTGGTTTTCGGTCATCTCAAAGATACGAGACTTTTCGAAATATGGTATTAAGCTATCCAGATATACTTTAAATATTTTAATGGTTTAAAACATTCACATGGTTAATCGGTTTGCGGCGTATTCCTCGGTTTTCCCTATGGAGCAGTGCCAAATTAAAACTCGGCCAGAAAATATCTCATTTAAATTCTCACCTTGAGCTCTCTGGTGACTGTTAGCAGTCCGAAAGGAGCTGACGCTTTAGAAATCCAACAGCCTGTATAATAATCTTCGAGATATATTGTGCCACCGCGTATTGAGTTCTTTGATGCCCAAACATTTAGAGGAAATTTTAAAGAGAAAAGTGTTTCGGAACAGACAAGCAGAAGCATCAATTAAACATAGAAAATGCATGCAAAGCAGGCCGGGCGCCGCAGCTTTACTTACTCTGTGCGCTGTGCTGAGCTGAGTCTCCGCTGTTTAATTACAACCCCTAATTTTCCCAATCGGAGATAGTGTCAAAGACTGCGACTATTTCTCAGAGAATCCCTTTAACAAGTGGAAACTTAGTGTCCTCCTGCACCATTTTATACATGATGAGCCGGCAGTAATGGGATTATTAAACAAAAACGTTTCAGGCGCTGGCGTTAACCTTTTTTAATGCCTAATTAGGTTTTGCAAAGAAATAATTAGATTCTACAGTGCTTACACTGCCTATATTTTCAAATGGCATCTGCAGCAAACACATCATCCTGCGACACTACTGCCGATAATCTTCGGGTGTATGCCCCTCAGAATCGGTCAGATGTAATATTTTAAACATGTTTCGACCAAATAAGAACACTTAAAGCTAAAATAATTTTCCTGAACGGCTACAGGCCGAAATACTGCATGGTCATAGTCTGGTGGACTGCGCCCCCTGGTGGTTTTAAAATGCATAGTGGCAAACGCACTTGGAGAAGGTTTGAAAAAGACGTGTAGACATGTATACTAAAGCTTTACCAAACAGATGATTGTAATGTCTGGTAATAGACGAAAGAGTAGGAAATCCCTTATCGTGGGAACATGGTTTTGGAGCAGCATGAAGCTGAAATTGGGGGAGGGGGGTTGTTGCGCAGGCGCAGTCTCGAGAGTGCCGTAAACGTCACGGAGCCCAACTCTTGCTTTGCAGCAAAGTCTTTCTTCACAGCGCAAAATCATCGCCTTCAGTAGCCTATCTCATGATATTTTCCCCAAACTCTTCAGCGTTTCCGTTCAGAGGTTTACATTCACTCATTATGATTTTTTTTTTTAAAATTAATTTTGATGTTTTAAAAATGCACCAGACCCATTCTTTTTTGGGTGAATTAATAACAACTTCAATTAATTTTTAAAAAAAAAAAGTGTTATGTGAATAAGTTTGAATTTTAATACAACATTTGACATTTCGTAAGCTTTAAGCCATCTACCAGAACATTTTAGAGAACATCTTGCTTCCCTCTGCTGATTTGTTGTTCCGGTGGGTCTTGCCACCTATCTGCACTGCCAAAGTTCCAATATCTGGTTTACTGACCATGGTATCTCTTTGTCATCAGTCTCTCCTGACTTATACTCAATTCTACTGAATATTGTTAAGTGAAAAATTAGGACACCAGACCCAACAAGCTGAAGGCCGCAACCTTAACTTCCTTTAGACTTCAGCAGTGCCACAGGGTGATCTCCTCCATGCCAAGCCGGATTGATGCAGTAACTCAAGCAAAAAGGATCCCCAACTAAAGGATCCCCTAGCTTATCACAACTAAGATCCCCAACTAACTACTAAGAGCACATACACTCATAGTTAGTAAATTAGAAAATACGTTCGAGGCTCATTTGTCAGACTAAAAGTGTCTTCTGAAAATACCAATCTGCTTTTCATTAAGCTCACATTTCTGCATTATAATGTTTTTTATTGGTCTGATGTAATATTCCAATTTTTTGTCGTGTTTTCATAGTTTGTAAGCGGAAAATCATCATAATTACCAGAAATAATGGCTTTAAAACATCAGTCTTTACGGAATTAATCTAAATAGTGTGTTTCACTTAGTGACCTAAGTTACTGAAATAAACAAAATTTTCAATAATATTCTAACTGATTGAATGTGTCTTTATTGTACAGTATACGGACATACTTTTTAGTATATCGACATAACTGTTAAAAACAAAAACAAAACAAACAAAAAAAATAACATATGCCTGTCTTTCTTTGATTGAACAGTAAAATGAATAGATATTTTAAATAATATTCTGATTTTTATTTTATTTTTTAGATACGCCGGTATTATTATTATTATACCTGTTTCGTTTCTTTTGACCCATATCTGATCATGTTTGACGCGTAAATCTTTAATAGAGTTCACCACAAGAGGGAAGTGTTCTCTGCCTCATCCAGGAACTATCGACGCGACACTAAAATATCGCGAGATGTGGCTCTGCTTTGTCGTTTCAAAAGGTCAGCTGATCGTTTACTACACACAGCAGTGACAGGCGGCGAGCTGCATGACACGGAAATATTCCACGCTGTGACGGGCTTTATTACATTCATATGTAAGATCGAGAAGATGTTTTTAACCTCTATTCAGACATGTTTGAACATCCCGAATAGCTAAGGCATATTCCATGGTCAGGGTAACGTAACTGCAGGTGGTAAGTAGGTGCTAGGTGGCTAGCGTTAGCTGAATCATTATAACGATGGGAACGGAATATTCTAGACCATCGTCCGCTAACGTTAGCTACAGATAGTAAACGGGTCTTTACTGCTGGTAGATTTTATCTCTAGAAATCCTAAGATGGTATATATTTGTGTTTCTTTTAATAGTACTGTTGTTACTTCAACTATTAAAGGCCATGTCCGCCGGTTAGCTACATAATGTCGTATTAGCTCATCCACAGGACAAAATAAAAGTAATTATCAGTGATTAATTGTATGTTGGTCCTGATGGTTGCCAAGAATAGCCTTCCCGTTCAGTACCCTTCAAATTTGTGTCTGTTCACTTTTATTTGCGGTCAGGTTTTATTGAATCATATTGAACACCTTCAAAAAAGCGGCCAGTTGTGATGTATTCTGATTGATAATTTTAAGAATACAAAAGCAACATCTATGATCATTAAAAATATGAACTCAAGAAAAGAATGGTCATCAATAATTGTTGTGCTAAACCAAAGTCACGATTTGATTCCAAGGGATTTCTTTATTATATATATATATATTTTCTTTTCAACAGAGCAACTTAGCACTGAAACATGGCTGACAATAACCAGGGAAACCCTCCTCCCCAGCTCGGGCCTGTGGTAAGTTGGTTGGTTCTAATCTCATTTTTTTAAATCATTCAGATCGACATGGGCTGGATTGAGTAGGTAAGTTGGTAAAATCACAAGCTGTGTATGTCTAAACAAGTCCTTTCACTCGAATGAGCTTTAAAAGACACTTCAGTTGGTATGTTGTATGACACAACAATTTTATCTGAAGGTGCTTAAAATGCAGTTTTTGTTGTCACTGAAATTATATGCAATTTTAAAATTAAGACCATGACATAATAACTGACATCCTGGGGTCCCTCAAATTACATTGAAACCAAAGAAAAGTTGTGACCAAAGTTATTTCAAAATATGTTTTAGATATTGTTATGAAATATCAAAACGATCTTAGATTAATGCCCTCCCTGATTCAAATAAATGCCAGTGAAGTAACCTGTAATAGTTCTTTTATTCAGCCAAAAGGTGACATTTGTTACTGTAGAATATGATATTCTGCCTTGAAGCAAATGTACATTCAACCAGCCTTCTGTTCCAGATGAAACTTTGTAGTTGCATTCTAAAATGAGATGGATTTCCAATTTTTGATGAAATCCAAGCTTTTTTTGTGAGATAATTAAGCATGTTCTCGTGGATCAAATTGGATGGGTTTTTTTTATGTATAGATACACACTGTTGGGTTGATTTAAATTAAAGAAATAGAGTCCTAAATAAATAAAACAGTTTTGTTTAACTAAAATAAGCCCATGCTATGTTGCTAAAAGGAATAATATGAGAAATAGATAAGGAGTGATGATCTGGGTGTTTTTACATTATGTTTGAATGGAAATTATCTAAGCTTCTTTCTGGCATAGCAAATAAAAGATGACACAGCTACTGGCTGTGTCATCTACTGAGCCAGTAGTAGAATTACCTATCCAGTGGTTACAGTACACTGATATAAACATATGTACTTTCAAATGATACCGAGATCATGTGTGTTGGATCAAAGTTAAGAAAGTAACTGTATTTAAAAATCCCAAAATGAGGTAATTTGTCTCTCAGTTTACATTAAAATGTGAAAAGTAGTAACCAGCACAGGAAATTCACCACCACATCTAACTTTTTAAAAATAATTACCCAAACAGTTGTTAAATATATTAGGAGATAATGTATGTTTGTTGGAATCAAAACATGTCTTGCAACCCCACCCATACTACTACTTTTGACACTTTTCACATTTCTTGAGTTGGATAACTATGTATTCATGTATCACATAGGTTCATTTTGGGTATAAATGTACTTGAAATCGTTACCTAACAGGCTTCATCTAATTTAACCTCTGCGGCCCAGCTATGTTGTTAACAGGAGTAAATACATCACGAATTGAATTCTTGGTGCCTTCACTTCATGTTATCATTCTCCAAATTTCAGCCAGCTTGGCTAATAAGAAGCCAGAAGAAGTTTTTTTTTGGGGGGGGACAGCCAGTATCTGGAACATAAGCAACATTCACAAACTTATCAAAAGGACTTTAACAATAGGATGAGTAAAATGGGTGATTTTAGTGGGTGTTAAAAGTGTTTATATACACTGATTTTGGTCTGGTCTAAAAAACCTTGAGGATGAATTGACCTCAGAAATTAGAGAGAGATTTATAAAATCTTTGTTTTTAGATGTGAATCACCAATGTTTCGACCATGATAAATTCAATCTCTTCTTCTTCAGCCTCGTCTGTCAGTTTCAGCATATCTATGCATGATATCAGTACTGGTGTCTCATTTTTGAGACGTGGAGCTAATCAAGAACAGCCTTCTTCTGTCTGTTAGCCTTAAACATTCACCTATTGCAGATCCAAGTTAGATGTTAAAGTTAGTGATTTAATTGTGCAGAGTGAAAAGGAGCTTCAATTGCCCTATTACTATTTTTTTGTTGTTTAATTTCTTTGTAATAATCAAATGCTGACTTATTGAACAAACCCTTCTTAAGAGTGCTAGAACTATAATTTCAAGAGATCCACCCTCAGGGTAAGCAAACTACTCTACAGTAGAGCCACAACTGCTCAAATATGATCCTCATTAAGGTAGACACAAACACATTTACTGATGTATTTAACACATTCTGATAAGCAGCAAAGGTTTTGAAATCAAAAGTCAGAAAAAAGCTTTTCTTATGGTAACCGATGACAATATTCCATAACTCGATAACTTGCTTCCAAAGGAGCAGAGAAGTTGAAGCTTTTTATGACAATAAAAAAGTTGAACTGCTTCTTCTGGAGGACCTTTTTGCGAACTGACTTTCCCATGTGAAACAGTAAAATGATGGTGATACATGCTTAAAGCTGGTGGTTCTAAAAACTGAAACCCTTAAAGATGTAAATGAAAAGGGAACTGTTCATAAGTTCTTCTATTTCTTGCTTTTTGAAATGAATTCATCTTACTTTTGAGATGATCATAGTGACAAACATTAAGTTCTGATGCCTAAAATTTGAAATGCCTTTGATGTTTTACAAATAACTGTACAGATACATGTGTTTATTTTAAAGTCATGCATGTGTTTATTCCCCACAGCAATTTTTAATGAGCAACAAGCTGGAAACGGCGATGTGGCTTTCCCGTCTCTTCACAGTCTACTGCTCTGTAATGTTTATTTTGCCAATTCTGGGGTGAGTTTACCTTATCACTTTATACCACAGTTCAGCAGTTTCAACACAAAACCAGCATCACTAAAACATCTTTCCATCTCTTTTTGTGACTTCAGACCTCATGCAGCAGCAAACTTCTATCAGCGAGCCTTGCTAGCTAATGCCCTCACCAGCGCGCTCCGTTTACACCAGAGACTTCCACGCTTTCAGCTCAGCAGAGCGTTTTTGGCCCAAGCTCTGCAAGAGGACAGCTGTCATTACCTGCTGTACTCTCTCATCCTGGTCAACTCTTACCCCATCACAAGTATCCTTCACTTTAAATGCTGCTCATTTTCTAGCTCAGGTTTCCAGCAACGTAAAAGTTGTAAATGATTTGACAAATGTTTTTTGTTTTGCTTTTTTCCTAATAACCGTCATGAGTTATTTTGCATCAAAACAAGCCATGTTAGCATATCACATAACTATATCTATAATGTCGCGTATGGTTTTGATGCAAACCATGTTTTTTTTGCCCAAAAACTGTTTTCTGCATAACATTCCTGAGTGATCTGAGGAGCTTTTGTTTGGTCCTTAACTTTGTGTTCAGTGAGCATCTTCCCAGTTTTCCTGTTTTCTTTACTTCATGCAACCACCTACACAAAGAAAGTTCTGGATGTGAGTATAGATCGTTAATGGACTGCTTCTGATGTATGACTGCAAATGTTTTTGCCAAATATACGAGATTGCCCAGACAGGATAATGGTAGCAGCCAAGTGGAGTTTTGTCTGTCTAATGAAGCAGATGCAAATTTCACTAAAGGTCTCATAAATACTAATTCGTAGAGATGTGATTGGTATTATATTTACTCAAGGTAAACTCTGTGCCCCAATAAAAGCCATTTGTAGCACAGCTTGGTCAACCGTACTTGACATCTTGTTTCTTGTAACTACAGTCTATGGGTCCAGGCAGCCTGATGTTCATCAGAAACCTCCTCGACCGACTAACAGCCAATCAGCAGAACATCCTGAAGTTTATTGCTTGCAATGAGATCTTCTTAATGCCAGCTACTGTCTTCATGCTCTTCAGGTATGTTTGCAACTTCAGTGACGTGTCATTGTTGCCACAAGACATTGCAGACTCTGACCTTAGCCATATGTATAGATATTTCATGTAATCTTTTGGACTGTATCACATTTTACGAGGTTCGCTTTGACTGAGATAATGCTGCTAACAACTAAACCTTCTCCTTTTCCTGCTATTAACTTTTTACTTTTGTCCTTTTTTAACTTTTTACTCCTACACCAGTTCTTCTGTTTCTTTTTGTGCATCTGCTCTGTCTTCTCAAGCTCCCAGTCGGTTTTTCTACTGTTGCTACATGCTCGTCCAGGTGAACGACTTGATGCATCTGCTGGGTTTCCTTCGAGAGAAAACTTTTTAAACTAACTTGAGTAATAAACTGAACTTAATGCACTGTTTGATAACTAAGATCAGTTGGAATGTATGTGTGATTGAACTGAAATAACTGTGTTTTTTTGTTTGTTTTATTTTGTTTTTGTGCCTCAAGATGACTTTTTGAATTGGTGCTATATAAATAAACTGAATTGAATTAGGATGTCTGCTGATCAGAGACGGATTGTTTTTCCGAGTTTTACGACCTGCTGGTTACCTGTATTCAGATCTTCTTTGTTGTCTGCTTTTAGGCAACTGTATTGCTGTGACTGCATGTTGCTGCAGTCAAAGCCCCACAAGCACAAATACTGCCCTCACTGCCCCAATTTGATTTGGGACGCCTTAAGACACCCGTTACATGAAGAAGCTTGATTTTTATCACTAAACTGCACACACCAACTGCATTTATTCATATTTTCACATTTTTTGATGTTTATGCTCTCAAGGAACCACCAGTGGTGAAAATAGTAAAAGTAACAATCCTGACACGACTGTCATTTTGGGGGCTTTTAGACATCATTAATGAGAATTTATTATTGTCATGCTAAATTACTATTCTTATCACAGTAAGATATTCTTCACGATAACATGTACATGTAGAAAACTTGTGACTGACGTTAATTGTGTCTTCAACAGTGGACAGGGAAGCTTGTTGCTGCCTTTTATCTACTACCGGTTCCTCACGCTGCGCTACACTTCCAGAAGAAACCCGTACTGCCGGTAAGGTGTTAAATATTATAATACTGCATCAAAATAAAGATCTAAAACATGGTTTTTACAGTGCATATGTTGAATTTCTTTCAGATATATCCCAATGATTTGGGTTAAATTTGAATTTTAACGGCTCTTTCTTACCAAAACTTTTTAAACATGAAAATAAACTTTATGCAAATTGTCCAATAGTTATTACAGTGAATGATTGTTTTAAAGTTAGTGTTAGATTGTTCTTTCTTTGTATATTGCTTGTGTGATTCTAAACATAAATGCGACAGGAATAAAATATTTGAAATATTTTATTGGTGGCATAATCAACTTTATCAACAATAACCTAAAGTAAGGTTTTGTGGGGGTTTTTTTTTTCCCCGTTTGTTTTTGTTTTACTTTTTAAGTCTGTAATTCTTATGACTTAGTCTTCTTTAGACAACTTTGCTTCAGATGATTTAGGTTTTGTGAGCGCTCTCTCATGTGCTCTTTTTAGGTCCCACCACAGCATTTCACAGCATCAGGTTAAAGTCTAGACTTTGACTAGGTCATTGCAGCACCTTAATTACTTTTTCAGCTTTCTGCTGGATGCTTGTGGGATCACTGTCCAGTTAATGACCCAGTTTGGTTAATGTTTGCACAGATAGCGTCAGATCGGTATCTAGACTACTTTGGTATACAGTGGAGTTCATGGTAAACTCAATCATTGCATAGTGCCCAGGTCCAAAAAAAGGCCAAATCATCACACCTCAATTACCACGCTTATAGTATAGGAAGACACAGCTTTTGACATGGTGTTTAAGCTGCTAAGGAGGAATATTTGGTCATTTGTTTTTTTTTTGAAGTGACAAATTTCAGATTTATTATTTAACACATTGTCTTCCCTCTCTAGCGCCTTGTTCACTGAGCTGCGAATTCTTCTGGAGCACTTCATCATGAAGCCTTCCTGTCCTGCTTTTTTGAGGAGGATGTGCCTCAGTAGCATCGCCTTCGTCAGCCGCCTCGCTCCCACAGGCGTCTAATTAGATTACGCAGAAGTTGTTCCGTTTTAGTTTTTCAGCCATTTATGATGTGACTTAAAATTATGAAGGGGACAGACATTTCCATCAATGGAAGAAACCTTTTTTGAATGTCAACTTTACTGTCTGACCTCCCTTTTTTACCTGCATATTTAAGACAAGCCAGTAAAGCACTGAAGTCTATTATGTTGGCTGAACAGAGCGCAGCATGTATCAGCTGTACTCTGCATGTTTTGGCAGGTTTATTTTCTTTCATGTCATTATTTATTCATAAAAATGTTTGTTTATTCTGTGATGAAAAATAACATTCTAAGGTTATAGAGATTTGAAGCATGGGTTTTTTTTTTTTTTTTTTTTTTTTTTTTTTTTTTTTTTTTTTTTTTTTTTTTTTTAAAGAGATATACTTTTATTGCGATTTGTCTAATTATGAACTGTCTGAATGCCTCACCTTCAATATTTTCCTTCTATGCCATCAGATAGGTCTCATTAATTAACATTCATAAGTATGTAGCGAGGTTGTCTCAATGGATGTTTAGCTGAGAAAATATCTGCTGTATTTTTACGACTATTTTAAGGTACCACAGCTTTTGCTGTCAGATTTATGTATATCATTTGCACAGTGCATGCCATCCTCACACTATTTTTATCACATCTCTGAACTTTTTTAACTGATGTTACAGTAGATTTCCTCCTTAATGCCTGTTTTATTTACATTTTATGTGCTTCTATGCCTAAAGAAACACACCACATTTTTATGATGAGAATAAAGTTATCTCTTAAATAAATTGTTAAAATATTAACTATTTGTTTTGAATTGCATTGATAACTTCTCACCTCTGTGGCTAAGAGATCTTAATCAGTGATGCTGCATTTTTTTTTTTTTTTTTTTTTTTTTATTTTTTTTTATTCTGACAGGGTTTTTTTTTTTTACATAGGATATAGAGGTTGTTTATCAAAAAATTAGAATATTAAAAAGAGAAGTTATTTCCCTCTAATCCAAAAAGTTGAACTCAGTTATGTAGATTAATTAGTGATATATTTCAAGCATTTAATTCTATTAATTTTGATGGTCATGGCTTGCAGCCAATGAAAACCTAACATTTAGATTTTCAGGAAATTTGAATGTTACGCAAGACTTTTAAAATACACAGATTTATTTCAGAATTATTGGCCAACTGAGGAGTTAAGGAAACCCTGTTTTCTGTAATAGCATTGTTGGCTTTGCTGTCTCATCTTCCTCCTAGCAATACCTCATAGATTTACTGTGGTTTGGGTCAGGCCAGTTTGGTGCCTGAGCAAAACCACTGGAAGTAAGACATGTACTTCCAAATGAAATAAATTTCTTATTTCTTGCTAGTTTCTTTGATTTGAAAAGAGGACTTTGAACCACTTAGGAGCTTTTTTTGTCCTCTTCTCAGAAAAGACTTCTAATATTATTGGTTCAAGCATTTGTTATCAACATACCTTTTTCCTTCTACTCAGTTTTTCATCTGTGATACAAGACCCTGTACTGAGAAAACTGGCATCTTTAAACCTCAAAGCCATTGCCGTCCCCCATTTATAGGTTGTCAGTGACTGTGTCCTGGCCAACTTTCATGTTCGCTGTTTTTCCCATGATGACTTAACCAGTGATGTCTAAATAACGCGTTACTCTAATCTGACCCCTTTTTTCAGTAACGAGTAATCCAACGCGTTACTATTTCCAATCTAGTAATCATATTAAAGTTACTTATCCAAATCACTGTGCGTTGCTACTTTTGTCATTTTATTTAGTAAACACATACATTTTTACTTTCCTCTTGCGTCTCGGGGAGAGACGCCTCACCTGTAATACCAGGCAGAGACACGAATGTAAACAATGGAGGGAGAAGAGAGATACGCGTTTCCTAGCTGGAAATGAAAGCACTATTTAGAGTTTATGTCGCCAAAGATGACAACATCAAGTTTCGTTGCTTCCTCTGTGCTGGAGACAAAGTGCTACTGTTACATCCTTGAAAATAGGGGAGTGATTTTCTGAGCTTCGCTCATGCTGCAAGGAGATAGCGCAAAAGCCCCCTAGTGGAGGCTGGAGGCACTACCAATCAATCCCAGAATAGGTTTACGAGCTGATTGCTGATGTACATATTTCAATTTCCTTGAATAAAATCGCAAATAACATTGATACATGAAAAATAACAACTTTTCAACAATTTTCTTTACTGTATTTACATAATGAAGTAACTTGTAATCTAACTTAGTTACTTTAAAAATCAAGTAATCAGTTAAGTAACTACGTTACTTTTTCAAGGAGTAATCAGGATTCAAGTTACTTCTTCAAGGTAACTATGCCATCACTGGATTTAACAGGCCCTTTTATGTATTAAATCCTTTTCTTTAAAAAGCCCTATATAATGTTCCTCTTTTCTAAGAAAACGGGTTTAGGTTTTCATTAACTGTACGACAATCAATAAATTTATCAGAAATAAGTATTTGAAGCATATCGTTGTGGTTGGAATGAATTCATTTAAGCCTTTCACTTTTTAAATTGAATTGCTGAAAAAAGCTTATATATTACTAAATTTATATTTCTACTATGGCGTGTTTGTTGTGTTGTTTTTATTTTTTATTTTTTCGATCAGACTGTTAAATTTTCATTCTTTGTGGTAAGTGAGTCCAAAATATAACGAATTAGGTTCTTGATGCCGTCCATCTGAATTGAAACGTAAGGAGCCTACAACCAATCCGCATTCGACGTCAATCTGCCAGTTCTACTTTTATCCAATGAAATCACAGCATGGAAAAGGAAGTCAATGTTACCGTGGCAACGACAGTTTGATTATACAGTTCGCCGTGGTCGATTTAACCTTAATATTGTCGTTAAACAGGGTCTAAATTCACATTTATCGCACATAGCGATAATGTTTATCTTCGGTTGTTTAATGTTGCTCATTCGGTGCCCTTATAGTTGATTTGTACTCACTGACGGAGACAGCTGGTGGCTGATTTAATCGTGTTAGTCAATTAGCTTGCTAGCTAACGTTAGCACGTCGAGCTAATCTCTTCGCTGAAAGTAATCCCAGTCTTGAATGGCTTCTTCGTTCTATTGTTGTGCATCTTGAAAGAAAAAATCGGAATAACACTTAGGAGTCAAGCAGACATTTTCCTTCGTCGAAAAACATAACTGGAATATTATCTAAAAGACTTTTTGAAATATTAAAAGAAGATGGAGCTCCACCTACATAGAGTCGATTATACTCAGGTAACACCATTTGATAATTGCTACTTTTGTTATTGTGCCAAATTTAGAGGAGTTTAGTTGCTGCCGAACTAAAATGTATATATTTTATTTTGCATGTCCACTCTGCTCTCCCAGGTTGGTGTGACATCTCAAAAAACTATGAGGATACTTCCAGCGTTGGGAAAAAAGGCAACCCAAAAGGTACTACTAAAGAGCACTAATTAGAAGCCTTGAATTAACAATTTCCCTTTAAACGTAACGAAATTTTAATTAATTTAGTTAAATTTTAATTAATAAGAAAGTAGCAATAATAATATAGTGTTTTTAAGAAGTATTTGGAAGTTTATTTGGACTTTTCCTGTTTTCTCATTTAATGTCTGTGGAGTTTTTGTGCATCGATTATATAGTGTCTTGTGTTAAGTTAAGTGAATGACACAAGACGTTGCTTCCATTAAAAAAACTATTAATATATAGCAGCAATTAACAGGATTCCTTATCCTGTTAATTACAGGAAAATAATTGTGGTAGAAAATAATTAACATAACAAATAAGGAAAATACAGCAAATACCTCACACAGAGCCTGAGACTTAAATTATAAAGTGTGAGGTTAATAAATTTGCTGCATGTCAAGTTTTCTGATAATAGATTTTTGCTAACCACCTCGCTGGTCTTTTCTGATCTGTCATCTTTGCTATTTTTCATAGATTTAACAAAAGTAATAAACAATTGTGTTTTTGTGTGACAGGGTTCTTGTAGCAAACTCCAAGATCCAAGTTGTCTGTTTTCTGTGAAGTATAGACACATTCCCCTTGATTTTAGGAGACTTTTACGTGTGAATTATTATCAGAATCAGCTTTTGATGTCAAGTTTGTGCACACAAACAAGGAAGTTAACTTCAGTTATGCTTTGCTCCCCAAAAATAACATTTAAAAGTTTTTCTTTCTTGTAAATATGTATATATATGGTGTTTTATACAGAGGAGAAAGACATGGTTGAATTAGTTCAATCTGGGCACTGTCACTGTGAAGTGTTCATCAGGGAGACAGCCTGGGGGAGCAATTTGTCTCTGTTCTGAAGGTGAAGGTCTAAATAGTTTGTGTCCAGGATGTGTGGAGTCTTCTTAGGTAAACGTTAAATGACTTGACTAACAAACTCCCGTAGACGACAATAATTCTTATGCTGCTTTATTGTTTCTAAAAACTTTAGTTGAAGCCTCTGAAATTTGCTCTGGAAATGGACTTCAGATCACTATTTATTCAGTCTTTATGACTGAAAAATTGGTTTGTTGAGATGGAATCAATTTATTCAGTTCAACTCAGTTTATTTATATAGCCCCAATTCACAAGAAATTTTGTCTTGAGGCACTTTACAAAAAAACCCATTTCAATTCAATTATACATACATTCCAACTGATCCTACTTATCAAACAGTACAGTAAGCTCAAATAATTATTCAAAGTAGTTTAAAGAGTTTCTATCTAAGGAAACCCAGCAGTTTGCATCGAGTCATTGACTTGCAGCTTTCAAGTCAATGAGAAACTTGAATGATGCGCATCAAGTAAAAGAGTTCATGTTTTTGGTCTTGTTCTTTTTCAGGTTGCTATAGCTGATCATGATGGTGTAATTACATGTTTTGGGATGAAGAAGGGAGAAGCTGTGGTGAGTTTATGTTTATAATTATAATCCAGCTGTTGTAGAATTCCAAAGAATTCCAAAGACACGTTTTTGCTGAAAAGACATAATGGCTGTCTGTTTCAGCCTGTGTTTAAAACACTCCCTGGACCAAAGATAGCCAGAATGGACCTTGGAGGTGCAATGGGAACTCCCCAGGAGAAGATCTTTGTCTGTTCTGGTTCTCAGGTTCGAGGATTCACTAAGAAAGGAAAACAGTTCCTCAGCTTTGAGGCCAACCTCACGGAGAGCATTAACGCCATGTAGGAACCTCCTCCCTCTTTTGCTTCTTACTCCATTTGCCTGACTTTTGTAGTGCTTTGTTACTTAAACCTACTGGCAATGTTTTTTCCAGGCATGTCTCAGGCGCTGACCTTTTCGTGTGTGCAAGTTACATCTACAACCACTACTGTGACTGCAAGGACCAAGACTACTTCCTTTCTGGAGACAAAATTAATGACGTCACATGTTTATCCTCAAAAAAGCTTCCTCACCTCATCCCTGTGTTGGCTTGCCAAGATCGAGTTCTCAGAGTCTTACAGGTAACTCAGACTTACAGTTAAATCCAAAATTGTTTAACTGGATGCTTTCATGTTGTCATTGCTGTGGCAGATCTAGATTTTAAATTATTTTTATTTAAATAAATGATCCGTTTTAAATCGTTTTGCTCTAACCTTGGATAAGAGAAACCTCATTAGACTGATGGAACCATCAGTCTAATGAGGTTTCTCTTCAGTGATTTAATCGAACTCTAACTTCAGGGTTCTGAACTTGCCTATGACATTGAAGTTCCCGGCCCTCCATCTGTTCTGGAACTTTATAATAAAGATGGAGGCAAGTCGGCTTTTTGTCTTTAGTATATTAAAATTATAAATCCTACTAGATTTTCACTTGAACAAGATACAACATGTCTTTTCCTTCAGGAGAGGAAATCCTCTATGGAACCACAGATGGAAAAATCGGACTGGTTCAGATCGGAGACTGTTCTGCTGCAACCAAATGGGAGATTGAAAATGAAAAAAAGAAAGGAGGTATAGTTTAAAATAGACCTGATCAGAAGTAAGCATACACTCATCATTGGCATGATAGCCAAAATAATTTGGGACTCCTAATGATTTATTTGAACTGTTCATTTTCCAGAGTGAAATCATTGTGCAACATGCAACTTCAGTAAGTTTTAAAAATAAGAATTAGGTGAAATAGTTTGGATTTATTGTGGATTTTCTCTAATCCACAAAGGTTTAAAGTTACACATACAGGCTCAAGTATATAGACACACTGCCTGTAATTTTTTGGTTAAGTGTCCCTGAGCATGTTTTTTCTAGTCATCAACAAGCTTCTGGCATAATTTTGGCAGGATAATTGACCACCCGTCTTGGCAGAAAGACATTTTCATTTGCTTTCATGGCACATGCCTGACTTTTAAGCATAGCCACTACATTTTTAATGGGGTTGAACCGTAATGTTTTCCTGCTTTATTTATTCTGAAACAGTTTTCATGTGTTTGGTATAGGATGTTTAGGAACTACGAAGGCTCAGGCCTGCCATGAAGTAGAAACTGTTGACATAACAATGTCACTGAACACAGTTAGGCCAGTTTTCCATGCTATAGATGGAAAATGGGACCAAAATTGACTCCTTCAAGTTTGACTGAAATCTGCAGCTGCCCACAAAGACAAACCAAAATTTTTCTGGAGGAAAGTCTTATACTCAGATGAGTTATTTGGCTACTTGGTAAAGAAGTACACTTGAAAGAGTCATGACACGACTTTAAAACATAACACTGCATCAACACTGTGTCAACTTCCAAGTATGGTGGTGGTAGCATCATGCTGTTTTACTGCCCAAGGTACTGGCAAATTTTACAATAATAAATGGAAAAAATGCTTTAAATTTGAGTCTGTGCAAGAAAATCACCAATTTAAATTCTCAAATGTAAGCTCTGCCATCCTAACAAGGAGAGTGATCATATAGTCGTCTGATTTTTTTTGCCAGAACTTTACTGTGGTTTCTCTGTAGCTTGCTAAGGGACATTTAAAGTATTATTGGGGATGTGGGAGTTCAGTTTAAAGCCTGTATATATTTGGTTTCTGTGTGGATTATAGAAAATTCTCCATAAATTCAAAATAGTTCACCTTGTTTTTTTTTCCAGTTTAAATCCCCAAATTAATATTCATGGCAATAATTGGTGTATGTAAACTCCTAAGGTGGACTATAATATTGTACACTGTATTTTACTAAGTGAGTTGTTTCAAAAAATTCATAGCATGACCCACTGAGTATCTTAACTTACACTTCTACTTTTGATGCAGATTGTGTTCTTGTGTTGGTTTTGGACGACATCTCAAATCACCAAAACTCTTTTCTTTCTTCCATCAGGAATTCTTTGCATTGACACCTTTGACATCATTGGTGATGGAGTGAATGACATTCTGGTGGGCAGGGACGATGGGACAGTTGAAGTCTATGGTTTTGACAGCTCCAGTGAGCCTACATTACGCTTTGAACATGTGAGTTTTTTTCTGGCATGATGAAGATGCCAGTCTTGTTTAGTTTTCTTCATTAATAGTGAAGAACAGAGTTACTGCATATAAAAGCTGTTTGGCTACATCATAAGCCGGCTGTGTTTTGCAATACATTTGGCCAAACCTGTATGTTGCCGATATGTTTAAGTTTCGTTTTCAGTCTTAAAACATTTTATGATCTTTGCATTAATGCATACATTAAGTATCGTTGTTGTGGATGGTGATGCTGTAGGCAGGAAGGATCTCTGGTAGCAGTCAGTCTTGCAACGAATCTGAAAAGGCCTCTGACTGAAAACTGTTGCTGCATGACAATCTCATGACTGACATGACATGCTAACAGCTCAATTTCCTGACAGTGGAGACAATATTCCACAGTAACATCTCTTGGATGACACAATCAGTTGTTGAACAGTATTGCTAATCCACCTCATTAGCTTTAGCTCCTCTTTAAATGGTTAGAAAGCTGGGCAGAGAGACGCTGGAGGCAGGGATATGGTCCTTGTTACTTGTTATGATGGATGGAAGAGATGGTTTGAACTCCTTCCTTCTCTCTCTGCTCTTTGGTCCTGCTCTACATCCATGAAACCTCCTTTTCAACTTCTCTGGGATTTGAGGTCGTAGTTCTGGTATTATTTGAGATGCTAATAAGCTACTTCAGGTTGTAAAAACAATTAACTTGTTGCCATGGCTGTGCATCATAAGAAATGTCCAAAAGTAAAAGAGCAAGAGCAAATATCCTTCCAGCTGCACAACATCCAAAACTAGAGGGAATACTTATCCAAACATGCAATGCGTCAATCTAAACAATTATAGATAAAAGTCTACAAGAACAGCAAATCAGAATTGACTTAACAGAGCTACTCCAATATGCTGCCACCATGAGCAGCACAATTCTAGAATAATCAGCCACCAAGTTTTTTTAATCTTATTTGTTTTAATCTTATTTGTGTTTCTTCTTTAGATTAGTTTTTTTTCAGTTTGCTTTGTTCAGCTTAAAACTCAATCATACTTTTTATGACTGGCTTTTTCCCTAATTAAGGGTGCGATTTCTTCTTCTTCTTTTAGGTGTTGACAGAGAGTGTGACCTCCATCCAAGGCGGCTGTGTGGGGAAAGAGTCTTATGATGAAGTCCTGACTGCCACCTATACAGGTTACATGAGATGGGATTTGCCTTTAGAAATTAAAGGAGTTTTAAAAATGGTCTCGAACTTAGATTTTTCCAAGAGTTCAGACTATGTTAAAGTTAAACAGCTGTATCATTGCATGCTCACTGTGTCTTCAGGATGGGTGACCGGGCTAACCTCTGAGCCCCAGAGGACCGAGGCTGTACAAGGAGTCGAGGTCAGGATGAGCAAGGAGACCCAGTCTAAAATAGAAGCACTCAGGTGTGAGCACATTTATCTATTTCAATGAGCGCTTTGTTTTACCTGCTGGAATCCGATCAAGTTTAGATTTCAGCGCAAAGTTTCTCAGTCATATTGTTGCCGTTTAGGGCAGAGCTCGAGCAGCTGCAGGTTAAAGTCCTACAGGGGCGTGAGCAATACCAGCAGACCAGTCAGTCCAGCACAGCCGTCTCTGCTGTGCCCATCTTCGGCATCAATGACAAGTTCACACTCTGTCAGGATGATGCCAGCTACAGTCTCACTCTGGAAGTACAGATGGCCATCGATAATCTACTCTTGCAGGTATTCGCAGCAGTTATGCGCTGCTGATACAACTAACATCCTTTATTTTTAGTCCTGTGATCTTGTTGCAGATATGAAGAAGCAGAATGTACCTTCAATTTTGTTTTGTTTTTTTCTCAGAGTGATGTCCCCATAGATCTGCTGGATGTGGATAAGAACTCAGCTGTTGTCAGTTTCAGTGAATGCGACTCAGAGGTGAGCTGTATAAATCTGTCTGTACACGGTATAAACATGAAGCACAAATAAGGCATCAACCTGCTCTGCTTTTAGAGCCCCTGACTGAGCATTTGTTTCCAGCAGCCTAATGGAAACTTCCTCCTGGCCACATACAGATGTCAAGCCAATACAACCAGACTTGAGCTTAAGGTAACTATTACATTTAACTCTGAGTTTCTCCAATCTCAGAGAAAGTGGTTTGCAAAAGTACATTAAACCCTGCTGAGTCAATATTTTGAGTCGATACAACCAGTTACTGTAATTACAGCTGCAAATCGTTTGGGGTATGTCTGTAGCAGCCTTGCACATCTACCCACTGAAATTATTTGCGATACTGCATATTTTGGCACTGATCCGATACCAAATAAATACAGGGCCAGTATCAACGATATCAATCCAGGTACTTTTTATTATTTAGGTTTGAGATGATATCAAACTTCTGAAGTTTGGTTGTTTTTGTTTTTTTTTTTTTTGTTTGTTTTTTTTTGTTTTTGTTTTTTTTTTTTTTTTGTTTTTTGTTTTTTTTTCTTTGAGTTAAAAGGGTATGAATACTTTTGTAACACATTGTTGCTATTTTACTTTTTATTGTATCACTGCTTGGTTAATTCCTCAAAAGCAAAGTATCTGCAGATGTATTTGAATGCTGTGAAGAAAAATGATTACCCTGTCCACTTGATGAGTTTATATTTTGTTCTGTATAAAATGCAGCCAAGAAATAATCTGTTTTCTCCACAACCAGGTGAGATCCATTGAGGGACAGTATGGGACCCTGCAGGCTTACATCACGCCCAGGCTGCAGCCTAAGACCTGCCAGGTTCGGCAGTATCAGATCAAACCGCTTTCTCTCCACCAGCGGACTCACAGCATAGACCCAGACAGGTGAGGGCTTCATCTGAAATCATCTAATAACAATTTAACTGGTTGAATATCAAAAAGCTGGTGTACAGTATTGAGTAGAAGTTTAGTTAGAAGTTAATTTGGACCAACAAACAGCAATATCAGCTGCATTGAAATGATGTCTGTCCATTTCTGTTTCAGGCCAATGAGCCGGCTCAGTCTGGTGGGGCAGTTCAGTTTTGCTGAGATTCACTCCTGGGTGGTTTTCTGTTTGCCTGAGGTGCCTGAAAAAACACCTGCAGGGGAGAGCGTGACCTTCTACTTCCATAACACGTTCCTCAGCACACAGCTCGAAGCCACATACTGGTAAACTCAGCCCCATACTAAAAAGGATTTAAGGTTTATATACTGTATGTTGTGATTTAATTAGGATATTGTAAGGAAGCTGAACAGGGAATGTTTTGATGTTAAGTAAAACCATATTTTGTCACAATTTTTCTTTATCTTGGAGGATGTTTAATTTAGATGTTTTATCCTATAGGCAAAAAATTGTATTTGGAATTATTTCTTTTCATGTATGACACCAAAGCAAAGCAAGTGTTTGAAGGAATTTGCTAATTCTGTCAAATACAACAATTCTATGCCATATCTGTGATTTATTTTTCTCCAAAAATAAACCAAATGCATCAACTTCCTTACAGTGAATTCATACTTTTGCATTATAGATTTGAAATTTTCACCTGGGTTTTATCTTTAATTGCATTTTTTCAATAAGATTCTGATTTTATCTTTTCAGCAAAGGGGAGGGTCACTTTAAGTCAGACAATATTTCTACCATCTCTATCCTCAGAGATGTTCTCTCTAAAGAGGCGACCAAAAAGAAAATAAATCTAAATATTTCATACGGTAGGTCCACTGCTCCTCTCTTCATTTTTCCACTGATGTGTCTTTTGTATTGACATAGAAAGGAGAAAAGAAACCTATTTGTTGTGTATCTTCCAGACATAAATGACGACTCTGTTAGTCACACTCTCCAGATGATCCATCCAAAGCTGGAGTACCAGCTACTGCTGGCAAAGAAAGTGCAGCTTATTGATGCTCTCAAAGTAAGTTCTGGTTAAATGGCGACCCATTTTGTCAGTGCATGACCTGGCTCATCATCCTTTCTTCTGTAATCCTAAGGAGCTCCAGGTCCACGAGGGGAACGCTGATTTCCTGATCCCAGAGTATCGCAGCATATTGGACGAGTCTGCCAATCTTCTGGAGGAGTACAAGAAGCAGCCAGCACATCTGGAAAGGCTCTACGGTAAAGTCTAGGAGTCACCTATGAAAAGGTTTTTTGTTTTTTTTTAAGTAAAATTGAATATTGTAAGTCATTTGGATTGCAGTAATTGGGTTTGTGTTTTTCTTTCTTGCAGGAATGATCACTGATCTTTTCATTGACAAATTCAAGTTCAAGGGCCAGAATGTGAAAACAAAAGTATCATCGCTGCTGGAGATACTCGACAGTTATGACCTAAATTCACTGTTAGACTTTTTCAGTGAACCATGAAGTCAGACAAACCAGAAATGTATGTTTTTCAGTAGTTTTTTTTTTTTATTTTATTTTTTATCTCTGGGCTGTTTTGTCTTGTAATCACAGCACAGAATGATAATTATCTAAAATGTATGTTTTATCAAATTATGTTGTTGTATGTAGAAACTATTTATAATTTTGACATTGCAGAATAATAAAATATTTATTAATTTTTTTGATAGTGCTTGAAAGAATAATGCATGCTTAATTGAATAATGGTTGTCATTTAATGTGTTGAGACTACATGAAAATTATACAAAAATATTTTGAATCAGTTTCACTATTTATAGAGAATTTGCTCTTTAAATGTTTACCAAAACATAAAATCTGACATTAATAATTTTTTTTTCGGCAGTAACTTAATGGATTTAATGATGCTGAGCATGAAATCTATCTACCTAGTCCTAAGCCCATTGTCCACTAAATGGAACCTTTCTAGTTTCTACCAATATTCCAGTATTATAATGAAATTTTAAAAAAAAAAAATCATTCCCATTACATTTTTTTTTCATGTACAGTTTAGGGTTGAGTAAAATTTGATTTAATAAAAATAAAATATAGATGATTCAGTCTTGACAATTGAAAAAAATGGTTTAGTTCAGAGCAAATCCACAACAAATGTCAATTTTCTTTCCATTTCAAAAGAAATGTATCATTAAATACTATCCGGTCACATGGACAGTTGCAGAAATTGCCAATTGATTAAAAGTTATTTACCTAAAAAAGTTAACCTTTTGATTATTGTAAAAAATGTAAGTCAAACACTATCATTGGAGAAGTGGGGTTGGAGGAAGAGTATAACTATCTTGCCGTTCACCTGGACAACATACTGGACTGGAGATGCAACTGTAAAGCTGCCTATGGGAAGGGACACAGCAGACTGTACTTTATGAGGAAGCTTAAATCCTTCAACGTTTACAACAGGAGGCATATTTTCTATAAATCTGTTGTGGAGAGTATAATCTCTTCTGCCATTATCTATTGGGGTAGCAGCATCAGAGCCAGGAACTTAACAAGGCTCAGCAAGGTGAGAAAGAAGGCTGGTTCTGTTCTGGGACTGCTATGGAACTTCTGGAGATGATGGTGCAAAGAAGGATTCATACTACAACAGTGTCTTCAGTCAGAGGCTTCGCCAAGACCGCTGTATTATAGACCACCACAGGAGATCCTTCCTGCCCACAGCCATCATCAGCATCCACAGCTCTAACGAAATTTGAATAATTCGAGTTACAATTTTTTTTCTTGTTTTTTTTTTATCACTTAAATGTTAAGGAACATATTTACAATTGATTTAATCATTAAATCAAATTAAATGATTTATGGACCTGCGAAAGACGAATTTCCACATTTTCCATCATTTCGTCAACATTTTTTTCAACAATGTAAGATAAAATCTGTTTTAAAGACGGACCTAATCTCTTTAAACTTATCAGAAAACGTAAAATCTTAAATGTTTAACAGCCTCTAAAGCAAAATACAGCGGTTTATATGTGTTTTCTGAAGTTAAACAGTCGTTAAAGCCATTTAACGTTTCTCTTGGGGGGTGATCTTTGTTTCAAACCGGTTTTGACTTTGCAATCAAAGCAATATTGCACTGTCTCGGCCGCCGTAGAACGACCACGTGAATCGCTCTACAGCCTCTGATTGGTCCGTTTCAATCATCGCGGGCTACTTGAACTGGGACAAACTTTTGCGTCCCTTCATGATTCTCTGTAAATAGATCTGAGCATAGCTGCTTTGTCTGCAGGTTGGTACCGCTTTTAGACCGATTAAAATGACAACTTAGCGGGTTTTTCTTTCTTTAGCAAACCTCCTGCCGTATATGCGCTTTCTGTTTTTATTAGTTTTGCTTTTAGCGCCTCAGTTCTAAGTGTTGTTGCCATCTCAACAGTTAAGTTTTGATTTGAAACGACTGTTTAGTCTCTACAGTAACTGCTCGTACACGATCTCTTGTCACTGAAAGATCATCGTTATTTAGCTGAGCAGCTCTAAAAGACTAGTAGCAGTTTTTTTTTTTTTTTTTTTTTTTGTTTGTTTTTTTCTTTGTTCTTTTTTTGTTGTTGTTTGAGGGGGAAACATGTCAGCAGCTAACAGACAAGGAAGCGCGGCTAGCGCGAATCACAACCAGGAGAACATGCTTACAAGGCTAAGGGGCTCGCTCAAACATCGAGCTGCAGCCAACGAGAACCAGGAAAACCTTCCTCCGAAGCAAGTCGCCAATAGAACCGTCCTTGGAGCCCTGCAGAACAACCAGAGGAGCAAAGTCCTGAACCAGCGCGGTGCAAAGCAGGTAACGATGCTGTTAACTAGCCCGTGTGGTTAGCTAAAGCAGCAGCAACTGGCTGTAAGCTCTGAATGCAGTAAACGTTCAAACCCCTACAAATCTCAAAAGAATCACATGTAGGCAAACTGGCTCCCTTTTTAGCTGCTTTAATCGATCCATATTAAGCCTCGTAGTATGGCTCTGACTTTCATTTTGCCCGGTTGTCCGCCATTTTTATGTCGCCTAACTTAACAGTTTTCCTTGCATTAAAGCCAGTTAAAGTAGCATACACATGTTCCCGAGCTTCCTCCCGCCATCAGTGACTGAGTATTCTTATAAAATGCAATACCATTTAAAAACTTTAATGGCTTTCTCATGCCCAGTCCAGAGAGTTTCCTTAAGCAGTTTATTTTTTCTTCCAGGAGTCATCACAGCCTTTGTCCTGCAAAAATGAAGAGCTTGGTAAGAGCTGCTTTGAGAGGCCAGCAACCAGGCAACCTGCTTTCCAGATCCATGTGGATGAGCCTGATGCAGTTGCAACCAAGGAGGCTGAAGTCAGCAAGGCGAAGCCCAGTGTAGAAGAATCTCCTCTGACCATCAGCAATGCTGTGGCACGACTCCGCCAGCCTCTGGCCACAATTGAGATCCCGTCATCAATGGATGTTAGCTTTGGTGGGGTGTAAATTCCTTAGTTTGTTCAATTGTAAGGTCTTCAGACCATTTAAGTTTGTGGATTTTTTTTTTTTTTTTTTTTTTTTTTTTTTTCCCCCCCTCAGATTCTCCTATGGACATGTCTGTGGTTGAAGGGGATGAAAAACCAGTCAATGTGAACGAAGTTCCAGAATATGCAGCTGAAATCTACACATACCTTAGAGAAATGGAGGTGAGAAACTACTGCTGTGTTGAGGTTTCTGGTATATTTGAACTCTAACCAAATATTGTCCTGTAGGTGAAAACCAGACCTAAAGCAGGCTATATGAAGAAGCAGCCAGACATCACGGACAGCATGAGGGCTATCCTAGTGGACTGGCTGGTTGAGGTCGGAGAAGAGTACAAGCTCCAGAACGAGACCCTCTATCTGGCTGTTAACTACATCGATCGCTTCCTCTCTGCCATGTCTGTCCTGAGGGGTAAACTTCAGCTTGTCGGGACTGCAGCCATGCTGCTGGCTTCGTATGTACCTGCTAGTTAAGGTTTCTCTTAATTCAAGAAGATGTATGTCTGTCCCTATGTAAAAGTGACTATTTAATGCAGGAAATTTGAAGAGATCTACCCTCCTGAGGTGGCAGAGTTCGTCTACATCACAGATGACACTTACACAAAGAAGCAAGTGTTGCGAATGGAGCATCTGGTGCTTAAAGTGCTGTCCTTCGATCTGGCTGCTCCCACAATTAACCAGTTTCTCACACAGTACTTCTGCCATCAGGCTGTTACCAAGCAGGTGGAAAGCTTGGCCATGGTGAGTGTCAGAAGTTATCTACCTGATTGTGCAGTCTGAAAAGACTAGTCATTTAACTAAGGTGAAACTGCATTTGTTGTCTCTCAGTACCTTGGGGAGCTCAGCCTCGTTGACTCGGATCCCTTCTTGAAATACCTGCCATCACAGATGGCGGCTGCTGCTTACATCCTGGCCAGCAACACGGTGAATGGAAGCTCATGGGTAAGTTGGCCAAAAATGGCTAGAGGGCTTTCCCTTAGAGCTGTGAAATTTGTTTACATGTCAGCTCCAAAGAATCCATAAATCAGCCAGAGTATTAATCATATTTAACCTCTTAATTCCACTGAAACTACTTTAACATGGGTGCCATTTCCTAATCTTGAGACAAGAGCTTAACCAGTCCCTGCAGTAACTAAAATGTATTAGGCAACTATCTGGTTTGACACAGACTTTTTTTTTTTTTTTTTTTTTTTTTATTTAAAAAAAAAAAAAAAAATGCTTCTCTGTGGCGTTCGCATGGCTTTTTGCAGTAGGCTGTAAATTACAAGCATTTTAATTCTCTCCTCAGCCAAAGTCTCTGGCAGAGATGACTGGTTACACCCTGGAGGATCTTATGCCGTGCATCGAGGACCTTCACCGAACATATGGTGGTGCTGCACAGCACGCCCAGCAGTCTGTCCGGGAGAAGTATAAGGGTTCAAAGTAGGTCGTTGGCATTAATCACAAAATTTGATGCTGTGACTCCTGCCTTGGTGTTCTGAGCTGAAATGTTTCTTTCAGGTACCATGAAGTCTCCAGTATCAGTCCACCAACCAAACTGATGTTGAACTGAATCCCCATTTCTCCAACATAGAGGCATTTTTTTTTTTTTTTTTTTTTTTTTTTTTTTTTTTTTTTTTTGTAAATGATGTGCAACATTTTTTATTACAGCCTGCTCTTTTTGGAGTAGTGCTAGATATTTTAGAGGTTTTAATATTTTTTTATACTCTGAATCCCAATGTTCATGCCACATGTCAGTTTTTGGCTAATCAAGAAGTTTCAATGGGTTTATTTCCAATAAGAAAATGGCGAGGCTTGGAATGCTGTAAATGCTACTTTGGCCTTCAGTGTTTAAAATACAGGGCCATGCAATGGCTCAGAACTCAGACTGGCTGTTTTCTAAGCAATTGCTGCATCCTATATTTTTCCTCAGATGTAAACCATTTGACCTCATGGGATACAGATTAAAGTGTTTGTCTCTTAGTGAGTCATCTCTCATTACAACGGTGTCTTAAAACAGCAGCATTTTGAGGCCCCTTCTGCAGTGTAAAATAATAGCTCTTGTAAATAAAACCCCCTTAAACTATGACCTGAGTGCAGCATTTTTAGTGTTGGACTCATGGGGGCAGCAGAGGATTACATTTTGAGGTGAGGCCATAGCTGCAGGTATGAAACTGGATGGAGTTGAATATCTGGCATAAACTGTGAATGTGGTGAAAAGGTATGAGAAAGTGGGGAAAAACTTGAATTTTTTTTTTTCCTTCCCCTCTCCCTCCTTCCAGTTTCTGCATGGAAAAGTTAAACTTGCCCAGATCAGTCCTTGTTCTAATGAGGAACTGTCTAAAATCAACTCAATGTCCTTAGTCTTCTGTACATTTACTAGAAGAGCATTGTTGTGCCAGTCAAAATTTGATCACAGAACCATGGGCATATTCTTTGAGGCTGTTGCTGAATTTTTTTTTTTTTTTTTTATTATTTATTTATTTTATTTTTTTTCCCCTCCCCCCTCTGGCCATGTTGAGTTTAAAACCTGAATGCCCCAAAACCACCTGGTTCATTAACATGGAGCTAAAGTTTCCCTAAGGAAACCAGCTTTAACTCAATGAACTTGTTTCCTTTCTTCCCTGAGGCTGGCCTTTATCTTAAAGCTCTAAATCCCTAACAGGCCCCTGTCAGCCATTCATACAGGGTGTGATGGTGCTGTAAGGAAAAGCTTTGGTATTTTGGAAATCATTTTAGATGTCAAGAGTTTTGTCTTCTAGCTGAAACAATCCATTGTTTTAGCTTTGGGGAAAACAAAATTGCAACCAAAGGCTTAGAGGTAATTATTTTCCAGGAACATAGTGCCATTTTCTAGCACAATCAAGGAACCGTTGCCTTCAGCTGTTGTAAAAATGCTTTATATCAAACATAACTTAAAGCTGCAGTATGTAACTTTCATGAAAAATGTTTTTACATATTAAAATTATGTTGACAGTATCAAGTGCCTCTGCCTTCTCCCAGTGCCACTAGTACTAACTGCAGATTGTCAGCAACCAGAGCCAGGAGGAGGGTCTTAGTGCTGTCAATCACCCTGCTATTCAGACTCCCCCTTGCTCTCTTAGAGCTGGTACACAACATAGCCTGCTGCTAAGGCTAGTTAGCATGGCCACCGATGATGGCTGACAGTTTTTCTGGAATGATAAACTGTTTCTCTACCACTATCATATGCAGTGGTGATTGACAGTGCTAAGACCTTCTTCCTGGCTGTGATTGGTTGTCTTTTGGTCAAAAGCGGTGCATTTCTTTAGATGGCAATAGTAGAAGTTATATTCTTCAGCTTTAAAAGAAATTTGACTGCAGTTTGATACCTTGCCTCTATCTCTTTACGAGGTTCCTGCTCTTTTTGACACCCCCTTCAGCACGTCATCACGTTTCTCCACTATGCCGTTTACAGCAGTTCTTAGGAGTGTTGGCCTGAGAAGTAGTTTGAATGTTCTGCCAGGTGTTTGCTAATTCCTGCTGCCAGTAGTCTAAAAGAGCTGTGTGGGAGAGGCGCAGAGATGGAAACTCTGCTGGGGACCACAGCTCTCCAGTTGAGCTCTGTGGAAACAGGCGACGCTTTGTGAGGGCACGTGTTTAGGCACACCCCAAATGGCTGCCACCAGAGATTCAAGGATTCCGCAAACATGCATGAAGGAATCAAAGCAACACTCCAGGTATATTTTGATGACGGTGCAAAAAAGTCGATTTTTGCATAATTTCCCCCCCCCCCATTGCCTGATTGGGCAGTTTACAGGTCTGGCCTAAACCACAATTCTACTGCAGAGGTGTAAAAGTCTATTCTCTGATTGCTATCCTGCAACTCAAACACCCACCTTAAATGAATTACATAACAAGCCTTGACAGCTGAGTAACATGCTGATGGGGAAATTTAATCATTTGATTCACGTGTTGAAGCAGGGATGTATCCAAAATTTGCATGATGGTAGCTCTAGATCAGTGGTGTCCAAACTTAATCCTCAAAGACCAGTATCTTGCCTGTTTAAGATCTTTCCCTCGTTCAACACACCTGAATCACATGGTGGTTCAGCAGCAGGCCTCTGCAGAAGTTTGACGTGCTGAGGAGATAGTTGGCTCATTTGAATCACCTGTGATGGAGCAGACACACTAAACTGAGTATTGTCTGGAGGAAGCTCAAACACAAATGATGCAGATAAGATAAAGGCCTCTGTTAAAGCAGCTTGGGTTTCCTGAACACCTCAGCAAAACTAAAGGCTGATCTCCATGCCACATTGTAATGATGCAGCAATCCATGCAAAAGGAGCCCTGACCAAGCACTGAAAGCAGGGGTGTCCAAACTTTGGGTTTAAATGGGTCACATGGGTCTAAATCAAGTCAAAAGGACTTGAGGGCCAAAAATTTTTTTTTTACCAACCCAACAATAAACTAAGCATGCAATACTTGAATTAAAAAAAACAGATTTGTTGTTGGAAAGGGATGTGTGAATTATTATAGAGCCAAAACTTAAAAAGCCTTCTGTGGGTTTATCTTATTAAAATAAAAGTTTCAAATTTACTAGGTATCAATTGGAAAACATAAAATTTAGTCAATTCTAAGCAATGAAATCAGGATTTAGGTCATTCTTTCTTTGAAAACACTTGCTGTATTTAGACAAGTTTAATAAATTAAAAGCAGATTTGTGTGGATGCAGCAAAGTCAGCTTTTAAGTAAAAGTCACTGGATAGATGTGGTCCTTGCAAGAGAATGTAAAAAGTGTGGTGTTTTGAGGAGCATGCCATTTTGTTCAGGGTGTCATGAAGTGATCTCTCCCCACGTTTCTGTACAACAGCAACATTCCCTGAAATTATGGTGAAACTGAGCCATATGCTATCGCCAACGGTATGTCTACTCTTGCCTGATGTTGTCATTTCTTAAAATTTGGGCAGTAAAAAACTTTTCTCTACCAATCAGTCGCTTGAAGTATGTGAAATTAGGTCATAAGCTTTTCATCATTCCCTGTAGCTTTTTTTTTTTTTTCTCATTAATTTATAACAATTCATAGTAATTGACCATCAAGTGGAGATTTTTAAGTTTAATGTAACCAAAATCAGACTTTATAAAATACAATACAAATACAAACTGAAAAACTAACAACTGTATTTGTTGGCAGTAGTGGAGAAAGTACTGTCTTTGTACTTCAGTAAAAGTACAAATAAACTGAAAAAAAAATTATTCTAGTAAAAGTACCTCACCAACATTTTTACTTGAGTAAAAGTAAATACTTGCTTTTAAAAAATACTTAAAGTATTGAAAGTAAAAGTACTTGTTGAATGTATTCCCTAACACAGTCTAGAATATCATCAAGTGTGTCCACTGTATGCATATTTTCTTTAATACATAAATGGGGTTGTACCATTTTAATGAACAATGCTGCAGATGATGCGTGTTTTTATTGTGTTGATTCTCTGTGACACTTTTTACACTTGGACTTGTGATTCTGTACATCAGACCTGCTGAGTTAAATGCCATTAAGCAAAATAAGAAAGAGAAATAACCTTTACCTTTGAATGGGTCTTTATTTAACACAAAGTAAAATAAATGTTATTTAATCTTCAGTAAACACATTCAAGTAAAAGTTGTCTGCCCGAAAAAAGCGACATTAGACACACTTAAAGGAATAGCAGACACTGACCATTCCCACTGACATTTCAGCTCCAGTTTGTCGTCAACTCCAGTTAAAAAATACTGTATATCCAACCTTGTAATGGGTCATCACTGGTGAACAATATTTCAATTTCCTGACACCATTCCATTTGAAAAACTTGGGACCAAAAGTGGTTTTTTGAACTCGAATACGTAGTTGATTACGTTCAAACAAACAAAAAAAGCAATGACTAACGGTGTCAAAAAATCCTGTCATAATCTATTTTTACCCATCAATTTTTAAGTTGATAATAATGACATTTGCATTTCATTTTCATTCTGTTTATTAAACACTCAACATGCTGAACAGATAATCATTTCATCATCAAGCTGAATACATTTAACTTTTTCTCTGCAGTGACGAAGTTTTTAAAGGTAACATTTCATCACTTGAAGTGATCGGAAGTCAGCAAGACTCTGAACATTAGCGCAAACACTCCCCTCAGCGGGAGAATAATCCCGCGGCGGTGTCAGCTGCGCCAGACGCTCCAAAGCTTGTAGTCCTTCACTCTTCAACGCGCCGCCGTCAGCTCTCAGATAGCGTCCAGACCAGAGGTGATGCTCGGACGGAAAGTTTTCTTATATTGATTGATTTAGTGACCTCTGTGCATAAAGTTGAAACTGTCTGCACCAAGTGGTCAGATGTGTGTAATCTGTCAGAATGACTGGTGGCCGTCAGATTTTACCGCCACCGTTTAAAAAAACCCGTCAGTGTGATGTGAATGTATCGTGTAATGCGACACATTTTTAGAAATGCAGTGGAGTAGAAATTACAGATACTTGATGCCAAATATAGTAGAGTAAAAGTCAAAAGTACCCACAATTAAATCTACTTAAGTAAAGTACAGATGCATGAAAATTGTACTTAAGTACAGTAACGAAGTATTTGTACTTTGTTACGTCCCACCACTGTTTGTTGGTCGTACTCGGTCTAATCCAGGACGAGCTATAGCACCCCCTAGCGCCCCATTGGCGCCGCCCCTGTTCAGCAGCACCATACAAAGGAGAGTGATTCATGATATCCACATCCAATTATAAACCACAAGGAACAGCGGCAGACAGTATCCAGCCTCTTTACATACACACCAGGTGCATTCACTAAGAGCAGGTCAACTTAACCAAGAAAGGCAAAACAGTTTCCAGGTGTTTATGTGAAGGGAGAAACAAAAGATGCTGTAGAATAATCTTCTATTTGCCTTTGAGCAGGAAAATTCAAGTGATGTGACTTTGAGTGTCAAGATTGTTTCCAAAAACAAAGAAACCTAATTTGAATTTCAACAAAGACATCTTTCAGGGTGGAATTTAAATGATAAATTTGTGTAATCATGCCTACATTTTTAGGAGAATTTATACTTTAGAGGAATATTTGAAGTAGAAAGCAAATATTAAAAAGTCAAAAAAAAAAAAAAAAAAAGAGAAAGAAAAAAATCCCAGCCTGTTCATCTGGCTCATCCCAGTTGAGGCTCTAATTGCTTTAGGCTGGAATCTGATTTTAAAAATGTGGTTTGCCTTTTTGCTGCCTCCCATTCAGTGACTTCCTCTCTGAAAGGGAGCTAAAGGCAACCAATGGCATCGAATTCACCTCACTCTCTCACCCTCATGATAAATAGGGAGGCTGGCTTTGTGCACAGCATCTGACAGAGGGGAAGCAGAGCCCAGCTGCAGAGAGGATTCTTATCTTGCAAGAATGGACAGTTCAAATGCTTTGCACTCAACAGGTTTGCTTTTGAGGCACGATACTGACTGACTGGGATATAGCCATGAAAAGCATTGGATTATTCCAGTCTGTGGGGTACTTTTCCTGAACAATGGCTACAGCACAGCATCTGAGAAGACCCAAGTGTGGCTGAAGACCTGATTCTGAAAGTGGAGAGGGCAGGTTACTGGCAGGATTCAATGCCAGCCCCCAGAAAATTTCTGGTGGAATCCACCTCGCTGCCCCTGTCGCTGGGATGGGGATGGAACCTGAGCTTGTATGTGGGGATGCTCTTTGGGCTCCTGTTGCTGATGCTGCTCCTTCTCTGGATGCTCTTTAAGCAGCTCGGGAACTCGGTGGGGAAATCAATGCTGCAGCCCGCTCGCTCTTTCAGGCAGACTTGCACTGATCAAAGGTTGCAGCGAGTGTTGTGAAAAATGTGACAAAACTCTGCCAGGACTTGGACTTGTTGGAGGGCTTGGAAGGTGCCTTTTCAGACTCATGTTTAAGAATGCTGATTTGCTCTTAAACAGTTATGTTGCCTCACAAAATAAAAGAAGATATTATTTAGAGAACCCTTTGTCTATTTTTTGAAATCTTTAGTTTCACTCTTCTCAGACATGTGTAAAGCAGAGAGTCTTATCTGCATGCTTTCTAGTAATTAAAAATACAGCTGATCTTGTGCAGCAGCTATTTCTTTTCATCTCACCGGTGATCTTTGACAGCCAAGCCTAAACAACTAAATTAGTGAGTAAAAGCACAAGGCAGAATTAAATCTGCATCCCTATTCATGGTGATTAAAGTGAAGCTTTTAGGGGGGCAATTTGCACTCCTCTCATCTTATTGGTGAAATGCCAGGAGGATATGAAGGAGGTGTGCCACTAGCTGTCCTCGACTCCCTTGTCCTTGTCCTTGTCCATGTTGGAGAATAGAGCATATGAGACCCTTGTGGGAAATGGGTAACATCAACAGCAAGTGCTTACAGGTTTCATGCTGTTTGATCTCTGTGCAGGATTCACTCGTGGTTGTTGTGCTGTGCACAGGTGGATCAGTTGTTAAAGCTGCAAATACACGCTGTTAGTTCAGAGTGGCTTGATAAATGTAGCTCTTAATGTGTTTTAGCTTCAGTAATTAGTTAGATGTGGAAGACGTGTCCTTTATTTTAATGTCTGAGAGGAATCTATAGACTCCTAACCCTGAGGGAGAGTACTGCCATTATTTTGACAGCTGATTTCCCTTCTGGAACAACATAATTAGTCTAAGACTCACGGTTCATTAATGTGATCTCTCAGGGTTGGAAACATCTCTCAAAGGCTGACATGTTTGCATTAACTTAGAGTAATAAAGTCAGTTAATTTGAGGGGTTTAAGCAATTGTTTAATTCAATGACAGCAATCTTGTTACAACTGCTGATATAAAAGGGAAACATTCAGTTCAAAAGCAGGAAAAATAATCCGACCCCCTCATTTCTCAAAGCTCATATATACAGATGTGACAGTTGAGGCAATTTTCTCTTCTGACAGTTGGCAAGAAAGCAAAGAATATTTCCCCAAACGATTCCTGTAAACATTTTCTCCCAAGGATTTTTAATAGTCTGCCAGTAAACACATCATCTCACAGCTTTTGTCACACCAGCAACTCTTCAGGGATTCCTCTTAAACAGGTTATTTCAAAAATAACTGCTGTCAGCTTATCTGCTGCCTTCAGCAGACCTGCAGATTAAAGATGTATGGCATGCTTGGATGCATCTTTTCAACCCCTGCTCTCTCACTTCAACTTATCCTCTGATATTGTAGCTAAACATTTTGGGGCTGGATGTGTCATATCTTTTATCATTCAAAGAGCTTAGAAAAATGAAAAAGCTAAGAGACAGTGGGAGTTTCAGATACAGACATATGATTGGGTGACTGTTGGAGATTATGTGGGTTAACAAACTGCAGTAGTACACCAGTGGTGGAAAATGTCAAAATTCTAAGCAACACAATTCAAACACAAGGTCATTCAAAATAGAAAAGAAATTATAAAAATTAATTAATATAAAAATAACACTGGTCTTTATGTGAGATTTGCATTTAATATTGATTATTTCAGTCCTTATTTAAAAACCAACAGTTTCTGCACACGTCTAGTTTTCAGGATGTTGCTTCCAGAGCTGAGGAGGATTGAAACTAAATGCTGCTTCACTTTGTTTAGTTCTGGTCCTGCAAACAGTGAGTAAACAGCTCCCTGATGACCCGAAGTGTCTACAGTGTTCAAACACTGACAAGTATCTGGAATATATTTAGGCCAACAACCATTCAGTGCCCCCTAGGCAAATTAACAAGAGTTTAAAATCTATCCTTTTACAAACAGGAAGCCATTGCCCTGACTGATGCTCAAATGTTTTGCCTCAGCCTGATTGATTTCTTTCTTCTTCTTCTTTTTTTTTTTTTTTTTTTTTTTTTTTTTTTTTTTTTTTTTTTTTTTTTTTTTTTTTTTTTTTTTTTTTTTTTTTACAGAGACCGGTAGAGATAGGATTATAATGATCTACTAAACCAACTTTTGAGAAAATGTCAGGTTTTCTGTTCTGTTTTATTGGGGAACTTTTTATTCTGGTAATGTTCTTTTTCAGATGGTAGAAGACTAATTTATAAATTGGACATTATATTTTAGATTTCAGTCCATAACAAAACTTGGGGTTCATGCATGCTTTTGTTGCCTTATTGAGTCTGTTTAAGTCTTTATCTCTAATATGTAACTTTTGTTTCATCAAAATTAATAACTTCTGAATTTTCTGAAATATGGACATATGGTACCAGTGACTTAAGTCATATGGTGACAGAAATATAAAGTTTTGTGTTATCAGCATGGTGTGGAAAGGGATGTTGCAATGCTCCATAATCTGTCAAAGGGAGAGGATTTAGATGTTGACTAAAAGGGATTTGAGAATAGAGCCTGGAGGAACTCCAGATCTGATGTTTGTTTCCTCAGGTAATATAACACAAAGCTTTTCAAAGCTGTCAGGTGAGATTAGAACCTATATAGCACATTACTGTAAGATCACCCCCACTTTTTTCAGTTAGTATGTTGTGATCAACTGAGTCAATGACAACATTGAGATCCATTCAAAAATTGTAAAAACTGAAATTCAACAGCTTAAAATAATCTTGATGAGCAGATGACTCTGGAGACACAGGAGACACAAAAATTATATTCAAAATCGTTATAGTGATACTGATACAAATGCACCACACATTTGGGTTATTCTGCTGGTTTATACTACAGAGGCAGACAAATATTGCATTTTATAGTTTTTCACCAAAGTTATTTTTATTTATTTTTTTTATTTTAAAATAGGAAAGGACTGGACAAATTATGCAAAATTTATTTTAACTAATATGAGACATCATTTCAATAATAAGCACACCAAATAAGTATCAAACACATCAGTATTGTTCTTTCTTAATGTGGTTTTAATGGGACAATAGGAATGAAATTCAGAGCCCTGGTCCAAACAAAAAATGTATGTGAATTAGTCCATAAGTTAACTTATGTTTAATAGAGTGGAATGTAGGGAAAATGAATTGAACAAATATGGATAAGGAGCTGCAAAGCACATCACCCCAGTTCTAAAATCCTTATACTGGCTCCCTGGAGCTCAGAGAATAGACTTTAAAATACTTCTCTTAGTTTATAAATCACTGAATGGCTTAGTACCACAATACATTAAAGACCTGTTGTCGTCGTATCAACCTTTCAGACTACTCAGGTCTTCTGCTTCTGGTCTGCTCTGCATCCACAGAACCAGAACTAAACATGGAAAAGCAGCATTCAGCTTTATGGAATAAACTTTCAGAAAACTGTAAAACAGCTGAAACACTGAATTCCTTTATATCAAGGCTAAAAATCCACCTGTTTAGAGCTGCTTTTGACCCATAATCACTGGACTATTGATCAATATATTTGATGTGGATTGATGTTTTTAGTGATGGCACTTAATAAAATGTAATGTTAGTTATTGGTTTCACAGCCGGTGATTGTTTGATGTGTTTATGATGTTTTTATGTTCTCATGCTGTAAAGCACTTTGAACTGCCTTGCTGCTGAAATGTGCCATACAAATAAAGGAGCTGGAAAAAGGAAGAGAAAGTTGAGAACATAACTGAAATCTATAATTACTTAGAGAGCAATTCTGCCCCCTGTCAGTGCAAATGGCATCACATGGTTTAATTGTAACAGATGGCTTATAGAAAGGTTTCATTACCAAGGTGTCACACAAGAAGCATCTCAGGATGGGTAAAAAGCTGTCTCATGAGCTTTGCAACCTTGTTGGTGCAAAACATGCTGATGGCTTTGGGTGTAAACATATTTCTGAACTTGTGAATTTTCCACTAAACACCACTGGACTCATAGTGGAAAGAAGATTATGTCACCCAAAACTGGATTCTACTGAGTGTTCCTCAAATGATTTCTCACAGTGTGTCAAAAGTTGTCCAAGAGCCTCCACTCATAAAGAGCTTCAGAAAGACTTTGAACCAGCAGGTTGTTTTTCATTAAACCAAGTAATGCATTCAGTCACCATGGCAATTCCTTCTGCAGAAGAAAAACATGTTGAAGCTCAGTTACAGATTTAAAGTTAGCTGCGGAGCATTTTGTTAAGCCAGCAAAATACTTGGAGAAAACAGTCATGTCAGCTGGGACAAAAATTTAATTCTTTGAATGCCAGCATGTTTGGAACAGAAAAGACATGTATACCACCCCAAAAAACCATGCCAACAGAGAGGTTTGGTGGAGGGAACATCATGGTGTGAGGCTGTTTTTCAGCATTATAAGTCAATATTATTTAATTGAGAAACACTGAATGAAGACATTCATTTAGACACTATTGATAATAATTTGGAGATGAAAGGAGAGTGTATGATTTAATTACCTAATAACCCCAAATATACAGCCAAGGAATCTCTCAGTTGGTCTCAGAGAAAGTAAGTAAAGATAGTTGTGAATTCAACCATAGCCTATGGCTGCAACAGGATCAGGATACTTCCAGGTAATTCTAAAGCTAAGGAAAGGGTCAGATTTCCAGTTCAGCAAGGTGTTGAGCTGGATATCCTGATGTGAGTTTAAGCCCTTTTATTTGACATTTCATGCACAGTTTACATCAGGCACCTGTTTTCACCCAGGAGTGTTTTTGCGTGACAAATTGATTCAAAAGTAATAGTTTGAGAGAGCCTATTTCACTGTGAAAAAGTAATTTATTCACTAAATTATTGTTGACTGATAGAAAAGCTCTTTCCACATTGAGGTAACAGGTAACAAGCTAACAGATATGGTTGTTTGTGTGAGTGAGGGCTAGTTAGCCATTAAGAGAAAACCAGGTAATGTTTGTTGAAAAGGAGCCTGCTGTCAGCTCAGAGAAGGTGGCAAACAGAGGCCATACGTGGCAGCTGGGGAGCCATTTTGACTGATGATGGTGGTTATTGTTTGTCAGTCAACATCGGACAAATGGAGCTGCCTGCACTCGGCTCTGTAACCCAGCTGTCGAACAGAAAACATCTTATGAAAACACTCGCTAATGTTGTTTTGATACTGAAATGCTTGGGAAGTAAAACCAGCCAAAAGTTTTTAAGCTTCTGTCCTTGGCTTGTCTCTAAATAGCTGTTTTCTTTCTTCAAACAGAACAAAATGCATGTTGGCTCATGAGAAAAGCAAATGAAAAAGCAATTGAAGTATATCACCTTGGTGATATTATATTAGGGATTCATAAAAATGAATTTAAGCAATTTCTGGGAACTGTTAATGATCTTTGCTTTGTTTCAAAATCCCTGTTAATCAACTTTGTTGTATTTCAAATTTCATCCCTTTCAAGCCAAAATTTTAAATGCCAAACAAAAGAATTATCAAGAAAAACAGACTTTATAATAAAAACAAGAAACTCTTCAAAAATACTCACATCAACTACAATATTATCATGTATTATTTATTATGTGTTTTAAGGAGAAATGCTTGATATAAAGACACTAATGTTTTTTGTCACATACTGTTATAAGATCAACAAAGTGTCTTCAAAATGGGAAATGAGTCACTTTTTGAACACCTGATGAAGAGTCCCAAAAAGAGCAACAGGTTAAAAAGAATAATGAGAAATCAGATGATCCTTCATAGAACCTAAAGATAAAACCCAAATGGGCTTTTTGTGTCTTTCTCTAAGAGCTAGTGCCTTGGTTATCTCACAACGCAACCAAAGACGACAAAACAAAATGGTTCAATTTAGACAATCCTATTTACAACTCATATTTTGTTCATGTGGTATAAGAAGAGTTTGGTTTTGTGTATCGTTGCCACTTTGGGGTCCATTTCATGTTTAGTGTTATTTTTCAGTAAATCTATATAGGCAGAGGCAGGTCATTATGAAACTGGTGAACAATCTCAGTTACAACATTTTTCCCCCATTACTTTTTATACTATGTTTTCATCCACATTTTGTAAGTTTGCTTAAAGTCAAATTTGTATATCCATAAATTCATACAAAACATATCTGACAACAACAAAAGTCTGTTTTCATTAAATTGCAGAAAATGTGTCTGCTTAATATTTGTCATTGATTGAACTCAAAAAATGACCATAGTTGGAAGTTTCTAATTCATTTACATAAATACATGGACTAAAAAGGGGCTTCTCCTATACATCAGATCATACATAGAAAATTATTCGATTTGCTGCATAACAATAATCCGGTAATTATTTCTCGATGAATATTTCTTCTCTTGGTTTTGTGAGAAGATTACACTGATTCCTTTTTTCTGTACCAAACCAAATCTGATGATACAACAGTGGTAGCAGGCACAGATAAAGGAATAGGAGTCCTCACAAGATGGTACTTCTCTCCCAGCATGCAGTGTGTTTTTGACAACTACTGCCTCCAGGGTAGGGCTAAAATTATTGTAGCAAATGTTCATTGTAGATTTACAGTGTATGATTTTATATGGAGACTGGGAGTGCATCACTAAAGATAAAGCTGGTCAGAAGTTATGAGAAGAGTTAGTTTGCTGTAATGCCAATATTTTTTGGTTAAAATTTAAATAAAATGAATATAAAGAGAGATGCTTGTCTCATTTTCTATCAGAAACAAACTTTATGGATGAATGAAAATTATGTTAAAGCTAAATCTGTGAGGCAGAGACCTATATTGCAAAAAAGACAATTTTGTTTGTTCTCACTGTCTGATATTAAATATAACTAACTTTCTTGTGTCAAGCTGTGGGTCTGTCCATCCATCCATCCATCCACTCACCCACCCACAAAATCTTGTCTGAAATCTGTTTAGTTTATTGCAGTTTTTCTCAGTCATATTGGTACATTTTTCATATTACCATTAACATTTGCACAACTGCTAGTGCAAAACAGAACAAACCACAAAACCTAGTTGATAACTGGCAAAAGCGTGTTACTTACTCTAAATGGGTAGGTCATTCCTACAGTTTTTTTTTAACAATGCACTAGCTGTTGTGCAAATGATTATAGTGATGTGCGAAATGGAGCGTCCAGAATGTTGCTTGTCATCTATTGATATTGTCCAGATATCAGTCCAGACACTAGAAGCTTCTCAAGTATGTAAAAAAAAAAAAGCGCACTTGTTTATTGCGAATGAAGGAAATTGGTTTCATGTTAGTCTGGGAGTATGTGATATGAAACGGTGCGCTCTGTTACCAGATCATCCCCCAGATGGTGTTCGCACTCTCATCGTCTCACAAGCGCTCACTTTAATTAAGGTTCGCAGGAAAGGAGACGGCAATGAAGATATGTGAGCTATCACTTTGCTCTGCTGGGCTCTCAGAAGCCTTTGGTTTGTCTCCTGTTTGCTTTACCACATGTTTACCTCATAGTCACCTGCCTGATAGGATGTCAAAAATGTAAATGATACTCAAGGAAATGAGAGTCAGCACCAAAGTACAATGACATGTTGATGATTTATTATTCAAAATATCAACAACCAATTTTGGGCTCTCATCCATCACAATAAAATAATTACAGAAAATGAGATTGATCCCCTCAAGAAATTTGAACCAAACAGTAGTTTTGGCTCCTTGAATAATATGCTTTACGACAACATTTTATTTGCCTATGGGATCAATAAAGTATTTTTTTTGAACGGAATTTGAATTGAATTCAATTCAATATATATTATGCATATTTCTGTATTGCAAGAGCCTTTTTTACAGGAAATTGGTTAGTTGGGTAGTACTTATTTCCAAAACATAATCAAGAAAAAACTTTAAGAATCAAACAAACATTTATTCTAGTGGAGGGTGTTTTTGTATGTCATTTAGGGTCATTATGTCCCTTGTCATTGTCTTGGCATTACTCTATCCTTTGTGTTTTTTTATTTTAGATTTTTCTTTCCTTTATTATTAAAAAAAAAATATGGCATTACTTTAAAAGCTCTTAAATAGAGAATAATTCAAGCTGTTTCTACACTTGGTGTGAAATTTGTTGGATGTCCTCACAACATCTCAGAAAGTCAATGATGTGTGTCTGGGGAATAGAGGCATCTGTTTACTTGTTGTCTTTCAAAAGACACACAGAGGTGACGAGATGCATGGGGTCATTATCTCTTGTTTCACTGGTGTGGAGTGAAATGCAACACTTCCAGCAGATGAGGTGAGTGCCTGTTGCATCCTGTGAGGAGGAGCTTTAAAGAGCATAATAATAAAGGAACCCACCTGAGCCACAGATCAACTGTGAAGAGAGGAAGACACAAACCTGTTGGTAAGAACAGAAACCTGTTTAGCAGTTCTTGATGCTGAGTGTTGTGGAATCAGTTGTGTTTAGGCATGCTAACCCATCAGGAAGAAGTTTAATCTGTTTATTTGCCTTTCAGTTTAAAACATCCATCCCATCGCCTTATCATTACGTAAGATGGTGAGTTGTTTCATTATCTATTGACTGAAAACAATGAAAATATGTTTTTAGTATATCCAGCTTGCAGTGATAACTTCTGTTTTACCCCTCTATCTAAGATGTGTTGTAGTCACACAACAGGTCTAACCTTTATGTCTGACCAATGAATTATGTCTTACCTCTAAAAGGTCATTGCCTAATCACTTAAATGGTGTTGACATCGAAGGGTCTTCCTCGTTCAGAAACTCTAACTTTTTTCTTTCTACCCCAAAGGCATGATCAGTTCTCCAGTTTCTTTTAATTGGCTGCTACAGTACTGTGCATGTGTAGATACATTATCTTTTAGCTGATCCTGATTTCACAGTTAGGACTTTTCACAAAGAGGTGCTCATTACTAAAACAGGAGTTTTTCTCCTGCTGTATACTTAAATTAGTAGAACAGAGAAAAGGAGCACCTTCATCTGATACACTTGATTTAAGCTGTTGAGACACTGTAGACTGTCTGATGAGGATAAGTAGCAAGAACAAAGTTTCAGCTGATGACATCAGTCTAATTTGTACCATATTCAGTTACATGTTTATGGAAACACTATGTATACAATGGGCTGAAGTTTACAGTTACAGTTTTGAGACAATACCTGGTAGCATTTTGACTGACAGAGAAACAGTTTCCTATTTCTATAGTAATCATGACAATTAAACAAGATTTTGACCTTACTCTGTTCTCAAAACAGCTTTGTGAATGTATAGTTCATTGCGTCGGTTATTTTTATAGCCTTTTTTGCTATTTATAATTTCAGTGTTACAATGTTTACTCTCGACGGCCTCAAGGCATTTTTGGAATGTTTTGTAAGATGTAAATGAACAGAACCCTAACTAAGAGGGATAGGAAACAATATTTCCCACTTAGTCCTTCTATAATTCAATTCAGTAGCAAGTTTTTGGTTGGTGCTGCAGCTGAGCAAAAAGGTTTTATTGTTTTTCACGTAAATTAAATTTTCTCTGAATACACTTTTGAATACAAGTACAATAGAGTAGATTTTTATCACCCACATGATAAAACTAAAGGTCGAGACCTCAAACTCGATGAGTAATAGGAAGTTTAAGGAAACACCATCAATGGTTTTAAAACCCATAAGAGCTTTGATGGTCATTGTTAGTGATTAATACAGCAGCTGCTGAGTTATCTACAGTAATTTTCAGCATATTTAATTTTTTACAACCACAGAATAAAATATATCTGTGGGACATTTATTATTTCCAGCAAGACAAATTGCTGTAAAAGCCATTCAAGGCTTAATGTTAGCTCTTATGATTGTTTGCATCATATTTAACACTGAGTGGGTCTTTCTACTGAGTTAGTGCTTAAAAGCAAAACTAATACTAACATTTTTCAGAATAAAAGAAAATCACAGAGTATGAACATTTGTGTTAACTTTTGTTGTGTTTTTTTAGAATTGAGAAAATAATGATAAAGACAATATATATCTGAAACATTTGTTGTCACTTTTGGTAATTGTGTTTATCTGTCTTCCCTGTTGTTATCAACAGGAGTACAGAGGCAGTGTTAGACCTTTTGTTCACTTCAACGCCAAACATGATGCTGAAATTCTCCACAAGGCCATGAAAGGAATTGGTGAGTTTCTAAGAGATTAAATGTTATTTTTTTTACTCTTCTTCAGCATGCTAAGTGGTGGAAATATGTAAATATTTGAAAAAAAGTACTTTGTAAAGCTTGTTTTATTAGGTATTAATTATATTATATTATATTAATATAATGTCCTTCAAGACTAAAGTAGCGACAGTAAATTCTGCAGCTCAAATTTTAGTTAATTAACTGAAGCTTTATACACTGATTTTTGCAGTGAAGCTTAACAAACTAGCACCTTAGGGATGGATTTATAAGTCAAGTCAAGTTTATTTGTATAGCACTTTCCAGCAGCAAGGCAGTTCAAAGTGCTTCACATCATAAAAACATCAATCAGATATACACGAAAATCATCAAGCAAACATTCATGAAAATTATCAAAATCACTGAGCAAATATCAATGCATCAAAATCATAAAGATCATCAAGCAAATATAATTTGAAAATATTAATCAATGTTCCACTTACTACTAATCAAAGGCAGCTCTAAACACGTGGGTTTTTCGTCTTGATTTAAAGGAACTCAGTTTGTCAGCTGTGTTGCAGTTTTCAAGCAGTTTGTTCCAGATTTGTGGTGCATAAAAACTGAAAGCTGATTCTCCATGTTTGGTTCTGGTTTTGGGGATGCAGAGCAGACCAGAACCAGAAGACCTCAGTGGTCTGGAAGGTTGATACACCGACAATATTTCTTTGTTGTATTTTGGTGCTAAGCCGTTCAGTGATTTATAAACTAACAGAAGTATTTTAAAGTCTATTCTCTGAGCTACAGGGAGCCAGTGTAAGGACTGGGGTAATGTGCTCTATCTTCCTGATCTTAGTGAGAACACAAGCAGCAGCATTCTGGATCAGCTGCAGCTGTCTGATTGACTTTTTAGGCAGACCTGTGAAGGTACTATTGTAGGAATCAATGCAACTAAAGATAAATGCATGGATGAGTTTCTCTAATCTTAAGACATTAGTCCTTCAATCCTGAAAATGTTCTTCAGGTTATAGAAGGCTGACTTTGAAACTGTCTTTATGTGTTTCTGGAGGTTCAGGTCTGAGCCCATCACTACTCCCAGATTTCAGGCCTGATCACTAGTTTCTAGTTGTAATAACTGAAGCTGCGAGCTGACTCTTTGGGTCCAAAGATAATAACTCTAGTTTTATTTCTGTTCAGCTGGAGAAGGTTTTGGCACATCCATGCATTGATTTGTTATAAGCATCTGTCCAGTGCTTGGATGGGTTCAAAGTCTCCTGGTGGCATCGTAATGTAGAGCTGTGTATCATCTGCATAATTATGGTAGCTAATCTTATTACTTGTTATAATCTGAGATAGTGGCAGCATGTAGATATTAAATAGGAGGGGTCCCAGGTTGAACCTTGGGGTAGTCCACATGTTTAAAAGCAGTTTGTGGTGAGTGCAGTATATAAGTAATAAACTGCAGTAGCAAACAGCTGCTTGAAGTATAAGCTGTAATTCAAGATAAAAAACATTTTGTCAGCATTCAAATACACATCAAAGTTTTGCTGCATTTCTGACCAGCATTATTCTGTGCAACAACTGTATTATCAGAACTGCATACTTTATATCCTACAAAGGAGTAAATGTGCATGTCTTAATTTTATTCATCTAATTAGTCAGTGTTTTAATAGTGAACTATGGTACATAAATGTAGCTATGAACATGGACAGTCGCTAGATTCCCTACAGCATTATGTGATTTGGCCCTCAAACTAACCCTACAAATGTGGTGGTAATCCTTGAAGTAAGAGAACCCCCACTTTTATGCCCAACCTTTAAATTCCTGATTGATATCTTGAGATTTTACTGCATTGTTTGCATATAATGTTCTTTCCTCATGATGCTATTGTGTAGTTTTTGATGTGCACCAGTTCACCATGTGGAAGAAGACCCACACAACATGATGCTGTCACCTTAAAGCTGCAGTTTGTAACTGTTATGAAAAATATGTTTTTACATATTTGTTAAAATTATCATTATGTCGTGACAGTATAATATAAGACAGATCATCCTTGAAACGATAAAGCTCTTCTGCCTTCTCCCAGTGCTCCCAGTACTAACTGCAGAAATACACCACTCAGTTCAAAGCAACTAATCAGAGCCAGGAGGAGGGTTTTAGCGTTGTCAATCACCTTCATGTATCTGCTGCTCACAACCTCCCCATTGCTCTCTGCTAAGTTACAGCTGGTTCACTACAACATAGCCAACCATGAATGCTAAGGCTAGTTTGCATGGCCACTGATGACAGCAGATAAACAGTTTCACCATTAGCATATTTAGCAGTGCGCACACAAGGATGATTGACAGCACTGACACATTCCTCCTAGCTCTGAGTGGTTGTTTTAGGTTGGGAGCAGTGCAAAGTTACATACTGCAGCTTTAATTGATTAAAAAAAGCTTTCTAAAATGTTATTTCTCATTGTTTTAGCATTAGTCAAATACAAACAATTTTGGAAATGTGAACTGACCTAAAACAGGAAAAGTTTAGTCTGATTTAATATCAGACAGTGGAGAAAAAGGTTGATCCGCTATTTTATACATAGTATATAAATATCTGATGTCAAATGTAGTTCAATAAGATTTTCACAGTCACTCATTAGAATGGCAAGCTTTAACAAAAATACATGAAAAATACATGATATGATGAAGAAATGACACAGAAAGTAAACATTTTTCATTTTAAAAAATGGTAGCCCTCTTGAATTTTTCGTGATAACTTGGATGACTTTTGATGAAGTCATATTGTTATTGTATTATATTCTCACTGTTGAGCCTGGTGACGTTAAGTTGAATCTCTGCATTATCTGGCAGTCTAGGTTTGCTTCCAGGTAGATAATTATTTTTCAAAACCCATCAAACATCCAGCTCAGACTGAAACTCAGCCACTGTTAAAATAAGCTTCCTCTGTTTGGAGCATCTGAGCACAAAGTTCCTCCATATATTAAAACTGAGCAAAATACTGAGTGACTGATAATTAGAGTCAAATCATTTAAGCATAAAAAAAAAAATGAATGTCTTGAAATTTTAAAAATATATATTTTTTTCCTTCATCAAAATGCAGTATCCAGATTTTTTCCAACAAATGTCCTTTGTGAAACTGTGTTACAGGTACAAATGAAGATACCATTCTCATGGTTCTAACTGCCCGTAGCAATGATCAACGTCAGCAGATTAAAGCAGCTTATAAAAAGGCCTATGGGAAGGTGAGTTGTGGAAAGTTAAATGGAAAACTAACAGCAACTAACTGTCACTAACCAAAATATAGAGGTAATGTTTTACTCCAAACCCACCTCAGTCAACATGAACCTGGCTTGTGCATGGTCACACATTATTTTTAAAAAATTAACACAGAAATATTCATAAAAAATTTTTGAAGACCAAAAGTGATTCAAGTTGTAATTTAAAACCTCAAAGTTGATCTTTGTATCCCTCTGTTTAGTTTTATAGCTTAAATCCACTGAAGATTATTCAAAAACAGCCAAAAAGGGTTTAATTTCTGCTTAGTTGGGATTTATTTGCATCCTTGCCTGAAGTTATTCTTTCTCTATTTCTTTATTTTTTTAGTCTGCTGCTGTTAATTAAATAGAGACACATTCTGCCTGGAGCAAGATAGTGGACACTGACATGTTTTTCTGATATGTATATATTTTTCATTAAAAGAGGGTTTTCACAGAACAATGAGCAGAGTTTGAGCATCAAGGTGTATTCATGCATGTTGTGTTGTGCCATCACTAATAATACAAATGTGAAAAATCCCTTAACTCAATGTTTAGAGCCAAATCTCTGAAACCTTTCAAAAATTATTTTAAATACATAAAAACTAAAGCAATATTTTTCCAGCAATGTCCACAATAAAAGTTTAATGGCTTTTCAGCTATCATTTCAGGAAAACATTTAGGGAAAGCAGTCTCCATGGAACAGAAAGCTGTGCAGCATGTTATAAAGGAACTTGGACATTTCATGCTTTAATGCCCCTCCTGTTCTATCTCACTGTCAACTTGTTTTATGGCCACCTGTGGAGGTTATTACTGGGTTCCCTGGCAAAGATAATCACTGCCGCAAGTATAAATAGATAAAACAGAGTAAAAATATTCCTAAGAAAATTGCAAAGTACCCCCCCTGGAATGTATTTGAGTATTACAGCATTATATCAAGATGAGGCCCTGAATAAGCCTTTTTTGTTTTCATCACTATTCCAGAGAACCTTTATTGCATGATATAAAAATCAGTGATCACCCTAAGCTGGTCTTTTGGAAAAAAGATATCTAAAACCAGAATTTACATTTAAAAAACATATTAAGTATAAATATATCAAAGATTGTACAGCCAAATAGTAACAATGTAAGAAAGGATTTGCCATGTATAAGAAAATTGTTGGACTTTAACAAAACATCTTTAAGGAAATATCATCTGAGTTCATTTTAAAGGTTGATGTGGTGTTTTGGACCAGTAGTTACCATCATAGACAGCAGTTTCCTTTTAAATTATTTCAAAACATGGAGCAGTGAATTCATTTTTTTAAAATGATCTTGACCCTCTAGATTGTGTGAAACTCAGACCAATCTCAAAAATTCCTTTTCTCCCTAAAATACTCAACACGGAAATTCTGCTTTGTCATATTTTATTTTCCTAATGCGTTTGTTTATTTGGTTATAAAGTATTAATTGCTATTTATTTGCATTTTTAGTTTAAACTTTTCAATCTCCATCCATCCATCCAATCCTTCCTTCCATCCATCCATCCATCCATCCATCCATCCATCCATCCATCCATCCATCCATCCATCCATCCATCGAATTGTTATACAGAAAGTGAGATCAATAAAATCTGGTTTCCATTCTCATATTTTTGACATATGACCTGAGTTCTCTTATTTCAAGTAACGTTTTGACTTTTAATTTGATTATTTCAACCTGCATCAATCATTCTGTCAGGATGACTAATACATTGTGAGTGTAGATTTCTATATAAATGCATTTATTAATGATTCTAGTTCTGTTGTTATTATTCATTCTTTGGCGGCAGGATTTAGTCAGTGCACTGAAATCTGAGCTTGGTGGGCTGTTTGAGAACCTGATAGTGGCACTGATGATGCCGCCGGTCTTATATGATGCGACTCTGCTACACAAGGCTCTGAAGGTAAGAAATAATACTTTTTCTGAAATCCTTCAGTTTGTCCAGGTTTCAGGTTTTATATGCAAATTATTCTGAGTTTCCAGACCAGGTAGGTTTTGACCTTTTCAACATAAAACTTCCTCTTTTGGTGTTGAATAAATAACTAAAAGAACTAATCTATGTTTATTAAAATGATATTACAATGAATTTTTTCCCCCTCATAAAAAAAATCTATTCTGTCTTACAAATGGACTAGATATAATTCTAAACCTTTGGCTCATTTAGAACACACTGACTTATGAATGGGCATATCGGTTCACATTTCCATCTCCACCAGTCATCCGGTAGCAGCTGCTCTCCTTCATACAGCAGAAATACTGTTGCAGATGTGCTGCTGCAGTAATTCAGTCATAAATGTTTAAAAATGAGCTAAAATTCTCAGGAGAAAAGAGGAGGGATTTGAAGTGCATGTCAACCCTTCCTAAAGGTTGAAATGTAAAAATGGTGCCGCATTTGTCTTTGCAATCCAGCTGTTCTATAATGATACTTTCCAAGCTACAAAACATGCAAAAGTTTTTAATCAGCACATCATTGATTTATTTTTTGCTTTATGTTTTTACCATACCTTAAAGTGGTTCTGACCAATAGCTCTCCATTCTCTTTTCTTTGGACTTTGGCTGCATTTTCATTCATTTGTATCCCTATTAATGGAAAATAACATTCAATTCAAAAACACTTTATTGATCCCAAAGGGAAATTAAACAGTGTTGTAAATCATATTATCCATGGTTCTTCCAAGAGTTGCTGTAGTTAGAATAGAATAGAATAGAATAGAATAGAATAGAATAGAAATACTCAGATGCTGATGGCTGTGGGTGGGAAGGATCTCCTGTAGAGGTCTGCATTACAGTGGATAACTTGGATGCGATTTCAGAATTTACCTTGAGATAAAAATTAATTATGAACAGTTTTAATTAATGCTCCAGAAAATTGCTATCTTCAGATAGCTATATATATCTGCTTCATTCTTAATTGTCATTATAATTTCAGTTATTGATGCGTTGTCGAAACACAATCAGAGCCAGATCACTCATGAACAGCAGAACATTAAATTGGGTTCAGTGGAGGCTTTTCTACAGTCAAATAAATTAAATTCAGTGCAATTCAGTTGAGTTCATCCATTTAGCACCAGTGCACAACAGATCTTACTTCCAGATCTATGAAAAGAAGCCCGGCCAGTTGCGTTGAGGGACTTTACAGAAATCAATCCTTCAGAGCAATTACCCTTTAAAAACCTCTGATATTTTAATGTTCATCAGAACAAGAAATGGAATCTTAATAATCTGGTAATTTTGTAAGCAACAAGTGATTATATATAAAAAAAGTCACAGTTAACTTAAAATAAGATAAATCTGCAGATTATTCGTGCAAATAATCCAACTGGCACACAAGCCAAAAAAAAAAAACTGATTTTAAAAATATTCACTCTGCTAAGGTATTCTATAAATCTCTTTGCTGCTGTTTTTGTGCCTCTTATGGTCATAAAATCAGCATTCATTATTTTTCTTATCAGCAGATTTGCAATTATAATTATGAATGCTGGAACATCTTACTTTAAAAAGCAGACAGAAAAGATCTTCCTGCAGTAGGGTCTGTTTCATAAATTTTTTAATATGGTTCTTGTTCTTCACAATGAAAATCATCTGTCATGAGGTGTCATGTTTATGCACTGGATGGCCTTTCATTTCTCTCTCTATCTGCTTCAGATCTATGTAGGGTCAGAGGTTGAAATTGTTTTTCTTTAGAGCTTCACATCCACATCCTAATATCTTTTCATATTTAACATTAAAGCTGAAGCTTTTCTTTGTTTATTTTTCTTGTGGATACATATAAAAACATGACACATTAACTGATTTTCACCGTGAAGATATTTAGCCTCTTCTCCTTTTTAGATCCCTCTGAAGGCTGATATATATATTTTTAAAGAATTATCTAAAGCACATCTATGTTGTTTCATACTGAGCCCCAGCATGTATGTGCTCTGTTTGGTTCCCAGGGTGCAGGGACTGATGATCAAGTACTGATTGAGATCTTGGCCTCCAGGACTGGTGAACAGATTAAAGAAATCATCAAAGTCTACAAGAAAGGTGATGTAATGAGGCAGACCAGAACAGAGAAACATGATTACTGGGACTGCAGTCAGGGAGCAAAAACCATGATGGATTACACCTTAGAAACATGAAAACAGTTTTGAGAATTCCCCATGATATACTTAAAAACAGGTTTAATCTGGTTTAAACAGTTTAAATTATCTAAGGATGAGATTTAGGTAGGTTTAAGTAGGTTTGAGTCCAATTCTTGTATAATGCCAAATATGTCTGCATGGAAATAAAGAGGAAGCTTTCACCTGTATCATAGTAAAACCCCAGACTTTAACATCTTGCATCATCTTTTCCTTCTACATTTCTGCTATGTTATTAAGATAAAAGAGACAGAATTCTGATGCCATGGATTAGAGCTGGTCTACATGATCCTTTTCACAGAACCTAGCCTAGGAAAAAAAGGTCCAAAGCCAAAGAGCTCTGTTTCTCTGATCTGAAAATCAATTCATCAAATCACTCTTGTTGTAGCTGTCCTGCAAACTGGAGGACAGCCCACTATCAATTGCATCCATAACCATAGTGAGCTATGAGTCTAAGGTTTCTTTTGTTTCTTTTCTCATTTTTCCTCCAGAGTTTGGTGGCAAACTGGAGAAGGATATTACTGGTGACACCGGAGGAAGCTACGGGAGATTGTTGGTGATCCTGCTGCAGGTAGAGAGCGGACCGACTAGGAAGACTTTCCTGTCATGATGATGAGAGTCTCTGGTGATCTCATTACAAAGTCATGAGAACTTTAAGTCTGAGGTTGAGAGGTGACTAGTGGGTGGGTGTTTTTTTTTTATTTTTTATACCAGAAACAGTAAAGTAATCCCATAGTTCTGGGACCTTCTCAGGATAATTTAATCTTCCTGGGCTACTTAAGTTCAGAAGTATTTTGAGTTCATTCATACTGACCTACTTTTGCTTTCTGTTTGTCACCCTGTCTCTGTCCTTCTCTACCTGCTTGTCCTCTTACATTTCTATCATTGTTTGTTTGCAAAGGGGAGTAGGGAGGAGGGAGTGGATGAAGATAAAATCGAAAATGACGCCAAGGTAACAAAATCCTAACATTTAAATTCTAAGAAATATGTGCAATCACATGAAAAATGCATAAAAATACTGATATTTAATGACTATTGATTGTTCTGGTCATTAGCAAACATTTCTCACATCTTAAACAAATATCGCTTCAAAACACATACAAAATGTTCTGATTTTCAACATAGAACTTATTTATTTTTATTGGTAATTTCTCGACAAACAAAAATTAGATAAATAACTTCTACATGACTGTAAATAAAAACTGAGTTTTAAATATTGGAAGATCACATGTTAGTCAGACCCAACTGTAGAAAGACAGTTCAGGAAGAACTACATATCTGGAGGTCTTAGGTTTGGAAAGTTGCATCTGAATGAGCCATGGGGCTTCTGGGACAGCGTTCTTAGGTAAGATTGGACCAAAATAAGGAAGTTTGGCCCTCATGGACAGCATCATGTTTGGAGAAAACCAAACAGAACATACCAGCACAAGACATCTCATACTAGCTGTTAAGTGTAGTGGTGGAGAGGTGATGATTTGGGCTTATTTTTCACCCAGAGGACCTGGGCACCTTTCAGTCATTGAATTGCCCATGAAATCATCTGGACAAAAATGTATTATGATATCATCATAAACAGGAAGTAAGGTTAGAGGGCCAAAAAACAACAGCAAATCAGAAATAGAAAGGTTGAAAAAGTTGAAAAAAATCCATGTTTCAGTGAAACTCCAGACTTCAACCAGGTGGACCTACTAAATGAATGTTGATCTGAAGCAATGTTGTGAAATAGACCAAAATCCTTTCACAATGTAGTTAAATACTAACAAGGTTGTACAGAAAAAAAAAACTACTAAGAGTTGCCACTATTAAAGGTTGTTCAAGCTACTGAATTACAGGGTCTACTTAGTTTTATATATAACTGTATTTACATTCATGAAAGCTTTATATTTTCATTACTGTATACAAAAGACAGAAAAGGAGAACTAACACTTGCTCCATATGCTGCGCCTCTTCTTCCATCGCTACAGAACATTGGTTTTAAACACAATGAGCTGCATAATCATCCTATGTAGATGGACTACTCCCCTCATTCGTACTTTACTACTCCAATAATAGAAAGCTATTAAGTTCTATGACAATACAAATTGTAAGGACAGACTCCCCGGACCCGCTGGGAATTTAACAGACACCTCCACATTAATTTGGTGACAGCTTTTACGTCCTTTAACAAGCAGCACAAACAGCTTTGAAAGGTGAAAATGCAGAAGTATATTCTGAGCAACAATCCGATAGACAGCAAACTAAATTTAAATTCCAGTTATCATCTATGTCAACATATTGTTCTCTGAGGCAGAGAGTAGCTAAAAGCAAAGCTCTATTTAAGCAGGATTCCTCTATAGAGCAACCACTGTCAAACCTACATAGTATTAACCTTTAGTAAGAGGAAATCTAGTTTAAAAGTCATTTCTCATTGCTAATATTGAGCAGTGAATTGGGATCTGACACATAAACCTTTTCATAATGTGTCTGTGAGAACATCACATGGCTTTTTTTAACTAAACCATTCAGTGATCACTTCAGGAGAAAATTACAAGGTTCAGTGCGTTTATCGTATGATCATGGTTATTTGTCATTTCCTAAAATGTGAGCTGTATGAGAGGAAAATGGAGAAACTATCATTTAGCTGCAGAGAAATGAACCTAAGGTTAAGAATTTCTGTGTAACAGCAGAGAAGAAACTGAAACACTCTTATTCTCGGGTGTTTCTTGTCAGTGCAAAGCCCTTCATTACTGCTGTCACACCGGCTCTGCCAGGTGGCTGCATATGTGTGAACACAGGTGTGTGCTCTGCCATCACAGGACCTGTATGCTGCCGGTGAGGGCAAGTTTGGCACAGATGAGGAAAAATTCATCACAATTCTTGGCAACAGGAGCTCAGAGCATCTCCAGAAAGGTGAGGTTTAGCTTTGGCCATGGCATTAAAATATCCTCACTCGGTGGTTGTTGCCCTTTGATAAACAAGGTGGCCCAAATCCCCAGATCTCAGCAACAACGCAGTGAGTATCCAAGTGTTATAAGGTGAAATACACAGCAGTCTCAACCTCAGCAGCTCTCCTTTGGGGCAAATATTGTTTACTGGAGATGCAATTCACAGGGCCAGGTGGCAAAAGTTTTTCTGACTGGTCATGAGTCAGTCTGAGGACACAAAGTTATCTAGGTGTGAAATGGGTGGACTTGGACAGCAGAAAACCTTATCAAGTTTAAACATGTACAACACATTTAAAAAAAAAAAAAAAAATTAAGGGATGGCAGACTTTTTATTGGGATTTTGTTAAGATGTTATTAGCAGTCAATATCTTTTCTGCAAGAGATAACTCTCTTTGCATCTTAACTTTGATGATTACAGATTAGTCTGGGAGCTAACAGCGAGTCGGAGAAAGGCTAAGGCAAAAGTGTCTTGTGAACTGTCTGTTAACTATTTGTTAAAAAAAAAAAAAAAAAAAAAAAAAAAAAAAAAAAAAAAAAAAAAAAAATCCATCCACCCACTTACTTAGGTTTTTGCAAGTTCCATGTTTAAAACTGGAACATTGTAGAAACATTTGAGCCTGGAAAACTGTTGACATGATGTGAAAAATATGGAAAAATGTTTCACATGTTCATCATGGTCCAGCTTGGTTTTCACTGTGTATAATTGTAGATTTCTATGTGAATAAATATCAAATGCAAATATGACAGTGGTGTAAAGGTTGAGAGAACAGTCTTGGCATGAACCATTGTGACATTTTGGAATTTCAAGTAGATTTTGTCTTGGCTCAGCTTCTGACTAGCCATTTGCGGGAAAACCACTTAAAATGCCTCCATGATCTCTTTATAAAAAGGTAATTATTTTGTTCAGTTCTTGGAGAAACAGATAAAAATTTCTTGCCAAAGGTACCACTCCATATTGTACATTGATGTTGAGAAATATCTCTTCCGTCTGGTGACATTTTGTGATCAGTTGTTCAGATTTGTAGAAGTAAAATGAAAATATTTGAAAAGACAGTTTGTATGATGATGGAAGTGATCAGTCTCTGAAGCTTCTGGACATCGTTTGTGTTTGAAGCTTTGTGCATGCTTTGTATATTTGGTGCTGAGAACAGGTGATGGTATTCATCCATTTATGCTGTTTTCTCTACGCCCAACCAAACCAAAATCTTCTAAATCTAAACAAAAGCAATTGAATACAATCGGATTTAAAATGACTTCACTGTTTTCCTTTGAATATTCCACTCCTGCAGCAACATAAAACTGTCATTGTGGATGTTTTGCTAGTTTTCGATGCATACAAGAAGATCTCTGGCTCTGACATAGAAGACAGCATTAAAGGCGAGACCACTGGGAACCTGGAAGACTTACTGCTAGCAGTTGGTAAGATCCACTTTTTCCTCTCTTTTTCCAGATGCAATGACAAAGACCAGCACTCCCTCTTGGTTTTCTTTTTCTTTCAGACATATTTGAGCAACATATAGTCTTGACAATTCAACACAATTTCATCTTAATACTTTTTGAATTTAATCTCTTGTTTGATAAATTTTCTCCACAGTGAAGTGTGCCAGAAATGTCCCCGGCTATTTTGCTGAGAGCCTCTATAAATCTATGAGGGTAGGTACAAATATTCCATCCACACACTGAAACAAGAAAATATCTCTGCCACATCGGGTTTACTGACTACAAACTAAAAGACCAATCGCAAATTAAATAGTAGAATAAATAGCAACAGTGACATTTTCTCCACCTCTCATTGCTGGTCAACCTTCCTGTCAAACTCTCCACAAGAAAAAAAGAAGTGTATTTTATTTGACATCAATTATTTAAGAGCAGAACCTGAATTTATAGGGATTGTTCACAGAAAATAACAGTGGTCCTCTCACCTATTTGTGGATTTGTGGTTCAGTATTTGCAGCTTTTTCTGTGCAACGTGACTTTTAATTATTCACAGAACATCCGCTTATTTGTGGATCTTTTTGTAGAACATATGTAAAATATATGAAAGAAGATGCGGCTTGGGAAGCTGAAATACCTATGACTTGACATGCTACTGTATTGCTGATGTTTGCAAACCAACCAATCCAGGAGTGCCATTTATTTTCCTCGGTGCTGATTGGCTATACCCCCAAGAGATGAAATAAGGAAGACTGTGGATATTAGCTTCTGCTGTAGTAATAAGAGAGTTTTCACTGTGCATAAAAATGCATATTAAGGTACATTTGGTATTTGAACTATCAAACAAGGCAGTTATAATCGTTTTTACAGGAGATCTCAAACATTCGTGCACTGTAGCTATTCACAGGCTGTTGTGGTCCCCAAACCTTGCGTATGTGGGGGGTCCATGGTAGTGCAAAACATCCAATACTGCACAAAGTCTTGAGCTATCCCTAATATCTGTACATTTTCTCTCCAAGTTTTTGAACTTTCTTTTAATCTTTTGAAGCGGTCTTGATTGGGCTTTTTCAATGTCTTTCAAAGTTTTTTCTTTGAACAACTGCACTTAAGTTGTTGTTGATGAGTAGACACAACACTGATTTAACCCTTGATTTTCAGTGTTCAATGCCTAACTGATTTATACTGATTTTAATCAAGATGATTTTGCATTTAAACTGAAACCTGAGGAACAAGCTACTTCCTTTAAACTTCCTGCAATCACTCCATGTGTGCAATTTGGAGGTGGGTGTGGAAGAGGCCTGGGCATGGCCTGACATTTTTTTCATCTTGGAAAGTGGGTGATGCTTAGTTATAGGACTTGGTGAGACCAGAAAACAGCCTTACTCTGTTGAAGAAAACTGTAAGAAAATTACAAATGTTTTTTCAAAGGACTGTTTTTCCATGAAAGATTATATCTGACTCACAAAACAAAAGAAATCTTGCTGAGATTATTTTTGTAACTTTTAGTAACTTTTAGTAAAGATGTTCATCTTGACTTTGACCATCTGTTTTATGTTCAGCGAGCTGGAACTGATGATGACACACTGATGAGGATAATGGTATCGAGGAGCGAGGTGGACATGTTGGACATCAGAGCGAACTTTAAGAAGATGTATGGACAATCTCTTTACACTACCATCCAGGTACTAATCACAAGAATTCAAAACATTAACATTATTTAGTTTTTTTTAAATACACACACTAAATATTCCAGTCCCTTTAGTAAAGACTGTAGGCTGTGAAGTCATCCATCTTCCAGTTTTCACCTTGACTACATGTACACATTGATCCTACTGCATGGCTTTAAAAAAACAGGCTGTTGTGGTGTGGGTGTCTTGCTTGTGTCACTGCAGTGATGGAGTGCGGATTGCTAATTTACTTTAAATGTCTTGTTCGCTGTGATGAGACTGCTTTCCTGCTTCTCAACATGCTGAAGTGAATTAATCTTTTCCCCCAGGACCAGATGTTCCTACAGAGAAGAGTTATCACTCTCTTTCTTGTGAAACTCCCAAATCTCCAAGACAGAATAGATAAATAGGACATTAACAAATAACCTTTGAATAAATGGGACAAAATGCATTCTCAATTATATTTTTACATTTTTCATTGAATTGAATTGAAAACGCTATTATCATTTTAGTTATCCTCTGTTTATAAAAATAATTTTGATCAATTTTGAAAAGATTTCAAAAATGCCATTTATCACATGAACAAAGTATTCTCACACACAGCTGGCTTTTTGTGTCAGTCATTTCTTCTGAATACTCACAGCCCCCGTGATTCCCTTTTACCTTCCTAATGTAATTTTAATTGTATGGCATTTTGCAGCTCCAGTAAGAAAATAGGAGGTGTATCTGTCTCAGCTGCTAAAAGTTCTTACATGCATGGATTTTACATCAATCAATTATATTTTTTTACTTCACAACTTTTCAGTGTCTGACCTAAAGTATAACTGTGGTGGAATCTTATGACCACAATTGCAAAAAGGCAGTTAAACAAGGCTATGGTGACAAAGCAAACAGCCTCAACAGTTATGCTGTCATACTGAGACAAAACTGTTTTAAAAACAACTTTGTTTTGTTTTTTTAGCTCAAAATTCAATAAAAAAATGCTTTATACCAAAAAGAAATGAAATGCTTTTCGTAACTCATACCATTCAAGTATCTTCAACGAGTCGTTATGGATGGTGATGTTGTGGGCAGGAAGAAACGTTGATAGCATTCAGGCTTGCAACCAATCTGATGAGGCCTCTGACTGAAGACTGTTGCTGTCATGACATGCTAACAGCTCAATATCTGGAGCTAATCAGCTGCTCCCATTTGTAAAAAAAAACAAAACAATATCTTGTGGCCATGGTTACACATCATAACAACAAAAAGTAAAAAAGGAAGAGCAAAATTACTTCTGGCTGCACAGCATCCAAAACCAGAGGGAATAACTGTCCAAACATGCAATGCCTCAACCAGAAGAATTAGAAACAAAAGTCAGGAAAAGAACCAATCAAAACTAACATAACAGAGCTACTTCAAGATGCTACCACGAGTGGTGAATTTCTTACTTAAAGTAACCTTTCTTATTTGGGTAAAAAACTGTTTGAATTGAATAGATCGAAAAGAATTTAGCTTTCATTGGCACACCATTTGGCACACCATTTCAGATTTATTGTGGACTTTGTTGAAACATCAAAGAGTCAAGATGATACATTTATTCTTAAATATACACATTTACCCCAACTAATATTTAAAAAATGTCCCTTAGATAGTTGCACAGAAAAAAAAAGCTTTTTTTGCCATCAGGCATGATTCTAGCTTAATAATGGTTGGGGTTGGTATGGGTTGTTCTAGAAGCTTAATGTTAGCCCGTTTTATCCATTCAAAAACCAGTCTTTATGTGTGTTATGGATTATCATTTTGGATTCATTGTGTTGGAAAACTCTAATTAAGAGGTATTCCCCTATTTTCAAAATTTACCAGTACCAAAAGTAATAAAACAGCCCCTCTGTATGATACTACTACCATTGTGCTTGACACCTGGCATGCTTGAGACTTTGCAAAAGTCCCAATCTCAACCCAGCTGAAATTGTCTGAAGAAAGATTAAAAGTGGGGTCCAAATTAACTGATTTAAATGAGCTCTGTCATTTTTGATAAGAAGAGTATGCAGTATCATTAATCCACCCTGGGAAAACAAAAGATTAATTGAATCATAAAAAGCCCAAAATTAAAATTACATTCTTGCTCCTGATGAGGTTATGCAAGCTTCTAAGCCAGCAATGTACGTCTGAAGTTTGTGCATAAATTACAACTCTTGACATATCAAGAGCCTTTCCTGCAAAGCTAAGATTGCCCCCCAGATGTGAAACAGTTGTTCTGCTTCTGCCAGACATGAACAGTTTGAGCTTCTGTCTTTTGCTGGAGGGCACATCACCATGTGGAGAGGAGGAGCAGGAGATCCAATCATGGATCCCCACACCCACACACGTCACATTAAGAGTCATTGTTACATCCAAAATGTCTCTGGAAAAACACTGAAGGAAATTGATCAATTAAAACACAAAAGGAAGAAAAAATTCTGCTTGTGACTAAAAAGGGTTCCACATCTTTTCTTTTTGTAGGAGGACACAGCAGGAGACTACCAGAAGGCATTGCTGTACCTCTGTGGTGGGAAGGATTAATCATGTTTGAGGGATGAGACAGTTCTACTCACACGGGATTAGATATTGATCCATGTTCTTCTTCCTTTCTGACTTTACTGTTGATTGAATGAATGTAAATTACCTACATATCACTTTAGACATCATATCTGCAGCATGAACGTCACTCACAGTGTACTTCATACATTCATTAACAGCAGCCCTTTTTCAGTGTAAATGCAGACTTGATTTTGAAATGGAGAATAACTAATCGTGTCCTAAATGATAACAGGCTAATGTAATATGGGGCTGCTTCCAGTCAAGCTCACATTGATGGCTATTGGTTACCTCATTTGTGCTCTTTCAAAGAGTTAAATCAGCTCACAGAATATAATACTGCTGATCAATTATTCAAGCAACATGTTCACCGCACTGCTGCTGTCATTAATTACAAATGAGACGCTGATCCAGAATAGAAATCCAAACCTGCTGTCAGTAATCAATAAGTAATAGAAGAGCATTACACACTTGTTGGCTTAAATTAGGACCTTTTCATGAAGGGTGCATGCGGTAAACAATTCACAGGGGATGACAAATGGTCCATCTCACTGAAGCTGAACCACAGGGTGGCAGCAAAGTTAAGAATCTGCCCAGGATCTCAGCACAGTGACCCAGAGGAACCAACTGTAACTCTTTACTGTCAAAAAGTTGTTTTTTTTTTTAACTTTATACACTTACTGAAAGGTCCAAACACTAATGTACTTGAAGTTGAATTTGTCTCATTGTTCTTAAACTGTAAGAGATTTTATTGGTTTATTATACTTATCCAAATTTTAGATTTATGAATATTTTAACGTCTTACAACAGTAAGACATTAAAATTGTTTGCCTATTTCTTCATGTTATGGTAATTTTCAAATCTAATATGTATAATCTTTATGAACAGTTCAATAAATGTGAATGTGAAGAATTTGCCCTACAAGTTTCCTGTCATGGCCTTTGTGTTGCAGTGTTTTATAGTTTGTCAGCTAACAACCACAATCTTTAAGATATTTAGGTGTTTAGTCCAATGGACAGACTGACAGAAAGTAGCCAGCACTTGTGAGGTGGTCTGAAAATAATCCATTGTTTCCAAAAGTTTTTTTTTAAACTGAAAATCTGAAAAGTGTGGTGTGCATTTATATTCAGCCCCAATTAAATACTCTTTTGAACTATATTTTGCTACAGTTGCAGCTGACTGAATGGGGAGCATGTGTAAAGTTTTCAGGTTTTGCTACAGATCCTCATTTGGACTTGGACTGGGCCATTCTGAGACACGAATAAGCTTTGATCTAAACCATCTCATTGTGGCTCTGGCTGTATTGGCTAAGGCTCTGGTACAAGGTTCTGTAGGAGGTGCTTCAGGTTTTCTTTCAGCACTGTCCTTTGTTGTGTTCTATCCATCTTCTCATCAACTCTGACCAGCTTGCTTGCCCCTGCTGAAGAATTAGAAGTATTCCCACAGGATGTTTCTGCCAACACCATGTTTTACTGTGAGGAAAATGTGTTTTGTGTATTGTCAGTTTTCAGCCATGTAGGGAAACAAATTAAGTTTTGGTTTCATCTAACCAGAGCCCCTTTTTCCATCTATTTGCTGTGTTGCTTAGATAAACAGCAGAAAACTGCAAGCAGGACATCTTATAGCAAAGTGTATTATTTTATAAGCTAATGTTAAATTTCTTCACAACTTTCACCATCACTTTTCTGCTGTGATCTTTGGTTGTCATGATGCCATTTGTTCTCTAATGTTCTCTAACAAACCCTTAGCCCCTGTATTTTATTTAGGGGTATCTGAGTAAAGGTGATGAATATAAAATTACACCACAATTTCCAGGGTTTTATTTGTGAAAGAAATATTGAAAACCATAAGTTACCCCACCCCCATTAACAATAATAGGCAACTTTGTGTTGGTCTAGCAGATAAAATCCAAATGAAATACATTTTATTGTTCTTACTTGACCTAATGTGGAAAAAATGGCACCCTCTGTTTATTTTTGCATAAAGGCTGCTGCTTTCCTGCACATAATATGTAGATTGATGTCCTTACATTGTGGTTAATTTAGTGCCATGGGCAGACATTATTTTCAGCTGCTTTTCTTTATAGGGTCTCCTCTTGTTATGCAGTTTCAGACATGATGCAGTCATTGCTGATTATTTCTGCAGGCAGTTCTGAATGCTTCTTTATAGCAATTAAATTGTGATGACACGGCTTGAAAAAGAAATGGCAATGTGCAAGCATAAACATGCACAAGTAGATTATGATATACAAAAAAAGAAGAAACAGAAGGATCGTGGCATAAAACACAATCAAACATTGCAAACAACATCTTAATAGAATTAGTTTGAAGCTTTAACTTGTTTGGTTAATTTGATTATTCCATCAATTGCATGACTAATGGCTGCACTGCAGATATATGATGAAATGATTGAATTTGTGTAATTATTATTTATTTGAAAAGCATGTTAATGAGCCTAGGTTGGATTTTGTCAGCTGGAACCTCCTGATAACACACTTGAAGTTAGAAAGAAAAAAGCATGAAATGCAAAAAGTGAATAGGTTTACACACAATAGCAACATTTTCACTTTTACAATTTAAATATTGGAATTTAATAATTATAAATTTGTACAATATGTGATCTAATTCAGTGTATTTCTGTGTTTTAAATAAAAAATGGATAAGAATGTTTTTTAAAGAAGAAAACAGAGCATTAAATCAGACTACTATTATAACAATGGTAGAATGAAACATGGTAACTCTGGAGGAGCTGCAGAGATCCACAGCAGAGGTGAGAGAATCTGTTGACAGGTCAACTATTAGTTAAGCATTCCACAAATCTTGGCTTTCTGAAAAAGAGGTGAAAAATCCATAAAAAGTGTCATTTAATGTTTGACACCGGTCATGTCACAGATACTGTAAACATCTGGAAGGTGTTCTGGACAGATGAGACCAAAGTGAAACTTTCTGACCTAAAAGCAAAATGTTATGTGTGGGAGAAAACTAATAATGCACTTCACCCTGAACACAATCCAATAATGTTAGGATTCTCTCTTATAATCCGTTTTTTTACTCTCTCCACTGTAAAAATGTGCACTAAAACTTCTCTCACCTGTGGAGCAGTTTATGCTGCAACCAACAGCAAAAACCAATCCCACATGTCACCAACAACACATTTTTGTGGAGCTTTTATTAATTCTTCTAATCCTGCTCAACTGAGGCTCTGTTCAAACCAAATGCTCATTCACACACATACAAACTCATTCATATGAACATTTAGGCCGGACGCACTCACACACACACAGCCTGATCTCTTTTGTCTTAAAAAGTGCTGGAGTGTGTTCTCATTTATTTTCAGTTTGACCGACTGATATTTGTCAGCCAATCAGGAGCGGCAGGCAGTCACACCACCTGTAATTCTACACTTTCCTGGAGCCACACAGCAACTCTTGCATTGTTTCTAATGTTTCTGAATAAACTTTGAAGAATTTGTGGTGCGAACCAGGAACCTTTATTTTCACATTAAACTTCTTAAGTGATCAGAAGAGCTGTAAGTAAGCTATAATTTACAAAAATGCATAATAATTTTTCCCACGTTTTAGCCATATTTTATGGTTCAATTCAAAACTTTAACTGTAACAGAGCGAGAATTAATAAGGATTTTTAACACACTGATTATAAGCAAAATATTAATTCTCTAACTTACAATATTAATTCTCTAATTTACAAACCCATTAAACTAAACGCAATATATTTATTTCACATGCGAAAAGCTGGTAAAAGTTTTTCGCATATGAAGATCTTCCCTGGTTATCTGCTCAGTGTGGGTGCTAATAAGAGATAACTGAAGATGAAGCTTGCAACTTCAACACACCATGAAAATAAAAAGGTAGTAATGGAGAGCATCAAGCGCACAGTGCAAATGGTAGGGATTTTGGAGAGCAATGTTCTACATTTATTTGAAACTTCTAATAGTTATTTCATGAAACACAAGGAGTAATCTGTCTAATTACTAGAAATATCAGCTTTGTTCTGATATGTGATTGTTGAGTTTTAATAATGGTAGCTTGTCAAGAGGTTGGCTCAAAGTCAAGGATCAGCTGAGAGCCCAGTTCTGAACATCTCAGGTAAAGTTGTTTAACCTTCTTTTACCTTCGATAGCACTGTTTTAATCTGAAGAAAAAACATGTTTTTTAAAAATTTGATTTAGTTTTAAATTAGAGTAAAACCCTATGAAGCAGAAACTTTCTCCAAGCATTTCAGAGGCTGAAAAGAGCTTTAATTATTAGGCAAAGAGATCCTGAATAAATGCAAAAAGCAGTTTTCAAATTAAAAAACTATCCAAGCCAACCTAGCCACTGTCATAAATTATTAATAAATTGTGATTAATGACAAAACTAAATACGAAGGAATGAACTGGCAAGATCTAAGCTAAAATAAATAAACAATGAAATGATCAAAACACAAAGACAGATGAAAAACAAAACCCAAACATCCCAGAATCGTGACAATATGAATAACAGAGATCATTGACATCTGTCTTGAAAAAGTTACAAAGCCATTTCTGAAGCTTTGGGACTCCAACAAAGCACAGTGAGAACCATTATCCACAAATAAGGAGAACATAGAACAGTGGTGAACCTCTCCAGGAGCGACTGGTCTACCAAATTTACTCTAAGAGTGCACTGACAACTCTTCCAAGAAGTCACAAAAAAAAAAGCACATGATGCAAAAATTGCACCTATGGGAGAGCTCCAAAGCAAAAACCTTTGCTGACCAAAAGGAACACAAAAACCAGTCTCACATTTGCTATAAAGAATCTAAATAATCACCAAGATTTGGAAAAATATTCTGTTGACTGACTAAACAAAGGTGGAAATTTTTGAAAGGATTGCATCCTATTATATGTGGTGTGAAACTAACATAGCGTTTCAGAAAAAGAAAATCCAGTCGACACTGAAACACTGTGGTCGTGTGATGGTCTGGGGCTACTTTGACCTGGACAACTTGCAGTTTTGACTAAACAATAAATTCTGCTCTCTACCAGAAAATCCTGAAGGAGAGGTCATCAGTTTGTGATGTTATGATAAAAGTCTCCTTGGGATTGGGAAGCAGGACAATGATTTGAAGCACATCAACAAGTTCACCTATAAATGGCTCAAAAAACAAAATAAAGAGATTGGAATGGCCTAGTTGAAGTCTGGACTCAAATCAAATTGAGATGTTTTGGGTTGACTTTAAATAGGATGTTTAACCTCAAAAACCTTCTAATGGGGGTAAATTGCCCCCTTCAATCCCCAATAAAAGAAACTGTCATTTGAAAACAGCTTTTTTGCAGGTGGTAAATGTTACTCTTTCTAGTTCTTCAAACATCAAACAAACCTTCATTTATCTCTAAAACCACTCAAGTACAGATAATTATTTAAAGTGAAGATAGCCTACCGTTCAGATAGCGTTAAATAAAAAAAATTTCACAAAGATCATAAAGTGCATGTTATGAGGTGATCTTCCAGCAGCTTGGTGGTTTTAAGAAGGCTGCTGCATCACCTTTAACAACCTTCCCAGCAGCAGCAGTGTTCTACTTTCAGCAGGTGGTGTTTTATAGCAGTGCCTGAAGGAAAATTCCTCCCTAAATATATTTCTACATTTCTCTGCAGTCCTCCTGACTTTATGACTGCCC